>OX243894.1:10316864-11566864 GCA_945859665.1 Anorthoa munda
TCTCTCTCAGCTCTCTTTCTTTTTGTGATTCATATTGATGTATATATTTTGCGAACTTGCCTAACAGAACTAGTATATACAAACTGGGAACTGTAAGAATGCCTAATTTCTTAAAGTATTCTTTGCATGAATCACGCTGTGAAATTTTTACCATGGTTCTAATAGCACGCTTCTGAAGGATGAATGCTCTTTGGCAGTTGTATTTATAGCTATTTCCCCAAAACATGATGCTGTACCTTAACCTAGATTCAACCAAAGCATGATAACATGCTTTAAGTTGCTTCAAATCTATTTCATCCCTGAGGCTTCTAAGAGCATAACATGCAGAGGATATAGAGGAATCAATAGCAGCAAGCTCCTGTTTCCAGTTCAGATTTGAATCAAGGTAAATCCCTAAGAATTTTACTTCATTTACCAATTCTATCTTGTCTTCTTTCAATTTCACATCTATAGTGTCGGTGTTACGAGATGTAGACTTAAATAACATTATATTTGTTTTATTTGTATTAATTAGTAAATTATTAGCTGTAAACCATTCAGAAAGATTATCTAAACTTTTATTTACTTTTGTGGACAATACTTTTAGATCATGTGCTCCAATTATTAGGTTTGTGTCATCAGCAAAAACAACACACGAAGCGTCAGGCTGAGATGTGTTCACGAAATTTAATAAATCGTTTGTGAAGATAAGGTACAATATTGGACCTAAAATTGAGCCTTGAGGTACCCCGCGTCTTATGTATATCATCTTTGATTTATATGTTATTTCATGATTGTGTTCATCAATGTTTACTATTGCGACATACATTCTCCTGTTTTGCAAATAAGATGTCATAAGTTTTAAAGCATCCCCCCTTATACCATAATGCTCCAGTTTAGCCAGCAGTAATTGATGATCTATAGTGTCAAATGCAGAACTCAGGTCAATAAATAGTCCAGCCACTTTCATTTTGTCATTTAATTTGCTAACTACGTCATTAATGAGAGTGTCTATGGCATCTGAAGTTCCAATGCCCTTTTGATACCCAAATTGTCTTAAGTTGATTATTTTATTTAGATTCAAATGTAGCATCAGTCTAAATTTAATTAACTTTTCAAAGAGTTTCGACAAAGTTGGTAGCAAGGATATTGGTCGATAATTTTTTGGGTCAGTCCTTGTGCCCTTTTTATATATCGGAATTACCTTAGCCAGTTTGAGTTGATCAGGAAAAACCGACTCTTTAATACATTTATTAAAAAATTCAGAAAGAGGACGTGCTAAAAATTCTATGTTCTCTTTAATAATCGTTAAAGAGAACATAGAATTTTTAGCACGTCCATCATAGAGTAACAAATAATTAAAAAAAAAGCACTTTAACAGGCCGAGACAGCTAAGTTATGACCAATCCCAACTGATGGCGCCCGTTCACGAACATGACGCATGGATCGGTACCACTCAGCTCAACCATCATGAAGGGAACCGAATGATCCAACACATGTGCCACCATCAGAGAGAAATTAGAGAGAGCATGACACACTCAACTGCCAGGGCACACAGAAGTCAACGAACGACACATAGGTACAGTGAATGAAAGATTTATCTACAGTCGGAACATAGTACTCACACATGTGCTGTGCAATTATATAATACTAAAAGAAATTGAGTTTATACAATACAAAAATTTTCATACAGTCTTCAGCAGGTCCAACAATACTTCGATACTTTTCTGCCCATCACTAATTGTTCTTGCGCCCTAGTGGCTGCGGAGCAGGACCAGCATTGAGCCAAGCATTTTTATCAGCGATGTAATCCCCCAACTTATAATATGCTTGCCTACATAGTGTGCGTTTTATACAAGTCTTAAATTTCGTCTCATTTAGTTGTAGAATGTGGGGAGGAATTTTATTGTAACATTTTATACAGTACCCCATAAAAGATGATGCTACTTTAGCCAGCCTGAAACCTGGTTGAATTAGTTGGTCCCTATTTCTAGTAACATAATTATGTCTGTCGCCGTTTTTACTAAAAAGATGTAAATTCTTTCTAACATACATGATGTTTTCATAAATATATTGACAAGGTACCGTCATGATGTTAATGTTCTTAAACAGTTCCCTTAGAGAATCGCGCCGGCGAAGATTGTATATCGCTCTGATGGCTCGTTTTTGCAGAATAAAAATTGACTCAATGTCTGCAGCCCTTCCCCATAGTAAGATACCGTAAGACATTATACTATTAAAATAACTAAAATAGACCAATCTCGCGGTATCGACATCAGTAAACTGACGTATTCTTCTAACAGCATAAGCTGCCGAGCTTAGCCGCCCCGCAAGTGATATTAAATGAGGCCCCCATTGCAACCTCGAGTCTAGCGTGATCCCCAGAAAAACCGTTTTATCGACGAATTCTAGCTTCTCCTTGTTTAATAAAATGTCACAATCATTATTTTTGACATTCGGCAAGACAAATTTTATGCACTTAGTCTTTTTAGCATTTAAAACTAGATTATTAGCTGTGAACCAATTTTGAACCTGTTGCAAGACGGTATTTACATCTTCAACGTTACTCGTACGTCTATTTATCTTAAAAATCAACGAAGTGTCATCAGCAAATAACACCATGTTTAGATTGTTTTTCAATAGATGAGGTAAATCGTTAATGTAGACTAGAAACAAGAAAGGACCCAAAATTGAACCCTGGGGTACCCCCATTTTCACGGTTAACCCGGACGAATTGACACCGTTTATTTGAACTAATTGCTGTCTATCATTTAAATAAGATTTAACTAAACTCAACGCTGATTGGCCTAGCCCGTAATGCTCAAGTTTCAAAAGTAATGTTTCATGATTAACGCAATCAAATGCTTTCGACAGGTCGCAGAAAACCCCTATGGCATCTTGTGCCTCTTCCCACGCTTCAAAGATATGTTTTAATAAGGTGACACAAGCGTCAGTCGTACAACGTCCTTTGGTAAAACCATACTGTTTATCGTGTAGGATGTTATTCGTATTAAAATGAATGAGCATCTGATTTAGCATTATCTTTTCAAATATCTTGCTGAAAACCGGCAGCACCGATACTAGTCTATAATTATTTGTGTCTTTACTGTTCCCGGATTTAAAAAGTGGTATAACCTTACTATGTTTCATTAGATCCGGAAAGACTCCTTGATCTACACACAAATTAAAAATTAAAGCTAAGTACGGCGCTATAGTCTGAATAATGGAGGTACAAACTTTGATGGACATTCCCCATAGATCTTCGGTCAATTTGATCTTGATTTGCTTAAAAGCTTTTATTACTGTTATTGGGTTTACATGTGAAAAGTTAAATTCTGTCGGGCAGGCTGAAACGTTTGCGTTTAATAAACCAGAAGCAAGTGAGGGCGAAGAATTTAGGGTTTCAGTAGTTTTAATTGGGATGCTGGTAAAGAAATCCACAAATTCTTGAGCAACTTTTTTGTTATCTCTAATAAGTCCATTTGTAGTTTCAAGCGTGTAATCAGTATTATTTCTTTTGTTCCTGTTCGTTTCATTGTTTATAATTTTCCAAACTGTCTTGATTTTATTTTCTGCGGTTTTAACTTTATTGCCAATGTATAAAGCCTTAGCTACTTTACACGTATTTCTAAAAATTTTTGAATAAGTTGCAACATACTTGTTAAAAGTTTCAGTGTTAATATAAGGCTTAAGGCCATAGAGCTCGTAAAGTCTTTAAAATAACTTTAAAATAACTTAAATAACTTTCGAACATATTTTATTGTTTACTTTTTTGTTTCCATACAAGGCTATATAATGATAAGACAAATTGATATAATTTTTACTTTGTACGTACACCGTCAAACAGTGGAGTAATAACCATACTACGTTTGTATGGAAGAATGATCGACTACGGAAACCTTAAAACAAATAGTTTTATTAACTCATACCACGTCAAAAAGATTAGCTAGTCATAATATTCGTAACAAAGCAGACTGCCCTGTATACGCTGGACGAACTCTTAATACCTTCATGTAAGAGCCACTTTTATTACGGAAACAATCAACGGTACAGCTAGAATCAATCCTAATGGCGGCTCGGAGTCTCTGCGAGTCGCTGCACAGATGAAAAATTCATGTGACAGCAGGTATTGTGCAGCGAAAAGCGTCACAGACGTCATTAAATTTGAATTGACTTATACCGTCCTACGAAGGAACATCTTTTATTACCGAAACAAACAAAAGCATAATAGCCACGTTACAGTGAAGGGTCATTGTACTTCCTCAAGACTACTCCTCATCTTATTCAGACCCTTCTTTTGTTCACAAATCTTTTGTATTACGTTAGTTTAGCTCAAAATCTTCACTCGTTCTCCATTCACGTTTATTTAGTTACAAAAGCGTACGAAAACAATGTCGCCTTTGATATATAATTATTTGAGTTCATTCATTCAGTTCGCGTTCGTTCATTTGACTAACGAGCGGTGCGTCGTTGACAAACGCTTATGTTCACTTGTTCGTTCATTCATTCATTCGGTCTTTTTAGTTGAGTGTCACGGAGTTTGTGTTTCAGTAAGCGATAAGTTTTAATGATAAATATTTTTGTATGTGGTTGTATAATTTGTTCGAACGTTTCTGGTTATGTTTAAGTTTTATTTAAAGGTCAGTGCTCATTAGGAAATAAATGCGTGACTAGGGCCCTAATTGCGTTTTGATAAAAGCTTCTGAACATTATTTTATATCATACTAGCTGTGCCCGCGGCTTCGCTCCCGTTAACTGCCTTTCCTACCCTACCTATCTACCCTACCCTAATTTTTTTTTTTTTTTTTGCCGGTTTGGAAAATCCTCATTGGATGTCCTCCGCCCTGGGGAGGGCGGAGGGGTCTGTTAGATTCGTACTGACTAAAAACCACCCCGGTGTTCCATCCCACACCTACGCTGGGGGTCGCGGGAACAGCGATACTTCCGCAACCCCCGGCTAGTGCCGGCCCGCCTCTGCGGGCCACGACCTCGGGTTGGGGCGGGGAGTGAGGTGTTGGATTCCCCCCACGACGTATAAGAGGGGCGTGCGTGGAACACTACGCGCCACCACCTCGGGTCCTGTGTGGGGCGACGGACGACGGACGTCCCCGAGTCCGTCGCCCCTGGACCCATTTAGGGGGGTTGGAAGAGGGCATTGTCCGCCTTCCGCCGACGCCCGGCGCGTCTGCTGCGGATCGGGTTAGAGGATGAAATCTCCCTCACCCTCTCCGCAGCCTCCTTCTGCGAGACGACTGGTTCGCAGAAGGATACCACCGCGTCCCTGGACTCCTCGCTGCCGACCATAGACTCGACTACGGCCGGCAGCGACAGGTCACTGCCAACTTCAAAGATGAGGGCACGGCGTGGCTCCCTTTTTATGCGACACAGGTACTTCCCGAAGCAACCATGCCCCGAGAGCACCTGCGTCACCCGAAACGACAGGGAGCCGTGCCTCCTCTCGAGCCAGCGCTCGAGCACTGGCCGGACCACCTCGATGGTAATGAGGCCGGCGGTAGAGCGTGAAAGCCTGTTCCACCATTCCGCCACCAGGACCTCGCGAAGCTGAGACTGACGCAACTCCATATGTCGCTGCATCAGCCCCTCGCCCCGCGCCCGCGCTTCCTCGCGCCACCGGTACAATGACGCGAGTACCTTCGCCTCCAGGTCCCAGGGTGGTGATCCGGCCAATGCACAAGCCGACTCGTAGGAGATCGACCCTACCCTACCTACCCTACCCTACCTTACCTACTCTAACTATCTACCCTACCCTACCTACCCTAACCTACTTACCCTACCCTACCTTACCTACTCTAACCTACCTACATACCTACCCTACCTACCATTACTACATACCTACCCAACCTACCCTACCTACAACCTTACCCTACCTACATACCTACCCTACCTACAACCATACCCTACCTACATACCTACCCTACCTATAACCATACCCTACCTACATACCTACCCTACCTACAACCTTACCCTACCTACATACCTACCCTACCTACAACCTTACCCTACCTACATACCTACCCTACCTACAACCTTACCCTACCTACATACATACCCTACCTACAACCTTACCCTACCTACATACCTACCCTACCTACAACCTTACCCTACCTACATACCTACCCTACCTACAACCTTACCCTACCTACATACCTACCCTACCTACAACCTTACCCTACCTACATACCTACCCTACCTACAACCTTACCCTACCTACATACCTACCCTACATACAACCTTACCCTACCTACATACCTACCCTACCTACCTACTATTTTATTTTCTTTTATCTAAGAACCTTCTCCTAACTAACAAACACAACAAAAAAAGAATTAGCGAAATCTGTAAAGGCGTTCTCAAATAATAGCGTGACCAGGAGAAATAGGGGTTCATTTTTAGGGTTTCGTACCCAAAGGATAAAAACGGGACCCTATTACTAAGACTCCACGATCCGTCTGTCTGTCTGTCTAATTTGTCTGTATGTCTGTCTGTGTGCCACTAGGCTGTATCTCATGAATTATGATAGCTAGACATTTGAAAATTTCACAGATGATGTATCTCTGTTGCCGCTATAACAACAAATACAGAATAAAATAAATATTTAAGTGGGGCTCTCAAACAACAAACGTATTTTTTTTCCGTTTTTTGCGATAATGGTACTGAACCCTTTGTGCGCGAGTCCGACTCGCACTTGGCCGGTTTTGTTTCTATCTAAGAACCTTCTCCTAACAATAACAAACAAAAAAAAAATACGAAGTCTGTAAAGCCGTTCTCAAGTTATGGGCGTGTCCAGCAGAAATTTGGGTACATTTGTATACGACTGATTGTGTCAATTTAATATTTTTTTTTCACTTAACATAGGTACTATGTTGAGTGACAACACCTTCCGGATCGCTACTTGTCTGCGTTTGGGTGCTCCTAGTGGAGCTCCACATCGTTGTCAATGTGGTGAAGCAGTCGACCGCCTCGGTCACCATGGCCTATCCTGCAGTAGGAGCGCTGGCCGGATAGCACGGCACGCCAGCATTAATGACATCATACGTCGGGCTCTTGTCACCGCCGGGGTGCCAGCTGTTTTAGAACCCAATGGCTTGGCACGCGACGATGGGAAGAGACCAGACGGGATGACCATAATGCCTTGGAAGGTGGGTAGGCCTTTGGTGTGGGATGCAACATGTGTCGACACCCTTGCGCCATCCCATCTTCTTAGCACGGCGGGCTGTGCTGGGGCGGCTGCTGCCGGTGCAGAAAACCTCAAACGGCGCAAATATAACAACCTTATTGGAAGTTATATGTTTGAGCCCCAAACGGCTCAAACATATAACTTCAAACATTAGGTTAGGTTGAAACATTAGGTCCATGGGGTCCGAGTGCGCATCGAGTTTTTCGAGAAATTAGCACAAAGCTCGTCGACTCTTCACGTGACCAGAGGGCTGGCCTTTTCTTCGGCCAGAGAATTAGCATTGCCATACAACGTGGCAATGCCGCCAGCGTTCTGGGCACGTTTCCCATTGACATCGATGTAGACGAATTTTTTGATGCACAATGAGCTTTTTTTGCCGTCTGCCTTTTGTATTTGTATATAGGTTTGTTTTTCTTAGAATATTTAATTTTTTAATTGAAAGGTCAGATTTGAAGTGACCTACAGTTTTGTTATATTTTCTAATTTTTTTTAATGCAAAATACAAAACCCTCATGCCATGCAAAATATCTAGGCGACCTTTCTGATGATTCCAAGTGATTCGATTTACATAATAACTCCGATAAGCGATTTTGACTAAGCGAAATTGCAAGTACCTTCACCGGCGCATTCAGATGCAATTCGACCGATTTGCAATAAAAAAATTCTTGGAAAATACTTGTACGATATCGCGGCATTATTTATTTATTTAAACTTCATGTACAATAGTGGTACATAGGTGGACTTAATGCCACAAGGCATTATCTACCAGTCAACAAATTATCGCCTATCGACGTATTAAAATTACTTCCCACGATCAGGAAGGTCCTTTACATTTCTTGTAACATGTGTAGATCGATCGTATGTATTTTAGATCCAAAACGAATTCCTTAGTCATACCAGTCACGTAAAAGTGGCTTATTAGCCAAGTATAGAAACTCAACAATATACTTCATAAAATATAGCTTGATCTCTGTGACAGCTGTCAGTATCAATACAGTAACAATAGCGCTTGACAGGCTAACAATAACATATACGCCAGTTTGACATATGTCGCAGAGATCAAGCTATCTTTTATGAAGTATAGTCACCGAGTCATAAATTAGTAAAAAAATAAACACATAAAATATGTGTTGCTTCCATAAAGCCTAACAAAACAAAATAAAATTCCTGAAATGGCCTAGCCTGCATTCCTCCGTTCAGAATAATTAAAATAGTGAGCCCTTCGCGCCAAGCGCCAGCACAGAGCACAGACATGGTCTTATAAATTGTAAAACTTCAAAGACATCTTTTAGTCGCAGCCAAGCGTGGCAGTTGATGGTTTGATACGGGTCCCAGGAAGAAGGTGCAGCGATTTATTTATATTCGATTGTTATGAAAGAAATGTACCTAATTAACTAAGTTATACCTGACACTATAGACAAAATTATATTCAATTAGCGATGTTGATTGTCAATAAATTATAAATTAAAAAAACTATTTTTTAAAACAAGCTTTTTTCGTATTCTTCTCAGCAAACCCTTTCATTTGTTACCCATATGTAAGCAGTGCACAAAAAATAACTAGTCCACCATCTTTGGCCGTCCACCATTTTGGATTTAAACTGACGTCACTTATAAAACCATGCGTTGTCATCCAAAGTAAACGTGTATACAAAATTTCATCTTAATCGGTGGAGGATAACTGCTTTAAAATTCAGATGTTTGACCCGAACACACTTACATACATAGATACAAACATACATACTTACATTGCAAGTTAAATAAAAGCTTGCAAAAAGTTCAAAATGACAATCAATATCGCGGCTTTACTTTTGTACTACTTTTTTATTTTCAGAAATCGTTAGCGCTACCTTTGCGGGTATGCAGAACTTATGGAGAAAATATGGAGAACTTTATTATAAAAACACCTACTATACCCATGTTTGCAAAGAAATAAATGATTTGAAAGAATGTCACTTTGTCTATCTAGCCCCTATAGGCAAAAAATAAGCAGAATTACCAAGTGTCCTAACCAAAGAGTTATGCCGTGCAAATAAGTGATCGTCGCATTTATTATATTTAACTGTTCGGCAAACTGTAAGGCGGTTTATCGGTGCAACAAGCGACGCGTTTAAGTTCACCGAACAAAATGATTAAATCCTGACTCTTAGTCACTCACTGATTCATCAACGTCCAGCTTTACACCTTAGGGCTTGTAAAACTGAAATTCAATGAGGATCCCTTTACAATTTAGGTAAGCATAATTCCTTACCTAAATTGCCTGCCAGGCCAGGCCGGTGTTTCTCCATACTCATGAAAAGCCAATTCTTGGCAAAAAGCTGCCAAAGTACTTTCTTTTTGTCGCTCCCTCACTGCTGTTTCTCCATACTCATAAAAAGCCAATTCTTGGCAAAAAGCTGCCAAAGTACTTTCTTTTTCGTCGCTCCCTCACTGCTGAGGATAAAAACCACGTACGACTCTTCTTCAATTTATATGGTCTTGTGCAGACTGTGCAGTGTGAGCCCCTCAGTACATTGTGCCTCCATCAGCCTTCTAAATAGACGGTCATAGAAAAACATGGCTACTACTCGCTACCGCCTACACTTGCACCAAAAAACCGTTTATATCAAGGTACTCAGGCTCGCACTCGAGCTCACACGTGTACGCATCAACTTGCATTAAAGTTTAACGTCTAAACATTTTAGTGTTGCGACTTAGTTTAGTGCAGCACTATTTTATTGTATTGTTCTGGGGAATGGGAGAACCTTAATGAGTTTGAATTGAAATTTGACAGCAATTTTATAAATGAAAGTTATATTTCCTGACAGACCAGGCATTGCATGGAAGGATTTCTTAATTAAGCCCTAGGATAGGATAGATGGGTCCATCTATCCCATCCTTTTCCATATTTAGACTCGCATTTGGTCCGTTGTGCATGCAGGCCTCCTTTCTGTGAGAGGCAATTGGCCGTAATCCACCACGCGGATCCAGTGCTTTGTTGGTGGATGTCACATGTCTTCGAATATTTGGTTCTAAGACATGCCGGTTTACTCACGATGTTTTCCTTCATCGTTTTGAGAGCAGTGGTGATGAAATAATTTACACAAAGTAAAGCGCCTGCCTGGGTTGGAAGTTAAAACCCACGACCTACAACTTATAAGTCGCGACCACGGGCAACCACTTCCCCCCTATTTAATTTGAAGCCCTAATCATAGCACTGTTGGAATCTATTCCCATTGCCGAGATGATTTTTAAAAACATGTTTTTTTTTTTATCTTTACCTGTGTCCTAGTGGGCTTAGGTACTCAGCATGTTAAGGTTTGAAAAAAAAAACAAAAGTTGCCTCTGCTTCTCAGTTATGTGTATTTGGATATTTATTTAAAATTTTAATTGTCTGAAAGAAGAACAGATAAATTTCCTAAAAAATAAAACGAAATTGATAAGTGAATGGACTTTTGAACGAAGACTGTTTTGAATCACATTTGTTTGTACTTTTGCAACATTTGATTAAAAGAGTTATGAATACAAGTACTTATTTTTTTAACACGGTATTATTGAAAAAAAAAATGCATTGTCGAGGAACAAACGTGTGTGCAAAATTTCATCTCAAACGAACACTAGCAAATAGGTAAAAATGAACTTGCAAGTTTTGCCATAATGGGTGAAAATAAAAATAAAAACTTTTTGCTATATATTCTATAGGCTCGCGCTTGACCACTATCTCACCTGATGGTAAGCGATGATGTGGTCGACGATAAAGTGCGCTTGCCTTAACATGACCTATTCACACTTAACTTAAAGATCCCTAGATTGTAGCTGTCGGGAAACACAGACTCCGGCAGGGAAATCCCCTCCTTAGCTATATGCATAAAAAAAGTGTTCCCAAAAGGTTTTGTGCGTATGGATGGGATGTACCGATGGCGCATCGCCGTACGTTTAGTAGGCCGATAATAAAACGGGCTAGGTGGAATTAGATCATGCAATTCCATCGCACACTTCCCGAAATGTAACCGATAAAAAACCGACAAGCTGGCAACTCGATGACGATGTTTGGCTTTGGAGCTTTGACTTGACCAGTGCCTCATTGCCGATGAGCTCCTTGGCCTTATTTTCGATCGATTCGAGCTTGTAATAAAAGTGGATGGTTGGAGTGGGACAAAGATAGGAAACAAGATAATGATGATTTCTGCAACCGTCTTTTAGATAATGGAAAGAAAAATCCACCTTCACTTCTCTTAATCAATTTGTAAATATAGCTACACTCGTTCACCAGAGCACAATTATATCAGGAGTCACAGAAAAATTGCAGGAATAAAATGAAAATTCCAACAAATGGAATTGCAGCCAATATCGAAATTTAGACAATTAATTAGATTTTAAATCGTTCTGGAAAGAAAACATCTGTTAGGTTAGACATTTTCTTCATCTTTAATTTACCCCGGATACTAGATATTTCAATATTATCTTTGGAAATCATAAATTAGTCGGCGTCCTCTTAGCCTAAGATCCCACTACTAAAATCTGCAGGTAACTTGATTTAGATAAAACTTAATTTACATGAATACAAGAAATTATTGCTGCTCAGTTTACCTGCATAAACCTGGCAACCCATAAATTGAGGCTAATTAAGAGCTGGCTGATGTTGCATATTTACCGGCGATACAGAAGCAATTTGTAGTAAGTTAAAAAATAAATTTAGACTAATAGTGGTTCGAGTAAGCCCGACAAACCTGCTGTAATGTATTCTGGTATCAAGAATCTTTTTAATAAAAAACATTATTACTGCAGATTTTTGCTGTGGGATCTTGTACTATAAGCGAAATCTTCATTGCAAGTTCTGTTGCATTAAATCAAACTATGCAGTTGGACATTATCCAAATTGACCTGCTATTTAGGAGCTTGTATTCTGTGATTGTAATAGCTCCGCAAGTGTTAGAGCTTGTTGAATATTTTATTAAATTTATTGTTTTGACCTATTAGTGATGGTGCGCGGGGCTTTTGTGGATTAGCGGCAAAAGTAAATAGTTTATGAGATGGAAATTATATGAAATTTATTGATTTTTATGTGAGGCTATTTTATTGAGACTGCATTCAAAGCTTTTTGGACACATACGGGCCTATAAAAATTAAACTCAAAATAAATCGTGGAAATGGAACTTTATGTTTATTTTTCAAGAATTCAATGGACAGATTTCGTAAAATTCATACTTAATGTGCCTTTTAAAAAACTAGTTAAATTGGTATACATAAAAAAAAACCTTGATACCAATCAATTTATTTAAAACTTCATGCAATAAAGTACAATGGCGGACTTAATGCCGTAGACAATCTAGGCAGATTGCCTAGGCTTTGAAAGACTAGGTAGCCTTTTCTCAACTATATTGGGGTCGGCTTCCAGTCTTACTGGATTCAGCTGAGTACCAGTATTTTTTACCGTGATACCATTCCAGTGTCTCAAAAAAAAAGCGATAGGTATTACACGATATAAAATAAATCATTTCTGTAGAGTGATTTCCATACAGCAATATTTTCGCTCCACGTATACATGCGTCATTCAACCTTATCAGAATTTAACACCTGCAGCCTCCAGCGTTTCTCATATGCCGTGTTTTTCTTCAATTCCAGGTATGCATGGAATATTAGAAAAAAATCGGATGAGTTCGAGTTGCCCTCGTGGACCAAGAGTTCCGTAGAACTACGCAATATGTATAATATTATGTCTGTCGATATAATTGACTGATCACAAATTTACTGTTTCTTCTTGTGATGAGTAGGTATAGGCACTAGAATTTGACGAGAATTGACTCTGGTCGAGTTCTTAAATAGAGTAGGAACAAAATAACGTTGACCATGTTCTTTTCTAGACTTCTTGTGTGAAGAAACTTGTGTTTAGTATTATTATTTTGTAATGGAAGCGGTCATACATAACCGTATTCAACGAATATTTCAAATGCCTAGGCTACTCGTACAAAAATCCTCGGAATAGTGAGGTCACTCCATGAAGCTTTGCTTCTGGCCAGACCTAGGCTGGCTATATGTTAGCCATGCAAACACGCACAATGGGCCAAATAGGATACTAAGCACGGCAAATAGAGTCCCTACTCTACTCTACTCAACTCTGCCTAGCTACATTAAAAATTTATTGATTAATTTTTATTTTTTTAATAACATGCTTTTTTCGTATTTTTCTCAGCAAACCCTTTCATTTAATACCCATATCATGGCAGTGCAGAAAAAATAACTAGTCCACCATCTTGGGCCGTCCGCCATATTGGATTTAGAATGACGTCACTTATCTAACCATGCATTGTCATCCAAACTAAAAGTGTATGCAAAATTTCATCTTAATCGGTGGAGGATAACTGCTTTAAAATTCAGTTGCAAGATTTGACCCGATCACACTTACATACAAAAATACATTGCAAGTTAATTAAAAGCTTGTGAAAAACAAAGCCCCGTGAAAAACTTAGTTGCCATAGTTATATATATATATAACCTAATAAGTCATTTTTATCAGTCTGTCAGCCCAGTCGGTTCCACTTGGGCACCTACAGAACTCTAATTTCGTAGCGAAACCACGCAAGCGAGCAGGTTATAATAAAAACAACGCAAGGCAGGTTTGCAATATTAAATTTTAGTTTCCGATGCAAGCCTTGCAAGCTGCGGGCGGTATGGTTCCTTTCTGAATTTTTCTTTTCTTTTCCGTTGCTTTATTTTGTGTTGTGCACTGGTCTGGGTATTGTTATTGGTATTGTTAATTATTAATTGTGTTTTCAGAGGTCTCGTGAATAACGATTGTATTAAAAGCAATACCATTCCGAGTCTTTTTAAACCGTTAATTTATACTATACGTATGTCCCATGGGACTAGTGGGATATAATTTTAAAATTTTGTTAGTATCCGTTGTCCCATGGGACTAGTGGGATATAATTTTAAAATTTTGTTAGTATCAGTTGTCCCATGGGACTAGTGGGATACAATTTTAAAATTTTGTTAGTATCAGTTGTCCCATGGGACTAGTGGGATACAATTTTAAAATTTTGTTAGTATCAGTTGTCCCATGGGACTAGTGGGATACTTTAAAATTTTGTTAGTATCAGTTTCCCATGGGACTAGTGGGATATAATTTTAAAATTTTGTTAGTATCAGCTGTCCCATGGGACTAGTGGGATGTATCATCCCACTTGTACCATCATGGGACTGGGCCAATGGGACTATTGGGACAGACCCGATTTACGTACCTGACATCAGAGCAGTGGAGCTTGAGAGCAGTGATGGCCCCAACTTACGTAACGGCCCCGACTTACATATACTAATTTGTGTAAATTATTTCATCACCACTGCTCTCAAAAACGGTGAAAGAAAACATAGTGAGGAAACCGGCATATCCTAGAACCAAAAATTCGAAGACATGTGACATCCACCAACCCGCACTGGGCCCGCGTGGTGGATTACGGCCCATCCCCTCTCACAGAGAGGAGGCCTGTGTCCTGTCCCAGCAGTGAGAACATTAATAGGCTAATGATAATGATGAATTGTGTTTTCAGAGGTCTCGTGAATAACGATTATATTAAAAGCAATACCGTTCCGAATCTTATTTAACCGTTTGATAATACTATACGTATATGACTTAATAACCTCCATTAGATATGTTTGAGCCACTGTTCACCAAAACACTTTTGCGGTGCAGCTAGAGACAGCATTATCAAAATTCTCCATACAAATTAAATGTGTCAGAGAGTGCCACCGTTTTCTTACAGATATTCACGGTCCTTGACAGTTCTGTATGTCTATGGCAGCTGAAACTTATGCACAGTGCCATTGCGTGTCATCATCATCATATCAGCCAAAAAACGTGCTGAAAAGACGTGTGAGACGGGCGATGGTTTTAGGCGATGATAGCTCAGTGGTAGTGACGTCGGATACCGAGATGAAGGTCGCGGGTTCGAATCCTACAATGAGCTTGAGCTTTCGGTGAAGGAAAACATCGTGAGGAAACCATAGTACGGTGGTAGGGTACTTTGTAGTACCCGCCTGGCTGGCAACCACCCTCAAGTTGAAAATCTGTCGCCAAGCACCTTCCGGTGTGTTCCGACAGCAGCACTTGAGAGCCAGTTCCCTTCTAGGCTTTGTGTGCTTACCACCATCGGCCACATCATCACTGACCACGGTGAGATTGTGGTCAAACACAGGACCATACATAGTAAAAAAAAAAAAGACGTGCTGGTAGGCCATTGCGTGTACAACCATAATTAAAATAATAGCGGCTCTATTAGGTGCTGCGATTTCGTACTGTATGGTCCAATATCAAACATGTTTGGCCCAAGTCATATTGAGCTAAGCTTGCTGTACAAGTTTTTTTTATTTTTTTTTTATAACTGTTAGGCTCACCCTCGACCACAATCTCACCTGATGTTAAGCGATGATGTGGTCGACGATGAAGCACGCTTGCCTAGTAGTAACCTATTTACTCTTGACTTAAAGACTCCCAGGTTGTAGCAGTCAGGAGATCGTAATTGTGAAATTATAATCACAATTAGTCATATAATTCATGCTGAGCTACTTATCAAGCGTGATACCAAGCTAAGTTTCTGCCTGTTCAAAATAATTAATTTATTCATGTACATAATTTTGAGCACAAGGTTTTTCGTGTAACTAATAGTTTTGCTTTATAAAAATAATTAACAACACGATATTTTCGCAACTTTTGGAAACGCCTCCAAAACGACTTGGATGTTTAAAAATATTTTTACACAGTAAAATTGATGGCTGGAATTTCTTCATAACTAACATAGCATATGTAAATCAAATAATATTTTGCAAACAAAACTGTTCAATAGGAGGTTCAATATTGAGATTTTGGCATCGAGCTGGCGCACGGCCAGTACTGCGTTAACATTGGGGCGTATATAGCGCCTTAAGAGTCTCTGAGCTAAGCTGTGGACGGACGGACGGACAGACGGACATGCGAAACTATAAGGGTGGCTTGTTCACTACGAAACCAAAAGGTTATCAAAAACACAATCACGGTTTGCTTGAGTTATGCCGTATTATTTCTTAAGAGTCTGTACACTTTTAAAAAGGGAACTGAAAATACAAAGGCATTTCTTTTTCGCATTCATAAATACCCGCTTGACTTTTTAATAGCAGTGACTCTGATTGTGCAGACTTTAATGTTACCTATAGGGCCCTATGCCGTACGAGGTTTCAATCTTTCGCTTGGTGAATAATTATCTGTTTGGTTTTTTAGCTTTGAAATTTTTTCGTTTATTGTATGTAAAGAATTTAAATTGTTTGTTACGTTATTTGTAAAAAGGCCAAGGGAATGAAGCGGAGGTAACGCGCTAGTCGATACTACTTTGATTTCGCATTTCATCTCGGTAAAATATCCAGCAAGGCAGATAGTCAGATGCGTAAGTATTCGTATTATATTAGTTATAAACGGCTTTATTATTCAACTAGCTATCCCCCGCGGCTTCGCTCCCGTTACCTATCCTAATCTACCTACCTACCTTACCCTACCCTATCTACTTACCTACTCTACCCTACATACATGATCGTAAGAAACGCACGCAACGGAAGCTCTCAAAAAGGAATATTTTCCCAGTTGTTGCAACATTTTTCATTTATGCTCCGCTCCTACTGGTCGTAGCGTGATGTTATATAGCCTATAGCCTTCCTCGATAAATGGACTATTCAACACATAATAATTTTTCAATTCCAACCAGCAGTTCCTGAGATTAGCGCGTTCAAACAAACAAACTCTTTAGCTTTATAATATTAGTATAGATAAAAACTATCGAATAAAGATAGTTGTTTCACCTCTAAAAGTTTGCTATAATTTTACACAGCTCAAAATATCTATAATAGTTCATGTATTTGACGCATGCCGTTAAAAAAAACATTGTTCTATGCATACAAATATGAACAATTTATATTCTGATCGCAGTCAAAATCTAACATTGTATTTCAAATGCGTCAAACAAGGGACATTTTTTAATCAAACAAGCTTTTCGATTGGTGTATTTGATTTCGGATTTGGAACCAATCGTAAAATGATGGGCAAATTGATCCTTCACGTTTGAATAAAGATTCCAATGCAAAATCGAATTCGAAAAAAAAGTATTTATTTCAATTGAACCTAAAATTTTTTATGGAGTTGGTTGGACATAAGATGTTGCCAAGACGATTGGTATTTGCTTTTTCCAGTCAGCGTGAAAGATAGAAATATCCCATGGCAACGCAACGGGTTAAAAAAAGAAAGGTAATATAAGTCCAAATCTAGGCCAAAGTTTGCCATATTCATTAACGTGATTATAACGTGTTTGTTAATGACCAAACATAAAAATAAAATAATAAAAAATAAACATTTTTAACATGATGAAGCTAACTCCCATAATCATTATTATCAAATAAGTATTTTATATTTATTTAGTTTCGCTCGCGTTTGACCACTATCTCACCTGATGGTAATCGATGATGTAGTCGACAATGAAGCAGAAGTAACCTTTTTACTTTTGAAATAAAGACCTCCAGATTGTAACTATCAGGGCGCACAGACTTTGGCAGGGAACTCCACTATTTAGCTGTACGCTCAATTAAATTATCCAAAAACGTTTATTGAAAGAAAAAGTTTTTAATTGTCACAAAACGACATACAATATAAATACATGCTTATGCTAAACCCTTAACAGTAGTATTAGTAGTACTTAAAGTAAGTTAATAAAGACGAGAAATAAATAAAACAATGTTAACACTTCCAACGCAACGTCTGCCGGTTCGCGGTCGCCACTCCAGAACCTTACTGCCCCATCGGCCATCCGTACTGCGAGCAATGTGCCCTGCCCACTGCCACTTGAGTTTAGAAATTCTTCGGGCTATGTCGGTAACCCAACCAGGGTTACCGACATAGCCCGATCTCTTGCGGATCTCTACATTTCTGATTCGATCACGCAAGGAAACTCCGAGCATAGCCCTCTCCTCTCCGACGTTGCGTTGAAGGCCTCCCACTAGGTGGACCGATGACCTGGTGAAGGTTGCGGGACGCACGGGACCGGTCAATGTGGTGACGCTTGGGGGAGGCCTATGCCCAGCAGTGGACGTCTTTCGGCTGATATGATGATGATGATGATGAATAATATTTACTACCTACATTTTGCATAAAAACAGAAAAGGAATATGGTGAATAAGATGCCAGGCAGGTGCATGTCGTTGTGGCAAGAAGGCTTCCACTCAGGATAATGCTGTGCCGTGGGAGACCCACAGCACGGCGCTGATTTACAGTGGTCGCGTTGTGCGTATGGGTGAGAAATTCACCATTTACTGATGGTGCATCGTAGTACGTCTTGTAGACCGACAATGCAACGGGCTAGGTATCGGTCAATTGCACGATTCAAGATAAGGCAACTTGTAACTAAAGACGCTACTAACCAGAAATCGTGTAAACCATCAAACATCTAACAAGAAAACACAAGTTCACGTCAAATTTAATAGCAACACTGGAAACAGCTACAATTTGTCAGATATTAATCTGGAGTCGTCCTGAGATCCCGGTTCGAAAATTGTGACCGCTACAATTTATTAGCTAACCGCAGTTTAACGTTATTTATGACTCATTGTGCAAGGACCCCAGACATAACTCGTAATTGTTTTCTAAAAAGGTGGCCACACTCCGTCTTATAAACTAGCCATCTAATTAGAAGAAAGAAAGAAAAATTGTTTATTCTGCACAAACTAAACGCACAATACAAAATAAAGAGTGGCATTCACTAAAGGTACAAATTAGCCAAAAGCCTCGTATTTAAAACGAAAAATTATAAAAGTTTGTCAATTTTGTCTATTGCTTGATGAGAGCAATACACAGTTATTTGTGGGTGAGAGGCCAAAGACAATTTACATGCGTAATATGTTTCGACATTACCAAATGAAAACAAACAAAACAATCACAAATTAAACGAAATGCCGATTACTGAGTGGAAAATTATCCATCTTTGAAACAACAAGAAAAAATAGGCTGTGCGTCGCATCTGTGCAAGAATAAGTCATTGCTCAGCTTAATGCCGTGACTTCAGACAAACCTATCGTCTAAAGCGAATTAGAAACGGTACTTAGGTACTAAGTTACAGAATCAATGTGCTGGCAGTGACTAAGGTCCAGTTCTTTGGTCCGTAGTTTACTCAACCAAAGGTTAAATATTCTAGTAACCAGTCGTTCTAAATTTCGGTAAAATACGTCTGTTCATCAGTTGTTTGTCTAACATATTTGACCATTTGTGAGGCAAGCAATTGATAATAAACGCGATTTATCTAAATTTAAAACCAGCAGGTTAGCAGATTTAACCTTTAGTTGAGTTAACTATGGATCAAAAACTGGGATTTAGACGCCATTACTAAATAACTATTCGGGCCCGTAAAGTGTAATAGTAGTAATAATAGTAATATTTATTTATCTCCCACAAGTACAATTTTGTTTCTATATTATGTTACAAATATTGGAGGTACAAGGATTTGTGGGAGTCAGTAATCCAAACTAGGATTTATACAGATGCAGAACGTGGGCCATATAGGGCCATTGCAAGAAGAAAAATAATAAAAAAAAGGAACCAAAAAAAAACTTAAATAAAAAAATTCTTAAATAACATAATAATTAAAATTAAAAACGCGTTTGTATGTTTGTAAGTATGCGAAGTGTGAGTGTGAAGTGGAAGGTGCCGTGCGTGTGGTGTGGTGTTGTGTGTGTGTGAGTGACATAGAGAGAGTAGGATTATGTTCTGTGTGAGTACGTATAAAGATGGATATCCTAGTTTAGCGTTTCTCACAAACACACACCTCCACCCTTTTACGCACACATTCTAACACACATGAATGTGTGCGTAAAAGGGCGGCGGCACGCGCCTATGAAAAAAGCTAAACTAGGATAAGATAGTAAGCAATTTTGCCGTTTCTTCATAATCAAGTTCTAAAAGCCACTTTGTAAGCTTCTTTTTACTTCTTTTATTTTAAAGTGTGCGCTGAATACAAGCTTCGGATGTTATAGTCACAGTTATAATTGTCACAGTTCGTCAAATTTTATGAGGAAAAGGTGAAACTCACTAACACGCTCGGTCTGTGTGGAAAGTTTTCAAAATGCGGCTTTATCTTCTGCGGGGGGCAGGATCATATCGATAACTTATTTTCATTACTTTATTAACATACATATCCTGCTAATATTATAAATGAGAAAGTTTGTGAGGATGGATGTATGTATGTTTGTTACTCCGTCACGCAAAAACTACTGAACGGATCTGGATGAAATTTGGAAAAGATTTTTTGGCTATGATTATAGTCAGAAATAGCACATAGGTTACTTTTTATCCCAGGAATATGTTCCCTTGGGACAATTGTCGACATTCACGCGGGCGAAGCCGCTGGCAGAAGCTAGTATATTTATATTGGTATTAAACAATGCATGCACCTGCCATGTTGTCCCTTCTCCACCCTTGGTTGACTGGTAGAGAATGCCTAAGGCATTAAGTCCGCCATTGTAGCTTTGTGCATGAAGTTCTGAATAAACAAATAAAAACCGGCCAAGTGCGAGTCGGACTCGCGCATGAAGGGTTCCGTACTTGGTAAATTGCAGTTTACGATTTAAGACGTATTAAAAAAAAACTACTTACTAGATCTCGTTCAAACTAATTTTCGGTGGAAGTTTACATGGTAATGTACATCATATATTTTTTTTTGTTTTATCATTCTATTTTTTTTCATTCATTAGAAAACACAAGTTAACGTCAAATTTAATAGCAGCGGCTACAATTTGTTAGATATTTATCTGAGACTCGTCCTGAGCGGTCCGGAGATCTAACGTGACGGCTAAAATTTATCAGCTAACCGCAGTATAAGGCAAAGGCGACAAATTAGTTACACTCTGATTTTTAATTTCGTAGACTAAATTCACATTTGGGGGGTTGTCACTTTAACGATACACTAGCTGACCCCCGGGGCTTCGCTCTCTTCTATTGGTTACCTACCTACCTAACCTACTCTACCCACCTACTCTACCCTACAATACCCTACCTACCCTACTCTACCTACCATACCCTACCTACCCTACCTAATCATGTAGTATATATTTTTTATATATCATCAATAGTTTTCTCAGCGCACGCCAAAGAATGAATTTTATATGCAACATTTTGCGACATTGGGTTACATTATTGCAATTTTCATAAGGATCTCATTTTTTTTTGAAAATGTATTATAGCCTATGACACTCAGGAATAATGTAGCTTTCTACTGGTCAAAGAATTTTCAAAATCGGTTCAGTAGATCCAGAGATTACCCCCTGCAACGTCAAAAACACACAAACTCACAATTCACAAACTTTACCTCTTTATAATATTAGTATAGATAAAAATAGTGTCGTATCCTTACTATCTTAAGTGTTCGAAAGTTGATCGAAAATCGAAGTAGATCGAAAATGGAACTATTTTACGGCAACAAAATTAAATTTGTTAAGAAACGGACCTTATTTAGTTTCTACTTATTTATGTCAGACTTCATTTTATCGATCACATTTATTTAATTGTTGATTTCATATTTAACGCAATAAAAGTTTATGTACTATGTGTATGAATACTGTTATATTCATATATATTACGTTCATATTCATGAAACATTTATTTACACCAATTAGTAAAATTAAATTGAGGAGTCATGTCACTCACACAAAATCACTTATGATTACCTTACCTACAATACTATGCTCCGCGCTTGCAACATTTAAACAAAATATGGTCATTGGCTTCTGTCAGTTTAGTCTACGAAATAAAAAATCACAGTATAGTGAAAATAAAATTACGCAGTATTATTTTGTAAAGTTACAATAAAAAAACACCTTTGTCACAAAATAGTACGAGTAAGTGTCATATTAGAGGGGAAGCTGGCAGGGTTTGTGAACAAGAAACTAAGGATTAAAATATATCTGAAAAATCTCAAACAGGAGACTTTGGTCAGGGATCCACTTTTAGATTTTCAAAAGGGACATTTCAAGTCCATGCCGTTCATTAAAAATTACATATATAGCCAAATCTGACAAAGAAATTGATGCAGATAACTTTGAAATATCGAAAAAAATCCGGCCAAGTGCGAGTCAGACTCGCGCACGAAGGGTTTCGTACCATTGTCGCAAAAAACGGCAAAAAAACACGTTTGTTGTATGGGAGCCCCACTTAAATATTTATTTTATTCTGGTTTTAGTATATTTTGTTATAGCGGCAACAGAAATACGTCAATATCAAATACACCTGTGAAAATGCCAACTATCTAGCTATCACGTTTCATGAGATACAGCCTGGTGACAGACAGACAGACGGACCGCGGAATCTTAGTAATTGGGTCCCGTTTTTACCTATTGCGTACGGAACCCTAAAAAATACGAAGTTTTCAAGTCGTCTGATCTAGGGAAAGCGCTCAATTGCCTGTCTGGGTTTGAAACTACTTCCTACATCTTGTAAGTCACGACCGTTAACCACTGGGCCACCACTGCTCGAAATCCTGAGCGTTCCATACCAGAGACATATAACATGACGGGTTAAAATTTATTAGCTACCCGCAGTTTAACGTAATTTACGACTAACTTATAGTTAACGCGCGGTTAAAATAGTGGAAAATCTGGCTTAAATGTCGCGAGGTGGTTGTAAATCTGAATAGATTAAGATTTATACGTTTTGCACTTTGGTTTGGTGCACGTAAAGGAACAGTGATTTTATGTTTGACGAATTTCAGTTTATTGTAGGTTGGTTTTTGGTGGCAGTGGCAACAGCATTCATAGCGTTGTGCCTAGCCGAGCAGATTGCCCATTATTGTGGCATTGTATTAAGTTACGTGTCGAGAAGAAGTAGCGAAAGAATTGGTAACGGTCTTCATTGAATTTTATTGTCATTTGATTTAATTTTATTTGTATTAATTTTGAAGCTTTCTTATTTTTTACATGTTAATTTTAAAATTATATACTTTAAAATATCTTCTTGACATTTAAAATCTTTTTATCTACACTCACAACGTAATGTTCAAAATATGAATTCAATAAATATTGTATAAACACGTACTTTATATTCTTATATATGGATGTATTATTATATGGATAGGTAAAATTTAAAAAAAAACATTTCATTGCAACATTTTCCTTCGATTTTTAAACAACTGCATCATAAAATAACTTTTTAATTTTTATAGCACACTTTTACTTTTTAATTTATTGACGCTTATGGGCTCATTGAAGTACTGTCATTGTCTAAGGAGGCGCGCGCTGCGCAGTCATGTGCAATGAGAATCTAAATTGCCCGCCATACCAAATGTTTTCTCCGTTTCCACTTTTTGCAACTGTATGAGTGAAGATAACGTAGTGTATGCAATGGCTTATAATTAGGTATTAAAACACTCGCGTAATATTATTATCATAAACCTACGCTCGTGTTTTAATAACCCCTCAAACCTAACCACGACTCAAACTCGGAGGAGTTTGAGTCGTGGTTAATTCTTGTCAAATTGACAGATATATTTAACTTATTGACATAAATTGAGGATTGTTTTTTGTTGTCATAGCGACCGATTTGAATGCAATGGAGAAAACTTCCTTCGAAAGGACTTAGGGCAAGGTTCCATTGAGAGCTATTACTTAGTATGTAAAAAACCTCAGAACTAGGTCTGTGAGGTTTTTAACGTTTTCCCATTTCAATGAATTGACAGAATTTTGCACAAAAAAATTCATTCATAATACTTTTTTTTTAAAACAAGCTTTTCTCGGATTCCACTCAGCAAACCCTTTCATTTGATACCCATATAACAGTGCATAAAAAATAACTAGTTCGCCATCTTGGGCCGTCCGCCATATTGGATTTAGAATGACGTCACTTAACTAACCATGCATTGTCATCCAAACTAAGCGTGCTATAACTGCTTTAAAATTGAATTGCAAGATTTGACCCGAACACACTTACATACATACATACATGTAAAAACACTACAATCACACTAAAAAAAATACCAGAAAATGCCGCATTTCCTTCCACAGTTCCACACAAACAGTAAACTCAATAACACCATCAAACAGAATGTAACCTTGTATCACCCCACTTCACAGCCGCACAATTCCTTACACTGTAAGCCGTTATTTAGCGGCCCAGTGAGACGGAAGCCCCAGATATAAACTCGCAAACATTTCCTAAGATATGTATACGATGTGTGAGATATGAATTGTTTGGTGGCCTGTTACTTTGTGCTTACAGTGTATGTTTGTTGGTATGAATGTTTGGTTCTGAAAATAAAACGAAATTAATTCAAACATTGTTTCCCGCTTTCTAATTTTGTAATGCATATCACTAATATAGCAATATAAGTAATACTGTATATATGAACTGCGTTTAGCGTTGCCCATAATCAATGGCAATTTCTTTCATTTTGACAATAATTCATTGCGTATTTTACGTTGTCAAAGATCAATTATTTCGTTGGAATTAATGAGGAATTTCCTTTAAAATATGCTACGCACTTTAAGGACTAAAAACGCTCCTTTTATGTAACATTTTCTGACTATTATGATTAAAAATGTTGGTATAAATTCGACGATATTAACTAAAAGGTACTTATATTTCTTCTGATAAATCAGGGTCGATATTTATGCCAGTTGCATCCACAATTACGGAACATATTTCTATATAATACGGAGATACGGTTTTTTATGTATATATATATATATTTTGTACTTATGTATGTATGTATATTTATGATTTATTTTATATTATTCTAAAACTGTACACTGGACTACTTTTCTTCTTCCTTTTGTAAACTCTCTCCATCACTCTAAGGTTTGCTGGTAGAAAACTCTTCTTTGAGTTAAGCTCGCCTTTGTACGTCAACTATATAATCACTTATGTTGTATATGTATTTTTTTTTGTGTACAATAAAGAATTAAGATAGAATTAAGATAGATTTCCTGGGTAGAAAAATGATGTTTTTATTTAGTCTGTCAGTGAGATAATCAAACAATATTGGACCCGTATTTTGTGTTTTATCAAATAAATAAAAACTGAAAAAAATTAAGCGCATCAAAGTTCAGGATTTGGGGCTTGTGACGTCACTTTGTCATTATAAAGTGTAGCACACCGTGACGTCACACGATATTTCAACAGTGCGTTGTATTTTTTTGTTTACGTGACTAAATAAAAACACGTCTCCAATATTTAAATTTTTTATTGTGGTAAGGCCAACGTTTGGCCTCTCTCTCACCTAATGGTAAGAGATATTATAGTCCACAATGGAGCATGCTTACCTTGAAGTAACCGATTACTTAACTCTTTAATTGAAGATAGTAATACAGACACGTCGTGGTGGCCCAGTGGCTAAGATTTCGGCTCTCGTGCTTGAGGTCGTGGGTTCGAATCCGGGCAAGTACCAATGTGACTTTTTCAATTCATGTGCACTTTATAAGTTTGTCTTGGACATCGCTGACAACGGTGAAGGAAAACATCGTGAGGAAACCTGGACTTATAGTGCGCTTATTATAAGATTGTGCTTCTTGTTCTTTTCGAGTCGATGGGAAACTCTTTATAAATTTTGGGCCCAGTAAGTGGCCACGCCGATTGCGGCGTCAGTGGCGAGCATAAGTTCTTCCAAAGTGCAGGTGTATGGGCACTTGGGACACACCAGCATGTGTGCCATATTTTGCAACGGGGCACCGCACTCACACTGGGTATTAGACGGGTCTATAAAACCCCACTTTGCGAAATTGTGTTTGCAGCGGCCTACTAGGGTGCGCAAACGATTGAGTGCTTTCCATATAGGCCACTGCAGTTCACGTCCAGGTGGCAGGTGTTCCTGGGGTTCTAAGAAGTCGGGTGGTGGTAGGTGAACTTCTCTCCACAACCTGCCCCTCACTATAGGCGGTGGGTCTTGGATGGCCCGTGTGCATCGAAGAAAACTCTTCCGACTCTTAAGTCTACCCGGGGTTATAATGTGATCGTAGAGAGGGTGTCGGGCATCGGATTCCTGGTATTTTTTCTCAAGCGCGCATGCGACAGTCCTTCGTACTATTGGAGGTGCAATGCCAGCCAACGGGTATAGTTTGTTGAGCGGAGTCGGTTTGAGGCAACCCGATATTATTCGGCACGTTTCGTTTCGATTGTGCTCCATTGGTGTAATTGCTACAAGGCGTTTCAGTGCGAGGATAAACGAATAAATAAAGACTCCGGCAGAGAAATTCACTCCTTAAAACCTCCATTGAAAAGTTCCCAAAACATCTTAAAACCTCCATTGAAAAGGGAGAATCCTCCGTATACCTACTTCTGCATTTGGACTGTTGTGTTTCAGAATGGCGATTTGCTAGTAGATAAGACAAGATAAGATTTATTTATTTTGTAAAACATGAGTACAGTAAGAAGGTCTTATATTAATATGAGGTGGCTACAGGTTTTGCCATTTATGGCGTACAAAATTAGTTGCACTAGATAAACAATAAAGTACAATATCAAAATTTAAATTAAATTGAAATTACAATGTCAAAATTTAAATTCAATAAAAAATCACTATGTCAAAATTTTTATTAAAACGAAATTACAATGTCAAAACTTAAATTCAATAAAAAATCATTATGTCACAATTTAAATTCAATTAAAAATCACTATATCACAATTTAAAAATCCATCAATAATCGCTATGTCAAATTTTTTATTCAATTTGAGTAAGACTAACAAAAAAAAAACACATTCAGAATTTTATACAAACGAAATATTGTTTAAAAATTCATCTACACTGTAATAGCACTTTTCTAGTAATATCCCCTGAAGGGACTTTATAAATTTGTTTGTTTTACACTTGTATTGACATAACAGATTCTCATATTGGGCACGAATTGGGGTTCTCTTAACTGCTGCGAATTTTTGAAATAATTGTTGATTTGATTTTACAAATAATGCAGTTTCCAATACATACAAAGATGGAAAAGTCAGTATTTTTAATTTCTTAAAGTAAGGAACGCAACTATCAGTTGTTCTTAGTAGCGTAATTGCATTCTACTAATTTGATTGCCAAAGCCATAATTAAATAAGATCAGAGATGACGTACGTAACTAACCCGATGACGTAACATTCAATTTACAACCGACCATAAATTATAGAACCCTAATGATCTACACAGAACGATATAATTGAAACTTCTCATTACCGTTGCATAATCATGTCCACTGCAAACGAAACCCAACCTTATCTAGAATCGAATTAAGATCAGAATTTATTGAGATAATCAAACGTGTGTTTAGGTCTGCGAGCTGCAAGGGATTTTGAAGCTTGGGGTGGTGTTAGTAAGGTTGATATTCGATTGTGCTGTTATTAAGAGATTTAGGTATCATACTACCCACTAATCAAGTATAGATATTATTGGTTGAAATGCTATTAATCATGATGTTTGAATATTGACAGTTGACACTCAAGTACATATCGTAGGGCGTATTAGACCAAACTGAATTATTATATAAAGTACATCCTAATACTCTGTTGATCGTATGATGATTGATTTGTAACTCAAACTCAGAGCATTAATTTGAATTAAACCACTTGAGAAGATACTTTTGTATCGTAAAGACGTCAGTCAAAACGTTGAAGCTATAATTGGCTTCTACAAAGTGTATTCAGAAGAACGGAAAAAACACTACGGTTATTCTCTTAAAATTAGATAATGTTCACTGTTACAGCACTTACATGGGCGTACCCAGGGGAAAATTCCCCCTGGAAATCTCGCAGAACATGTATGAACTCGCCTAATTACTAATCAAAGTGTAAACGGGGCCTTATGCTCTAACTTTTAAATAAACCGCGCAGTAGACACTGGCTTAAAGCACGGTGCAATTGCCAAAAAACCGCGCGCGACATTGGCGGACGAAGATTACCGAATCTAGCCGAGCGTTGAACGCTCGGCTATGTTCGGTAATCTTCGGTAGGGAGTTGCGAGCTGAGGTTATAATAATAATAATACGAGCGACTAGCATTTATTTGAAATAAATTATTTCATTTGACATATTATCGTTTTGAAGGAGCTAAAACTAAATCAAACGTTGGTGATTAAAATTGGTTGATGATAGTGACACGCACATACATTCTGTTGAGCAATAATAACGACAGATATGGACATTCGTAAATTTACTTTTATTTATTTAACTACCTATAAAGCAGGATCATTTGCGGCTGTTTGACACTACACTACATATACCTTACATATACCTAATGTTTCATGTAGGTGTGTTTGTGTAGTGTGTATGACAAAACAGTGGCCGACGATCCGACCTAAAAAATCTGACTTGCCCCCCCCTAGGACAGAAGCTGGGTACGCCCATGAGCACTTATGATGAAACTATTAAAAGGATTTATTGTGAGATCAATGTATTTATTTATTATAGGATCACCGACGAGTGTTACAAAATAATAAACTTTTACAAAACAAAATTGGTACACCTAAACATAAGCCTATAATTCACACTCAATTAAAGGCAACCACAGCTTGTACATTACCGAGCGTACACGGCTCTAAACAATTGATTAGTAATATTAAGATTATAAAATATTGACATTTATAAATTTAAATAATAATAATAATATTTTTTTTTATTATTTTTATAATTTTATTTTATTTTATTTTTTTATTTGCTAAGGCTATAAAAATCATTAAATAAAAATAATTGACATGCGATAAGAAATACAAAAAAACGAAACTATAAAGATTAAGATAATAGTTATGTCAATAATCGAAATTAGAATCAGTCATAATAAACATGTAAACATTTAAAACAAATTATAATAGAATTGAAATAAAATAATAATTAAAGAAACAGAGATCATACATACAATTTCCTAGATTGAATTAAATCAAAGTAAAATATCCCAGATTTAATTAAATCAAATTAAAATGTCCTAGGTTAATATAAATTATAAAAATTTTAAAAATAATAATTTTGGAATAAATGTTATGTATTAATTATTATTATTGGTGGTGCCTATATACATTGATAGATTCCTATACCTACCTCTCCTTCAGTAATTCGCTGACACCTCGTCAAAATTCAAAATGAATTGATGAATACCAAGAAAAAACTGCGTAAGGGCCAAATGCGAGAGACTCCCAGATGGCACAGAGAATCTTGCCCTAGACTTACTCGGGTAAAACTGGGTATCATCATCATCATATCAGCCGAAAGACGTCCACTGCTGGACATAGGCCTCCCCCAAGCGTCGCCAGTTTGACCGGTCCCGTGCATCCCGCAACCAGCGGATCCCCGCAACCTTCACCAGGTCATCGGTCCACCTGGTGGGAGGCCTTAAAACGCAACGTCTTCCGGTTCGCGGTCGCCACTCCAGAACCTTTCTGCCCCATCGGCCATCCGTTCTTCGAGAAATGTACCCTGCCCACTGCCACTTACTCGTAAGTTTGGCAATTCTTCGGGCTAAGTCGGTTACCCTCGTACTTACGTAAAAGCCGAGCATAGCCCTCTCTATTGCCTGGCCCTCTCCAAACTGGGTATAGGACCGTAAATAGACGATAAAACCTCACAAAACCGTATTAGTGGAAAAGTAAGACAAACTAGACCGACCCAAATACATACACGACACCCCCAAACGGTCTAAGAGAGAGAAGATGATAACCCTGTTCTTCTCAAGTGCATAACTACAATAACATTTTCACGAATGATGAGCAGGTATTTTAATACTCCCCATCTTTCCAACCAACGACCACTTACTAAAACGGTTCCCCTTACTTAAGGATAATATTAATGAACTCGATATTTTACGCCTAACATCATTATGGGCGGTTTCACGCGCATAAATTTAAAGCACCATAAGGCCGCTTGCACACGCTATGAATAGTCACAGGGCCTACGCAAGAATGAATAATTCTCGATAACACAGAACACATTCATTTTTCTAAAATGATCGAATAATTTAACTGTTCAATTTATTTCATAATTTAATTGTTTGATGCCAATTAATGAATAAACGCGTTTGACCGAAATTTTGAACTGTTTAGCATATTTAACCATTGGTTGAGTTAATTACAGATTAAAAAACTGGGCCTTAATCCGAGTTAGTAAGATAACCCAAGGTGGTGAAGTCCGCCCCCCGGTGGGTTTCCGCATTGTCGAGGCGGGGGGCTCAGTAACCGTGGTTTGGTCACCCACGGTGAAGCGAAGAGGAACCCGAGGAGGGACCGCTCGTCAGGGCTTTTGCCGATCAAGCTGACGACGTAGCGGCCAACTAGTAGGTTGCGCTGCCGCTTGGTAACAGGCTACATCGCAACTGAGGCGGGCCGCGATGTCTTAAGGAGTGTCCCAGGTCCCATACGATATCGCAGCTGAGGGAGCTTACTCCCCAGAGGAGGGTCCGGTGATGGACATCCGCGGCGGGTTCGCGGTGAGGCTAACGCGTGCACGTGTTCCCGCCATAAGCGGCACAGGAGGACACCGTGGTGTTTTAGTGGGTTAGAGTACCACATGACTGCGCTATCTCCCCGTGGTAGCGCAGTATGCATGAGCATTTCTCCACGATAAAAAAAGTGTGGTGCAAGTGGGCCTTAGTGTGTACAAGCGGCTTAAGAAGTGGTTGTTTACGGGAAAAAGGATAATTCAGCCACAAATTAAGATGTTACTTGAAAAAGCGGATTCCCTTTTTATGTTCTGCTGTTAAAAGTTAAGGGTTTTTGTGGAGAAAGGGTTTTTTTATTTATTTTTTAGATTATTTATGACTTTGGGCATAAAATATGTAATGTTTGTGCTAGGATTTACGGTGTGTACGGTTTGTGTGGCTAATCAGCAATATCCAGTTTTTTTCGATATTGCCGATTTGATGATGGTTTTTTTTTCAAAGGTTTGGCCTGCCAATATCCAAATACCAATAGGCTAAGTCTGTTATTTTCTTTTAAGTGGTCTCTAGATGTACAAATTTGGTACGATTTATTTACTCTTTTATCCTCTCACTTGCCAGAATGTCTTGCAGCAATTTCACCAATGGAGCACATACTTATCTATACATATAATAAATCTGTAGAAAAGTCATTTTTGTACATTGAAGAAATTGAAACAAAAAATAGCCAGCGTGTGAAAAGATAAGTAACAGAACCCATTTCCATCATTTTTGAAATTTTTGTCTGTTTGTCTGTTTGTCTGTTTGTCTGTTTGTTTGTGCGCACATCACGTAAAATCTACGAATTCAATGCTGACAATGTTTATATACAAAAATTATACGCAACTTGAGGTTTAACTTAGTTTTTGTTTCATCGAAATCGGTTCACTCTATCAAAAGATATGATTAATTTAGTGAGTTCAAGAAGTAAAATATTACGTTACGAGAACTAATGTTGATAGTTGAAATCTAAATCCGATAGATGGCGTTGTGCAAATGACGTCATTTTCTGAATCGCGGTGTTAAGATTTTCCGCGCGAGGATGACGTCCACCGTGTTTACTAGGCAAATTGGGTTTCGTTAGGTGTCTTAAAAGTTCTTGCGTGTGTCGTAAAAGTTCTTTGGTTGCTTGGTTTATCGATTTTCTAAATTGGTCGAAAAAAAAGTATTTGCTTATCTTATTGGTTTCGTTTGGTCAACTTTGGTCATTGGTTTGAAGTACGAAGTTAAGATTGTATTTGATTTACTTCGTAGTTTGAATCCAATAGTGCCAATCGTTATACAGTAAGTTAGTGTTGCCAATTCGTTGAGTCACGACCACGAACAGACGATACGTTGTCACACTAGACTGTTCGACGCACCGTTCTTTTAAGTTTGTAGGCTATTCAGTCATAAGTGTTGTTAGTTTTGTTTATTGCTTTAATTTTCCTTGAAAATGCCTCAAAGAAAAAAAACTAACCTTTCGCTGCGTAGCCGAAATGCGAAAAGGATGAGACTTTGTAGGTCTCAGGAATCGGAAGAAGATCGTGAAGCACGGTTATCTGCTAACCGAGAGCACATCGCTCTTTCACGTGAATCGGAAACGTTCACCGAAAGGGAGTCACGTTTAAGTTCACAAAGAACACGGACCGCGACTTTGCGGTCTCAAGAGAGTATCCAGGAACGCGAAGACCGGCTGTCTGCTGATCGGGAGCGCCACTCTCTCTCACGTGAGTCAGAGACATTCACAGAAAGGGAGTCGCGCTTAAGTTCGCAAAGAACTCGGACCGCGACTTTGCGTTCTCAAGAGAATATCCAGGAACGCGAAGTTCGGCTGTCTGCTGATCGGGAGCGCCACTCTCTCTCACGTGAGTCAGAGACATTCACAGAAAGGGAGTCGCGCTTAAGTTCGCAAAGAACTCGGACCGCGACTTTGCGTTCTCAAGAGAATATCCAGGAACGCGAAGTTCGGCTGTCTGCTGATCGGGAGCGCCAGTCTCTCTCACGCGAGTCAGAGACTTTCACAGAAAGGGAGTCGCGCTTAAGTTCGCAAAGAACTCGGACCGCGACTTTGCGTTCTCAAGAGAGTATCGAGGAACGCCAAGCACGTCTGTCATCTGACCGAGAGCGACACGCTCTCTCGCGCGAGTCTGAATCTCTCTCCCAAAGAGAAGAACGATTAGAAATAGCTAGACATAACTATGTAGGTGTACAAAGAAACAATGAAAGTTATCTTGCATCTGAAAGGGAAAGAATAGATGAACTAACACGAGCAGAAACAGCAGAACAACGTCAATCTCGCCTAGAAATAGAACGAGCTCGATACCATATGAATAGAGAAACAAATAGCGGAGCTGATGAGTCCATGGAAAATGACGATGCAAATATTTTATTACCTTGGGACAATAGGGAAAAATCAGGGTTCACATATTCGTCTAGAATTAATTATGCTGGCTTTACTTTCGTGGGTGACATGAGAGAAATTTGTAATTTTTGTCATGCTTTGAAATGGAGGAAAGAGACAGATGGAATGTGCTGCTCAAATGGAAAAATTGTTCTTCCAAATTTCCAAGATCCACCACACTTACTTATAAGTCTCCTGAATGGCGATCATCCCCAGTCGAACCGTTTTTTGGATAATATTCGTTTATATAACAGTGCTTTCCAAATGACTTCCTTTGGGGCAAAACAAATAACGGAAGGACCGTTCATGCCAACCTTCAAAGTACAAGGTCAAGTTTATCACCTTATTGGATCTTTGCTGCCAGAAAATGAACCCAAATTTCTCCAAATTTATTTTGTATCCGATTACACGCAACAGCTCAATGTTAGAAATCACAATTTTCCCCAGCTCAATGCTGAGCTTTTGGGTCAACTTCAAGAATTGCTGCATCGCGTTAACCAGTACGTTCGTGAATTCAAAGCTGCATTGGAGTCAATTCCACAAGGCAGCAATGATTTCAAAATTGTTATAAGTGCCGATAGACGTCCTGTGGGTGAACACCGTGGAAGACACAATGCACCCGTCGCAGATGAAGTTGCAGTTGTTTTAGTCGACCAGGAGTGTGAGAGACGTGATATCGTGTTGCGTACACGCGACGATCGCCTTCAACGCATTTTGGAAACCCACCGAGCTTACGACGCCCTGCAATATCCACTAATCTATTGTCATGGTGAAGATGGGTACAATTTTGGGCTGTACCAAGTGAACCCTACTACGAGAGTCACTAATTATCAAAAAAAAATATCTGCTCAACAATACTATTCCTACCTTTTACAAATAAGGCAAAACAGTTTCGTATATTTGCAACGATTTCGTGGTTTGTTCAGCCAATTTATTGTGGACATGTACGCAAAAATAGAAACTGAACGTTTAGTGTATATTCGCACTAACCAGCGACGGTTACGCGCTGAAGAATACGTGCACTTGCGGGACGCCATGCAATCAGATAATAACGTCGAAAACTTGGGTCGATTGGTTATTTTGCCATCCAGTTTCACAGGCGGTCCGCGGTATATGCACGAACGAACGCAAGATGCTTTTTGTTACGTCCGTAAATACGGCCGGCCGGACCTTTTTATAACATTTACAACAAATCCAAAGTGGACGGAGATTTGCCAGGCACTTCTCACAGGACAGGCGTCATACGACAGACATGACATTATTGCTAGGATTTTTCATTTAAAACTCAAAGTCTTGATTAATCTACTTACAAAGGAGAAAGTTTTCGGTTCAACTCTTTGTTTTATGTATAGCGTCGAGTGGCAAAAGCGTGGTTTACCCCACGCGCACATTCTTCTGTGGCTGGAAGAAAAAATTCGTCCCGATGCTATAGACAGTGTCATAAGTGCAGAATTTCCGGACTATAATGCAGATCCGATTTTGCATGACATAGTAAAAACACATATGGTTCACGGGCCATGTGGCCTCTTAAACAGGGAATCACCGTGCATGAAAGATGGTCAATGCTCAAAAAAATACCCCAGAGCACTGAAAGAACTAACTATGGCTGGGGAAAATGGGTATCCGCAATACCGGCGAAGATCACCGTCACAAGGTGGTTTCACAGCTACTGTCAGATTCCGTGGACAAGAAATAATTCTAAATAATAGTTGGGTGGTACCGTATTCTCCAGTTTTGTCAAACGCTTTTCAAGCACACATTAATGTTGAAATTTGTAATAGCGTCGAATCTATAAAATATATATGTAAATATGTTAATAAAGGTAGTGATCAAGCCATGATAGCACTAAGAAATAACAACCAATTTGATGAAGTGACAAGGTATCAATCTGGCCGATACATAAGCTCTTCGGAGGCAGTTTGGCGCATTTTGAGTTTCCCTATTCATGAAAGGTATCCGCCAGTCATCCATCTTGACGTGCACCTGGAAGGCGGGCAGCGAGTTTACTTTCAGCCAGAAAATGTGGCAGAAAGAATGAACAACCCAAGACAAACCACCTTGCTCGCATTCTTTCGCCTTTGCGAAAGAGACAATTTCGCTAAGTCTCTGTTGTACAATGAAGTGCCACATTATTATACTTATAACAAGCAGCAAGGTGTTTTTAATCGCAGGAGACGTGGAACTGCTGTAGAAGGCGAGTCCGGCATTTTTAAAGAACACGTGATTGGAAGAGTATACACGGTGCACCCAAATAATGCAGAGTGTTATTATTTACGCCTTCTTCTTCACACAGTGCGAGGACCTACTTCTTTTGCTGAGCTCCGCAAAGTGGACGATATAGAATATCCCACATTTCAAGCTGCTTGCCGCGCACGGCATTTATTAGATGGCGATCAGCATTGGGATGATGCTTTAGCCGAAGCATGCGTCAGTGATAGTCCACATCGTTTGCGCCATTTATTTGCCATTTTGTTGACATTTTGTGGCCTATCGGACGCTGGGCAGTTGTGGCAAAAATATAAAGACGCGTTTGCCGAAGATTTTTTGAGACAGCAAAATATAAATAGTGAAACTTCTGACCAAGTACGTGAAAGCTGCCATAATAGGGCTTTGCTGGCTATACAAGATATAGTTACAAGTATAGGAGGGAACCCCCTCAGTCAATACGGCTTGCCGACACCGACAGTTGGTGGGGAACGAATTAATAGGGAGTATACATCTGAAATAAATTACAACCCCGAAGAGTTAGCAGAAATATTGCGAAATGGCTGTTCAAATTTGACGTCAGAACAACGTCAAATCTTTGATAGAGTATGCTGTAGTGTAGAACATTCATTAGGAGAAATGCTGTTTTTAGATGCACCTGGTGGAACAGGTAAAACTTTCCTCACTAAAGTTATCTTGGCTCAAATAAGGAGCCAAAACAAAATTGCCCTTGCCGTCGCTTCCTCAGGAATAGCTGCCACTTTATTACCAGGAGGAAAAACTGCACATACAACATTTAAAATACCAATCGACTTGGACCGCACAGAAAACCCTGTTTGCAACGTGTCTCGCAATAGTGATAAAGCAAGGGTTTTACGCGATTGCGCCCTTATCGTTTGGGACGAGTGTACGATGGCAAATCGTAAAGCTGTGGAAGCTGTAGATAGAACGTTGCGAGATATAAGACAAAATGACCGACCGATGGGAGGCTTAACGGTGCTATTCTGTGGAGACTTCAGGCAGACACTCCCTATAATACCCAGAGGAACGAGGGCCGATGAAATAGGTGCCTGTTTAAAGAGCTCTATTTTATGGCGTAGTGTCATATTAACTAATTTGAGCTTTAATATGCGAGCATATTTGGGAGGTGACGCAAACGCGCAGGTTTTCTCAAATTTACTACTTCAAATTGGTAACGGCACATACCCGACTCAAGAAGGAGGTAAAGTAACTTTAGTCGAAAGCCTGTGTTCTTCTGTTGCCTCACAGCAGGAACTCATTTCCTCTGTATACGGAGATCCATCAGAGATCTCGAACCATGACGCTGCTTGGCTATGCCAACGAGCTATTTTGGCACCTCGCAACGACCAAGCAGCAGCAATAAATTCTCAAATATTGGTACATGTTTCTGGAGAAAGTAGGGAATATTTATCTATTAACACGGTTTTAGAAGAAGGAGATGCCACCCACTATCCAGTAGAGTTTTTAGACTCTCTAAATACACCAGGTCTTCCAGCACACAAAATTTATTTAAAAGTCGGAGTACCAATCATTCTACTCAGAAATTTAAGCCCACCAAAACTATGCAATGGAACTCGGTTGAGAGTAACAAATCTCCAACGAAATGTCATCGAAGCCGAAATCTTAACAGGTTGCGGCTCCGGTGATGTTGTTTTCATTCCCAGGATACCCATTATCCCCAATAATTTTCCGTTTACTTTCAAACGTGTGCAATTTCCTGTAAGCCTCTGTTACGCTATGACTATTAATAAAGCCCAAGGCCAGACGTTATCCGTTGCGGGTGTAGACCTTACTTTTGATTGTTTTTCACACGGCCAACTCTATGTTTCTCTATCACGTGTTAGCAACCCAAACAACCTTTTTGTATATGCTCCGGGTAATTCCACCGCTAACATAGTATATAGAGAAGCATTAACGTAATCAACTATACCAAAGTCAGGACTCTTATCTAAATCATCAAAAAGGTGATATACTCTTATCTAAACGACGTTGTTTTGCTCTCGACAACCACGCGAACGAAGTCGCGGGCACAGCTAGTAACACATATAAGTCCAGGTTTCCGCACGATGTTTTACTTCACCGTTGTCAGCGATGTCCAAGATATTTTTTTAATCTATTTTAGGCTCGCGCTTGATCACCATCTCACCTGATGGTAAGCGATGATGTGGTCGACGATGGAGCACGCTTGCCTAGAAGTAACCTATTCACTCTTGACTTAAAGTTCTAGATTGTGGCTATCGGGAAACACAGACTCCGGCAGGGAATTCCACTCCTTAGCTGTACGCATAATAAAAGTATTCTCAAAACGTTTAGTGCGTATAGATAAACTTAGAAATTACATCCCATTTCCCATTTTGTCCCGCACGGAACAAATATTTGTATGACCTACAGGTAGTTGTTCCGGCTCTGGGTGTTTGTGTATGTGAGTTTATATGTTTGTAAACGCACCCACGATACAGGAAGAAATTCCTAGTGTGGGGCAACGTTTTCAAAAAAAAAAAAAAAAATGAATCGTATTAAGTCACATTGTTACTTACCCGGATTTGAACCCACGAACTCAAGCACGAGAGGAGAGGTCTTAGCCACTGAGCGACATAAGCGGTCACACTCACACCAATACAACAAAAATCTGCCAACACACCAACGAGAGGCAGTAGCAAACATGACCACCAGGAGAAGCTATAATCTGACTGAAAACCCCACACACCCAGTCCCTCAGAAACTTAATTCTATAAAGGTTTCCGTACCAAAAAAAGAAAGGAACAATTTATAATGTACGTATGTATATGTATTGTTTATTTTTCGGCAAGAAATGTAGCCTCATTCACTCACTTTGCCCCAAAAATTACTTTGCCGCGATGACATACTGCATACGTGTTTTGTATCTTTCTATGTTCACGAAATTAAAGTAATAAAGTATACACATATTACATTCTCGAGCGGAATTCTTGCGATGAAAAACGTTTTCTGTGAAATCAGAGTATCAAAGATTCTCCTCTTTCTAATTTAGTCACATTGCTCGCAGCCATTTAATAATATTTTGACTAAAATACATTTATTTCTAAGAAGAAACCGATATTGCTGTCTTTTCCGTACCCAAAGGGTAAAAACGGGACCCTATTACTGAGACTTCACGGTCCGTCTGTCTGTCTGTCACCAGGCTGTAACTCATGAACCGTGATAGCTACACAGTTGAAATTTTCACAGATGATGTATTTCTGTTGCCGCTATAACAACAAATACTAAAAACAGAATAAAATAAATATTTAAGGCGGGCTCCCATACAACAAACGTGATATTTTTTTGCCGTTTTCTGCTCGATATTAATAACGGCAACAGGTAGACGCTTGAAATATTCACAGAATGTTTAGTTGTATATTCTCTTCAAAAAATAATAGTTATTAAATTAAAATAAAATAAAATTAAGGGGGGCTCCCATACAACAAACGTGATTTTTTTGCAGTCTTTTGCTACCATCTACGGAACCATTCGTGTGCGAGTCCGACTCGCACTTGGCCGGTTTTTATTAATTCCGGTTCTCGTTTCCACTAAATAATCATGTTGTACAATGAATCATCAAAAGGTTTGTCATAAAAAATATACTTTTAGCAAATTGAATGATCACGGTTTGCCATAAAGGAAACGTAGTGAGACACCAGTGAGTCAAACAAACAAAACAAAAACTGTTTTTACAAAAAAATACAACCGGCTTCCAAATAAAAACACTACAAAGTGACAAAAAACTTCTTTTTCGGAACTCTGTGTTCATGTTTTGTTTTCTTCGTTTTTTGACACCGACTGCCGAAAAAGAAGATATTTTTCACTTTGTAGTGTTTTTATTTGGAAGTCGGTTGTATTTTTTTGTAAAAAGATTTTTTTATTTTTCACTTTTTAGTTGTGGAACCTAATAGGCAAGTTCTATAGGAAGGTACCTATAATGAAAAGAAAAAGAAAATATTGATTTGTGACCCGTACAGGAGACAGAATAATGCCAGAGTAGATTTACCCAAAAATCATGAAACTTGAACATAATCGGTGAAATGAGATGTACTGCGTACCCCTTTAGAGCGTACTGGCGTGATGTTATGTTATGAAATGATATAAACAGATAAGCAATCCCGAGAAATTTGCTATCATTTAATGAAGAGTTCTGTTGTATATCTCCGAAGTTCTTCATCCGATCTTCACCAAATTTAAATGGGATATTTTAGGAACATACTCTATTAAACAAATAAAAGTTTTTTTAAAAATGGTCCATAATTGACAGAGAAATCGGTGAACAAATACAAAAAAACGAATTTCCTCCTTTTTGGAAAGTCGGTTGAAAAATCGAAGACATGTGACATCTTCCAAGCCGCAATGGGCCCGGGTGGCAGATTACAGGATACACCCCACTCCCTCTCACAGAGAGGAGGCCTGTGTCCCAGCGCTGGGCAGATTATAGCTGATACCTATGTTAAGCTTGGTTTTGTAAAGTCTGTAAGAAGAGAAGCTAGAATATTAATATTTGTAATGAATTCAATACTTGGATCCGTACTCGTACATATTTCAAGACTCACCAAATTATCCAGGAGATATATCACCAAAATCAGCAATTTAAGGAACGTACAGTCATTAGTAATTTGCTAAGATAAGCCTGCGTCGCAATAAATGCTCAAATTAATGCTTCACATAAATTTCAGGAGCGTCTTGAGCCGAGTGTAAATAAAGCGGTACTTATTTCACGGGTTGAGTGTGGGACAAGGTAAAAGACGATAATTGTGATTAGTATTCTACAATAGTAATGCGTACATGAATAGTTCGTTTAAGATGAAAAGATAGCTTGATCTCTGCGACATATGTCAAACTGACGTATACGTTATTTTTAGCATGTCAAGCGCTATTGTTACTGTATTGATACTGACAGCTGTCGCAGAGATCAAGCTATATTTTAAGAACCACTTGCACAAAACACTTAACCTTGATGTAGTTGCTAGCACGAGGCTAAATAGACAGTTTGTCATACAATATTAACCTCGTGTTAGAAACTAACTTAAGTTAAAGTTTTTCGTGCAAATGGGCCTTAATGAACAACTTAATGTTCCATCCGGGATAGGGTAGCCTCTGGCACTCGGAGATAATAATTATTGCTGTCTAAAAAAATATAGCGTAACAATCCATCAGATAAATAATATTCAAAATGCAATCAAACTTACAAACCCCGTCTCCTTTATAAGCCAGCCAGTATGCTGTAATACTTTTCGTCTATCCTGATGTCCATATGACGATGGACGAAAAATGTTACAACATTTCGACATAGGTACTAGAAATACTTTTGCAAAAGTGTCTGACATTAATGATAGTAACGTGTAACAAGTATTTTGTAAACTTGCAAATTGCTATGTTGCTATTGATTGAGACTTTTAAAGCAGAAGTTTATACACATTTGGAATAACGAACAATTCAACCCACACTATCTGCAAAAAACGCTTTTTTTCAACGCTTCCTCTTAAAAACTCAGCCCTCAACTCCCAAGCATACGGCTGCAACCATCGGACTCTCGATATTTGCATCCGCAAGATGGCGCTGCAAGAACCATGAATAATTTACAAGCCTGCAAATATATTTATACAGAGAGACTTCACCTGTGACTTCAGAGGGTGGGCAGAAGTGCAGGTGGTTAAAATATTGTTATTTGTATTCATTGCGGTTTATAAGTGGTTCTCGAGTGAGTTGAGGTTGCAGTTGGGTTTTTGAGAGTGCTGTAAATAAGGGAGGTTCTTTGGAAGAGGCTTCTGGTGAAACAGGATTTAAGTAAGAAACAAAAATATCCTTTTGTCATGATTGTTTTGCACTTTTTCGTCCGTACCTCGAAAGGAAAAAACGGAACCCTTATACGAACACTTTGTTGTCCGTCTGTCCGTCTGTCAAGACCCTTTTTCTCAGGAACGCGTGGAGATGTCAAGCTGAAATTTATATCAAATACTCAGGTCTACTGTCCCTTAAAGCTGAGCCAAACTTCTAAGCCAACGCAATCAAAAGATACAACCGTCAATGCCGCAAATTGCCGCAAATTTTCGACACTCGCAAGGGAATCAAAACCTATAGGGTACTTCCCGGGCACTCAGAATCTTGAAATTTGGTACGAAGCAACGTCTTATAGCACAGATAAAGGAAAAATTGGGACAACCCTAAATTTTTAGTTACATCGTATATAATAAAAATATTTTTAATAATTTTTAACTTACTACCTTTCCTCATGAACGCGTAGAGGTATAAAATTGAAATTCATATCATATACTCAGGTCTCTAATACCTTTAAGCTGTGGTTTGTACGGAAGCCTCGGCGCGCGAGTCCAACTCGCACTTGGCCGAATTTTTTGAAGAAACGAAAAGAAGAAAAATTGTGACTGATACAGAGAGAATCATCATCACCATTTCAGCCAAAACACGTCCACTGCTGGACATAGGCCTCCCCAAAGCGACGCCACACTGATCAGTCCTGTGCATCTCGCATCCAACGGACTCCCGCAGCCTTGACCAGGTCGTTACTCCACCTACGGAGGTCTTCCAACGCAGCATCTTCCGGTTCACGGTCACCACTCCAGATCTTTTCGGCAGAGAAGATGGTGAATAGAAATATGTGAAGAAGACTATATGCTGCTTAGCCTGAAATTAATAGGAACAGGTAGGGCCAGTAGGATTCTATAAAAGAACGAAATGTGTTGGAGGGTTAAAACCTTATTGCTAATCCTGGCCGACTCCAATTTATTGAAATGACTGACATTGTGTTCTGTTACTTGTCAAATATGTTTTTAGGTCATGTCTTGTGCTTAATAAATTCTGCTTATATTTTACACCAAATACGTGTTTAAATATGATTTCTATCAGGTTATGGTTCAGCAAAAATAGTGCAACGTTATTGTAAATATGTCGGAAACGAAAAATCATAGTTTTTCACATGAAAAATTACGCGGACGTGAAAATTACGTCGAGTGGAAATTTGTTATGAAAAATGCATTGATTCACGACAATTTATGGATCTGTATAAGCGGTTACGGTAAGGATGACAAAACAACGTCCGAAGTGAAAAATCGACGTGACGAAATTGCAAAATCTAAAATTTGCTTGAGCGTTGAAAAGTCATGTTTTTCACATTTGATGTCAGCGGATACGGCGAAAGACGCCTGGAATGCACTGGAACGTGCATATGATGATAAAGGACTCGGTTCAAGAGTGAGAACTCTTCAGAACTTGTGCGCTGTCAAACTGGAGAACTATTCTAGCATGGAAGCTTACGTCAATGAAGTATTGTCATTAGCGCAGCAATTGGCGAATATGAACAAACCTGTTGATGACGAGTTTCTTGGTGCGTTGATGCTCAAAGGTTTACCGACAGAGTACGAGCCCATGATCATGGCACTAGAGCATTCGGGAGCTGTCATTACTGCTGATCTAGTCAAATCGAAACTGCTACAGGATCAACGTTGGACTACTCGTGGAGATTCGAGTGAGTGCTTGTATTCTACAAGAAAAGGCGCTAGTACGAGTGACTCCTGGACGAGAAAAGCGCAGCAGCACAAGGATGAGTCAAAAGCGAAGGATAATTCCGCTAGAAAGAGAGAACCGTGGTGCTGGAAGTGTAGACAGAAAGGACATCTGAAGAAAGACTGCCGGAACGCGAAGGATTCTTCAGGAAACTGTGTCTTATCAGCATATAGTACTGGAACTGACTCGGAATCTTCGTGGTACATAGACTCGGGGGCTACAAATAACATGACTGGCAGGCGTGATTTGATGACAGACTTCAAATCGCGAGATGGTCACGTCACCATTGCTAGTGGAGATAAACTGCGGTGTACAGGTATAGGTACTGTTAAGTTGTCGGATAGCGTGACGTTAACTGATGTGTTGTATATACCTAAGCTGTCTGTAAATCTCATATCTGTCTCGCAATTGATTAAGAATGGTTGTATTGTTAATTTTGATACTACTGGTTGTACAATTTCTAAGCTGGGCGATGTTTTGATTAAGGCAAATGACGTTGGAGGGGCTTACAGACTTCAGACCTGCAGTCTACGGGCGAATCTTACTATTAGCACTGCAACTTGGCATCAAAGACTTGGCCATTTAAGCGCCAACAATATGAAGCTTTTGAGGCAGGGACTTGCTAATGATATTAGTTTTCAGGACGACCCTTGTAAAGACGTTGCCTGTGAAGTTTGTTTAAAGGGAAAGCAAGCTCGGTTTCCTTTTCCCAGCAATCCTGAGAAGTCTGTGGCTGTAAAGCGGTTGGATTTAATCCATACCGATTTGTGTGGTCCGTTGCCGGTGAATTCGCTTGGAGGCAAGAGGTATATCCTGGCATTCTTGGATGATCATTCGAGGAAGGTGTTCGTGTATTTCCTGAAGCGTAAGAGCGAGGTGAGTGAATACACGAAAAACTTTATTAAGCTAGTCGAAACTCAGACTGGTGACAAAGTTAAAGTTTTGAGGTCGGACAATGGGACCGAGTATGTGAACAGAGACCTTGAAGGCTTTTTGAAAGGTAAGGGGATAGTCCATCAGGTAACTGTGCCTTACAGTCCTCAACAGAACGGTTGTGCGGAAAGGCTAAACAGGACCCTCCTAGAAAAAGTAAGGTGCCTCTTGTATACTTCGAACCTAGACCACAAGTTTTGGGCAGAAGCTGCCTGTACTGCTGCACATTTAATAAATGTGTCACCTTCGAAAAGGCTCTCAGGGCAAACTCCTGAGGAAGCCTGGACAGGTAAGAAGGTTAGTTTGAAACACTTACGTGTGTTTGGCTGCGAAGCTTATGCTCACGTTGATAAAGTGAAGCGGAATAAGCTTGAACCAAAAAGCAAGCGTTGTATATTTCTTGGCTATGACGGTAATGGATATAGGCTCTACGATTCGGTGAAAAATATAGTTTTTCGTAGTCGTGATGTTGTTTTTAACGAAACAATTTTTCCAGGTGTTAAGAGTAAACGTCCCGTGGAGATCTTCTTTCCGACTAGTGATGACGGAGATACCGTTGAAGATGCGGATGTTCGTGATCAGTCTGGGACTGAGCTTGAGGTGGAGATGCCATCACTACCAACTGTAGAGGCTGAGGTTGAGGCGGAGAGACCGGTAGCGCCTGAAGTGTGGTTTGAGGCTGACGAGCAGGTGCCGAGTTCATCTAGTGATACAACCAGAATGCCACGGAAGCCATCATCTGACGGACCAGCCTATAATTTACGGCCGAGAGTACCGAGGACGATGTCTGCGCTCGAGACAGAGTTGAGTGAGCCGACGAATGTCAAGGAAGCTTTGCAATCGAGTGATAGTAAGCTTTGGCGGCAAGCTATGCAAGATGAGATTGATTCGTTCAATAAGCATGAGGCTTGGGAGCTAGTTGACAGACCGGCAGACAAGAATATTGTCAAGAATCGATGGTTGTTTAAAATCAAACGTGACGCCAATGGCAAAGTGGCGTGTTATAGAGCGCGATTGGTTGCAAAGGGTTTTACCCAAAAGTTCGGAATTGACTACATGGATACTTTTTCTCCGGTTGTGCGACATAGTTCGTTGAGAATGCTGTTGTCTCTTGCGGTAGAATTAGATCTGAAGATTGATCACCTTGACGTCAAGACTGCTTTTCTGAATGGCACTTTGAGTGAAGAAATTTATATGTCACAGCCTGAAGGTTTCGTCAAGCAAGGCAATGAGCATATGGTCTACAGACTCAAGAAAGCCGTGTACGGGTTAAAGCAGGCGTCACGTGCCTGGTACGATAAGGTAAAGGAAGTTTTACTCGCAGAGAATTTCACGCAGAGCAAGTATGAGAGCTGTATCTTCAGTCGCCGAGTGGGTAAGCGAACCATTATTATTGCTCTCTATGTAGACGATTTTTTCGTTTTTTACGACTGTGACGAGCTTGCTGATAAGCTAAAAACGTCACTGAAGTCTCACTTCACAATTAAAGATTTAGGTGAGGTTAAACATATGCTAGGCATCAAAGTACAGCGCACTAGTCGTGAGTTGAAGCTGAGTCAGAAAACCTATATTGAAAAGCTTCTTGAACGTTTCGGTATGAGTGACTGTAAAGTTGCTAAGACGCCCTTAGATGTAGGTCTAAAGTTTTCTGATAGCGCCACCCACGAGAGTAGACTACCGTATCAGGAGCTGATAGGATGTTTATTGTATATAGCTGTGACCTCAAGACCTGACATTTCATTTGCTGCATGTTTCTTAAGTCAGTTTAATACTTGCTACACAGCGGAACACTTTGCAGCGGCCAAACGTGTATTGCGGTATTTAAAAGGCACAATGAATTTAGGTCTTGTGTACAGAAAAAGTGATGAACATGATAAATTTCATGTTTATGGATTTACTGACGCTGATTGGGCTAACGGGGCGGATCGTAAATCTTACACGGGGTATATTTATAAGCTAGGTAGGAATGTTATTTCCTGGGGTTGTTATAAGCAATCGTGTATCGCACTTTCGTCTACCGAGGCGGAGTATATAGCTTTGTCTGAAGCTGCCAAAGAGGCGGTATACGTCCGTGCGGTTCTTGCTGAGTTGATAGGTCAATGTCACACTGTAACCCTGTATAGTGATAATCAGTCTGCGGCGAAGCTGGCTAGTAACCCAGTGTTCCATAAGCGAACAAAACATGTGGACATTAGATATCACTATATTCGTGAAGCTGTTGAGAATAGGGTGCTAGAACTGATGTACATGCCAACAGAGCAGATGACTGCTGATGTGCTCACGAAGGCACTGCCTAGCTGTAAGCACTTGTCGTTTGTACGAGATATGCTTGAAGTCCACCAGGATTAAGAGGGCGTGTTGGAGGGTTAAAACCTTATTGCTAATCCTGGCCGACTCCAATTTATTGAAATGACTGACATTGTGTTCTGTTACTTGTCAAAAATGTTTTTAGGTCATGTCTTGTGCTTAATAAATTCTGCTTATATTTTACACCAAATACGTGTTTAAATATGATTTCTATCAAAATGTTATAGAAGTTGCTTATAGTAGAGGATATCAAAAACATTAATGGATTGTGAGATATATGGTAACAGCGAGAAAGAGGATGTGACTATCAAGATCTTCTTTTTTTTGTGTGAGGAAGTGGCCGCCCCTGGTGTCAGAGTTAATTAAGCTACCTCTGAGAACCCCACAGGCCTCTGACTTGGCTATTTCAGACTACTATTTAAATCTAGGTTGCCTCATGATTTTTTCCTTCACCTTTACCTGTGATATCCGAGATAAACTTAGAAAGTACATATGAATTTGAAAAAGTCACATTGGAACTAGCCCGGATTTGAACTTGCAGGATCTCAAGCACGAGAGGTAAGGTCTAATAGCCACTGGGCCACCACGACATTAACTATTGAGATGATGGCTGACAGAATCCGGGAGAAGGACAAATGCTGCGCTGCTCCTAAATCAATCGTTATATGGAGAATGACGTTGATTATATAAAAGAAACAGGAGTCATTCTCTTAGCTTCTTGAAGTCAAATCAATTAATTCTAAGTCTCATGTCAAGTGTTGGATCATTCGGTTCCCTTCATGATGGTGAGCTGAGTGGTGCCGATCTATGCGTCATGTTCGTGAACGGGCGCCATCAGTTAGGATTGGTCATAACTTAGCTGTCTCGGCATGTTATTGTATTATTTATTTAATTTTTTTCTTTATTTGTTACTCTGGACGCTTTTACGTAGACGTCTTATTGCATCGTTCTCACTTACATGTATTTTTTCAACCAAAAACTTGTAATTAAAACTGATGGAAAGGAAGTTGAATAACCGATGTGGTATTCACAACAGGAACCAATCACAAGAGCAACGAGCCCCCGAATAGAATAGTTTCTAACAACAGGGTCTGATCAGGATTTCGTAAAATTGATGGAAACTTTATTTTTTATTTTCATAAAGACGAATAAATAATATTCATATCCCATATAATTTCCTGTATTCCTCCCCGGATAGCCTGCGAGTGTATTGGCAAACATATTTATATTCGTTCCGGATAGTGATACTATTAATTTTGTCATTCTGCCTATATCCGATTCTTCGAAGCTGAGAAGGAAATTATAGGAGTTTATAAAAATTGTTTGGATGTCATGTACAGATATACAAGGTGACTTGAAATTCATGGCATGACATCATCTTACAGGAGGTGAAATTACTAATGAATACGAATAATTACCCGACTGGCGAAGGAGGGTAATGTGTTTATCATTCTATGTATGTATGTATGTAAGTATGTATGTATGTATGTATGTTTGTTCCTATGTGGCGTCCTAGAGACCAAACGCGTTGGCCGATTTTGATGATTCATACGTCAATCGATTTGTCTTAACCCCGCGAGTGTCACTGGCTACATTAAAATTGGAAAATGGAAAAATGGCGGATTTTAGGCGCCATATTGTGGGGAACAAAATTTTTTTTTTCTTTCGAACCCATCGTGTGGGGTATCAAAATAAAGGGTTTTAAGAGGTGATTTAAAAATATATAACACTTATATGTTTAAATGTACCTAAATCTTAAAAAAGATAACTAAAAAGTTATAAATAAAAAAAGTTAATTAAAAAAATCAAAAAACCCGACTGCTTGAAAAGCGAACTAAAAAGTCTTAAACAATGAGAAAAACATGCTGTGCAGTCGGAGGATACATCTGGTTTTGGTCAGCCAGCTCGCGAATATGTATCCTCCGACTGCACAGCATGTTTTTCTCCTTGTTTAAGACTTTTTAGTTCGCTTTTCAAGCAGTCGGGTTTTTTGATTTTTTTAATTAACTTTTTTTTTTTAACTATGTCAACTTTATGTATAAAAGTAGGTGTCTGAGAATGGACTGCGCTGCTGATACCCAGGAAAAGATACCTAGACGAATTAGATGCCTACTGCAAGGGCTGTTTAGAGGTGGATCAGGCAAAGAATATCTGGAAGGATTAGGTGGAACATTTGTCCAACAGTTGGACAGTGTCATCATCATTTCAGCCGAAAGACGTCCGCTGCTGGACATAGGCCTCCCCCAGGCGTCGCCACATTGACCGATCCCGTGCGTCTCGCATCCAGTGCCTTCCCGCAACCTTAACCAGGTCATCAGTCTACCTAGTGGGAGGCCCTCCAACGTATCGTCTTCCGGTTCGCGATCGCCATTCCAGAACTTTTCGGCCTCATCGGCCATCCGTTCTGAGAACAATATGCCCAGCCACGGGGTCTCATTGCTAAGAAAGAAAATTTGGTTCAAATAAATCTCACTAGATGGCGCGATATGCACCTCCATCTGTTATTGAATGTGTGTAAAATTTACATTTTCTGGAATTTAACACAAAAATTGTATGTTCTTGTTTAATCAACTCTCCTAAGTACAAAATTATGGAATATTGGGCTCTTAATTCACATTTCAAAGATTATTAGACGGATCATTTAAAATTGATGCCAATAGATGGCGCATTTTTAAATTTCTGAGGCATTCCACTCGATTGTTAAAGTTTGCATTTTAACACATTTTGGTGCAAAAAAAAAACTGTAAAAACGTGCAAATAAATACTAGAAAACAAACCTTCACTGTATTTAAAGACAAAAACATTCACGAACTTAGTAAATCCTTTTACTTGCAAGTCGCTGCTAACACCATCTATCTATCACCGTGAAACAGAACCGATTGCGTTCGATGTACAAAAAATTGCCAGAATAAGCAGTCAAAAAACGCTAGTTACGTCGGCACGGTTTCTTTGTATGGGATGAGGTATCTGTATGCTAGTATTATATTATCTGTGGCCCAGCCCACTGCCACTTAAGTTTGGCAATTCTTCGATTCTTTGTTGGACAGTGTAGGCAAAAAATATGAATAACTATGAAATCGTAAAAGAAATCAGGCAGATTCTGTTTTGTTTTCCGGCCAAATAAAAGTAATCTGCAGTCGGAGAAAAACAAAGAAAATTAATGTCTCAAATTAATCATGTTTGCACTAGTTTTTCCTTGTGTTCTGATTTATAACCAGCTGAGGCAATGACTTTGCCCACGTTGGAATTATGTTAAAGTTATGTGAATTATTGATGATAGTAACCGTAATTTTTAGGGTACAGCTTTCACAAATGGACGCACTAAACGTTTTGGAAATAATTTCATTACGCGTACAGCTAAGGAGTGGGATTTCCTGTCGGAATCTGTGTTTCCAGATAGCTACAACCTCGAGGTCTTTAAGTCAAGAGTGAATAGGTTACTTCTAGGCAAGCGTGTTACACCGTCGACCACATCATCGCTTACCATCAGGTGAGACAGTGGTCAAGCGCGAGCCTATCTATAATTAAAAAAATGGATCCCTTATAATAGAGTTTTGGAATGCCTAACTGAGGGACAATACCGAAAGAACGTTCGCATTCTAATCTATCTGAATCTGTCAACAACTCTAATTTGCCCACATTTTAATACATTTTTGACATTGATTGTCATCGAAATGATATTGCGACATATGTGTTGTTTTTGTGACCCGCAAAGGAGACACGAGAGATAAACAAAAAAGGAGTTAAATAATAATAATAAAAAAAAAAACTTGTGCGAGACAAAAAATCCTCTTACCTCAGCATGACAGTTTATTGACTACATAATTTAAATAAATTATTCATTAAAAATCTTTTTAAAAACAAGCTTTTTTCGTGTTCTTCTCAGCAAACCCTTTCATTTGATACTCATATCATGACAGTGCACAAAAAATAACTGGTCCACCATCTTGGGCCGTCCGCCATATTGGATTTAGAATGACATAACCACGCATTGTCATCCAAACTAAACGTGTATGCAAAATTTCATGTTAATTGGTGGAGGATAACTGCTTTAAAATTCAGTTGCAAGATTTGACCTGAACACACTTACATACATACATACATTGCAAGTTAAATAAAAGCTTGTAAAATACGATAAAGAGCGTAAAGTCAGCAGATATTTTTTGGATAAAACTTTATTTTCATTCATTACACTTGAGTGATGCTGCTAGGCTTGATAATAGCCTAAACATATCAGCAGATTTTAGCGGAGTGATCTCGTTGTCTTGTTTCTTAAGATTACTCGGCGCAGAATCCGTATAACATTAGATAAAACTAGATACCAGCATCAACACATCTCCATTAGAACCGACTCCTTTCAATATTAATCGTCCGCACGGCGGTGCCTACGTAATGCGTTTGACGTTTATTGTACGCTCAAGATGGCCGCACCTGTGCACGGTACTTGCTGTGGATGAAACTGAATTGATGGTCGTATCGTACTGGCGGGGAGAGAATTCACTTGAAGTTCTTATGAAAATAAATTTAACTAGGTTTAGAAAAGTTGTCTTGTTGAAATTGGTTTGGAAAAATTATCTCCAACATTAAAATAATGTTACAAAAATGATGGCGTTATCTAGAGCGTCAGAGAGAGAGAGAGTTAACGGTATAGTATCACGGTAGAGTACTGACAATGCAGTACAGTAGCATTATATTATATATTTTATATAACCTGAATATCAAACTGCTACTATTCTTAAGGCACACTTGGACTTGGCTTATTTTAACTACGATCAGTTTATTTCTTCTAAGACGTTGGAGCAGCTGTTTTTCTAATAAATAAATCGCTTATACAAAAATGACAAATTTAATCACTGAACTAATTAGAGCACTATACTAAGAAAATCCGATCCGATTTATTATTAATAGGCTGATGATGATGATGAAGAAAATCTTAGAAAATTATTAGGCATACCCAATGCGAGCCAGACAAATTTCAGAGCCCTCTTACTCGTAGTTTTTAGGGTTCCTCACCCAAAGGGTGAAAACGGGACCCTATTACTAAGACTCCGCGGTCCGTTTGTCTGTCTGTTAACAGGCTGTATTTCATGAACCGTGATAACAACAAATCCCAACATCAACATCCCAACAGAATAAAATAAATGTTTAAGTGGGGCTCCCATACAACAAACGTGATTTTTGTGCCGTGTGCGATAGTGGTACGGAACCCTTCGTGTAGCAGTCGGGTAAAAAAAAAGTTAATTAAAAAACAAAAAACCCGACATCTTCGCGAGCTGGCTGACCAAAACCAGACGTATCCTCCGACTGCACAGCATGATTTTCTCCTTGTTTACGTCTTTTTAGTTAGCTTTTCAAGCAGTCGGGTTTTTTGATTTTTAATTAACTTTTTTTATTTATAACTTTTTTTTTTTTTTTTTTTTCAGGTTTCGTTACATTTAATCATATAAGTGTTGTATATTTTCGAAATCACCTCTTAAAATCCTTTATTTTGATACCTCACACCATAGGTTAGGAGGAAAAAAAAAATTTGGGCCCCCACAATATGGCGCCCAAAAACCGCCATTTTCCTATTTTCCAATTTTCATGTAGCCAGTGACACTCGCGGGGTTAAGACGAATCGATTGACGTAAGAACCATCAAAATCGGCCCACGCGTTTGGTCTCTAGAACACCACATAGGAACAAACATACATACATACATACTTACATACATACATACATACATACTTACATATATACATACATAGACTGATAAACACATTACCCTCCTTTGACAGTCGGGTAAAAAGAGCACCGTTTCGTGCCTTGCGCATCGGAAAGCCAACTTCAGGTCGGCCCAGAAGTTTGGCGAGAACTGATGTTACTGACTGTACCCCATTTCCTTCTATGGCCCTTTTTAAACGATTATAAGGGACAGGTAAAGTTACTGATTGTAATCTCAGTTTAGGCAGAATTATAATTTTACTTAAATATAATCATCTAATTCACGTCTATTTTGGAAAGGAAGATACAATCTTGTCATGGTTTTGAATTTATTTTCTGTGTTGTATATTCAGTCATTAAATGCTTTGAGCTTTCGTTATATTGTTGTACTAGCTGTCCCACGCGCATACATGAATGTTGCGTAACTTTAACCGCTTACGCAGCGCACGCGCTGTCAAAAAGAAATATTTTTTCCCGATCTTGCAAATTTTTTTTCGGCTCCTATTGGTCGTAGCGTGATGTATATAGCCTATAACATTACACGATAAATTGACTATCCATAACAAAAATAATTTTTCAATTCCAATCAGCAGTTCCTGAGATTAGCGCAAAACAAACAAACAAACTCTTCACCTTTATAATATTAGTATAGATGAACAGCAATTTTTATTTCTAAAGATATTTTCTTTTACATCCGGCTATTTTCGCACGTATGTTCAGGTTCATGAATGTGTGTGAGTTTCTTTATGCCACCATACCTTCTAAACAGATTAACCGATATAAATGTATGGGGTATTGTTAGAAATGTTGCGTTACCCCGGGTAACATAGGCTGGTGAAAGTTTAAAATATAAATAAATCAAATATAAATAAGTGTGCCCAACATTTGGAAAACTAAAAACAAATATTTTCAACGAATTCGGGGGACCTGTAAAGAACTGTTCCAAGGAACCGTTTCCCGACTTCACTAAAAATATTTGTTTTCAGTTTTCCACTTTTGGGCACAGTGGCGGTTTAATTTCACTGTAAATATTATAATATATTTATTATTGTGGCCATTCATTACTACAATCATTTAGCTTTTTAAGTTTTATTCACTTTTTGACAGGGCCAGCGTGTTTTCGTCCGGTTAGACTGGAAGCCGATTAGGGCCCAAGTTAGTTGCGAAAATGTTAGGCAGATTGATTGAGTATCTTTTTATATTGTTACGTAAAATTCCCGACACCAATCAAGAAAAATAAAATTCTAATTATAAAAACACTAATTAATGTAGTCAGCTATCCATCAAAAACTTATCATAAGTTATATAAATATAAATCAATGTTAAAAACGTAATTAGATTAGGTAACATCAAAACAGATTATTTACAAAATATAGTCTAGATATTTTTCAATTTGCTCAATAACCTACAGAAAAATATAACGAGAATAATTTCTAAAAAAATATCATTCCCTCTCTGAGAAACGCTTCCACTCTACTGTCCTAGCAATACTATACTTCATAAAAGATAGCTTGATCTCTGCGACAGCTGTCAGTATCAATACAGTAACCTTAGATAAAGTACCTATAGATTAAGCACTGGCGTGGCCGCACATGAGACAGCAATAGTTAGTTCTGGTGTTACAATAAGAACAAGAATACTACAACCCACCATCGCACTGACACTTATTATCTATAAATAAGTCAAATTCCTTGTCTCAATTAACACATAATACCACAAAATCACAGAAAATCAAACAAAACCGAGTTTGTTTGTCAAACCTGCCATTGTATTAGAGTTTGACAAACAACAGAAACCGGCCATGGTGACAAAGACAAAAAATAATCTTTTGTCCTTATTATTTACATGGAGCTGCCAATTAGCCATCTCACTCTATCAATCAAGCTTATTTTAAGGCTTAATCTATAGGTACTTAATCTAAGACAGTAACAATAGCGCTTGACAGGCAAACAATAACGTATCTTATACGTCAGTTTGACATATGTCGCAGAGATCAAGCTATCTTTTATGAAGTATAGCGCACAAGTGCCGCAGATAACAAAAACAATAGTTTAATAGTCTAATTGAAATAAATTATTAGATTTTTGTCCTAACTTTATTAGGAAAAAGCTGGGCTTAATGATTGGGTATCTTTTTATATTTGTATGGAAATGCCTTGACAACACCAAAAATCTAAAGATCAATAGTATAACTAAACCTCTAATTACTTAAAACGATAATTAAACTTAATTAAAGTAATCAGCTGCCCTTCAAAAAGTTTGAAACGTTAACATATTTGCCAACGTAAAGATAAATGAAAATTAAAAATGTTGATACGATTAGGTTATTATTATGATAGGATTATTTTTGTTACCAAAGCTTTAATCAACGAGAAAAAAATATTACGAAAATAATTATTCTTCTATATCTATCGACGATTTTTTCCTTCTCTTACATAAGTACCTACCCAGTAAATAATACACCACTTTGTACATACTAAATGGGCTCAATTAGTGACACACGTTCCCATTCCACATTGCTGGCAACACTAACACACAACTGCCACAGATAACAAAAACAACAGTTGGTAAACTTCAAGTGTCTTCGGTGAAACAAAACAGAAAACTAGATAGTTAACAGCCGGCGTGTGGGGCTGGGGAATGAGCGGGAGAGTGAGCGGTGGTATTTTATGAAAAAGTTTTGTTAGATCACGTCTAAATTAGAAGGTATGGAAAAAATGCGAAAAGAAGAGTACCTATAGTGCGCGGCACGTAAGATGAACAAAAATGTACTAACATTTTATTGAAATAAAACAATAGAATGTTTCCTGGGTAGAAAAATGATAATTCTATTTAGTCTGTCTTTTTTTCTTCTAATGAAATAAAAATTAGACACGTATTTTTTGCTTTACCAAATCAATAAAAAAATACAAAGTTAAAGCGCATCAAAGTCCAGGAGTGGGGGCGACGTCACTAAGGCAGTATAAAGTGTACTAGTGGCGTGACGTTTGACGATATTTCATTATATAGTCGTCACTTTATGTTTACGTGTCAAAATAAAAAAATACACGGTGTCCAAATTTTTTTATTAATCTACCTGACGGGCAAAAAACCAATTTCCAGTAAACTACCCTATTCATTCATAAATTTTAATTTCAATAAAATGCCACTTTTAATTTCAATTACAAAAATACGTTATAGTGCGCGGCACTATTTACTATTACTACGTACTACTACGTATTTTTGTTTGAGGAGCTCGTGGCTAAATAATAACAGCCGCACGGGTCGATCTTCAAGGTTAAGCAACGCTTGACGAGGTCGGTCCGTGGATGGGTGACTATTTCAACATACCGAGTTTACTCCGTGCCTCGGAAAGCACGTTAAGCCGTTGGTCCCGGCTGTCATTTGAAGATCTTTGACAGTCGTTACGAGTAGTCAGAAGCTTGAGATCTGACACCAGTCTTGCCAAGGAATATTGTGTTACCCAGTTACTGGGTTGTGGAGGTCAGATAGGCAGTCGCTCCATGTAAAACACTGGTACTCAGCTGAATCCGGTAAGACTGGCAGCCGACCCCAACAATAATTGGGAAAAAGGGTAGGCAGATGATGACTATAAGGTATTTTTGCTTCAGGCTTTTAATCAATACTGATATTAATATTATATTATAAAGAGGAAAGATTTTTTTGTTTGTTTGTACCGAATAGGCTCCAAAACTACTGATTTATAAAATTCTTTCACCAATAGAAAGCTACATTATGCCTGAGTGACAGGCTATTTTTTAATCCCAAAAACGGGTCCTGTGGGTTAGTCCACGGGAGCGAAGTCACGGGGAACAGCTAGTAGAAAACATTTTACGCAATTGGGGTGCCAGACAGCTAGTTTCTTAGTAATGGCAAGTCCTAAAATGTCTGTATATATTATGTGTTTTACACAAAAATAACCGAAGAACATCCCAATGAAGTTAAAAACAATGTTTCATCTCTTCATTGCCTGTTTTAAACCCCCGACAGAAAAAGAGGGGAAGTTTGACGTGTGTTGCTGTGTATCTATGTATCAGTGTGTCTGTCTGTGGCATCATATCTCCTAAACGGATGAACCGATTTTGATTTAGTTTTTTTTGTTTGAAAGGTGACTTTTTCGAAACTGTCGAAAGTGTTCTTAGCTATGTTTGGTTGAAATCGGTTCAACCGTTCAAAAGAAATTCGCATTTTACTCTTTGAATCTGGGATTTTTCACAAGATATCATGTCATAATTACATGTTTCGATAGATTGTCGATTGAAGCGTGTCTACTGCTAGGTGTATATGTATAGTTTAAAAAACATGAAATAAAAATTAAATTTAAAATTTTAAAAACCCCCGACAATAAAATCTCTAAAAAGCAAAAAATAAGGCTCGTACTCGCGTCGGGGAACCGCTAAGTAAATAAAATAAACTGCTGTAAACGTTCTCGGTTCTCCGACGCGAGTACGAGGCTTATTTTTGCTTTTTAGAGATATTTTTGTACTAAGGTTCTGCCGGCTCTCTCCGCTCACTTCATAGCCTTACGCCACGCAATACAGTACAGCAGTGACCACGCCGTAGCTCACACAATATCGCCACATTTGTACCGAGTGCTCACGAGAGATCACTCCTTGTCACGACGAAATAACAAATGCACTCATGTTGTACTCGTTTGGAATTGTACTGCAAATGGCCGGCGGGAAGTGAGAAATACGAAACAACTGAGAAAAATAGGAAACAGTTTCGTGGGTGACCAGAAACACAGTGTAAATAGAGACTAGTAATTTGTATGAAAAGTATGTTTTGTAGTAAGATTTTTTCAAAAGCACATGAGTTTTGCTGTATTTATTTATTTATTCATAATTATGGAAATAACACCTTAACAGCTATAACGCCAATGCAATGTTACTACCACAAAGATATAAGGACTAACAGAAATACAATTTAAAATACCATTTCAATACAATTATTAAAAATACAATCAAATATTACAATTAAAAATCAATTAAACAAACAATTAAAATACAATCAAACATACAATTAAAAATACAATCAAATCTAAAATACAATCAAACATACAATTAAAAATACAATACAACAGTACTCATAACAAGTGTGCGTGTATGACTAGAGGCTCTAGACTCTAGACAATGTCTCTTTCTATCAGCGTTGGCTATAGTCGTAATGCCAAAATGTAAGAGATTGATCACGTGGCATTTCGAAAACGCTCGCTTCACTTTTCGGTCTTTGCCAATCTTTCGTTGATAAAAGGTCACTTTTATGGAGCCTAAGATGTATCAACTTGAACGAAGAAAAAGGATTACTATTGTAGCAGATGACGTTCTGTAGTTTCTGCCTACTCCTATGATAAAAAGGCGTAAGTTTATATACAGTACAACTATTATCTTAATGCCCCTTGGTAATCATCGCATTTCCGGAATACAAACGAATGCTAATTTCCACGTCAATCAAATTAATCGTTTACCATACTAATTTGAATTCAGAACTAAGTACTTTATTGTTGTTTTGTTTTGATTTCCGTGTGAAATATATAGAGCTGTAAAAATAGCAGCTATCCGCCCATTTTTTAAATACAACATTTAAGTTGAAACAGTATTAACAACTCTATATTCTTCCAAGTTGATTGAGAGCGTCCGGTCTACACTAAGTGCAAAGAGCAACTGATAGAAAGCCGATGACTGACGAAAAACGAAGTTTGCCGAGGGACATTAAGAATGTGTTTGTACTGTACGTACATGAGAGATGTCAAAATGAAAGTTAAACATTTATTGCAACAGAACTCAAAGGCGATTCGAAAGATAATGATAGTAGTTAGTAGACTTGTTATTGGACATAGCAAACTAATGCCCTTTTAGTCACATCTTACAAAATCCATAGGACTGAAACAAGGTCTTATCATTCTAATAATTAATCAAAATTATTCAAAATTTTGTTCAAACTAGAATTTTAATAAATCACCTATCTGACTTAAATCGTAAAGTTTGACCATTTGTTCTGATGAGAACCATTTGTCACTTTCACTCGAAATTATAATTTATTGTGAGTATTAAAATACTTTCATAGTTCAGAGTCCTACCTATTTATTTTCTTTTGACAGTAAAACATGTTTATTGTAGAACAATAATATCATCATCATCATCAGCTTATTATTGTTCCCACTGCTGGGACACAGGCCTCCTCTCTGTGAGAGGGAATGGGCCTTAATCAACCACGCGGGTCCCAGTGCGGGTTGGTGGATGTCACATGTCTTCGAATTTTTGTTTCTAAGACACCTCACGATGTTTTCCGTTACCGATTAAGAGCAGTGGTGGTGAAATAATTTACACAAAGTGAAGTATTATATACCGAAACATAGCAACACTCTTACACGGCAAAAAAAATACGGAAATCTACTGAAAATGTCATGACATGGCGCTAGTCAGCCTTTTCACACTTACATACGTCCATTCCAATTCCATTACTATCAACTACTGTTATTGGCAAAAATAACATCTCGAAATGTGCTAAACACACAATATTTCTCTTCGAAGTCGGTCAAATGCTGCTCAGTAAGCAGCTCACGAGCACCAATCATCACAATAGCTTGAAAAATAGCAAGTAATAACAGCACAGCCAGGTCGCTGTGGGGCCATAAAACCAGCGGATTTATTTGTAAAGTTTTGCTCGGTCGTGGCGACTAGGAAATATTGTATGTTGTTGCTGTCTGGTAAGGTTTAAGAGTTTTTAAATCATGGTATCGTTGGAAGTAAGTTTTAGTTTCGAAAGTTAAGAAAACGTGGAGTGTGGTTTTAGCGGATTGAAATACAAGTGTTTAAGGTTACACTAGTCGATCATTCTTCCATACAAACGTAGTCTAGCGATTACTCCACTGTTTGACGATGTACGTTCAAAATAAAAAACGAAATCAATTTTTCTCATCATTATCTAGCCCTGTATGTAAAAAAAAAAGTAAAAAAATAAATATATTTGAAAGTTATGAGCGTCGAAAGTTCCACATTTCGACACTAATTTTAACGCATTTTTGGGTGCAAATAAATACCATAAGAAGACGGAAAATTGTAAAACAGTTACCATACAAGGATAGATTTTAGTAGTTTTTTTCACGATATCCAAACTCGCAAAGGTCTGTTTATAAAATTTCGCGCGCTCGGTTTCGTCCTAAATCATCATCCATTTCGCCACAAATTTGCAAAAGTGTGTATTCGTACGCGAACCAGCTTCTTACTGCTCATCACAGCATCTATCTCTTCCGCACGTGTTGTCTATCGATATAGCATGCATTTTAACCCCGCGCACAAAATAGTTCGTGCCGTCGACTAGTGTAACCTTAAGTGCAGAAGCTTGTAGCAATAATAATTTTAATCCATGCTAAAATGTGAAAATAATTCTGCCTGTCTGTCTGTTACTTTTTCAAGCTTAAACTGCTTAACCAATTAACATGAAATTTGGTATGGGGATAGTTTGAGACTCAGGGCAATTCATACGATATTTTTATCCCGGTAGTGCAAGGCAGGCAGGTCAAGTTACGGGCAGAAGTAAGTCGGAAAAAAATAAAATTTGCACATGAACATTACATTTGATTATAAAACTGACAGTAAAATGAAAACTACTTTTTAATTTCTCAACACATTTAATTAAGTTACAAAAAAAAAATACTAAACTGTACTACATTAAAAATGCTCTGTTTTCAATTATTAGCCGTCTTTACACGATGTACAGAATTTTTATTGAGTTTCCAGAGTACTCATAAAAATATTATAAACATCTGAAATGAGGCCTGCGCCATGTTTCATTTTAGAACATTTTAACTATTTAGAATCATCAAAAAAACTCATTCTACTACTTTTTAAACAACTGATAATTTCTTTATTATCCTAAAACATTTTGAGAAACAAATAACTTTTAAGAAAACTTTATGATTTTGTTTTACTTAATTTAATGAAAAATGTAAAGGCCACACTTTTCGTGTGTAGACGTAAATTATAAAAAAAATAGACAATGTCTATGATTCAACATATTTTGTCTGTACAAATAAATAATAACGTTTCATATGACAAGTATTAGTGAGAACAGTTCTTGGCAAAAAGACAAAAAATTTTTTCAAAGCACTGTCCCTTAATTAAATATTTTAAAAGAGTATGATTTATATCTAAACTTGCTTTGACCCGCGGCTTTGCTCGCGTTAATATAGTTGAAAATCTATGTTTTACTCGACTGCCGAAGGAGGGTAATGTGTTTATTAGTCTATGTATGTATGTATGTTTGTTCCTATGTGGCGTTCTAGAGACCAAACGCGTTGGCCGATTTTGATGATTGTTACGTCAATGGATTCGTCTTAACCCTGCGAGTGTCACTGGCTACATTAAAATTGGAAAATAAGAAAATGGCGGCTTTTGAGCGCCATTTTGTGGGGCACCAATTTTTTTTTTTGTTCCAAACCCTCGCAGGGTTAAGATAAATTGATTGACGTATGAATCATCAAAATCAGCTAACGTGTTTGGTCTCTAGAACGCCACATAGGAACAAACATACATACATACTTACATACATAGACTGATAAACATATTACCCTCCTTTGGCAGTCGGGTAATAAACACCCAAATCGGTGCCGCAATTTAGGCGTGAAAGCGTAACAAACAAACAAGGCATCTAACCAAGAATGTTATAACATTTATAATAGGTACTTGACAGAAATAAAATGTTCTCATAAACTGTTACATGTTTAGAGACTCAACCCGTTATTTTCTTGTTTATTTAGTAAAGACTATTTATCTTAAGAGAGTTTGTTTCGAACAAAAGCTATTTCGGTGGACAGGAAAGTTTAAAAGTTTATGACATATGAGATAAATGGAATGCAGCATTGGCTTCTTAAAAGTTTTCTACTTGAACTCTGGTAACCTTGAATGTGGAATGAATTCTGAACTCATAATAATAATATACAGAAATTTGTATTCAAAGTTTCTCAAAGCTCAATAAAATAAACAGATTATGTTTTGAAATAAAGCTAAAAGCGTATGTTATCTTTTTTGTTTGGTTATTTACCTATATCTGAATTTTCCACATTATTATCTAACTTATTAATAAAAAACAAGATATCTTCGAGAGTTTAATAATTCGCCGGTTGCGGTGATGAGCTTTATAAGGCGCCCTAAAAAAGCGCGGCGTGACAATCTGACAACAATACGACATCCGTTTTTACCCGACTGCCGAAGGAGGGAAATGTGTTTATCAGTCTATATATGTATGTATGTTTGTTCCTATGTGGCGTTCCAGAGACCAAACGCGTTGGCCGATTTTGATGATTGGAAAATGGCGACTTTTGGGCGCCATATTGTGGGGGTCAATTTTCTTTTTCTTCCAAACCCATTGTGTGGGATATCAAAATAAAGGTTAATAATCTTTATTTCCAAATACCACATAGAGGTGATTTAAAAAATATACAACACTTATACGTTTAAATGTACTTACCCAATTCGGAAAAAAAAATTAACTAAAAAGTTATAAATAAAAAAAGTTAATTCAAAAAGTCAAAAAAGCCTGAATGCTTAAAAAGCGATTGGTATTTTTAATTAACTTTTTTTTTACAGACATTTTTATACAAGTCATGTTATCCTTAAAGAAAACGCTGTCGCTTGTCTACCACACTTGTCTGCTGGAGCCTTTACTTCAACATGACGATATGAAATAAATTTTAAGAGAAATACTTATTTACAGGTCCACACTTGTTTCATGGCCCATCCCAGTAAAAGAGGTAACACTATTTCTATTGTACGACAGTTTCAATTTAAAATTGCGCAATAATCGAAGCATTTCGTGATGGCAGCAAGGAAATTAAGTTTCGAAACATAATGTGGGGAAAATTGGAAATTTCCAACGAGATTCGATAGAGGATTGAACGAGAGGAATCGGCGGTGTAATGCCTTTGTGATGGAGGAGTAAATGAGAGAGATTCAAAGGATACGTTTGCATTTTTTTAGTTGATTTTTTATCAAACTGATGTTGCTGCTTTTCTCTTTGACGTTCGACATTTTTACATCAAAAAAGATAGATAGATATAAATACATGCTTATGATAAACCCTTAACAGTAGTATTAGTAGTACTTAAAGTAAGTTAATAAAGACGAGAAATAAATAATAATAATAATAAATCTTTATTCAGAAATTAGAAATTTAAAAACAGTTTCAATTTTAGGCAACAAAACAATTATATTTACTACCTAAATTTTGCATAAAACAGAAAAGAAATAAGCCAGGGTGAAAAAGATGCCAGGCAGGTGCATGTCGTGATTGTAGCAAGAAGGCTTCTTTCACTCAGCTTAATGCTGTGCCAAGGGGGACCCACAGCACGCCGCTGATTTTCAGTGGTCGTAGGACGTGACGTACGGAAACCTTTGTTGTGTATGTAAAAATAGATACAAAGAACATATAATAAATACAGTAAGATAAAAATAAACCACCCAAAATTGTGATGTGGCCAAAACCAAAAGCGCGAGTATCTGGTTTCTTTTGTCTAACAAAAGTTTGGTTTGGTAACAGATGGTTGGTTTTGAATGGTTTACTTGCAGTTTTTGATACCGTTATACGTTAGTAATATCGAGCTGAATTCTGGGCCAAATATAATAAGCACACTAAACAAAAAATAAAACTATTTGCCATCAGCACGCTAAAAAGAAGAAATAATCAATTTAAGTTTAGTAGTGTTGTGTTCTAAGCTTTCTTCGCTTTAGAAATTTAATCAGCTCTACTTGTTGGGGGCATTACCGTGCAAATGGTAGACGTAAGCATATTGCATTGTCCATCGAAGAAACAGAAAACACACGCACTTACATAAACCGCATTTTAGAATTGCTCAAAAAACTAGAAATTTGCCAAAGAATTGATAAACGATTTTCTATTTTTGCAGACGCCGTCACTTTCTCGAGTAAGCGTTGAATTCCACCTGTTTCAAAATTAACCGTCCAACAGCCTACAGCATGGGCACCCAACGCGAAGAAAATTTAGCTCAAATAAATTGCAATAGATGACGTAATAAACTTCGCTTTGTTATTGAGTTTAGTGAACTATTCAAATTTTCTAGAAGATCATAAAATTGATTTTTTTTGTTTAATTAACACTCCTAAGTACAAAATTAAGGAATAGTGGGCTCTTAATTTACATTTCAAAGATTATTTGTTTGGATTATTTAATATTAATTCCAATAGATGGCGCGGTTTTAAATTTCTGAGGCATCCACTCGATTTCTTAAATTTGCTTTGTAAAATTTAAGAAATCGAGTGGATGTCTCAGAAATTTTTTGGTACACACACATTTTGGTACAATAAAACTGTAAAAATGTGCAAAAAATAACTATAAAACAAATCGTCGCTGTCTTCTTCTTCTTTCTGCCCCTTTCCCAACAACAAATCGTCGCAGTATTAAAACAAAAAGTATTCACGAACCCTCTTAGTTGCAAGTCGCTGCTAACACCATCTATATCCGTGGAACGGAACCGAACGCGATCAATGTTCTTAGTAAAAGTATCAGTTTAATCAGACGAAAAACACTAGTTACGTCGGCACGGTTACTTTGTATGGGATGAGGCATCTGTATGCTAGTATTATATTATCTGCGCCTACAGTAAAAAAACGTGCCTCTCTCAAAATTTCATTGACAGTCGGTACCAGTCTGACCGCGTCGCTGGAATACGTAATCCAGTAAATTGAGGTCAGTTTACCACTAGCGGTAGGGGTGTCCGGAACGGGTTGGTTTGCGTAGATAAATATCTGGTTCACAAGGTATTTAGTTTGGGGATAAACGGTTTTGGATGTTGATTACTGATTTGTTTATTTTTGTCAAATAATCCACAAAATTGTTAAATTAATGGAGAAACTGTAGCAAATCTCGCGCGGAAAACCATTGCGAACGTCTATTGTTTTATTGATGAGGTCCTCCTCATCAATAAAACAATAGACGTTCGTCATGAGACTATTCGAGGCAGTTTGAATACCTTTGTACCATTATTATCTTTATATTTAATACTAGCTGTTCCCCGCGGCTTCACTGCAGTGAACCACCCCACAGGACCCGTTTTCGGGATTAAAAAATAGACTATGTCACTCAGGGATAATGTAGCTTTCTGTTGGTGAAATAATGTTTATATCGGTCCAGTAGTTTCGGAGCCGGTACAAACAATCAAATAAACAAAAAATCTTTCCTCTTTAAAATATTACTAGCGGACGCCTCGCGGTTTCACGCACGCAGTTCCCGTTCCCGTGGGTATATAGGGATAAAAAGTAGCCTATGTCACCAGAGGATAGTGAAGCTTCCCAACGGTGAAAGAATTTTTGAAATCGGTCCAGTAGCTAAAAAAAAAAAAATCGGTAAATTGTCTTTGGCCTCTCACCCACAGATAACTGTTTATTGCTCTCATCAAGCAATAGACAAAATTTGACAATCTTTTATATTTTTTTGTTTTAAATACGAGGCTTTTGGCTAATTTGTGAATTTGGTGAATGCCACTCTTTATTTTGTATTGTGCGTTTAGTTTGTGCAGAATAAACAATTTTTTCTTTCTTTCTTTTTTCTTCTTAGTTTTTAAGTTTAATCGTTACATACAAAAATAAAAAAATACAAATCTTTCCTTCATTATAATATTAGTATAGATTGTATAGTATAGATGGCATCTCGTCAAACGTCATACCAACACTTCGCGTAGTCTGAGTGAAAAATCATTTAAAAAATTGTGTAAAATTTTGAAGAAATTGTCTTCAATTTCATACTTTATGAAATAGGAGGTCGAGATATGTGTTAAGACCAAAACAGAAATAAATATCTTTGAAACTTTAAGGTATATCTCTATCTCTACAAACAACATACATTCCTGTCTATCTATAGATAGAAAATAAAATAAAAAACCGGCCAAGTGCGAGTTGGACTCGCGCAATAAGGGTTCCGTACCATTATCGCAAAAAACGGCACAAAAATCATGTTTGTTGTATTGGAGCCCCACTTAAATATTTATTTTATTCTGTTTTTAGTATTTCTTGTTATAGCGGCAACAGATATACATCATGTGTGAAAATTTCAACAGTCTAGCTATCGCGGTTCATGAGATACAGCCTGGTGACAGACAGACAGACGGACCGCGGAGTCACAGTAATAGGGTCCCGTTTTTACCCTTTGGGTACGGAACCCTAAAAAGAAGCAAACTAAAAACACCAGAAATGAAATATAAAAGTTATTTTAAATTATAATTCGTCTACTACCCTAAAATATGAGCAAATCACAGACCTCACAATCCCAGTACAATAAGTGTGAACCCTTAATTTTGCATAAAGGCGATGCACACTTCACCGTGAAGCTGCAACCAGTGACCGCACGTGAATACAGCCCGCGGTGCATACAAATAGCATAGCGTCCATTTTGAATCTGTGCTTATTTGCAAGCATGGTGCGAGGAGCGTTAAAAGGACAAAGGCGGATCCGTATTTCGTGGCCATACCGGTAGATCGACCTTATAATACTTTTATCTACACTCACAACGTAATGTTGCAAATATGAATTCAAAAACTATTGTATAAACACGTACTTTATATTCGTGGATAGGTAAAATTAAAAAAGTACCATTACAGTGCAACATTTTCCTTCGATTTTTAAACAACTGCATCATAAAATAACTTTTTAATTTTTATAGCACACTTTTACTTTTTAATTGACGCTTATGGGCTCATTGAAGTACTGTCATTGTCTAAGTAGGCGCGCGCTGCGCAGTCATGTGCAATGAGAATCTAAGTTGCCCGCCATACCAAATATTTTGTCCGTTTCCACTTTTGTTTTATTGCAACTTTATGAGTGAAGATAAAGTAGTGTATGCAATGCCTTATAATTAGGTATTTAAACACTCGCGTAATATTATTAATAAACCTACGCTCGTGTTTTAATAACCTCTATTATACGTCCATTGCATAAATTACTATTATGAAAGAGTTCGATTTAATTGCTTAATTGATAGGTTCTATACACCGTACAATTTTGGTCGTTTAACCACTCTGCTCGACAAGATTTTGACACATGACACACCAGCTGAGTCGACAGGTTGTTGCAAATTACGTCATGAAATTCAGGAATTTACTTGAACTTTCAACATTCGAATTTATTCAGAAAAATAAGTTTACGCAGCTATCTTACACAGTAAATTTGAAAAAAATATCTTTATTTACATGTTGCGCTCGGTTAAACCGCGTCAGTCTACTGCAAAATGTGTACAAAATACGAATTACTACACCTTTCCAAATGGTAGACAATTTAGATTTGCTCAAAATATGTACATAAACAACCTTTTCCCTTGCTGAAAAGATGCAAAAGGACAACACAAAGATATACTTATTTTATTTGCGTCCTTATGTTCCTAATTTGTCATACAAAAATTCATAAAAAAACAAGCCAAAATCTGGAAAAAAATTGCTTAAAATTTTGATGCAACCTTGCAACATGACATTTCTTTGGTGTTGTTTTTTTTTTGCTGTCCATTCACGCGTCTCATAATCGATTAAAACTGCATTCAGCCTAATCGATTAAGTGTATTTCGATTATTTAAAATTATTCATTTAAATAAAAAAGTGATTTTCAAAAATGTATTGTTTTAAAATTAAAATTAGTTTATAGGCACAAAATAAAATAACAACTTATAGTAATAATATATAGTAATAACTATACATAAATGCTTTCATAATGTTATCAGAAGAGTAAATTGAAAAAAAATAGGATTCGTGGCTAAATTCGCGCCGAATTCGCCGAACGTAAAAGAATTCAAAATTCAAATTTGGAATGCAGTCGGTATTCAAAATATTTTATCGGGCACATTTTAATATAAAAGAGAGTTTTACATTGATCATTTCAGACGGTTTTATACAGAATGACCAGTATAAATATGAGTATGTTTATGTATGACTAGCACTCCGCCCGCGACTATGTTCGCGTGATTTCGTTTATCCTATAAATGATTTTCTTATATGCAGTTAGTAAAGGCAACCAAAAATAAGATATTATTAAAACTATTAAAAACTGGGTATCGTGGATTTGGGTTTGGGGTTGGTGGGTTTATTGGATTGGGACGATTCGTTATTTGACTTAAACAATAATACATTTTAGGTTATCGCCACAAAGTAAAATCCTCCCCTAAAAACTTATCAACCCTTTTTGCGCCGTTGAGGGTCTAGTTTTGAACAACCTAAATATGCTATTCACTCCTTTCTTCTCTTTTTACTCGACTGCCAAAGGAGGGTAATGTGTTTATCAGTCTATGTATGTATGTATGTATGTATGTAAGTATGTATGTATGTATGTTTGTTCCTATGTGGCGTTCTAGAGACCAAACGTGTTGGCCGATTTTGATGATTCATACGTCAATCGATTCGTCTTAACCCCGCGAGTGTCACTGGCTACATTAAAATTGGAAAACAGAAAAATGGCAGATTTTGGGCGCCATATTGCGGAGGATAATTTTTTTTTCTTCCAAACCCATCGTGTGGGGTATCAAAATAAAGGGCTTTAAGAGGTGATTTCGAAAATATAAAACATATATGTTTAAATGTACCTAAATCTTAAAAACAGATAACTAAAAAGTTATAAATAAAAAAAGTTAATTCATAAAATCTAAAAACCCGACTGCTTTAAAAGCGAAATAAAAAGACTTAAACAAGGAGAAAATCTTGCTGTGCAGTCGGAGGATACATATTCGCGGGCTAGCTGACGAAAACCAGATGAATGCTCCGACTGCAAAGCAGTCGGGTTTTTAGATTTTTTGAATTAAATTTTTTTATTTATCATTTTATGTTAGTCAGATTGCGCAGTGAGTTGCCTCAAAAAAAACTTTAACACCCCTAAACCCAATCTGGGAGGGAGTTTTCAAAATGTTTTATGTAAATTTTGATCATCAACTTTTTCCCCAAAGAATTTGATTTTACATACGAACTAATTTTTACCCTTTTCACTTCCTTAAAGGTTGAATTGCCGCAAAATCGTGCCTTAGTGCTTCCCAAGAAAACCACGTCAAAAACGAAACCCTGTCCAGTAAGATTCTTAGCTTGAGTTAGTTTCGAAAAATGTATAATGACCACCTTTATTGTTTCCTTAGGTTGGTATTTGTGCCAAATTTCAAATTTATTAACCCGGGAAATAAAATTCTTCAAAGCACTTTAACTTCCCAAAAATCGTATTTTGGGACTAGATAAGTAAAACTAATAATGAAAACCTTTATGGTTCACTTAGGATGGGTATTTATGTAAATTTTCAAATTTATTAACCAAAGAAATATTTAATATGTGATTTATGGGGTGTTAAATTATTTTTTAAATATACGATATTTCAAAAATAATTTAACACCCCCTAAATCATCTTTTGGGGGTAGTTTCGAAAAACTAATAATGAAATCCTTTATTGTTTATTTAGGTTGGTATTTGTGCCAAGTTTCATGTTGATTGACCCAAGAAATCAGATTCTTCCATACAAACTTCAACATCCCCTAAATCGTCATTTGGGAGTTTCGAAAAACTAATAATGGCAACCTATATTGTTTACTTAGAATAAGAATTATGGCCGAAGGAATTAGATTTTTCATACAAACTTTCAAACCCCTTTTTACCCCCTTAGGGATGCAATTTCCAAAAATCCTTTCTTACTGCACAATTACGGCACTTGAGGAACCTTTCTGCCAAATTTCATGCTTCTAGATGATTTTCAGCTTAGTTGGTTGACAACCATGCCATAACTCGCTTGGAAAGGAACCGCGCAAGAAGATACGCACAAGGTTATTGATATTAATAGTTTTCGGGGAATGCAGATGTAAATACAAACCAAACTTATGTTCTTAAAATGAATAAAAATAAAAATTTAAAAGTATGTCTATACATACTTTTAAATAACCAATTTTCATAACATTACAACAAACTCGACCGAATTCAAAACCTAACCATACCATACTCTCAACTCATTATTCAATATATAATTATAATAATAATACCAGCCTATAATTGTCCCACTGCAAGGCAAAGGCCTCTTCTCATACAGAGAAGGCACGAACATTCATCACTACGCTTGCTCAATGCGGGTTGGCGATTTGAGACTATATTTGATTTTAGATTTTATAGATGTTTTCATTCACCTTTGTCAACGATTTCTAAAATATACTTAGAAAGTACATTAATGAATTTGAAAATGGAAATCATTGGTATTTGTCCAGATTTGAACCCATGACCTCAGGCAAGGCGAGGCCTTTAGCCACTGGGCCAGTACGACACTCATTGCAATATAACGAATAATCACAAAATCTATGGTTCCCCGAAACTAAATTTATCTACACTTGCGTTACAAACTTACATAAAAATATACTAGGCACTCTGTATACTTCTGAGACTATCAAACATAAAGACTCAATCATTATTATTTTTATACAAAATAGTTTTGAATAGCGAACGCATTCCGAATTTGAATTTTGAATCGGATAGATAATTCGGCGCGAAATTATCCACGGTTCGATGAAATTGTTTAGTTGGTTGTAGTCAAATAATGTCCAAAAATCTATTAAGATTACTTTAAGAAATAATTAATAGTAATAATTTAAGTACTAATTGTATTTTATGCCTAAAACAGGATTTTTCTATTTTTAAGAATCGATTTGGGATAATCGCTAATTAATCGAGTGGATAGCATAAATAAAATCGATTGCTAAAATCGTTTTGCCACACAACTATTACATTAAAAAAAAACAATCTACTTGACGAATTGGAAATTTAACAAAAATAATGTAGTGGTAATGAATTTTACGTATTATTGGACTGGTGTTTGTTAATTACGTTAAAATCAGGGCTTCTTTTTGTTGTTTATTATATTTAGAGACATAATTGTCATATTTGTAATCAATTTTACATGTGGAAGGGTGCCATTTGTGTAAAATAAAAATGTAAACAAACACGATTGGCGCCTAACTTCGACTTTGAATGACAAATAACTTCATTACCACTAATTATTTATTTTGAAATATGGATGAATTCGACCAATAATTAAACAATTAGCAAACCTTTACCCCTGTCGTGGAGTTAGGGTGTCCAAAATCTGCATTTTTATGTTTTTTAGCTTCGACCACCACTGTCATCAAAATGGCGATTATCGTATTATTACACTTGTTTTTAACAAATGTAAATTAATAAACTTGCGCACTTAATCTAAAAAAAATATTTGCGCTAACATGTAAGCTTTTTATCCAACTATTTTAATTAAAGCCCCCACATAAGATTCGTTAGGTATCTTAATCAATAATTAAATTATTAATTAGGATGTCGTATGACGTAAATCTGGGGTCCAAAATGAACCGCGGCTGAGCCAGCGGAGGTATGCTTGTCAAGCCCCAAAATGTACCCCGTCCGAACTATACGGTTAAATCCAGTGGCTCGATCGATCCCGATCCGGTACATGAAGCAGTATCGATTATTTTTTATTTTATCTTTGTCACCGTCACCTAACATAGGCACTATGCTAGGTGACAACCTTCCGACTCGCTACATGTCTGCGATTGGGCGCTCCTTGTGGGACTCCACATCGCTGTCAATGCGTTGGAGCAGTCGACTGCCTCGGACATCATGGCCTTTCCTGTAGTAAGAGTGCAGGTCGGATTGCGCGGCACGCTACCATTAATGATCTCATCCGTCGTGCTCTTGCCACCGCTGGGGTGCTAGCTGTCTTAGAACCCAATGGCCTGGCACGCGTCGATGGGAAGAGTCCAGATGGTATGACCACAATGCCATGGAAGTTGGGTAGGTCTTTGGTGTGGTATGCAACTTGCGTCAACACCCTTGCACCATCCCACCTTCCTAGCACGGTGGCCTGCGCTGGGGCGGCTGCTGCAGGTGCTGAAAACCTCAAACGGCGGCCTCATACAACAACTTAATTGGTAATTATGTGTTTGAGCCGTTTAAACACTAGGGCCATGGGGTCCGAGTGCACACCTTTTATTTCAGGATATCGCCAAGCGGTTGATCGACTCTTCATGACATGTGACCAGAGGGCTGGCCTTTTTTTGGTCAAATAATCAGCATTGCCATCCGACGTGACAATGCTGCCAGCCTTCTGGGCACTTTTACATATTACGCAAGTAAATTGTCTTTGGCCTCTCACCCACAGATAACTGTTCAATAGACAAAATTGACAAACTTTTATAATTTTTTGTTTTAAATACGAGGCTTTTGGCTAATTTCTACCTTTAGTGAATGCCACTTTATTTTGTATTGTGCGTTTAGTTTGTGCAGAATAAACAATTTTTCTTTATTTTTTTCTTTTTTCCTGTTAACAGCGATGTGGACGAATTTTTTGACGCCCCGTAATTGTACATATTAGGTTTTCTTATTTTAGTTCTAATATTAGTTTGTAAATAATGTACATATGTAAATAAATAAAGAAATTACAATTTTATCTTTACAAATTGATACTGACCACAACAATTACCAAAATTTAACAGTATATATTACTTGTGTTGTATAAGTAAGTTGATATTAATATGTCACATACATTTACATGTTAATTAGTTTAAGTTATAAAATATTTTGCAAAATAAAATACGTTACATGAGTGACATTTTATAACTTAAAAATTTAATGCATGAATTTCAATTTTCTCGGACAAACCTCATCTAATATTTATCCGACTTCAAAAAGTAGGAGGCTTTTTTATGTGTTTTTATAACTTTTTGCTAGGTGAACCGCTTTTGATGATTCTTTTTTATTTGTGGTCCCAATTATATTATCACTAGCACTTCGCCCGCGACTTTGTTCACGTGATCCGTATTTTATCCTAAAGATGACTTTTTAGTTTCACCCCCTTAAAGGTTGTGTTTCCAAAAATTCCTTCTAAGTGCTCCCCCGATGTAGGGGATATAAAAGAAGCCGTGTACAGAAAAAAAAATCTTTAACAACCCCTAAATCATCTTTTAGGAGAAGTTATAATAATGAAACCCTTTACTATTTATTTAAGTTAGTACTTATGCCAAGTTTCAAATATATAAGCACAAATATTTCCACCTTTTCATCCCCCTTAGAGATAGAATTCAAAAACCAATAAATACATGAGTTATCAATCAAAAGCGTAAATCTTTAATTTCACGTGACACACTTAAAAGCGTAGAATTTTTACACTAACTTTCAACCCCCTTTTACCTCCTTAGGGGTAGAATTTCCAAAAACCAATAAATACACAAATTCTTTTTATCAACCAAGAGTATAAATCTAAAATTTCAGGTGTCCAACTTACAAACCGAAGAAATTTCACATTCAATTTCAACCCTTATTTTACCCCTTTGGGGTTGGAATTTCCAAAAACCCATAAAATACATTAATTATTATTATCAACCAACAGCATAAGTCTAAAATTTCACGTGTGCAACTTACAAACTGTAGAAATTTCATACAAACTTTCAATCCCCTTTTTACCCCCATACGCGTGGAATTTTCAAAAACCAATAAATATATGAAATCTTTTTATCAATCAAGAGCTTAAATGTAAAATATCACGTGTCCAATTTAAAAAAAAACTGTAGAAATTACATACAAACTTTCAACCCCCTTTTTACCCCCTTACGGGTGGAATTTCCAAAAACCAATAAATAAAAACATTCTTAAACATTTTTTAAATTAAAACATTGGGGCACACTGCATATCTAAATTTTTCAATTTATGGATTATCTTTTAAATTCGTCCAATATTGGAGGAGAACTTTTTACTAAGGAAATTCAGTCAGAGCTCTGCGACTGCATTTCCTTTTAAGCCTTAGTACGCATTGCAATTTATATTTCTGTCCGCGTACCAAATTTAACTAACACGCAATGCGGATAAAATTCCGCGCGATTTTTGTCTCTTTCTAACTGTTCATAGAGTTCAAAATATTCACGCAAATTTAATCTGCGCTGTGGTGCGGTGGATTCTGTGGCAAAACACGGATTTCTTGCAGTATTATTGCCGCGCAGTTTTTTTTCTGCAATGCGTGCAGCTTCATACAATTCCAAAGTCTGCAGAATGGGCGGAAAAAAATCGCGCGAATAAAATCGCAGTGCGTGCTAAGCCTAACGGTTATCGGTCCATCTTCCAACGTGTACTTACGGTACGCGCTCGCCACTTGAAACTGAACGGCGCTTATCCAGATTCGATACAAATGACCGCGATCGTGAAAGTAAGTATACTCGCATTAAGTACACTGATTCGATTATTATCACTAAGTATAATACAAACTGATCTTATTTCCGAATAAAATTATTCTTTAAAAAAACTTTTTTTTAAATAGCTTTTTTCGTATTCTTCGCACCCTTTCATTTGATACCCATATCATGGCAGTGCACAAAAAATAACTAATCCGCCATCTTGGGCAGTCCGCCATATTGAATTTAGAATGACGTCGCTTTGCTAACCGTGCAAAGTCACCCAAACTAAACGTGTATACAAAATTTCATCTTAATCAGTTGAAGATAACTGCTTTAAAATTCAGTTGCAAGATTTCACCCGAACACACTTACAGACATGCATTGCAAGTTAAATAAAAGCTTGCAACAAAAACATGGTCAAAATAAAATAAGCCACAGAAGCAAAATCGTGGTAAAAATCTAGTTCAGATTATGTTCGCATAATATTTAAGTGTTTATTTATAAATTCAGTCGCTTTAGATCATTATCAAACCAAAGAGTGTTATTATGGCTTATTTGGGCCCCAATTAGTTAACTTACATTTTATTTTTATTTTTAGTTTAGTGATGCTTTCTTTGTTCACGACTTCACGCACGTCAATTATATTACATTTTTTTGGAGTTTTTAATAGGTACAATTAGGTTGACAGTGTGATCTTTATTTTTAAGGTGTTGTGGTGGGATTTCCCATCGGCAAGATTACGAACTTCCATATAAGCTTTCATCCTCTATTTAACCCCTTTAGGGGGCGAATTTTCGAAAATCCTTACTTACTGCTTACCTAACTTAATTAAGGAAATCTTGTGCTTATTGCGTGTTGTCTGTTAGTGAATGATTGTGTATTAATTTACATTTTTCGTAATTGTTTAATTTTTTAGTGTTCCGCACCCAAAGGGTAAAAACGGGACCGTATTACTAAGACTCCGTGATCCGTCTATCTGTCTGTCCGTCTGTCAACAGGCTGTATCTCATGAACCGTGATAGCTAGGCAGTTGAAATTTTTACAGATGATGTATTTCTATTGCCGCTATAACAACTAAAAACAGAATAAAATAAATATTTAAGTGGGGTTCCCATACAACCAACGTGAGATTTTTTGCCGTTTTTTGCGATAATGGTACGAAACACTTCGTGCGCGAGTCCGACTCGCACTTGGTCAGTTCTTTTTTCTCTACGATTAGTGACCTTTTCTCAAACATGCTTGGAAATGTGAGCATTATTTTGACAAACTTCTTCGAGATAAATCGAAATTGCTGTACTGGCCAAATACATGCGCGCAGCGGCCGGCAAAAGTTGTATGAAAATCCATATCTGTCGTGTCTAGTGGCCAAATAAATTACATAGTAAACTCATATCTGTCGTGTAATTTAAAAATGGAACGATCTTTTACTCCGAAACATGGCAACCAAGGAGGTAACTTATCATCAAAGGTTTTATTTAAATTTCGAACAGGCTTGCAAATAGAAAGCTGTTTATTGAATTAAAAAAAAACAAATGAAGATTTTAACGCGGGCAAAATTATTGTAACTGGTTGTTCGTCATTGATTTTGAAAAGTAATAATTGTATTTGACAAAATGAGATCTAGGTAGTACTTAGTTTTAATTTCCGCGCATTATTTGAGAAAAGTACTATACAAGCCTTGGCCACAACTAGGCATTGATGGACTTACGTATGTGTGCCTTGGCCTGCCTATTTTGCTGGCCGCTGCAGTAATGTACTAATATTAAACATACATAAATTAACTCTCACTATTCTACCAACTACTACTACTACTAGTCATACTATTCTACTAAGCAGTCCCACTTTTAGTAATATATCAAGAATTATAGAGAAAGAAACATTACACAAAGCAAATGGTTCTACTCATTACCTTGAACTTTTCTAAGATGAACCATAAAAGAATTCATAAAGAAAAGTATCATAGAAACAAAAATAAAGCAAAAGATTTTTTTCTTACCATTAGGCAGGAAATATCAAATTCAGATCCACTCAAGTTAAGACTCTATCACAATTGTGATAAGGTTTTCAATTGTGTGCACGGAGTTCAAGGGATGTTATTTTTTATTCTTTTGTCTCAAAAGCCCTTGTGTATTCTCTAATGTCAGGCTTAAAGTGACAATATTGAATTTTAAATTATTTGATCTAAACTTTTCCATTTTCCGGTTTTATTTTATTTTAGGGCATGGTTTTAGAAATTTGTTCGAAAAATTGTTGGATCAGTCTATTGGTAAGTCAAATCAATTCAAGGTAGATTAGCAGGTATGTCTATCTACTAGATATTGGTGTAACAAACCGCGAATCAAGCTGCAAGAGCTATTTCACAAAGTAAAACAAAAATTATTTTTGGTAACAATCTTATAGAGGCTTATAATTGGAAAATGAAAGCAGTACACCGGAAAAGAAAGTCTCATAAAAAAAACTTTTTTACAAAAAAGTACTACCGACTTTCAAATAAAAATCTACAAAGTGAAAATTAACTTTATTTTGGAAGTCGGTGTCCATAAGGCAAAAAATTGGTACCAACCAAAGACACCGACTTCCAAAATAAAGTTAATTTTCACTTTGTAGATTTTTATTTGAAAGTCGGTAGTACTTTTTTGGAAAAAAGTTTTTTTTATTTTTTTGTTGTATCTAATAGGCAACTTGCCTTTAGTACGGTACCTATAATGCCAGAATAGATTATCCGAATACCATGAAACTTTAACATAACCGGTGAAATGAGAGTGTAACAAAGTTAACTGGACACATCTGCGTACCTCTTTAGAGCTTACTGGCGTGATCTTATGTTATGAATGCGATTGCAGCAATCCCAAGAGATTTGCCGTCATTTATTGAAGAGTTCTATTGTATATCTCCGAAATTCTTCATCAGACGTTCACCAAATTAAAATAAGATCAATTTCAAAACGTACTCTTTCACACAAAAAAAGAATTTTCATAATCGGTTCACAATTGACGGAGTAATCGCTGAAAATACAAATAAAAAAATACAACATTAAGTGGAACATAGAACCTCCTCCTTTTTCGAAAGTCGGTTAAATAGGTACCTATTGACATGGGTTTCTAGACAAACCGCATTCTTTCGACGATAATTAACATTGGCGAAATGTTAATTCATTGGAATGTCACCGGGCAGATCTTTTAATACAATGTTTCAAAGAAGGAAACAAAATTAATTTTAATATTCGAAATATTAACTCGACAGAATCCGAAAAAAAATGTGAGTGCCCCTTTTATATTTTAATATTGCGTCTTTTATTTTATACTCTTTGTTTTCAGAGTGGTCGTATTGAATTTAATATGAAGCCCATTCATTCATTAGTTCATTAAACAATCGGACTTTGCGATATTGGGCGAGAGAAAAACATGAATTTACTCTTTTTTGCCTTTTTTAGGGTTCCGTACCCAAAGGGTAAAAACGGGACCCTATTACTGAGACTCCGCGGTCCGTCTGTCTGTCTGTCTGTCTGTCTGTCTGTCACCAGGCTGTATCTCATGAACCGTGATATCTAGACAGTTGAAATTTTCACAGATGATGTATTTCTGTTGCCGCTATAACAACAAATACCAAAAACAGAATAAAATAAATATTTAAGTGGGGCTCCCATACAACAAACGTGATTTTTGTGCCGATTTTTGCGATAATGGTACGGAACCCTTCGTGCGCGAGTTCGACTCGCACTTGGCCAGTTTTTATTGATTATTTGCGGACAATTCTAGACTCCACCAAGCTATCACATAGTTTTTAATGAGAAACTCCAATACGATTGTCTAACCATTTTGTTGAACAATAAAGATAAATTTATACAAGCGTTATAGTAAGTCATCATCAATCATCATCATTTTAGCCTAAAGACGTCCACTGCTGAACATAAGCTTCCCCCAAGTGGTCCCCATCGGTTCACAATTGACGGAGTAATCGCTGAAAATACAAATAAAAAAATATATGGCCGGTTTTTTTTATAATTATACATTGTGTACATTTTCTGGTTTTGGATAGGGCACTTATAATACTCACAACGGATCTTTGTGTCTCTGAATTGGCTGCAGGACCCGGCGCAGTAGCTATTTTTAACTGACATACCAAAACGGAGTCGATCGAAAAACGGGCCAAGAGGCTCATCGGCAATGAGTTACTGGTCGAGTCTAGGCTCCAGAGCCTTGAACATCGGCGGCAAGTTGCCACTCTGTCGGTTTTTTATCGGTTACATTTCGGGGAGTGTGCGTTGGAATTGCATGAACGAATTCCTCCTAGCCCTTTCCATCATCAGACAAGACGTACGGAGATGCGTCATCGATACATGGTGGACAACCCACCCATTTGCACCAAACGTTTTGGGAATACTTTCATTATGCGTACAGCTAAGGAGTGGAATTCCCTGCCGGAGTCTGTATTTCCTTATAGCTACAACCTGGGAGTCTTTAAGTCAAGAGTGAATAGCTTTCTTCTAGGTAAGCGTGCTACATCCTCGACCACATCATCGCTTACCATCAGGTGAGATAGATAGTGTTCAAGCGCGAGCCTACCAAAAAAAAAAGGTGGACCGATGACCTGTTGAAAATCCGCTGGATGCAAGTCACACGGGACCATTCAACAGTGGGCCCTACCAGAATACCAGCGCAGCGTTATTTTTTTTTCATATCGTTGCACATGCTGAGATAGGAGTCTTTTTGGCCTCGCACGGCGTTATTTATTTTTATATTTTATTATTGTTTGTGTCTTGCTTATCTCGTGTCTCCTGTGCGTGTCACAAATAAATATCATTTTTTCTTTCTTTCTTTCTTTCAATGTGGCACTTGGGGGAAGCTTATGTTCAGCAGTGGACGTCTTTAGGCTAAAATGATGATGATTGATGATGACTTACTATAACGCTTGTATAAATTTATCTTTATTGTTCAACAAAATGGTTAGACAATCGTATTGGAGTTTCTCATTAAAAACTATGTGATAGCTTGGTGGAGTCTAGAATTGTCCGCAAATAATCAATAAAAACTGGCTAAGTACGAGTCGGACTCGCGCACGAAGGGTTCCGTACTATTATCGCAAAAAACGGCAAAAACATTACGTTTGTTGTATGGGAGCCCCACTTAAATATTTATTTTATCATGTTTTTAGTATTTGTTGTTATAGCGGCAACATAAATTCATCATCTGTGATAATTTCAACTGTCTAGCTATCACGGTTCATGAGATACAGCCTGGTGACAGACGGACAGACAGACAGACGGATCGTAAAGTCTTAGTAATAGGGTCCCGTTTTTACCCTTTGAGTACGGAACCCTAAAAACCAATCGGTGGCAAGTGGGAGTCGCCAAACACACTTACCCACTTATAATAGTGTGGGCTATACGTTAAATTCTTTGCATTTTTATAATTAACTAGCTTCTGCCCGCGGCTTCGCCCGCGTTCAAAGTAAAAAGAAAGACTCCGATCGCCACCAAACTTTACAGGATTATCCGCTGGGTCAACCTAAAGATTGTCTAAAAATCGCATCATAATCGGTCCAGCCGTTTCGAAGTCTATAAGGATCATAAATACATACTTTCCCTTTTATATATGTAGATAGATAGATAGATTAAAAAAATAAATACTATTATGTATCACTGTTGTTTGTCCCAAATAAATAACTAACACCATGTCTGCAACCACGGGATTTCAAACGTAATGACATACAATCGTTGCATGATAAAACTTTCAATAAAAAAATTTGCCTTCTCCAAAAACACCCATCGTAAAGCTGCACACCCGTTAATCCAGAAATGAAGCCACAACGAAATGTTATAATAAGCACCGCCAGACGGACCAACAAAATAAATGAAATTATACGGAACCCGCGTAATTTGCTGACGTAATTACTTTTTGGGGATAAGTGGATATGATAGGGGAATGCAGAAGTTTCAGTGAGTGTTTGCGTTATGACTTTTCTCACTGAGGTAGCGTTTCCACCTGCAAACAACTCGCATGCAAATTTAATTACATTGCGGAACACGATCGAGTGAATCGGTAGCCCGCCATGTAATGCTAGTTCCATGTGAACTGGTGGCAGTGGTATCGGCCGCGAGTTACAAGTTGTAGGTAGTGGGTTCGAGCCCAGGCAGGTGCTTTACTTTGTGTAAATTATTTCATCACCACTGCTTTCAGAACGGTGAAGGAAAACATCGGGAGGAAACCGGCAGGTCCTAGAACCAAAAATTCGAAGACATGCGACATCCACCAACCCGCACTGGGCCCGCGTTGAGGATTACGGCGCATTCCCTCTCACAGATAGAAGGTATGTGTCCCAGCAGTGGGAACATTAATAGGCTGATGATGATGGTGGCATGTGGAAACGCGGCCTAAGATATATTATGAGATTGTCAGGCATTCACTTATTGTAATGTACACGGGTTGTAGACACCCGACATGTTTTACTCGAGTGACATAAAATACCCGGCTTAGTAGGCGTTTCTGCCGCTGAGTTTCGTCCGATCCGGTCGAAACAGGAATTTCATTATTATTAATATTTTTGTGTGGTGTTTCGGACGAATCCTTTTTTAAGGCAAAGTAACACACAAACATAAAACCGGTAGAGAGTTTAATAACATTATACAAATATAACTTCCTTTTTTGCTTTTTTAGTTAGAAGTTGAACATTATAAGCATTTATACCCAAACTAGGAGGCCAGAATCATGAAGAAGTCTTAATATTTGCGGGGCTGGAATCATCACCGGTAAAGACTAATTTAAGTACCAGGAGATTATAATCATGAGGAAGTATTACCGAGGCTGGAATCATGAGTTGTAAAAAGAGTACTGGGAGATTTTAGATTCTGACCTCCTGATACTCCATTAGTGTCTACCGCTTATAATTCTAGGCCCGCAAATCAAGAGGAAGTTATATTTTTACCATGTTATTAAACTCTCAACTGATTTTAATCGAATTTTTGATGTTACGTCCTAAAAAAATAATCGTCCCAACACCAGTACCTACTGATCCGTAGGTGCCAAATGTGAAATAAAATTTATGGCACCTGCGAAAAATATCGATAGGTGCCGTATGTGGAATACCACAGATGCCATTTTATACACTTTTTAATTAATATATAAGACTGATTATTGTGATTTATCATGTTTACTGTTGATTGTTGTAATGGTATATTAAGCTTTATCTTTTTCCAAAAATTGCCTTCTTTTACTTAAATAATATAACCCTACCTAAGGTTTTTCATCCTAACTGTACAAAATTTGCTTAAAAAAGCATAGTCCGAAACACCACTCAAAAGTATTAATAATAATGAAATTCCTGTTTCGACCGAATCGGGCGAAATTCATCGGCCGAATACCCTTAGGTATTAGACAGTAGGTACCAACCATTATTATTTGTTTAAAACTTGATTTTATCCTAGTTGTATTAGTAACACTATTATTATTTTCTGGTCAAAGCACAACAACTAAATTAAAAACTGAAAATGGAATCATCAACTCAATAAAGAAGAAGTGACACTTCTTTGCCTATTCTGTGCTTTGACCAGAGGGTGTTATTTTTAAACAGCGTTCAATTTGTATGGGATTATGTGGGCTTAGCGCTGTATCACATTTAGGGCTGCTGCCCGATTTAAGGGTGCTGTAAACTTATGGTACAAACAATTTTAATTCAACCGATACTTTTGCCAGAAATAGGTAGCCAATCTGAAGGCCTAAACAGTATTTTTTTTATCTACTCTCATATCGTAATTTTCGAATTATAAACTTCAAAACGAGTTTATATTCACATACTTTATAAACACAATACCGATATTTAAAAATAGAAGCTTATTGTAACAATTTTTATCTACACTTACAACGTAATGTTCCAAATACGAATTCGAAAAATATTGTATAAACACGTACTTTATATTCGTGGATAGGTAAAATTAAAAAAAAAACCATTATAGTTCAACATTTTCCTTCGATTTTCAAACAACTGCATCATAAAATAACTTTTTAATTTTTATAGCACACTTTTACTTTTTAATTTTCTGGCGCGTATGGGCTCATGTCATTGTCAGTTGTCTGTGGATGCGCGCGCTGCGCAATGAGAATCTAAATTGCCCGCCATACCATACCACATATATTTTCCTTTTCCACTTTTGTTTTATTTCAACTGTATGAGTGAAGATAAAGTAGTGTATGCAATAGCATATAATTAGGTATTAAAACACTCGCGTAATATTATTATCAAATTCGGCTTCGCCTCATTTGATAAACCTACGCTCGTGTTTTAATAACCCCTATTATATGACCATTGCATAAACTACTATTCTCTAACAAAATAATGCTATAAAACATTTTTTTTTCTATTACGATACAGGGCAAATCCAAGGAGCTAATATCACCAAGGGTATTGGAAAGCTTATGCGGGGCGCGCCATTTTAATAGTACCTATTATAAAAAGTTTTGATTTCAGTTTATCCAAAAGCAGCAAGAAGTTGTCTGCTAACCAGCATGCTATAAGGTTCGTTACAGCATGAAAATTTCATATAAATAATATAGTTGTATTGGTTCCGAACCTTAAGATGATACTGGCATGAAAAGGTTATATTTTTAAAGTGTTGCGTCTTTAGAATGATTTAAAAATAAATCTAATTCCTATACTATAAGAACTTGTTAAAGTGCTTTATTCTGAGAGCTTCACAGTATAACAAGGGGCTAAATACAATCCTGGTTACTAGTTCATTAAGGTTACAATGTGTGTGTTGAAATTGCGGAGAGTGCACTTAGCGGGAACTAGCTTGGAAAACATATTAAATTGAAGCCCACAATGTGGTTCAAGGAATGCCATTTTGATGGAGAAAAGAAAGGTACCTAGTTCTCATTGAATAATTGATAAATGAATGCTTGTATTATAAAACTTATTCAAAAGAAACCTTTACGATTTCTTAAAACGGTAAATTGAAAATAATTATTTTGCTGTAAACATATAAAAAAAAAATTAAAAAAAAATTATTGAAGCAAAAAAAAAGTTAATTAAAAAAATCAAAATACCCGACTGCTTAAAAAGCGAACTAAAAATACGTAAACAAGAAGAAAATCATGCTGTGCAGTCGGAGGATACATATTCTCGAGCTGGCTGACCAAAACCAGATGTCTGTCACTCGCAAGATTACCATGAATCGATTGACGTAAGAATCATTAAATACAATCCTGGTTACTAGTTCATTAAGGTTACAATGTGTGTGTTGAAATTGCGGAGAGTGCACTTAGCGGGAACTAGCTTGGAAAACATATTAAATTGAAGCCCACAATGTGGTTCAAGGAATGCCATTTTGATGGAGAAAAGAAAGGTACCTAGTTCTCATTGAATAATTGATAAATGAATGCTTGTATTATAAAACTTATTCAAAAGAAACCTTTACGATTTCTCAAAACGGTAAATTGAAAATAATTATTTTGCTGTAAACATAATTGTTTCAAAAAAATATTCAATTACCAACAAATGTGCAGGAGAGCAGTGGTGGGCCCAGTGGTAACGGCCCCGACTTAAGTGTCGTAGATATGAACCCAGGCAGGCGAATTACTTTTTGTAAATTGTCCATCACCACTGCTCTAAAAACTGTAAAGCAAAACATCGTGAGGTAACCAGCATGTACTAGAACCAACAATTCAAAGACATACGACATCCACCAACCCGCACTGGGCCTGCCTGGTGGATTATAGCCCATTCCCTCTTCACAGGAAGTAGGCCTGTGTCCCAACAGTGGGAACGTTAAAAGACTAATGATGAAGCAGCATTTAAACATTTGTGTATAAACTCAATTAACACACATGCAACGATGAATTTGTTTGGCGTTTGCTCAACTATGTCGGGGCCGGTTTCCAGTGAACACCAGTATTTTACATGGGGCGTTTGCCTATCCTCAACAACCCAGTAACTCGGTAACAAAATGCCTCTTGGCAAGACTGGTGTAAGATTTTATGGCTTATGATTACCGTAACAACAGTCAAAGCACTTGAAATTACAGCCGGTACCAACGGCTCAACATGCTCCTCCTTTTTTTGTAAAAAAGCTTTCAGTTGTATCTACCTAATAGGTAAGTTGTTTAGTAAGGTACCTATACCGCCAGAATAGATTACCAGAATATCATGAAACTTGAACATAACTGGTGAAATGAGAGATCTGCGTACCCCTTAAGAGCGTACTGGCGTTATGTTATGTTATGAAATGGCATAAACAATAAACAGACATGCGATTGCAGCAATCCCGAGAGATTTTCCGTAATTTATTGAAGACTTCTGTTGTATATCTTCCAAGTTCTTCATCAGATCTTCACCAAATTGAAATGGGACCAATTTCGAAACATACTTTCTCAAACAAAAAAAGAATTTTCAAAATCGGTTCTAAATTGACGGAGATATGCGTGAACAAACATAAAAAAAAACATACATAATGTCGAACATAGAACCTCCTCCTTTTTGGTAAGACGGTTAAAAAATGTCAACTAGACCATAAATAAGTATCTACTTTTGATTTGTCAAACAGAATATGAATCTATACTTCTTAAAAGAAAGCTTGATCTCTGCGACATATTATGTTAAACTGACGTATACGTTATTGTTAGCCTGTCAAGCGCTATTGTTACTGCATTGTTACTGACAGCTGTTGCAGAGATCAAGCTATCTTTTATGAAGTATAGTTGTACATTCGCAAGCGTCAGTAGGTCTCTATGGAGAAGAATGTGCAAGAAACTCCACGGACACTCTTTGCCATCAGTATTAATTACAAGTATTTGGTAACATCATTTTTATTGGCAAAAAACATATATGTGAGAACGATTTAAAAAGACGTGCACGCAAAACAACCAAATCAAAAATTCAATAAGTACGCTTTTAAATATACGCAATTACGGTTGACTTAGCATCCCACCCCTCATCACAGATAAACAACTAAGTTTAGAAAAAAAGTAACCGCTTCTTAAGCAGTCGTAATCCTCGGAGGATCCATGATTTTGCATGTTATGCAGTCGGAGGATACATATTTGCGAGTTGGCTGACCAAAACCACCAACACTCGCAAGATTACCACGAATCGATTGACGTAAGAATCATTAAAATCGGCCGAAGCGTTTCTTTCGTGAATCTCTTGAATGCCACATTGGACCATACATACATACTACATTTATTAACCCTCCTTAGTGAAGCACAGTTGGGTATAAACCATCATTCCATTCGTAAAGATGATGTGAAACCGATAAAAAATCTATGCGATGTAAAAGTAGAAAATAGACAACGTTGCTTCAAGTAAAATAAAAAAGTTAAGACGACAGGCCGGCTGTCTTGAACAGCAATGAAAAATAAACGAGAGTAAGGATGCTTTCCTACAAGAGATAAGCGAGGTAGCTAGGCGGTGTGAGGATGTATAGCGACTGTGAAAATGTGTGATTGTTGCTACCAAAGCTGTGGAAAGAGTTGGCGCGGAACGAGGAAGTGTTGTAAATGTTGTAATGCTGAGTGATGCAAGGTTGTGTAGCGGACTCTTTTTAGCTTTGCGCGCCCATATTTTCCCTGCACACATCACACAAACCTCATTTGCGCCCCTCGCATACATCCTTCGCTATATTGTCGACACGGTTGGCGCAGTGGTTGAGAGATCGACTGCTGTACTGCGTGTTGCGGATTTGATTCACCCACGGAACACTGTGTGTAAATACATACTAAGCTCCTTAAGCACTTTTCCACTAGAGCTGCGTTAAACAAGGCTAGAAAAATGAAGAGATTGAATCGGTAGATTTTCTCATCCCACACCGCTCAGCTACCTCGCACATCTCTGTAGGATAACCTTATAGGAAAACGGCATTTTTATGTGATCAATCAAGAATCAGATTCAGTACCTATTTCACTGTAGATTTATACGTTCTAGTCTAAATAAATAATTATTATTATTCGATGTGAAGAAAACAACAACTGAATTTCACTAAACTTTAAGTTTTTTAACCGACTTTAAAAAGAAGGAGGTTCTCAGTTCGACTGTATTTTTTAACCGACTTCCCAAAAAGGAGTAGGTTTCTCATTTCGACCGTTTATATATATTTTTTTATGTGTGTTCGCGGATAACTTCGTCGTTTATGAAGCAATTTTGAATATTATTTTATTCTTGTAAAGGAGATATCCCAAGGGTGGTACCATGATAAGGAAAGCCGGTGTCGAATAACGGAAAACAATGGGTACAAAAGACACCGACTTCGTAAAAGATACTTTTCGCTTTGAAGTGTTTTGTTTTGGAAGTCGGTTTGATTTTTTGTTAAAAAGGTTTTTTATTTTATGTGTGTTACCTCAGAACTCTTTACTATGTGAACCGATTTTGATTTTTTATTTGAAAGCTGGTGCTTCTTATGTGGTCCCATTTAAATTTGGTGAAGATCTGATGAAGAACTTCGGCGATATACAAATAACTCTTCAATAAACAACGGCAAATCTTTCGTAATTGCTGCAATCGCATGTCAGTTTATTGTTTACGCCATTTCATACCATAACATCACGCCGGTACGCTCTAAAGGGGATACGCAGATGTGTACAGTTCACCCTGGTACACTCTCATTTGACCGGCTATGTTCAAGTTTTATGTTATTCGCGTAATTTATTCTGGCATAACTTTGTGCATCTATAAGCCTCCTTACTATAGAACTTGCTCATTATGTACCAAAACTAAAAAGCGAAAAACAAAAACGTTTTTACAAAAAAAAACAACCGACTTCCAAAAAAACACTACAAAGTGAAAAATAACTTCAACTACGGAAGTCGGTGTCCAAAAAAAGAGACCGACTTCCGTAATTGAAGTTATGTTACACATTGTAATGTTTATTTGGAAATGGGTTGTATTTTTTTTAAGGTAACTAAGGAACTCATACTTAAAAGTATCTATATACGGAGTCAACGACCAAAAGCTGATTCTGGATGCAGGTTTTTATGCAAATATACCTTTTTATACAAGAACTGACAAACTTAAAAGGTAGTGGACATGACGTGCGTGGTGGATTGACACTGCTCGCAGAACAGATGTTCGATGGTACGAAAGGTTCTGGTTGACAACTGTATACTAAAAGTTACAATGTTGGAAAACAATATATCACGGGAATTTAACGCGATGATTTAGATTATTTATTTACCTATTCAACCCGACGTTTCGACCGTGAAACACAAAACATTCAATTGGGATGACGGTTACAAATTATTCGAGGCGTGAAATCCAGTGATTCAAAAAACATTACCTCGCTTTGTGCAATCGGTGAACTTACAGAATAAGGACACGGTCAGTGTTGTGTGTAGAAATGTGAGGGTAGAGGTAGAATTTTCTGCCCCAACGAAGCGTGATATATTGTTTTCCATTATGAAACGCGAAAGTTTTAAAGTTAATAGTTACAATGTTGGAAGGCCTCTCTCAAGATGGACCAATGTCCTGGTGAAGGACGCGGGAGTCGCACAAGACCGGTCTATGTGGTGACTTTCAGAGGAAGCCTAATGTCCAGCAGTTGATATCTTTTGGTTATTTTTTTTTTAATTTTTTTTTTTGATCGGTTTGCTCTTGACTCTGGTCTAGGTCGGTGACAGAGACAGAGTCGACAATGGAGTGAGCTTATCCAGAAGAAGCCTGTTCACTCTAACTTTGAAGAGATTCGGGTTGTATGCGTTCGGAAACACAGATGCAGGCAGTGAGTTCCACTCTTTTGCTGTGCGCATTATGAAGGACGTTTGAAAGCGCTTGGTGTGAATTGGTGGAATGGCAACGAGGTGAGGATGATAACTTGCAGTGCGTCTAGATGTCCGATGGTAGAAGGGGGCCGGTGGGATGAGGTCATGGAGTTCATGAGCACACTCGCCGAAGTACAGTCTGTAGACGACCGACAAGCAGGCAACCTTACGGCGATCAGCCAAGCTTTGAAGCTTCGCATCCACCAGTTTGACGTCGCCAATTAGTCTCTTAGCTCTGCGTTCCACTGAGTCAAGCGCGACAAGTTGATATTTAGCTGAGCCATCCCAGAGGTGGCTGCAATATTCCATGCAGGATCGGACTTGCGCCTTGTAAAGAGTTAAAAGCTGTCCAGGCGTAAAGTATCGCTTCACTCTGTTTAGGATGCCCAGTTTTTTTGCCGCAAGTTGGGCTTTGTACTCAATGGAGGCGCCGAAGTTGAGACTAGATGTCAACTCCATGCCAAGAATCTCGAGCCGATCAGTCACAGGAACAGACACACCCCGAAAAGTAGGCGAATTATCTATTTACAGGCTTTAATAAAAATAAATATAACTAATCATCTTATATAACATAGGTAACAAATAAAACAGGTTATTACAACTTTAGTTACAACTAATACAGTTTCAACCCCCACATTATTACTATTGTTTCAGGCCTTACCGAACAAAGCCACTTACGAACTCCCACACAATAGATATTCATTGAGTAGAGCGATAAAATTAAAGATATTGTGTTGTAACTTATCTCGTTTGGGTGGTCTTTGTTAGTTTAGGATACTAGCTGTGCCTGTGGTTTTGTCTGAATGAAAATTTTCGTCATTTTCCGGCTTGACACCTCTATCTGACGAGTTTTTGGCGGGATTTTTCCGAGTGAAGTTCAATGGCTGTTAATATTATTTGCAAATTGATTTCTACTGCATATTGTGATATAAAATTGGTTTAGTTTTGTGTCTCAACTGTCTACGCAACTGGACAATATGTGAAATCATTGACAGAAGCGATCTCAGGATAGTGGAGCTTGACTACCTCTGCAAAGCTTACTGGGAAGGCTGACTCGATACAATTTGCTGCCAAATACTCCAAAAAACATTAGAATCTGTTACATCCGCATTATAATGCATACTAAAGAATGTTTAAATTGCACTGAAGACGAGGTGGTATAGTCCAAGACCTTAGTCTGCCTGAGTAGGGTGAAGGAATAAAAAACTACTCGTACAGAAGTTTTTGAATTGAGTATTTTGAGTTAAAACGTGTCTTACTTAAATGTTAAATTATGGCCGGTTTTCAGGGTTGACAAATAGTTCAACACCATCAGCCTTTTAATGTTCCCACTGCTGGGACACAGGCCTCCTCTCTGTGAGAGGGAATGGGCCGTAATCCACTGGGCGGCCCTAGTGCGGGTTAGTGGATGTCACCTGTCTTCAAATTTTTGGTTCTAGAACATGCCGTTTTCCTCACGATGTTTTCCTTCACCGTTTTGAGAGCATTGGTGATGCAATAATTTACACAAAGTAAACCTCCTGCCTGGGTTTAAACCAACGACCTTACAACTTGTAAGTCGCGGCTGTGTTACCACTGGGCCGCCACTGCTCCAAATGCAAATAAATAAACAAACTTAAAGAAAAAAAAAAAAAACATAAATTAACTAAATTACACTTTAAATTCTTAAAGTATTTTGGGGTTTTTGCACAGCCATATCACATTTTTTTTTGGTAATTTAGTTGATTTAGGAAATTTACTATTTACTTTAATGTTCATAGGCTTGCGCTTGACCACTATCTCACCTGATGGTAAGCGATGATGAGGACGACGATGAAGCACGCTTGCGTAGGAGAAACCTATTCACTCTTGACTTAAAGACTCCTAGGTTGTAGCTATCAGGAAATACAGACTCCGGCAGGGAATTCCACTCCTTTGCAGTACGCATAGTAAATGTATTCCCAAAAAATTTGGTGTATATGGGTGGGATGTCCACCATGTACCATGATGCATCGCCGTACGTCTTGTAGTCCGATGATGGAACGGGTTATATATATTATTTACTAAAGGACAGGTACAGGGACAGGGGTATGTGCTATGTGTGTGTAGTTATGTTAGCTAACGAAAAATACACATAGGTTAATGATTCAAAATTTGATAGAATCTGTTATGAGGGAACAAATGAACATAAATGCATACAAGCAAACATAAATACATACCGATTAGCAAACACTTTGCGACGTACTCACTCGGGTAAAAAAATAGTTTTCATGACTTTGACGGGGTATATCTCGCAAACGGTACGCTTGACAAAAATATGATGTACAAACCTTATCATCATTTTAAAACCCCTGGGGGGTGACCATAACCAAAAAACCAGACTAACCAACCAAAACCAAAATAACCTTACTCTAAGAGCTTATGGTTACGCAACTGTTCAATGTAGTATGAGGGTTGGGGCGAAAAGAAATTGTTTGTTCTTAACTTCGTGCCCCCTGGAGGGCGCCATATTCAATTTAATGTGACGTCACGTAGTCTATAACCACACGAACAAACGTGACGCTTCCAAACTTAAAAACTTCTCATACTCTATTTATTACAGAATGTTTATTTAAAACTCATGCTAAAGTAGAGTTCTAAACTTCCCAGTTCAGAAACCGTTCGTAGACTATTATGCTTGCGTATTCCCAAATTAATTGATCTGATAAAATTAAACATGGTTTATCAAAAAAATTAAGTACCTAGATTTAATTGAAGTCGGCAAAATTGTGGTTGAAAAGTCACCGTAGCCCGTTCAACAGTTCCCTAGAAAAGTGAAAATATACAGTAAAATTGTGTACCCATTAAATGTTTTACAGCTGAGTTTTCCTAATTACTTCATTTCTCGTCCAAAAATAGTAGTAGCCTTCAAAGCGACAAACCCAAAAAACTAAACAATTTTGAATCACTTGACAGTCCCACAGAATCATAGACTAGAGTATCCAACAAATAGTTCTAACCGATAGAAACAAACGTACAGAGAAAACAAAATGATCACCGACTAGATTACGCCTGAAACTGAAGTAAATAAAACCGGCCAAGTGCGAGTCAGACTCGCACACGAAGGGTTCCGTACCATTATTGCAAAAAACTGAAAAAAATCACGTTTGTTGTATGGGAGCCCCACTTAAATATTTAATTTATTCCGTTTTTAGTATTTGTTGTTATAGCGGCAACAGAAATACATCATCTGTGAAAATTTCAACTGTGTAGCTATCACGGTTCATGAGATACAGCCTGGTGACAGACAGACAGACAGACAGACAGACAGACAGACAGACGGACAGCGAAGTCTCAGTAATAGGGTCCCGTTTTTACCCTTTGGGTACGGAACCCTAAAAAACGAATGTCTTTACGAATAACATTTTGTATCTCCTTTCAAACAAAATCTAACCCTATCTCCAAAAACACAAGGTTGGTAATTCTAACTAGGATCAGGAAGAAACGATACACATTGCCCTATTACATCAACAAACAAAACTCTATTACAACCAGAACAAGGTTGAAATTCGTGTCCTTCGATCAGCAGTTCCGACACATTCCTTTCAAACAAAACTGAACTCTATAAGTTTCCGATTAAGGTTGGTATTCGTGACGCAGTATCAGGAAGATGTGATACACACTGGCACATAATTCGTAGAACAATATAATGAAAAAATAAGATAGTCGAGATAAATTGTGAAAATATTATTGAATCGGATCATAGCATCGGATAAAAATTATAGTGGAGGGTTGGTAGATTTGTTCTATTTTTGTTTTGTAGGAAGAGTTTTTTCGAAGAATTTTTCTTTCCCTGCTATGTTGCATCGGACTAATATCTGGTGAAATATGGGTATTTTACAGTCCACAGTCTTTGCCTGTCTTCGGGCAAAACCGGCATGCTGATAACTAAACTAATTTTGTTAATTAGAAAAAGTTAACTTATCATCATCATCATCAGCCTTTTAATGTGCCCACTGCTGGGACACAGGCCTCCTCTCTGTGAGAGGGAATGGGCCGTAATCCACCACGCGGGCCTAGTGCGGGTTGGTGAATGTCACACGTCATCGAATTTTTGGTTCTAGGACATGCCGGTTTCCTCACCATGTCTTCCTTCACCGTTTTGAGAGCAGTGGTGGTGGAAAAATTTTCACACCCTTAAGACGACCCACGGACCATAAGCACCTGTCTGGGTTCGAACCCACGAACTACAACTTGTAAGTCGCGGCCAGTGCTGTCAACTCGTATACAAAAAACCAAAAACAAGCTGATAGCGTTATAAAAAAGCGCTAGAAAGCGCTAAATGGTCGCTGTCAAAAAATTGCTGTATTCGGCTCCAAATTCAAACAAAACGCCTAGTAAACAATGGTTGGTCTTGATCAGTTTTGGACTTGCTTACTTGTATATATTTATCTGTGGATGAAATTTTCCCCAACACGACGTTGGGAAGTTGATAGATAGCGCAATTACTTTTTTTTTTTAAAGAAAGTCTAAAGTTTCAAAAAGCGCTAGATTTAGCGCTAGGCGCTATAACGCGCTATTGAACAAAAAACGCGCTAGATCTGGCGCTGAAAGCGCTAAGTTGGCAGCACTGGTCACGGCCCTTACCACTGGGTCACCACTGCTCCTTAAAAAGATACTGGATATTAACGAAAAATCATTTTCGTTATTAAGCCAGCTGCACTGTCGCTGACACTATGTACAATAAACCTACTTTTTATTCCAGAAAATTACACGGTTCTTACGGTATAGACCACGGCAGTTAAGTCGCGAAAAAAACCTATTATTTAATAATAAAATAGGTGTACCTAACTCTAGAAACACACCCGTACACAATATCTATTCACAAAGACAATTCAAATCCCAAATCATAATTTGCTGCCCAACGAACATACCCCTATGTCCCAAAACTATTACTTACCATCCATTCATATTACACGGACGGTGATAAGCCTAAAAGGGACCCGGGGGCGAAGGCCTAAGCCATCGAACGACGGTGGACTCCGAGACTTTGTCTCCGCCATCCACACAATGGTTACCATTTATCTTGTGGTAGATTTATGAATTGGCTTGGTTGTTTTTGCTGTGGTTGGGTATCATGGTGTATCTGGCTTTCAAGTTGATTTGAAATTGAATCTTTATGGAATGTCGTTGAATTGATTTAATTGAAAATATTTTAAGAGTTTTCCATCGATTCGAAAATAAGAAGTTTCTCAGTATTATCTGATCTTATAATGTGTACCTACATGAATACATATCCGTCTGTATTTTGCTGGGCTTGTAGCACGTCTAATTAGGATCTTTATAGCTGTAAATATTATTCGACCCATTTAAAGAAAGCTAAAATATTCTTAATTTTAACAGACTACACAAAAAGGAGGAGCTTCTCAATTCGATTAGTATTTTTTTTTATGTATGTACACCGATTACTCAAAGACGCCTGGATCGATTTGGAAAATTCTTCTTTTGTTTGAAAGGGTATACTTTCCATTTGGCCCCATAGTCGTCAGGTCAGGATCTGATAATGGGATCTTGGAGAAATCGAGGGAACGCCTCAAATATTATATGAATGATGAAGAAAATGGTACCATCGAACTGATCTGATGATGAAGCCGGCGCGTAGGCACTGGAACTCCGAGATAAAACAATGTATCCTAGTTGTGTTTGGGCTTATTGGAATCGTTATGAGATGTACTTTGGCTATATATGATTTTTATGGCTATTGGAGGTACCTGTCAAAACTAAAAAGAGATAAATAAAAAAACGTTTTAACAAAAAAAAAACAAACCGACTTCCAATCGGAAAACAATAGGTACCTTCTTCTTCTTACTTCGGAAAATAAACTTATTTTTCACTTTGTAATGTTTTTTTTTTGGAAGTCGGTTTGTTTTTTTTGTTAAAAAGTTTTTTTATAGGCATTTTATTTATTACCATTGGTTTATCATCCATGGTTGCTATTATTCACACAATGGTCACCATTAATCTTGTAGTAGATTTATGAATTGGTTCAGTTGTTTTTACTATGGTTGGAGATCATGGTGTAGTAATGCTTTCAAGTTGATTTGAAATGGAATCTTTATGGAATGTCGTTCGATTGATTTGTTTGGTTATTGATTTGTTATTTATCGACTTTGTGTTTTATTAGATGTTATGTATCCAGTCTGATCTACAGGGTTACTTTATATTTATTGGCGGTCTTTAAAGGTCCAGTATTTTTATTCTTCGTTAAGTCAACTAATCGATAAAAAGAAAAAAAAAAGAATACTTTTTTTTTCATTGTCACATTATATTTACAATCATTCTTACGCAGGGGTCTCCTTAATACCTGTGCCAGAAGGCCCCGCTCTTCATAGCTTCACATCACACATCACATCATCAGCCTATTAATGTTCCCACTGCTGGGACACAGGCCTCCTCTCTGTGAGAGGGAATGGGCCGTTAACCACCACGCGGGCCCAGTGCGGGTTTTTGGATGTCACACGTCTTCGAATTTTTGGTTCTAGGACATGCCGGTTTCCTCACGATGTTTTCCTTAACCATCCTTAACCTTTTTCATAACTTACAAAGTGAAAATGAACAAGGCTTGTAACAAACGAGAAAGAAAAAATTACTTAAAATAAAATTAAAATAATAAAAAAATATGGTGTGTGGGTGTGTTCTGTGTGTGTGATGTCCAACTTTATTTATGTGTTTGCAAGAGTATTTCTATGTCGTAGTAAGTCTTGCTTTTTAGACAACTAATTAGGGATTTTTTACACTCTCTGACAGACATCGGGTAAATGTTCAATATTTTATTTATCTTGTTGTATAAGTTTATAGAAAGTCTAGTATATAAGTAGTAGTAAAGTTTTCAAATTACGATAAAACACGATTTTTCATCAATTGTTACTTAACAAATGGTCAAATAACTTGAACAGTTAATTATTTGAGAGCTAATTAGTTCAGATAACTACAAATCAAAAAAAAAAAATAATTTATATTATATAATTTACTGCACAGTATGATTTTTTCTTGTTTACAGCTTTTTAGTTCGCTTCTTAAGCAGTCGGGTTTTTGTTTTGTAAATTAACTAAATTAACTAAAAAAATTTTTTATTAAAACTTTTTAGATATTTTTTTTTTTCGTATTACTTTTAAACATATAAGTGGTATGTATTTTTGCAATCAGCACTTGAGATCCTTCATTTTGATACCTGACTCGATGGGTTTGGAAGAAAATAAAAATTGGGACCCGCACAATATGGCGCCCAAAAGCCGCCATGTTTATTTTTTTTAACTTCACCTATCTAAGAACACTTGGGCGGTCAAGACTTATTTAACGATGTATTAATTATAAAAATCCGTCAAGTGGTTTGGAAGATACGTGGTAATAAAAAATATTACATACATACAAACATACTTACATACATACAAGATACGCGCGAAACTCATAACCCTTTCCTTGCAGCCGGGTAAAAATTGGGCCTATGGTGTGGAATAATTCCAATAAATTAATAGTGTGTTTTTTCTGAAAGCATCACACTAATATTATAAAGGCGAAAGTCTGTGAGTGTGTATGTTTGTTACTTCTTCACGCTCAAACGGCTGGACGGATCTGGATGAAATTTAGCACAGAGATAGATTATAATCTGCAATAGCAAATAGGATACTTTTTATCCAGGGAATTAAAATGGGAACATCCTTGGGATAATTTTCGACTATCACGCGGGCGAAGCCGCTGGCAGAAGCTAGTATTATTATAATTGTTGTTGCATGAGCGTAACTCTACAACAATTTGTAGGGAACTGATTTGTTTTCTATTTCAGGATTTGTCCCATACTTAGTCAAAGTTATTCATATTCATGAGCAAAGGTACTTCCACCCCTGAATATGCCAATTGGGGTAGGCATGTGTCATTTTGATTTATAGCGTTTAGGCATTTCTGATTAATTGCATTGATAGACAAACTGTTCTTTTCTTTTACTTTGTTGCTGTTGTTATTGTGTTGTGTCTGAGTCGAATAGCTGTTTTCAATTTATATTTTCTATTTCAGTGGTGGCTGGTATCGGTCGCGACTTACAAGTTGTAGGTCATGGGTTGGAGCCCAGGCAGGCGCTTTCATCATCATCATACCAGCGGAAAGATGTCCACTGCTGGACATAATTCGAATTTATAACTCGGAATTCTCAGAAGTTGATATATTTAACTGTAATAAACCTACATTCAAAAAAACGAATAGTAAAGGCTATAGATGGAGATGAGTGACAGTCAAGCAATCTTCTATCTTCTCCTGTCTTCTGTTATTCAACCTTTTTTTGTTTTTACCATTTCAAAATTGTGATTTAACTTAAACTTATGTAAACTTGGATTGTATTGCATCTTTTAATTTAAATTTGTGGCATTAGTTCGTTCGCATGTCTTATACATTTATCCCAGTTACACAGGGAAACCTATAATTGGCCATACAAATTGTAACACGCATATTTTGTAAAATATTTTAAAGTATCGCTGTTGGTAACCTAAATAAATAAAATAAAAAAATAAATAATTAATCACCACTGCTCTCAAAACGGTGAAGGAAAACATTGTGAGGAAACCGGCAGGTCCTAGAACCAAAAATTCGAAGACATGTGACATCCACCAACCCGTACTGGGCCCGCGTGGTGGATTACGGCCCATTCCCACTCACAGAGAGGAGGCCTGTGTCCCAGCAGTGGGAACATTAATAGGCTGATGATGATGATTTCTAAGAAAAATGTTTAAAGGAGAAAAAGTTGTTTTAACATATAATTGTTTTTTTTTGTCAGTATTCTATACTCTCTAAAAATTCCACCGGTCAAAACCGTCTCTAATACCGCTATACCGCTGCCATCTTGTCATAAATTACAGTTTAATTCAATTTTAGAACACCCACAATTGCGCGGGTTTTTGACAGTTAATAACTGAGGCGAAACGGTGTCGTTTGCCGAATCGCAAACTGTGGGTAGTGCCATATTTTGTTGAACAATACTCGAAATGTGTCCTGAATAATGTATTCGTCATTTCCATGTGATTAAAGTTGTGTTGACAGAGGATTTAGAAATGTTGATTAGGGTACTAGAAAATTTACAACTAGATAATTACTCGATTTGCAATTTAGAAATACTAAAAATGAATAAGCAGCCACTTGCTGAATTCAAATGCCTCATAAAATTGTTTAAGAATAAAGTGTATACCACCCTACTATAGATAGTATTCAACATAATTAAGTATATATAAACATATAAAAGTATCATATAACAATTTTATTAAACTAGAATATGAGCAGAAGACTTTATATTTTAGTTTACTAAGGCGATATTCAAAAGTATGCTGTGTCCTATAATTGTGGAACGTCACTAATCGCAACTTAATTTATTTATGCGTTGTATTTTTTGTGTACATCTTTCGTTGGAGGTCCTAAATAAATTAATAAAATATAATTCATGAAAAAGTCCGATTCCATTCTTGAAAAAATTATTTCAAGATTGGTCACGCATTCATAAAAAAAGGCCAAGTGCGAGTTGGACTCGCGCACGGAGGGTTCCATACCATTATCGCAAAAAACTGCACAAAAATCACGTTTGTTGTATGGAAGCCCCACTTAAATATTTATTTTATTCTGTTTTTAGTATTTGTTGTTATAGCGGCAACAGAAATACATCATATGTGAAAATTTCAACTGTCTAGCTATCACAGTTCATGAGATACAGCCTGGTGACAGACAGACAGACGGACCGCGGAGTCTCAGTAAAAGGGTCCCGTTTTTACCCTTTGGGTACGGAACCCTAAATGTGACGAACGTAAAATATGACGCTAAACCGAAACATTAAAATCATATCTGGTTGTGAAGTGGAAAATCTGCATGTTTAATTGCTCAACAAATGCTCGTCTCACTACGCAACTACGACCCACAATAGTGTGGCCCGACCCTAAATACGCCCCAAACCCCAATTCAGCAACAGTCGGTAATTATTCAGTCCCATCTAACAACCAAGTGTTTGTCCCTTTCATATAATTTCTCCAGATCGGCACAACTTTGGGAAAACGACCAATGAGACCACAGAGCTCGGCAGAGCTCGGGCGTGGGGGTCCGGCACAACTATAGAGATATCAAAATTTAATCTCCTAGCCTTTGCCAAACTTTTTTCTTGGACATTGCTGCAACTGTAGCCAAGTTGACAATTACAATAGACACGCATATTACTAACTATATCGAAACCGTGAAATGTGCATTAAGCACAAGTTTCGGTTTCCATAGCCATAGTCAGGCCTTAGTGCGAGTTTTTACTCACGCTCAATAGCGTTAACGTACACGTCAATAATTTGTATTGAAACTGGATAAGCGCCGTCTGGTGACGGTAAGAAGAAACCTCTTTTTTTGTATACATTTTAAATAAGAGATCGTTTACTTTATTACGAGTGAGTACGTTAAAAAACTAAAAATAAGCACACAAAACTGTCAAGGGCCGTCAATTTCTCTGAGTAAACGGTGACACACTGACACGCTTGGTTGGTATGCAAAGTTTAGACAATGCTGTCTCTAGCAGTGACCGGTGAGGCGATTCGCTGCTCTGTGAACGAGACAGTTTATTACTTCGACAAAGTTTTATCTGTGAATCTCTGTTTTTTGTTTGACTCTCGAGTATTTTTAAAAAAGGCAAGCGTGATTTGAGCTCTTCAGGAGAACCTGATTTAATTTAAAATTTATTCATATCTGTTTAAATGGGTTGAAATAGTTTGTGAGGGTTAAAATGTTTGCGATATAGGAGGAGATGGTGGCTTCATTTTTAATATTTTTTTAATGAACAAATTAGCTAGAAAAGTAGCAGTTCGGTTAAAGGTGACTTTTGTCCAGCCATGTGAATGATGATTCTTTTTTTGTTGGAAAGGAGATATCCCAAGGGTAGTACCATGATAAGGAAATCCGGATCTGATGATGGGATCCTAGACAGGACAATCGAGGGAACTTCTCAAATATAGCGAGCATATAGCGATTTTGGTATTTTCATCAATAATGCAATTATTTGCACTCAGAAAGTATCATTTGGTGAAGTTGAACTGATGAAGATGACCACTTTGGCCATTGGAACTCCGAAATAAAACTATGTATCCTAGTCGTGTTTGGGCTTATTGGAATCGTCATGAGATGTACTTTGGCTATAAATTGTATCTACCAAAACTAAAAAGAGGAAAATAAAAAACTTTTTAACAAAAAATCAAACTGACTTCCAAAACAAAATACTTCAAAGGGAAAAATAACTTTCTTTTCCGAAGTCGGTATCTTTTGTACTTATTGTATTCCGTTTTTCGCTTTGAAGTGTTGTGTTTTGGAAGTCAGTTTGATTTTTTGTTAAAATTTTTTTTTTTTAAATTACTTTTTTATTAAATATTACTTTTTTATTAAAAATTACTTTTTTATTAAAAATTACTTTTTTATTAAAAATTACTTTTTTATTAAAATGTTGATTTACTGTTCCTTGACGTCTATCCTTGATGAATATGAAATACTGTAAAAATTGCCAGACGTTTTGACGCAAATTCTTCTACTTAAACTAAAATAAAATGATATTTTATTGTAACAGCTCTTTTACAATATTTACCAAACTACTTAACCAACGCAAAATTGTAAATCAGCCTAAAGCTTTAGCTTTTATTACTTCGCTCATTATTAGTGCAATGTCATAGGAAAGTCGTGAGAATTTACAACGAGCCAAAAAAATACATTGTAAACTACGTTTTTTATATACTCATAAATCCTGCAAGATTTACAAGTCTGAATAGTTTACATGTCGTTGAGATTTTATTATACATTGTACAAATATTTTCATGAGTACGAAAGTATACGTTTTTAACAAACGACGGAAAAAGAGGTGTTGTAAATTTGACGTGTTTAACTGTGTGTTTGTGTATGTCTGTGGCATCCTAGCTCCTAAACGGATGAACCGAATTTGACTTATTTTATTTTGAAAGGTGACTTTATAGCAAGTGTTCTTAGCTATGTTTGATGAAAATCGGTTCAGTCGTTCAAAAGTTATGGGAGTTTTACTGTTTGAATCGGGGTGTTTTCGCAAGATATCTTATCATAATTACGTGTTCAATAAATTGTCGATAGAAGCGTGTATACTTCAAGATAAATTATGTACCACGAAACAAAAATGTGTCGGTGTTTTTTAAAATTTTACTTATTACTTAAGTAATTCATACTATAAATGCAAAAGTAACTAGGTTGGTTTGTCCGTCTGTTTTTTACTGATTCACGCCTAAACCGCTGAACCAATTTTAATAAATGTTGGTATAAACTGAAGTTATTGCGGGTGGGTGTATATGAGGAGACAAATCGGTCTACCCTCTTTCTTGTCCGTTTTTTTCACTCAGTACCGCTACCTCTGTCACTCACAACTCGATTGTGTTCCCGTGTTTATCCGTGATCTACATCACCGAAATATCGGAAACTCGCAACAAACAGTAAACATGGTAAATATCCCGCTTCTAATGTTAATGTTAATGTTAGTGTTAGTGACCATGACAGTCCAAAAACATATATATTGTGCGTGTTTACATAAGGATTGAAATAAAAGTGATTTATTTTATGTACAAAACAATCAAACCGCTAATTATGTTGGAGATTAACTAGGTATACAAGTTCCACAAACAAAATATCCGTCTAATACAGTCTCAACAAAACACTTTCATAAAAGCTCCCGTAGCTTCATTACTGAACCCTGAAAAGAACTTTTCAAATCCATTTTTTAACAAAAACTTTGTTGAAAACAATGTTTCCCCATCGGGGTGTTTTTGTATAAATGATAATGTATTTTTTTGCTTAAACTTTAAAAGTCAAACGGCGTTAATGAGTTTGTCCTTTTTGTTGTACGTTTTAAGGGACAGGTGTACTTATGGGCCCTAACTTAACTAAATTATTATATTTAGGAATTTTACTTTTTTTTAAAGGTGTATGTTAGAACCTTTTATGTTAAACCAAGGATGACTTGATTTGTACAAGTATGCATAGGATAGTCCTTCACTGACTTCTTACAATGGTTAATCTTGTAGTATTACTCGCCCCTAGCCTCCGCAGAAGACGCCCTGGGCGTCGGGAGTCTCAAGCCGATTCCCGGCCACCGTAGGCGCGGGTTTGCGGACGGCGAGTAATGGGTAGCTCGCCGTCCGATAAGGACCAGGCCCGAGTCGACGTCGCGTAGTGTTCCACGCGCGCCTCAAAGAAATGTCAGCAAAAACTGACAGGGCCCGCTAGGGGCGATACCTGTCTGGGTTGCGGATAAAATTGAAAGAGAGTTACCGCGGCCCTGGCACAAGCAACTGAAGGAACACTGGTGGGTTTTAGTCAGTAAAAGTCTGACACGCCCTCCCGCTTCACCCAGAGCGGGAGAAGTCATTGGATGATTTCCAACCCCAAAAAAAAAAGGTACTTTACTCCATAAGGCCATAGCTCAGTAGATATTATTAATATGATCATTAACCGGCCTTATGTATGAGTTTTTTTCACCTATTTCTCCGTCCATTGTAGACCGATTCTGAAAATTATATTTTTGTTTGAAAGAGTATATTCCGAAATTGGTTCCATTTAAATTTAGTGAAGATCTCATGAAGAACTTCGGCGATTTACAACAGAACTAAAAACAATAAATCTCTCAGGATTGCTGCAATAGCATTTCTGTTTATTGTTCATAACGTAACATTACGCCAGTACGCTACTCTCTAAAGGGGTACGCAGATGTGTACACACTTTAGATGTGTACATCTTGGTACACTCTCATTTCACCGATTATCCTTGTGCGCACTATGCAAGGGCACGTCACGTGAGGCTATCCCCTGCAGGCTTATTACGTAAGAAACAGCAATCAGCTATCATTGCGCGATCAAACGCTATATGTCTTACTAGCTTCTGCCAGCGGCTTCGCCCGCGTGAATGTCGAAAATTATCCCAAGGGAACATATTCCCGGGATTAAAAGTCCTATGTGCTATTCCAGACTGCAGTCTATCTTTGTGCCAAATTTCATCCAGTTCCGTCCAGCCGTTTGAGCGTGAAGAAGTAACAAACATACAAATACACTCACAGACTTTCGCCTTTATAATAAGTCTTATAAGTCAGAATTACCTACATACAGTGTAGGTATGGTAGATCCTATACAATCTTTTGCTAATCGCTTCTTGTTCTAAAAAAGTGATCCTAAAAAGGTTCCGTTTTTTTCCTTTCGAGGTACGGAACCCTAAAAACGCCAAAATCTGTAAACCATCTGTATTGAAGTGCAATTATTGCGCGAAAAACGCTATTGTCTTGCTCTTGCAAGATACGTAATAGCCTGCCGGTTGGTGCAGGACTATTTAGAGGTTATAAAAACAAAGATCGTAGCAGTTGGTGTTCTGTAGTTTCTGCCTACCCCCATGGGAAAAGGCGTGTGTTTATGTTATTACAATTAGTGCCATCATTAATAGTGTTCCATAGTGTAGTTTCTCGTCTAAATATACAATTATGCACTCGAATTATAGTCATTTATTTTAAGACTAAATAGACCGCTTAGAAGTTACTTTTCAGTAAAAATACTTAGGTGAACAAGTTAACACTTCATGAGAATAAGTGGATTTGTTATGTATGACACAATAGCGTGTAGACACTATTGTGTCTAGATAATCTCATCCCCTGTTTTCTTACAAACGGTAAGAATAAATATCTCAAAGAAATTCGATTTATTCAAACTCTATATAGTGAATTTCACCACTGAAATTGAACGCGATTAGCGCACCAATTTTAAGAGCTGTGAGTGTCAATATTTCACTACAACGACTTTTCTTAGATACTGTTAAAAATATGACACTAGCGCTTACACGTTTCAGTGAAAGTATTCGACTACTTACACCTCGCGGCATTTTGCAATGTATATCTTTTTAAGTACTAAATAAAGTTCTATATTGTATCTCCATCTAAAGCTTTCGTCTAGGAACGCTCAACGCTCTGGCGGAATGCGGTAGGTATGCAGTGCCGGACGTCATAATCCTCCTTACCTCGGACATATTGGAAACGGAACGGAACAAAGTACCATTTTAGTAGTTTTTCATACATGTGCGTTCTGATCAAAATACCAAATTGCGCGACGTGACGATGCTTGTAGAGGCCAGTTAGCTTCGATCAGTTCAGTTACTGTTATTCTCATTGAAATATGTACCCTTTTAATTAAGTAAATAAAGTTCCATATTGTACAGCCATTTTAAAAAGTAGGGGCAGCGGCAGCGTCGCGTCTCGATGTGAGAGCTCACACAATATGGAACTTATTATCAACAAGAAAAGGTACACATTTCAGTGGACCAGTATAATAAATCATTAAAATTCATCACCTTTAACTGAATAAGTTCATTAAATCAATTAACTTTCGATCGTCGTCTTCCTTGTCAACACCTTGATGCTGCCAACCCGTCGTTCAGGAATTAGAATTAATTAAGAATGTTAACTCGCTTAATTTTAATCTAATTTACCTGGAGTGGGCAGGTATTCGAACGATGTCTTACCTGTAAATAAAAATAAAGAGTGTTATTGAACAGTCGATAGAGGAAAGTAAAAAAAAATATATACATTTTTATTTCATGCTACATAATTTATCTTTTAGAAGACACGCTTCGATCGACAATCTATTGAACACGTAATTATGACACGATATCTTGCAAAAAAACCCGATTCAAACAGTAAAACGCCCATACGTTTAGAACAGCTGAACTAATTTTCATCAATCATAGCTAAGAACAATCTCGATAAAGTCACCTTTCAAACAAATACAAAAACATCCGTTTAGGAGCTTTGATGCCACAAACAGATACACAAACACAGAGGTAGTGAGCATCAAGATGGAGGGATCAAGTCCCCAATTTAATATGTATCACAAAGTGTTTGTACTACATATGTACTATTTGTACCCTGAACAAGACATTTGTACCTTTAACGGTAAAGGAAGTATATCAATACGTCCCTGGTCCCGCCACTTTGACGTCAATATGGCGGGACCTTCTGGCAGCGCTAGTCAGAGGCAAGTAATTCACACCCGAAGACTTAGTACTACATATGCACAGCTATATACACAATTTTCAATATAATTGTAAGTGCCAAATTAAAGTTATGTGATAAAAACTTTGGTCCCGCCAATTTGATAATTCATGTTATCACTGAATTCATATGAAAATCGTTAGAGCTCGTGGAAAATCAGATGTGCAAACTTAGTACGTCCTAAGTATATGAACGTGTGTAATTTTCATATTCATAACTTAAGTACATTAAAAGTTATCTATCATTCAGCGTTGTCATTGAAATGGACACATCTATGCAGACATTAAACAACCCAAACTGGTTTTGATAATTAATTATATATATATTTACATATTTCATGCTTAAGAACATGAACGTGTAATTGAAGTATTATATTTTATTGTAAAAGATCGATAATTTTATTTTTATAGAATTGTACAGATGTATGCAGAAATGAAACAAACTATCTTAATGATTCTGATATATATTTTGATCAGTTTCCACTGCTCAAAATATATATATTTTTTTGTATTATGATTCCATAATACAAAAACATTATACAAAATTAATACGGCTTGCGCTTACAATTAAAAACTAAAATTTCATAAATATAATTAATAAAACTTAACAGGCGTGTATATAAAAAAAGATACGAAGTTATATAAAATAAATTGAAATATTCATTTAGAATTAAAGCTGTTAAATTATTACAAAATCTATATTTTATTACGGATTAAATGTCAAAGAAAATAAAAATATAATACAGATGAAATTGTCAAAAGAAATATTACTGATTAAAATGTCAACAGAATTAATTGTACAAACAAGGCGTCAGCAAAATAAATTAAATTGTGTAACACACCTCATTATTATGAACGTTATTATTATTGTATAATATATCTGACAACTAGCGCCATCTGTGTATAACGCTTTAAACTGTTTGCGATTACGATTCCTTTGAGGAACGTAATCAGTAGAGGACTCACTTAGTTAACTTCATTGACAGTATTGTAAGTGGTTCGCAGTATAACCACTAGATGTCGCTGTTTATTGATGTGTCGATCCTAGATCGCGGTGTTAAGAATTACCGCCATTTAATGACTTCGACAGATTAATGTCGTTGGTCAATGCAAATCCCAGCTAACAGAAAGGTGCTTCTGCGGATCTCGTCCTACTTGGAAAGATCACGTGGGACATCCCTGTCAGTTGGACTTTTTGGATTAGAGGGCCAAGTACCCTGCCTTCGTCCAAGCGGACTTGGTTGTGTGTACTACGCCTTATTATAAAACCTGTATCTTGCCTACTTGGAATAAACACCTGCAAGTCATCTTCGCGTTTCCTTCGGACCTGTGACGTCAAACCGACCTACAACCCCTACTATTGTTCAAAAACAATTGGATGCCTTAGTTCTAAAAGTCACTAAATCCATTTTCTTTGTTTTGAGATATGATCAATCAAAGTGCAAAAAAAAAGTTTTAAAAAGATAGGTGTACAAAAAAAAAATAAAAAAAAAAACAAATAATACTTTATTGGGTAGGCTTTAATATAACGTTCTTAAAAAAAAATATTATTATTATAATGGTGAGTTTCAAATATTTAACTTATAGGACTTATCGCAAAATCAGTGGAGTTAGGGACTGCTTATGAAAATTCTTTGGAGCTAGTGACATATTATCTTAACTAATCACCTCAATAGAGATCAAACAATAACAAAACTGTTATTTTTTTTTCTTTTAATACAATATTAAATACTACTTTTAATCTTCTACTCGTAAATAGTAAAAAATCACGTTTAATCATAATTAACACAGTACTTTTATTATATTATCTACTTATTCATAAATATCTTCATATGTGTCGTTATTTTCATTATCCTGCTCTCTTCTTGAAAAAGTAGCTGCTAACCATACTGTTAGCATATCATAAAAAAATCGCTTTTGAACAGAAACATACTCAAGCATATTCTTGAAATCCTGAAGGTTTGCTGGTTTTAATGGTACCATTGATAACAGTCGCTGAGATCTGCGGTGATCTTGCGACCCATGCCAACATGTAAATTTTTCTGATAGAATTTTTATCATTATTTATTTGATTTGTCAAAATCAACAAATGCCACATTCTATGAACTAATAAAAAAAAATCTTGTAGAATGTGTCCAGATTCGTAATTTTTTGCGGGTAGTTCTAAAATTATTACAGATATTATGAACGCTGGACGAAGGTCGTTATACACGTATAGGTTTTGCTTGTTTTTTAAATTTTCAGGTGTCCTTTAATTACTAGAGGAATCACAATCGTCGTGAGCATCTTACTGTTCCAGTTTATCCTCAATCACTCTCAAATTTGACACCTTCTTCTACAATTTTAAAATTTAAACAGTTTCCGCAAACTAATCTTGTTCCTAAATTCTAAACAGTGAAAATAAACTTGTGTGACCAGCAGCCTAATTGCATAAGAGAATTCGGCAAGGCAAAGGGTTTGAACATATGAAAGAGTTATGACAAATACTCTTTGCCAAAAATTATTTGACGCTTTCATTGGTGAAGATACTCTTTTGGAAAGAGTATATAGTAGATAATATTTGGCAATGCCTAATTATTTAAAAACTAAATGTCATACTCTTTCAATGGGCTCAAACCCTTTGCCTTGCCGAATTCACTTACGCAATTAGGCTCCAGGATGTAGTTTAAAAATGCATGGATATAGTGACTTTCAAATAAAATTTCAGTGGATTTAGGTATTTGTTGCTTTGAATTTGGATATAGTGACTTTTTGAGTTCAGTTCAGAGGATTTAGTGATTTTATCATTTCTAAAAAACCAAGTTATCGACATTCAATTGAAAAAAGGATTAAACCATCTCATAGATAAAAAAAAAAGATATTTTTAGAACTGGTAAACTCAATATCGATAAAAATGGACTTAGTGACTTTTAGAACTAAGGCATCCAATTATATTAAATTAATACATTAAAAATGCATTTGTCTTAAAAAAGAAATGCTATTTTATTGTATCAGCTATAGAGTTTATAGCTCCACCTACATCTAACGGCATCGGTCATTACCGAGCTCATATTTTTGAATAATCGAATTATTGGTAAGTGGGATTGCTACAATGACTTAAAGACGAAAGTTAAGAACAGTCAAACGTACATTAAAATAAAATATTCGCAAAAATAAGTCTTATGAAACTTTATTTTTATTAGTAACTTTTATCATTAGAACACTAAGGCAACAGTTAAATTGGAGTTGGATCAATATGTATAAAATAATTATCAAAACCAGTTTGGGTTGTTTCATTTCTGCATAGATGTGTCCATTTCAATGATAGCGCTGAATGATAGATAACTTTTAATGTACTTAAGTTCTGAATATGAAAATTACACACGTTCATGTACTTAGGACGTTCTAAGTTTCCACATCTGATTTTCCACGAGTTCTAACGATTTTCATATGAATTCAGCGATAACATGAATCATCAAATTGGTGGGACCAATGTTTTTATCACATAACTTTAATTTGGCACTTACAATTATATCGAAAATTGAGTATATAGCTGTACATATGTAGTACTAAGTCTTCGGGTGTGAATTACCTGCCTTTGAGAAGCGCTGCCATAAGGTCCCGTCACATTGACGTCAAAGTGGCGGGACCAGGGACGTATCGATATACTTTCTTTACCGTTAGAGGTACAAATGTCTTGTTCAGGGTACAAATAGTACATATGTAGTACAAACACTTTAATGTGATACATTTTAAATTGGGGACTTGATCCCGCCATCTTGACGCTCACCAGAGGTATACAAGTCAAACTTATAACACCGATTTTATTAACATACAGTATTTGCAAAAAAATATGTGACAAATGAATCAATGTCGACAATGATATATTTGGCCAATGTCCTCCAAAGGGTCAAAGGCAAAGAACCCCATTGAGCTCACTTATTTATTTATCTCCATTCTTATCTTGACTCTGAGAGTTATTTACAAGAGCCAAAGCTTCACATAAAATATTTTATGGGGTTACCCTCGAACTTTTGTTAGGACATTGCCAAATTTTTTACAGCATTATCCTGTGTGACCTTCAAAGCATTTTTTATAAGTCTTGACCTCTATAAAATAATATTTTATAGAGGTCAAGACTTATAAAAAGCATATTATGCTTTATTATTAGATGAAGTTGGCTGGTTAAAGGCAACATTTTTTGTGATGTATTATTATTTTTATCTGCCTAATTTATGTTCTACGTTATTTATTTTTCAAAGACCAACTCAAAATGAGGGTAGCACCAAGTTTAAGTAAAATATGACTTTGTTCATCTAAAATTCTTAATGCTCTGTCTCTATTCTTTTTAGGGTTCCATACCCAGGGTAGGGTAAAATCGGGACCCTATTACTAAGACTCCGCGGTCCGGCTGTCTGTCTGTCACCAAGCTGTATCTCATGAACCGTGATAGCTAGACAGTTGAAAATTTCACAAATGATGCCGCTATAACAACAAATACTAAAAACAGAATAAAATAAATATTTAAGTGGGGCTTACAAGGTTTTTTCGTGTCAATATATAAATATATCAAGAGTAGAGTAGTAGAGATCAATAATAAATATATATTTTTTTCAAACCGTTTAAACCTAGCCTAAGGAGTATGCATTAGAAAGTTACCGTTTTACGGCACTAAAGCACATGTGCCCTTAAGAGGCTGATGATGTGATGTATGTGTGTATGTCAATCTTCAAGGTTAAACAACGTTTGACAAGTTTAGTCCGTGAACGGGTGATTATTTCAACATACCGAGATTCCTCCTCTGAAGATGAGATTGCCACTGAAAGTACGTTACGCTGTTGGTCCCGGCTGTTATTTAAAGATCTTTGACAGGGGTAGTCAGAAGCTTGAGATCTGACACCAGACTTGCCAAGGGGTATCGTGTTACCCAGTTACTGATTGTGGAACTCAGATAGGCAGTCGCTCCATGTAAAACACTGGTACTCAGCGACTCCAACATAGTTGGGCAAAAGCTATGCAGATTGATTGTAAATTGGTAAAATTGTTTTGTAAATGTATTTTTTTTTTTTTACCAGAAACTGCATGGCTATGGCCACCGAAGCAAAGCTGCAGAAAAACTGGTTGTAACAAAAATATACATATACATCCACCAGGTGCGCAGTACTCATAACCGGCGTGTGTGTATGACTGGATGTATGAATGCGAGTGAAGCAAAAGAAGTATGTAAGGAGCGTAGCAGGTAGCGTTCTGTATTTTCTGCCATGGAAAAAGGCGTGAGTTTATGTATGTATGTATCCAACATTCAAGTTCAAGAAAGATTTTTTTTGGGTAAATCAATGTTTAACATTAATCCTTTTTTTTTATTGGTAGGCTTTTGTTTGACAACTATCTCACCTGATGGTAAGCGATGATGTCGACCATAAATATAAATATTTTACCAAATTTAAAATAATTTTATTAAATAAGTATTTTAGCTTACCGTGCATTATCATCCAAATCAAACGTGAACACAAAAATTTCATTGTAATCGGTTGAGGATAACTGCTTTAAAATTCAGTTGCAAGATTTGACCCGAACACACATACATACATTGCAATTTAATAAAAAGCTTGCTGCGCGTGTCTCGCGTTCGGATGAGCGCTTGGCCATTTTAGGCGCAAGTTTGGGGGCTCGGGGACACCCCTTGTAATTGGCCGTGTGACCGACTTGATCACAAAGCACGCAGCTTGGAGGCTCCGTGCAATCGGCGGGGTTCTTAGGGCGGGGGCACTCTTTAGTGCTATGATCACCTCGGCACTTGACGCACCTGGGTGTGGCATAGCAGTTTTTCTGACTATGCCCATATAGTTGGCAGCGATGGCACTGTCCAACTACGAAGGGGCGGAAGGGCATCTCTATTGAGATACCTGACAATGAACAGACAGATTTTACCCTGAAAATCGGGTGATGGGACTCGGTGGGGCTGCATTCAACCACCACCATATCATATTGCTGGCCACCTCTAGCTTTATGCATGCGGTGAAACACAAAAATTTCATTGTAATCGGTTGAGGATAACTGCTTTAAAATTCAGTTGCAATATTTGACCCGAACACACATACATACATTGCAATTTAATAAAAAGCTTGTAAAATAAATATGATTAACATTTCATGTCCAGCCATGGCATTCACAACATAACCAAACTGGCATCTTATTTAAAAAAAAACTCAAAGAAAATCACTAAACAACAGTGAGACAGCCACGACAATTCGGAGCGGTCAATAAATATACTTGTTTATGTTACAAGGAACCACTTATACGTACCGTCAGCAAATACACCGGATAAATAATGGTCTTTACTAAAAAAAAGTCTTGGAGAAATAATGAACTAACTCCGCTGTGAAAAGATACGATATATCGATGAAGTTCTTGGCTGAGAAAGTAGGTTTTACTTTTAGGTTATAAGCAGTTTCGTAACTTTGGTAAAATAGGTTTTCTTTTTTGATTACGGTAGATTTGAATGGGTAAAATACGATGTCTAGATTCAAGAGACACTGTGAAGTTTTTGTACTAACTTTTGCAGCGGCATTGCCCGCTGTAGATAAGTTTAAAATTCTTCCACGGGAACGTACTACTGAGAAAAATTATCCTCGGTCTTAATGAAGATCATTGTCTACCCATGTTCCAAATTTAATTTAAATCCATTTAGTCGAGGCCTGATTAACTAAGAAACATCCAATTTTCAAATTATTTTTTTATTAACGTTGCCCCACACTAGGAATTTCTTCCTGTATCGTGGGTGCGTTTACAAACATATAAACTCACATACACTACACCCAGAGCCAGAACAACTAGCTGAAGGTGGTACAAGTATTTGTTCCGTGCGGGATTCGAACCCGCGACACGCAGCGTAGCAGTCAATCGCTCAACCACTGCGCCAATCGTGCGCCCAAAAATGTACACATTCTCTTATTTGTAATGTTGGAAGGATAGAATAGGGTGAATAGGATAGGATAGGACTTTACTGACTGACTAACCTTCACAACTCAGTATGAGGGTAATAAGACCTGTCAAGGCTTGTGTCACATGGCTGGTGGAGTCGCGTGTTACTAAATGAGTTATGAATATAAATGTGGATGAATGGAGAGGGACGGCCAAAGAAAAGATGTATGGACTGTGTGAGGAGTGATATGAAAGAAAAGGGAGGCAGTGAACGTGACGGGGGACTGGACGGTGTGGAAGAAGAAAACGTGTGGCGGCAACCTCAAGTAACATGGGATAAGGGCAGGAAGATGATGAAGGCTGGTGTCAGACGACATGAATTAATTGTAAAAGTCACAATGGTATACTTACCCGGATTTTTTTAAACAACTAGCTTCTGCCAGCGGCTTCGCCCGCGTGAATGTTGAAAATTATCCCGAGGGAACATATTCCTGGGATAAAAAGTCTCCTATGTGCTATTCCTGAGTATAATCTATCTCTGTGCTAAATTTCATCTAGATCCGTCCAGCCGTTTGAGCGTGAAGAAGTAACAAGCATACAAACACACACACACACACACTCACAAACCTTTGCCTTTATAATATTAGGGTGATTTCAAGCATGAGAGGCAAAGCCTTTACTATGGGGGCCTCACATTACTAAAGATTATTACTTCTTATAAAAAGACACGACAGAAAAAAATCGGCCAAGTCCGTGTCGGTCTTCGCACATTTAGGGTTCCGTACCAAACCGCAAAATCAAGTTACAAGGTACAAGTTGGTTGTCATAGGAAAAATTTGACAATTTCAAAGAAAAAATCTGATTTATCAATATATTGGGTATTTTTTTGTCAAATACGTACGTAGGAAACGTCAAAAAAGTTCATAGGTCAATAGGCACTTAAAACATCATCGAAACAAAATGTAAAAATGCTGACTTTGTTTATTCCTTTGTTTTTCAATATTTAAAAAAAAAAGTACATTAAATATTAACTCAACAAGCTGGCCCTAAACAACGATACGGGTAGGTAAGATTCATTTTTTCGCGCCTCCCTTTAGCTGTATGGGAGCCCCCCTTAAAAACATTTTTTGTCAATTTTTATAGCTTTGGGTCAACAAGATGCTAGGTCAGCAAGATTATACTGTGAAAATTTTAAGATTGTAGCTCCAATCGTTTGGCTGTCAAATATGTGTGACAGACGATGGGCAGACGAACAGACAAATAGACGGACACGAGTGACAGCAATAGGGTTCCGTTTGGACCCACCGGATACGGAACCCTAAAAACTATGTGTTACTACTTATGACGATGAGAAACCATCTAAGAAATGAATACCTAAGCAGCAAGCTGTTGCCAATCATTACCATTTATAACAAACAAGAAATATGGATACAGTAGGTTTTCCTTTTAGAATTCACCTTCATACTCCAATGTACACGAGAATATTATCTTGATTTCGAAGACATGTTGATAAATTGAAAGATTAGGAGCGACGGGTGGCACCAGCACCAGCAACAGTAGCTAGATATAATGTGTTTAAACCATCCGTCTTGCTAAACTGTCGTTAAGATAACGGAGACAATGTCGTAGCTTCTGCTATACGATACCTTTCACTGGTGTCCTTGATCCAACTACAGCCTTTGTTGATAAAGTTATGTAGTATCATAATGGTTGTTCCCTTAGAGTGACGGGTTCAGATTGGTTCTGACTGAGGTAGAAGAGATATTTGGGCATTTTATTAATAATTATTAGGAAAAATAAGTGGCACAGTTAATTCTAGTAGTTTGTCAACCTCTGGCAGACATCCTCAAGGACGGAATGACCATTCAGAGCCGTAGGTAGGTATTCTAACACAACACTCAACATTTTCACTTATTAGATCCTTATTCCAACTCGCGTCGTGTTCCTCATTACTGAGGGTCGTGATTCCCCCGACGAGAGATCAACCTTTCTGTGATGTTCCGCTATCTGTGTCTGTTCTTGACGTCGTGGAGTGCTTTTTTTTTTTTTTTTCTATGCGGGCTGCTGCCCCTTGGCCTCCTGCCATGGACCTTGCCATTTATTATCTCCTTCTTTTCGGGCAATTAGATCCTTATGACGAAAGAAAAATGAAGAATTCTCGCAAAAGCCACAACCAATATAACAGACGATCTATGACCACTCCACCAGGAGTGCATGACTAAGAAGAAGATTGACGAAAAAGTTAGGCGTGAACTAACTAGGTTCTAGACTATTATTTGATCTATCAGTGACGGGCACCTCAAAGTTGAACGAAGTCTAAGGCCCTTTCCTGATGACGCAATTTAAATTGCGTCGATACGACGATATGGCGCAAGTATTTTCTAAGAAAAATTGAAGTGCGTATAAGTCGAATTGAATCGCAATGCGTCAATGTGAACATACTTGCAATATTACTTAAAAAAAAATCGCTTATCGGTGCGATATAAATCGAATTGCATCGCGCCATCAAGAAAGGCACTAAGTGACCAAGAAAAGAGCCTAATTATTATAACTAGCTTCTGCCAACGGGCTTCGCCCGCGTGTTTATCGACAATTATCCCAAGTGAACATATTCTCGGGATAAAAAGTTACGCGTTATTCCAGACTCACAAACTTTCGCATTTATAATATTAAATGATAAATGTAAATATTTCTGTAAGTTGGTTTGTACAAACACTTTTACATGTCGATCATATTTTTTTAAACTATATGAGGTCGGCGTTTCGTCTGACTACTCTGAGAAGAAAGGCCGAAACAAACACAGTCTCTTTTAAAGTCCAGACAAAATCTTGGTTAGATCATGTGAAGGCCATGTAGACTGATCTCTGAAATTGTCTTTTGAGGAAAGAACCAGCCAGATTGAGTGGACCTGTCCAGTCAGTGCACGCATTTATCAATAACCGTGGAGCTGAACTAAGAGTTTAAGGAGCTCAACGAATTGACGAACAATACCAAAGAAAGGACATTCGGGTAGGCCGTATAAATACTCAAACTGCCAGACCATGATTAAAAACTAACTAAGATAAATTAAAATAAAAATCAATAAGAAAAGAATGATCCACATAGTCTTCACATTCACAATAATTAAAATAAAATAATATAATACTTTAAAAAGTAAATATTCTTGTCATAGCCAGGGAAAAATAAAAACTGGCCAAGTGCGAGTCGGACTCGCGCACAAAGGGTTCCGTACCATAATCACAAAAAAACGGCAAAAAAATCACGTTTGTTGTATGGGAGCCCCACTTAAATATTTATTTTATTCTGTTTTTAGTATTTGTTGTCATAGCGGCAACAGAAATACATCAACTGTGAAAATTTCAACAGTCTAGCTATCACGGTTCATGAGATACAGCCTGGTGACAGACAGGCAGACAGACAAACAGGCAGACGGACCGCGGAGTCTCAGTAATAGGGTCCCGTTTTTACCCTTTGGGTACGAAAACCTAAAAAAAAAAACAAATTTAAAAATTAAATTCACGGAGCAAAATAAAAAAAAAACTATATTAATTGGAGCAGCTCAATCCCAGCCTTTTTGTCCTCAACGTATTAGTGTGTTGTCTTAGAAAAAGCCTTAACTGTCAAATATACGTGCTACTCGTAAGAATAATAACGTAGTCTAATACCTAAGGATGTACCGAAAAAAAGCTCGAACAAGCAGACTCTTTTGTAACGGAACTTTTAAGCCTCTTAAATCCAGTAACAGACAGAAAGAAAAGCCACAACAAAACAATAAACAAAAAAACAAAATAAAATTGACTGCCTCACCAAATACGGTCAGCAAAAAAAGTCGAAGTCGGCCGCGACTTCGCATAATTGTGGCAAAAAGTCCCCGAGCCCAACCAATACAAAGTAGGAACATAAATTCACGGTGTTCTGTTGTTTTTTTTTGCAGACCGTACCCAAGAAAACGGGGGTTATTTTTCATTGCGACCCCTATATTATGTTTTGACTTCGACCATGTTTGTTTAGGATAGAACAAGTGGCATACGAACATACAGACTCGGTGCTTGGCTTCTGGCATTTGGTTGAATTTGTAATTTGAATTATATAGAAGTTACACTGAGTTTGAAACATAATGGTAATATTATTTTTTTGTACAAAAACCAGGGGTAGATTACAGTGTTTTCTATTATTATTTTATTAAATAATTTTGTTTAAAAAACCTGAAGTAAACAATTAGAACTAAGACAAAACATTACAATAAGCCCTAATATTCTACCACTAATATTATAAAGGCGGAAGTTGTGAGTTGTTACTCTTGCACGCAAAAACTACTAAACGGATCTGGATGAAATTTGGCACAGAGATAGATTATAGTCTGGAATAGCACATATATTTTTTTTATTCCGAAAATTTGTTCCCTTGGGATAATTTTCGACATTCACGCGGGAGCACATAGAATACTTATTATCCCAGAAATATGTGCCCTTGGGATAATTTTCGACATTCACACGGGAGCACTTAGAATACTTTTTATCCCGGAAATATGTTCCCTTGGGATAATTTTCGACATTCACGCGGGAGCACATAGAATACTTTTTATCCCGGAAATATGTTCCCTTGGGATAATTTTCGACATTCACGCGGGAGCACATAGAATACTTATTATCCCAGAAATATGTGCCCTTGGGATAATTTTCGACATTCACGCGGGGGCACATAGAATACTTATTATCCCAGAAATATGTGCCCTTGGGATAATTTTCGACATTCACGCGGGAGGACATAGAATACTTATTATCCCAGAAATATGTGCCCTTGGGATAATTTTCGACATTCACGCGGGTGCACATAGAATACTTATTATCCCGGAAATATTTTCCCTTGGGATAATTTTCGACATTCACGCGGGAGCACATATAATACTTATTATCCCGGAAATATGTTCCCTTGGGATAATTTTCGACATTCACGCGGGAGCACATAGAATACTTTTATCCCGGGAATATGTTCCCTTGGGATAATTTTCAACATTCACGCGGGAGCACATATAATACTTATTATCCCTGAAATATGTTCCCTTGGGATAATTTTCGACATTCACGCGTGAGCACTTATAATACTTTTTATCCCGGAAATATGTTCCCTTGGGATAATTTTCGACATTCACGCGGGAGCACATAGAATACTTTTTATCCCGGAAATATGTTTTCTTGGGATAATTTTCGACATTCACGCGGGAGCACATAGAATACTTATTATCCCAGAAATATGTGCCCTTGGGATAATTTTCGACATTCACGCGGGGGCACATAGAATACTTATTATCCCAGAAATATGTGCCCTTGGGATAATTTTCGACATTCACGCGGGAGCACATAGAATACTTATTATCCCAGAAATATGTGCCCTTGGGATAATTTTCGACATTCACGCGGGAGGACATAGAATACTTATTATCCCAGAAATATGTGCCCTTGGGATAATTTTCGACATTCACGCGGGTGCACATAGAATACTTATTATCCCGGAAATATTTTCCCTTGGGATAATTTTCGACATTCACGCGGGAGCACATATAATACTTATTATCCCGGAAATATGTTCCCTTGGGATAATTTTCGACATTCACGCGGGAGCACATAGAATACTTTTATCCCGGGAATATGTTCCCTTGGGATAATTTTCAACATTCACGCGGGAGCACATATAATACTTATTATCCCTGAAATATGTTCCCTTGGGATAATTTTCGACATTCACGCGTGAGCACATATAATACTTATTATCCCGGAAATATGTTCCCTTGGGATAATTTTCGACATTCACGCGGGAGCACATAGAATACTTTTTATCCCGGCAATATGTTCCCTTGGGATAATTTTCGAAATCCCGCGGGCGAAGCCGCTGGCAGAAGTTAGTAGCTACATATATTTTGTTGCTATACATTACAAGCCCCATGTAAATAGGTGCCGAGCCCATTGTCATAGAATTGTTCTCGGTTTGCCGAGAACAAATCTAGACTCGGGCCTTCCAAATTCAATAAATGAAGAAATCCAATAATAGATGTTTTTTTTTCGAACGTGGCAGCAAACCTCATTAGTTGTTATATATCTAAGTCTCATTGAAAGCTATATCTAAGCCGCTGAAACTTAAATTACCAAGTTAAGTGTCGGTTAGGTAAATAATAACTATTCTCGTTTCTAAATTAAATATTTGGAGTTAGAACGTATCAAATCCAAAATTGAATGCCAAAGTTTGACAGGCTTGTAGACTAAAACACAGTTTGACAAATATTACATACACCAGAAATCGGGCGGTATACAATATTCTAGTTCCTCATATTATTTACAAAAGCTACCTGAAATACACAACGAAAATACAGAGATGTATTTACACTACTCAACAGAATAGCAAATAAGCAGCTACCCAACTAGGGTCTCCCAAGCACAAAGGAAAAACCTTTTCTTGTCCCCGTAAGTAAATTAAACGGACAAAGGTACGGAACCCTTCAAATCAAGTACAAGTATACACCTTAATTCAGCCGCATTCACTTAAGTTACTTACCCTTACTATCAAAATATATTACGGAGCTTGTCTGAAGCTAAGAAGATGTAAAATATAAAAAGGACTTCTGAATATGCTCAAAATGAACATAGTATAGTTCCGGTTTATTATTTTTGTAGTATTATTTTGTAGTATACCCGAGGCTGACTGCCTGTTTTTAGGGTTCCGTACCCAAAGGGTCCAAACGGAACCCTATTGCTGTCACTCGCGTGTCCGTCTGCCCGTCTGTCCGTCGTCAATCGGACATTTTGTTCCGAAGAATTTTTATCTTCTCACTGACCTATGAACTTGAAATTTGGTAATAATGTTTATTATTTCGTGTATTTTACTAACAAATACCAATATATTGATAAATTGGTACAGAACCCTAAATACGCGGAGACCGACACGCACTTGGCTGGTTTTTAACAAACAGTTGTCCGTCTGGCTTTCCATCCGTTTGTCCGCTAGGGCGTCTGTCTGATCTTTGTTTGTATTTTCACCATAAATAGGAAGCCAGTTGAAATTCAGTTTCACAGAATGTTTGTGGGTTCCATCATCCCACTAATATTTAAATGAGGCATTCGCCCACACGGGCAGAACTGGATTAATACTTGTTAATACAGTAGTAAGTAACCATGGGATAATTTACGACTAAAACGAGCGTAAGTGCTGGCAAAGGATAATAATAAGGTAAACTGCTAAAATGTTTCATCTGTATTTAACACTTCCTTCAACTGCCTTACAGCGATCACTGAGCAACTTAGGAGCCCTCTCACAACTCCTAAACTGCCCAGTGATAGTTGTCCAACTTTATAGGACAAAGTGCCGTGTTCCGTGAGATAGTAAGTAACACCATAACGTAGTCGGCCTTCCTTGAAGAGCTGGAGTGGATTGAATGACCTAAATATCCATCATCCTCATCATCATCAGAACTTTGACGATACCAGCCCGATATAAATTTACACAATAGTTACCTTATGTGCCTAAAAGAAATTGAAAAATAACAATTGGTATCGTATACCAATTGTTATTTTTCAATTTTTTTTTTTTGCTTTGTGAAATGTTCATGCATACTGCGCTACCTCAGGGAAATAGCGCAGTTATGTGGGACTCTAACCCACTAGAGTTTTAGAGGATGTGAAAATAAAAATGTGGTATCGTACCTCTTATGACGGGAACACGGATACGCGTTACCCCTAGCCTTCAAGCTAGAACACAGCATCACTACTCTACAACAGAAAAAACCCACTACTAATTTCGCTTTATAGTGAACTTGTTTATTATTACAAACTCCATGTTATCTCCAAGATCTGGGCCAAACACAGCACTCGGTCCCAGCGGGCAATAAACCAGGCTATTGGGGCGGAGCGCCCTTCAACTTAGCCGTTTTAACTTAAGCCCCTAAGTTACGGACTGCCAATTAACTTTGACTACCATTACTACGCTTTGGGTTTTAGAAAAACACGCGAAGGTAAAAAGGTTTTGAATTAAGTTGTGCTTAAATAGATTTTGTAAGGTGTTATTTATAAAAAAAAATACTAGTTGTAGGTACTGCTCTGCAAATCCACGTAGAAAAAAATTGGGTTAAAAACGTTTGCAGCAGAACCCACCAAAGTTTCATGAAAATAACTCCAGCCGTTCTGAAGTGATGGGCTTAAATACATTCGGCAATAGATTTTTTTATAATAGCGTGTTGAGTCATCATATCAGCTGAAAGAGGTCCACTGCTGGGCATAAGTCTCCCTCAAGCGACGCTACATTGACCTGTCCCGTGCATTTCACATCCACCGGATTCCCGCCACCCTCACCAGGTCATCTGTCCACCTGGTGGGAGGCCTTCCAGCGCAGTTTCTTCCATTTCGCGGTCGTCACTCCAGAACTATATGTAAAGTGGTAATTTTTTGTTTACGTGACAAAAGAAAAAAATACGTGTCCAATATTTAGGTATTCTTATTCTAAGGTATTAGGTAATCTAACTGACGGACTTCATAGTTATTTTTTTGTCGTCTACCAAATAGTAATTGTTATAGATTCGGTTTAGATCTTGTATAAGAATAGCGCATTACAGCATAAATAATTATAATCAGCCAGTAATGTTGCCACTGCTGAAAGATGTTGACAGAAAGTTTAATTTGCGCCAGTTATGACCATAAAAACTGTTCTTACAGTTTTGTTTTTTTTTGTTATACAAAATTATTTATTTTTATTTTTTATTCTGCCACGTATTTCTCTTGCATTTTTTAAATTTGGGATCCAACGGAAATATATAATAATGTTTTGTGGGATCCAACGCCAAAAATATTAAAGTGGGATCCAACAAAAATAAATCGATTTTCTCACGATTTTACCCTTACCTACCCTGTTTTTTGAGCATTGTTGTTGGAAATTTGTTGCAAAAAACATCTTCCTAGATATATTTTACTATTAAAACTTTTTCTATAGAAGGGGTTATTGTAGGAAAAGTTTTTAATCAAGTTCTCAATACAAAAGTTATTCCAGTAGCTGACCATATCTCTATTATCAGAGCCTTGCCAAATATGTAAAGCAAGTCGTATGCTGGCTAATGAAAACAAACTTGCAACTGTTCTAGGACTGTGAAACTTGCTCCGTGTACTGCAAACCAGGTCTACTTGATCTGTACGTATGTACGTCCTATTCTAGAAAGTTGATTTAGTATCTCACTCCAGAGAACACACATAATTCAAAAGCGTGTTCACTTGCTCTTTTTTTTCGGAAAATTTTAGCAAGGATTTTGAAATTTAAAGAAATATGGCCGTGAAATTTTATGTCAAAGGAAAAGGTTGTTAGTAATATTGAACGCAACCCTATTTAGTGAGTTCTGCGCCACCTCTCTAGTTCGCATATAGCGCCCTCTGTCTCTTTTTCTTTGTGCCGACTGCTAATGGATGTATATTATTACCGCTGTAATCTAATTGTAAGCATTATACGAATATTACTAAAAAATCTCTATTATTTATCAAAATCCTTCAAAGGAATTCAATTAATAACAGGAAGGAATAATAACAAACAAAATTAAAAAAAACCCGACAATTTATTTTTTCATGGTTTTTAAACTGCGCGAATTTATCTATTAGTAGACACGCTTCGATCTACAATCTAATGAACACGTTATTAAGGGACGATATCTTGCGAAAATACTCCGATTCAAACAGTAAAACGCCCATATCTTTTGAACGGCTAAACCGATTTTCATCAAACATTGCTAAGAACACTCTCGATAATTTATTTATTTATTTACATAATCATAAAAACACTTTACAGAGAAAAGAAACAACACAGATTGAAGAGCACAAAGGTACTGCTTGTTTTATTAGAATTTCATCCAGCACACCTGCGGTTAGAAAGTTGGATGATAAACGAAGACACAGGGTGGAAAGAATAAGGAAACTTAAAATAGACAAAAATAACTTAATTAATCATACTATATACGAATTAATTACTACATAGGTAATGTCAACTTTCAAAAAAAAACGAAATCAAAATCGGTTCATCCGTTTAGGAGCTATGATGCACATACACAAACCAGGGGGGTGTCACTCCGCAGTTTAGGTACGATCGGCCGGCGGTACCTTGCAGAGGGAATAACGCATTAGGTTGCCGCTTACCGCTCGGCTAGCACGTTAGCCACGTTATTTATATTATGCAGCAAATAACGATGACTTCTAAACGTACTTCTAAGGCCTTTAAAAGATATTGTTGTGTTTACGGGTGTTTAAATTAAGCAAAGAACAATGAATCGATATTAAGTTTTTTTAAAGTACCGAAAGATTTTGAAAGGTAAGCTATTTTGTTGTACCTATTTAAATCATTACATAAATAATCTGTAACTATCGGTAGTAGGTGCATAATGTGTACGAGTTTTGTATAAAAATTTAAGCATTTTGGTGTTCCTAAAAGAATGAATAGGTGTGTGAAATACCTAAATAGGTACCCACCTACTTAGATATTTTAGATTTTCGTGTTGTTCACAAATATAATTTGATTTCTTTTTTTATTGAATGGTGGATGGTGTTTTGTTAACATAAAAATAAACGCTTTAGATCCAGTTTAAAATAAATTATAATTGCCTAATTAGTTACCTACTTAGCCTATGAATTTACCAATAGCCTGAGTAAGTGTACGCACTTGTTAAAGTTAACGTTTGTATATAAAACTAAGTACTTACTTATACCTAACGAACAAACAAAAAATATTTCGTAAGAGTTCTTCAAGCCAACTTTAAATAAACTAACAAAAAATATCACTAAAGAGTAAACAAAGAGGTAGATACCTATACTCAATTTGAAATAACATTAGACGTCTTTACAACTCGTTTTACAGCCCGTTCAACCGATTTTGTGTTCTATCTCGTACACATAAAGATGATATAAAAAGCACAAATCTGTTACCAAAACCAACTGTTTACTACAGCTTCCATTTGTCGTATCACCAACGCAATAGAAGTCAAAATCGATTGTCCGGGCTGTAAAATGGGCTTATTTGGTTTTTTTTATGTGCTATGTCTAATGTTATAGTAAATGAAGTTTAGGTAACCTAGTTTTCATTTGTTAAGTACCAAACAAAATGACGGTCTATAATATTCATTGTCTATCTACCTACTTGACCGTGTAATCATAGGCATCAAACATAAGAAAGATTACGTGGTTAAGTAGGTAGATAGTGGATGTAAGAGAAAGCGGCAAGTCGACAACCCTTACGAGCCGAATCAAACCGCGCCAGACAGCGACGGAGATACGCGTTAGAAGAGAACGGCAACGTTTAGGTGAATATCACGTTAGGCACTGAGCGCTTATGCGAGCTGAATTGTACTTTGTTGCTAACTAGCAGGAGTTTCTATTTCAATGAATTGTTGCATGAAGTGAGTCTTCTGTACTTGTACTATTATTTATTCTGTGCACAAACACACAGATACACTCTTCAAACTTTTAACACCGTCTTTTTCCGTCGGGGGTTAAAAATACATAGTATAAGTCAATAGGTGCCTAAGCCGTAAGTAGCGTGTTGGGTATACTAATAGGGTTTTGTTGCTAAAGTATCATACATAATAAATTCATTAATTATTATTATCAGAGACGTGTCAAACTAAAGCTTAGGACACACTATGTTTTATACGATTCATTTCATTTTTTGCATTAGGCTGAAACTAAATAAGATTAAAGACAAATGCACTGTGCCGTTTGTAATGCAAAGGTGATTAGAACTAACAGATTTTTTTGGAAATATTGTGTTTAGTCCCCGGTATGTAACTTGCTTAGATAAAGTACCTATAGATTAAGCCTTAAAATGACCTTGATTAATAGAGCGAGATGGCTAATTGGCAGCTCCATGTAAATAATAAGGACAAAAGATTATTTTTTGTCTTTGTCACCGTGGCCGGTTTCTGTTGTATGTCAAACTCTAATACAATGGCAGGTTTGACAAACAAACTCGGTTTTGTTTGATTTTCTATGATTTCGTGGTATTATGTGTTAATTGAGACAAGGAATTTGGGTTATTTATAGATAATAAGTGTCAGTGCGATGGTGGGTTGTAGTGTTCTTGTTCTTGTTGTAACACCAGAACTAACTATTGCTGTCTCATGTGCGGCCACGCCAGTGCTTAATCTATAGGTACCCTATCTAAGCCGCGTCCCGCTTGTTAGCCAAAGAGACCTAAAAAATTACATGTGCGTATCTAACGACTCTTGCTGAACTTACGTGCAGGCAACTATACAAAACCAATTTTTCCTGCCACTTTTAAAAGGCCTTTGTCCAAAATGTCCCCTTTCTCTGACAGTGACAGCCTATCAACGTTCACTGATATGCCAAGAGGATCTCAATGAGTTCAATGATATTTTCACTCGCAAAATGAGCATGTAATACACACCCTACTTACATAACCCCGATAATAATTAATTTTCAGCACAATATACACCTAGTTCCATCATTAAGGACACATTTTGTATATCACGCCGTCCTCAAATAAGGCCGGTATTGCCATTAAATGTGCCATTATATTTTATTACACAAATTACAGGTAATGGCAGGAAAAGAGTTGTGAAAAAATATGCTGTATATAAGCAACACGGTGTAGGTAAATTGTTTTTTGCTTAATATGTAGGTGTGATAGGTGGGTGTGCCTGGTGATTGCAAAATCTTAATGTAATTGATGAAAACCGACCAAGTACACTTGCAACCTACAACTTGTCGACCTTGCGTACCTACCTACTTAGATTACACACACACACATAGCAGACACACACATTGACGCACATTTATTTATTTATTTATTTATTTATGCACACACAAAAACACTTTACAGAGAAAATAAATAATACAGATTGAAGAGCACAAAGGTACTGCTTATTCCATTTAGAAATTTCTTCCAGCAGACCTGCGACAGGAAAGTAGGATGATAAACGAAGACACAGTGTGTAGAAAGAACAAGGAAGCTTAAAATAGACAAAAATAACTTAACTAATCATATATAAATTACACATATACCATAACTTAATAAATATAGAAAAATAAAAATACATACATATACTTAATATATAAAATTACAAGGTGGTGGAGAGGTAATGTTCTTTGACTTGTTTCTTGAATATAGATACATTTTGGGAGTCCCGGATTTTAGGTGGAAGTGAGTTCCACAATCGTACTGCATGAACAGAGAAGGAGTGGGAATAGAAATGGGTTTTATGGGATGGGAAATTGAGATGTAGTTTAAGGCGGGATCTGCACAGAGCATCAGCAGGGCGAGTAAAAGAAAAACGATCGCGCAGGTAGCCTGGGTATGCAGGGTTAAAAAGGATGTTGTACAGGAGACATAATATTCGAGTGTTCCTGCGAAGACGGATAGGGAGCCACTTTGAGATCTTTGCGGAACTGAGAGACATGATCGTATTTTCTATGCACATATTGACGTCTGGGAGGAACTTTTATCCGAATGGCAATGTAGGTGGGATAATTCCATCAAGGGCCGACACCTCCACCAATTCTTTCTATTCGTTCGCGTGCGGCTGGCCAGAACGTGGCTGGAGGTGGATCAGTGCCGCTTTAACAGCAAATACTAAAAGCAGAATAAAATAAATATTTAAGTGGGGTTCCCATACTACAAACGTGATTTTTTTTTGCCGTTTTTTGCGATAATGGTACGGAACCCATCGTGTGCGAGTCTGACTCGTACTTGGCCAGTTTTTTTTCCTACTCCTCTGTTTTCTTTTCTGATTCATTTCGTTGCGGGATCCAAGACGATAAAATCCATTTTCCAGGACTTCGTCGAACTTCATTGCCTCAGTGCTTTTCTGGTGGTCGCCACTGTTGATTCTGGCTTTCAAGAGTTGCAGTTGTTTGGGAATAGTGCGGTGGGATTGTCTACTTAGGTTTCTGGCTAGGCCCTAAGACGTATAGACAGGCAAAATAATATAGTCTCGTTGGCACAATTTAGTACGAACCGTTAATAATTCATACCACGGAAAATCAACAAATAAAAAACTTTTTACGCTTTCCCTAAACTGACGAACCCAGGGCCCCTCGCGAAGAAATCAAGTTTTCGTTTACAAGACCAATGAGGCTGCCAGAAAGAAACAAAAAATGGTTATTTACAACTCGCATGAAATACAGACAAAAAAATAATATTAGAATTAAAAATATAAAAACACCTGTGAAGGCTAAAAGTCTCGTATTTCAGTATAAGCTGAATTTTAATTGCCGAGTCTCATAAACAAAAACATAAACTCAAACTTACCTTTATGATAACAATTCACTTGTCTCAAACAAAACTCATAACACGACGAACTACAATACGTTTTGCATAAAAACAATTTAAATTTTAAAACATTGTAGGCGAAAAGGAAGTTGCAACAAACATGTCATAACATGTCCGTGAGTGAAAGACATGAATGTTTACAAAATGTAGTTTTACGAGCCTTTTTGGGCATGTCTGAGCCGTCTCAAACATAGTATTCAAGCGAGCGGCAATACTTAGAAAAGCTGACGCATAAATGAAGTTTCGCAATTAAAATGCATTTTTCCTTTTCATGCCGGAAAACTGACCTGAGTTGTATTTGACTACACCGAGTTTTATTCAACGTTGACTTTAACAAGTTTGTTACCATCATTCTGTTAGGTTTTTTAACCGACTTTCAAATAATGAGGAAGTTCTATGTTTGACTGTATATTTCATTTTTTTTTGTGTAGAAATAAGTATTTACCGATTATTTCTCCGTCAATTGGAAGTACTTATGCAAACAGGAATCAAACCACAAACTCGTCAAAATAGAGTTAAGTATACAGATGACCTTTAAAATACACCATATACAATCCCAATCAATTTAAAATTTTGTTAATTTCCTCATCATCATCATATCAGCCGAAAGACGTCCACTGCTGGACATAGGCCTCCCCCAAGCGTCGCCACATTGACCGGTCCCGTGCGTCCCGCAACCAGCGGATTCCCGCAACCTTCACCAGGTCATCGGTTTCCTTACCAACTCTTAAATCTATAAAAAAATATATATATATCTGCTTCATAAAGAACCAACCCATACAAAAGCTTTATTGCAACATAGAACCATAGCGATTAGAAAAAAAAACTACTTTTACTTTTAAAATTGACTATATTTTCTACTCTAATGCATAAACCGCAGTATCTTTAAAAAAAAAAAAATAGGTTTGCGCTTGACCTAAATCTCACCTGATAGTAACCGATGATGTGGTCGACGGTGAAGCACGCTTGCCTAGAAGTAAACTATTCACTCTTGACTTGAAGACCCTTAGATTGTAGCCATCGGGAAACAGACTATAGAGAAAAATAGCCTTATCAAAATTAACAAACGTTTGCTTTACTTAACATCGTTTTGTTAAAAAGTGTATTTTCTCGATACTGTCATTGTGTGGGTTGGATCTGGTTTGAACAAGTATGTCCAATTAGGGACCGATTTAAAAAAAATATTTTCCAACTATATTGGGTTCAGCTACCAGCCTAACGGGGGTATTCAGCTGAATACAAGTAATGCACATGGAGCGACTGCTTATCTGTTGCTGGGAAACATCATAGATATCCTTTATTAAAACTAATTGTTGGACTTTCGGGCTTCAAGTCATGTCTGATTAGCCGTAACGAAAGTCAAAAGTATATGAATGATAAAAAAAAATTACCAAAAATTTTAACCGACTGCTAACACAATAAATAACTTATTTTCCGAAGTCGGTGTCTTGTTGTACCTATTGTATTTCGTTTGTCGGCACCGACTTCTCTTCTTCTCTTTTTTTTTTTTTAAATAACGTATTAACGTAAACGTATTTATAGCCAGAGTACATCTCATTTCGATTCCTATAAGCCAAACACGACTAGGATACCTTGTTTTATTACGGAGTTCCAGTGTTTACCTTCCAGCTTCATCATCAGATCAGTTCGACGGTACCTTTTTCATAAACACCATTTGTTCGAATCGAACATTTCGGTGGGCTTCGAGCATTTGTCTTGAGACTTGCATGGTATACACGTTCGTACTTGCTCGAGATCAAGCAAGTTTATCAAGCATGTACGTACGTGTGTACCCACCAAAAGGCACAGGGTGGTCTTGCTAGTTAGTGAGAGTGTGAATGCAAAAGCGAGTTCAAGGATTTAACAGAATAGCTTGGCTGTTTTGAATGTCTTATGCAAAACTTTGAAGCTTAATCTAGTCGCCTTAAGTCTTTACTGGAGTGTGGAGTGTTAAGTCACTAACATGTGGTGACTTAATCACTATGCAACAGCATGACAAAATAAAATAAACTGGTTGTTTGCATATGTTCAGTCCCTTATTAGATATTATTTTATTTATTTATTTATTAAAATCTCCCTTACAACTATCATTACAGGTATACCTAATGCGAAAGCGCGGTCTTAAAATTAACTTATTCGCAATATAAGACTAAGAAAAACGTTAAAAACTAGTAGTACTTATAATTAAATCTGATAATAATAACTTATAAACTAAGTTCCTTAAATATTAATATTCACTATAACATAAAATAAACAACAGTATTTTTGCGAATTCACTCAAATGGCATGTAAATACATCGATCTTGACGTAAAGATCGTTATGAATCCGAATTTCGCGGGTCAATGGTGTTTTGGCGAGAAGGTTGGTCCTAGCAACCGGCACGGCCAGCAGCGACGGCGTTAAATTTCCTCATTTGTTTTTTTCTTTTAATTTTCTCAGTTTTTAAAATGGTAAATAGACTATAAGTGCCTTAATTAATATCAGCATTCTCATAACATTTGCTTTGCTTGCATTCATTGCTTCTTATTTTCAAATTTAATCCATATCACCAATTTGCACCAAGCGCTTCCAATCATCCTTCATAATGCGCACAGCAAAAGAGTGGAACTCACTGCCTGCGTTTGTTTTAACGAACCCGAATCTCTTTAAAGTTAGAGTGAACAGGCTTCTTCTGGATAAGCTCACTCCATCGTCGACTCTGTCTCTGTCACCGACCTAGACCAGAGTCAAGAGCAAACCGAGCATAAATAAAAACAATTTAAAAATAAATTAACCGAAAGATATCAACTGCTGGACATTAGGCTTCCTCTGAAAGTCACCACATAGACCGGTCTTGTGCGACTCCCGCTTCTTCTGGGTAAAGGGCTTATTACACTACACGGTATTCAGGGCCCTAAACCCTAATTTAGGGTAGTTAGGCAGTTAGGGTGCCCAAAATATCGACCTTATTGACACGGAATGGTGAAGTGACCCGGTATTCAGGGCCTTGAATAAGTGTAATAAGACCTTAAGCTGAAACCATCGTCGACTCTGTCTCTGTCACCTCTGACCTAGACTAGAGTCAAGAACAAACCCAAATCAAATAAAATAAAACTATTCGACAGCGTATAACACGCAATGAACACTCAAATGTCAAAATGATAAGGAGCGTGCGTGCTTCGAACTGTCAAAACAGTTACGCAATTAGGGTAATTTTATTCCCCGAAGAAGTACACAAACGTGTAGCTATCTATAGTAGGCCACAAGGTAAAAAGTCAAAGAAATCTTTACCCCGTAAAAATATTCATTGCCAACACGAGAAAAAGATTAACCTAAAAACTTCACACAAAGAAAACACAATCATCTTTTACATTATAACCACGACACGAATACGTCGAAAAGAATATACAAACAAATTGAAACAAGCGACTATTTACATGAATGAAAATATCAACTGGAATATATAAAGACGTTACTGCATAGAATAAATAGGTTCAGAAGATCAAAGTTATAATAATACCAGCACATAACAGTGCCTTCTTGAAACCCCAGGAACACCTACCACCTGGACGAGAACTGCAGTGGCCTATATGGAAAGCACTTAATCGTTTGCGCACCCAAGTAGGCCGCTGCAAACACTATTTGGCAAAGTGAGGTTTTATAGACCCGTCTGATACCCAGTGTGAGTGCGGTGCCCCTTTGCAAAATATGGCACACATGCTGTTGTGTCCCAAGTGCCCTTACACCTGCACTTTGGAAGACCTTATGCTCGCCACTGACGACGCAATTGGCGTAGCCACCTACTGGGCCCATAATTTATAAAGAGTTTCCCATCGACTCGAAAAGAAGAAGAAGAAGACAGTGCCTTTTCTCATTCAAAGTGAAAAGGTCTCGTGCCTTCTCTTCTCATTTATCATCGATTTTGTTCAAGGCGAGTTGGCGATTTCAAACACAAGTCCAGTGTGCTTATTCCGAGTTTTTTAACGAACTCATTCGTGATAGCGTAAACGATCTCTTATGTCAAAATGTATACAAAAAAAGAGGTTTCTCCTTACCGTCACCAGACGGCGCTTATCCAATTTCAATACAAATTGACGTTTCCGTTAACACGATTGAGCGTGAGTAAAAACTCGCACTAAGGGCTCAGTGTGCTTGTTCCGATTTTTTAACGCACTCGGACATGCCAACGTAAACGATCTCTTAGTCCAAATTTGTATAAAAAAGAGGTTTCTCCTTACTGTCACCAGATGGCGCTTATCCAGTTTCAATACAAATTGACGTTTACGTTAACGCGAATGAGCTTGAGTGAAAACTCACACTAAGCCCTACGGTTTCCTCACAATGTTTTCCTTCACCGATGTCAGTGACGTACAATACAAGATAAACTTAGAATTAAAAGTCACATTGGTGCTTGCCTGTATTAGTGCCAACGACCAACCTTGAAAGGCACTACCACTGGGTCATAAAATGCACGCACACATAGACTGGCATTTGTTTGAGATCGTCGTACGTACGCGTCTATGTGTGCGTGCTTCTGTTTTCGCTTATCTTACAGAGTCGGACTTCTGTACTTATATTCTCTGTGGTAGATACTGCTGTCAACCACACAAAGGAATAATCTAAGCATCCAATCAATCAGGCATTCTATTGAAGACTTGAAGTACAATACAAGGCTCTCAATTTAATAGAATATTGATCAATCAGTTGAGTCTATCACACACATTGATATGGCTTTGTCTTTGTTCATTGAAGATGCTGGTTTCCAAATCCAAATTATTTATGTAAAAAAAATACAATACATCGTACTGCTATTATGAACGTGAAAGTTTATGAGAATGGATGGCTGAATGGGTGGGTGGATGTTTGTTATTCTTTCACGCAAAAACTACTAAACTGATGTTGATTCAACATTACAGAAATATAGCTTACATCAGAATAACTGGGTTGCCTGGAAAAGATCGCAGAACGATATAAGGCCGCCTGTTGTTTGTCTTTATTTTAGGTTTTCCACAAGTATTATTGTTTTTATCTAGATATAAAAAAGTATATATAAATAACACATAAGATATTGGGATAAGTACTAATACCATGCGGGCAGAGCCGCGGGCGGCAGGTAGTGATCCCTAATGCCAGAATTGTAACAGGCAACTGTCATGCCCAGCTGCATTTCACCAGATAGGTATATCGTATATTGATTAGTATATAAATCCATCAATCTATATATTCTTCTGTTGTAGGTAACGAGCATATTGCTACCAAGTGTAAAAAGTTCAGAGATGCTACTGACAAGACGTACAGAAAAAATTCAGTTGCACTATAGCACTCAATCTTTTTTTTAATTTATAGATAGGCTCGCGCTTGAGCACTATCTCATCTGATGGTAAGTGATGATGTGGTCGCCGGTGAAGCTTAGAAGTAACCTATTCACTCTTGAAGATCCCGAGGTTGTTGCTATCGGGAAACATAGAAATCTGGAGATCAAAACCAGGACACCGATTTCAGCAGACACTCTTGCAACCAATGCAGACTTTTAACAAGTCCCATTTAAATAAATTTGTATTTTCTTTTCTGATTAATTTCGTTGCGGGATCCAAGACAGTTCAATTCATTCTCCGGGACTGCATCGAGCTTCATTGCCTCGGCGCTTTTCTGGTGGTCGCCAATGTTGATTCTGGCTTTCAGGGGTTGCAGTGGTTTGGGAATAGTACCGTGGGATTGGCTCATTAAAAAAGGGTCTTAACTAACTATCCATAAAATGTAGCTTTAATCAAATTAATATTCAGCAAAACATTTTTCCACCGTTATAAAAAAAAATGCTTACAACCTAAGTTAACCGACCCAAGGGATGTTTTATCTGTGGTACTGTGCTTAATGGTTAACTGTCAATAAAAGTCAACTTTGACACTTCCCACGGCGGCCATTTTAACCGCCATGACACCTCATTCTTCCCTACATCTCAGCAACCATCTCACGTACGTTCATATGAACATATGACCCGATGTTTTATGCCCTTTCATACGTAATGTATTTTGAATGGGCCACGTCACCTGTTACCTACCGTGATGCTCATTTGATGGGTTGTGTGGAAAGCCTTTATTATCTGGGAGATTTATTGGTTTTTGTACGTAGTTATTGTGTTGTGGGTGCCTCCTTTAATGGCTTTGTGCTGATGAAAGGCTTTTTATGTCAACGATTTTTATCATCATTATTTTATGATAGGTATCCTCCATTGGATTTTTTAAAAAGGGAAGAGCGGACCGCGCGTTTTTCTTATACAAAAATTTGGTCATACATAGATCCACTGAAGCAAACTCGCCATGCGGTAAATAAATATAGGTATGACTCTCTTATTTTTTTACCACTGATTTTGTTAATTAACTTGAGCATGTTTCGTGGGGTAGATAAGAATGAATCTGAATGATTATTGAGATTGAAAAGGTGATTATTGAGAAGACAGTAAAAAAAAAGATATATGGTAGAAGACATCCTACCCAAAATAAATTTGGATAAGGCCGGAAGACGATGATCTTCGGCATGTGGTAAGGGATTATCTACTCTGGAGTCAAAACACCATAAGACGCCTAAGCAGCCGAATTGCTCTGCAGGTCGAAGACACATAGTTACACGTTAGGGAGCAGAGGTGGCCCAGTGGTAACGACCGCGACTTACAAGTTGTAGGTCGTGGGTACGAACTCAGGCAAGCACTTTACTTTGTGTAAATTATTTCATCACCACTGCTCTCAAAACGGTAAAGGAAAACATCGTGAGGAAACTGGCATGTCTTAGAACCAAAAATTCGATGACATGTGACATCCACCAACCCGCACTGGACCCGCGTGGTGGATTACGGCCCATTCCCTCTCAAAGAGCACCTGCACGCACAATGGTCCGAATAGGAGTGTAGGTGCGGAAAAGGGAGTCCATCTATCCTAGGCTTATGCAGATACTATAGAACGCCACCTGCTACGATACTTAAGTACTTATTTTGCGAGTCGAAGACAACTTATCAAAAGAACACCTGTTGTAAAGATAAACTTTAATTAATTTATCATTTTGCAAGCACAAGCATTCTCCTAAAGCGAAAGTTGTAAAACCCGCAAACCTGTAAAAGTCGTAAAAATCTTACACTATCCCACAAAATGCTTGTCCTAAAATGACGTATGCTTACAGCTTAGAGCTAGTGTAAAATTCAGCACTTACGACTTTGTTTCTTACAGCATTTTACTCTATGAATTATTTGTACCGACCGTTAGGCTTAGTTTACACAACCCGCTTTTAAAACACTGTTTCGTGCAGCCAAAACAGTGTTCGCCGAATCCGTGTTCAAGGCTGAACCGAGGCCGAAAATGTATTTCATGTAAACAATGGCTATAGAATTCATGTGAATAATTAAACTGAATAACAGCTGTGAATACAGTTCCTGGTAATTCCAATTATTACTAGTGAGCTTTTCAGGTGGCTTTAATTAGTGAGAGTTGTTATTATTTTTTGTTTTTGTGCAGCTGAACGTATATTGGTAGGGTTGTGACACTAAAACACAATTAGTACATTTTGACTGAAGTGGGCAAATTTTGTCATTGCACCTGATCCGAAGGCACTATAGGCGTTATAGAGCTGAGACTGCAATGACAAATGCCAACGTAAATTAAAAAAAAACACGTAAACATAATACTTTGTTACAATTGCGCTTATTTTTTCGTGCGTCGTTATTATCGCACAAGTGCAGAAATTGAATAAAAAAGCACTTCGCATGACAAACACTGCATTGCTTACCTAAAAACAAGCGATATGAACCAGTTTTCGAGTCAATGTGTTCAAAACACTTTTATAATAACAATGCATTCCTTTTTTAGGCAGCCATATAAAATACGTCCACACTTGACACACTGCAACGAGCCAGTGCGAGAAAAACCGCAAATTAACACGTCAGTTCCATCAGCCTACATCAAATGTGGTATGCGGTTTCGGCATCCGTTTCGGCCTCTCGGCTTTCATGCTGTCTACACTTACCCTTACAAACGAAGTGTATATTGCAACAGTGGTTTCGTCAAAAGCCAAAACTTTGTAGTTAATATGGGCGTGTTTTAATATTTATAAGCGGAGTGTGGTCACGAGAATATTTTTGGTCTACGCAGGGTACAAAGTTTGGAAGATATTCTTTTGGTACACCGTTTGATGTTATAGTCTGTTTGGGAGCTGTGGCATTATGAAATATGTTTTGGTGAAGGTAACTTTTCAATGTTTTGTAAGTAAAATATAAAACTTTTTAGGAATCTCTACAGAACTTCTCATGTTATAAAAGGCTCTAGATGACATTCTGACAACGAAAGGGACGCGATAGCTATTGGAAAAATGTCAAAATGTATGGGATTGCCAAGCGACATCGAAAAGTCACGTGAACAATACCTTACAATTTGGTATTCAATCAATTGTTCACGTGACATTTTCGTTTGTGTTTGTCATTACCATATATTTTTGACGTTTTTGCAATCGCTATAGACACGATTTCGATGTTAAAATTTCACTTGTCTATGGCCTCAGAGCATAGTCGAATGACTACGTCAGTCGTGTCGATTTTCGGCACATAGTTTTTAAAGAGCTGTCCACACATTGCCGGGTTACTTTCCCTGACGGAACACGGCAGGTCCGGAGAAAATTCGGTTACCCACGATTTGTACGAATTTGTTCACACATCTCCGTATCAGGGGAATCCGGATCGTTTATACAATTCATAATATGTAACCGATTTTCCGTGTTCCGTCAGGGACGGGCACTCGGAAATGTGGCGACAGCGCTTAAAGGTGACACTTGGAAGTTGACACATTAGTAAAACTTGACAGAATTGAAGCTTATCCTTTATTTTTATTTATGAATAGATAAGCAAAAAAATACAATAAAACTAGTTATATTCTGTAGCTTGTTTCTTCGTTGTTAATATGGGCTTGTTTTAATTACCCGGCTGCAAGGTAAGGGTTATGTTTTTCGCGCGTATCTTGTATGTATGTTTATATGTTTGTATAGGTATGTCTGTATGTAATATTCTTTATTACCTCGTATCTTTAAAACTACTTTTCGGATTTTATAATTAAGACATCGTTAGAAAACTTGTAAAAAAAACTGATAAAATCAAAAAACCCGACTCCAAAGATGTAAACAAGAAGAAAATCATGCTGTGCAGTCGGAGGATATTAATAGTTTTGGTCAGTCAGCTCGCAAATATGTATCCTCCGACTGCACAGCATGATTTTCTTCTTGTTTACATCTTTGCAGTCGGGTTTTTTGATTTTATCAACTTTTTTTTACAACTTTTTAGTTATACTTTTTCTTTTCAAATGACTTTTAAACATATAAGTGGTACATACTTTTGTAATCACATTTAAAAACCCTTCATTCTGATACACCAATCGATGGGTTTCGAAGAAACGAAACTTAAATGTATGGACCTGGTGTGGACACCGCTTAAAGGTGACACATTAGTGAAACTTGATAGAATTGAAGCATATCCTCTATTTCTATTTAATAATATACAAGCAAAAAAATACAATAAAACTAGTTATATTTTGTAGCTTGTAACTTCGTAGCTAATATGGGCTTGTTTTAATATTTATAAGCGGAGTGTGGTCACGTGAATATGTTTCGTCTACGCAGGGTACAAAGTTTGGAAGATATTCTTTTGGTGCACCGTTTGATATTATATTCTGTTTGGGAGCTGTGGGATTGCGAAATATATTTTGGTGAACTTTTTAGTGTATCGTCTGTAAAACATCATCATTATCATCAATATCAGTCGAATGACGTCCACTGCTGGACATAGGCCTCCCCAAGCGTCGCCACACTGATCGGTCCTGTGCGTTTCGCATCCACCTGGCGCCCGCAGCCTAAAGCCGGGCACATTGCTAGCAGAACGGATGGTCGATGTGGCCGAAAAGTTCTAGAATGGCGACCGCGTGCCGGAAGACGCAGCGTCGGAAGGTCTCCCGCTGGGTGGGGCGACGACCTGGTCAAGGCTGTGGAACATAAATAAAACTTTTGTTTGGTAATTCTAAGTGGCTTCTCAGATTGGTTGCTTTTTTTTTTTTTTTTTTTTTTCTACAAAAGTTACATAAGTGTGTATTATACAAATCTTCTGCCAAACTGCAGGACAGTTTGTCGGCAGTGTTCTCGTGAATACAGCTTAGTTAAAACAAAATTATTATATCATAAACTTAAGGGAACACACAGTTTTATTATGATAATGGTATATCTAAGGGTCAGTACATCGCCTTGTATTTTTAGCGCGCCGTATACTCACACAGACGGAAACTTAGATCTGCAAAACCTAGCTTTTGGAGCCCTAATGAGATTTGATAGAATTGTGACGTAAATTATACAGGTATTTCGTTCACAAAATAAATGGGATTCGCTTCTAAATAAACAGACTAAAAAGTTGCAAAAATACGAAAGACACATTCCCACAACTAGCACATTTGTTCAGGAGTTGAAAGAATTAAAGGTGAAAGTAATAGCGGATAGGTGTTTATTTTGGATCACAGCAAAATTATTATTTTTTATCCAAGGTTTATCTTAAGTGTATTCGCGTAAAAATATTAATCAATCTTGACATTCCCCAGGGTTCTGATAACCTAACCTACTTGCGCGTCGACCCTTCAGTTTCAGTTACATTCATCAATCTTCACATTCCTTTGGGGCAGACTGGAGTATATCAATTATAGAAATAATCGAAACGTTCTCATCTTTTTTCAATTAACTCATTGTTGGTTTAGCGATTGCTGCCAATAATGCTGAGTGTGTGAGTTCACAATAATGTCTGGAGTGTGATGTGTAGCTGACGGTTGAAACAAACAGTGGACGTATGTCAGCGGAGCGATCTTGACGTGGCATTTTTGTGGGAGACATACAGGCGTATAGTATGGACAGCATTATTTTCATTTTGATGTAAGACTTGATATTACTTAGATAGTAGATATAGTACCTAATTTTATTATCCTGTCAATATTATTAATGCGACGGTCTGTAAATTAGTTAATTTGTGTATTTATTAATCAATCAAGCTTCAACGGTTGAACGAATTTAGATGTTTTGAACATGGGTAGACCAATTAAGTATCAATTGATTTGCTTCCTATGCCCTGGGACTTTTCTTATTGAGACATATGTAAGGCGAGATCTGGATTTACAGGCTTTGTGCTATGTATGTATTTTCTCGAGAGCTAACACCGTCGAGCACTACTCCATAGTAAGATATGGGCTCCTATAAAAATGTCTGGAATGTGATGTGTATAGCTGACGGTTGAAGTAAACATGGATATATGTCAGCGAGTTATCTCGAAGTGGCGTTTTTGTGGGAGAGCATAATTTTCATTTGAATACTCTATGTAAAACTTATGCAAAATTTGTTTTCTCACGATATAGGCGATTAAGGCGATGATAGCTCAGTGGTAGTGACGTTGGATACCGAGACGAAGGTCGCGGGTTCGAATCCTACAATGAGCTTGAGCTTTCGGTGAAGGAAAACATCGTGAGGAAACCATAGCACGGTGGTAGGGTACTTTGTAGTACCCGCCTGGCTGGCAACCACCCTCAAGTTGAAAATCTGTCGCCAAGCACCTTCCGGTGTGTTCCGACAGCAGCACTTGAGAGCCAGTTCCCTTCTAGGCTTTGTGTGCTTACCACCATCGGCCACATCATCACTGACCACGGTGAGTTTGTGGTCAAACACAGGCCTATACATAGTAAAAAAAAAAAAAAAGATATTTTCCTTCACCAATGTTTACAATGTCCAAGATTAACTTAGAAAATTTATATGAATTGAAAAATTCATATTATATATATTACAACATAATATATTCAAGTATTACTAATTACAAGAAACAAACGAGTAACAAGTCAAGTCGGTCCGTTATCGGCACGGTCACACCTCGACAATTAGAAGCTGGTGGGGTGGAACTGGCTCCTTTTAGCGGAAAAAAGACACTTCTGGGTCTTAGCAGCATTGAACCTGACCAGATTGGCATCGGCCCATTCGGAAACTGCCTTCAAGGACAGATTCGAGCGCCCAACCATGGCCTCTCGAAGAGACCATGCATATACCTTATTACTTTGTATGATTGGTTGTCAGTTTATCAATGATCAAACTCCGTTCCGTCAATTTTAATCAATAATTTTTTCTATACCTTCAGGAACACAATTTGGCAAAATGGGGTTTTATACCCGCAGGCTTATTAGTTATCTTTTGCAAGAGCAAAACGAAAGCGATCAAACGCTTTATGTCATAAAAGTCGAAATTACCTGCAGTGTAGGTATGGTAGGTCCTACAAAATCGTTTGCTAATCGCTCGCTGTTTGTCAAATCGTGTTGCTCTTGCAAAAGATACGTAATAAGCCTGCCGGACTGAGTGACGTCATTGCAGAATATGACACATATGCTGGAGTGTCCCAACTGCCCATTCGCCACTGACGCCGCGTGGCCAACTACTGGCCCCAAAATATATAAAGAGTTTTCAATCGAATCGAGAAGAAGTAGAAATCCGTCAGGAAATGATTAAACGTTACAATTTAGGTATTCTATTTTGATTCATAATTAGTAAAGACAGCAATGTTATTATTCAATAATTAATAGCTTAGGTATTTAATCGAGTAAGATAACTCTCTCAGAATGTTTGGTACTTGCTCTCCAACTAATTGATCACTGTTAATCCCCGGAATTTGTTATAGTTCGGTAATGAGTTTGATAAGATTGTTACAATCGTATCCACTCACTTTGTCTTGTTGGATAACTGATGAGAACATTATGTGATCAGGCTTCCAAACTTCAAAAAAATATTTTAAACTATATGTTGCCCGCGACTTCGTCTGCGTAGCATTAGCAGCGTAGCATTACTTTGAATAGCCTATTTTTTATATCGCGATATAATATTATAGGTGTGTGGGCCGCCTTACTTTAGAAATTATTAGTTCACCATACAAATTTCTACCCCCCTGTCCACCTCCTAAAGTGTGATTTCTGGGATAAAACTATCCTATGTCCTTCCCAAGGTCTCATACCAAATTTAAAAAAACTATCTCTATACCAAATTTCATCTAAATCGGTTCAGCGGTTTAAGCGTGAAAAGGTAACAGACAGTCAGACAGACAGAGTTACATTCACATTTATAATATTAGTATGGATTAAATGAAATACACCTCAAACTTTTTTAAAAACTATCGGCTTGCACTTGACCACTATCTCACCTGATGGTACATAAACTAACTTTTCCCCGCCGTTTCATTTTCGTGGTCTATTCCAAGACAACACGATTTTTTTCAGGATAAAAAGTGGTCTACTGCTACATATTGGCACGCGGGAAAAGCTAGTGTTGTTTCATATTAGTGCAAAAATTTTGGACATCTGATTAATGCCTACTGCCAGATATTACCTGTTACAAATATTTACATAAACAAACAAACTTTTTGTGATATTACTTTAGATTATAACTAGCAAGATGTTCAATAATTAAGAGCCAAACTAAATTAATAACTAGCGGTGCCCGCGGCTTCGCTCCCGTCAACTGCCTACCCTACCCTCCCTGCTTATCTTCTTACGTTCCCTACCTACCTTCCTACCTCATTCTTTCGCAGAGAATCTTAACATCTTCAGAAAATGACGACAAATGCACAACGCCATCTATTGAATATGGAGTTCAACTGTCCGAGTATCTGAATTGCGTGTGTTATGATACTTTACTTCTTGAACACTTTAAATTCATCTAACTTTTGATAGGGGGAACCGATTGCGATGAAACAAAAACTAAGTAATACTTCAAGTTACGCACAATTTATACATACATTTTACGTGATGCGTGCACAAATAAACAGACAGAAAATAAAACAATGCTGGAAATGGGTTCTGTTTGTTATATTTTTCGGAAATATTTTCGATGTACAAAAACAACTTTTCTACAGATTTATCACAATTATGTACTAATGATGATATTGATATTGATGATGATTGAGTTAGATAACATCTCTCAGAATGTTTGGCACTTGCTCTCCTATTAATTGATCACTGTTCATCCCTTGCATTTGTTATTGTATTGCAATTTGATTGTGTATTCTACACTATGATGGAATTATTGGAATCTTAGGCGTTTACTTTGTCTAATTGAAACACTGGTGAACACAATTAATTAATAATGAAACGTTAAGGTGGTTCAAAAGTTTGAAAAAAGTTAAAGTAAATTTATTTTATTAAAGACGTTTTAAAAGTATTACCTCTAACCCAGTGAACAGAATCTGACCATATCAGATTGAAGATTTTGTAAGAAAACGTGGCAATTTTTTTTTTTGTACAAATAATTAATTTAATATTAATAATTATTATTATATTATTTTTTTAAGTTAATAAGAACAGAGTTCTTAATAATTAATAACGATCCATGATTTCTTTCCCGAAAGGTTTTTCGTTCGACTGCCGTTTTGGAAATAAAGATGGTTTCAGAAAAAAAAAATCGAGGGCCTGTCACAGATAATATAATACTAGCATACTATAGTCAAGGTTAACCCGAAACTGCAATCAAATTTTGCAGACCAAGGGAACAAAAAAGGGGAAATCAGGGGAATTCATTATGTACAAAAAAAACTCGTTTTCTTTGCTGCTTATAGTGTCATACATTACATACGAAAAGTATCAAAATCCAGCTTAGCGCAGCAAAGTCTTCGGCGGGATTTGAACATAAACTGTTCGACAACAACAGTCAGGCCGGACCAGACACTACACCCGTCTGGTCGGAGGATCCTCCTTTTTTCAATGGAGGTTGCTGGTATTTACGATTTACTGTGTGTACACTAATTATAAAATAAATAAATAAATAAAATATAACCGCGTCATCTAGTTAGATTTATATCTGTGGTCTAGAGCCTCTTAACCTTTGCTACACAAAAATGTCATCCGTATGTCGCTTTCCCTCCAAACACGGTCTCAAAAACAAATTGCAAAATGTCGCGGTTTTCTAGCGTGAAAATCGTTTTGGCGGGAGACTTGTACCTATCGGCGGCCATTGCTATAATGTCATCGTAAAGAGTGTTGCTCTTTGTAATATTATTGTAGTTTAGTATAAGTGCCGAATATTTTTGTGCAAAATGGTAGTGGAGGCTATTGTTTTGTGGGACCGGGGATATTATGTTGTTGGTTGAAACCTTTTTGAATAACTAGAGAAAGACCGGCCAAGTGCGTGTCCAACTTGGGATATTTAGAGTTCCGTACCAAAGAAACAAAAATTAAAACAGATTTTTCAATATATTGGTATTTGTTAATAAAATATATGTAATAATAAACATTATCACCGAATTTCAAGTTCATAGGTCAATGGGAGGTTAAAAAATTCTTCGAAACAAAATTGTGTGACAGGCGACGCACAGACACACCGTGAGTGACAGCAATGGCTCCATTTGGACCCTCCGGGTACGGAACCCTAAAAATTTAGGCAGAGGTGTATTTGTACTAACCTATAATTTGCTAGTAAAGTTTAATTTAACAGAATAAGCGAGATTAGCGAATAAACGATTGCTCACTGCTACAAAGACCAATTTACAGAAATTACATTTAGAAACTCCAAAATATCTTTTGGCGTTTCCAAATGATACCTAAATATTTTGGTCATTAGTTTGATCACAAGCTCGATAAGGATTAACTTGTTTCGTTATCATTTTCCTCTAAGAGATGAATGTAAGAGGCAATTTATTAATGTCGAGGCGAAATGTAGGTAGATAACGATATTATTTGAACTTGGGTCCCGGAAAATGTAGGGCGAGTTTGCGGCAGACCCAGGCGAAAATGGCGGGACAAACTTGACCTCTACAGACAGTACTGGTCCATTTTTGCGCAAAACCTTTTCTTTGCCAGAGCTGCAGGAAATGGTAAAACTCAGGCTAAAAAACTTTTAAAACCGATTTTTTACGAAAAACACTAGGTACCAAAGACCGAATTCGGCAAAGAAGGTTATTTTTCGAAGATTTGGTCATACGCGAGCCTATCGAAAAATAAAATGTTAATTTTTGGAAGTCGGTTTAATTTGCTCTTTTTAGTATTGGTACCTCAAATTTCCATTAAAATCATTTATAGCCAATGCACATCTCATCTCATGACGATTCCAATTAAGCCCACACACGACTAGGATACATTATTTTATTTCGAAATTCCAGTGTAGGCACTTACGGCATCATCAACACATCAGTTCGATGGTACCATTTTCATCAGTACCATTTATTTATAAGTTTGCTTCGTCATAGTCGGTTAACTTTTCGAGCTATATCTTATACTCGTGACAAACTTATCTTTAAGGAGTTCCAGTGGCCATCTGTGGTCTTCTTCATCAGTTCCACTTCACCAAATAATACTTTTTGAGTGGAAATGATTGCATTGTTGATGACAATACCAAAATCGCTAAATGTATGCCTATAATATTTGAGGAGTATACATGCGATCCCACCATCACGGTGACAATGGTACCACCTCGGACGTATACCCTTTACACAAAAAGAATTTACAAGATCGGTCGACAATCGACGGAGAAATCGGTGACACAGTCATGATGATATATTGGAAGCCTTAAGGGCTCCAAAGGTTAGGTGGAGGTGTACATCATAGTACACCAAAATATGGAATGTTTAAAGCCACAGAGCGATAATACACATATCTGTTACTTGCCAAAACGGTAAAATAGTTCCATGCCAATGTGCCATAATAACTTCTGATTGGTGAATAACACAATAGCAAGTTACAGGCATGTGTATCGTCGCTCATATTCATGAAAAACAAAAGTTTTGAAACGAAAATGGGCAACAAAGTCGTCAAAGTTGAGCAACAGTTTATTATACCCAGTGTTTCCAATGTTACTGGAAACAATGTTGAAAGCCTTAACCTTAACATGAAAACATGGTGGATACCATGCACAACTTCAGTTTACCTATAATGAGTTTGACTCAAAGAATACACAGTAACAGTTCTGTAGTGCTGTTCTTCAAGGATATAAATTTGAGCGAAGCGCTGCGCCCGCGACGTAACCAATAGTTTCGTCGCTGGTGCAGCGCTGCAATCAAGGCCTTTCCTTAGAGAATAGCACGACTGGAGGCAAGTGGGCGGCTCCATTTAAAGTATGATATTTAGCTGCACCAACAGTTGTCATCACTAAAAAAGATACTAATAAAAATTCCTAAAACTTTTTTCAATTAAAATGTAGGTTCATACTCGTAAATAAAAATAATAAATTGCCTGTTGAAAAGAGAGTTCCTTACGCCCAAAATCACTCGTATATAAAAACACAACTTTAATCCAAATAAACACTGAAAAAATATATCTGAAAACATTCGCTGAAAAGCCATACAGGAATTATAACCATAATATTTTTTTCGGCATTCAAAAACATGTGTTAAATTTAATGTTTTTGCGGATATGACCTACTTTCTGGCTGTGAATAGGTATATTTTTTTGCTTTACTGTTGGGCCTGAATTTGCTGGAATTTCTACTCGTCTTGTATTGAATATTTCGGTGCTGTAATTGCAACTGCTATTTTTGATGTAAATAAAACGAGAAAAGCTGATTTAATTCTCCGATGCTGTAAAGAGGTTGGACGAACTTTGACAATTGCTTTTTTTTGGCTGAAGACGACATAATCTCAATCACCTCCACTCACCTCACCTCACCTTGACCTTAGGCTTGTGCCGTAGCCTAATTGCGCAAGTGAATTCGGCAACGCAAATGGTTTGACAGCCATCAATCGACCAATCATATGCGAGAAGAACGACGCGATGTGGATTTCCGTCTATGTGATTGGTGGATTGATGGCGGTAAAATCCTTTGCTGTTTCACTTGCTCAATTAGGCTGCAGGTGTCACCAATAACTTTAATTTGGGATCCATTTCTTAAAAATAATATGACCGACGCCGTGGTCCGTGTTCTGTAAGGTAAGCCAATTCCCCTCCTTCCCCCAGTCGTTACAATGTCACGTTTACTTTGTTAAATTTATATATAATAAACAATACATTTAAAAATATAAATGTAGATAGGTATAATATCATTGAAGAAATAACACGAATTGATACACATATTTTATCTGAATACGGCAGTTTCTTGCCAAGAGGGTAAGAAACTGTCGTATATTTGCGTTTTAAAACAATTTTTTTCTTGGAAATCGATAATTTCCGTCTGGAGAGTACCTAGCCTTATTACTCCAGAAAACATTTGCAGCTTCATCGCTCCATTCATCATCAGGCTACAGAAAGTAAAAATGTTGTTGAAGATTTCCCCGACGTTCTCAACTTTCGTACTCAAATAAGTAAATTACATTGTACTGTTTACTTAAGGTCCACAAAAAAAAGGTCGGCGGTCCGGATCCAGACCGCGGTCCGGATCCAGGCCATGGTCCGTCATTTGGCGATTTTTGCTCAAGACAATAGAGACATTATCAGAGATAACGATTGTTTAAAGTACAAAACAAGGGCGTCGCCGTCCGATGGCCCAGAGAGGGCAAGAGGATGGGTAAAGTAAGAAATTAAATACAGTCTTACGAGTATCCCTGCGGTGATTATAAAAAACCGGCCAAGTGCAAGTTGGACTCGCGCACGAAGGGTTCCGTACCATTATCGCCAAAAACGGCAAAAAAATCACGTTTGTTGTATGGGAGCCCCCTTAAATATTTTTTTTTCTGTTTTTAGTATTTGTTGTTATAGCGGCAACATAAATACATCATCTGTGAAAATTTCTACACACTACAGACAGACAGATAGACAGACAGACGGATCGCGGAGTCTTAGTAATAGGGTCCCGTTTTTACCCTTTGGGTACGGAACCCTAAAAAAACGGTACAAAGTTTAATGTTCTGAGCTCCACGAGCTCTTGACTGTACAATAAAATTTAATAAAACTTGTATAAAAAGCTATTATAAATATTTAATTGATAAAAAAAAAAAAAGAATTTAGGATAAAATATAGGATAAAAGTATAATAGAATAAAAAGAATTTGGAGGTAACAAAAATGGTCCATTGACAATTACAAGATTTTAATAATAAAGTTTGATTGGTCAAGCAAGTCAAGTGAGTGGACTTAGGACTTTGATTTCTTTGCATTTGTCTAGGGGGGGGGGGGGGGAGGGGGCCCCACCGAGTGTCTCCACGTTGTCGTCTTGGTGGCGCTTGCGCGTCTCAATGATCTTGGGGCTTCGCCAGCAGAGTAACTCAAGGCCCAAGTGAGAGACCTGACTAAGAGAGACACACGGATCGCTCCTGATCGATCGACGGTAGTTGATTGACAAAGGATGCGACCATGCCGCAGTGGTCTCCTTGAGGGGATTCCTTCGAGGGGAGAACTTTCGGTGGGTTCGCTGAGTCGGGTTGTCCGAACAGTTTGACGTGTGTTGCTGTGTATCTGTGTGTCTGTCTGTGGCATCATAGCTCCTAAACGGATGAACTGATTTAAATTTAGTTTTTTTTGTTTGAAAGGTGACTTTGTCGAGTGTTCTTAGCTATGTTTGATTAATATCGGTTCAGCCGTTCAAAAGTTATCCGCATGTTACTCTTTGAATCTTGGTTTTCGACGATGCCATAATTACGTGTTTTGATAAATTGTCGATTGAACCGTGTTTCCTACTATGTATGTTATATGTTGCTTAAAAATCATAAAATAAAAATTAAATTTAAAATTTAAAAACCCCTGACACAAAATCCTCTAAAAAGCAAAAAGTAGGCCTCGTACTCGCGTCGGGGAACCGCTAAGTAAATAAAATAAACTGCTGTAAGCGTTGGCTTTTTATAGGATTTTGTGTTGGAGGTTTTTTTATTAATTTTACTATTTAGAGTAGTAGAAAATATTTGAAACAAACACCAAAAATTCGACAAAACGAACAAAAGGTACTCGCGTCGGGGAACCGCTAAGTAAATCACATTAACTGCTGTAAACGTTGGCTTTTTATAGGATTTTGTGTCGGAGGTTTTTTAAATAAAATTACTATTTAGAGAAGTAGAAAATATTTGAAACAAACACCAAAAATTCGACAAAACGAACAAAAGGTACTCGCGTCGGGGAACCGCTAAGTAAATCACATTAACTGCTGTAAACGTTGGCTTTTTATAGGATTTTGTGTCGGAGGTTTTTTAAATAAAATTACTATTTAGAGAAGTAGAAAATATTTGAAACAAACACCAAAAATTCGACAAAACGAACAAAAGGTACTCGCGTCGGGGAACCGCTAAGTAAATCACATTAACTGCTGTAAACGTTGGCTTTTTATAGGATTTTGTGTCGGAGGTTTTTTAAATAAAATTACTATTTAGAGAAGTAGAAAATATTTGAAACAAACACCAAAAATTCGACAAAACGAACAAAAGGTACTCGCGTCGGGGAACCGCTAAGTAAATCACATTAACTGCTGTAAACGTTGGCTTTTTATAGGATTTTGTGTCGGAGGTTTTTTAAATAAAATTACTATTTAGAGAAGTAGAAAATATTTGAAACAAACACCAAAAATTCGACAAAACGAACAAAAGGTACTCGCGTCGGGGAACCGCTAAGTAAATCACATTAACTGCTGTAAACGTTGGCTTTTTATAGGATTTTGTGTCGGAGGTTTTTTAAATAAAATTACTATTTAGAGAAGTAGAAAATATTTGAAACGAACACCAAAAATTCGCCAAAAAGAAACTAAAGATTTTCTTAAGCCGTGCGAAATTTAAAAATCTAAACCAGCATCGAAAATAGACATCTAACCATAACTTTATTACATTCTAAGCTTTCCCCTAAACCACGCAGTTGCCGGCATTAACTCCAACATTTAAGATTTCATACTGATATTACATTACTTAACGGGCTATTACGGCTGGCAGAAAGCCATGGGCAGCCACGCGTTGCCAATTCGCCTGCGGAACGGCAGCAGTGCCAACACACCTGTGCCTTTGATTATCATCAGATCTTGAGAGATTTGCAGATAAGTGGTTGATATTATGTGTAGTTAATAGGTGTATAACTATGGGGGTAAGCTTGAGTAAACAACGTGCCGAGAGACGCCCACTGCTGGGCATAGTCCTCTCCAAGCGTCGCGTCGTCAGTATAGTTTGGCCGGTCCTGTGTATCTCGTATCCTTGACCTCCCACGGCCAATGGATATAGTACTGGTTAGAAGTAAGTCATTTATGTCATGTTCTAAAATAATCAACACACCAAAAAGTTACTGCCACACTTGCAGGCAGAGATCGTAAAACCTACTTTCATATTGGAGGAGTCATAAAAATATCTTACTCGTACTCAGTAAAAGTCGGTCAGTTCTTTCGACGTGGTTGGATGCAGAGTTGACAATATGAGGCCCTAGACAAGTGAAATGCTATCATTGATAGCGTGGCGATAGCGTTTGGAAAAATGACAAACATGTATGGGAATGCCAAACGAGTCCAGAGTCTTGAACATCGTCGCCGAGTTGCCAGCTTGTCGGTTTTTTATCGATTGCATTTCGGGGAGTGTGCGATGGAATTGCATGATCTAATTCCGCCCAGCCCGTTTCATCATCGGACTACCAGACGTACGGCGATGCGCCATCGGTACATGGTGGACATCCCACCCATACGCACTAAACGTTTTGAGTATACTTTTACAATGCGTATAGCTAAAGAGTGGAATTCCCTGCCGGAGTCTGTGTTTCCCGATGGCTACAATCTAGAGTGAATAGGTTACTACAAGGCAAGCGTGCTCCATCGTAGACCACATCATCGCTTAGCATCAGGTGAGATACTGGTCAAGCGCGAGCCTATAAAAGATAAAAAAAAAAACGCTATCGAAATGTTACGTGATTAATACCTTACATTTTGGCATTTCGACCAACGCCATCGCTGACATCGAATAACACATGTCTAGAGCATCTGTGCCTCTATTTCAGCGATGTTTATGTCAGCGGTGTGCGAAATGTCAGGTGACATTTCAATATATTAAAGTGACCGAATTCAAATTCCTCTAACTTCTGATTTTGCTATAAACTGACCTTAAAAAGTACCTATACTAAAACCCTGTGGCGAAAAAATCCCAAATTAGAGTAAGAAAGGAACAGCTTATACATCGGTCACTTTAGTATTCTTTTTTTAAAGACTTTTTTGGTCACTGCCTACAAATTGTATTTTTTATGTTAGGTCACTTTAATAATACGGGTGCGACATCTCCAGTATACTCGTTGCCTGCTACTTTCATAGCCCCGCTCCCACTATGTCCACAGACTAACCGCCTCGAGGCAAATTGGAAACAGTACAAACTGATTGGTTTACAAGATTAAACATTGGTATTGCCAAGCCTGACCTGGTCTTGATGTTAATCTGTGACGTCACAGTCGACGGTCAGTCACTAGCCGGGAATGTCTGATGACTGATTTAGCATTAGGATAGTAGATTCTGCACAATTCGTATTGGCAGTTTCTCGAGATGAAATACTGAAAGGAAATGTTCCAGAAATGTATGGAGCCTAGGCCGAAACTATGTACACTATATGTAAAAATCGCTATATAATATAGTAACCCTTTTCAATTGTTAATTTTCTTTAATTTCACTTCGTTTCAATGTACACTCAAATTAACTTTATAAAGTAGAGCAACACAAAAAAAATTAAACATTGTGGATCAGATCAGCAGTATGCGGCAATTTAATTTTGGCAATACCATTTGATTGACGTGTCATCGTAATATCTGCGTTAAAGAATAAAAAAGTTAATTCAAAAAATCAAAATACCCGACTGCTTAAAAAGCGAACTAAAAAGACGTAAACAAGAAGAAAATCATGCTGTGCAGTCGTAGTTTCGTCGTCATATTTTTTAAATTAACTTTTTTATTTATAACTTTTAGTTAATTTTTTTTTCGAATTAGGTACATTTAAATATATAAGTGTTATATATTTTTGAAATCTCCTCTTAAAACCCTTTACTTTGATACCCCACACGATGGGTTTGGAAGAAAAAAGAAAATTGGCCCCCCACAATATGGCGCCCAAAATACGCCATTTTTCGATTTTCCAATTTTAATGCAGCCTATGACACTCGCAAGGTTAAGACGAATCGATTGACGTATGAATCATCAAAATCGGACAACGCGTTTGGTCTCTGGAACGCCACATAGGAACAAACATACGTACATACATACATACATAGACTGATAAACACATTACCCTCCTTCGGCAGTCGGGTAAAAAAACAACACGAATTCAATTACAACAGAGAAGCAATCAATCAATGTTAGTAGTAGTAAACTGGGTTGCAAAACAAAAACAATAACTAAAAACTCCAAAACATATCCAATTCAAAGTCAAAGCAAAGAAAGACTCAAAGATGTCACTTCAAACTGTCAAAGTCGTCAAATGTCATGGCTGCCCTAAAAATAGGGTTATCATAATATAAAAAATTTCATATGATCATTTTTGTACGCCTGTACCCTTCTTCAAATTAATTTGTTAGTATTTTATGGAATTCCTCTATTTTTTTCCTATTTATCTATGTAGTGTACGTAGTCATGGCTCAAAATCAAACATCTCCTTTACCAAAGGCTATAATTTTAAGTCTTATTTGATGAAGTTCTTCATTCATAACGACCTTACCTTATTGGCGATATTTAAAAAAAAACCGGCCAAGTGCGAGTCGGACTCGCGCACGAAGGGTTCCGTACCATTATCGCAAAAAACTGCAAAAAAATCACGTTTTTTGTATGGGAGCCCCACTTAAATATTTATTTTATTCTGTTTTTAGTATTTGTTGTTATAGCGGCAACAGAAATACATCATCTGTGAAAATTTCAACTGTCTAGCTATCACGGTTCATGAGATACAGCCTGGTGACAGACAGACAGACAGACAGACGGACCGCGGAGTCTCAGTAATAGGGTCCCGTTTTTACCCTTTGGGTACGGAACCCTAAAAAGGTCAGGTTAAAATAAATGAATTTATGAATGAAAATTAAGCAGAAACATGTAGTATGTGTGGAGGCATCTTCTGTAGTTTTTGCCTAGTCCCGTGGGCAAAGGCTTGATATGAGTATGCACCTATGACTGAAATTCATAATTTCAGGCAATTTACTTACATATTTTTTTTATTTTAATTTTTTTATCTCCTTTAATCACTAGCAAAGAGACAAATAACTCACTTATCACAGTCTCTTAAAACTACAGATGTTAATTACGAACACTAAAACAATGTACCAAAAACTCAAAAAAACTTTTTAACAAAAAAATCTGTGTCGAAAACCGAAAAACAATAGGTACCAAAGACACCGACTTCGGAAAAGAAAGATATTTTTCGCTTTGTAGTGTTTGACTAATAAAAAAATATCTATTAATATAATATATATATATTAATTATTTATCTCTTTTTAGTTTTGGCAGATACCTCTAATTACCAAGAAAAACATTTATAGCCAAAGTAAATCTCATGACGATTCCAATTAGCCCAAACACGACTAGGATACATTGTTTTATTTCGGCGCTCCAGTGCCTACCTTCCGGCTTCATCAACAGAACATGGTACCATTTATTTATAAGTATTAGCTTCAAGTTAGTCGGTTAATTATTCGATGTATCTTATACCCGTGACATACGTAGCATTAAGGAGTTCCAGTGGTCACCTGTGGGCTTCTTCATTAGTTCCACACCAAATGATACTTTCTGAGTGCAAATGATTGCATGGTTTATGTGAATACCAAATTCGCTATATGTATGCCTATAATATTTGGAGAGTGCCCTCGATTTCTCCAGGATCCTAACATCAGACCCTGACCTGATGAGATGGGACCACATGGGAAGTATACCCTTTCAAACAAAAGAAGAATTTTCCAAATCGGTCCAGGCGTCTTTGAGTAATCGGAGAAAATACATAAAAAAAACCGGCCAAGTGCGAGTCGGACTCGCACACGAAGGGTTCCGTACCATTATCGCAAAAAACAGCAAAAATATATTGTTTGTTGTATGGGAGCCCTACTCAAATATTTATTTTATTATGTTTTTAGTATTTGTTGTTATAGCGGCAACAGAAATACATCATTTGTGAAAATTTATATTGTCTAGCTACTACGGATCATGAGAATGTGCATCTGGACCGAGGGCCCATTTTTTAAATCCTTGCGAAATGAAATAAGACTTAAAGGGAAATTAGTTAAAAATAGTAAAAACATAAAGCAATGGGCCAAGAATTTCTTAAACGTGAATTAAAACAGTTATGCTTAAATTACTTGGGCCCTCAATCCAGACGCGTGAATAAACTGGCGTAGCCTACATCTCAGAAAATACTATCTCTGGGTAAATCATTTTTATTTAGGAATTTAGTTAAGAATTTCTTAAATATTTTAAGAAATTCCCAAATCTGTAGAATATGACATTACAGATTTTTGGCGGTTTAGCTTGGGCCCTCAATCCTTTAATGTCTCTACTGAGGAATCTGCAAAACATGAATTTATCTGAAGATATATATTAATAGGACTGTAATATATTTTGCTTAGATACCTCTGTAAATTAGTTAAAAAGAAATAATGACACAAAAGTGAATTGTTATAAAGTAAATGAGAATCGAATTTTACTATAACGTCTGGACTGAGAGCCCAATATTTTCGGCTTTATTGACTAGGTTCAACCACATAGATTAAGTCAAATTAAAATATTTTTTTTTACTATTTTTTAATTAAAATGTTACATATCGTCCGTTCTTCTAAATGCAATACTTTAAGAGAAAATACATTTTTAATTTTTCATAGGAGAAAGTTTTGTAGGGTACATATGATTTTGTTACTTTTTGGGACGGAAAATCGTATGTCATTGTGTCTAAATACAGGATATGTAGCACCAGAGACGTCGCAATCAAAATCATTTCGATTAATAAAACACAATTGGTATAAATTTATGAAAACTATTTACTTCACTTATATTATAAATCTATTATATTATAATATCTATTATATTATAAATCTAAAAATACTTTGATATCGTAACATCAATTTAATTACAAACTATTTGTAACAACAATTCAAATAAACGGTTACGATCGGTATAAATATAAGAAAACTATTTACTTCACATAAATGTAACCTAAAAATAGTCTGATATCTAATATATAAAATTCTCGTGTCACAGTTTTCGTTCCCGTACTCCTCCGAAACGGCTTGACCGATTCTCATGAAACTTTGTGAGCATATTGAGTTGGTCTGAGAATAGGCTAACATCTATTTTTCATACCCCTAAGTGGGTAGGGTAGGGTAGGGTAGGTAGGGTAGGTAGAGTAGGTAGGGTAGGTAGTGTAGGGTTGTTAGGGTAGGGTAGGTAGGGTAGATGAATGTTTGGTGTTTTTATGGCAAAACAAAGTTTGCCGGGTCAACTAGTTGTAAAATAAAATTTACCTACTTACAAACTTTTTGTAACAAATTTTCTAATAAACAGTTTAAATTATCAATAAATTTGTTCAAAGAAGCGAGTGAGCGAAGTTTGTATGCTGATTTTTAGTTATGAACGCTAAATAATAATGTTATTTTTTAGTGCTATAATTTTTATGCAAAAATAGCGGCTAACTATATGCCCCTATTTTCGAAGATGAAATCAGATTTTGTCGTCGATTATAACAACATGGATATGAAATTTAAAGTCCAGATGAGTACCTACCTATCTACATGTTGTTTTAAAATTAAACTTGTCACTAAAATGTATTAAAGAAAAATAAATAATAATAAAAATATAAAAAAACACGACTGCGCTACCAAAAACACGAATTGCAGTCGGATGACCTCTTAGACGTTAAATAGTGTTCCATAGAACAGTCTCCCAACTGTAGTTCGTGATTTTAGCAGCGCAGTCATGTATTTTTAATATTTTTTATCTTTACTCTTCAAAATTAGGATCAGCCAAACCATATGTCACAATGTGTATATAAATAGGTTGTTCTTCTCTACTATTGTAAAATCTAAGCATTAAATCATCATAACAGACCATGCGGCCGTTTACGAAACCATGCCCCTTGTAGTGACCAAGATCAGCCGGTTTCAAAGGGGGGACAAATTCAATAACACCTAATATTTTAAAATATTTTACTATATATATTACAATATATTATATATATTATATTATATATTATTATTATATTTTATTATTTTATATTATTATTCTATTTTATTATTTATATTTTTTTATTTACATACCAGTTCCCAAGTATGTGTTAATGCAATAAAGTGTTCAAGATATAATAAAATATGCCTTAATTAAAACACAATAATCAGAAATTCTCGATGACGATGAATTAACACAGGAAAAATGCATATTATTCTTCAAATTAAATAAGCAATATTAAAGCGATCTGGGTACCTACCAACTTACTTCGATATCACAAAACAGAAACACTGATAATAATAATATTTACTGCACTATTAAATTTGTCAGCAATGTTAAAGATTTCCTTCTGAAGAGAGATTTGGTTTCGAATGACTGACAGATGTTAACTTGACATAACACTAGTTTATGGCGCGAACAAGAGAAGATCACAAGGAGATCGAGAAAGAAAGATTGCGAGTTTGATCAGTAGTAAACATGATAAAACTTGAAGAGAAATACAGTCGTTATAGTTCCCGATTGTAAGTTTAGATAAAAATACGTGCCTAGTGAAATGTCGTTTACGTTATTCTCCATTACATTGTGCAATTAGTTACTTTGTAAAAGTACATTACCAAGAAAGATTTGTTTTATCCTCGCCCGAAAAGGACCCATGTAATAATGACTTTTCCTGACAATTGACCTGTCTTCCCTTCAAAATAATGCATCAAAAAAACAGTCGCTTCCGACAGTACAAGCAGTAAATATTTACTTTAGACGCTTAAAAATAACTTGTATGAGGATACATACTGATCAGTCCAAAAAAGTAACAAAATCATATGTACCCTACAAAACTTTCTCCTATGAAAAATTAAAAATGTATTTTCTCTTAAAGTATTGCATTTAGAAGAACGGACGATATGTAACATTTTAATTAAAAAATAGTAAAAAAATATATTTTAATTTGACTTAATCTATGAGGTTGAACCTAGTCAATAAAGCCGAAAATATTGGATGTAGGCTATGCCAGTTTATTCACGCGTCTGGATTGAGGGCCCAAGTAATTTAAGCATAACTGTTTTAATTCACGTTTAAGAAATTCTTGGCCCATTGCTTTATGTTTTTACTATTTTTAACTAATTTCCCTTTAAGTCTTATTTCGTTTCGCAAGGATTAAAAAAATGGGCCCTCGGTCCAGATGCACATATCATGAGATACAGCCTGGTGACAGACAGACAGACAGACAGACGGATCGCGGAGTCTTAGTAATAGGGTCCTGTTTTTACCCTTTGGGTACGGAATCCTAAAAATTATAAAAATAGCATTGAACCTCCTCCTTTTTTGTATCGTACTTATCTAGAATTACTGATTGTCTGTTTTGCCGATACTACTTTCCGTAAGATGATTAAAACAAATCCTTCTAACTAGCATTAGGTAATCTCAGCATAGGTTCAACCATTGCTAATTTGAAAACTAAACTTCATGCTAATAATCTAAACGTTCACTCAACTCACTTTGTTTTTATTGTTTGTCAGCTCGCCCTTTCACGACTGAACGCCTCGAGCGCAATTTGGCACACGCATAATACTCAGACCATTTTATATAATTGATTGTGACATAATGCTAAATATATGCAGGACCAAGTTGGTTATTTGATTATTCTTAGGACTAAATTGTTGGTCATACCACCCATCGAGTTTCTTTTGTCTATTATGCCACACAGGCCGATCTTCAGGTCCAGTCTTTTCAGAGGTGTATCATATTATCCAGTTACTAACAGTTGGAGCAATGGAGATAGCTTTGCTCGGAGTCTCCTTGCGTGATCGAATCAGAAATGAAGACATCTGCAATAGAACCAGGGTTACGGACATAGCCCGAAGAATTGTCAAACTTAAGTGGTAGTGAGTAGAACGGATGGCCGTTGGAGCTGAAAAGTTCTGGAGTAGTGACCGCGTACCGAAAGACACAGCGTTGGAAGGCCTACCTCTAGGTGGAGCAACGACCTGGTCAATGTGGAATCGCACAGGACTAATCAATGTGGCGGCGCTTGGGGGAGGTCTATGTCCAGCAGTGGACGTCTTTCGGCTGAAATGATGATGATGATACCGTTGGAGGTCAGATGCGCAGTATCTCCATGTAAAATACAGGTGCTTAGCTGAATCCAGTTAGACTGGAAGCTGGCCACAACATAGTTGTGAAAAGGCTGCCATATTTTTATTCTGCAAAGGAAACTGTTCAGATAAGTAAAGTTTGGAATAAGCAATTCAATTCAGTTTTCTTTTTATTTGTTGATTTTGAAAGTGTCTGGGTATTAAAATAAATTGTCTTTGACATTGGGGTCTAGACAGAGTCACATTGTAATAATAATTCAAATTCAAATAGTCTTTATTTACAAACTTATAACGAATTATTTACATGTTATTATCTTTTGTACAGGTAAACAGTTTGTTTTGCTTTTCAACATAGGCCTCCCCCAGACCCTTCCACAGTACACGATCGTGAGCTTTTCTCCTCCATTACGCTCCTGCTGTCGATCGCAGGTCGTCCTCCCACCTGCGCATCGGTCTCCCTGTCCTTCTCATCCCCTCTCTCGGGTACCATTCAGTGACGTCTTTGGCCCAGAAGGAAGTTTGGGAAGCTATCGAGATTACCAAATATAAGAACTTCAACCGGGAGGATGGGTTTCAACTGTCAAGAGCTTGGTCCAGTGGTTCAGCTGTGTAAAACCCGAAAAAGTGCCGAAAAAAGTTCGCGAGTGGATACGGCGAGTTTCGTGTGTCGAGAACAGAATCGAGTTGTGAGTGACAGTGGTAGCGGTACTGAGTGCAAAAAACGAACAAGCACAAGAAAACATGAAATTTCGATAGCGCTATTCAATCCATTTTAATTAAAATTTTATCAATGTTTATCGCACTTTTTGACAAATACCTGAAAAACATTTGGCGACAGTTTTTGTACTTGAAACACAAGTCCAATATAACCGAGAACTAAAACTCCAAGCATTTATTACAATAAACCATTTAAATTTACTTTTGAACTGTCAAAGAGTAAGCATATCAGAGACGATCTCAACGGAGAAGAACATTACAGAGAGAAAACGAACATCAAATATGGAAGATTCTCTTTGTTCACTCGCTACCAAACTCCTTAGCAAAAGCTCCTGAATGTATAAATAGAAGAAGTTTCTTACCGAGGGACCACGTGGTATTAGCCTTGACAACACTCGGGAATTCACAGCGAGAAATAAGCTGGAGTCGGTTCCACATGATTAGTGTTCCGTACATTGCACATCAAAGTTGGGCCAGCGATAATTAAACCTTATGAGAGGTGGCACGGCTAGAATGTCTGAGATGAAGTTTGGTTTGGTCTGGGCTTAAAAGTATGATTTTGTGTTGAAAGTTGAAGTGGTGAATATTTGCCCTCTGTTTATATAAATCTCTGAACTGATTAGCAGATCTTATCTCAAATTATTAACAGTTCTTTTTTATAAATAAGGCACATATAGTCTAGGAACGTAGAAATAATTTATTATTTTTGTGAAATTAAAGAGGTAGGTTTAACACTCAATTTTTAAACTAGAATATTTAAATAATGGTGCGATGAATTATTTAATCATTTAGGCAATCAATGTTACGAAGGGGCAAACTAGAGAGGAAAGACAAAAGATCCGAAAATGTAACAAAGAGTGCTATCAACAATATGTATTTATAAATGTAAGATTTTATTAATGTATTATTTTGTAATATAATAAGTATTACATGTACATGTATCTGTTTAGTTTATTTAGTATGTAAGAATTTTAAATATTCAATATTTTTTAACTTGGAATTTTGTTGTGCACTTGGATGCACTGTCCTCATACGCAAATTTTCTGTAACAACTGAGGTTTGTTGTTAGAGAACCCAATTATGGATTAAGCGCGCCTCTGTACATAAGCTGTCCAGGGTAGGTAGGGTAGGTAGGGCAGGTAGGGTAGGTAGGGCAGGTAGGGTAGGTAGGGCAGGTAGGGTAGGTAGGGCAGGTAAGGTAGGGTAGGTAGGGTAGGTTAGGTATGGTAGGGTAGGTAGGGTAAGGTAGGTAGGGTAGGGTAGGGTAAGTAGTGTAGGGTAGGTAGGTTAGGGTAGGTAGGTTAGGGTAGGTGAGTAGAGTAGGTATGGTAGGTAGGTAGCCAATTGGCGGGAGCGAAGCCCCGGGGGTCAGCTAGTACTTCATAAAAGCTTGATCTCTGCGACTGTCAGTGTCAATTCAGTAACAATAGCGCTTGACAGGCTAACAATAACGTAACAATAACTTAAGCCTCAGTTTGACATATGCCACAGAGATCAAACTATCTTGTATGAAGTATAATTAAAACGCAAGATATATAAAAGCCTGTCAAAACGTTTTGTCCGCTTCGAAAGAGAACCCCGAAACTAAGCTCGAAGACAAACTAAAACCATTTCGTTCTATGAGAGAAAGTTATCGCCATAAAGATATTAAATGTCTCCCGATGTCCATTTCTTTTGTGGGACGAAAACAATTTGGTCTCGCATTACTTTTGTGGGACATGTCATTTGTTAAGATGTAGCATTAATGGTGTGTACGGTGTGACATTTGAGTTGTTACATCGTGTTTTTCTATTTTTCTTGGCTTTTTTTTCAGACTGACTTTTTTAGGTTCCGTACCCGAAGGACGTGGATACTCACAATACGGCTGGTTCATCAAAGTTGCTCAGCGAGCTTTGGAAAGGGCTATGCTCGGAGTCTCTCTAATCGAATCAGAAACGTGGTGATCCGCCAGAGAACCAAAGTTGTCGACATAGCTCACAGAATATGTAAGCTGAAGTGGCAATGGGCCGGCCATATAAGTCGTAGAACCGATAACCGTTGGGGTAAACGTGTTCTTGAGTGGAGACCGCGAACTGATAAAAGTAAGGTAGGACGCCCACAGGCTAGGTGAAGCGACGATCTTCCCAGGGTGGCTGGTAGCAGCTGCATGATAGTTGCCGAAAATCAAACCAAATGGCGTGCAATTGGAGAGGCCTATGTCCAGCAGTGGACTGCTATTGGCTGATGATGATGACCCGAAGGGTCCAAACGGAGCCCTACTGCTGTCAGTCACGTGTCCGTCTGTGTGTCTGTCTGTCATGTCTAATAATTTTGTTCCGAAGATTTTATTAAATACTCATTGATCTGACTGGAACTTTGGTGATAATGTTTATTATTACGTATATTTTACTAACAAATACCAATATATTGATAAATCAGAGCGAATCAAGTGCGAAGTCCGAAACGCATTTGGCCGGTTATTTTAATTAACGATATTAATGAAAGGCTCGTGTTTGACCACTATCACATCTGGACCTGTAGCCAAGTTGACAATCTACAATCGATAACGCTAGTAGAAAACGAATCAATGTATGGGAATGACACATCTGAACGTTAAGTCACGTGGTCAGACCATACAAATAGAAGGCGTTAACGATTGTAGAAAGAGATTCGATACGAAACGTTTGTAACTTGGCTAGGGGGGCTGATAAGCGATGTGGTCGACGGTGAAGCTCGGTAGTCTAGAAATAATCTATTCACTCTTAATGTACCTGAACGACCGAGTTCTGCTCGAGTGAAAAGTGAAAACGACGTTTTCTAAAAATTTAACCTAGCTAGATCGATTTATCGCCCCGAAAAGCCTAAACGGCCTACTAAATGTCATGTAAATCATTTGAGCCGTTTCCAAGAGTTGCCAGCTTGTTGGTATTTTATCGGTTACATTTCGGGGAGTGTGCGATGGAATTGCATGATCTAATTCCACCTAGCCAGTTTCATCCTCGGACTACCAGACGTACGGCGATGCATAATCGGTACATGGTGGGCACCCCATCCATACGCACAAAACGTTTTGGGAACACTTTTATTATGCTTACAGCTGGAAATTCCCTGCCGGAATCTCGACAATCTAGAAGTCTTTAAGTAAAGAGTGAATGGGTTTTAAATTTTTTAGAGAAACATCTACCATTGGCAAGCTGAGTCGGAAACCATAACGTTGCACAATGCTGGTATTCTATTGCTAGATTGCCAGCAACTCTGTGTATTAGTACCTACGACACTCTACTCCATCTCAACAAAAAACTTTAAAGTTATCCTACCCTGCAAAACCTTTTTATTATTCACACCAAACTCACTGGCAATGCATAAACCGAGGCCCGGGACGACAATAAAAAGGTTTACGGCCTCTGTCCAATACGGAGTCGGCAGAATTAGAGGCAAATTGATGTATTGTGTCTTCCAATGTAGGTAAATAAATTGGAAAGAATGCTGCTCGTAATTTAGACGGGATGGGTAGGAGTTTTAGTGTGTTTGGTAGTTGTAACTGTTGATTTGAAGTGTGGATGTTTTATTCTTTATCTTTTGTAAGTAGTAACGATCTTTTAGTGTCGAAAGGTACTCAGAAGCTAGACAATCTGCTACCAGTCTTGCTACCAGGCTTGAAATATTGTGTTACACTGTTACTGAATGAATCAGTATCTAACCTGTCCAGTGTCCGACCGAAAGTTCAGTTACGGTTTCCGTGTCGGTCGAGTTTCGGCAAAAAAACGAGTTTCGGTTTCGGCGGCAAACCTGCCGACCGAAACCAAAACTGCATTCGGGAGTTCTCGCACTGTAATCGGTCATGTTCGGCGCATTAAAATCCTTCCAAGCGAGTAAGCGACGAAGACATTTTGCCGCGTCCACGTGATTGGCTTGTGTTTGCAGTTCGTTTTGTTTGTTGTGAGTTTTCGTGTGATTTGTTTTGAATCTGGTAAGTTTTATTACGTGATCTATCATAAGAGTAGGTAATAAAAAACAAAAAAAACGAAGACTGCATAGCTATGTGATTTAAAGATCAAAAATAAAAACTGACTGATAATAACGTTTTCTGTAATTTTCCCTCAAAACATGATCCCTGTAAGGACGTTTCGGTTTCGGTTTCGGCCGAAAATGAGATTGTTGCCAAAATTCGGTTTCGGTTTCAGTCGTAAAAACCAGTTTCGGTCGGAAAGTAATCCTATCCTAAATCCACTATCTACCTGGACCTCCACAAACCAGTGACTGCGTAACAAAATGGTTCGAGATTCCTGGCTTCTGACCATGACCATGATTCTGAATGATAAAGATCTACTAATGATTGCGGTACCATCAGTTTCGCGTGATTTCCTGGGCACGATGAACGAGGCATCTCGGCATGTTAAGATGGTCACCCACCTCGGCAAGCTTAGCTTAGCCTTGGAGTTCGACATGTGTAGCTGCCATTATTTAGCCTGGAGCTAGTCTTTCTCATTTTTTTGTGTTTCGAACCCGAAAGTTCCAAACGGAGCCCTATTGCTGTCACTCACGTGTCTGTATGTCTGTACGTCTGCAGTCACACATGTTTAACAGCCAAGAGGTTGGAGCTGAGGTCTTCAAATTTTCACAGTATAAAAATGTTGTTAACCCTAAGCCAAACAAATTGACAAAACATATTTTTAAAAGGCGTAGGCCTCCCTTAAAAACATTTAAAAATATTTTCACCCCTATGATACATACTGTATTTTTTATTTTCAAAAACATTGGAAAACAAAGCAATGAGAATTATTTTTTAACTTTCCATTGACCTATAAACTTCAAATTTGGTGATAATGTTTATTATTACTTACGACTATTTTCAAACCGGTGACTGAAAACTTCGCCAGGAAACCGGCATGTCCTAGAAACAAAAATTCGAATACATGTGACATCCACCAACCCGCACTGGGCCCGCGTGGTGGATTAAGGCCCATTCCCTCTCACAGAGAGGAGGCCTGTGGCCCAGCAGTGGGAACATTAATAGGCTGATGATGATGATGATGATAACGTATATTTTACTAAGAAATACCAATATATTGATAAACCAGCTTTTTTCATTAAAAATCCGTCATTTTGCCTACTGCAAACGACTTAATATTGCGGTTTGGTACGGAACACTAATTGTACGAAGTACGACACGCACTTGACCGGTTTTAGTGCATAATTACAACACAATTGGCATTCGGGAAGTGGGCAAAACGTAAATCAAAATCACAGTTTTTTTATAATTGTAAAATCATTTTAAATGTCACCGAAGAAACAAAGCAGAAATATTTGTTTTAAACGAAGTATCGCGTCCAACTTTACATTACAAAAGTCGCTTAAAATAAACACAATTCTAATTAAAACAATTCCCTTTGTTGACGTTTTCAATTCAAAATGGACTTTACAACTGCCAATATTTCTCTATTAAAGCTAGCTATAGTTATTTTTAAGGTAAACGCAGACGGAGCAGAATATTACGAGCGCGGCATTATATTGACAAGCTTTTTTACAATTTCCCTTGTTAGTATTTATGGGTCAAGTCTTGCAACTGAATTTTTAACACAGTTACAATTTAATACAGTTGCAAGACAGTTACAGTTACAGTTTATCCCGAGTTGATTGATCTGAAAATTTACAAACACGCATGGTTTTGATAACAATGCACGGTCAGTTAAGTGACATCATTCTAAATCCAATATGGCGGACCCCTAAAGATGGTGGACCAATTATTTTTATACACCTCTATGATATGGGTATGAAATGAAATGGTTGGGTGAGAATAAGAACAAACTGGTATTTAAAAGGCTGGAAAAAAAATGTTTTTAAATTTCGTAGCATTATCTTTCTAAGTATGCAATGTCTGGGAAATAGCATCTCCTAAATCATTACAGAGGCTCTAGACAAGTGACATTATATCATCCAAAGCGTGGCGATAGCGATTGTCAAAATAAACCGGCCAAGTGCGAGTCGGATTCGCGCACGAAGGGTTCCGTACTTGGTAAATTGCGGTTTACGATTTATGACGTATTAAAAAAAAACTACGTACTAGATCACGTTCAAACCAATTTTCGGTGGAAGTTTACATGGTAATGTACATCATATATATTTTTTTAGTTTTATCATTCTCTTATTTTAGAAGTTACAGGTAGGGGGACACATTTTACCACTTTGGAAGTGTCTCTCGCGCAAACTATTCAGTTTAGAAAAAATATATATTAGAAACCTCAACATCATTTTTGAAAACATATCCATAGATACCCCACACGTATGGGTTTGATGAAAAAAAATGTTGTATTTCAGTTCTAAGTATGGGGAACCTCCAAATTTTTTTGTTTTTTTTTTTTCTATTTTTGTGTGAAAATCTTAATGCGGTTCACAGAATACATCTACTTACCAAGTTTCAACAGCATAGTTCTTATAGTTTCGGAAAAAAGTGGCTGTGACATACGGACGGACAGAAAGACAGACAGACATGACGAATCCATAAGAGTTCAGTTTTTTGCCATTTGGCTACGGAACCCTAAAAAGGCAAAATTGTATGGGATTGACAAGCAATATCGAAAAATCACGTGATTAATCTCTTACATATTGACGGTTCCACTACCACCTTCGCTGACATCGAATGCCACTTCTCTAGTGCCTCTTGCATTCTGTTCCTGAACCACCTCGCACCAGGTCTTACAGTACCGTCAAACGGGGAATCGGAACGCAGGGGTGAATAGAAACAAAACTTTGAAGGGCATTTTAACTGTGTAACCACTTTATTGGTTTCAAGCAAAGCATCGTTTTTTAGGGTTCCGTACCCACAGGGTAAAAACGGGACCCTATTACTAAGACTCCGCGGTCCGTCTGTCTGTCTGTCCGTCTGTCACCAGGCTGTATCTCACGAACCGTGATAGCTAGGCAGTTCAAATTTTCACAGATGATGTATTTCTGTTGCCGCTATAACAACAAATACTAAAAACAGAATAAAATAAATATTTAAGTGGGGCTCCCATACAACAAACGTGATTTTTTTGCCGTTGTTTGCGATAATGGTACGGAACCCTTCATGCACGACTCCGACTCGCACTTGGCCGGTTTTTTTAAAAATAATTATTGAATATATTGGAATACCTACTAAAATGCTACATACAATTTTAAATAACGTGAAAATTCCCTTCAAAGTTTTGTTTCTATTCACCCCGTTAGGCCGTAGGCGTCTAGGTCGTCAACTCTTCATGATCCATTTTATCAATGTAAAACTGCTCGAGCATACCGCTTTCCTATCTACGTCGACCTTTAGAAGTCGCTTTATCAAATTAATCAAAGTTGTTCAAGGACGTTAGAAACAGATGTTGCCAAGTTCAAGACGGGTTAGGAAATTAAATTATTTTTAACTTCAAACTTTAACTCTTAAACAATTTGTTGCGCTGCTCGTTTGGCTCTAGTTTTGGCAGTGGCTTCAAGTTTGGGTAGCTTAGTTTATTTTTGAATACTTTACGAACTTAGAAGTTGCTGTGAAATGTTTGCCACTACAAATTACCTACAACTTATATTAAGACAATACTTTCTAAGTTTCTCTTAAACTTCGCTGACAACGGTGAAGGAAAACATCGTGAGGACACCTGCACATTTTTTTTTTATTATAAAAACGTTGCCCCACACTAGGAATTTCTTCCTGTATCGTGGGTGCGTTTACAAACATATAAACTCACATACACAACACCCTTAGGTCATACAAATAATTGTTCCGTGCGGGCATCGAAGCCGCGACACGCAGCGCAGCAGTTAATCGCTCAACCACTGTGCCAACCGTGCGCCCCAACTAGTAGCCAAGTTGATAATCTACAATCGATAACACTAGTAGAAAACGAATCAATGTATGGGAATGTTATGTCACGTGGTCAGACCATAAAAATAGAAGGCGTTAACGATTGTAGAAAGGGATTCGATACGCAACGTTTGTAACTTGGCTAGGGGGGCTGAGGCTCTAGACAAGTGTTATTCGATGTCAGCGATTGCGATGGTCGAAATGCCAAAATTTTATTGACATTTCGATAGCGTTTGACATTCCCTTATATGTTTGCCATTTTTCCAATCGCGCCACGCTTTCAATGACAGAATGCCACAAGTTGACAATCTACAATCGATAACGCTAGTAGAAAACGAATCAATGTATGGGAATGACACATCTGAAGGTTAAATCACGTGGTCAGACCATACAAAGAAGGCGTTAACGATTGTAGAAAGAGATTTGATACGAATGGTGTGAATTGACTGCGGGCGTCCCTCAGGGTGGCGTTCTCTCTCCTCTTCTCTTCTCAATTTTTATAAATGCTATCACTAAGGTCCTTTCTTCTAACTATCATCTCTATGCAGACGACTTGCAGTTGTATCGCCATTTTAAAGTAGGTGAACTCGAAGGGGCTGTGGCTGCCATCAACAGTGATCTTGAAAATATTAACAAGTGGGCTAAATCCTACGGACTCTTACTGAACCCAAACAAATCGCAAGCGCTCATTGTTGGTGGTAGATACATGCTCAACCTATTGGATCACCAGTCTCTCCCGCCGATAGTGTATGATTCAGTGCCCATAGATTACTCCAAAACCGCAAAAAATCTAGGCGTTCATATGGACACTAACCTCTCTTGGGAGGTCCATATTGCAAATGTGAGTAAGAGGGTCTTTTACTCCTTTCAGTCCCTTAAACGTCTCCAAAAATTCTTACCATTTCACACTAAGGTTACTCTTGCGCAATCCCTTCTTCTACCGCTCATAGACTATGCGGATGTCTGTTTTCTAGATGCAACGGAGGTACTCCTTAATAAACTCGAGCGACTGCAGAATTTATGCATCCGCTTTATTTTTGGCCTCCGCAAATACGACCATGTGTCGGAGTTTCGGAACCGATTAAGGTGGCTGCCGATTCGGCGTCGTCGAGATACTCATATCCTATTCCTTCTCTATACCATCCTACATAATCCTAATTCTCCTCAATACCTTCGTGAACGCTTTGAATACCTCGTGCCGAGAGGTAAAACCTGTCGCACTGCCACCTCTCTTCTCCTTCGTCCTCCGCGACACACTTCCAGCCGGTATGATGGCTCCTTCTCTGTTACAGCAGTGCGTCTCTGGAACTCTCTCCCACACTCCCTCCGCGACAGCCCTTCTCTGGAGGTCTTCAAGAGGAAGATTAAAGATCATTTCCTTGCACAATGACATAGTATTAGTATATGTATTTATATATATAGGTATATGTATTTAAGTAAGTATATTTATGTTTTAATTTAATTCGTCATAGGTTATTTTAATATTGTACACTGGATCCTGCCCTCTATATTGTCATCTTTCTCTGTCACCATAGGGTTTGCTGTAAGAGAACTCAACAATGAGTTAAGCTCGCCTTTGTACATGTACTTTATTATCACACTGTATGTAATGTTGTTTTTTTTTGGTGTACAATAAAGAATTAAGAATTAAGAAACGTTTGTAATTTGGCTAGGGGGGCCGGACTTATTAACTTAGATATTGTAAGTGCAAGTGTCTTCTCTGTATGAGAAGAGGTATTTGCCCTGCACTGGGACAGTAACAGATTGTTATTATTATTATTTTATTAAGACAATATTGAAAGCAGTACCCTCAATAAAGACCAGTATTTTTTTTGATAAAGTGAAAAGGGCGACTGAAAAAGAAGTTTATGGAAAATCGGCCGAAACATTCTGAAAGTCATCCTATTCTACATCGCATAAAAGGTAGCACTTTACGAAAATCTAAGTTACTATAGAGAGTCTTCCAAGAATTCGGCCCGTTGCCTTTTAAGACCCAGATTATTCAGAATCAGACATCACTTAACTGTGGACGTGGGCACGTGGTACCTACCCAGAATTTAAAATTAGGGTTAGAATGTGAAGGTTTTGAAGGCCAACTGTCTTGTGGTCTCTGAAATAGGTCAACGTTTCAGGAGCGCAAGAAACCTCTTTACTTGCAGAACCAACTTATAATTAACCCAATTTTCCTTATATTTGATATTATGCAACATGGAAATCGGATTATAAATTATGCGAGTAGTTTACACATTCACTAAATATTGTGGAAGTATTCCCGTTTGAGCACCAATTTTTAGAGCAACTATGCTTTGAGCACCAAAGGTATTTCTATTTGAGCACCAAAAAAAAAAAGAAAAAAAAAATATATATATATATATATATATCTTGGTGATCAATGGGGAACAATAAAAATTCAAAGATGTTTTTAACGATTTCGTAACCTTGTTTATGTTTGTTTCACCTTGTTTACAGAGTGTGGTATAAATTATAGGGTGTTCCAAACCACGATAAATATATATTATATTGCGGTTGTGGCATAACTTTACGTGTCATTTTCTCAAAACCGCCTTTTCGGACTTACTGCCCTGTCGATTACCATGGCAGTATAGGCCTCTTCATGAGTGGTAATCCACCACAAAGGCTCAATGTAATTTGGAGAATAACTCACTAACTCCTCAAATGATTTCGGTCGAAGTATACACAGAAGCAAAGCCAAAGAAAAGATAAATGGATTGTGAGAGAAATGACAAGCAAGAAAAAGGAGTGATAGTTGACAGGGGAGAATGACATAAAACAACGTGTTGCTCCGATCCTAAGCAACATTGGATGAGGGCAGGTAGACGATCATGATGAAATGTTTACAAATAAGTGTACAAATAAAACACAATTAAATCAATTATATTTGTTTCCATAGGACAACTTATGCATACAAAAGCGTAACTCAGAACCTAAATTCGGTAAAGAACTCTATTCCAGGCTACGTGAAAACACAAAGATCATTTCCATTCTCCATTCAACCTTAAGAACACATTCCCCACGCTTCATCGAACAATATCAATATGAACACAAGATTTTGTAATCTTGTGTCAACAACCCGCGGCGAACTTTGCACAACTTTTACAGTTCGCACTCCGCATTTATCTTGTTACATCATGGACTCCTGGTAGCCGGGACTAAGTTACCTATATATTCTAAGTCATATCCCCCACTTGTGACTCAATAAAATTGACAAGTTAGCTTGTTAATTAGTCGAGGGTTTTTTTCTGTTGCCATAGTAACTGTGTCGATTAGAGTAAAGGAAGTTCCTTCAGAAGGACTTCTTCATGATTCTGGTCTCCTGGTAGCAGTGGTGTCTCATCCCATACAAAGAAATCGTGCCGACGTACTGTACTGATTATACTGATTATTTTTTGTACATCAATCGCGTTCGGTTCCATTCCACAGATATAGATGGTGATCTATATATCGCCGTGAAAAGGAACCAAACGCGATCGATTTACAAAAAATAATCGGAATAATAAGATTAAAAACGCTAGCAACGTCGGCACGGTTTCTTTGTAGGGGATGAGGCATCTGTATGCTAGAATTATATTATCTGTGCCTGGTAGTTTGGGAGTCTTTATAGCTCATGGTTCTGGTCTTGTGATCTCATTTAGAGTCTTTAAAGACAGTAACGACTTCCGAAAAGTATTACATAAATTAAAGGCCACGGCAAAATTCAAAGAGCATGTCCATTCAACCTTAAAAACACATTCTCCTCGCTTCACTCAACAATATCAATATGAATACAAGATTACAACCCGCGGCGAACTTTCCGCAACTTTTACAAGGTATAGTTCTGATACAGTTCGCACGCCGCATCTATCTTGTTGTTTCACGAGCTTCTGGTAGTTACTCGAGACTAAGTTTCTCTTCATAACGTAGGAATCTGAATGAGTTCAATCGGGAAATAGGTTGCTTGGAAGTTGGTGCCGATATTTTGTTTTTGTTGAAAAGAGGGTATTTTGATGTTTTTTTATGGAATGGAGAGGAAATTTATTTTATTTATTTAGACTTCATGCACAAAAAGTACAATGGCAAAATTCAAAGACATGTGACATCTACCAACCCGCACTGGGCTCGCGTGTTGGGTTCCTCCGACGTGTTTTTTGCACATACGCAGGTACGTAAGAAAAATACGCGCCAAACGTATTATGCACCTACTCACACGCGTATTTCACAGGTCCAATTGGACGGTGGTTTTTGAAGAAAAATCTTCACTTGCAACACTTTCTGGCTGTATCCTTCGTTCAATCGATTCATATTTCACTGACTTTGGTAACACTTTGACACCACTAAAATTGAATGACATAAAATTTTTACAAAATGCATCTGTGTTTTTTGAGACTCTGACGCCATGTTTTTTCGTTGTGTAAACAAAATAGCTTTTATTACATTTTATTATTGTTAAGTGTTGTTTATTTGGAATTGCTTGTCTAAACATTACCTAGGCTAAAATTTCCATTATGGGCCGTTGATTTGGAAGTTATTTTTTTTTGTAGGTAGTACTCATAAATAGAAAGCTTTTTACAAAATTTCAAGACTCAGAAAGTTTTTTTTTTTTTGTATGTTTTTCGTGAGGTAAAAAAATGAGAATTAGTCCAAGAGCGAGCGAAGCGAGCTCGGGAGCTTAGGGCATCCCGACACGGATAGGATAGGTTCGAAGGATGACGTCGTCGACTTTGTTGCTTAAATAGTAATCTTAAACTAACCATAGATATCTCCATAACCATGGGGCTCCGAGTAGTGGGGATGGTACCCAAACCTGCCCCTCTCCCCCTCCACCCTCTGCGCGCCAAAAACCAACGGCCCATAATCGAAATTTTAACCTAAAGTTTTATGGTGCGAGTGATAGATAAGCGATTGAAAATTATAAAAGTGATAAGTTGCTACCGTATTTCATCACTGCGAGATGAGGTCAGTTTTATTTGCTTATTGAATAGTATAAATAGGTCGTTAAAATCACAACGAAGCCAAGGAAGTATAATATTATACCATGATTCATAGCTCATTTTCAGATTCATATTCTCAATTTTACTGAGGGCCCACCCAAAAATAAAAAAAACGCAGCCGGTGCTCGCGTTTACAGGTACCTTGCCGCATATGTACCGGCTCGCGCAAAAGGTTAAGTTGTCAAAAAAGTGAAATCTAAGCTTGAAAAGCCAACAGACTACATAATATAAAGCATCACAAATGTAATCACGAAGGTCTAAGTGAGTTAGATAAAATTTTACCAGCTACATGAATCCTATATGGTTTATATAAGGCACCCAGCTTATTAAATATTGCTATTATTATGATATAATCCAAACTCTGTTACGAAGAATTTACCACTGGACTCTAGCGTAGGTACCGATTTTTTTATAACTTTTATATAATAATTATTTTGAAATTCCGCCCATTAGCCAATAGCCATTTATCAAAATAAAGGCAGAATAAAAACTGTTTGAAATAAAATTGGATAGTTATTTTGTGAAACTAACCGCGATTCGATAGCAATTCATTTCGGACCAATTCCCGATCCCAATGAATCAAATAATAGAGACTTCATATTTATGTTTTGTCAGCTACAAAATTAATTCCGTGTCAGAACTTTATCCTATCGGAAAAATAGTATTTTCTAACTAAAATGGAAACGAGTTTTTGATACAAAAGCAAACAGAATTATATTTTTTTGCGCCAGTTTTGCGTTTTTTTTTAAACTATAAGCTATATACCTACACTACACACATGCCGACACCTGTAAATCAAAGCGCCCTGTTGAATTTTCTTGTAGATACAATGCTAAATATAATTAGAACTAAACTACGAGTCGGACTCGTGCACAAAGGGTTCCGTACCATTATCGCAAAAACGGCAAAAAAAACACGTTACTTGTATGGGAGCCCCACTTAAATATTTATTTTATTCTGTTTTTGTATTTGTATATGTTGTTATAGCGGCAAAAGAAATACATCATCTGTGAAAATTTCAACTGTCTAGCTATCACGGTTCATGAGAACAGCCTGGTGGCAGATAGACAGACAGACAGACGGACCGCGAGGTCTTAGTAATAGGGTCCCGTTTTTACCCTCTGGGTACGGTACCCTAAAAACCGCCTAATTTGGAGATCAAACACTGAACATTATGGTCAGCAGCCGGGATTGCAAGTGCTAGATTACAATCAACGACATTATAATTACAATCAACGGATAGTATTACCACAGCTGGGTTATAGATGTCCTCTCGTGTCAAATGTGGGCTGTAATCCAACTCGCGGACTGAGGGAGGATTTGGTGGATGATTTTTTCGAGTTTTTATTAAACCCCGACGGAAAAAGATGGGTGTTATAAGTTTCACGTGTGTTGCTGTGTATCTGTGTATATGTGTGTCTGTCTGTGGCATCATAGCGTCCAAACGGGTTAACCGATTTTGATTTAGATTTTTTTGTTTGAAAGGTGTTTTTGCCGAGAGTGTTCTTAGCTATGTTTGAATAAAATCAGTTCAGCCGTTCAAAAGTTATGGGCGTTTTACTGTTTGAATCGGGGTGTTTTCGCAAGATATCAGTGTCATAATTACGTGTTCAATAGATTGCCGATCGAAGCGTATCTACAATGTACTAGATAAATTATGTAAATGAAATAAAATATTTTGGGGGTTTTTTAAATTATCATATTTTACTTGTGGTAAAAGAAATAGTCGGCAAAAAGTATTGACATAATGAAAAAAGTGCAACCTCAGTAAAAAGGGCACTAATTAAACACCAGTCTCACGTCCATACCCCAACCACTTCAAACATTAACATTACCGACTACAAGTCCTCCATAAAATGCTCTATGCCCCCAATTGGTCAATAACAGTCATTAGTCGTCAATCATAGCGGCCGAAGTAATCAATTAATGCGTATCAATAGGTTTCAATTAAATTAAACTCGAATATTAATTAACAATGCCATTATTTTGGGGTGTTCAATAAATTATAAAGGTTTAAACTTTGATTTTGGGTGGTTGTTTTTGTATTGGTTTGGTTGTGTTTTAACCCTGATGTAGGTAGGCTCGTGGTTGCGGATTTTAAAAAGCAAATTATATGTTTAGATAGCATTCAAAGGCTCGATTTACCATGTATTACTAACAGGAGTTATTTTTAATTGGACAGAAAAGTTGAAAGGAAACCGTTGGTCCTGGTATGGTCATGTGATGAGGAGGGATGAATCGCATGTTACTAAAAGAGTTATGAATATAAATGTGGATGGATGGAGAGGGAGAGAACGGCCAAAGAAAAGATGGATGGACTATGTGAAGAGTGATATGAAAGGAAAGGGAGTCAGTGAAAGCGTGACGGAGGACAGGACGGTATGGAAAAAGAAAACGTGTTGCGCCGACCCCAAGTAACATGGGACAAGGGCGGGAAGAAGATTTTTAATTGGATAGATATCTTGACTTATTTTTTATGAGAAAAGCCCGCACCACTATTCCTAACCACTGCAACTTTTGGAAGACAAAATTAACATTAGCAACCTTTAGAAAAATACAGAGGCATGACACTCGACGAGTCCTGGAGAAATTATTCACATTGCAAAATTAAAGAAAAAAGATCAGTGGAGGAGATAAAAACATAGTTTTCCTCCAAATCGATTTGACTTTTTGTAATTGCGTTTCTGAAGATTCAGCTAGTGAAGAACTTTGCTCATAACTATTATTTAGATAGCTTATCGAATCGACAGAGATTATCTCAAGACGTTAGAAAACGGGCACTTACTACACTTGACTAATATTATAGGACGTGTAACGATTTATAATGCACATTTGAAATAATATTCAGTTACTATAATATTCAAAACCTAGAAAACAAAAAATTAAAAAAAATATTATTAAATTAAAAATAATAATAAAAAAAAAAAAAAAAAAAAAAAAAAAAAACATTTTATTATAATAATAAATTAAATTATTATTATTAATAATAATTTTTATTAAATTATTATTTTAATTATTTAATTTAGAAATGTCTACCTTATTTTGTATATTTTTGCAAAAAGTGGTTAGATTTTAAACGCCAGCCATTGTCGAATAAATAAATAAATAACTTCTAGCATCGCTTGAAATTACAGCTGGTCATCAGTCCGCCTAGTGGAATGCCTTCCAACGCTGCGTCTTCCGGTACGCGGTCGCGAGAACTTTTAGGCCCCATCGATCATACGCTCTGCGTGAATGTGCCCTACCATTTAAGTTTGACAATTTTCAGTCACGTCAATAAATATAACGTAGTAAAAGTCGTAGGCCCTCGGTCTCATACGTCAGTCACGTCACGACTGGCGCATCTCAGTAATCACGCAAATTACATCCTTAAGGTTACACTAGTCGACGGCACGAACTATTTTGTGCGCGGGGTTAAAATGCGTGCTATAACAACCGACAACACGTGCGGAACAGATAGATACTGTTATGAGCAGTAAGAAGCTAGTACGCGTACGAATACACAGTTTTGCAAATTTGTAGTAAAATGGATGATGATTTAGAACGAAAACGAGCGCGCGAAATTTTATAAACAGACCTTTGGGAGTCTGGATATCATGAAAAAACGACTGAATGTATCTGTTAAAAATAAAATTATTTGCATTGTTGAACTACTAATCTATTCCTGTATGGAGGCCGTTTTTCAATTTTTCTTCTTCTTATGGTACTTATTTGCGCCCAAAGATGCGTTAAAATGAGTGTTAAAATATGGAACTTTAGAAGCTCATAACTAACGAGTAATTTTTTTTTTTTACTTTTTTGCTTCCATACAGGGCTAGATAATGATGAGACAAATTGATATATTTTTTTATTTTGAACGTACATCGTCAAAAAGTGGAGTAAAAGCCAGACTACGTTTGTATGGAAGAATTTTCGACTAGTGTACCCTTAACGTAGACGACTTGACGATGACGTGACTGATGTTTGTATATGAACTCTTGCATAACACCGGCCGCTTGATTATCTACCAATCACAATGCGCCGAACCGCCGACGTCATTACACGGATGGACGATATTATGCCAATACGCAGTGAAAATGATTCCGCGTTCCGTTAAATTCATATGTCCATAATTTGATTTGTCGTTCCTTGATTGTACGATAATTAGTATATAACTGGTTAGTTCGGAGTAATTTTAATACCAGCTTTATTACAGGAATTTCATATTCAAACAGAATTATTTGAGCGGATTATTCTGTTCGAGTCTGTGTTTGTTTTTGTTAATTATTTGTTTGCGTAGTAAATGAGATTTGTGTAGTGTTGTATTAGTGGTATTTGAGGGTAATTTGAAGTTGTGTAGATTGTTATATTGTTGTCTAAATTAATAATTATCGTTCTATGAGGATGAACGTGCAGTAGAAATAGATTGAAAACAGTTTAAATTAGGATGTATTCTCTACCTTTTTAAACCCCGACAGAAAAAAAGGGGTGTTATAAGTTTGACGTGTGTTGCTGTGTATCTGTGTGTCTGTCTGTGGCATCATAGCGCCTAAACGAATGAACCGATTTTAATTTAGTTTTTTCTTTGTCGAGCGTGTTCTTAGCTATGTTTTAATAAAATCCGTTTAGCCGTTCAAAAGTTATTCACATTTTACTTTTTTAATCTGGATATTTTCGCAAGATGTCGTGTCATTATTACGTGTTTCGATAGATTGTCGATTGAAGCGTGTCTGCTACTAGGTATATTATATGTAGTTTAAAAAACATGAAATAAAAATCGAGGGTTTTTAAATTTGTAATTTTATCTTGTTAGTAAGATTTTTTTATCGCTTGACAGGAAAAGCCATAAAGAATGAATTTTGAATTGAAGAATGCTTTGTTCATTTTGTTTGACCGTGCGTTAACGACCAAAAAATTTCAGAAGATAATTTTCATTTACTCGAGCTTTCAAATGAGAGTATTCATATATATGGCACTCTCTGAGACTAAGCAGTCGATTCTCTCCACAATCCGGTACTTTTATTATTTCCATTTTGATTACTTGCCTTCAAGATTCAAAGTAACAATAAAAGAACACTTCTTATACAGCTCCTGTCAACCTCAGAGAAGATAAATTTTCCATTTTTAGAAATACAAAGTAAAATAAAGTCTAAGATATTTACAGAATTTGTAGGTAAGAGTAACATCTGCTCTTTAACTTTTATTATACAGCCGTGTCTTAATTTCTCAAAATTAATTCTGTCTAAACGAGAAAATACATCATGTCACATTTTTATCGTTCTCCTTGAAAGTCTAATCCATTTTGAAATTACGCAAACGTCCCAATTTATTCTGACGTTTTAATTTTACGCAAAATAATAAAACGACTCACGGTGTAAGAATATTACAAATTTGTTATGCGTTGTAAAAATAATATAAGAAAACATTACGTATTATTTTATGCTAACGACTGCTATAAGCATGTTTGGCCGCCATTTTACTCTGAGCTCTGAAATTTCAAATTATTTTAGCGGGAAGAGTTCAAGCTATTCAGTCGTTTAACATTCTCTGGGGGAACGCAGTGCGATGCAGATTACAGGGAAATTTTGTCTTATTTGAATATAATAAAGCGTAAGATCGACGGTTTGTAAATATTCATACAATCAGAGTGGTTTATGTTAATTTACTTGTGTCACGACAACATTTTCAATATGGCGGCGTTTTGGCGCCAAAAGTGGTGTATTATGCGGCTCGTTTGATATTAATTCGGATGTTTTGCTAAATCATTTTCTTTTGTGTAAAAGTTCGTTGGCTTTTACATTATGGTGAATGTAATTTCGAGCAGTATTTACGTTAAGTTGGGTTTCTTATTTATTTAAGCTTTTATTGGGGGACCGCCATCTTTCACGGGGTTGCCAGGCTTTGGGATTGCAAATCAGATTGTGTGCTTTTTGCGCATGATAAAATCTTTCTTGTGGTATTTTAGCGTGATGGTTTCACTTATATTCATCATCATCATCATCATTTCAGCCGAAAGACGTCCACTGCTGGACATAGGCCTCCCCCAGGCGTCGCCACATTGACCGATCCTGTGCGTCTCGCATCCAGCGCCTTCCCGCAACCTTAACCAGGTCATCGGTCCACCTAGTGGGAGGCCTTCCAACATACCGTCTTCCGGTTCGCGGTCGCCATTCCAGAACTTTTCGGCCCCAACGGCCATCCGTTCTGCGAGCACTTATATTAATCATTGCTAATTATTTTCTCTGACCTAAGAAAAATAGGTTTCTGTCCTCTATGCTTTCATTACTTCCCCAAATACAAGTAAATGCTGTGTGCTCGAAAAGCGGGTCAAAAAACTCATCGGCAATGATGCACTGGTTAAGTCAAAGCTCCAGAGCCTTGAATATTGCCGCCGAGTTGCTATAGCTTGTCGGTTTTTTATCGGTTGCATTTCGGGGATTGTGCGATGGAATTGCATGATCTAATTCCGATAAGCCCGTTTAATCATCGGACTACAAGACGTACCGCGATACGACATCGGTACATGGTGGACATCCCACCCATACGCACTAAACGTTTTGGAAATACTTTCATTATGTGTACAGCTAAGGAGTGGAATTCCCTGCCGGAGTCTGTGTTTCCCGATAGCTACGATCAGGGGTCTTTAAGTCAAGAGTGAATAGGTTACTTCTAGGCAAGCGTGCTTCACCGTCGACCACATCATCGCTTACCATCAGGTGAGATAGTGGTCAAGCGCGAGCCTATTATAAATAAATAAAAAATATTGAAGTTGGGCATGCTTTCTTTTTCTCTGAAAAGATTGAACCATCCATAAAATGTCTACTGATCACAAAAAGAACAGATTTTTTTCAACTTTAAGACGTTTTATGAAGGCTGTCTCTTTTCTAATGTTTAACGTTCAAAAGCTGCTGTTTCTCAGCCTTATTTGAATATATGAATTTTCATTTCATCAACTTAACCTTTAAATCGATACACGTGGCTACATGAATTAATTTACATAAAGACATCACTGAATTGGAGGTGCTCGTGGCTAAATAATAACAGCCGCACGGGTCTGTCTTCAAGGTTAAGCAACGCTTGACGAGGTCGGTCCGTGGATGGGTGACCATTTTCAACATACCGAGTTTCCTCCGTGCCTCGGAAAGCACGTTAAGCCGTTGGTCCCGGCTGTCATTTGAAGATCTTTGACAGTCGTTACGGGTAGTCAGAAGCCTGAGATCTGACACCAGTCTTGCCAAAGGGTATCGTGTTACCCAGTTACTGGGTTGTGGAGGTCAGATAGGCAGTCGCTTCATGTAAAACACTGGTACTCAGCTGAATCCGGTAAGACTGGAAGCCGACCCCAACAATAATTGGGAAAAAGGCTAGGCAGATGTTGAAAGACATCACTGAATTCACCGCACCGACAAAAACTTTTCTAGTTTTTAATTAACTGTAAGGTGAAACAGAAGTTCTTTATAAGAAATTCCTTAAAAGGAGAATCGTACTCATAATTATAAACATCTTTTACTAAGGGACCAATCCTGAAATTACTGTTTTTGTAGGGTTAACAAAGGTTAACTTTAGGTTAGGAGTTACCAAAAAACAAAAAATGCCTCGACGTGATTCAAATTATATCACACTGATAGACGATAACTAAGCGAAATTGCAAGTAAGTCCACATGAAGCCCTAGACCAGTCACATTCGATCATCAAAAATGTGGCGATAGCGAATGGAAAAATGTCATAAACGTATGGGAATGTCAATCGCCTTCGAAATGTCACGTGACCCCTAACATTTTGGCATTTCAACCATCGCCATCGTTTACATCGAAATGTCAAAAACGTATGGGAATATCAAACGCCTTCGAAATGTCAAGTGATTAAATCCCTAACATTTTGGCATTTCAACCATCGCCATCGTTTACATCGAAATGTCAAAAACGTATGGGAATATTAAACGCCTTCGAAATGTCAGGTGATTAAATCCCTAACATTTTGTTATTTCAACAACGAAATGTCAAAAACGTATGGGAATATCAATCGCCTTCGAAATATCACGTGATTAAACCTCTAACATTTTGGCATTTCAACCATTGCCATCGTTTACATCGAATGACACTTTTCTAGAGCCTATGGACGCATTTCGAAGAATTTCGACCGATCGTCGATAGGCAATATCGCACAGAAATACTTGTCAAGTGCGATTTTGCCTATCGACGCAGTTTAAATTGCGTTGCACGATCAGGAAGGTATTATATGCAAACATTATAAAAAAAAAAAAAAAGTTGTAAATGGAGCAGTATATTTTTTCCGCGCGTTTTTAAGTTTGTTTCTATAGTAACATTTGTTCATAATGATGATTGCAATGACCACTTTATCAGGAATTGCCTTGTACAAATATATGATACTAGCTTCTGCCAGCGGCTTCGCCTGCGTGAATGTCGAAAATTATTTCCAAGGGAACATATTCCCGTGATAGAAAGATAATATCCTATGTGCATATAACAAGTTGCCAAAGTCAGTTATAGAATTGACCGATGGAAAATTCAAAAACTACATCAAACGTGTCCTTATTAAAAAAGCATATTATAAAATCAAGGACTACGTTGAAGATAAAAATTTTAGCTCCTTCTGCGCATGCGGCTTCCCCAGGGAAGCCGCATGCGCAGCTTAATGCGCAGCGTAACTCATAACTCATAAACGGCGCAAATATGTGGATGTCTCTAACTATTCTCAATCTCATTTTTTCTTTTTGTCCTTCTTTTAATTAGACTTTTTACAATGATTTCAATATTTAATCTTTATAGCCCTTTGCTAAGAATAGTTACAGTAATGATAACAACATTTGTGCCACATGTTAAATTTAGTCTTGTAATTTTTTTTCTTTTTTTCTTTGTATATATTCTTCTCCCGATTGTTGTGAATGTGTGAACATTGTAGGCCTTCTAGATTTCTAGACGCTTGTTAACATTTGTTTCTTACGACTTATTGTCGGGCCTACGTTGTCCCCCCATATCTAAGCACTAATGCTGTAACATGGAAATATTGTAAAAACAAACCAACTTTTTTTTAAAAGAGTAACCGTGGAGTTTCTTGCCGGTTCTTCTCCACAGGAAACGACCAACCCGAACCGTGCACCTTTTGTCGACGTTTTATAAGTGCCCATGTAGGCCTATGTGAAATAAAAAACATTTGATTTTGATTTTGTGCTATTCCAGACTATAATCTATCTCTGTGCCAAATTTCATCCAGATCCGTCCAGCCGTTTGAGCGTGAAGAAGTAACAAACATACAAACACACTCACAAAATTCGTCTTTATAATATTAAGTGTGATTAACACAGCATGTCCAGTACTGCAATGTTCAGCCAATCAATCAAGCCAGCACTTTTGCATACTAACCACAAAACTAAACGGGGTCGAAACACGCAATCGTTATGTGTGTATTAATAAAAATACTCGTAAATGTTTACTAGAAAATATAGCGGGGAGAAGGGATTTTGACGTGGCAACAGATTTTGGAAGGGAAAATAACGCTAATGGCAGTTGGGTTTTGAACTTTGAGTTCGGTTATAATAGAATTCTGTCTTTTGAATCTAAGCACCAAAATTGAAGATTAAACTTTGAAACTTGCAATGAACAAGTTTTTTTCTGTTTTCAGAGGGAATCCTTGGAAAAGCGCCTAAACTTAATGGATTAGACTGTGAAATTGTTTTCCGATCAGGACATGGGAGCGGCACGTTTATTCTTAAAAAACCACAACAACTAGCACATCCCTGGAGACCAGTAAACAGGTCTACATCCAGACGTGGCGAGGGCGTACTACAGTAAGAGCACCGATATTTTTCGCTGAAGAACCAGAGCATCTGCATATGCCATCAACGGGCATTACTACACAGTAAATAATACATCACTCAAGCTCTATAAGATTATCAATACAGTACCACTAACTGACGTATTTTGCGAAGACCTGAAACCTACCGACCTCGCTAAAAAACTGACCATAAACCGATCAAAAAGCCAAAGATTAAAACAGATCTTGAGAAGACCTGAAACCTACCGACCTCGCTAAAAAACTGGCCTCAATCCGAGCAAAAAACCAAAGATTAAAACAGATCTTAAGAAGACCTGAAACCTACCGACCTCGCTAAAAAACTGACCTCAAACCGAGCAAAAAGATTAGAACAGATAGACTGAGATTCTGTCTAGCAGATTCTCAAATGAATTGGTGTCATAAATTACAACATCCCATACATTGTTGCACAAAACAACAGTACAATAATATTAAAACAACTGGCGGCGTTTCTAACAGAACTGATTACATTAATTTGTCACGGCGAGTATTTATTCGAACCGTGACAGCTGCTGTTAGAAAATAACACAGTGGAATAACCGGTGCTATTGTTAAAACAATGTGACATTTATAGTATTTTTTATTGTTAACCGGCTCAATTATATTAGGTTATAAATGTCGAATTTTTGGTAGTAAATCGTTATAAAGATTGTTTGAAATTTCGTTGACGCTGTGCTGGAACTTGGTTACGTAATCACAGTATGTTTTATAATATTGCTCCTTTAATTTAATTTTCATCTATGGTATACCAGTGACTTTAGAACAAAGACGTAACTATGTCATGTCTTTATGGTCGTCAGATTTATCAATACAAACTTAAAAATCAATTTCATGCTTGTCACAAACTGATCAGGTCGCCGGCTTTAAGGCTCTTACAGACATGTGCGACGCGACAAAGCGAGGACGTTTTTCACAGACATTGAAGTCGCGTCGTTTCTATACAGGGTGGCTAAAAGGTCAAATTCAAATTCAATTTCAAATTCAATATTTATTTGCTCAAACATGAGTACAAGTACACACAACAAATTGCCAATATGTAAGAGATGTTAAAAAAATACAGAGCGTCATGTTTGCCTTAAATAAAGGCATGCAAATATTAATAATAGATTATAGAAAAAATTAAAATCACACAATTCAAATCAAAATAACAATAATCATTCAGAATCGTGGATCAAACGCAACTAGGGGTTAGATGGAGTCATCAGCTGCAAAAAATTGTTCTACGGGAGGTCCTTAAGGTCAATCCCTGCGGAGTTATAATTTATTTTGTGTTATTATGAGAAAATTGACTTTTTTTTACTAATTCTTATTAAAATGCGAAAAAATCTACAACCTGTATCTTTTTTATAATTTTGATTAGATTGGTACTAATGAGTCCTTGCGTTAGACATGCTATTATTTATGGTTGTTGATTGGGTGTGTTGAAGATAATATTATCTTTTACGTTTTTTTTTTCTCAAATCATAATTTTTTATTTACTTCGGACCTCAAATTTTGGCGCATTAAATAGGGATTCTGAAAAAGTATAACACATGGCCGCTTATGGCCATGTATGTTATACTTTTTCAGAATCCTGATAACCCCATCTAAACCCTAGTTGCGTTTGATCCACGACTTTTTGTCCAAACTGTATAAGAGAGCATTCAGTAGATCAGTGGTTAAGTGACAACAAAACTAAATTGCATTGTAACAAAAAAAATACAGTTTTACAAAATATCTCTGTTGACTGAATTATGTACTTCAAACATGAAAAACTGAAATCATTACCACTCTAATTAGACAAAATAATTCCTTAGAACCAACACTTAAAACTATTAATCTATATCTTGACCGGTAACTATGAGAAATGACTGGTTACGTAGTTCTTGGCGTAAAAACCTCGCGTGACCATTCAGACGTTGTTAAATTATTATTTATTATAGTTTGTAAAAAAGAATATGGAAGTGTACACGCATTCATACAAGAAATTACATAAAAAAGCAATGGTTTATGATGAAAAAACTGCAAAGTTAAACGATATGAAAATACCAGTCGTGACTGGATGGAGGGTAATGAACCTCGTTGTAAAAATAGGTTTGAATTTAGAATAGAATTTCCATTCTATTCATGCATGATCTATTCCACGGAAAGAAAAATAAAGTAATAAGCAAAAATCTTTAATGATAGCATTATTAGTATCATAAAGTTTGCTTCAATTTTAATGAAAACGATTTGGCACCCACCGTGGGACTAGAACAACAACTATCCACAGATTTTAAAGAGATGTAAAATATTTAATTATTAACAGATTAAACCACAATCATCAATAAGTAAACTCTGGATATTAATGACGTATGGCTGAGTGATCGATTATGGCGCCCAGCACGGGACAACTCTCTACCGCTCTAAGATTTTAAGAAGCTATCATAATAATGTTCTTCTGTCATGTATATAACTTCATTACGTAATTATCTCAGTAAACAACAAACATCAACAAATACACATCGGATACTGCGTACTGAATGTACGAAGTTGGCCCCAGGCAAGGGACAAATTCAATGAGATTGAATGGAGCAGTTAATTATTATATCGCCTTCGGAATTCCAACATGCATTCTGCATGTGGACGTAGTTAAACATGTTAGTACATAATAATGTGAACAAAAACTTCCTAGTTACTTGTAGGCAACTCATTCTGCATTATCTGTGCTTTTTTAGTCTGTGTCTTTTATGTTGTGTTAGTTGTAGTTTATTGTTATCTGTGATTTTCTTGTTGTTCAGTTAGATTTTTGAAAGTGTGATGATGAAAAATAATGTAAGTTTTTCATATTATTCTAAAAACTACGAATCACACACTAAAATCAGTTTTTAAACTCTCCAATTTCAATTTTAAATCCACTTCACACAATGCTTAATTATCAATGAACGACGTTCATGATTGCAGTCAGTCTGATTAAAGGGTTGCGATTGACCCACATTCCGTAGAGGAGCGACGTAAGGGAAGGGACACATGATTATGTTGTCCAACCGAATGTCGATTTCAGGCCGAAACCGAAACCGATTAATCGGGTATCGCCATCACCTCCGGCCGAAGCCGAAGCCGAAATTTTAACCCTAAGAAATGAAATTTCCTTATACCTACAACCTGGTAGTCTTTAAGTCAAGAGTGAACAGGTGATTTTAGGCGATTGTGCTTTATGTCGACCACATCATCCCTTACTATAAGGTGAGATAGAAGTCAAAGTCGAGCCTATTAACAATAAAAAATAGTTCATGATTACTTAAGAGTGAACATAATACAACATTATTAATTAATCTTTAAGTTCACAGATAATGTAATACTAGCATATAGATGCCTCATCCCATACAAAGAAACCGTGCCGACTTAACTAGCGTTTTTCGTCGAATTACACTTATTATTTTTTGTAAATCGATCGCGTTCGGTTCCGTTCCACGGCGATAGATAGATCACCATCTATTTCCAAAACATTATCAGTATAATCAGACGAAAAACGCTAGTTACGGTGGCACGGTTTCTTTGTATGGGATGAGGCATTTGTATGCTATTATTATATTATCTGTGGCACAAGTAATTTTTAATGATTAAAATAACCATGCAAATATAATAACACTTAAAAATAATTCGTACCGGATTTGTAATTTAAAATTTCAAAGCTTGCCAGAAATCTTTGGCTTCGGCCAAATCTTCGGCTCATTATGGTCGAAACCGAAGGTTTGACCGAAAGACGCCGAAACCGAAGTCAAAGCCGAAGCGGCAATGAAGCCGACACCGAAGCTTCGGTCAGACACGACATGATTGTGAAAACAAGTGCGCACCAATTGCCGAACAAGGGATTATTGTTTGCTCTGGGTCTGTTTAAAAGAAATAATTGTTTAGGGAAATGAAAATTGATTTGACATGTTCATACAAAAGTAGGGGTGTTTTTCATCTTTGTCAAGTATTGCTATTTATGGTTGTCACATATATCAGGGACTATACAGTCTAACTAAGCATGTTTGCTTTAGCAACGAACAGGTAACTGTCTAAGTCCTGGTGAATTCTAAGGAAAATACATTTCTTAGATGACACTTTATCAGGCACACACAATTAAATATAATAAAGAATACAGTGCGTGCAACGAAAGATGAGACTTAACACACCACGTGGTTTGACTTCCGCAGTAGACGATTTTAGGTCTCTTTAGCGGTATGAGGTCTGAGTGCGGGAGGGGACCGGGCATCATCGCGGCGGCGGACAGAGCGCTGGAGGCGCGGTCAAGTCTCATATTTCGTGGCACGCATTGTAAGTGCTCAGATAGTCGCCTTTGTGCTCGCTTGGTTGCTAAGTGTGTTGAAGGGTATAAAGATAACAGATAAAAAAGGACCCACATTTAATCTTCACAGAGCAGGTAGAGAACCTATTGTATCATTAACCGACTACAAAGTCAAGATTCTGGACTGCTACTAAGAAATTCCTGACAGGAAAACCCAATTACACTTTGCCCGGCCTGGGAGTCGAACCTAGGACCTCATGCTTAGCTGCAGCGACTACTAGACCAACGAGGTTTATTAAAAACTACTAATTTGTAGCAACAAAAACATTTCAACACTAACAGCCCTCATTATTTAAAATGAATCCTGTTTTTATAAGTTTTTAAACTGACATGGGTCACAATCATTAGAATTTATATTTGTTTCGGGATATTTCTTGCGGCTTGATATTTCGGCACCGTTACAAACGCCATGATCACGAAAACCGAAATCTAAATAAACATGGTAAATTTCCCGAAATAAATATTAATTCTTTTGAATCCTGTTTATGTTCTCAACTCCCCATAAACGTCATCAACATTTTTGATGTCTGCCAACATTTCGCACAAAAAAACGTCAACACCGTTTTTATAGCTGGTAACATTACTTACAAAACAAAAAACAAAAAAATTAAGAGGCAATATAGCAGAATAACTATCGTTCATGCGTATCCAATAATCCGCTGGGCGATGAAGGGCTTTATAGACCAATAAACGTTTTTTATTTGCGCTTCAGTAGACAAAACAATTCTTCAACTGGACAGGAATTTCTTATAACCCTATTTCTTTTGTTGATGATATTGTTTTGTTGAAAGTATGTGTTGGTATGTGGCATTTCTTCTTCAAGAATATAATGTTAAGCTTGACGATTTTTCTGAAAACTTAGTGAAATTAGAAAACAAATCTCGACACAAATGAATGAACCAAACTTACGTCTTATATTGACTTAAAAAAAAAATGTGTTTCTTGCCAACGTACATCGTTAACGCCCTGAAACATTGCTACTGAATTCACAGCGGGGACTTCGGCCTGTATAAGTTCTAGCTAAGGTAACCGAGAGAGTAGAGAGCAGTGGCCCAGTGGTATCGGCCGCGACTTACAAGTTGTAGGTCGTGGGTTCGAGCCCAGGCAGGCGCTTTACTTTGTGTAAATTATTTCATCACCACAAAAACTACTGCTACTACTATTGTTTTCAAAAACGGTGAAGGAAAACATCGTGAGGTAACCGGCATGTCCTAGAACCAAAAATTCGAAGACATGTGACATCCACCAACCCGCACTGGGCCCGCGTGGTGGATTACAGCCCATCCCCTCTCACAGAGAGGAGGCCTGTGTCCCAGCAGTGGGAACATTAATAGGCTGATGATGTGATGTGAAGGTAACCGAGTTGGAGTTGGCGGCGTCCGTGTCCGTGATTTTAATTCCGAGTTCAAAATGTTCTGAATTATTACTACGGCTACTTCGGAACCGAAATTGCACGAACACGGATCGGATGGAGTGTGTAACCGCCCTTAGGGTTATGCATAATATACCTAATTAAAATTTTGATCTTATCTCTAGCTAGCTAGCCACTACGTACTATTTTGTAGTAATGGTCAGTTAAGTGATGCTCCCTTGATAAAAAAAATAAACTGAATAATTTGTCTTTTATTAAAAAAAACAAATATCTACTCGTACGAACAACTCGTACAGCAATCAATCTGCCTAGCCTTTTCCCAACTATATTGGGGTCGGCTTCCAGTCTTACTGGATTCAGCTGAGTACCAGTGTTTTACATGGAGCGACTGCCTATCTGACCTCCACAACCCACTAACTAGGTAACACGGAACCCTTTGGCTAGACTGGTGTCAGATCTCAAGCTTCTGACTACTCGTAACGACTACCAAAGATCTTCAAATGACAACCGGGACCAACGGCTTAACGGCTTTCCGAGGCACGGAGGAAACTCGGTATATTGAAATGGTCACCCATCCACGGACCGACCTCGTCAAGCGTTGCTTAACCTTGAAGATCGACCCGTGCGGCTGTTATTATTTAGCCACGGGCTCCTCGAACGTGTGTACAACAAATCAACAAATTGATTTAACATATTTTCAGAACAAACAAACATTAATTAGGTACACATTCGAGATCTCTCAATAGGAAAAACGAATCATAACTATTTTGAACCCTATTTAAATCATCATAACATTTAAAATTCTTTGAATAGAACGATGTAGACTTGATATTTCCTGAAGCTAGGTTGAGAACTGTCACCAATTATTTTGAACTTTGACTCGATATTAATAAAGTCTAATTTGCGCTGTTCAATGTCGATTGCATTAATCTTTCTTAATATTTCAACAGGGTTATCTGAGACAGTAAAAATATATCATGGGACCAGTAAATTCTCAGGGATTCTTCGATTTTTATTGCCCATTAGTTGTAGTAACTTATGGGATAGACTTGGACATCCATTGAAACCGTATTTTGTACAAATTCAATGTTAAAACTCCGTAATACTCCAATTAATTTGATTTAATAAAACAAAACGTCACTTTTGTTTAAAAATGGAACCGAAATAACGTTTTTGTTAAAGAAATATAGAATTTTAAAAAAAAATCGTTTCGGACACAATTTTAAATGAAAACGTTTTTCTTTTATAATTTTTTCAAAGATTTTCCTGGTAACAATTTGTCGCAAATAATAAAATAAAAGGTTTAAATTGCTTTACACGTGTAAAACACAAAAATATTTGTTCTGTCTTGGAAACAATATTTATACTACAATACTTACTTACACAAATATTCTCTTTGTATTGGAAAAAATATTTATACGAATGAATTTGAATGGAATTATATTTATAATAAGTTAAAGGTTTCAGAGAATACTATTATTGTACAGGTACAAATTTAGTCTTCTCAGATAATTTAAAGCACACAAAACTACAGAGGCAGATTTAATACCTTAGGCATTTTCTACCAGTCGACCTTTGTCTGATGTAGAGAAAAATAGTGGTTGGTGCAATATTAAGAGTAAATCACGGTCATTAGGTAAAATTTATTCAATATTGGATAGATGTGTGTGTTTCTAAATCACGCTAGAACGGCTAAACGGATTTGGATGCAATTTGGCACAGACATAGATTATAATCTGGCACCGCACATAGGCTACTTTTCATCCCGGTATAATGTTTTCTTGGGACAAGAAAACACTTTTCACGCGGGTGAAGCCGCTGGCAGAAGCTAGTTAAATAATACATACATTGTTAATAAATCTCAATAAATCCAGCTAAATCTCAATAATTAAATAAAATAAGCCTGGACAATAAAACAACAATTATAAAGAACTGCATAAAACAAATTAATTAATAATAAATATCAACATAAATCAATGTCAATAAAAAGAGAAAAAAAAATAACAATAATATAAAAACAAAATGCCAATATAGTACATGTCAAGACACAGACTGAAAAACAAACAATAAGACTATCAATATAGGTACAAATGTCAATATACAATTCAAATGTCAATATACAATACCGATATCAATATACAATACTAAAGTCTATACACAAAATTATTTATAAGCACAAACAGTCATTTATTTCATTGCTTCATCATGCTAAAGCCTCAAATTTTTCAAGTAGCGGTAGGTTATATTGTTTATTACTGTTTTTATTCATTTATTATTTTCTTTATCATCAGTCATATAATTGCATACTAAGTATTTATATTGCTTATTACTTTAATTAAAGCGGTGAGATTTTTGTTTTTGTGCTCACACAATAAATTATTACTATAAGTCTATACGTGAGGATTTGTAATTGGCATTCTGTTGACTATGGTTTCCATTTTTGTCTGTATTTATTAGCTGTAAGTCTTCCATGTACTAAAATAAATAAATAAATTAGCATGTCAACATTCTATCATTAGATTTTTGTCTGTTAAAAATTACAAGCTTTATATTAGGTTCCCATCCCATTAAGCGGAAACTTGGCGTATTATGTAACTTTGTAATAATATTGTAATAATCTCGTGATGAAGCCGGAAGATGGCCAAAGCAACTCCTCAACGAGACAAGATATCACCATCGTGTTTGGGCTCGTTGGCAAGGGCGTCGCCAGCCGATGGCCCAGGGGGGGGCAAGTTGATATGGAGATTGAGAAAAGTATGAATTGTAGGTGGTACAGCCTTACATCTCCAGCGATTGTAATAATAAACGGTACAGAGTCCAACGTGTAAAGCTTCACGAGTTCTTGACTGTACAATAAATAAGTTATTACATTTATTAGAAAAATAGAAAAAAATATTTGGTAGTTTGAATTTGAATATACAGTGTATTTTTTTTGTTTTTACCAGAATTTAACATTATAGTGCTAGCAGAAGATTCTTTTTTTGATTAGGTTAATTAGAACATAATCTGCGGGGGTTTTTTGAAAACTTTTCGACCACTTTATTATGAAAATCTTGTAAGTTTCCATGAATAAGTTTTCTGTGCACACTAATCATGCCCAGACCATAGAGGCGATTTTCGCCCATAGTGCTTCTTAGCCAGGTTTTTAGTCTCCTGAGGCTGTTAAACGTTGGCTCTACCTTAAGTCAAAGATTTAGGACTTTGGTTGCTTTACATTGGGCAACGTTTTTAGAATCTCTAGGGGGGGGCAGCTGCCCCTCCCTGCCCCCCCTTGGCGACGCCCTTGCTCGTTGGATATGTAGTACAGTATACAAGCGATTTTACATTTCGTACCTATTAGCCCAAGCTTGTTTTAATAAGATTTTTACTTTTAATAATTTTCAATCGCTATCGCTTTGGTTCATAGAATGTCACTTGTCTAGAACAATTTTATCTCTTTACAAAATTACTTGAGATAATCGTTTTCCTCCAAACAATATCTTCCATTTTCATTATAACCGCCAAAACAATCCTGAAAACAGATCTAAAAGCCATTAAGCCCAGGTGTTGTGACGTCACAGTACATTACTCTCATTGTTAACTTCATATCAATTAGAAGCCATTCGTTTGGCACTTTTTATTTCCAGACTATTGTTCAGGTGTGAGATTGTGTAGTAATGTTTTGGGTCGTTTGGGCTGGTTTAAAATAAATTAGGTGTAGATTAAGTTTTTACAGCTGGTAATGTGTTTTTTTCTTGTTCTGATACAGAACAGGAAAGAAACACATAACCAAAATATATATCGATATATATATAGTACAAGAAAAAATACGCGCAAAACGTTTTAGGGACACTTTTATTATGCGTACAGCTAAGGAGTGGAATTCCCTGCCGGAGTCTGTGTTGCCCAATAGCTACAATCTAGGGGTCTTTAAGTCAAGAGTGAATGGGTTTTTTCTAGGCAAGCGTGCTTCACCGTCGACCACATCATCGCTTACCATCAGGTAGATAGTGGTACAGATAGTGGTCAAGCGCAAGCCTATAGAGAATAAAAATAAAAAAAAACTTTTAGACTGAAAGGGTATTAAGAACCTACAACTTCTAATAGGTAGTCTTCCTTATTTTTTTTGCAATCTTTTGTTCATCAAAATGTTGGTATGTCTGGAGTTTCCAGTTTTATCCAGTCTGTTGGTGGGTGTTATTTAATAGTACGACAGACTAGCTGTCTCCAAGGTAGCAGCTATATGTATATACATAGAATTTTTTATAAAGTTGCAACCTTAACAACGGGTTTTCCATAATAATAAAACATCATCTTTATAGTGCTCTGCTCGCCAAACTTCTGGGCCGCCCTGAAGTTGGCTTTCCGATGCGCATGGCATGAAACGGTGCTGTTTTTGTATGAGATTTACTACTGCGCAGCCATTGTAGCCAACTTCAGGGCGGCCAAGAAGTTTGGCGAGAACTATACCTATGTAATTGCTGTTCTGTAGTACTGGCCATTTCAAATAAAAATATTTTTTGTTTGGTTAAGTATTCCAATTTCAATTTATTTTGTTTGAAGAACATGGAATTCTTTTATCAATATTAGTCATTTGTTTATTAATTAGCGTTATGTTTTCATCGCATTTGAATCTTTATCGTCATCATGGATAGGTTAAAAATTCGAGTAATTATGGCATATGAGTACCGTCGTAGCAACAACGGGGCACAATCGACACGCAACATCAACGACGTACGGAGTGAACATTACAAGCGAACTCACCATCTGTTATTGGTTTGCCCGCATCTGTTCTGGAAATTTCGACCTGTAAAATGAACCCCGTGGTCGTCCGAAAACTTTGGTCGACAATGACGAATTATAGGCGATTGTGGAAGCTGATGATATTCAATCTACGGCTGAATTAGCTGTAGCTTTCGACGTTAGCATCAAAACAATATTGGTCCATTTGAGTCAAATTGTCAAGGTAAAAAAGTTTGACAAATAGGTGCCCCACAAACTCAATGTTCGCCAGCGTGATGTACGCATCGAGACGTGCCTTGCACTGCTCAACAGGCACACCAACGAAGGAATTTCGCAATGTTAACTGCGACGAGAAATGGATTCTGTTTGACAATCGCAAGCGCTCAGCAATTTGGGATGATGAAAACTTACCCCTAGAAAAATGATGGTCACTGATTGGTGGTCTAGGAGGAGCTCGTGGCTAAATAATAACAGCCGCACTGGTCGATCATCAAGGTTAAGCAACGCTTGGCGAGGTCGGTCCGTGGATGGGTGACCATTTCAGCGTACCGGGTTTCTTCCGTGCCTCGGAAAGCACGTTAAGCCGTTGGGCTGTCATTTGAAGATCTTTGACAGTCGTTACGGGTAGTCAGAAGCCTGAGATCTGACACCAGTCTTGCCAAGGGGTACCGTGTTACCCAGTTACTGGGTTGTGGAGGTCAGATAGGCAGTCGCTCCATGTAAAACACTGGTACTCAGCTGAATCCGGTAAGACTGGAAGCCGACCCCAATGTTATTGGGCAAAGGCTATTCAAATTGATTGACTGTTTGGTGGTCTAGTGCCGGTGTGATTCATCACAGTTTCTTACTAAACGAGATGAGCATTATTGCAGATGTTTACTGTGAAGAACTGAATACAATGATGGAAAAACTCGCACTTCTCCAACCAACTTTAGTCAATCGCTCGTCTCCGCTGCTCCTGCACGACAACGCACGACCTCAAACTGCACAGCAGACGGTCTCCAAGTTACCAGAGCTGGGGTTAGAAGCTACCCGTCATCGGCTGTACTCACCAAGCCTTGAGCCTACAGACTTCTACTCTTTCCAGAATTTGGATAACTTCTTGGCGGAAAAAAAAAACAATAATCGAGAGGTAGTACAAAATGCCATTGAAGAATTTTTGCCTACCGTCCAGCTGATTTCTTCAAGAAGGGCATCAATAAACTGCCACTGCGTTGGCAAAGATACATCGATTGCATGAGTGAATATTTAGATTAATAGAAAAAAAAGTCTTGTTTTGTGACTAATATACACTAATTTTTCTTTCTATCTAACCTACTAAACTATCTTGGTTGGATGCTTCCGCGTGAGGGAGACGCAACGGAGACGCCCTCACGCCCCTTGCCACCGCAGTAGACGCCCTGGGCGTCGGAAATCGCAAGCCGATTCCCTACCTCCGTAGGCGCGGGCATGCGGACGGGGAGTAATGGGTTGCTCACCGTCCGATAGGGACCAGGCCCGAGTTGACGGCGCGTAGTGTTCCACGCGCGCCTCAAAGAGGTGTCAGCAAAACTGACGGGGCCCACTAGGGCCAATGCTGTATTTGTCGCGGATAAACTTGAAAGAGAGTTACTACCGCGGCCCTAGCACAAGCAACTGAAGAAACACGGGTGGGTTTTAGTCAGTAAAAGTCTGACACGCCCTCCCTCTTTACTCAGAGCGGGTGAAGTCATTGGATTATTTCCCATAACAATAAAAATAAAAAGAGTTGGGATGCTTCCGTATAAATTTTCTAGGCTATCTACATACTTCCGAAAAAAACCGGCCAAGTGCGAGTCGGACTCGCGCACGACGGGTTCTGTACCATTATCGCAAAAAACGGCAAAAAAATCATGTTTGTTGTATGGGAGCCCCAATTAAATATTTATTTTATTCTGCTTTTAGTATTTGTTGTTATAGCGGCAACAGAAATACATCTGTGAAAATTTCAACTGTCTAGCTATCACGGTTCATGAGATACAGCCTGGTGACAGACGGACAGACAGACGGACCACGGAGTCTTAGTAATAGGGTCCCGTTTTTACATATGGGTATGGAACCCTAAAAACGACCTACTTCAAAATAGGAGGATATTCCTATAGTTACTACTCTTCGGTTCGATTTAATTCATAATCATATGTTTATAAAAATACCTAATCACTTCTTGTATGTATGGTGTGTTATGTGTTGTTTACTGCTACGAGAAATCCACCCACTATTTGTATATAACCTTCAATTTCACGGAATCAATGGTCATCATAATGTCGTTACGTAAACAATTTTTCTTTCAGTTAATGATATACGAGTGTATTTGTCGAAGGGTGAGCTTAATACAATCATTTATAACTGTTGCTCGCGACTTTGTCCGCGTGATATTAGGTTTATTATGCACTGGTTAATGGTTAATAATACAAATGTTTTTTGTTGAAGATTGTGTCCTTACTTTAAAGGTGGAGCTGGCAGGGTTTTTGAGCAAGCATATTCACATCACACACACATCACATCATCAGCCTATTAATGTTCCTATTGCTAAGACACAGGCCTCCTCTCTTTGAGAGGGAATGGGCCGTAATCCACCAAGCGGGCCCAGTGCGGGTTGGTGGATGTCACATGTCTTCGAATTTTTGGTTCTAGGACATGCCGGTTTCCTCACGATGTTTTCCTTTACCGTTTTGAGAGCAGTGGTGATGAAATAATTTACACAAAGTAAAGCGCCTGCCTGGGCTCGAACCCACGACCTACAACTTGTAAGTCACGGCTGATACCACTGGGCCACCACTGCTAGCAGCATATTCAGGGCGAAAAAATGTTGTTCAAGAGCAAATTTCAGATACACTTTGGTCGGGGGTTTTCTTTCAGATTTCCAAAAAGAAACACTGATCATGCAGGGTCATTCATTTTCAGACATAAAAAAGCCAATCTGGCGATGAAATTGCGGGATTTCCTTAAATATAACGACTTTGAAAACTCCGGTTCACAATTTTTGAAAGTATCAGATTTAGGGAAAGTTTGAGTTTTCAGCTATATTCTTGGTGTTTTAGCTATCAACATTTCATCCTGGGTTTTACCCAGCTTACTTATCCATGCTTCCATAAATATTATAAATACGAAAGGAAACTCTGTCTGTCTGTTACCTTTTCACGCTTAAACCGGTGCACCGATATAGATGAAATTTGTATGGAGATAGATGTGTCCTAGTTTTTATCCCTTGGGATAATAAAATACTTTTTACGCGTGCAAAGCCGTGGGCCGAATCCAGTAATATATATATGCTATCCACCCTGTGCCGCATACCTTCATAGACATAACAAAGGGCTGCCCCTTTTCTAACACCCGATGAGCTATATAACCGACCCCGTACACTATACTAAAACTTCTCCATAGCGAATTTATCAAAATCCAAATCTTTGACAATTTCCACGCACGACGCTCAAACGACGTTTGGCGACGAAAATTCGACTCGAAAACCGTATCGACTACAATCTTGAAATCTAGCGTAAAGGTGACGTTCCACTGTTGCGTAGGATATGCACAGATAAGTTTGGATCAACAGGCTTTGCGGTTCATTTGTTTGAAAGCCACGCATTAGAGACTTCCAAATAAAAATATACAAAGTGAAAAATTACTTTATTTTTGGAAGTCGGTGTCCGTATCGCAAAAAATTCGTACCTATGAAAGACACCGATTTTTTTATTTTTCTCTTTTTAGTTTTACCTACCTAATAGGCAAGTTGTTTAGTAAGTAACTATAACGCCAGAATAGATTACCCGAATAACATGAAACTTGAACATAACCGGTGAAATGAGAGATCTGCGTACTCCTTTCGAGCGTATTGGCGTGATGTTATGTTATGAAATGGTATAAACAATAAACAGACATACGATTGCATCAATCCCGAGAGATATGCCGTTATTTATTGAAGAGTTCTGTTGTATATCTCCGAAGTTTCTCATCAGATCTTCACCAAATTAAAATGGGATCAATTTCGAAACATACATAATGTCGAACATAGAACCTCCTCCTTTTTGGTAAGTTGGTTAAAAATGTCTAAGGGCTACGGATTTCTACAGGCCAGCCCCTGGTACGCCTTTCGAAGGTCCAAGACTTAGAGACCCGAGATTATCGACGATATGAGATGAAGTACTTTCAATTTAAAAAAAGTTGCCGCACGGCCCGCCAATTAGCTCAGTTCAGCATAAACGCGGGCAAATTAGTACTTGGCGCTAGTTTTCAACTACACCTAAGGGTTAAGAACAATCCTGACCAAATTTTTATATATCCAAGCATTTCTGTGAAGCTTAGCTGTAAGCATCAATGGAACTTCACCCTAACTTCATGGCTTAGATTCGGTCGCAGAACTCATAAAATATAAGTGAATCAGATAAGTTGACTTTGTGTTGACTTTCAAGCTATTTACGAAGAAAGTCGCCGCACAGTCTGTCATTATGTTAGTTTTCGGCTTCAGGGAGGGTAATCTGTGATTTTCGTAATTATTCGTCGGTATAATCATACTTAAGTCTTGTAATGACTTGGATAATCATACTTATGTTACGCCTACGGTCTCGTGTAAGGCAGTTTATAATAATAATGTAGATTGGTTTTAAAAATATCCTAAGATTTATTAAAAAAATACGTTAAAAAAGTAATGCTATCTGTTTATGTCCCCAAAACCAGATTATTAAAAAAAAAAAAACATATTTCGAAAATCTTTCTAAATTTAAACTCACCGTTCTTGTGCGCATAATAGCCAGTTCCCGAAGAGGAACCACTGCCGGTAGAGGAGCCTTGCTGAGGGCGGCCCTCCTCGTCCACCTCGAGGGGTAGAGGGGTTGCCTCCATCACAACACGCACTCACTCACTCACTTGTCACTCATCACTTCACTCACTGACACTGTACCTGGAAAGAGAGAAGGAAAGGAGTTAGAACACGTGATACATTCCATCATTTTCAGACTATTTACAACTACTGGGATCGGCTTCAGTCCAATCGGCTGCTGTACTGGTAGTATTGATACCCAACTGCCGAAGGAGGGCAATGTGTTTATCAATCTATGTATGTGTGTATGTTTGTTCCAAACACGTTGGACGATTTTGATAATTCTTACGTCAATCAATTCGTCTTAACCTTGCGATTGTCACTGGCTGACATTAAAATTGGAAAATAGAAAAATGGCGGCTTTTGGGCGCCATATTGTGCGGGCCCAATTTGTTTTTCTTCCAATCCCATCGTGTGGGGTATCAAAAAAAGGGTGATTTCAAAAATATATAACACTAATATGTTTAAATATTATACCTGGTTCAAAAGAAGAAGTTAACTAAAAAGTTATAACTAAAAAAGAATAAAAAATCTAATAACCCGACTGCATAAGAAGCGAACTAAAAAGACGTAAACAAGAAGAAAAGCATTCTGCACAGTCAGATGATACATTTAGTTTTGGTCAGCCAGCTCGCGAATATGTTCCCAAATCGCGTAAATTGTTTTAGATTTTTACTCCGTGCCTCGGTAAACACGTAAAATCGTTGTTCCAGCGCTTGATTTCGGCCCAGTCTTGTGGGATTTAGTGCACCTATGTTTACGCAAACACTTGTACCCTATAATTTCTCCTGCGTACTTGGCTAGTCTCTGTTGAGACTATCGCCGTGGCCGATTCAGTCTGGCAGATTACGATAAAGACAGTTAAATCTATCAATTTAATCTATACCAATACTAACTGTTCCCCGCGGCTTCGCTCCCGTGGGCCACCCCACAGGACCCGTTTTCGGGATAAAAAAATAGCACGTAGCTTTCTATTGGCGAATAAACTTTTTATATCGGTCCAGTAGTTTCGGCGCCTATTCGGTACAAACAAACAAACAAACCAACAAACAAACAAAACAATCTTTCCTCTTTATAATATTAGTATAGATTATAAGTGGAATGATTTTTTTGTTTGTTTGTACCGAATAGGCTCCGAAACTACTTGACCGATTTTAAAAATACTTTCACCTTTCAGCTACATTATTCCCGAGTAACATAGTCTATCAATTAATTTAAAAAAAAATTTAGATACTTATGAAAATTGCAATAATGTAACCCAAATTAGCAAAATTTTGCATATACGTTTCATTATTTGGCGTGCAGTGAGAAAACTATTGATGATACAAAAAAAATACATACTACATGATTAAAGTACTCATTATTACCTACAAAAAAGTCTGCGAAAGAATATATCTCACTATTATAGTTAAGTCACAATAGCAGCTTTTGTGTTCTAAAATTTAAGGTCGGCTAATTAGATCGCCGGTAGAAAAAAAAGTTGGTTACATTCGTATTATAGTATTAATTCTTATTCAAATAAATAGTTTAACAAATTGGTAGGTAGGTAGGTAGGTAGGGTAGGGTAGGTAGGTATGTAGGATAGTGTAGGGTAGGTAGGTAGATCGGTAGGGCAGGTGACTAGGTTGGTTAGGCAGGTAGGGTAGATAGGTAGATAGCCAGTTGACTGGAGCGAAGCCGCGGAGGTCAGCTAGTAAAATATAATCCAATTGCATTGTTATTACCTAGGAGAAGCTCGTGGCTAATAATAACAGCCGCACGGGTCGATCTTCAAGGTTAAGCAACGCTTGACGAGGTCGGGCCGCGGATGGGTGACCATTTCAACATACCGAGTTTCCTCCGTGCCTCGGAAAACACGTTAAGCCGTTGGTCCCGGCTGTCATTTGAAGATCTTTGAAAGTCGTTACGGGTAGTCAGAAGCCTGATATCTGACACCAGTCTTGCCAAGGGGTATCGTGTTACCCAGTTACTGGGTTGTGGAGGTCAGATAGGCAGTCGCTCCATGTAAAACTCTGATACTCAGCTGAATCCGGTAAGACTGGAAGCCGACCCCAACAATAATTGGGAAAAAGGCTAGGCAGATGATGATGCATTGTTATTTATTACCTACAACATAAACTACAGGTACAGAATAAATAATAGTTGCTACAGGTAACAATAAATAGACGAAGTAACAAACATGTCTACAAAGATGTCTTCCTGCAAAGGTGTACACTTCAGGTGTCACCAGCGGTCATAAACTTAAGTCGTTACCTATAACCATACATTGTTCCAAAAGATAGTTAAATATAATAGCTATTGTTTTAGAATACTGCTAGTTTGTCGTTTAGTGTCAATGTTTTGCTCACGTATGCTTTTATGGTCCAATCTAACAAGGTTTACTTTAATGTACAGAAGAAAGGTCACTATCATCATTATTATAAGAATCATAATCATTTATTGGCTAATATGGGTAATTACATAGAGTACTTTAAAATATAGCACAGTCCAACCATATTACACCTTGAGGTATGCAAATCACAAGACACAAATCTATATATATAAAAATTAATCCCTATTTCCCTTGGTCACGGCATCACGCGTGAACGGCTGGACCGATTTCGCTAATTCTTTTTTTGTTGTGTTTGTTATTGTTAGGAGAAGGTTCTTATGAAAAAAAAATTAAGAAAAAAAAAATGGTACTTAGGTAGGGTAGCGTAGGTAGGGTAGATAGTGTAGGGTAGATAGGGTAGTGTAGATAGGGTAGGGTAGATAGAGCAGGGTAGATAGGGTAGGGTAGGTAGGGTAGTGTAGGTAGGGTAGGATAGGGTAGGTAGGGTAGGGTAGGGTAGGTAGGGTAAGGTAGGGTAGGTAGGGTAGGTAGGGTAGGTAGGGTAGGGTTACTAGGGTAGGATAGTTAGAGTAGGTAGGGTTGGTAAGGTAGATGAATGTTTGGTGTTTTAATGGCAAAACAAAGTTTGCCGGGACAGCTAGTAATTTATAATTAACAACACACTTTCAATTTATTCTGTTTTGTTAATTTCACCGTGTGGCAAATAACAATGAGTGTTATATATCAATGATGATGAAGCTATCAATAATGTCAATAGAAGAATTAAATATAAAATTTCACATATAAAATGAGGATGTCAAGATATAATTATGAAAAATGTTTAAGTAAAAAAATATATAATTATTAAATTCGTACATTATTTGGTAATTTCACCACGGCAAATAAGAATGAAACACAACAATCATGAAGCAAATAATAATGACAATATAACTGTGATTTTTAATTTCGTGGACTAAACTGACAGCTGCTAACGACCTTATTTTTTTTAAATGTTGCAAGCGCGGAGTATAGTGTTGTAGGTAAGGCTCAATCATAAGTGATTCATCGAATCGATGTGACATGACTCCTGAATTTATTTTTACTAATTGGTGTAAATAATTTTTTTATGAATATAAACGTAATATATTTAAATATAACAGTATTCATACACATAGTACATGAACTTTTATTGTGTTAAATATGAAATCAACAATAAAATAAATGCAATCGATAAAATGAAGTCTGCCATAAATGAGTAGAAACTAAATAAGGGCCGCTAGTTTCTAAACAAATTATTTTTTTATGCCGTGAAATAGTTTCATTTTCGATCTACTTCGATTTTCGATTAACTTTCGATCACTCAGGACAGTTAGGGTACGACACTATTTAAATGTAACGATAAAGTGACAACCCCCCAAATGTCAGTTAAGTCCACGAAATAAAAAATCACATTATAGATTAATAAAAAATTAAATGTCATGTATTAAATGAGAATGTCAAGATATATTTGTAAATAAACGTCAAAGTGATAATATTAATAATAAAATTAGTGTACTAGTCACATCAACAACATGTCCTTACATCCTCTTTTAATCCTGAATACTATAATAACATTTACATAGCAAGAATCTTTTTATATGGACTTTCTAGTTTGGACTTTGCCAAGTGATTGTATACACGCGGCACCATACTGCAAATGCTTTTGGAATATAAGGCTGTCTTGTAAAATTTGCAACAAATTTTATCCCTATCCCCATCACGATTAGCCTTTTTATGTGACATAGGCCTCCTCTCTATGAGAGGGAATGGATCGTGATCCACCACCGAGCCCAGCGCGGGTTGGTGGATGCCACATCTGTTTGAATTTTTTGTTCTAGGACATGTCGGTTTCCTTCACCGTTTTGAGAGCAGTGGTGATGAAATAATTTACTAAAAGTAAAATGCCTGCCCGGGTTCAAACCTATGACTACAATTTTTAACTCACGGCCGTTACCACTGGGCCAACATTGCTCTCGCAGAAAGGTAATATCAACAATATCAGTTGCACTAATAGTATCTTTTTTTATCAATCTGAATTTCAGCCATTACAATCAATGCCAGTGCCTTTCATTTTGACAACTCTACAACTATCATTGCAATCTATACGCTCTCTCTATATATATAGCCTTCGAATCTATAAATCATAGGAAGCAAAGAATCAGGAATTTGCTTCAAAATCTTTCCGACTTCCCGACTGTGTTGATTTGGGTACTGAAATTCCTGTTTACCATGTTTCTGTCAAAACCATGCTTGCAACAGCACCGAAATATCGAAAACTCGTAACAAACAGTAAACATGTTAAATATCCCGTTTCTAATGTTAATGGTAGTGTTAGTGACCATGAGAGTTTAAAAACTTAAAACCATGCTTGTACTGCAAAAATGGGCTTATGTCAAAAGCCAATAGTAAAAGATCAAAGGTTTGAATTTTCGCGTACTAATACAATATAACCGTTGTACTAAAACTATAATTTACGACTACTCAAACGAGAATTACATAAACCTAGCTACCGTTCTAACCAGTGGCGTAACAATAGGTACTGGTTAAAACGAATATCAATTTAAGACAGGTTTTAACTCAAGAACATACATGAATTGTAGAAATAAATTATGAAAATTTGAACACATTCGTTAGAAAAATATGTCGCGACGCGAACGTTTAAATAAATAAAAATAAAAATCGTTTATACTCAGGCGTCGAAGGCCCATAGCATGTTAGTAAAACTTAAACAACTATGTTAGTAGTAACACTTAAGCACACATGAATATACAAACAAACAGCATCCAATTAAAGGAAGATTTATCAAGTCCCATGTCTGACATGTAGCTTGATAAACCTATCCATTGTAGGCCCTTCTACCCTGTCTTAGAGCTAAAGAGATAAATAAGTTTTAGAATGCATACATTGAGCTAAGTATTTTTTGCGGCATCAAGGCTACTGACGCTCTTTACATTCTAATATTTACGCTCTTTAAAATAAAATGTATTGCATAGATTAACCATAAATGCACACAATAATTATCATAAAAGTATTTTTTATTTTTATTTAACGGTAGGCTCGCGTTTGACCGCCATCTCGCCTGATGGTAAGCGATGATGTGGTCGACAGTGCAGCATGCTTGCCTAGAAGTAACCTATTCACTCTTGACTTAAAGACCCCAAGGTTGTAGCTATCAGGAAACAAAGACTCCGACAGGGAATGTATATCATCTTTGTGATTTTAAATAATAAAACTACAATGCCAAGTTTTTTTTATCTGGGAGGGCCCATCCAACGAATTTGCCTTGTGTAGTTACGCCACTGGTGCCATCAAATCCAATTAATATTCCTACCATTAAGAGTACCGAGAATAACAGTACAACGATTTGAATGGACGCAACTTGTAATATATTTAACCGTATTAAATGTCCGTCCGTCGGTCATAAACTAAGAGTCTGACATCAAACATACATGTCGTGCCAAGTGGAACTGACTGACATTTCCTTTATTGTGTTATTTGTTATTTTTTTATTATATTTTGAAGTACTTTGCTCCAGTTGGATAGAGAAAACCGAATAAAAGTAAAGAATTGAGCGATTGACTGCTGCGCTGCGTGTCGTGGGATTCCAGCACGGAACAAAATATTTGTATGACCTACAGATAGTTGTTCCGGTTCTGGGTGTTGTATCATACTCATTAGCATTTTAATGTTCCCACTGCTGGGACACAGGCCTCCTCTCTGTGAGAGGGAATCGGCCGTAATCCACAGGAGTATGTCACATGTCTTCGAATTTTTGGTTCTAGGACATGCTGGTTTCCACACAATGTATTCCTTCACCGTTTTGAGAGCAGTGGTGATGAAATAATTTACACAAAGTAAAGCGCCTGCCTCGGTTCGAACTCACGACCTAAAATTTGTAAGTCATGGCCGCTACCACTGGGCCACCACTGCTCTTGGGTATTGTATATGTTAGTTTATATGTTTGTAAACGCACCCACGATACAGGAAGAAATCCCTAGCGTGGGACAATGTTCAAAAAAAAAAAAATCAGAGACAAAGTTGGAAAGTAGGTAAGTGACTTTTCAAACGTACCATTCTTTATTGTACAACAAGATATTACATTTAAACAAGTTGATAACAAAATTAATGTACAAAGGCGAGCTTAACTCCAAATGGAATTTTCTTCCAGCAAACCTTTGAGTGATAGAGATCATAATAGAGGGCAGTAATCCAGTGTACAATATATAAACCTATATAGTAAGATGAAACTAGTACTAGTTATTATAAATAGCACTAATAATAAATAATAATACATAAAAGACCTACCTACGTTTATAAAGACAAATACATATATTATATATATATATATATAATTCATTGCGTACCATCAATTATACTTTTACAATGTAAAAAATATGGTTAAATATTAAAATCTTTGTAAGCGTCTTTAACCTAGTCGACTTTCGAAGCAAGAGTGAACAGGCATCTGCTGGAATCGCTCGTCCCGTCGTCAAAAGTGAAAAGCTGGCTCATCACGAAAAAAGTAAACATAAAAACTATTGTGGAATCATTGTGAAGACCACAATTATGACCAGGCACGTCCTAAGTATTGACGCGGGTCCTGAAAATCATGGAAGATAACCTTAAACTAGAGGACTGTCGAAAACAGTGACCTGAAGACCTGGTCTGGACAACCCAGCAAAGACTTGTCTGGCGAAGAATAACGAGGAGAGCCGATCTCAAAAAAATTAAATAACCGGCCAGTCTGCGAATCGGACTCGCGAAAGAATGGTTCTGTACCATTAACGCAAAACACGGCAAAAAAATCACGTTAGTTGTATGGGAGCCCCACTTAAATATTTATTTTATTCTGTTTTTAGTATTTGTTGTTATAGCTGCAACAGAAATACATCATCTGTAAAAATTTTAACTGCCTAACAATCACGGTTCATGAGATACAGCCTGGTGACAGACGGACTGACAGACAGAGGTAGATTTTTTGTTAAAAAGTTTGTTTAGTCCGACGATAGATGCAGAAAATCAACACATGCAATTATAACCGATACACATTTGTTGGCCTTCATTGGCTCATATTGCGCGCACACGGCACCCATTAATAATAAAACAAGACAATCGCTTGCAGTGTCGTGCACAGAGCACCGAGACGCTTCGGTGGGCAATTTCTAGATACGGCATTGTCAAAACTTTCCATACAAACTAAACAGAGCCACAGATAATAATAAAAAAGTTAATTAAAAAAATCAAAATACCCGACTGCTTAAAAAGCGAACTAAAAAGACGTAAACAAGAAGAAAATCATGCTGTGCAGTCGGAGGATACATATTCGCGAGCTGGCTGACCAAAACCAGATGTATCCTCCGACTGCACAGCATGATTTTCTTCTTGTTTACGTCTTTTTAGTTCGCTTTTTAAGCAGTCGGGTATTTTGATTTTTTTAATTAACTTTTTTATTTATAACTTTTAGTTAACATTTTTTTCGAATTAGGTACATTTAAATATATAAGTGTTATATATTTTTGAAATCAAATCTTGAAACCCTTTATTTTGATACCCCACACGATGGGTCTGGAAGAAAAAATAAAATTGGCCCCCCACAATATGGCGCCCAAAAGCCGCCATTTTTCTATTTTCCAATTTTAATGTAGCCTATGACACTCGCAAGGTTAAGACGAATCGATTGACGTATAAATCATCAAAATCGGTCAACGCGTTTGGTCTCTGGAACGCCACATAGGAACAAACATACATACATACATACATACATACATACATACATACATACATACATACATACATACATACATATATACATACATACATACATAGACTGATAAACACATTACCCTCCTTCGGCAGTCGGGTAAAAACCGGTAAAGTGCGAGTCAGACTCGCGCACGAAGGCAAAAAAAACACGTTTGTTGTATGGGAGCCCCACTTAAATATTTATTTTATTCTGTTTTTAGTATTTGCTGTTATAGCGGCAACAGAAATACATCATCTGTAAAAAATTCAACTGTCTAGCTATCACGGTTCATGAGATACAGCCTGGTGACAGACAGACGGACCGCGGAGTCTTAGTAATAGGGTCCCGTTTTTACTCTTTGGGTACGGAACCTTAAAAACAGAGCTGAAGGTACTTGTACTGTGAAGGCCAACGATCAGCGAGTAGCGAATAAGGCTAGAAATTTAAAACGAGTTGGCGAGCTGTGAGCGTTTAGTTCGATAGTTTTGCCGCTCGGCTATAAGCGAGTGTTCTTGTGCGATGGGCGATTACTCGCACCACTCGCTCGGGGCGGCCGCACAATTTGTAGAAATGACGCTGCTTGGGCTCTCAGCGTGAGTTCTGACCGCCAAGCCAGGAAGCAAGCATCCTGAGCGTGTATAACTTTGATAGCTCTTGTCACTGCGACAAACTTGTGGTGAGAGAGAACTCGCCGGCAGTGTGAACAGACAGCAACCAACTTCTATATGTTTCTTTTATTGATATGGGATCTTATATCTTTTGTAGGTTTCTTCAGAGAGAAAATAGTTGTTAGTTAATCGCTTACTCGTCGGCGGTGGGAAAAGTGCCGAATAGTGCTGGTTCAAGCATCATGTTCATGAACGGGCGCCTTTAGTTGTGCCTGGGCTGAGAATCGCTTAACTGCCATGCTTATTCCTTAGGAACCTTTTTCTTGCTAAAAATCATTTGTTTTTTATTTGAGTATAGTTTTTTACATTATTTTCACATTTAGAAGCAAAAAGAATAATATAATCGGGATTTTTGTAATAACATGATAAAAAAAAATTGTCTTAGATTTTTATGCGTGGAGAAGACTCCATAGAGATCCATACTTTGGAATGTGCAATTAACTTCATCATTCTGACTTCACTAATTCAAAAGTGTCTGCAAAATAATTTGTTTCAGCTAATCCTTTAGATTAGCTGAAATAAATTATTTATTTTGAGTTAGTAGCGTGTGTGAAATTGACGGTTCGTGAAAATGTTGACTATAGTAATTAAGATAGCTGAAACTTTTGCTCAGAGCAATTGCGCGGCTATGAATAAAATTAGAAATCATTCCGGCATTCTGTACTCTATGGTGCTGTCAACTTGTGCCACATGTGTTGCCGTCAGGCGGCGACAGAGAGCGCTGTCGTGTCACCTCGGGCATGAAATGCACGACATGGACATATGATGCGCCAAGTGGCCAGTGAGTTACGTTTTATTCATAAATATCATGTTTCCATGTAGTTCCGAAGCTATATGAAAGCGACGAAATGCCAATGTAAGGGATTGACCACCTGACATTTCGATAGCGCTATGCAATCCCATTCTTTTTTGACATTTTATCAGTTGATATAGCGACGCTTTTGTTGATAAAATGTAATTTTCCTTAAGTTTCAGCTTAATGAGGGTGAACTAAACTTGGACGTACTTACCGACAGCGGGCGTAAAAACCAAGTTTACATTTAAATCATATCTATTACCTTAAAACATTGACATGCAATGACCCGTAACTCATAATTGCCATAACTAATCAGAGGTATCGCAAAATATTCACAACAGTAACATAATTAGGAAAAAACCCGACCACTCACAACACAAACAGTGGAGTTTGACATATCTTTACGATACACCAGCGCCTCTAGCGGCGAATTAATACGGGGTAGCCCCCATTAGAATAGGAGTCATCTTCTAAACGATTTCTTTTCACTGGTTAAAGTGTTGATGGTAAAAAACCGGCCAAGTGCGAGTCGGACTCGCGCACGAAGGGTTCCGTACCATTATCGCAAAAACCGGCAAAAAGTCACGCTTTTTGTATGGGAGCCCCACTTAAATATTTATTTTACTGTTTTTAGTAATTGTTGTTATAGCGGCAATAGAAATACATCATCTGTGAAAATTTCAACTGTCTAGCTATCACGGTTCATGAGATACAGTCTGGTGACAGACGGACAGACAGACAGACAGACGGATCGCGGAGTCTCAGTTATAGGGTCCCGGTTTTATTCTTTGGGTAAGGAACCCTAAAAATTACTTACCAGTTTCTAAATTAAGAATTTGAAGTTGAGATTCTCTCAAACTCTTATTTCGCCTGGAAACCTGGTAAACTCTGGCATAAGAGTAGGAGTTGAGTTTAGGCACTAAGATTTTCAAATAGTTGTAGGATTTGTAGAAACTTGGAAGTTATGAATCGTAAATTAAATTTAAATTAAAGTAAAGCACCATCGAGCTAGATGAAACGACGATCTATGCAGGGTGGCCGGCAGCAGCAGGATTTTTTTTAACTAGCTGACCCCCGCGGCTTCGCTCCCATCAACTGGCTATCTATCTACCTACCCTACCTACCCTACAAACAAACAATCAAACAAACTCCTCAGCTTTATAATATTAGTATAGATGTTGATCATTGTTATATAGGGGAGAGGGGGGCATAGTGGGGTATTTAAGACTCAACTGCAGCTATAAGACAAAAGATTATGATTAAACCGCAAATTTTAACTCAATATCATGGTTTAACTCATTGCGAATGACTATGAATATATTATTTTCGATTACGATAATAAATCTACGATATGTGAATACATAAATGTAAAATGGCATTTGCCCCGCTATGCCCCATATATGGGGGTAAACCGGGGTACCCTATGGGGCATTGTGGGGTATAATAATGCGAAAATAAAAATACAGATTCCAAACTTAATAGTCTTTATTATCTAACTCCAAAAGAACTACAAAACTTTGGCACAAATTAGAACCTCCTAATCATCATAAATTCTCATTTAAAAACAAGCTAATCAACAAAATAAACAAAAAAATACAAACAAATCAACGTTACTAAATAATTGTACTGCTTCTGTAAAATTAATATTATTAAACAATTCAGTCCTCGACGCACATTGCACATAAATGAGTAGCTTCGTCATCTTCATCATCTTCCCCTGCACAAGAGTTGTGTGCCCATCGAGAACATTTTATACAACGAATCCATCCCTCTGTTGATTCTGACCACAAGTAGCCACAGTATATGCATTCAGCATCGTTATCATCTTCTAAGGAACGTTTGCTACCTTTCTTTTTGATCAGCTTTCTCTTTTTTTGTTTATCTGATTGAAATTCTTCCAAATCTTTAGCTACCCTCTTTTTTTTTTGTTCTTTTAATTCTGCGGCCTTTTTTAAGGCCATAAGCTCATTTTTGTATGGTGACTCTGTAATTATTGCTGTTTTCCCTCTCCGCTTAGTAACTCTTTTGTTTGTTCTGTTCTCCTTGGGCAGTGGCATTATTTGTTCTGGAGTTGTTGCAAATGTTGAGGGTCTATCAGTCATACTAGAACAACCAGGTTGTGGAGAAAGTTGCCTTGTTGGGGTTGGTTGTCTGGGTGGAGTCTTTTCACCAGGCTCAACATCAGAACAAGTAATACCACTGGGCATTATTTGTTCTGGAGTTGTTGCAAATGTTGAGGGTCTATCAGTCATACTAGAACAACCAGGTTGTGGAGAAAGTTGCCTTGTTGGGGTTGGTTGTCTGGGTGGAGTCTTTTCACCAGGCTCAACATCAGAACAAGTAATACCACTGGGCATTATTTGTTCTGGCGTTGTTGCAAAAGTTGAGGGTCTATAAGCTGCCCCAGAAATACCAGGTTGTGGATGAAGTTGCCTTGTTGGGGTTGGTTGTCTGGGTAGAGTCTTTTCACCAGGCTCAACTTCTAGACGTTCTTGTGTAAGTGGCGTGTTATCACCCTGCAAAATAGCTTCATCGATTAAGGACACCTGCTCAGGCTCAGGATTGTCTGTAGTTTCCGCGGGTGCAAAGTCTGCATCAGTAAATACATCCTTATTCATAGGCCAAATTCCTGTGGCTCTATATGCATTAATAGCAGTCGTCATAGTTGCTGCAGATACAAAAGCTTTACCGAATAGTGCAGCGGTCTGATATTGTGTCACCACGCGTCCTGGATGGCACCGAAGCCAGTTTTTTACTTCATTAGCGTAATATGTGCTTATAGGCTTCATGAACCCCACATCAAGTGGCTGGAGTCGGTGCGTGCAATGGGGTGGAAAGCACAGTAAAATAACACCATTTTCGCGAGCTAAATCAATGACCTCGAGAGATTTGACATGTGTTACATGACCATCTAGCAATAACAGTACACGATTATCCTTAGTGGAATGCGACCACTCAATGAATCTCTTTAGCCAGAGGACAAATAAATGACCCTGGATCCAGCCAGATTCGTGACATTCTCCCCAAGATCCAGCTGGAGCTCCATCAAGCAATTCCGGTTTCATACGCTTTCGGGGGAAGATGAACATCGGTGGCATATAATTGCCAACTGCGCTGAAGCAAAGAATTGTGGTCATTAATTTTCCTCTTTCTGCAGAGGTCAATGTTCCAACCTGCCTTTTACCACAGGAAGCCAGGATTTTAGAGTGACTTTTAGGGACAGTTGACACACCTGTCTCGTCAACATTATAGATCCGTTGTGGAGTAAGCTTATGTTCGTCGTAAATCTTTTCTAAAAGTTGATAGAAATTTCCAACGGATACTCTATTGAAACCCATGGCCCTGGCTGCTGATGTTGGTTCAGGTTTTCTATAGCTGATATCTGGATGTCTTTTCAGCAATCCTTTCAACCAATCTATACCAGCCAGACCACTCTTCGAATCAAATCTATGAGGGATTCTATTTTTTTCTGCCACATCAAAAGCAAGTTGTCGCATGTCACGCGAAGTCAGTCCATGAAATCGTGCTTCCATCAATTTTATGTATTCTATTAGTTCTTTCTCTTGATCTCGAGAAAACACGGTTTTAAAATGGCCCAACTTCTTTTGAAACATAGTATCGTCCGGATTAGCCCGATATTTAGAAACATACCGTTCTAATGTAGTCTGTGGAACGTTGTGTAAATGTGCCGCTTTTTTGTAGCCCATTTCTCCCGCCACAACACTAAGTACAGCTTTTTTCATTCCTTCCATTGGCCATGAATGCTGATCTGTAGTCCTTTTATATGTGCGGACCATATTACTGAAAATAAAAGAAAAAAAAATATAGAAACACATATAGTAGTTATTTGTTTCCTTTAAAAAGTTACCTGCTTTAGTTGCCTAAAAAAGAGGCAAAGTGGGGTACTTTTCAAACAATACCCTACTATGCCCCTTTTAATGTGCCCCACTATGCCTCAGTGTTACTTTTTAAACAAAACATAAACTGACAACATCTTACCTTTTTCACAAACAATCTTGTATTTTTGGTTATGAAATCCGGAAGGTACTGCTACACAATGAAATATCAACCACCACAATAACACTTAGGTTCGAGAAACAATTGCTGTTTAATTTCACGTGTTTTTTTTAACGAAAACACTGCTTTTAAAGTTTTTGTTTGCGGAGCATAAACGGCTGTCAAAATGGCGTGAATCGTAAATGAAGGTCACGTGCCGACTGACGACCAATCAAAACGAGGCATTTGAAACTTTGTACGGCGTTTCGTTCGAGCTGTCAGAGGCATTCCCCGCTATGCCCCACTACCCCACTATACCCCCCTCTCCCCTAACTTATTTTTTTCACGACTATACTCTGTCCAGTTGCTAACCTCTCCAGCTGAGAAACTGTCCAGTTGCGAATCTGTCCAGCTGAGAATCTGTCCAGTTGCTACGGAGGGGATAGAACTCCTTCGCAAATGAACTCTGATAGCCATAAAAAAAGGTTATAATGAGTCAATCTTAAAAGTGAGACATATGCTGTCGCGGCCTTTTTTCTAGAACTTTTAAAGCAGCGCACGCAACGGAAGCTTTAAAAAAGGAATATTTTTTCCCGTTTTTGCAACATTTTTCATTTATGCTTACCTCCTATTGGTCGTAGCATGATTTTATATAACCTTTCTCGATAAATGGGCTATCCAACACAAAAACAATTTTTCAATTCCAACCAGTAGTCCCTGAGATTAGCGCGGTCAAACAAACAAACTCTTCAGCTTTATAATATTAGTATAGATTTGCTTGGAATCGATATACATAAGAAAGAAAGAAAGAAAAAAAATATTTGTGACCCGCACAGGAGACACGAGATAATAAAAATACAAACAATAATAAAAAATAAAAATAAATAACCCCGTGCGAGACCAAAAAGGCTTGTATCGTGCGATTCAATAGGTCTATGTCCAGCTGTGGACTGGCTGTACATAGTAGTAGTACATAGTAGAGCAGCTGATGATAACGGTAGTATAAACGGTAAATATTCAATCTATAATTTAGTGTGTGTGTCTGCTATTTGTTTGGCACTTGTCTCACCGCCGAAAGATCAGACGAGAAGCGAGTGTGTAGTTCCGATAATTTTCGGCTACGAGCGAGTGTTTTGTGCGACGGGCGATTACCTGCACAACTCGCTCGGGCGGTCAGTACTGCACGCGTTGGTTTCTCGGCCTGAATTCTGACCGCCAAGCCAACATCGCCGAGCGAGTATCGCTGAGCGAATATTATCTATGATAGCTGATGTCTAACTTGTGGTGAGAGAGTACTCGCCGACAGTGTGAACAGCCAGCGATCAACTATTAATATATGTGTATCTTTTATTGAAACGGGATCTGTATATTTTGGTTGTGTCTTCTGCGAGAAAATAGTCGATAGCTAATCACTTCGTCGCCGAGTGGGGCGGCAAGTGTACTCAGAATAGTTTTTTAATAGATTTTAGTATCTTCTAGGTAGGTACTCATAGGATGCCACCGCTGCCAAAAACGTTGACAAAAGTCATCGTTAATGTCTGTCATATGATTTTATCTCTGTAACTGTAACAGACAGCTTGTCAGATCAATCACAGACATCTTGGAAAATAATAATTTGAATATAGAGCGTCAGTATGACTTGCAAATTGGCCTGCAGGGGGTTACCGACTTCAAAAAAAAGGAGGTAATCAATTCGACACGTATGTATGTAATATTGATGGATTTGCACAATATTCACATATATTACTCTGTATGGGCTTCTAAACACGTGTGCTAAATTTCATAAGTGTATGTATGTTTGTTTGTATATATGTAAGTTTATTATTGGATTGGGTATCTCTCAACTTAGGATACAGTGTAAGTTTCATCAAAATCGGTTTAGCAGTTTTCAAGATATAGAACATTCAACCGAACTCCTTAGCGACAAACAGCACGAATGTGTAAATTAAGTTATTATAGGTATTTTGTCAATCCTTTAGGTACCTTACTTTAGAACTTGCTCAATTTTTAGTAATGGGTACTAAAACTAAAACGGTAAAAATAAAATCTGTTTTACAAAAAATAAACAGACTTCTAAAGCAGTTGTTGAAAAACGATACCAACTAGAGGTACCAAAGACACCGACTTCCGAAAACGAACGTTAATTTTGCACTTTTTAGTGTTTTGCTTTAGAATTTTTATTTTTTGTAAAAATGTTTTTTTGGAACGACATTTCCTTTTCACACGTTACACTCCAGAAGTCTAGACACTCTATACAAGTTACATTCTACCAACGAAAGCGTTGCGATAGAAAAAAAGAAAGAAAGAAAAAGATTTATTTGTGACCCGCACAGAAGACACGAGAAATAAGCAAAACAAACATAAAAATTACACAATAGTCAAAATAATAAAACCCCGATAGCGATTAGATAAATGTCAAAATGGTATGGGTTTGTCAAGCACTATCGAAATGTCATGATGGATGTCGCTGATAGCCTCAGATACTCGTACTTGGCGAGAGCAAGACTGGAAAAAGTGTTTGACATTGACATTGACACACCGCCATGACATTTTCTCGCGTTGGTTCGATATTTGAAATTTAAAGTATAGTTTTTTTATGGGTGGCCAGTGTGTTTTTAAAAGATATTGATGATAATATTCTCTTTCGTTTAACAATGTTGCTTTTCTCAAACATGCTTGGCATTTTGAGCATCATTTTGACAACCTTTTACGAGATAAATCAAAATTGCTGTACTGGCCAAATACATCCGAGCACCGGCCGGCAAAAGTTGTATGAAAAGCCGTATCTGTCGTGTTTAGCGGCCAAATAAATTTCATAGAAAACTCAGAAAACTCATATCTGTCGTGTAGGTAATTTAAAAATGGAACGATCTTTTACTTCGAAACATGGCAACCAAGGACGTAACTTATCAAAGGTTTTATTTAAATTTCGAACTGGTTTGCAAATAGAAAGCTGTTTAATGAAAAAAAACAAATGAACACTTAAAATCACGGGGGAAAATTATTGTTGTAGTCATTGATTTTGAAAAGTAATTGTGTTTGGCAAAATGGGTTCTAGGTATTAATTAGTTTTAATTTCCGCGCATTATTTGAGAAAAGTACTATACAAGCTTTGGCCACAACTAGGCAGTGATGGACTAACGTATGTGTGCCTTGGCTTCACCTCGGCCCACATTTACACGTTCGTCCATCAATGCCTCTTTTGCTGGCCCCTGCAGTAATGTACTATTATATGTTTACCTTACGCAATTTTATTTCATTATACACTTCGTTCCAACCTGTAAGATTGAGTGATGGAACAATACAAGTAAAAACCGGGCAAGTGCGAGTCGGACTCGCGCACGAAGGCTTCCGTACCATTATCGCAAAATAACGGTACAAAAATCACGTTTGTTGTATGGGAGCCCCACTTAGATATTTATTTTATTCTGTTTTCAGTATTTGTTGTTATAGCGGCAACAGAAATACATCAACTCTGAAAATTTCAACTGTCTAGCTATCACCGTTCATGAGATACAGCCTGGTGACAGACAGACAGACAGACAGACAGACGGACCGCGGAGTCTCTAAAGTCTAAAAAGAAGTTGACAGTCATAATAAAAAACCGGCCAAGTGCGAGTTGGACTCGCGCACTAAGGGTTCCGTACCATTATCGCAAAAAAACGGCGCAAAAATCACGTCAGCCTGGTGACAGACAGACAGACGGACAGACGGACCGCTGAGTCTCAGTAATAGGGTCCCGTTTTTACCCTTTGGGTACAGAACCCTAAAAACAAAATATAAAGCTTCACTATTGCTCCCGATCGCCTATCTGCCTCTACTCCACAACATTACCAAAACCTTTCGCTCTTCATTTCGACTGCCCCTTCCTTAATGAGACATACGGAATAAGGAAATATTCGCAGCATCCCATCTTCAGGCTAAGAAATGTTCTCTAATTTAGGAGAGACCCTTTTTGATGGTATTTATTTACTTATAGCTCGGGGATATTGCTTTATGCGTATAGACGGTAAGTGGCGTGAAAGTGGCTGGCAATTTTTATATGTAGGTTGGTAGGTACTCAAATGGCAATCGTAGAGAGTGATATTTATATATTTCATTTTCTGTTCTGACAATAAATAGGAAAACCTACTGATAAAAAAGTATTACACTATACTGTGATTTTTAATTTCGTGGACCAAACTGACAGCTGCCGAAGACCTTATTTTTTTTAAATGTTGCAAGCGCGGTACATAGTGTTGTAGGTAAGGCTCAATCATAAGTGATTCATCGAATCGATGTGACATGAGTCTTCAATTTATTTTTACAAATTGGTGTAAATAAATGTTTTATGAATATAAACGTAATATATTTAAATATAACAGTATTCATACACATAGTACATGAACTTTTATTGTGTTAAATATGAAATCAACAATAAAATAAATGCGATCATAAAATTAAGTCTGACATAAATGACTAGAAACTAAATGAGGGCTGTTAGTTTCAAAACAAATTATTTTTTTTTGCCGTGAAGTAGTTTCATTTTCGATCTACTTCGATTTTCGATTAACTTTCGATCACTCAGGATAGTTAGGGTACCACACTATTTTTATGGGACGATAAAGTGACAACCCCCAAATGTCAGTTTAGTCCACGAAATTAAAAATCACATTATAAATGAAAGTTTATTCAATCACACTTCACACTAATATTATAAATGCGAAAGTTTGTGAGTGTGTGTGTCTGTGTGTGTTTGTATGTTTGTTACTTCTTAACACTTATACGGCTGGACGTATCTGGATGAAATTTGACACAGGGAAAGTTTATGTGTATATTTTTTTTTTCTTTGGCATCTTAGCCGATGAGTAGTTCATATTCATGAAACCATAGGTGCAATTGCCGTATTTTAAAGAACAGTCACTTTTTAATGTCATCCTCATTCTGTCAAAAATCTCTATGGTTTCCTACAGGTTGACACGTTTTTTTTTAAGTTTATTTGTATCCGAAATGAGATTACGACTTCAATTTGAACGTTTTATTTGTAGGTACTAGAATTGGCTTCCAATTTTAAAATGGTAGAAATAAATATTATATTCTTTTCTGCAGTTCCAAGACAAGAAACAAATGAATATTTTTAAATAATGCATTTATACAAATAGTGGACAAGATTACAATAACGCAATACGCTTCCAAAATCAGAAGGGTTTTGCCTACAATGCACCGAACAAATTCTTTGATAAAACAATTATGGCTCTTACGCCGCTTTAGTGCCGTGAAACGGTTAATTTCCAAAGCCGATATTTTAAGGATAGATAATCGGGAGCTGGCTGACCAAAACCAAATGTATCTTCCGACTGCACAGCATGATTTTCTTCTTGTTTACGCTTTTTTAGTTCGCTAACGCTTTTTAAGCAGTCGGGTTTTTTGATTTTTTTAATTTACTTTTTTTATTTACAACTTGTTTTTTTTTTCTTTTGAATTAGGTACATTTAAACATATAAATGTTATAAATTTTGAAATCACCTCTAAAACCCTTTATTTTGATACCCCACACAATGGGTTGGGACGAAAAAAACATTTTTTTTCCCACAAAATGGCGCCCAAAATCCGCCATTTTTTTCTTTATCAATTTTAATCTAGCCAGTGACACTCGCAGGGTTAAGACGAATCGATTGACGTAAGTATCATCAAAATTGGCCAACGCGTTTGGTCTCTAGAACGCCACATAGGAACAAACATACATACATACATACATAGACTGATAATCACATTACCCTCCTTCGGCAGTCAGGTAAAAAAAACCTTTCTCAGATTATAAAGACGTCACTCACAAACTCTTCGAAAATAACACACAAAGAATTAAAACTTCGGAACCACCGGATGGTATAGAAGTTCTAAGAAAGTCTATTATAATTTGTATGTCACGAACATCATTCATATACGAGCATTTTCGGAGAACGGGATATGAGACGCATCTAATGAAACACCTGTAGCGTTTCAGAATATTTCAGCGAAAAATGTATAATTTTTAATCTAATTTTGAATAGTTTTCCTCATTCCTAAATCTCATTTTAGAAATGAGATTATGGAATGAGGATGAGGTTTATTTATTTTACAATCTAAACTAAGAAGCATAATTATTTGCAGAGAATAATCTCTAGTAGTGCTGATCCAATTACAAAAACTTTATGATTATAAAAATTACACAAAAAAATTAAAAAACTCCCGATACAAAACCTCTAAATAACAAAAAAATAAGCCTCGTACTCGCGTCGGGGAACCGCCAAAGTGTACCTTCAGCAGTTTATTTTATTTACTTAGCGGTTCCCCGAAGCGAGTACGAGGCTTATTTTTTGCTTTTTAGAGGCTTTATGCCAACGTGTACAGCAGTTTATTTTATTTACTTAGCGGTTCCCCGACGCGAGTACGAGGCTTATTTTTTGCTTTTAAGAGTTTTGTGTTGGGGTTTTTTTTTTTAATTTTTGATTTAATTTTGATTTCATGCTTTTTAAACTACATATAATATAACTAGTACGCTTCAATCGACAATCTATTGAAACACGTAATTATGACACGATATCTTGCGAAAAAACCCCGATTCAAAGAGTAAAATGCAGATAACTTTTGAACGGCTGAACCGATTTTAATCAAACAGCTAAGAACACTTTCGATAAAGTTACCTTTCAAACGAAAAAAAAACAAAATCTGTTGATCCGTTTAGGAGCTATGATGCAACTGATAGACACACATCAACACACGTCAAACTTATAACACCCCTCTTTTTCCATCGTGGGTTAAAAATCAGTGGGATATTTATAGACGCATGAAAGAGACAAACCCTTGTCCTTGTACAATAAAGGTGACTAAAGTCGTCGACAATCTAAGAAGTCGGAATTGATAGCTATAAAAAATATGTTATATAAGTTAAACTTGATGCTTACGAATGATTTTCGTTGATATAGTGTATGGGTAACATAGTAATTAATTATGATTATGAATTTGATTTGACGTGACACGTGACGTTTCAATCGGATATAATCATATTTTGGACGTTTTGACAGTCGTTATCGTTGAAAGAATGTCACTGAATCAGATTTGAATATTATAATTAAAAGTTTGGCACATTTTTTTATCTGTAATCCCTTTTTTGGGTGGGAAATCATCCAATGACTTCTCGCGCTCTGTGTGAAGCGGGAGGGTGTCTCAGACTTTTACTGCTTTCTTTTCGTGTGAGGATATGACCACCTCTGGTGTCAGAGTTAATTAAGCCAACTTGACTATTTCAGACTTACATTAACTATATAAGTCCAGGTTCCCTCACGATGTTTTCCTTCACCGTTGTCTGTGATGTCCACGATAAACTTAGAAAGTACATATGAATTTGAAAAAGTCACATTGGTACTTGCTCGGACTTGAACCCACGCCCTCAAACATGAGAGGCGAGGTCTTCGCCACTGGGCCACCACGACATATTTAGACTTTTAATTACTAAAACCCACCCATGTTCCTTCAGATGCTTGTGCCAGAGCCGCGGTAACTCTCAAATTTAAAATCAAGGAAATCTTTGTACGCAGACAACTTTTACATTTTACTGCAGAATCTTCTTATTTATTCAAGAACCCTGGGTTTAAAGCAGTATATTACCTCTAAATCCTGTTCTGACGGGAACACTAAAGGCATCTCAGAATATAACTATGATTATGTATTTTCTTGTTTATGTTTGTTACTTGCATAAGCAATTTCTTGGAATAGCTTAATCAAAGCGACTGTTGCAAACATTGGTTGCTCTGTGAAACTGTAGATTATTGTTGTAGTAAATATCTGAGATTCCTTTGTTAAGATTGTATTTGAATAAGATTATAGATTTGGTATTGTAAAAGGGACGTAGGTACAATATTGTAAGAGAAACTACTTACTCTGTATGGCAAATTACTGAATGATTTTTATTCGTCTAGAAACTTGTCACTAAGGGTAAAACAGTTTCCGTTCACCAATAACACTTCAGCACAAAATCATTCAAAAAACCACTGCAATTTACTAGCAACACCAACAAAAAAAGGATTTATTGTAACCATAAATCCTTTTTACAATAAAAAAAGAATGTTTAAAAACCTGCTTCGAGAAAAGCACGTCAACACTTCAATGAAAAAAAAAGAAAAAAATACACTTCACAATTCGAATTCCGAATCCGACTATTCAAATTTGGCACGGCGGGAAACTCGGTTGCTTTCCGCCTGTGGCTTGCAATAAACTGATGTTGAGTTTGGTTCGAGTCGCCACTATTTTTACAAATGTTCGAACAGCCCAGGAGCCAGACTATCTTTGTTTATTTTTATTTCATTTAGCTTTTACTGGTCGTAAAAGTATTTAGATGATGTTGATGGAAATAAAAGCCGTAAATACGTATTTAATATCGTATAGACGTAACATAAAAACCGTGTTTCTCGAAGGGATAAGAAATGTGCTAAAGTACACGTAAACTTTAACGATGACTGTTTTACGTCTCATGTGAATAAATTGGGCATTTTATTGGGCACAGTTTCTAGTTAGGAATTTACTACGGAACTCGGAATAACCTCATCTAAATTTGTGAACAGACAACACTACATAAATGTTGCCATTTTCTGAGAACGAGAAGAAATAAAATGTTTTCTAGCAAAAAATATTAAGTTGCAAAATAAGTGATGAAAGTCAGTTTCTCATAATTTCTTCTTCTTTCATAATTTCCAGGTATTCATTAAATAACTAACTCTTTGTCTTGTTGATAACAAGTTAGCACTAAGTACACAACTTACAGCAAAGAAGGTGCTGATTCATCTGATTAAGAAACTGCTTGTTTCTAGTTTTCTACTTTTGAACTGTTTTCATTAAAGTACCAGTTTACTGAGCTCTTAACAATTTTACCACTAAGACGGTTTCGTTCATCTACTTCAGATAAAGCTATAAAGCGATTTTATCTCTTTTGTGAAACCTCACAAAATCAAAATCAAGGTATTTATTTCAAGTAAACTTTAGAGTACTTTTGAATTGTCAAACAAAAAATTAAATTCGCAAGCGTCTGTAGGTCTCAATGGAGAAGAATTTGCAAGAAACTCCCCGGACACTTTTTTCCATCATTTTTAATTAAAATTTTTTGGTTACATCATTCTTGTTGAAAAAATACATATATGTGAGAACGATGTAAAAAGACGTGTACGTAAAAGCGTCTATAACAAATAATAAAAAAAAGCACTTTAACAGGCCGAGACAGCTAAGTTATGACCAATCCCAACTGATGGCGCCCGTTCACGAACATGACGCAAAGATCGGCACCACTCAGCTCAACCATCATGAAGGGAACCGAATGATCCAACACATGTGCCACCATCAGAAAGAAATTAGGGAGAGCATGACACACTCAACTGCCAGGGCACACAGAAGTCAACGAACGACACATAGGTACAGTGAATGGTAGATTTATCTACAGTCGGAACATAGTACTCACACATGTGCTGTGCAATTATATAATACTAAAATAAATTGAGTTTATACAATACAAAAATTTTCATACTGTCTTCAGCAGGTCCAACAATACTTCGATACTTTTCTGTCCATCACTTATTGTTTTTGCGCCCTAGTGGCTGCGGAGCAGGACCAGCATTGAGCCAAGCATTTTTATCAGCGATGTAATCCCCCAACTTATAATATCCTGGCGTACATAGTGTGCGTTTTATACAAGTCTTAAATTTCGTCTCATTTAGTTGTACAATGTGGGGCGGAATTTTATTGTAAAAACGGAAAACATCGTGAGGCAAAAGGTATGTTCTAAGACCAAAGATTCGAAGACATGTGACATATTCCAGTCCGTACTGGCCGCGAGGTGGGTAACGGTCCATTCCTGGGAGGAGGCTTGTGCCCCAACATTGGAACTTTATAGGCTAATTATCTATACTTTACTATGCTTGTCTCTCTTGATGCTTGAAATCGTATTGCGTTCGCGTGGTTGCCGATGAATGTTTAGAATTACTAAAAATACAGCAAATACGATCTCATATCCTCTAATTCTTTCTACTTTTTGCCTGTTTCGAAAATGGGAAGACGTTCAGTATTAGACATTATTCTTTTACTTTTTTTTTCCAAAAGATTAATCTGGTATTTTTGCGCTTTCTGTCGACTCAACTCTAATGGAGTTCGATTATTTAAAGTGGCAGCTCACAGTCAAATTAGCCTTCAACGCCGTTTGGTTACTAGCAGAATTGGAAGTCATGAATATATAAGAGGGCCTAGACAGGGTGATGTTCTTTCAGCCATAACGATTAATAGGTGTCCAATATGTATGGGATTAACTTGGGCTATCAAAATTTTACGTGGTCAATACACTACTTTCTAAAACCGTTATCGCTAATAGGTACATTGTCACTTTGTCTCAATATATTGAATCCAAATTTGACACATTTTAATAGCATCTTAGATTTCTGTATGTATGTAGAGCAACCTTATTGATTTTAGCAAGACAATAGCGGTAAAAAACTCACCTACATATATTTACAAATTGCTATAACCCGATGACAAATATATTAGGTACAGATTGCCCAATTTCGACCTATTGAAATGGCATCCTAGATTCCTCTGTGTATTTACAACCAGTAGCATCTGCCGCAGCTTTTATTGCTCGGCTCTTGCAATTGTCTGCACGTCATAAAATTTAAAGACTGTAGAAATGGAGCGAATAGTCGGGACAGACAACTGAGCATCTGTCCACGTTTGTAGTCGGCGACTAGTTGGCTATGAGGCAGCAATAGAAACTGATTAGTCGGCACAACAGCTACAAAAAAAAACAGGAAAAACCGCCAGTATATACTATGACCATTGACATATATATTACTTGCGTAAGTACCAGACCAACCGCGCGACTAAATGGCACCAGCGCGCTGGTCTTAAAATTGCAGTTTAGGGCCAACGCGACTATTTGACAGTGGTCCGTGTGCGTGTCTCTGACTAGTATATAGTTATCTGTGGCGGGAGTGAGCGAGTGTTTGCTTGTCACAAGAAGGTTTCTATAAAATGTTCAGATGGTACGCCCATCTGAACATTTTATAGAAATCCTTCCTTTCAAAATATTTGACTATGATCCGATTTCTGTATTGAGCATTTGGAGTTAATAACGTGTCGGTCCCAAATTAAATGCCATTTTTTTACTGGCTTACAAAAGAGTTTGACAAATACTCAACTTCAAATTCTTAATTCTGAAATTGGAGTATTGTTTAAGTATTTTGATATTATAGAAATTGGAGTATTTATATTTTTTAAGAATCAAATCTGTCTTTCAAGAACCCCGCGTACTGTCAAACGATTAAAACGAAAGTAATTGATTAAGGCGGACCGAGTAGTCGTGAAAACCGACTATTCGGCTACATTTATAGTTAGCGACTATTCAGTAATTTTAGCGCCAACTATTTGTCTAGCCAGATAGTCGGCCCTTCTGTATAAGACAGCACTATTCCAGTCGCGTAGTGTTGTGTAACGCCAGATAAAATACGTTTTGATCTAGGACAATGTGTTTCTATGCTAATTTAAGAGGCTATGTAAGATATACTGTTGTTTCTTGAAGTCTAAGTGTTGGCAGAATTAACGTATTGTCTTACACTTGTGAGTTGGCAGTGGTGCTGAGAATTATGATAGTGAGTAGGCTAAAATACCGAGCATAGTATAGCTTTCCTAGTAGGCGTGGATGGTCAAATCCCAAACTACAAGCACTCTACGACACTCAAAGGTGTCTCGGGGCCGATTTGGATGAAAACTAAATCTGCATCATTGGATTTTTGAAACATCAATATTCCTAGCCAGAAATCTAACCCGTTGATGTTGAAAAGAAAACACATGCTGTATTGCACCATTCGATAATGTCGCTAATAAGTGTCAAATCCTAGGAAGTAATGACAAACGGCAAACTTAAGGCGTATATATTCCCTAATGTTAACGCAGTACTGGCCAGCGCTCACTCGGAGCCAGAATATCAATATTGAACCACCTTTTGGGCAGTTTTGTTTACAAAATATTCTTTGATTTACATATATTATGCTATTTCATTTACGGAGAAATTCTAGCCATCAATTATTCTGTGTAAAAATATTTTTAAACATCCAAGTCGTTTTGGAGGAGTATCCAAAAATAGTGAAAAAATATTGTGTTGTCAATTATTTTTTTAAAGCAGAACTATTAGTTACACGAACATACCATTTTTCACAAATAAGGTACATGAATCAATAACAAATATATATTTTTTATAAACCTTGTAACCTAGCCGTTACTAAGGAGTATGCTTTAGAAAGTGACCGTTTTACGGCAGTCAAGCGGTGCTAGGCCCTTAAGTAAAAAGCTGGTTTTTAACACCCTACCTTTATCCGACATATCACATGCCTAAGAGCTCTGTGATCGCAGTTTAGGCGTCCTCATTTTTGTGTCAGAATTTGCATGGTCGAACTAAATATGCACATAGACATACGAGCACGTGCAATATGTGCATATTTTGGGCATCCGCGATCGGTTTTATTCATGACTTGTTCACGCGTTTCTGCGACCTAGTGAACTTACTGCAGTGTGTATGTTTAACTCATGAAACCCGTTAGTTACTCATATATAAAAATCTTTACAAAAAAATAAAAAAAACCCGGCTGTTAAAAAAACGTAAACAAGAAGAAAATCATGCTGTGCAGTTTGAGGATACATATTCGCGAGCTGGCTGACCAAAACCAAACGTATCCTCCGACTGCACAGCATGATTTTCTTCTTGTTTACGTCTTTTTAGTTCGCTTTTTAAGCAGTCGGGTTTAAAAAGCGAACTAAAAAGACGTAAACGTTTTTTTATTTATAACGATTTATTTATTTTTTTAGAATTAGATACATTTAAACATAAGAGTGTCTTATATTTTTGATATCAACTCTTAAAACCCTTTATTTTGATACCCCATACAAAAAAATCCACAAAATTGCGCCCAAAATCCGCCATTTTTCTATTTTCCAATTTTAATGTAGCCAGTGACACTCGCAGGGTTAAGACGAATCGATTGACGTAAGTATCATCAAAATCGGCCAACGCGTTTGGTCTCTAGAACGCCACATAGGAACAAACATACATAGACTGATAAACACATTACCCTCCTTCGGCAGTCGGGTAAAAATAGGCTTTTCTTTTTTTTTCTCGCAGAAACAGTGACTTGCCGGTTAAAAGTAGCCAATATCACTCAACGATGGTATCAGCTTTCTGTCAGTGGAAAAAATGTTCAAGCGACTTCAAAAAGGAGGAGGTTCTCAATTCGTTTGTATGTTTTTGTATGTTGGTTACGCGATTACTTCGCCAATTGTGATAATTATTTTTTATTTGAAAGTTGGTGCTTCTCATGTAGTCCCATTTAAGTCATTTTAAGTTATCCTTATTATCACGGTTATAACTTTCTTTTCGGAAGTCGGTGTCAAAAAGATAAAAATACGTACCAAAGACACCGACTTCCGAAAAGATAGCTTTTTTCGCTTTGTAGTCCATGCACATTTTGATACAAAAATGTGGACGCTCTTCCATTCGATCGCGTCAAGAACTTAAATTTTATAATAAACCTAAACAAGTTGGATTTTCTCAGGTTTATGATAACTTTAATTAATAATTTATTCTTTTACTGGTTCATGATCTATAGCCTAGGATTTTGATTAAAAACCCTGATTTTGTCATTAACCTGCGACATATAGAAGCTTAGCTCTTTCGAGGCTTCGCAGGCATTAATATTTTCCCTCAGGAACAGTACTTTTCTAAACAAAACAGTACATAGGTTCAAAGGTATCCTTTTTTGTACCGCTGACGACGTGTACCTCCTAATCTTCAGTCGAGTTAAGCTGCGAAAGCGTAACAAACAAACTCACATTCGGATTTATTATATAAACTAGGCTTTAGTTTAGTTTCAGACTAGGAAAAACGAAAAAAAAATATTGATAATTTATTTTATTTTATTTTTATTTATTTATTTACACATACAATTATTTTAACAGGTAGAACCCAAGGTAACAAAAGTAGTCATACAATGCGACACTCAGAGACGCCCCGTAAAAACTGATCACACACCTAATCGCGATTGACCAGTCCAAAGTAAGGGCTCCGGTCGGCACAAGTTAAATAGAGGACAACACAGTAATTGTCACCCCCTGTAATGCCGCCAAAGAGCAGGAAAAAATGTCCAAACGCTGAGTTACAGCCCGACACACTGGTGCAAACTTTAATAGGATTGTACGGATAATGGATCAAACGCAGAATCTCAGCTTTACCGGCGCGTGCCGTTAGCCCGGTGAGGCGGGCAATTAGCTCTGAATCTAGGACAAAACATTTCTATGCTAATATAAGAAGCTTACGCAAGAGTCAATGGAGAAATAGATTAGGTACGAATACAGAGCTAGGAATCGTCACGCTGGCAGTGACAAGAGACGCCTTTACTAATAATATTCGCAGAGCACAAGTTTGGTCTCTTGATCGAAACGCGCAACGGCTGCACCGTTACGCGGTTATGCGGTGTCGGTCACATAAGTACCAGTTTATTAGCGACTAGCTGAGCCCCGCGGCTTCGCTCTTTAACTGGCTATCTAACGACCCACCTACCTGGGTAAGTGGGTACTTACCTACCTACCAACCTACTCACTGCCCTACCTACCAACCTATCCACCTACCCTACCTATCTACCAATTTGTTAAACTATTTATTTGAATAAGAATGAATAACATACTACAATACGAATGTAACCAACTTTTGTTTCTACTGGCAATCTAATTAAATTTTAGAAGACAAAAGCTGCTATTGTGACTTAATTATGAGAGTGAGAGTTCTCTTGCAATTTTATGTAGGTAATAATGAGTACTTTATTCATGTAGTACATTATTTTTTTATGTATCATCAATAGTTTTCTCAGCGCACGCCAAATAATGTATTTTATAGAAAAATTTTTGCTACTTTGGATTACATTATTGCAATTTTCATAAAGATCTCTAATATTTTTGAAAATGAATTATAGCCTATGTTACTCTGGAATAATGTAGCTTTCTATAAGTGAAAGATTTTTTAAATCGGTATAGTAGTTTCGGAACCTATTTGGAACGAACAAACCAAAAAATCTTTCCTCTTTATAATATTGGTACAGATAGCGAATGTCAAAATGTCCAAAATTAGATTGTCATGTGCTATCGAAACGTTATGTGGTCTTAATCTCTTTCCCCTTTGATTTTTCGACAAACGTATCGGTGTAAGAACGTAACTTTGCAGCCTAAGGTTTATATGGAAAGTTTTGACAATACCGTCGCTAGCAGTGCCCGATGAGATGTGCCGTACTCTGTGGGTAAGAACGTTGTGCACTGGACTGGCAACTCCTTTGTACGCGGAAACAATAAATTATATTCAGCCTTTAGGATTTTGTATAAAATGTCGCTTTCAATGTTTAAGACAACAATGTTCAACAGTAGAATAATTTAGTCTTAAATATAAACCTAAACCCTGTTGGTACTTTATTTGAATTATATAACTAGAGGCTTCACCCGCGTGAAAAGCGTTTTACTTTCCCAAATCTAAGCATCCTATATGTTCAAAGTCAAAGTCAAATATATTTACTTCAACTAGGCCAATAAGCGGCACATTTGAACGCCAACCAAATAAAACTTAAAATTTACAAGTAATAAAAATTGATTCTACCGTGCATTCGGAAAAGTAGCTTGTTATGGAGAAGAACGCACAAGCAACTCCATAATTACTCTTTTAAAAAAATTGGTGTTTTACAATATTTACACAAGTACATACATTAATAAATTCATATAATAATATGTGAGGACGATGCATCCAAAAATAACACTACGGCTACGTACAGATATTCATTAACAGGTAAATTAATTAATTTGATAAATAGGAACATGGTTCTCACATACTTACAAATATTGCAAAAATAGGTAAAATACTTAATTTAACAACAACGGAACATTGTGTGAGTCAATTTCTTAAAAGAAAATAAAAAATAATAATGAATACAATAACTATAAAATGAATAGGAATATAAATAAGCAAATGTTAATAAAGTTAATTCAGGTTATAAATATATCTGAGTTAGAATTTCATCCAAATCTGTTTAGCCGTTTTTGCTTGATTGAAACACAAACATACAAACTTTTGCATTATTTTATAATATTAGTAGGCTTTTCTGTAACTAAAAGTAAAACGCTGGCCTGAAAATACCTTTACTATTTTACTGCTACTTGTATCCTTCGCATAAAATAATCATTTTTCTATGCGCAATTTGTCTATGCTCTTCTTTTTTGTCTTTTACTCCATTTATGTTGCTGTTGTGTTATGCCTGTGTCGAATAAATATATTTCTATTCTATTGTTATTCTTTCTATTTTAATATTATAATAATTTTCTACTTTTTATGTTAGCAAAAAACAAATACTACTTTCTTATCATAAAACTGTCCCACATACTTTTCCTACATTAACATCAACTACACTAAAAAAAAAACAAATAATTATTATTAAAACTAAATCTACCTTAAATGCCCGACTACCAACCCTTCCAAAAAATACTTCTTCACAGGCAAAAATAAAACTAAAAGCAGTCAATTTAGCAGCATATTCAAAAACTTTATTAAATTCAACACATTTTCGACATCCCGGCTCCCGTTCACGAAAATCTTGGCATGCTTCCCGCGACAGATTTTGACGGCTACAGAAAAGAAGTGCTATTTTTCCTAATGCTTTTATTAACAAACGTATATCATCTTTTGGTCCCCATTTAGAACGAGACTACAAGTTATTATTGTCCTCCTTTTTGTTCAAAAGAATTTATTGCCACGCTAAAAAAATATATCTTTCATTGATAGTGTTTTTTTTGCGGGCAATATTGTCTTTCTAATTTTATCTGTCATTTGTTTTATAATTTATCAACGGATTCGCTGATGGGATAAATGGTGTGTTTAATTTTTTTATTTAGATTTAAATTGGGACGCGTTTTGGACGCAATTGTACTGTTTTTTATATTATTTTGATGTGATTTGATTTAGTTTTCTTTTTATGATTATTACTGATTAAAATTGGAATAGTTATCAATATATTTGTTTGAAAATACTCAAACAAATTGAGACCAATCGTCTCAATTTGTTTGAGTATTTTCAAACAAATATATACAAATGAGATTACACTACGTAGGAATATACAAATGAGATTACATAAAAAAAACCTTTAAAACATTTATTTTAAATTAAATAAACAACAGACTTCCCGTAAACACGCTCTCGCATTTCAAAGAGAAAATAAAGTGACAACTTGTCAAAGTACACTCGACTACACAAGTGGTTCGCAATTTAAATTTGCACGCAAATTAATGACATGCACGCTGTCAATTTGACGGCTCGCAACCAACCATTACCGAATTCATGGCGCCGTCGGGACCTGAAGGGGATCGCAATTCGGATAATTAACGCAAATTTCGCTGAATTAAGTGCAAAGGGTATATCTGTATCTCTGTGTGGATTTAGAAATTAGTTTTTGGATGTTGTATTTGAGATAATTAATGTTGTAGACCGCTGTTATTCGTTTGTTAATCTTGTGTTTATAATTTACAAAGTTGGTTTAGATGGATCTAGAAACGAATCTGTGTACTCGGTAGAAAATTAAGTCGTAATCCTAATTAGGTGGTCCATATCTACACAGTAAGCCAGTGTTTAGGGAGCTGGGCTAATATCCCTGACGCTTCATGTATCCATTTAACACTTTTTCTTTCTAAATTATGTGTTTTCCCAACTATATTGGGGTCGGCTTCCAGTCCTACCGGATTCAGTTGAGTACCAGTGTTTTACATGGAGCGACTGCCTATCTGACCTCCACAACCCAGTAACTGGGTAACACGGAGCTCCTTGGCAAGACTGGTGTCAGATCTCAAGCTTCTGACTACCCGTAACGACTGTCAAAGATCTTCAAATGACAGCCGGGACCAACGGCTTAACGTGTTTTCCGAGGCACGGAGAAAACTCGGTATGTTGAAATGGTCACCCATCCACGAACCGACCTCGTCAAGCGTTGCTTAACCTTGAAGATCGACCCGTGTGGATGTTATTATTTAGCCACGAGCTCCTCCATTTTCCATTATGTGTTCGTAAGTATAGTTTTTCTTAATACTTATATATATTACATACATTTCCTCAAGAAGAAACGGAAATGGCATAAGAATAAGACAGTTTCAGTATTCACTGCCCTTATTCTTATTAATTTGGGGCCGATTTAGTGCAGAACTATTTGAGCTTCAATTTAATACAGTTTTTTCCTATATACTTCGTCTAATGATTGTACATCCCTAGCTGTTTTTATCTTTTTTTTATTTTATTTTAGATGAGCTCGCACTTGACCACTTTCTCACCTGATGGTAAGCGATGATGTGGTCGATGGTGTAACACGCTTGCATAGAAGTAACCTATTCACTCTTGACTTAAAGACCCCGAGGTTTTAGCTATCGGGAAACAGACTCTGGCAGGGAATTCCACTCCTTAGCTGTACGCATAATGTAAGTATTTCCAAAAGGTTTAGTGCGTATGGGTGGGATGTCCACCATGTACCGATGGCGCATTGCCGTACGTCTTGTAGCCCGATGATGAAACGGGCTAGCTGTTCATTTCGAGACACTTTTCTACCTTAATTAATAATTTAGCCTAAAAACCCTAAACCGCCTAAAAAGTTGTACAAACAGGTCCATACAAGCAATTTACATTTAAAAGAAATACCAAGCTAAAAAGAGGTGTTGAAGTGGTAGCATGTGGCATTCACAGCCTCTTAACACCCCTGGAGGAAAACGACATGAATTTTTGTACGTATATTTTAAATTTTAAAAGCTCTGCCCACTTATAGTAGGTACTTGTAAATCCTAGTCATATTATAAACTAGCTGAACTCCGCGGCTTTGCTCTCATCAATTTTTACCTACCCTACCCTACCTAATCATGTACTACATATTTTTATGTATCATCAATAGTTTCCTCAGCGCACGCCAAAGAATGAATTCTATATGCAACATTTTGCTACTTTAGGTTACATTATTGCAATGTTCATAAGGATTTCTAATTTTTTGAAAGTATTTCATAGCCTCTGACACTCAGGAATTATGTAGCTTTCTACTGGTGAAAGAATTTTCAAAATCGGTTCAGTAGATCCAGAGATTACAACGACACAAACTCACAATTCACAAACTTTACCTCTTTATAATATTAGATGTGAAACTGATGTGAACCAAAAATTCAAAGACATGTGACATCCACCAACCCGCACTGGGCCCGCGTGGTGGATAACGGCCGATTCCCTCTCACAGAGAGGAGGCCTGTGTCCCAGCAGTGGGAACATTAATAGGCTGATGATGTGATGTGAGATGTGAAACTTTGTTTGGATGTTTGTTAATCAAACACGCCTCCACCACTACTAGGCGGCACCGATTTGGATAACGTTAAAAAAAAAGAACTCCAACTTAAACACAATAAGTTTTCTGGACAAACGGAATAAAGCTAAAAATGTATGTCGCACTCGGACTCGCGCACGAAGGGTTCCATACCATTATCGCAAAAAACGGTATATTGTTATAGCGGCAACAGAAATACATTATCTGTAAAAAATTCAACTGTCTAGCTATCACGGTTCATGATATACAGCCTGGTGACAGACGGACAGACAGACAGACAAACAGACGGGCCGCGGAGTCTTAGTAATACCGTTTTTACCCTTTGGGTACGGAACCCTAAAAAAGATCTTCGTATAGAGAAAATCATTCCGTTTTTCAACGGGTAGACCATATAGCTTGGATCGGGCGTTAGATACAATAGTCTATATTATGTACCAACACAATATAGGTTACATAAAAGATAGCAAAGGATGACACAATGGGCGGTCTTATCACTAAAAGTGATCTTGTTTAATCTTGGGATTACGTTCCCATTGAATAAATTACGACTTGCAAGCAAGTGAAGCCTCTGACAAAAACTAGTTTCAAATAATCCAAACGATACTTTTAAAATATTCAACATACATTTTATTATTTTACACGTCCAATATATATACTCGCGAAACACTTCAAAATGTAAAAATTCGCCTAAAGTAAATATTTGTTTCAGCTAGCACTTTGCTCTATGAGTGTATTCAATTTTCAAATAATAAATATTTATTTCATAGAAATTCGTTCTATCATGTATACTGTTGATTGGTATAAATCATTAGATTAGTTAAATTATAATGAAAATGGTGCTAAATTATAATGAAACGTATCACTGCAATGAACTGTAAGTAGTCTACAAACACATAAACAATCTATACTAATATTATAAAGCTGAAGAGTTTGTTTGTTGACATACATTTACACAAACAGAATATGAAGCAATTCACCAATGGCATAATTTTTATAAGCCGAGACATAGCCACACACACACACACAAGAACACGCACAGAAGGCTAGTCCAGACTTACGGCGCTCGTCAACGGACATGACTTGAAACCTTTATTGACACCTTTTTGTACATCTATTTACAAATGTCCATACCCAGTACACCTGCAAAGTTCCTCTTATTAATTAAATTTGACAATGTATATAACATATAGGTACTCAATCGGCAAATAAACTCAAAAACCTAAATAATAACTGTCAAAATAAACTTCAACCATATATTTATATTCCTCTATATTTATATTCCCCCAGTCCCGACTGTACTGTCCCGAAGTGTACATCAAGATGCAACGCAAACACTCCGTGATAGTTGAGCGGACCACAAACACGTGACCAGTTTGAATTAAAAAAGAAAATATGGATTTCATTTCATTTGATCTTCATTAAATATTGATACCTATCTCGTCTGAAATTTTATTTTTCAAAGTCAAATATATTTATTTCAATTAGGCCAATAAGCGGCACTTTTGAACGTCAAAAATTAAATGTAAATAAAAAATGTACAAGTAATAAAAATTGACTCTACCGTGCATTCGGAAAGTAGCTTGTTATGGAGAAGAACGCACAAGAAACTCCATACTTACTCTTATTAAAAAAAAAATATGTTTTACAATGTTTACTTATGTACATACATTAATAAATTCATATATGTGAGGACGATGCACCTAAAAATAGCACTACCCACTATACAACGTACAGGTATAAAGTAATAAAAGCACTAACAGGTAAATTCATTAGTTTTATAAATAGGAACATGGTTCTCACATACTTACAAATATTGCAAACATAGGTAAATTACCTAATTCAACAACAACGGAACCTTGTGTGAGTCAAATTCTGGAAAAATATAAAAAATAACCTAAGAATACAAAAACTATGAATAGGAATATAAATTAGCAAATTTGATTTTGTCCACACCAAAGATTGCCCTACAGAGCGGGACCAACATGTTGCCAAGCATTCTTATCTTGAATATAATCATCTAATTTGTAATATGCTTGTTTACAAAGTGTGCTTTTAACTAAAGTTTTAAATTTACTTTCATTTAGTTTTAATATATCACAAGGTATTTTGTTATAAAATTTAACACAGTACCCCATGAAAGATGAGTGTACTTTTGCTAGTCTATAAGATGGTTGATCTAACTTATCTTTATTTCTCGTATTACAATTGTGTCTATCACTGACCTTACTAAAGATATGTATATTTTTCCTTACATACATGATATTTTCATAAATGAATTGGCAAGAAACTGTCATAATATTAACATTTTTAAATAGCTCCCTAAGAGATTCTCTGTGACTTAAATTATATATGGCTCTGATAGCTCTCTTTTGCAATATAAATATGGATTCAATGTCAGCCGCTCGGCCCCACAATAAAATACCGTATGACATAATGCTGTGAAAGTAACTAAAATAGACCAAACGCGCGGTCTCCACATCCGTCAACTGTCTTATCTTTCTAACAGCATAAGCGGCCGAGCTCAGCCGACCCGCAAGAGATGTTATGTGAGAACTCCATTGCAATTTGTCGTCTAAAGTGATTCCCAGGAACTGTTTGATTTACAAAGTCCAGCTTTTCGCCATTCAATATGATATATTTTACCCTGATATTATACTACTGGTTTGGAAAACAAAACTCAAAAGCCCAAATATCGTTTACAAACAAAACGTCAAATATAATACGAGTACCTAAATGTTTATATTCCCCCAACAACCACTCTACTATCCCGAAGTGTACATCAAGATGCAACGCAAACACTTCGCAATAGTTGAGCGGACCACAAACACGTAACAGTTTGAACTATGTGATGTTTATTTAATAATAGAGAGCTATTATTAAATTCACATCTCTATTTAGATAAACAATAATACCAGCCCGCTATGCAATGGAATAGCCGTTGGCAAAGTAAACTACTCGGCATCAAAACTAGCGAAATATTTTCAGGTGTGCTCATATTACTACTAACTGCATGCACATCTCTGCCTACCCATATGACACGTTATACTGATTAAATTACTGTCCTCTTTATTTTAGTAATATTTAGTTACGCATAATTTAAACAAATTACTATCTAACTAAACATTTCGTTACAAAAAAGTAAAGAAAAAGCACAAAAAAGTCATATCAATGGAGTACTGCTTACTTGTAGACTCGGTTCTTTGAATAATGCGTCCGCACTCGTACCCCACAGACCTAGAGTTTCAACCCTAAACGGCTCGAAAATATGACTTCCAATGAGATTATTATATTTCCGCCACTTGAGGTTCTCTGCAGCCGCAGCGGCAGCTCCAGCATAGTACGATGAGCTAGGAACATGGGATGGCGCAAGAGTATCAACAGACAAGTAGCTGCCCACACTAAAGGCTTCTTCTACTTCCATGGAAACAAACACATGCCCTCCGGTCTTTGTTTTGTTTATTTAGCAGTCTATGTTCTTGTGTCACACCTTTTTCATAATTCTATCATTATTTTTCAATGAAAATTGGATTTCAAAAACGACTCTCCTACTGACTCATATTTGAATCATCCGACATAAAATACAGGAATCCAGGTACATACCTATATACAGTTTTATTGCTTCCTCCACGAACGTATATATTAAAACTAATCCACAGTTTCTCCAGAACTTACGAGTAATAGAATTAATGAGATAATTTCATCTGCTTGTTAGTATTTAATGTATTCCGGTGGCGACGCCTTACGACAGAATTAAATTATACGATCTGACATAATCTGTATCTAGTGTGCATACTGTCGTCATTAATTGATAAACGCGAGTACACTATGATTCAGTAGCGAAAAACACAAATACAAAGTCATAGCCCAAGAGCCCACGACAGTCAGACCTTCGTTATTTTATAAAAGCTGAAAGATTTTCTGTGAAGAAAATGAAAATATCGACGACAATGATGAAATTTATAAAAACGATTAAATATTTTTTTACATGTAATAATACTTTTTTTTTTGCATTTTATAATATTAAAATAACATTGTTTACTTCATATAACATGGCTATGAATGTAATAAAATTACCTGTTTATTGGAAATCTTAAGGCGCAGATACCCTTGAGTAGCTGATTTTAAAATGAGAATCGCGTCTAAACGATTAGTCGTAATTTTTTAGAAAAAATATATTTTACATAAGACTATTTTCTTAATAATCTGATTTAAGAAAAATTTGAGTTTTATTCGTATAACATAGTGTAATTAATTTGTGAAGTTATGTCTAAAACGGACAAAAACACGACAATCGCACCAAAACCGCTGGGCGTATTTTAATGAAATCGACACCATCTCAAAGACAATTTAATTATCAACATTTTGATCTGAAGCTTTTTTTTAAAGTCATAGAATAATAAAGAAAGTATAAAAAACTACAAAATTTTAGGTCGCGCGGGTGTGAAACGGGTGTGCGTTTTGTTCCCTCAAGGTCGTTGGCGTTAGTCGTCGTCTTAAAAGATCGCAATCGACTAAGCACTCGCGCTCGCACCTACAGCGGACTTTCAATGTGTCTGGCAAGATGTAAAAACTATTAAAACTGTCCGGCTATTGAGGTATCATTTTTTATAGGTCCCCAAGTAACATATATAAAATTTAGCTTTTATACTATAACGAAAGTATAATTATAAATGATTGAACTTTAGAGGTGTCTGGCTGGAGGTAGCAACTGTCATAAGTGTCCGGCAATGGATGACGAGATTTCTATAGTTATCCTGAAGAAAATATAAGAAAATTGAGCTTTATACTTTAACGTATTTAAGGTACTATTTTATACACCTTTACTACCTGTTACCTGCCCAAGTAACCACAACCCAAACTCTGTCGCTGGTCGTTCTTACCTGTATAGGGGACATGCAGAGCAAAATTTTCAGCTTTTGTATAATAACGAAGGTCTGGCCGTCGTGGGCTCTTGCTCTATCATCTGCCTGTCATTATTCAATGTATTCCGGTGGCGACGGCTTACGACTTAATTATTGTTGAAGTTGGTTCGTGGATGAGTGACCATCAATTACATATCGAGACTTTTCCGTGCCTCGGAAAATACGTTAAGCCATTAAGACATTTGAAGATCTTTGACAGTCGTTACGATAGTGAGAATAAAATCTGGCGCCAGTCTTGCTTACGGCGTGCGGCCAAATTAAATTCGTCAATCTGACATAATCTGCAAACAGTCGTCATTAATTGACAAATCATTAGACGTGAGTTTTATTATGCTTATAATATGGTATGGTAGGCCACACATCTGTGATAAAATATCCGCTAAGCTCGTCTCTTATTCTATTATGAATCCGTACTACGCTAGACCCTGGGACCTGGACTAATAGTTAATATATAAATTTTAAATCGCCAATCCACCTTGAACAGACGTGGTGATTAATGCTCGTGTCTTCTCTGTATGAGAAGAGGTCTCTTCTCTCCACTCCCCCTTGCTGGGAAAAGACCGCTTCTCATATTAATAGGCAGTTATTATTATTACTACGCAAGACCTTCTCAAGATTTGAATTTTACCTGTAGTGCTTAAATGAAGTGAGCCGTCAATTTCTGGAATCAGTTGGCATACTAGCTCACTTTACCTAAGTTCTCACCGTGAGATATTTGCAGTATCGACCGGCAGGCTTAGCGTAGGGCTTGTTTTACCGCCACATTCAGCTGATGATTATACGAACCGCCGAATCTGTCTGTCCGTCTGTCTTTCCGTTGTCCGTTGTCTGTCACAATTAATTTTGTCCCGAAGTTTTTTTTAACTTTTCACGATTGACCCATGAATTTCAAATTTTATATGTATAATTTACTAAAACATACCAATATTTTCTACGTTTGGTACAGAACTAGTGTCCGACCGAAAGTTCGGTTTCGGTTTCCGTATCGGTCGAGTTTCAGCAAAAAACGAGTTTCGGTTTCGGCTTTAAGCCTGCCGTAACTACGACCAAAACCAAATCTGCATTCAGGCGTTCTGTGATCTGCTGTGATCGGTCATGTTCGGCGCGTTAAATTCCATCCAAGTGCGTAAGCGACGAAGACATTTTGCCGCGTCCAGGTGCGTAAACATAAAAAAATCGAAGACTGCATAGCTATGTGATTTAAAGATAAAAAATAAAGACTGACTGATTATAATAACGTTTTCTTTATTTTTCCCTCTAAATATTATCCTTGATGAGGAAGTTTAGGTTTTTGGTTTCGGTTTCGGCCGAAACTGAGACTGTTACCGAAATTTGGTTTCGGTTTCGGTCGTAATAACCAGTTTCGGTCGGACACTATACGGAACCCTAAAAGTGCGAAGTCAGACACGCACTTGGCCGGTTTTTTATTTATACTGTTATGCCTTATATCTAAATAACAAGAAAGAAAAGATGTTTAATCGATCCAGCCTTAAGCCAAACATCATTTACAAAATAAATACAAACTAATACTATTAAGTACTTACCTATTTTGAAAAAGTGTATAGAATAATAAGTTAATGCTCCGCCTGACAGAAGCGACGTGACAACGCGACAACGATGTGACAAACAACCATTTGTCATAGACATTGTTCTACGGATAATATACGTAAGTAATTTATATAAAACCTCCCTGGGGAGTCCCAGGGAGGTGCCCTAACAGCCTTTGCACAGAGGGGTTCCCAAGATGGTCTTTTAAGAGGTCACCCCTTTTACGTCCTGATGATGATCACTGGGGTCGTTTTCGTCTTCTTCTTTATCTCTTTCTCACTGCTGAAAGTCGTGTCTCCATTTCAGACTGTCAACGGTTTTTGTGCAGCCTGGTATGATCCCCGGCACGTAAGTTGGCAAGAGTCGTTAGGTGCGCAGAAGTCATTTCTTAGGTATCTTTGGTACCCCCCCGGTGGGTTCCCGCTTTGTCGATGCGGGGGGGCTCAGTAACCGTGGCTTGGTCACCCACGGTGAAGCGAAGAGGAACCCGAGGAGGGGCCGCTCGTCAGGGCTTTTGCCGATTAAGCCGATGACGTAGCGGCCAACTAGTAGGTTGCGGTGCCACTTGGTAACAGGCGACATCGCAACTGAGGCGGACCGCGGTGTCTTATGGAGATTCCCAGGTCCCATACGATGTCGCGGCTGAGGGTTGGAGGCCGCGGTGGGAGAGAAGTGCCGGTATTGCGGTACGCCGCTCTCCCTACCTTCCGCGGCCCGGACGGGGTCGCCACCGTCTGATGGCGGACGCGGTGGGGCCGCAGGGGAGGAGGAGTGTTAGTATTGCGTTAGCCGCTCTCCCTATCCCCTGCGGCCGAACAATGGTAGGTGGTGGGGCCATTGACCTTGACCCGTCACAGGGGGACCAAGGGTGCCATACACGGGGTCGTCTGGCACCCATGTGCTGATTGGTCCCTGGGGTGGTCACGGCGTGCAGTGTGTTCTGGTGCGCTGGTGATGGGGGGACTCCCCCGAGGAGGGTCCGGTGACGGACAGCCGCGGTGGGTTCGCGGTGAGTGCTAACGCGTACCCGTGCTCCCGCCATAAGCGGCACAGGAGGACACCGTGGAGTTTTAGTTGGTTAGAGTCTCACATAACTGCGCTATCTCCCCGTGGTAGCGCAGTATGCATGAGCATTTCTCCAAGCAAAAAAAAAAAAAAATGGTATCTTTGGTAGTGAAGCGGGGCGCGGGGAACGTTTAGGACCGTTCCGAGTGAGCTATTGGTTGGTTAGTTGAACCAAGGATCGACTGACCAATCATGTCACTTCCACGTTCCGTTCGCTCTATATGGTGGTTGGTCAGTTTGCGGAATATGCGCGAACTTTCCCCCCACTACGCCAAAACCTTGCCAACTTTCGTGCCGGGTACTATAGAGTGCGGCGCTGTTCGGTATCTTCAGATGCTCCCATATTTGATCCTCTTTAATCCTCTATTTTACCAGTCCCCATCACTCGTTCCATATTGTTGATTCCACTGCAGGCAAAGTGGACGAAATATCTCACGACGCATTGCACGCAGGTTGAAGACAGTTGTTGCGCTTCCTTTATTTAAAGTTGTTTGAGGATCGAGACATTTGTGCGGTGGGCTATTCATGAAATTCGTAGGAGGTGGCGCCAGCATCACGTTTCAAAAGCGTAAATTATTTATCTGTCGGCAGATTTGATCCAAGTCTCATCCCCATAGAGAAATATGGAGAAAACAAGTGTGCGGACTAGGTGTGTCTTTGTCCGATTTGTAAAATTTTGTCTTTCCAAGTTTTGTAAGTTGAGTCATTGCTATTAATTATTGCCATGCCAATTCGTCTTCGAATTCTCAATTCGCAGCTAGTTTTGTTTGTAATTACCGAGCCAAGATATTAAAACTGACTGACGGTTTCATAATATCTGTGAGAAGGTCGGTACGCTGTATGGCGTCGTTTTAGTGAAGTAAAAATCCCACAATCCATGGTCTTTTTCCCAAAAGTCCGAGAGCCTTTTGAAAGTTTTCTCCAGTAAACAAAAATGTACCTTTTTTTAGTGGGACTCATCACAAAATGGTTTCAGGTAGATGGGTACACGTTTCGTTTGTCTCCGAGGACTTAGAATTACTTATGTGGCCTAGAACTCGTATTTTATTAAACATGTACATAATTTTTTCAGCGGTTAAGTAATAAAAAAGCTGTTTTTACGGTTTTGGTGCACGTATTTTATGAGAATTAATTATTTTGTTTTTATAACCTTGGAAGCTGTATGATAAAATATGGTTAATAATTTGATGGCACGTAAATTTAAAAGAGAGTCGTCCATAACACTGGAAACTCGAATCAATCTTCGTAGTCTTTTACCACCTACGTTGGGGTCGGCTTCCAGTCTAAACGGAGTCAGCTGAGTAACAGTATTTTACATGAAGCGACTGCCTATCTAAACTCCACAACCCAGTTAACCCAGTTGTTAAGACATCACTAGCGCTCGCCGACATCTCTACACGCCGGGCGACCGTAGGCGGAGCGGCGGGCGCGGAGGGGGCACCCGACCTGCGAGTGTGCATCGGGCGGTCCAGCTGATCACTGAGCCATTCACCGCCATTCTGAGCACGCGCTTCACCTTCGCCTTTCATCAGCATCGTTTCAGCCGAAAGACGTCCAGTGCTGGACATATGCCTCCCCCAGGCGTCGCCACATTGGCCGATCCCGTGCGTCACGCATCCAGCGCCTGCCCGAAACCTTAACCATCGGTCGTGGGAGGCCTTCCAACGCATCGTCTTCCTGTTCGCGGTCGCCATTCAAGAACTCTCCGGCCCCATCGACTATCCGTTCTGCGAGCAATGTGCCCTGTCCACTGCCATTTAAGTTTCGCAATTCTTCGGGCTATGTCGGTAACTTTAGTTCTTCTGCGGATATCCTCATTTCTGATGTGATCACGCAAGGAAACTGTGAGCATAGCCCTCTCCATGGCCCTTAAAAATGTTTTAACTGCCGACCGTTTTGTTTTCAGAATCTCTTTACTTAAAATACAGCCACCATTAGGGAATAAAACCACCCGTTTCCACAGTAAGTGTGTAAAACGATACGTACCCTTTGGCCAAACTATTGTTAGATTTTCTGGCTTCTGGCTACTCGTACCGATTCTCAAATGACAGCAGGGACTAACATGCACAAAATGCAACAGCTTCCAAATGTCTAACTTTTAGGCAAGCGTGCTTCACCGTCGACCACATCATCGCTTAGCATCAGGTGAAATATTGACAAAATGCGTGTCCAATAATAACATAAAGAAATGTCTCATAATTCCTGTAATGATGCCAGCAACTTTACAAGCTTCAAACCGGAACAGCTACATATTTATTGCTGTTTGTCAAAAGAAACAGTATGATTATCAAGATTTCCAGGAGCTCTTTTACTTAAATATATGCGGAAACTCGTACATAAACCAATCGATTCACAAACTTTTTGATAAACAAAACATTACTTCAACATCTTATTATGAAAACAGCATAACGCTGTATAAATAGGAAAACCAAACATCCAACATACATCGTTCTCAGAAACTAGTATTATTTCAAGTCACTCAGCTCGAGCACAATTCGTAAGACAAACATACAGATAAATTTACGCTAGAAGTACATTAACTTTCAGACTAATCTGTGTACCTGTGTACTCAAGTACACAAATACTGTGTACTGTGTATATTGTTCGTGTACTTCGCCATTACAGTGGAGTAGTTCTCTGGTTATTGCATTAGTAAGGGATACGGGATGTAAAAAGTATATTAAGAAAAGAAACATATTTTTTTTACTACTGTAAAAATGTGGGTTTTTTAAGTCTTATTGTGGGTGAAATAGTATTTAAACAGGCATTTTCAATCAGTAATATTTTTCGAATTATGGTTTTTGTGACTACTGTAATTTTTTGTTTGCGGCAGAGAATCTCTGACAGTTTAAATCAGATTACGAAAATTGTTTTACTAATTAAGTGCTGCTTAGTTGAATAAATAAATAACTTTTTATCACATCCATTAAAAAGAGCTATTTTATTCTTCGTAAATAGGGGCTAAAATAGTTCATTAATCCCTAGGGACTAAAAGTGATTTGAATTTGGAATGTGGATATAGTTAGTAAATGTTCCAATCAGCAAAGAGATGATTCATCTCTTTGCTAAATGTAATCCTATTTTGGCAAACAATGTTGGCTAAAATAGGATTACATCGCTAAAATCAATTTCGACGAATGTATGAGGTTATTGAGCGATTGTAATTCTATTTCTGACCGCACGGGAACATTGTATTGAACAAGTCAAAACAGCGTTGGCGACGCGCGACGGCTGGAAAAACGTGCGCGAGCCAAATTAAAAAATGAATCTACAACTGTAACAGATGGTACAAACAAATTGTTACGATGCACATCCATGATTGTTCAATTGTAAAAAATATCCTCTAATTAATAATATGTTATGTCTTATGGTTCGTAATTGTATGTAAATAAATAACCATAACGTTCTGGTTCATAAGTTGCATTACTTATTTTCTAATAGAGGGTGTTAAAAAGTAGAGTGTCCACCTCGGAAGCAAAACTATTTGGGTGCGTCTCATAACATATGAAGTTATTTGGTATATTTGCATTTTAATAACGTCCACAAGATATAATAAACGTTACTTATACCAATTGTTAATATAATTTCTTTAGATATAACATTTATATACTCTAAAACTTGTTTCGTGTAACGTTATTGGATATTATAATTTTTATTTAATCGAAAATCATTAGGCCTATCGTTTAAAATATATAATATTGATACCATCTTTATGGTTAACACCCCGATTCAAAGCAGTCAAAGAGTCCACCGAGCGGAGCGGAGTGCCAGGTCCCCTCTATGTTGGTGAATCATTTGGTTTAGGTTTGGTTAGAACAGTGACCATTAACGCGCGAAGGCGAACGAGTGAAGCGAGCGTGCTACGGGAGCGGCGTGACAGAGACGAATCGCTACAAAACCGACTCCACGTAGTCTTGTCTGCCCTACCCCTAGAGTGTTATTTCAAATCGCGCAGGCGTGGAGGGGCGAGGCGGCCCGCGAGCTGAGGAGCAGGTGGTTTAACACTCGCCGCCGGGGCTGAGGCTGGCCGGCGAAGCCGAAGCCTCGGTGGTGAGCGTGAAACACATCTGCGATGATAAGCTCGCATGGGACCGCCGGAGCCCCAAAGCGCCGGAGCCGTGACAGAAACCATGCCTGCTTTATGTTGCATGCTTGCTGCATTCTTGCTTGCATGCTGCATGCTAGCTTGCATGCTGCATGTATGGTGTATGCTTGTTTGCATGCCTGTTGCATGCATGGTGTATGCTTGTTTGCATGGTTTTTACAGGGAAATAAAAACCATATTAGACTAAATAGGTTTTATGTCTTTTGAGTGGTATATGATACGATTTTATATTCAATGTAAGTTATGCTTATAAAAATTAGTTACTTTAAAATTATATCAATCGTTTATTATATTAACTGATGATTATATTAAATAAAATTATAGATTCAGTTGTTTTATCTCGTAAATATTAGAGATTTTGTAATTATTTCATATATTACTTACCCAAACTATTTTAAGATCGAGTGAAGTATTTTGAATACCTCTCTGTGCTCAGGATTCTACATAAGAATCCTTCGCTCCGCTCTGGATTAAAAAAAACACTCTCGCCTTTAAAATAGCTGGTTGCTCCCTAGATAAAAAATCTAATATTTCACACCACCTGTTGGACAATGTCCAATTAAATATCATCATTACCTCCCAAGGGAGGTAAAATGAAACTCCCAAGGGAGTAAAGTGATTTGAATTTGGAACGTCAAATTCGTGTTGAAACTCGTGGAAAACTCTAAGTAAAAAATGCGCATATGACAAAGAAGTTTGTTTGAAAATCGAACTGGCCACCATAAGTCGACTCAAAAAAAAAAAGAAAAATTAAAATTTCAAAGAATGTGAAACAAAATACGATGTTTGGTGCTGTGATTTTCAGTGAATTTTATTTCAATATTGATGTTGACAAAAAATGTCGAGTGATAGTGACTCTACTCCAGAGTTTAGCAAAACAGGCACTTTAGAGATTATTAATAAATCTACTACCGGAAAAATCAAAACACAGAAAGGAACCGCCTATGATGATTTTGTTCAATGGATAACAACAAAAGTAGGAGTTAAGTCAAGACTGTGTCGGAATCCGTCCATTTACTTTATTTCCAACATTTAACAGAAACTCCAAAGTCAAGCAGCCTATGCTACATTTATTTTATGCTCAGATCTACAATAAGCATCAAACACAATATTCAAATCAATACAATTCAATACATATAACAGCTTTTTATTGTCTCGCAGAAGGTGTGAAAGGCGTCTTGGGCAGCTTGAATCCCTCGCTTCACTCAGGACATTACATAACTTCCTGGCTTCGCTCGGCAGTTAACTCTAGGGCCCCTCGTTACGCTCAGGATTCAATATGCTGCCCGTGACGTAAGACACTGCTTTATCCCCTTGGAGCATAATCTAATATTTCATACCGCAAAATGCACGGTTCTTGAAGCATCAACCATAGGCAAAGCCGTGGGGAGTGGGCAGTGGGCAGTTTGTTGTAAAAACGTTTAGCAGTGGGTCAATAAGAAATTAGGAACATTTTTACAATTTACTTGTATTTGCAGTTATAAAAGACACTTTCGCCCAGATACTTGATTTAATCCCGAGTCACCAATGCATAAGAAATAGCCGTCTAGTCTGTGCCAAAATTTCCACAAAACCGCATATTTTCATGATGCAACGTGAAGATAATGTAACATTTTATTTCGAAACAATTTTTACGGCCATTGCATTTCACGCCACATTCTCTCATCATCTCTCAGTAATATTTTTGACACTTACATTTAAAAACATTATTTCATTTTTCTCAGTTTTCAACAATTTTCACTCAATAGTCACCGGTAATGATGCAAACAGTTGGCATGAAAATATAATATAAAAATTTGCAAACTTATCTTTGCATGTGGTGAAAAAAAGAACTAAAATTATATGTACTATGTTAACAGAATTTTTGACAGTTTTCTTTGACAAGTGGCGCCACTTTTAACAGCATGGATACGTTGTTTGTCTACATTTTATTATTTTCTTTTGTTTTGTTCATTCATGAGCGGATGGCGTGGGTGACAAACATAATATTAGAGAGGTTATATGAAAACAAACTTTAGGTAGAGAATTCATGAAAAACTTGAGATTTACTTTTTGGTATTGAATGACAAATTAGTAGGCACTTAGCCTGGTCTCAGACTAGAACTGATTATAAAATAAAATCAAATAATATTTCAGTGGCTATTTTTTTGCCATGAGGCCTTACTCTGACGTCTCAAAACTTTCATGGTTCCACTGTGAGAGAGAGACGGAGGTGGAAAATGTATTTTATTGTAAAAAAAACTGGCCAAGCGAGTCGGACTCGCAAAAAACGGCACAAAAATCACGTTTGTTGTATGGGAGCCCCACTTAAATATTTAATTTATTTTGGTTTAGTATTTGTTGTTATAGCGGCAACAGAAGAGGACAACAAGAGGCTTATCGGCAATGAGATACTGGTCGAGTCTAGGCTCCAGAGCCTTGACATCGGCGCCAAGTTGCCAGCCTATCGGTGTTTTACCGGTTACATTTCGAGGAGTGTGTATTGGAATTGCATGAACTGATTCCTCCTGGCCCGTTCCATCATCGGACTACAAGACGTACGGCGATGCGTCATCGGTACACGGTGGACATCCCACCCATACGCACCAAACCTTTTGGGAATACTTTTATTATACGCACAGCAAAAGAATGGAATTCCCTGCCGGAGTATGTATTTCCCGATAGCTACAACCTGGGAGTCTTTAAGTCAAGAGTGAATAGGTTTCTTCTAGGCAAGCGTGCTTCAACGTCGACCACATCATCGCTTACCATCAGGTGAGATAGTGGTCAAGTGCAAGCTTATTACTAATAAAAAAAGAAGAAAAAAAAAAGAAATACATCATCTGTGAAAATTGTAAAAAAACTGTCTAGCTATCACGGTTTATGAGTTACAGCCTGGTAACAGATAGACAGACACACAGACGGACCGCGAAGTCTTAGTAATAGGGTCCCGTTTTTACCCTTTGGTTACGGAACCTTAAAAAGCGTGGGGTGGTTTTTAAGACATATCCAAAATGACTACTTTTACCAATATCTACCATTAAAATGTTATAACAATTGACATCAATATCCCCACGCTTTTTTACAATAAAATCATTTCTTTTGTTAATCACACTATTCTTAATTTTTATTGAAAATTATTTTCTACTTTTTAGTTTAGTTTTCTATTAAGCGTGTTTTTTAGTTTTTTTTTTATTACAATACTAATTATAATTTTAGTTTAACATGTAATTTATTTGGCCGCTAAACACGACAGATATGGATTTTCATACAACTTTTGCCGGCCGCTGCTCGCATGTATGTGGCCAGTACAGCAATTTCGATTTATCTCAAAGAAGTTTGTCAAAATAATGCTCAAATTTTCAAGCATGTTTGAGAAAATGATTATTATTAGGATTTCATAATAGGATTGAAAATATTGCACCGAGATTCTTGAAAACATATTATTGGATTTATTTATTTACTAAACTCCATTTGAAATAACATTAGACATGTTTCCAAATCTTTTTACGGTCCTTAACCAATTTTGAATTCTTTCCCGCAAACATAAGGATGACATAAAAAGCATAAACCTGTTACCAAAACCAACTGTTTACTACAGCTACCATTTGTCGTATCACCAACGCAATAGAAGTCAAAATCGGTTGAACGGTCTGTAAAATGGACTAATTTAAACGTCTAATGTAATCGCAAATGGAGTATAGATTCTGCCAGCGGCTTCGCCCGTGTGAATGTCGAAAATTATTCCAAGGGAACATATTCCCCGGATAAAAAGTATTCTATGTGCAGACTCTATCTCTTTACCAAATTTCGTCCAGCCGTTTGAGCGTGAAGAAGTAACAAACATACAATTTAGGAATTGTATACAAATTCAAGGATATGCATGCTCTCGGAGGTGGGCGCTAATGGCTAAAACACAGTTTGAAACTTTGTAATTTTAGAATAAAATATTTGATTTGATTTTGATTTGAAGTAAAAAGTTCTTTAGCCGCGTTTAGCTATTTTTGGCAGGGGCGAAACTTACGGGTTTACATCAACGACATGCTAATACGACAGCGTCATCGACCAGCTAATGTGAGGTGGGATGGAATAACTGTGTGTTATCCTTTTGGAGACACTTTTATTATGCGTACAGCTAAGGAGTGGAATTCCCAGCCAGAGTCTGTGTTTCCCGATAGCTACAATCTAGGGGTCTTTAAGTCAAGAGTGAATGGGTTTTTTCTAGGCAAGTGTGCTTCACCGTCAACCACATCATCGCTTACCATCAGGTGAGATAGTGGTCAAGCGCGAGCCTATTGACAATAATAAAAAAAAAAATATTCATTGAAAAATATTTTTTTATAAAACAAGCTTTTTTTTATTCTTCTCAGCAAACACTTTCATTTGATACCCATATCATGGCAGTGGACAACAAATAACTAGTCCATCATCTTGGGCCGTCCGCCATCTTAGATTTAGAATGACGTCACTTATCTAACCATGCATTGTCATTCAAACTAAACGTGTATGCAAAATTTCATATTAATCGGTGGAAGATAACTGCTTTAAAATTTAGTTGCAAGATTTGACCCGAACACACTTACATACATTGCAAGTTAATTAAAAGCTTGTAAAAACGGTTCCTGTGGCAAAGGCTACAGGAACGAAGCCGCGGGAAAAGTCTTGTTATTAGTAAGAAAGTCGGTGAAGAATTAATTTTAGTTTCTGTTATGCCAATAACTGTATTTAAATCAAGTCCGCTGTTACGTAATTGCCCTTCTAAATATATACATTTCCTCTTTAATAGTTTGCAAGCAAACCTGAGGGAGAGGGAGCCACAAATACCGCATAGGGAATATAATTTTATATGTATATATTTAGATGTGGGCGGTAACCCACGTCAGTTCAAACGTGGGTATTATTTTAAATATAAACTTGGACAATATTTCTCGAAATAGAAGTATATTATTAAGTCTATAAGTGTCACACTGTAGAGCCGTGGACTATTTTTATAAAAGAGCAGGAATATGTCACGCTGTTAGCGATATCAGACGAATAGAAATGTATTTATTCTCGATGTATTCTTTCACGTTAAGTGGTGTGTAATCTAACAAGTAGATTCTTCGTCTTTCATGTCGATGTTATAGGCAAAGGTTGAGGAGCTCGTGGCTAAATAATAACAGCCGCACTGGTCGATCATTATGGTTAAGCAACGCTTGACGAGATCGGTCCGTGGATGGGTGACCATTTCAACATACCTAGTTTCCTCCGTGCCTCGGAAATCACGTTAAGCCACTGTCATTTGAAGATCTTTGACAATCGTTACGGGTAGTCAGAAGGAGTTACTATTTTACCCAGTTACTGGTTGTGGAGGTCAGATAGGCAGTCGCTCCTTGTAAAACACTGGTACTCAGCTCAATCCGGTAAGACTGAAAGGCACCCCAACATAATTGGGAAAAGGCTAGGCAGATTGATTTATTGTTATAGTCAAAGTACAAGAATGCTGCTATTACTGGTATATCCTAAGTTTGACCAAAGCCTTTCGGCAAACCCCGAAATATATTTCAATTTCTGCCTTCGACTGATGTTTTTTAGACAAACCTAGAAGTTCCTAACTTTTTAATTAAACGTCAAAAGCCAAATAATCTACTTCGGACTTTGCCTAGTCTATCCTAGAGGCGACTAAGGTAAATTAATCAAAGGTTGATTTGTACCTACTGCGGAAGGAAGATAAGTCGACGGAGCCACTGCACAGGGCTCCCATTTCTGTCAGCATGGTTTAGGCCTACTTGCACACAATACAAGGTTAAATTGTATTGCATTGGACACCTTGCAGCACAATGTTAAGTTGATAAAATTGTATGACAAACTATCAATTTAACTTCGTGTTAGCAACTAACTCTGAGTTAAGTTTTTCAAGTTTGGCCTTGGGAATACGTAGGTGATGATGGGGGCTTTGTTCGCTCGCTCTGCTTGCTCACTCTAGCCCCCGTCATCACAATCGAACCCAGTGCTGCCAACTTAGCACTTTTTTTGTTCAATAGCGCGTTCTAGCGCATAGCGCTAAATCTAGCGCTTTTTGAAACATTGGACTTTCTTTTAAAACCAAGTTACTGCGCAAACTATCAACTTCCAAACGACGTGTTGAGGCAAATTTCATCCACAGATAAATATAAATTCAAGTTCAAAATTGATCAAGACCAACCATATAATTAGGTGGCACAAGCAATAGTGGTAGAATCAGACGATGATGAATTAATTTAATTCCTTTATTTTATAAAATAATTACTAAACAAGCACTATAATGTATGTTACTCTTCTATATGACATATTTTGATTCAATAAAAATAAAAGTATAAACATTAGTCACAAATTATTGGGCGTTTAGTTTGCATTTGGCGCCGAATACAGCAATTTTTTGACAACGACCATTTAGCGCTTTCTAGCGCTTTTTAAAGAGCTAACAGCGCGTTTTTGCTTAGACGAGTTGGCAGCACTGACCGAACCTAACCTCCACGTGTAACTAACACAACATCATATGAACCTATGATCCACATACATACACACAAATTATTTGAATTTTAACCTTGTTTGGGTCATTCAGAAAAATTAACATTACTTCAGTCAGGTTTTCAGTTAATGATAATCTGGCATTCAGACTGCCAATTCTAACACGAAAGAACTACTTCATTCAGTTTCATTAATTCCTGATTGCAATTTCTCGTATTCAAATTACTACAGCGATGTTAATCCCGGTTTATGCAGAGTTACTATAATTGCAGGGACGTAATTATTTTAATAGCGTTCTGTGTAAAACGGGTTTTGTTTTTCATTTAAACAACGTTTGGCGACGTAAGTAATACATAATTGCTGAAAATAATTTAATTATTTGAATCATGATTGGATATGTAGCAGCAATATTGACCCTCTTTAAAACCGACTTCAAAAAGGAGGAGGTTCTCAATTCGACCGTATTTTTTATGTGTTTTACCTCAGAAATTTATACTAGGTGATTTTTATTATTGATTTTTTATTTGAAAGCTGTTTTCGTGTGGTCCCATTTAAATTTGATCAAGATCTGATGAAGAACTTCGTAGATATACTACACAACTCTTCAATAAATGACGGCAAATCTCTCAAGATTGCTGTAATCGCATGTCTGTTTATTGTTTACACCACTTCATAACATAACATCACGTCGGTATGCTCTAAAGGGGTATGCAGATGTGCTTTTTATTTTGGCACAACGGTGGGCATTATAAATACGTACCATAACTAAAAAGCGAAAAATAAAACTTTTTACAAAAAAATACAACCGTCTTCCAAAACAAAGTTGGTGTCAAAAAACGAAGAAACAAAAACAAAAACACCGACTTCCGAAATTAAAGTTATTTTTGACTTATTAGTATTTTTATTTGGAAGTCAGTTGTATTGCTTTGTAAAAAGTTTTTATGAACTTGTGCGATTTTTATGGATAATTGATTGATCTGCAATTTGTCAAGACTAAAAAGTGAAGACAAGACAAAGACAAATAAAAGTATTTTTATGGTGCAACTAATTGCCTATCTGGCTACTACAACCTGGCCGGATAACACAATATAAGCAAAACTGGTGTCGAATTTGTGGCCGTCTGACAATCTGTAGCGACTGTCAAATATCTACAAAGGAGAATGACCAAAAGTGGTACCAAAAAGTCTCACGCATCAAAACCGAAATTTTATAGTAATTCGTTTCATAATTTTTTACGACATTACGCATCGGGGATTTGATTTTTGAATAGGGAATTTTATTTTGAGTATAAAAGTATGAATATTGTTTTACTCCATATAAATGACGTTACGTTTGCACCGACAGATATTTTTAACATAACCTTGATTTTTAAAAGAGTCATGATCACTGTAATACAATATAATTAGCCGATTTTACATTAATTTATAAAAAAAACTAATAAAGAATGGAACCTTTATTTAAAAGATTATCATTATTTTATCTATGGTTAATTGGGCGTTCACAGTCGGTCATAAAGATGTAGAATGCAATAGAATGCAATAGTAATAAATAACTATAACGTCCATGTATAACGTGTCTATATAAATTACGTCGTTGGTAGCGTCGAACAAAACAGACCTAGTTTTTAGGTTACTTTCGATTTTATAAAATAATTCCGAAACCCGGGTTTTGTTTTCAAAAATAACTTTTGAAGGAGTTAACATAATCAGTATAGTCTATAAAGAACAAAGATTGATTTTGATGCATCATGGTACGGGCTTCCATACATCCATGAGCATTCTCCTTTGAGACAAATCTTAATTAAGTATCATGTAGTTATTAAAAATCAAAACGATGGTCGTGTGTTCGAACCCAGGCAGGCGCTTTACTTTTTGTAAAGTATTTCATCACCACTGCTTTACACACGGTGAAGGAAAACATCGTGAGGAAAAACCGGCATGTCCTAGAACAAGACATCCACCACCCAGCACTGGGCCCGCGTGGTGGATTAAGACCCATTACCTCTCTCACAGAGAGGAGGCCTGTGTCCCAGCAGTGGGAACAATAAAGGGCCGATGATGATGAAAAACCGGCCAAGTGAGTTAGACTCGTGCACGAAGGGTTCCGTACCATTATCGCAAAAAACGGCAGAAAAATCACGTTTTTTGTATGGGAGCCCCACTTAAATATTAATTTTATGCTGTTATTAGTATTTGTTGTTATAGCGGCAACAGAAATACATCATCTGTGAAAATTTCAGCTGTCAAGCTTTAACGGTTCATGAGATACAGCCTGGTGACAGACAGATAGACGGACCGCGGAGTCTTAGTAATAGGGTCCCTTTTTTACCCTTTGGGTACGGAACCTAAAAACAACAACACTTTTAAATCATTTAATTTCTGCATCATAATCGTAGCAAAAAAAAAAACAGAACAACCTCACTAGAACGCCAACCTCTCCCCAGTTATGTAGACGCACCCATTCCGACCAGATGCGACCACTCCGTCATATATCAACATATCTCTCGCCAATTAAGAATAACGCTGTCTTTCTATCAACAACAGTGTTCGTAATATCTGAGTTTTCCGTGTATTATTAAGTGCTCAATAATTTATTTTCAAACCTAGAATCAAACTGTTTGGCGGGAAGCCAACGGTAATATTATGTTCCTAAGATAGGAGTACACTGTTGAATTTTAAAAGAGTTGTGGAATTTAAAAGTTCAAAGAAAATTATGTTGTTTTTTTTTTGTTTATGGTTTTTAGTAGGTATGGCTATGGAGCTTCTCTGACTAAATAGCAACGTGTGTTTCAAGGTTTTTGGCCCGATTTGAGACTCGGCAATGTAAAAGAGATATGTGTCGACCAGATTTTATATAGTATAGTTCTAAAATTCTTCTACGGGTATTATTGTCCATACACACAACTTATGAACAAGATAAAATTACAAATTTAAAAACCCTCGTTTTTAATTTTTATATCATGCTTTTTAAACTACACATAATATACCTAGTAGCAGACATGCTTCAATCGACAACAAGCATGTAATAATGACACGATATCTTGCGAAAAAATCCAGATTCATAGAGTAAAATGCAAATAACTTTTGAACGGCTAAACCGATTTTATTCAAACATAGCTAAGAACACTCTCGACAAAGTCACCTTTCAAACAAAATTAAACTAAATCAAAATCGGTTCATCCATTTAGGCGCTATGATGCCACAGACAGACACACAGATCAAAATTATAACACCCCTTTTTTCCGTCGGGGGTTAAAAATTGTCGTCGAATCAACTTGACAATGTCACATTGTTACATCTGCACCTGTCTATGGGAGTAATAAGCCGATATAATGTGTGTTACTTACTGTACGTTAGCTGCAGGTCTAGTTCTTAAGCCTGATCATTCCGTACAAATGAAAAACTGTCTTCAAATCTACACTCATAGTCATTACAATTTTTGACAACCGACAGAAGCATTTAGTTAGATTCAAGGTATGACACTCGGTTCTGAATCTTGACTAAAACCTATCGGATTGCCGTACTAAATTCAAATCAAATCAAATTTTGAAACGCCATTCAAGCCTGTGTATACTATCAAAATACGGGTCTAGATATAAAGAGCCAAAAGGCCAAGTAGATAGTACAGAAAGATCCTTTAGAAAAGAGGTCGCCTTTACTTGACGATAAATAGACTGTCATTTGTTTGCAAACTCGAGAAAGTTGCAAGATATGTGAAGGAAATGATTTAATTTGATATGTGTAGAGGTGAGAGAGTTTAGAATCGTGTCTGGTGTATTATAGGTAAGGTATAAATTGTCTTTTTAGAGATCTTTCTTAGATATCTTCATTTCTTTATCATTTTTATTCTTTTTCTAGGATTGCAAGGTTCAAGGTTTTTGCAAGATCAAAAACCCGACTGCTAAAGAAGCGAACTAAAAAGGTGAAAACCAGTTGAGCAAATCCATGCTGTGCAGTCGGAGGATACGTCTTTTTAGTTTGCTTCTTATTCAGACGGATTTTTGTTTTTTAAATTAACTTTTTAACTACTCTGTCCCGGTGCGTGTGTTTCTTTCTTCTATCCCTCTCTTGGGCTTTCCCTTCCAGTTTTCAACATTTCTACCGCATACCGGACAAACTGCAGGCTAAAGACAGCTATCACAGAGATGTTGTCATGAGGCTGTGAGAAGGGGTCGTAGCACACCACGATAGAGGATAAACTATAAAGATTTCGTCAAAAGCAGTGTTACCATACAAAAATAACTATGAAAAATAAATTGAAAAAATAAAATAACATTCGGAATAAAAGTGTTCAAACGCCATCTGATAACGCAGCATTTTGAAGCCGTGATAGTAACCACTTTGAAAATCGCAGAGTTTTAAAGAATTGGTAGTTCAACAGTATCAGTTCAGTATCTTGGTTAGTTCTCATGATCTAACCAAGATTTTTGTCTGGACTTTAAAAGAGACTGTGACCTCTGAGTTTGTTTCGTCCTTTCTTCTCAGAGTAGTCAGACAGAAAACGTCGACCTCATCTAGTTTTAAAAAATATGATCGACATGTAAAAGTGTTTGTACAAATAACTTAGGCATGTTTGGCGCAGTGTTTGAGCGATTGACTGCTGCGCTGCGTGTCGCGGGTTCGATTCCCGCACGGAACAAATATTTGTATGAACTACAAATAGTTATTCCGGCTCTGGGTGTTTGTGTATGTGAGTTTATATGTTTGTAAACGCACCCACGATACAGGAAGAAATTCCTAGTGTGGGGCAAAGTATAAAAAAAAAAAACTTACAGAAATAAAATCATTTATCAGTATTGGTAGTTGTCATTCAATCTCTCTTTTATATACAATCCGTTGGTACACAGTATGGCTTGTGATAGTTGGATTGGTGTGGAGGCGTATATCTAGCATTGGAGTTGGCCAGGACACAGACTAGGCAGTGGACCAAGTGGCGTCCAAGCACTAGAAGAAGAATGATTGGTTGTCCGATGGCGAAATGGGCAGACGGCATGCTTATTACGTAAGAAACAGCAATCAACAATCATCGCGCGATCAAAGGCTTTATGTGATAAAAGTCGGCATTACTTACAGTGTAGGTATAATGTATCAGTGTATCGGTCCAACACAATTGTTAGTCAATCGCTCGCTGTTTGTCAAATGCATTTATTTCTAAAAAAAGAAACCGGCCAAGTGCGAGTCGGACTCGCGCACGAAGGGTTCCGTACCATTCGCAAAAAAAACCCCAAAAAAATCACGTTTGTTGCATGAGAGCCCCACTCAAATATTTATTTTTATTCTGTTTTTAGTATTCATTGTTACAGCGGCAATAGAAATACATCATCAGTGAAAATTTCAACTATCTAGCTATCACGATTCATGAGATACAGCCTGGTGACAGACAGACAGACCGCGGAGTCTTAGTAATAGGGTAACCTGAACGAGGTTAGCACGGGCTCGGTAAATGAAAAAAGAGGCTCAACAGTGGGCTCGTACCTACTGTTGATGATATCCAGCAATAGACTTATAAAATTGATGGCCGGCTGATAAAATAAAAATATCACATCATCGCTTACCATCAGGTGAGATAGTGGTCAAGCGCAAGCCTATAACAGATAAGAAAAAAAAAATCTTTAGGTTTGATAATCAAAATTAATTTTCTGCGCTATTGTGTCCTACCCCGAAACGATTATTAGTAAAGAACGAGAATGATCATAAAATACTTTGCACTATATTATTGGGCTGTTAGTGGTTATGTATCGACTAAACCGGCCGATTTAATTGAAGTACCCTACGTATTTGTTATTGTTTTAATTTTGCTAGGCTTATTTCGCGACAACGCTGATATGAATTCTAAATTTTATTAACCGATTTAGATGCGGTTCTACTTCAATTAATGACTGCAGTTTATGTATTTAAACCAAATGTAATTGGGCATTATCCAGACGGTGGTGACCCCGCCCAGGCCGCGGAAGGTAGGGAGAGTGGCGCACCGCAATACCGGCACTCCTCTCCCGCCGCGGCCCCCAACCTCAGCCGCGATATTGTATGTAAATACTAACTACTTTTGGTACCTTTTACCAGTAAGTTAATAGGGCAAAGACTAGTAGGCATTTAGGGTAAAGTTTAGACATATTAATAACTTCTGTAGTCCTAATCCAATAAAAATACTGGCCAAGTGCGTGTCGGACTTCGCACATTTAGGGTTCCGTACCAAACCACAAAATCAAGTTGGTTGCAATAGAAAAAAACCGGCCAAGTGCGAGTCGGACTCGCACACGAAGGGTTCCGTACCATTATCGCAAAACACTGCAAAAAATCACGTTTGTTCTATGGGGGCCCCCCTTAATTTATTTTATTTGAATTGAATAATTATAAGTGAATATACAACTAAACATTCTGTGAATATTTCAAGCGTCTACCTGTTGCCGTTATTAATATCGAGCAAAAAACGGCCAAAAAATCACGTTTGTTGTATGGGAGCCCCCATTAAATATTTATCTTATACTGTTTTTAGTATTTGTTGTTATAGCGGCAACAGAATTACATCATCTGTGAAAATGTCAACTGTCTAGATATCACGGTTCATGAGATACAGCCTGATGACAGACAGACGGACAGACAGACAGACAGACAGACAGACGGATCGCGAAGTCTTAGTAATAGGGTCCCGTTTTTACCCTTTGGTTACGAAACCCTAAAAATGAAAGAATTTCAAAGAAAAATCAGATTAACCAATATATTGGTATTTGTTGGTGAAATATACGTAATAAACATTATCACCAAATTTCAAATTCAGAGGTCAATGGTCAGTTAAAAAATTCTTCTAAACAAAATTTTGTAAAAAAAAACTGACTTTAGTGGCTTCTCATTCCTTTGACTTTGACTTTGTTTTCCAATATTTTTTAAACAATTTACAATATTTAACTACTCAACGATTTCTAAACAACGATACCCCACTCGATGAGTTAGGTATAATGTTTTTTTTTGTTTAGGCCCCCCTTTCGAAACAAGAAAAAAAAATTTTTTTTGCCAATTTGCATGGCTCTGGCTCAACAAGATGCTTATACTGTGAAAATTTGAAGACTGTAGCTCCAACCGTTTGGCCGTAAAACCCGTGTGACAGACGACGAACAGACGTCCAGACGGACAGACAGACAGACGGACAGACAAACGGACACGTGAGTGACAGCAATAGGGCTATGTTGAATTTTTGGATCTAGGACATGCCGGTTACCTCCCCGGTTGTTTCCCACATTGCCGAGGTGGGTAAGCTCAGTAGCCGTGGCTTGGTTACCCACGATAAAACGAAGAGGAACCCGAGGAGGTGCCGCTCGTCAGAGTTTTTGCTAATCAGCAAAAGCCCTGTCGTATAACAAACATACATCCATCTATCCAAAGTTCGCATTTATAATATTAGTAAGATAATACGGTTACGGTTGGTAGACCTAGTTCTTTTTGCTATTGATTTCTCATACAGTCATATCATTCATAGGCCATTCTAGGTTACAATTTTTGCGAAAAGAAAAAAAATATGCCAGCTATTGTATGACAAAAGTTGTATGACCCTTTGCCGTCTTCTTAATTCTTTATTGCACACAAAAAAATACATATACAACATGAGTGATTATAAAGTTGACGTACAAAGACAACCTTAACTCAAAGAAGAGTTTTCTATCAGCAAATCTTTGAACCTTAGCCGTCGTCGCCTTAAACGCCTTACATACAGACATTAGGCTCATAACTAACTACAGACAAACTTATTTATTATTTATGCTTTACTCTACACCATAAGAAACATAAAAAAACCGGCCAAATGCGAGTCGGACTCGCGCAGAAGGGTTTCGTACCATTATCGCAATAAACAGCAAAAAAATCACGTTTGTTGTATGGGAACCCCCCCTAAATATTTATTTTAATCTATTTTTAGTATTTGTTGTTATAGCGGCAACAGAAATACATCATCTGTGAAAATTTCAACTGTCTAGCTATCACGGTTCATGAGATACAGCCTGGTGACAGATGGGCAGACAGACAAACAGACCATGAAGTCTTAGTAACAGGGTCCCGTTTTTACCTTTTGGGTACGGAACCCTAAAAAAAGTGGCCCAGGAATTTTGCCTACCTATTTGTTTTATACTATCTTATATTGTAAATACGTTTTGTTGGCGACAAAGTATTAATTAAGAACTACAGGGCAGAAATTATCTTTGATTGGTCACCACCAGGTGTCACTACTGCCAATGTAATAGAAATAAAAAAACAAAGAAAGATAAAGAGAATTTTGTGTCTAGACAGTCTTTAAATAGAAAACATTTATTTAATTAATCAACTATAATACATGTGATCTACAACAGCGATAAACAAAAATCAAAAAAAAAATTATAAGTGTAGTTGTACTGTCATGTGTTACTAAAACGTCAATAAATCCCAAATATATTGAATTTTCGACAATTGATATTACAGATCGAAACCTACTTTTTTGAGGCTCTTTCTTCTGCGATGCAGTAATACTCGCGAAGGAGGAGATTCAACGGAGATGCCCTCCCGCCCCTAGCCACCGCAGGAGACGCCCTGGGCGTCGGGAGACGCAAGCCGATTCCCGGCCACCGTAGGTGGGTTACGCGGTAGCTCGCCGTCCGATAAGAACCATTCCCGAATCGACGGCGCGTAGTGTTCCACTCGCTCCTCAAAGAGATGCCAGCAAAAACTGACGGGGTTCGCTAGGGTCTTGGGCTGTGCCTGTCTGGGTTGCGGATAAATTTGAAAGAGAGTTACCGCGGCCCTGGCACAAGCAACTGAAGGAACACGGGAAGATTTAGTCAGTAAATGTCTGGCACGCCCTCCCTCTTCACCCGGAGCAGGAATAGTCATTGGATGATTTCCCTAATATCTCTATGGAAATTGCTTGACTAAGGCCTATACACGGCTTTATTGCCTTAGAATCTGGTTGCACGTTCAGTTGAAAGTACCTGAAAAAGGAGAAAAATCATTTAGCATTATGAAAACCACAAGCAAGCATAACCATAAAATTTAGCCAGTATATCTGAGGTATGTATCAGTATCACCATAAAAATCACAATACGCTCTCAGGAATCACATAAAAAATTTATTATCGGTCCAAATGTACGAGCCGGTCTAGAACCCGGGCTGTTGCGTAAACTCTTGTTGGCACTGTGCCAGTAGGGCTGGTGGCGTTGAGAGCGAGTTACTGGGTCAGCAGAGATGTGGGTAAATGGACGTTAGTAGGTGAATGTCCAGAGAACATGGATATTTGACTATTATCACCTTAATCCCCTCATTTAAAAAAAAAACATCCGCAAAAAAATACTCGCTTGCAAGGAATTTAACACGCTGAACATGACCGATCACAGTGCAAGAACTCCCGAGTGCAGTTTCGGTTTCGGTTGTAGTTTCGACAGGATTGCCACCGAAACCGAACCGAAACTAAACCGAAACTCGTTTTTTTGCCGAAACTTGACCGAAACCGAACTTTCGGTCGGACACTAATACGTACTCATAAAATGCCTAAAAGAGAGAGAAAACATGGGCGAACCTTGATAATAATATTTGGAGTAATAATATTTCTAATTAATATTGCAAAAATAATGTTAGTTATTTTACTCGATCTAGGTTTCATATTTATTTACGAATTACCTCTGTCAATGGCTGCCTATTAGTGCGCATCATAAATCATTCATTTATAACCCCATTATCTTTTATCAAAACCCACCAAATATATCAATTTTATTACAGTTCTGACACAAAAATAATATTCTATACATCATGTAACAACTACATTCAGTTTCCTCTTTATAATAGCTTTCTTGTTAACAAAATAAAGAATATAATTCTTTAATACAATAAATAACTTGATAATGGATCCATTTGGTACATACTCTATGGTTTTAAATCAGGAAATAACAAGACGTTTGATGGTGAATCAGAAAAACAAAATAATACCTGGCAACCCATTATTTTACATGTTAAATTATGACTCAATAAAATCGAGATATATGAAGTTTAGAACATATCGTTGTTTATTTTAATGGCAAAATTTGTTTACAGGTGACCTATTGCCGAGTATACCTTTCCGGAGCAGTGGTAGCCCAGTGGTATCGGCCGCGACTTACAAGTTGTAGGTCGTGGGTTCGAGCCCAGGCAGGCGCTTTACTTTGTGTAAATTGTTTCATCACCACTGCTCTCAAAACGGTGAAGGAAAACATCGTGAGGAAACCGACATGTCCTAGGACCAAATATTCGAAGACATGTGACATCCACCAACCCGCACTGGGCCCGCGTGGTGGATTACGGCCCATTCCCTCTCACAGAGATGAGGCCTCAGTCCCAGCAGTGGGAACATTAATAGGCTGATGATGTGATAGGTTGAAACGATGGTACGCACCGTTGCGTGTTCCATCTACCTCTACGAATTACAAGCAAAATTCACTTATAGTGCGTTCAAGTACAAATTTTAATGACATGTGTAAGCGTTATGATTTTGATTCTTTCATAAGAGGTGTGTCCTCGGCCAGAAAGTGTCTGAGCCTTAGCTTTTTGAATTAGGATTTTGTATGTTCAGGTTTTATCCTTGTATGGAATATTTAATTTAATTCAGTTTAAGCTTGAATGTTATACTGTCTTATTTTTCTTTTTTGGTATCTGTGTTGTGTTGTTCACAATCTTTCTTTCCAATCTATTTTTAGAAGTTTTGTCTTTTAATTGGCTGTCAGTCTCACGTACTATTTTTTACTCTGTTTGTTTTAGCTGTAAGACGTCCATAATTGTAAAATAAATAAATAAGTAATGATTATTTCTATTAAAGAGATCTTCAAGTCTTCTTACATAAATTAATAAAAATCGATTACAGATTATGAGTCGCTCCCTCCTTCTAGGTTCACAAAGAAATGACCACCTCTTAAGGCTCGCTACAATAAAGAAAAAAATATTTTCGGTACATAGTGATCGCGCTAATTGGCACCAAACCCTACATTATCTAAATATTGCTACATATTACTAGTTGGCTCGTCCGCTTGTCAGCGCGGAATGATTGTCGTGACATTCACTAATGAATTACAACTAAATTGAAAAAATGTGCGTTGAGGCTTGTGGCTCACTGAATGAGCGACGCGATTTTCTTTTTTTTTTTGTTCTTCATAATCTTTTTAAGGTTGGTGTACGGTCTAACTGCAAGCAGTTGAGTACCAGTCAGTTTTTTTAACCTCCACAATCCAGTTTCCCGTTTCCCCTCCATGGTGACCTGCCATAAATTAAGACGTCTTAATAGGGTGAAATGGGCAGAACTTCAAAGTCTGCGCCGCATTTTGCTTGCAACAATGCAATAATTATACACACAAGTCTTCTCATCAACAACCGAATTTTTTTTTTTTTTTTTTTTTTTTTTTTTTTTTTCTCCTTTGTCTCCTTTTTTTCCGTAATCGTGTAAAAATAAAAATAAGCAAGCAATTATAACCGATTGAAACTGATGTATAAATAATATTACCTATCCATATTGCGAAATAAAAAATAAATTATTATTTTTTATCGGATGAAAAATCTATCGCTCATCACGAACTACGCAACAAACCTTACCATATACATTTAACGTCTATTTCAGACCACCGTGTTTCCGTCACAAAAATAAAAAAAATAAAGCGAGCGTCGTCGAGGTCGAAAGTAAGCGATCTAGCGATAGATGATCTGAGATCAAAGATGACAGCTGTGTCCATGTGAGTAAATCTAAAGATTATGTTATGAGGAGAGGTGATAGTGGAGATAGTATATGACATCATTACGCTTTTATTCTCAAAAGAGGTAGACAGAGGCATGATCATTAATTTCAGTAAACTCATACCTAAGTTAATCATTAAATGATAGCTTCTGGCAGAGGATGTTGTGCGTGTAAAAGATTTATCAGAAAGGAACGTACTCCCGACACAAAACTATTCTATCCAGGCCATTCTATTCTATCTGTATCTGTTGAACCACTGAGGCGTAATTGAATAACAAAAATCCAAACATACATCATCACACTTCACATTATAATATTATATTATATTATATTATATTATATTATATTATATTATATTATATTATATTATATTATATTATATTATATTATATTATTATAATATTATTAAGGCGAAAGTCTGTGAGTGTGTATGTTTGTTACTGTTGTTCTTCACGCTCAAACGGCTGGACGGATCTAGATTAAATTTGGCATAGATATAGATTATAGTCAGAAATAGCACATAGGATAATTTTTATCCCGGGAATATGTTCCCTCTGGAAAATTTTCGACATTCAAGCGGCGAAGCCGCTGGCAGAAGCTAGTACTTTCATATTTTTAACAAACTTCAAAAAATGGCGGAGGTTCTCAATTCTGTTGTAGGTATGTATTTTTTTTGTTTCTTACCTCAGAAATTCAGAACTCCGTCATTTATACACCAATTTGGAAAATTCCTGTTTTATTTGAAGAACTATACTGCCAGATTGAACACATTTACTTGGTAATGGGATCAATGACTAATTCAGCGAGCGTCGCCAAGGTTGAAAGCAATTGATCTAGCCGATCAAGCGATAGATGATCTGAGATCAAAGATGACACCTGTGTCCACTTGAACGAATCTAAAGATTATGTTATGACAGGAGTTGATAGTGGAGACAGAATATGACATCATCACGCTTGTATTTCTAAAAGGGATAGGCAGTATTGTATTGAATAGGTAGTAAACACATTATTTCGCAAATATAAATTGTTTCACGGAAATTACCTATTGCCGAGATAAAAGTTCTATTCAAATTCAACTTAATCCATACAGTTCGATTGAATAAAACATAAAAATTAAAATACAAATTAATATACAATAACATAAAATAATAAAATAAAAAAAACATCCTATCAGTCTTCAGTATTCCGTTGCAGCTGCCACGCATTCTGCAGATCAGGGAGACAGATTTTTGCGGATGACGGCATGAAAGCCATCAGTGGGATACAGCGCAAACATTCCCGATGCACTACAGAAGCGAGGCAACCCCAACATCATCCTGAAGATGTTGTTATACTGGACGCGCAAAACATCCAGTGATCTTTTGGTGTGACTGACCCACAGATTTTCCAGGAAAAAGCTTTGACAACATGCCTTGAACAAAGTTATCTTTTTTTTTAGCTCAACATCTTTTGGAATCAGGATTGAATCACTGGATTGAGTTACATAGCCCTCAGGTCATTTCGACAGAACGCCACTATATCCCTAGACTGGTGAGGGAAGCTATCGAGATTACCAAATATAAGAATTTCAACCGGGAGGATGGGTTTCAACTGTCGAGAGCTTGGAATCCAGTGGTTCAGCTGTGTAAAACCCGAAGAAGTGCCGAAACAAGTTCGCGAGCGGACACAGTGAGTTTCGTGTGTCGGGAACAGAATCGAGTTGTGAGTGACAGTGGTAGCGGTACAGAGCGCAAAAAACGAACAAGAAAGAGGGTAGACCGATATGTCTCCTCATACCGCATTTACACAATCGTGTTCGCCATTCGCCTCATCACTCGACGAACATTCGAATACGAGTGCCGTCGCGAACTATCCCACATTCGCGGAGTGAATTATTTTGACATTCGTGCACGAACATGGAGGACGTGAAAATTATTGCGGCATGCACGCTACATCTTATGAGTTTATAAAATTATATAGATTACCTGCGTAAAAAGGAACCGTCGACGCAGACGATGGATAAAAAAAAATAATGAAAACAGCCATTAATGAATTCTTCTTTAATTTAATTTGCTGACTGGCAATCCCTTAAACTAATTGATACGGTTCCATGCATCGTTTGTCTATTTTTTATGATTGAATTGTTTTGGGTTCCAAATGAGCTCTTCCTTCTTATAAAATTCTAGGAATTCTATAATTAATTAGCTCTTCCTTCACTCCACTCCATTTTGTTTTGACGTCCTGTTGGGTCGGGCGCTAGCTGTCAACTGAATGCAGGCGAATGTGTAAACAGTAAGTTCGTGTTCGCCATTCGTTCCCTTTGATTCGCGTCCGAAAACCGCTACCAACGCGAGCGCTCGAATCGCGAGGCGAGGCACGAGACGAATAGGAAGCGTACTGTTTACATATGTGTGTTCGTTATTCGCCTCACCATTCGCCTCGCGATTCGCACGAATGTGTAAATGCGGCATGATAAACACCCACCCGCAATGACTTTTCAGTTTATCCGTGATCATGGTGCTTGCAACAGCACCGAAATATCGGGAACTCGCAAAAAACAGTAAACATGGTAAATATCCCGCTTCTAATATTAATGTTATCTTTAGTGAAAGTTACCTATACACAGATTATGGTCTGCCCGTGTGCCAAGTTTCATCCAAAGCTGGTGAACCTGAACTTTCAAATTTTTATATAAATTTAAACTTATGTGATTGAATTAATCAAGATTCAGGGCTGTTACAGAGAATGAAAAAATGTCAAACAGACAGTTTCATAGACAAATGTTGCGTTATTCATTGGGTTTTACCCAGAACATTCTCAGAATTTTGCCGGAGTACTTCATCATCATCATCATATCAGCCGAAAGACGTCCACTGCTGGACATAATTGAAACAACTGAATTTTGACGGAATATCTTGTAACAAATGTTAGATTAGTTCTCAAGATTAAAGTGTGTTGTTATTTGAAGACAGGAAGATGTAGTTGCCAAAGCTTACTTGTTCCTACTTAAAAGCATTTTGTGTAATAAGATGTGTGTGTCTGGAATATTGTCAATTTATCAATCACGTCTGAATGGATTTGTATGAAAGGAACCCAGGTAGACCAAGGGCTGGATTCATCATCATATCAGCCGAAAGACGTCCACTGCTGGACATAGGCCTCCTCCAAGCGTCGCCTCATTGAGCGGTCCCGTGCGTCTCGTAACCAGCGGATCCCCGCAACCTTCGGAGTACTTAATCACAGATTTTTTTTCAGACAATACGTTTCCTTCTATAGCATAACTGGAGAAATTTTGTACTCACTACCAGTAGAAGTATCTCTCTAACTTATTTAAGGCGTATATATTCCCCGATGTTAACGCAGTACTGGCCGCTCGCTCGATGCCAAAATATCAATATTGAACCTCCTTTTGCACAGTTTTGTTTTCAAAATATTTTTTGATTTTCATATGCTATGTAGGTTAAGAAGAAATTCTAACCATCAATTTTTCTATGTAAAAATATTTTCAAACATCGAAGTCATTTTGGAGGTCTGTCTGTCTGTCTGTCTGTCTGTCTGTCTGTCTGTCTGTCTGTCTGTCTGTCTGTCTGTCTGTCTGTCTGTCTGTCTGTCTGTCTGTCTGTCTGTCTGTCTGTCTGTCTGTCTGTCTGTCTGTCTGTCTGTCTGTCTGTCTGTCTGTCTGTCTGTCTGTCTGTCTGTCTGTCTGTCTGTCTGTCTGTCTGTCTGTCTGTCTGTCTGTCTGTCTGTCTGTCTGTCTGTCTGTCTGTCTGTCTGTCTGTCTGTCTGTCTGTCTGTCTGTCTGTCTGTCTGTCTGTCTGTCTGTCTGTCTGTCTGTCTGTCTGTCTGTCTGTCTGTCTGTCTGTCTGTCTGTCTGTCTGTCTGTCTGTCTGTCTGTCTGTCTGTCTGTCTGTCTGTCTGTCTGTCTGTCTGTCTGTCTGTCTGTCTGTCTGTCTGTCTGTCTGTCTGTCTGTCTGTCTGTCTGTCTGTCTGTCTGTCTGTCTGTCTGTCTGTCTGTCTGTCTGTCTGTCTGTCTGTCTGTCTGTCTGTCTGTCTGTCTGTCTGTCTGTCTGTCTGTCTGTCTGTCTGTCTGTCTGTCTGTCTGTCTGTCTGTCTGTCTGTCTGTCTGTCTGTCTGTCTGTCTGTCTGTCTGTCTGTCTGTCTGTCTGTCTGTCTGTCTGTCTGTCTGTCTGTCTGTCTGTCTGTCTGTCTGTCTGTCTGTCTGTCTGTCCGTCCGTCCGTCCGTCCGTCCGTCCGTCCGTCCGTCCGTCCGTCCGTCCGTCCGTCCGTCCGTCCGTCCGTCCGTCCGTCCGTCCGTCCGTCCGTCCGTCCGTCCGTCCGTCCGTCCGTCCGTCCGTCCGTCCGTCCGTCCGTCCGTCCGTCCGTCTGTCTGTCTGTCTGTCTGTCACCAGGCTGTCACCAGGCTGTATCTCATGAACCGTGATAGTTAGACAGTTGAAATTTTCACAGATGATGTATTTCTGTTGCCGCTATAACAGCAAGTACTTAAAACAGAATTAAATAAATATTTGGATGGGGCTCCCATACAACATACGTGATGTTTTTGCTGTTTTTTGCGATAATGGTACCGAACCCTTCGTGCGCGAGTCCGACTCGCACTTGGCCGGTTTTTTTTTAAAGCAAACTATTAGTCATACGAAAAAACCATGTTTTACAAAATGAATATACTTGTTTTAATATATTTTTATTTTTTTTAATTATTAAAACTACATACATGTACACAGGCGGACTTAATGCCTGAGGCATTCTCTACCAGTCAAACAAGGGTGGTGGAGAGATAATATGGCAGGTGCATTTAAAACTAGAAATATTTATATTAGAATTATTTATAATAAATATATATCTTAACTAGCTGTTGCCCGCGGCTTCGCTCGCATTAGTACAGATTTTTCAATCAATTTCGGTGATCAAATCAAATCAAACAGTATTTCTTCAACAAAGATGATTAGGTAGGTGCAAATATTACAAAAAAAAATAAAAATGAGGTTGTACGGCTAGGAGTTTGTACATATAAGACTTTATGAATCCGAATTAGGCAGCAGCCTGTATCCTGATTGCAGTATATACCCTTCTCTAAATAGTGGTCCCCTAGTAGCCTTTTATAATATATTATTCCTACTCGAATGCCATTTCATGTGTAGATGTGTATGTGTGTGTGTGTGTGGGGTGCAAACACCACACCCCATATCTATCTAATACCTTTAAACGATCAATTCTTGTATATATATATATATAACCTGAATCTCGAAAATGGCTCCAACGCTTTTCATAAAATTTAGTTTGCAGGGCCTTTCGAGGTGATAAATCGATCTAGCTAGGATTCATTTTTAGAAAACGTCGTTTTCTCTATTTTCACCCGAGCAGAACTCATTCGCCCAGGTAATTTGAATTAAAATGATATAACTTTATACTTTTCTTTTGAAAACAAAATCAGACCAGCCAACTGATACTAACAACCCTACCTATAGGTTTAAATTTTATGTAAAATTCAAATTCATATTCAAATTAAATTTATTGCATCCATAATGTACATACAGGTGGTAAATATAAGTTACAGAAACAATTATGGACCCTGTGGGGCACAGCAACATTCTAGATACAGTCGGTGTCTAGGAGAGAGGAATAGCGCTCAATATTTCTTTATCTATTAATATTTTAGCTCGGTATTTTTTTCTTTTTTTTTTCTTTAGTGTAGTTCGGTTCAGGTGCTTGTTTAACCATCAAACTAATTGTCAAGTTCTATGAATTTGTGCTTTATTTACCCCGAATCGAAACCGACGTTATATTGGTTAAATCTAATGACACCTAATGTGTCACTTATGAAAAAACTTTTTTACAAAAAAATACTACCGACTTCCAAATAAGAAAACTAGAAAGTGAAAAATAACTTTAGTTTTGGAAGTCGGTGTCTTTGGTAGGTACCAAATTTTTAAGTTATGGATACCGACTACCAAAACTAAAGTTATTTTTTACTTTCTAGTGTTTTTATTTGGTAGTTTTTTTTTTCGAGCGTACTGGTGTGATGTTATGTTATGGAATGGTATAAACAATGAACAGACATGCGATTGCAGCAATCCCGAAAGGTTTGCCGTTATTTATTGAAGAGTTCTGTTGTATATCTCCGAAGTTCTTCACCAGATCTTCACCAAATTACTCTTTCAAACAAAAAAAAGAATTTTCAAAATCGGTCCACAATTGACGGGGATATCGGTGAACATACATAAAAAAAAAAACGTAAATGAACATAGAACCTCCTCCTTTTTTGGTAAGTCGGTTAATAAATTTGTATGTCTTTATCATGACAAAACATAGCGTACCTCCTATTTATGTAAACACATATGTAAACAATTATGTTTCACAAATAAACGGATTGATTGATTGGCCGGACGACCGGTACCCAGAAATTCCTAATGATAAAACCCCGAATCAGAAGATTTTAAGCCAATAGCATTTCTAAAAGTTTTGTAACAAACACAACTAAACTGCACCTAATAAGAATAAGTTAAAATTAGTTTAAACCTAACGACATTTGCTAATTAGGTGGCGAGAGGGCGACGTTCTTGAGTAATGCTCTTGTTTTTCCAGACTTCGTTTAAAGAAAAATTTCTAATAAAGATCAAAGAAAACTGCGGAACTAGAGACTTAGGATTAGGTCACACCGAGACACGATGCCAGGCATGGCATTTTCTCTTTGTGCTATTCATGAAAGGTTTTTCCAAAATCGCCACGCTTGGCAGGCGGGTTAGCGACCGCAGTAAGGTTGTTACAATGCACAGAGAAGGCTGCTTGTATTTCCCTCCCTTAGTCGCCTCTTACCGAGCTCGTGGCTATATAATAACAGCCGCACTGGTCAATCATCAAGGTTAAGCAACGCTTGCCGAGGTTGGTCCGTGGATGGGTGACCATTTCAACATACCGAGTTTCCTCCGTGCCTCGGAAAGCTCGTTAAGCCGTTGGTCCCGGCTGTCATTTGAAGATTTTTGACAGTCGTTAAGGGTAGTCCGAAGCTTAGGATCTGACACGAGTCTTGCCAAGGGCACAGATAATATAATACTAGCATACAGATGCCTCATCCCATGCAAAGAAACCGTGCCGACGTAACTAGCATGTTTCATCTGACTAAACGATCGCGTTCGGTTCCGTTCCACGGCGATAGATAGATCGCCATGTATATCCGTGGAACGAAACCGAACGCAATCGAAGTACAACAAATAATCAGTACAGTACGTCGGCACGGTTTCTTTGTATGGGATGAGACTCCACTGCCAAGGGGTCGTGTTACCCAGTTACTGGGTTGTGGAGGTCAGATAAGCAGTCGCTCCATGTAAAACACTGGTACTCAGCTAAATCCGGTAAGACAATTCTCAATTATTTATTGCGTACCGCAATCGCACCAAAACCTCGGGGCACATTTAAATTAAATTGACACCATCTCAAAGACAATTTAATTATCTACATTTTGATCTGAGGCTTTTTTTAAAAGTCATAGAATAATAAGGAAAGTACAAAAAACTACTAAATTTTGGATCGCGCGGGTGTGAAATGAGTGCACGTTTTGTTCCCTCAAGGTCGTTGGCGTTAGTCGTCGTCTTAAAAGCTATAACTTCTCACACAGCTGTTAAATTCCAGAACTTTTCTTTCAATTCTAGAAAAAGACTAATCTCTCTTTTTGCCACTTTTCCTTAAGGGTCAGCTCATACCAAGACGCACAATTTCACTTTTTAAAATAGTGAAAGGTACAAAATAGAACTTTATTTACTACACAAAAAGGCACACAGTTCAGTGAGAGATTCAATGTTTAATTCCTCAGGGTGTATTCATATTCTGCAAAGTGATAGGAACGTCGCGTTGCACATTCACCATTTCAGCCAAAAGACGTCCACTGCTGAACATAAGCTTCCCCCAAGCATCGCCACGTTGTCGTTGAATCCTGTGGGTCTCGCATCCAACGGTCTCCCGCAACTTTAGCCAGGTTACCAGTCCACCTAGTTGGAGGCCTTCCAACGCTGCGTCTGCCGGTTCGCCGTCGCCATTCCAGAACTTTCCGGTCCATCAATTATCCGTTCTGCGAGCAATGTCGACCATCCTGTGAGCAATGGTATCTTATGGGATTGGACGTTACAAATAGAACCATTCCATATATTTCCTTGGATGTCGTAAGAGGCGACCCAATCAAACAATCTACCTAGCCTTTTCCTAAATATATTGGGGTCGGCTTCCAGTGCCTTTTTAAATATAATGGGGTGTCCAATTAATAAATAACTTATCTTATAAATAATACATATTAATTATTAAATAAAACAAATATTAATAAATAAAAATATAAATTATAATATTAATAATTAAAAAATTAATAGTTTGTACAATGTTACTAAATATATAAATAATACGCAGTATAAAATTTATAAAAGAATTATTAAAATTCTTAAATTCAATTATGTATTAATAAAACAGTGTAACTTACTAATACCTAAACTTACCAATAATACAATTTATCACATTAAACACTCAGTGTTCTTTCTCCTCTCTCTTAGTTGATCTATGCTGTGCCCGACAGGGTCCATAATTGTGACTTATATAATTATTTCCCTAACAACTGTATTCATTATGGTACGCAATAAATAATTGAGAATTGTCTTACCGGATTTAGCTGAGTACCAGTGTTTTACATGGAGCGACTGCTTATCTGACCTCCACAACCCAGTAACTGGGTAACACGACCCCTTGGCAGTGGAGTCTCATCCCATACAAAGAAACCGTGCCGACGTACTGTACTGATTATTTGTTGTACTTCGATTGCGTTCGGTTCCGTTCCACGGATATACATGGCGATCTATCTATCGCCGTGGAACGGAACCGAACGCAATCGAAGTACAACATTGTTGGATGCGAGACCCACAGGATTCAACGACAACGTGGCGACGCTTGGGGGAAGCTTATGTTCAGCAGTGGACGTCTTTCGGCTGAAATGGTGAATGTGCAACGCGACGTTCCTATCACTTTGCAGAATATGAATACACCCTGAGGAATTAAACATTGAATCTCGCACTGAACTGTGTGCCTTTTTGTGTAGTAAATAAAGTTCTATTTTGTACCTTTCACTATTTTAAAAAGTGAAATTGTGCGTCTTGGTATGAGCTGACCCTTAAGGAAAAGTGGCAAAAAGAGAGATTAGTCTTTTTCTAGAATTGAAAGAAAAGTTCTGGAATTTAACAGCTGTGTGAGAAGTTATAGCTTTTAAGACGACGACTAACGCCAACGACCTTGAGGGAACAAAACGTGCACTCATTTCACACCCGCGCGATCCAAAATTTAGTAGTTTTTTGTACTTTCCTTATTATTCTATGACTTTTAAAAAAAGCCTCAGATCAAAATGTAGATAATTAAATTGTCTTTGAGATGGTGTCAATTTAATTTAAATGTGCCCCGAGGTTTTGGTGCGATTGTCGTGTTTTTGTCCGTTTTAGAAATAACTTTACAAATCAATTACATTATGTTATACAAATAAAACTAAAAATTTTCTTAGTTCAAATTACTAAGAAAATAGTCTAATGTAACATATATTTTTTCCAAAAAATTACGACAAGCCGTTTAGTCGTGATTCTCATTTTAAAATCAGCTACTCAAGGGTATCTGCACATTAAGTAAAAGTTACACGGCATGTTCCCCGATTCTTTTTCTTTATAAATTCACTACTCTTAAAACCTATCCCAAAGGAGCCGTGCGTCATCATCGTCGTGCCTTATCCCATGTTACTTGGGGTTTTGCGCAACACGTTGGTCTTCTTCAATACTAATTGTCAACTGTCACGCAATCCAAACTCCCTTTGTTTTCATGTCACTCGTCACACAGTCCATCCATATTTTCTTTGGCCTTCTTCTCCCTCTCCATCCATGCAGATTTATAATCAACGGAACTGTGCATATTTCCGAGAGAAAATATAGCTTTGATAGCTAACTATCAGTGTGTTACTAAAAGAGTTATGAATATTAATAATATATATGTCGATGGAGAGGGAGGAGTGATAAGAAAGAAAAGGGAGTCAGTGACAGCGTGGGGGGGACAGGACGGTATGGAAGAAGAAAACGTGTTGCACTGACCTCAAGTAACATGGGGTAAGGGCAGGAAGATGATGATGAGCTATCAACAGTAGGCATTATCAGAATACCAGCGCAGTGTTATTTTTTTTGGATATCGCTGCACATGCTGAGATAGGAGCCTTTTTGGTCTGGCACGGGGTTTTTTTTATTTTTACTTATCTCACGTGAGGAGTCACGTATCGGGATCGATATACGAGATCGGGTCACAAATAAATACATTTTCTTTTTTCTTTATTTATTTATGTACACACAAAACACTTAAAGAGAAAATACTTATAAAGGTAGAAGGACACAAAGGTGCTGCTTATTTCTAGAGAAATTTCTTCCAGCAGACCTACGACAGGAGAGTTGGATAAGAAACATAGACACAGTGTGTAGAATTTATTTAATTTATTTTATAAATTTGGCTCACCAACAATTGAATACACTGATACACAGATATGAGACTTATAGACTAGTGTACCAATTTCTTACAGGTAAGCACATCATGCATTACTTATTTGACGATTAACATTGGGCGATTGATATTGGGCATCATATGGACATCATATGATGCCCAATATCAGGCACACACGATTATGCTATGGACCAAACTCCAGATTAAAATCGAAATCAAGATAATATTATATCAAATCAAAATCAAAGTTAAAACAATAGTCATAATTCAATTAAAACAAGAATTTAAATTCATAAAACAAAAATTAAAATCACAAATAAAATCAACATACCATAAAAATCGACTATATTAATTAAAATAACAATCAAATTAAAAGTAAAAATCATAATAAAATAGAACTATATAAAATTTAATGATATTTAAAACAAAATTCTATTCCATTCTATTCTACATTAAAATGTCCTTACAAATACAAGGAAAGGTCTTTAAAACTTAACTAATACAAACATCACACTAATATTATTAAGGCGAAAGTCTGTGTGTGTTTATGTTTGTTACCTCTTCACGCTCAAACTGCTGGACGGATCTGGATAAAATTTGGCACAGGGACAGAATATACTCTGGAATAGCACATAGGATACTTTTTATCCCGGGAATATGTTCCCCTGGATAACTTTCGGCATTCACGCGGGCGAAGCCGCTGGCAGAAGCTAGTAGTATATAAAATTACATTAAGTGCCTAAACACTATCACTATTATATCTATCAGTGAATGAATTGTCGAAATCGGTTCTTCCAGAGATTACCTTTTACAAACAAAGAAACAATTTACGTCTTGATAATATTAGTTTAGAACTCTAACAAAGTCGTATCATTAAACAAATTCAGATTAATAAACATACGACTTTATGTCACCAAACCAATTTAGATTAGCTCCCACAAACAAAGGGCCCACAATTTAATCTGGCCAGATTTGAACCCACGACCTTTCAATCGTCAGTCAACGACTCAACCTTTGGTCACTAATAGTTGGATGAACTTAGGCTCTTGAGAAAGATACAATAGTGATAGAAAATTCAAAGGTTCAAAATGTTCGGGACCCTGTGACGTTTCGGTATAGCCTCTCAAACAAAAGGTATATTTTGGAGTTTTTGTCAATCGTTATTATTGATGCAATGTCTATTTGTCTAGGCCAATCTAACCTCAGTACATTTTGGACGTAAAAACAAATAATAATAAAATATTCATAACAGATTTAGATTCAGATCCATGCATTTATTAATATATTAGTATCTATATAAATATTATAAAGAGGAAAGATTTTTTTGTTTGTTTGTACCGAATAGGCTCCGAAACTACTGGACCGATTTAAAAAATTCTTTCACCAGTAGAAAGCTACGTTATTCCTGAGTAACATAGGCTATTTTTTAATCCCGAAAACGGGTCCTGTGGGGTGGCCCACGGGAGCGAAGCCGCGGGCAACTGCTCGTAGATTATAAAGAGGAAAGATGTTTTTGTTTGTTTGTACCGAATAGGCTCCGAAACTACTGAACCGATTTAAAAAATTCCTTCACCAGTAGAAAGCTACATTATTCCCGAGTGACATAGGCTATTTTTAATCCCGAAAACGGATCCTATGGGGTGGTCCACGGAAGCGAAGCCGCGGGGAACAGCATGTTTATTATAAATTTATATATATATACTAATATTATAAAGACAAAAGATTTGTATTTTTGTATGTAACGAATAAACTTAAAAACTACTGGACCGGTTTCAGAAATTCTTTCACCGTTGAGAAGCTACACTATCCCCGAGTGACATAGGCTACTTTTTATCCCTGTATTCACACGGGAACGAGAACTACACGGGTGAAACCGTGAGGCGTCCGCTATAACTAATAAACTATTAAAAAATAAACGCAATAGATCTGTCCAAATCTACCCTTTTCATCAAAGGTGAGGTGCTAAAAACATCTTGTAACCTTTCTGGCACGACTAACTTGTTTGTAACTTCATCAGGCAATCCAAAGGATGCCCAAACAGGAAATAGACTGATAAAAATGTTGAGGAACCCTTCCGCTCAAGAAAATTGAGATTAAGTACGTTTCCGCATTCATTTCGGCAGGTTTTTGATGTTCTGCTAAATACAGGGGCGCTTTTCTTTGAACTTATTGTTGTGATCATTACCAAAGAAGTTTTAAGGACTAGTATTGCTTGATATGAGAGAGAAAATCTTAAATTTTGTAACTTGAAACCTACTGTTTACTATACTAGCACCGAACAAAAATTATAACAGTGAAGTTAAAGCTGGACATAATAAATAGAAATATTACTTACTTAAGAGAGGTTAGAGTTAAGAAATAATGTTTGAAAATGTATTCCATAAGCAATCTTGTAAATCAAATAGCACGGACAGTTGTCAACCGTTCTTTAAAAGCCTAAACATTCTTACCCTACCCTCATAGTACATCTGTGAAACTAATGTATTTGTCAAAACACACATCTTGCAATACAAAATAGCTGCCAAAAGCTACTATAAAAAAAACCGGCCAAGTGCGAGTCGGACTCGCGCACGAAGGGTTCCGTACCATTATAGCAAAAAACGACAAAAAAACACGTTTTTGTATAGGAGCCTCACTTAAATATTTATTTTATTCTGTTTTTAGTATTTGTTGTTAAAGCGGCAAAAGATATACATCATCTGTGAAAATTTTAACTGTCTAGCTATCGCGGTTCATGAGATACAGCCTGGTGACAGACAGACAGACAGACAGACAGACAGACAGACAGACGGACCGCGGAGTCTCAGTAATAGGGTCCCGTTTTTACCCTTTGGGTACGGAACCCTAAAAAACATCCGAATCGAGAACATCCTCCTTTTTGGGAGGTCGGTTAAAAACATAAAATCATTTCAAAACGCAAAAAAGTTCAATTTACCCAGTAGGTCATGTCCCCAATCTAATAGTTTTAGGGTGAATGTCTCTCGGACAAATCGATGTCTACTTCCATTTTACTGTCCTTGATGACCGGTCATTTTTTCTAATGACAGGCTCGGGTTGAAACTAAACTAAAATGAAATTGTATTTCAAACTGTTATACCGATTTTATCTACAGGGTGGATTATCAAGTCGAGGCAATGTTCTCTTTGTATTTTTTTTTGTGGTCGGTCTATCATCCAGGCAGCAATGACCTTTATTTTTGGGTGGACAAGACACATCTGGTTTTGGTCAGCAAGCTCGCGAATATGTATCTTTCGACTGCACAGCATGATATTTAGGGTTCCGTACCCAAAGGGTAAAAACGGGACCCTATTACTAAGACTTCGCGATCCGTCTGTCTGTCTGTCTGTCTGTCTGTCCGTCTGTCTCCAGGCTGTATCTCATGAACCGTGATAGCTAGACAGTTGAAATTTTCACAGATGATGTATTTCTGTTGCCGCTATAACAACAAATACTAAAAACAGTATAAAATAAATATTAAAGGGGGCTCCCATTCAACAAACGTGATATTTTTGCCGTTTTTTGCTCGATATTAATAACGGCAACAGGTAGACACTTGAAATATTCACAGAATGTTTAGTTGTATATTTACTTCAAAAAATAATAATTATTAAATTAAAATAAAATAAATTAAGGGGGCTCCCATACAACAAACGTGATATTTTTGCAGTGTTTTGCAATAATGGTACGGAACCCTTCGTGTGCGAGTCCGACTCGCACTTGGCCGGTTTTTTCTTGTTTACGTCTTTTTAATTCGCTTGTTAAGCAGTCGGGTTTTTTGATTTTTTGTATATATAACATTTTAGTTATTTTTTTTTTCCGAATTAGGTACATTTAAACATATATGATACCCCACACGATGGGCTTGGAAGAAAATAAAAAATTCGGCCCCCACAATATGGCGCCCAAAAGCCCCCATTTTTCTATTTCAACAATTAAATATAGTCACACTGGCAAGGTTAGGAAGAATCGATTGACGTAAGAATCATCAAAATCGGCCAACGCGTTTGGTCTCTGGAACGCCACATAGGAACAAAAATACATACAGTCGGGTAAAAAACACTTTTTTAGATGCTAATCGATAATAGATTTCTAAAAAGGATCAAAAAACCCTAGACAAACTGCGGTTTGAGTGTTAGAAAATACATAAGTCGTTAAAACTTTTCCCATACTAAATGGTAAATAGGTACTATGTTTATTTTCAGTCTGTTTCAGGAAATTTGTCATTAGTCATTAGTCATAAGTCATTAGTCATTAGTCATTTATTCATAAACAATTACTTGTATCTGAATTTACACAAAAAATTACACAATTACAGTATATACACTAAAATAAATTACATTCGGATTACATGGATAATGTCAACAATATTAAAACAATAAATTTACATTTCTTAAATAAACAATAACAATAAAACAATTAATTAACGAAAAATTAGCATAGATTGATAAAATATTAATTATAGATAATGAATTTGTGGTTTGTTCAATAAATTAGAACCCTTGACTATAACAATCCAATAAAATGAAACTACAGTTCTTTTACAGCATATAGACACTTATTCAATAGGAAATGTTTTAGTTTTATTTTAAAAGCGCTATTATAGACAGCACTTTTTATGTCTATAGGCAACTTGTTGAACAATTTTACAGACTGGTATCGTGGACTGTGTTTAACAATTCTTAGGTTATGATTTGTAAGATTTTTATTCTTCAAGTCGAGTCTACGGGTGCCTTCCCTTATCTGCCGTTCTTCTACTGTCTCATAGTCATGTATGTTTTTGGCCATATTACTTAAAAGTACCAGTACATAAAGACTTGGTACTGTAAGTATGCCTAAACTGATGAAATATTGTCGACAGCTTTCCCTTTGTGAGATGCGGACCATGGTACGAATTGCACGTTTTTGTAGTACGAAAGCTCTTCTACTATTATATTCATAGCTATTTCCCCAAAAAAAGTATGCTATATCTAATTTTTGACTCCACTAGCGCAAAATATACAATTTTTTGCTGTTCTATGCTGACTTCATTTCTCAGGGCTCTCAGAGCGTAACATGCAGACGATACCGATGCACCAATTGCTTTTAATTCTGGTTTCCAGTTTAACAGTTGGTCAATATGTATACCCAAAAATTTAACTTCGCTTACGAGTTCAATGTCGACATCATTTAAGGCAACATTTAAACTATCTTTGTTACGGGCTGTAGTTTTAAATACCATTATTTGAGTCTTTTTACTATTAATTCATAATTTATTTGCCGTGAACCACACATGAAATGCTTCTAACGTAGTATTTACCCTTTCTGTCAACTTTATCATGTCATTGGCTGCCACTATGGCATTTGTGTCATCTGCGAAAATTACTAATTCAATGTCAGGTAAAATTTTATTTAGATAATTAATCAAGTCATTAATAAATAATAAAAACAAAATAGGTCCTAAAATAGATCCCTGTGGGACACCCGTTGATATGCGTACAATTCTAGATTTATACCTTTTCTTATAATTATTCTGAGTTTTGTCAATTTCAACGTACAGCCGCCTATTTTTTAAGTAGGACGAGAATAGTCGCAAAGCATTTCCTCTTATTCCGTAATGACTCATTTTAGTCAGAAGTAATTCATGGTCAATTGTGTCAAATGCAGAGCTTAAATCTAAGAAAATCCCTGCCACTCTCATTCTATTATTAATTTTGCCTATCACATCATCCAATAACGTATATATGGCGTCTAAAGTGCCAACACCCTTTTGATACCCAAATTGTCTTTTATTTAAAACTCTATTTAGTCGGAGGTGTGCTAAAAGTCGAAACTTAAGCAACTTTTCAAATAATTTTGACAGCACTGGTAATAGAGAGATGGGTCTATAGTTTTTAGGATCAGTTACTTCCCTTCTTATACACAGGTATTACTTTCGCCATTTTTAGTTGTTCTGGGAAGATAGCCTCTTTTATACAATTATTGAAGAAGTCAGATAGAGGCTCAGCTAATATTTTAATGTGCTCCTTGAACAGACAAATCGGCACTTCGTCATGCCCACAGGAATGTTTGTTTTCCATTCCCTTAACTATGGTACAAATCTAGTTTGGAGTGGTAGGAGAAATATGCATGTCACTGCCAACCTTGTCCGTGTATAGATGGAGAAATGCCGTGGCATGGTCCTCTTTAGTTGCGTCAGTAGCACTTTTATAGTCAAATTGATTCACTAGCAAGTTAGTTATTTCCTCTGGATTCACTACAACTCGTCCATCAACCTTAAGCCTAAGTTCCCTCTGAATCACTTTCTCTCTATTAGTGCATTTATTTACAATTTTCCAGATTTCCCTACCCTTATTTTCTAATATATTTATTTGTGTCATTATAGCAAGCTTTTTTGCTTTACAAACAATATTTCTATATAGCCTAACGTACATGTTTTTATATTTTAAAATACTCGGTTCAAGGCAATTTCCATTGCGTGCACATAAAAAACGTTTCATTTTGCTGGAGGTACGTATCCCTTTAGTGATCCAATTTAATTTTGATTTATTCCTAAGGTTGGTTTTACATTCTCTCTTCCTGTAGCTATTGCGAAACACTTTATAAAAACTTTTAAGAAAAGTATTAATACCCATGCCTGTCCAAGATTCTTTAAGAATACCCTTTACAAATGCTGCACTATTTTTAATGTTGAATATTCTTTTATACACGCAGTAAGCATGAAATTGTAATAACCAACTTCAGATTAACGAAAACTAGCAAGTCTTTTCTTATAAACAGTATACGCTTTTACTTTTACAAGTTGCCAAAGTCGGTTATAGAATTGACCGATGGAAAGTTCAAAAACTACATCAAACGTGTCCTTATAAAATAAGCATATTATAAAATCAAGGACTACGTTGAAGATAAAAAAACCGGCCAAGTGCGAGTCGGACTCGCACACGAAGGGTTCCGTACCATTATCGCAAAACACTGCATAAAAATCACGTTATTTGTATGGGAGCCCCCCTTAATTTATTTTATTTTAATTTATTAATTACTAGCTGTTGCCCGCGGCTTCGCTCCCGTGGGCCACCCCACAGGACCCGTTTTCGGGATTAAAAAATAGCCTATGTTACTCAGGAATAACGTAGCTTTCTATTGGTGAAAGAATTTTTTAAATCGGTCCAGTAGTTTCGGAGCCTATTCGGTACAAACAAACAAACAAAAAAATCTTTCCTCTTTATAATATTAGTATAGATTATTTTTTGAAGTAAATATACAACTAAACATTCTGTGAATATTTCAAGTGTGTACCTGTTGCCGTTATAAATATCGAGCAAAAAACGGCAAAAATATCACGTTTGTTGTATGGGAGCCCCCCTTTAATATTTACTTTATACTGTTTTTAGTATTTGTTGTTATAGCGGCAACAGAAATACATCATCTGTGAAAATTTCAACTGTCTAGCTATCACGGTTCATGAGATACAGCCTGGAGACAGACGGACAGACAGACAGACAGACAGACAGACGGATCGCGAAGTCTTAGTAATAGGGTCCCGTTTTTACCCTTTGGGTACGGAACCCTAAAAATGATAGCTCCTTCTGTGCATGCGGCTTCCCTGGTAACTCATAAACGGCACAAACATGTGGATGTCTCTAATTATTCTCAATCTCATTTTTCTTATTTTCCTTCTTTTAATTAGACTTTTTACAATGATTTCAATAATCTTTATAGCCTAAGAATAGTTACAGCACTGATAACAACATTTGTGCCACATGTTAAATTTAGTTTTGTTATATTTTTTTTTTCCTTTGTATAGATTCTTTTCGATTGTTTTGTGAATGTGTGAACATTGTAGGCCTTCTAGCTTTTTAGATGCTTGTTAACATTTGTAACTCTTTATCTCGTTTATACAAACCTTTTTTTTAGTTTCTTACGACTTATTGTCGGGCCTACGTTGTCCCCCCATATCTAAGCACTAATGCTGTAACATGGAAATACTGTACTTTCCGGTTCTTCTCCGTAGGAAACGATCAACCCGAACCGTGCACCTTTTGTCGACGTTTTATAAGTGCCAATGTAGGCCTATGTGAAATAAAAACATTTGACTTGATTTGATTTGACTCCTGGGCGGCTTCTGTTAGAGACAGCATTGTCAAAACGTTCCATACGGACTAAGGCCCAATTTTTGTATCAGTAGTTAATTCAACCAACGGTTTCAAATTTCGATAAAACGCGTTAATTCATCAATCGTTGGCATTACAAATCGTGTATAATAAGTTGAAGAGTTAATAATTATTTGTTCATTTGTTAAGGCCGTATCCTGAACAAAAAACCTTGAGCATTCCTTTCCTCTTTGCCACACCCATAAGTTGCAGTAGTGAATACGCCCAGATTTTAAAATAAAATCTTAATAAAATCAAATTTTGTTCTTTTGAAAAAATACATTTGTTACTAAATGTTCGTTATTAAATTGTCTATCCATTAGTGTTATTAGAAAAAATAATTAATGATCACTTTACGAGGAGATGCGGCATGCATCTCCGCGTAAAGTGATAATTAATTATTTTTCGATCATTATTTCTCATTTTTATGGTTCTGTTGGAAGGAGATTAATGAAACATATACTTCGATAAATAAAAAAGTTAATTAAAAAAATCAAAATACCCGACTGCTTAAAAAGCGAACTAAAAAGACGTAAACAAGAAGAAAATCATGCTGTGCAGTCGGAGGATACATATTCGCGAGCTGGCTGACCAAAACCAGATGTATCCTCCGACTGCACAGCATGATTTTCTTCTTGTTTACGTCTTTTTAGTTCGCTTTTTAAGCAGTCGGGTATTTTGATTTTTTTAATTAACTTTTTTATTTATAACTTTTTAGTTAACATTTTTTTTCGAATTAGGTACATTTAAATATATAAGTGTTATATATTTTTGAAATTAAAAACCCTTTATTTTGATACCCCACACGATGGGTTTAGAAGAAAAAATAAAATTGGCCCCCCACAATATGGCGCCCAAAAGCCGCCATTTTTCTATTTTCCAATTTTAATGTAGCCTATGACACTCGCAAGGTTAAGACGAATCGATTGACGTATGAATCATCAAAATCGGTCTACGCGTTTGGTCTCTGGAACGCCACATAGGAACAAACATACATACATACATACATACATACATACATACATACATACATAGACACATTAAACACATATATATGATATAAATTGATAAACACATTACCCTCCTTCGGCAGTCGGGTAAAAAATAGATACCATTTTGGAATCAGTATTATGTAGAAATTAAATGTATTTTTATTAGTTGATATTTCTTTTTAACTAACGGGCTAGCTCCTAAAAACTGCACAAAAACGGCTAGCGCGGCGTTTCGGGGAGGCATCTTAAGCTGATGAAAAATGGCGTCTTACCCAAATTTGTAACCAGTTAGCACATTTAGCCATTGCTTGAGAGTTATCTCGGACGGATAAAAAATTGGGCCTAAGCGTTTCAGTGAGTATTCCAGTGCACCGTTTACTCATAAATATTGACGGTCCCGATCGTGACAATTCTGATCTAATTCGGCCCAACCCGTTTTATCATCGGACTACCAGACGTACGGCGATGCGGCATCAGTACATGGTGGACATCCCACCCATACGCACTAAACGTTTTGAGAATACTTTTATTATGCGTACAGCTAAGGCGTGGAATTCCCTGCCGGAGTCTGTGTTTCCCGATAGCTACAATCTAGGGGTATTTAAGTTAAGATCACCTTCACCGTCACCACATCATCGCTTACCATCAGGTGAGATAGTGGTCAAGCGCGAATCTATTTTAAATTAATAAACCGGCCAAGTACGAGTCGGACTCACGCACGAAGGGTACCGTACCATTTTCGCAAACAAACGGTAAAAATCACGTTTGTTGTATGGGAAATATATAAAATAAATATTTAAGTGGGGCTTCCGCCCCACTTAAATATTTATTTTATTCCGTTTTTAGTATTTGTTCTTATAGCGGCAACAGAAATACATCATCTGTGAAAATTTAAACTGTCTAGCTATCACGGTTCATGAGATACGAATACGGATCATGGAGTCTTACTAATAGGGTCGAGTTTTTACCCTATGGGTACGGAACCCTAAAAACCTAATTTTTTATACACTGTCTATCAGATTGTCACTTAAAGATTTTCCATGTTATACGACATAAAACTTACTAAGACTCCGCGGTCCGTCTGTCTGTCACCAGGCTGTATCTTATGAACCTTGATAGCAAGGCAGTTGAAATTTTTACATATTTTTTATTTCTGTTATCGCTATAACAGCAAATACTAAAAACAGAATAAAATAAATATTTAAGTGGGCGCCCATACAACAAACGCGATTGTATAGCCGTTTTTTGCGATAATGGTACGGAACCCTTCGTTTGAGTCCGACTCGCACTTGGCCGGTTTTTTTAATAGTCGACTTGCATTGTTAAGACAGACGTGGCTAAAAATAAACTGTAATAAATTTATAAATGCCTCTCTGCTTTCAACTGAAAAAAGAACAAAAATGTCAAAACAAATCACGTGCTAAGAAAATCTTAGCAACCCACGGGAAATCAGGATAATCACAGATAACATCACCGGGCGACTTTCTGTTACCAAAGATAAAATCAATACATACTTAGCATCCTTAATGTTCTTACCCCACTCAAAGAAAATTAAACTTTAATACCATTAAAGAAGATTCAATTTCTTATAACAAAGAAACTCATTAATACTGGAAGGTACCAGGGTTGTACCGATTTGAAACGAAATGAATTCTTAATACGATCTTTAAGTCAATACCTAAGGAATAGTACAAAAAAGCTAATGGGTTCTTTGGGTAATAGTTTTTTCTCATCAAGACCGTTTTGTAGTTAGATTCGAAGCGCTAATGTTTCATTCTGTTGCAATTTGAGATAGGGAATGGATTTTCGATCGCTTTTTGTTTCTTCTTTTCAGGCAACTTTTTGAAACTCGAACGTTGCTGAAGTAACTGCGTTTTATTTAAAGGTGTATCGACTGGAGACTTATTTGTAACAGAACATCGAGCATTCGCTGTTTTCATGCCACCCCAGGCGTTTGGCGAACAAAGGCAAACAGCATACACAAAACAACAAACACGAACGTGTTGATGGGTGTTTGTTTGTGTTTGCCTGTTTTTGTTTGTGTTCGCCCGTGTTCGGCATCGGTGTCGGTTTTTGTGCACAAATCAAAGGGTGTTTGACAAACATGTTTGCGATGTATCCAGACGCTTGTTCAGTAGTACGCGCGAGGGGCGGCGGACGGAGTTAATAGTGGTGGTCAAATTTACGAATCGTGACATTTTGTGTATCCTAAGCTAAATTGTAAGGAAAAATGTCTGATTGGTTGGAGGTTAACCTGAAAGTAATTGCTGCGACAACAAGCTCGTAGTCCGCCATGTTTACTAATCCGAAATATACAGGCACGTTCGCCAAGCCTGTGGATGCCGTGTTTGTATTGGGTGATTGTGGTCAGTGTTCGGCACGTGTTTGCTGTTCGCCACTGTTTGTGGCAAACAGCAAGCGTGTGAAGGCGGTTTTAGATATTATTCTTGTATTACATTTTCTGGCATTTGATTAACCCTCTGTCAATTAGGAAAACTCAAGGAGATAAGTACCCGTAAATTGATATTCATGAAATACTAAGTCCCTTAACCCTGATTTCTGAATAAAAAAATTGAAGTTGAATATTTTTCAAACTCTACTTTAGCCTGAAAACCTTCAAACGTTTGAAATTCAAAAATCAAAATCGTTTATAATCACAATTAGCATATTCTACATTAAGACGTATTTGGAGCCTCCCTTTAAGCAAACAAGTTAGAAGTAAGTATTGACACATTCTTAACTCGAAATACTCAATTCAGAAACCAGGTTTAAGGTCTAAAACTGCTAACAAACAAAATAACTAATTAGGTACCTACCAAATTATATCCCCATCGACCTAAATCTATTTTTACATCTAAATTAAATCCAGAAGGATCCGTATTTTTTCCGAAATATTTTATGCCGCCGGGTTACCCTTTACCCCTTATGTCCGAAAGGTTTCAGACCCTGATCCGCCTCGTTATGCAAAGTATTTTAGGACTCCAAATGGCATTTTGATGAGTAGTGTTTTATATAGATTATAATGTGCTTGAGATCTTCCTTTTAAATGATAGTGTCTTTAGGGATTTATTGAAGATCTAATAATTCCTTTGTATTGTCTAAAGTGAGTTGTATTTCTACATTCTTCATTCAATCAATTTCACATTGTAACTTTCTAGTATTTTATAAAATTGATTTATTTCTACATACTTCATTCTATATTATACCTAAATATCAACGCTCAGAGTATTTCGACTCATTTCCACGATATGCTGGCAAGTGCTGAAGTACAACTTGATAAACTTGAGCGACTTCAAAATGTTTTTATAAGGTTCATATTCGGTTTGCGTAAATATGACCATGTTTCTAAATTCCACGAGAAGCTCAAGTGGTTGTCAATTCGCCTTCGCCGAAATGCTCATATTCCTTCCCTCCTGTATAATTTTGTATTTTTCCCATCGGAGTAGATCGGTTTTTGAGGCTTTACCTCAAAAACCTATTTCATGATGACCTAAAAACTATCGTTCTTAGGTCATCGGATGCCATGAAACTTAAAATGCCAATTCATTCCACTATCTTGCTATACAAATCTTTTACTGTCCAGGCCGCACGTCTATGGAATGCATTGCCTGTGACAATAAAACGCGCGCAATCTCTACCGATCTTTAAAGACTGGTAAAGGAGCACTACCTGTCATTGTGCTCATATTTTTGTTGGAGCTGTATTGTTTTCTTGCCAGTATATTTATAAGTATGTATGTATCTATTTTAGTATTTTATATTTAGTGCTTACTATGTTTGTAACTTATTATTTGATTTTAAATTGCACCAAGTGCAACCCCATATCATGTCCAAGCTATATATCTCTCTCCATTCTGGGTTGCATGGAGGAGATCGCAAGAACGCGGTATGGCCGCCTGTTGTATGTTTGTTTTTATTTTAAGGTTTCCGCATGTATCATTGTTTTTATCTTGGTGTACAATAAAGTATATATAAATAAAATGGCTTTTAAAGAATTATCGGTTTTTAGACATTTTTATTTTCTCAAAGAACAAATTACTTAAACAAAAACTAAGCTTTCTTCGTTCTTAATTCGTAGTTTATATTGAACCATTTAAGATATCGAAGGCACTAAACGCCATAATACAACTTATTAACCCCCTGGACTTATATAGTTAATGTAAGTTTGAAATAGCCAAGTCGGAGGCCTGTGGGGTTTCCTAGAGGCGGCTTAATTAACTCTGACACCAGAGGTGGCCACACCTCACGCGAAGAGAAGGAGAGACTTATTTAAATAAAAAATAACATAAAAAAATACCCTAGTCAGAGATAGAGGGAGTCTAAATGTTACAATTGGAGAAGATACAGTTGAAAATAACGATAATTTCTACTTCCACACAAGAAACCTATTTTTAATAAAGACGTCGACTGCTGGACAGGCCTCCTCAAGTATTGCCGAATCGACCAGTCTTAGCCCACCACACTATTCACCACAACTGCAACTCTTAAACGTCGCAATCAACAATGGCGACCACAAAATATCCGCAAAGGCAATGAAGCTCAACGAGTCCAGGGGAAACGATTCAAAGACGACGAAAGAACAACGGAGAAGCTATACGAAAAGAAATAGACCGGGCCTGTGAGCATTGCATAATATGACCTAATGATCCTCTTTATAAAGCTACACACCTGATTTCCTATTAAATATCATAATCTACAAATGTACAAACAAACTTTCCTCAGATGTAGGCCCAATGATATCCCGTACGGCGGTAAAGCCGGACGTCCGGCTGATTGCACACCGCACGCGTGCTCAAATGTGGCCGTATTACTAACGTGCAAGGTAAGTAGGTCGGAAGATCCGTGTCAAGGAGTTTCCAGACTGCTCTAATGCTGATCTGTGTGGGTGGTGAAAATTATTGTTGTTACTTTTTGTTTTTTCACTTGAATAAGTTCCATTGAATATCTTCAAAGTTCTTCATCAGATCTTTACCAAATTTTAATGGGATCAATTTGGAAACATACACTTACGTACAAAAAATAATTTTCAAATCGATCTACAATTGAAGGACAAATCGGTGAACATACACAAAAACATTCATATAGTCGAACAAAGAACCTCCTTCCTTTTTTGGGAAGTCGGATAAAAAGGTATACTGGTATGATTGAATGATCTCCAGATAAAATACACATACCTACACCTAATTTCCTATTAAATATCATAATCTAGAAATGTTCAAACAAACTTTCACCAGATGTAGGCTCAATGATATCCCGTACGGCGGCGGTAAAACCGGACGTCCGGTTGATTGCACACCGCACGCGTGCTCAAATGTGGCCGTATTACTAACGTGCACGGTAAGTCGGTCGGAAGATACGTTTCAAGGAGTTTCCAGGCTGTTCTGATGCAGATCTGTGTGGGAGATGAAAATTATTATGTTGTTTTCACTTTGAAGGGTTTGTATAACCTACATTTTAACTATATATATAACAAGCAGGATGCTGTCTGTCCATCTGGTTTTAAATAAGATCAGTGACACACTAATCATGGTGGAAAATATTGCCAAAAAATCTGAACTACATTTTTTATTTTTATTTTTTATTATAGGTAGGCTCGCGCTTGACCACTATCTCATCTGATGGTAAGCGATGATGTGGTCGACGGTGTAACACGCTTGCCTTGAAGTAACCTAATCACTCTTGACTTAAAGACCCCGAGTTTGTAGCTATCTGGAAACACAACAACAGACTCCGGCAGGGAATTCCACTCCTTAGCTGTACGCATAATGAAAGTATTTCCAAAACGTTTAGTGCGTATGGGTGGGATGTCCACCATGTACCGATGGCACATCGCCGTACGTCTTGTAGTCCGATGATGAAACGGGTACAGTATAAAGTTTTCAAGAGTTGTAAATTTAAAAACTTAATATATTGGTAAGCATTATAAGCGACATTTCGCTAGAACTAAGCTAATATGGCAGGATAAACTTGACACCTATAGGCATAAGTACAAGTGCTCCACACTTGATCAAAACCAGAAGGAGTGAAAATAATTTTGCTGTGCAGAGGAACAACCAATACTAAAAAATCTTTTAACAAAAACATTCAATTGAGAACCTCTTCCTTTTTGAAGTCGGTTGAAATATATACGACTGACCTACGCTAAAAAAAACCAGCCTCTCAATTCAAATTTCTGCTTAGTTAGCTCTTCAAAATTCTAAAATAGCCTTTTTAGGGTTCCGTACCCAAAGGGTAAAAACGGGACCCTATTACTAAGACTCCGTGGTCCGTCTGTCTGTCTGTCCGTCTGTCAACAGGCTGTATCTCATGAACCGTGATAGCTAGACTGTTGAAATTTTCACAGATGAAGTATTTCTGTTGCCGCTATAACAACAAACAACTAAAAATAGAATAAAATAATTAGTGGGCTCCCATACAACAAACGTGATTTTTTTGCCGTTTCTTGCCATAATGGTACGGAACCCTTAGTGCGCGATTCCGACTCTCACTTGGGCGGTTTTAAATAAATAGTTCGGCAGTAACCTTCTTCCACCTAATTTCACACAAAAATTACTAGGAAAAAGTGCTCATTTGCATTTATTTTCTTTCTTTTTATGAAACAGATATTTCCTCTTGCAAAACATATAAAAAAACTTGTAAGTACATTTTGGTACAGTCAACAAGTTCAAACGCGTACTATTTTACAACCAATTGACTCCGCCGCAAAAGTTCCCCAAGTCGACGGCACGAACTATTTAGCGCGCGGGGTTAAAATGCATTCTATCCCATCCGACAACACGTGCGAAAGAGATAGATGCTGTGATGAGCAGTAAGAAGCTAGTTCGCGTACGAATTAGCACTTTTACAAAACGAGCGCGCGAAAGTTTTAAACAGGTATTTGGGAGTCTAGATTTCATAAAAAAACAACTAAATGTATATTTTTAAAATAAAAGTATTTGCATTGTTGAACTACTAATATATCCCTGTATGGAGGCCGTTTTTAAATTTTCCTTCTTCTTATGGTATTTATTTCCGCCCAAAGATGTGTTAAAATTAGTGTAGAAATATGGAACTTTTGATGTTCATAACTTTTAAATATATTTTATTTTATCTTTTTTGCTTCCATACAGGGCTAGATAATGATGAGACAAATTGATATCATGTTTTATTTTGAACGTACAAAGTTTGTATGAAAGAATGATCGACTAGTGTAACCTTAAGGCCGCGATAAGACTGTCTGTTGTAGGTTTGTTTTAATTCCTAGGTTTATTTTTGTATTGTTTTATCTTGGTGGTTTTATAAATTATATATTAATAAATATAAATAAATTTATCTATACCAATATTATAAAGAGGAAAGATTTTTTTGTTTGTATGTTTGTTTGTACCGAATAGGCTCCGAAACTTCTGGACCGATTTAAAAAAATTCTTTCGCCACTACTAAGCTACATTATTCCTGAATGACATAGGCTATTTTTAATCCCGAAATCGGGTCCTGTGGGGTCATCCACAGGAGCGAAGCCACGTGGAACAGCTAGTAATATATATAATACTAGCTGTTCCCCGCGGCTTCGCTCCCGTGGGCCACCCCACAGGACCCGTTTTCGGGATTAAAAAATAGCCTGTTACTCAGGAATAACGTAGCTTTCTATTGGTGAAAGAATTTTTTAAATCGGTCCAGTAGTTTTGGAGCCGGAGTTCGGTACAAACAAACAAACAAAAAAATCTTTCCTCTTTATAATATTAGTATAGATTAGCTGTTGCCCGCGATTTCGTCCACGTCAAACTCGTAAAAAATATATATTTATTTTTTTAGTTTCCCGCCGGATCTATGAATTTTCTCGTGATCAAACGTAGCCTATGTTACTTGTTATTACACCAGCTATCTACCAGTGAGAGTCCTGTCAAAATCGGTCCAGCCGTTTCGGGGATTACCCGGAACAAACAGACAGACAGACAAAAATCTTGTTTGAAACCTTTTCACGACTAAACAGCAAAACCGATTTAGATGAAATTTGCTATGACGATAGTTTGAGACCCTGGAAAGAGCATAAGATAGTTTTTATACCGGTAATGTGTCCCTCTTTCTCGGGCAAAGCCGAGGCCAGAAGCAAGGAAAAATATTCATATTAGCATGACTTTAGTTATTCTTTATGAAACAGATATTTCCTCTTGCAAAACAAATAAAAAAACTTGTAAGTACATGTTGGTACAGTTAACAAGTTCAAACGCGTACTCTTTTACACCCAATTGACTCTGCCGCAAAGAAAGTTATAACAAAACAGTTATTTTGTTATATTTGAGGGAAAAGTTATTCCTCTCCGTTGTGGGGAAGGCTGTTTGATGTAGTTTGTCGGTTTTTGTTCGAATTTCAGGGCAATGTGTATTGGGTTGAACAAAATAAGAGGGAGAGCCTTTTTAAGAACGGTTATTGGGACACTTATGTAAAGTTATAACGTCTAGTTATAACTTTACATAAGTGTGTCTCAAATAACTTTGAGTCAAAACTAGCTTCTTACCGCAACTTCCATTCCGTATCCTGTCGTACAGGATAAAGGGCTAAAATAGTATATTATGCAACTAGTGAATAAAGGACGGATTTAAAGCGAGGGCCATAGATGAATCACGAGCATAGCGAGTGATTTTAGTGTTAGAATCATGAGCGACGCGAGTGATTCATGGCCCTCGATATAAATCCGTTTCATATTGTGCTAGGAGGTTATATAGCATTGAGATGGAGTTCGAATGTATTGGTGTGTTCTAAATTCAAACACCAAAACAGTGATTAAAAGTGCGCTTTATTCACTGTTTTCAGTGAATAAAATAAGCTTTTTAGAGGAGGAATGGTATAAAGTACCTTATGACAACGATTCTGTAGTTTTCTGTCACTGAAAGAATACCATATCTTTGGATACGGAATTGTAATTGAATCAGAACTCCCTGCAGACGTAGATTACCCTACAAAAATCAATTTTACTTCTACAACAGTAGTCTCCGCACGATACTAAAAAAACTGGCCAGGTACGAGTCGGATTCGCGCACAAATGGTTCCATACCATTATCGCAAAAAAACGGCATTAGTTTGGGAGCCCCACTTAAATATTTATTTTAATGGTTCGGTTTATAGTATTTGTTGTTATAACGGCAACAGAAATATATCATCTGCGAAAATTTCAACTGTCTAGCTATCACGGTTCATGAGATACAGCCTGGTGACAGACAGACAGACGGACACTGGAGACTTAGCAATAGGGCCCCGTTTTTACTCTTTGAGTACGGAACCCTAAAAATAAAAGTCATTGATCTGACTTGTACCAAAAATTATAATAACGTAACTTGAAAATTTTTTGTTTATGGAGATATTTTGATAACTTTGTATATAATGAAAGGTTAAGATCATGTAAATCGGTCCACGCGTGTAGATATTAAGTCATTACTGATAATAATTTCATGCCAAGTGAAAGCATCAAGGACGCCCCTTACCGCGATACGTTTGTTTTGAGTGTGTTAGCGACACTGCCATTACATATTTTTCGTATCGTTTTGAAATATTGGAATACATTGGTAGACAGGTGTGAATGACTTTAATTTTATTGTTACCTAGCGGAGACCTTACTTTCAAAATAAATAACATAATTCATAATTTACCAACTGATTGATTGAATACTCTTTTCCTAGAAAACATGCAGCTTTCATTTTTATTTTTTTTTGCCTAAATTTTCCAAGGCCTGGGCCCATTTTTCCCTGTCTTTTCTTTCAACGTTTCTCCTTTTAATCGATGTTAAAACTCACAGATTTATTCACCACAATAAAAAAGCGAAACTCAAAACATACATCTTTATTTCCTCGTCTCACTAACCCATTTGTTTCTGACTGAAATACTTTAAAAGTTTAAAACTGTGAGATTAGGATGAGCTCACACCGAGACACGACGCGATGTGCAATTTATACAATGGTGATTTAATAGGTACAAAACTTATAAATATAAAGTTCTGTATCTCTTCACAATGTGGAAGTAATAACAGCTACTCGGGTCGATAACGCTTGCTGTTGTTAGTCCGTGGATGGTCCATCCATTACAAATCGAGACACCTCGGTTCCTTGAAAGCACGATAAGTCTTTGGACCCGGTTGTCATTTTAAGATCTTTGATAGTCATTACGGTACTCAGAAGCCACAAAATCCTACACCAATTCCTCGGGGACAACCAGCAGGTTTTTTTAGCCGACTACCAAAGGAAGGTAATGTGTTTAATTATAAGTCTAAGTATGTATGTTTGTTCTTATGTGGCGTTCTAGAGACGAAACGCGTTGGCCGATTTTGATGATTCTTACGTCAATCGATTCGTCTTAACCCTGCAAGTATCACTGACTACATTAAAATTGGAAAAAAAAATGGCGGATTTTGGGCGCCATATTGTGGGGGCCCAAATTTGTTTTTCTTCCAAATCCATCGTGTAGGGTATCAAAATAAAGGGTTTTAAGAGTTAATTTCAAATATATAACACTTATATGTTTAAATGATGAGAATAAAACCTAATTCGAAAAAAGTTAACTGAAAAGTTATCAATAAAAAAGTTAATAAAAAAAACAAAAATCCCGACTGCTTAAAAAGCGAACTAAAAAGACATAAACAAGAAGAAAACACATACATTTGGTTTTGGTCAGCCAGCTCGCGCATATGTATCCTCCGACTGCTCAGCATGATTTTCTTCTTGTTTACGTCTTTTTAGTTCGCTTTTTAAGCAGTCGGATTTATTGTTTTTCTTAATATTTTTTTTGAGTAAGCAAAGTTCGATATTGTATTGCTATTTTAAAAGTACGCGCAACGTCGCGTCGCGACTCGCGTCTCGGTGTGAGCTGATCCTAAAGCAACTATTCTTGTTATTTTTGCCGCAGTCGCCATTAATCTAAAGTCTGCCAGCGTTTTGTCAAAGTCAATTAGAATATGTTTCAACTATTGTGCAAGGAATGCTATTGTTATGTTTAAGCGTTACAATTAATCTTAATTTTTAAATCTTAAAAAAAGGACTTGGTTCTATGTTCGAGTTTATTTGATACTAGCTGTTCCCCGCGGCTTCGCTCCCGTGGACCACCCCACAGGACCCATTTTTGGGATAAAAAATAGCCTATGTCACTCAGGAATAATGTAGCTTTCTATCGGTGAAATATTTTTTTAGAATCGGTCTAGTAGTTTCGGAGACTATTCGGTACAAACAAACAAAAAAATCTTTCCTCTTTATAATATTAGTATAGATATATTTATGTACGATTTAGTCATTTTTTTTTGGAAAATAGGGCACGCTATTGATCTGCAGGATTAGGTAATCACTCACATTTTTAATTCACTTCAAAGTTCGAAATATATCTGAATTAATAAACTTACTATTTATTTATTCCACAACTGAATTTTAAAACTCGGATTTACTGAATGAACGAACAATTATGTAGAACAACAGAACGGTACATAACAATGGAACTATTCCAAGTAATAGAATTACGTTTGTAAAATCGTAAATAAACTAAATATTAAATGCAGTGGCTATTTCTGAAGTTCGTGCCGATCGGTTGTGTTTTGGTAACACTCCAATTTCTTGATGCATAAGTGTTTGGGACCTGTTGTCATAAGTAAGCGGAGCGACGCGATAGTTGGTCATAGTGAAACATTGTAAGTATATATTAGAAATACATGTCATCTCACCAGCCAGTTTAGGTTCTTATTCAAAGAAAATTTAAAAAATGTTTTTTTTTTTGTGGTCCAGGACACACAGGACGAGGACATTTTCGTCTATTACAGATAATGTTGCTTCGGTAGTCACATTTGGCAGATAGATTGATAATCGGTGGGGGGCAACCCCTCTCCCCCTTTACGTGGGGAGTTTAATTCACGATTCCGACTCATAATAACAGGAACCATGGCAAATCTCTCTTGGGAAAATTAAGAAAAGTGTCTCCTACTTTCTCAAAATAAATCATCACATCACATCATCAGCCTATTAATGTTCCAACTGCTCGGACACAGACCTCCTCTCTGTGAGACGGAATGGGCCGTAATCCACCACGCGGGCCCAGTGCGGGTTGGTGAATGTCACATGTCTTCGAATTTTTAGTTCTAGGACATGTTGGTTTCCTCACGATGTTTTCCTTCACCGTTTTGAGAGCAGTGGTGATGAAATAATTTACACAAAGTAAAGCGCCTGCCTGGGCTCGAACCCACGACTTACAACTTGTAAGTCGCGGCCGATATCACTGGGCCACCACTGCTCTCAAAATAAATGGCAGTCACGAATTGTCGTATTTGCATCTGCACGATAATTTATACCGCGTGAACTTAGTACCATTTATTTTTTATTTTGTTAAGTCATTTCTGAGTTTTAGCGAGAATAAAGAACATCCATTGATTTTTATATAAATAGATTTTATAAACTCGCAGCTTGCTCCATACAACAGTGCTAGGAAAGCTCCATCTTCTATTATACCAATGAGACACAAACATTATTTTAATACGAATAAATCTTGATTTAGTTCGTAATTAATGTCTCTCTTGTTTGAGAAAATAAATTATTGTGACAACGTATATGCTTGCTATGCAGCTTTATGGCAGATAGTAGGGTTGACAAAAAAGTTTCAACACAATAGTATTTTTATTTTTAATACCAAGATCAATTCAGTATGGATGAAATGGCGCCAGGTCACTGGATCAACTTGCGACCCACGGATGCCCCTCAAGTTAAAGGGGGAAATCTACAAGTCCGTAATTAGACCTGCCGTACTATATGGATCAGAATGTTGGGATGTGAAAAAGATGGATGAAAAGAGATTGCATGTAGCGGAGATGATAATGTTGAGATGGATGTGCGGAGTGACGAGAATGGAAAAGTTAGAAATGATTATATTATAGGAAGTTTGAAAGTGGCGTCAGTTACAGAAAAGTTAAAAGGAAAGGAATCCGGCAAGGCAGAGGATATTGACCCTATCAATCGACGAATCACATAGACGGAAATCAACATCGCGTCTTTCATCTCGCATGTAATTGGTCGATTGAAGGCGTCAAAACCCTTTGCCTTGCCGAATTTACTTACGCAATTAGGCTGCTGGTATGGTCATGCGATGAGGAGGGATGAAACGCATGTTAATAAAAGAGTTATGATGAATATAAATGTGGATGCATTGTACGTGTATACGCTCACAGAATAGAAAGGTTGGGCACCTGGTCATGTATTGGATATTGCATGAATATGTTTAATTACCGACTATATATTTGCTAAATCTTAATCTTACCTCTAAACGAGCAATTCTTGTATAATATATATTCTGAATCTCGGAAACGGCTCCAACGATTTTTATGTAATTTAGTATGCAGGGCTTTTCGGCGGCGATAAATCGATCTAGCTAGGTTTCATTTTTAGAAAACGTCGTATTCTCTATTTTCAGGCGAGCAGAGCTCGGTCGCCCAAGTACTAAATAATAAAATGATTACTGTAGACATGACCGAAGACTTCATGGCAATCTAGCACCCCGCCCGTGCATTTCCGGGGTTAATAATATACTTACAAAAAATACAGCATATGTTTTCTGTAATAATGAACCTTTCAGCTAAGAGAATTTTTGAAACAGATACAGTGATTTCGGCGAATACCGATCACATACACACAAGGCACAAAATTTGCACTGTCAATAATATAAAAGACTAGCTGACCCCCGCGGCTTCGCTCCCTGCAACTGGCTATCTACCTACATCTCAAAAAGGATATTTTGCCCGTTTTTGCAATATTTTTGGGCGTAGCGTGATATTATATAGCCTATAACTTGCCTCGATAATTGGACTATCCAACACAAAAATACTTTTTCAATTGCAACCAGTAGTTCCTGAGATATTATAATTAAGTATAGATATATTTTAAATTTCTGACAACCCTATTACAAACAACGAAAGTTTTAGTGTGATTAGTTTAATGTTAGCGCGAAGTAAATGATTGTCATTATATGTATTTATGTTGGTTATATACGGCTGTATGTACAGTTATAAGAGTATATTATCTTAGATATGTACATTTATACAGCCGTCGTAAGTGTGTCACTGCGGATTCTGTAATTTGTCGGCGCATTGAATTATAGTCTTTTTTGCTGCATGGTTATTTAGAGGTACACATACAATAATGTTCATACATCCATTGAAAATAACATTGTTTGGTAGTTTTTGTGCGCCAAAAATTTTTTAATGTTGGTCACTTTTATGGAATTTCACCAAGGACAAAGCATGCGATCTCTCAAAAGTTAAACCTTTGTGGAATGACCAAATTATAAATATTGATTTGCAAATCTATCTAAATATATAAAAGAGAAAGTATATATGTATGATCCTTATAGACTCTAAAACGGCTGGACCGATTTTAATGAAATTTTCAGACAATCTTTAGATTGATCCAGCGTATGTTGTATTGTTGTATATATTTGTATATTTTATATTTGTATCTGTAAAGTTTGATGGAGGATCGGAGCACTTTTTTAACTTTGAACGCGGGCGAAGCCGCGGGCAGAAGCTAGTTCGTTATAAATATCAGTTTTGCATGCCAATTTTTTAATCAAATTAAACTATGCGAGGCCGGCGTTTCCCATATAAATAATCTGAGAAGAAACACTAGCACTAATTCAGAAGTCAAAGTCTCTTTTAAGGTCCATACAAGCCGTAACGGCCAAATCATATAAGAAACGTAGGACGACTGCGAGATATTCTGGCTCGGTCAGAACTTTCAGAAATACATGTAGTTTTTCCACCCCGACCTGCCCTCGGAGCTAGACCTAAGATGGTATTTTGAGGAAAGCAACACACAGATTTGAGTGGACTTATCCAGACACTGCAAGCATTACTCATCTATCTTGCAGCTCAGCTCATATTCGTAACTTTAAGAAGCTCAACGATTCGACAAACAATAAGAACATTTTTGTAGCCCGTATAAATTAGGCACTCAAACTGCCAGACTTGTTACATGCACTCTATTGTCAAGTATTCGGATCCCAATCAACTAAAAGCACACTGTCATAATATCACAAAAGGAAGCCAAATGCACCTGAACCACCTGTCTCCTCCAAAGCTTAGCCAACCCCTAAAACCGTCCCGAGAGTAACAAACTCGTTTCAAACAACCGTCCGAATAGCCTCTCTCGTCATTAAACGAATGTCAAGCGAATACCGAAACACTCTCCATATTGAAAAATTATTTTCAATACCGTATTGCGTCCATACCGCGGCTATGTTGCTTTTCGGCGACCAATCATACTGATGGAGCAAAGATACCGTTATTTACTGCCTGGTTGTCAACAAGTTAGTGTTTTACATTTCCTCTTTTATGGAGGTTTTTTGAATTTGGAAGTATACATGGATGGATCAAAGTTTGATTTGATGTTGTCATATGACTTTTTAAAGTCAAATATTCTGCTTTTTGAAGTGCAAACTTTTTTAGCCAGGTTGTAGCCATTTTGTGACAGTGTCATCGACATGCTAATGTGGCATGTGACGGAATAATTGTGTATTTGTTTTAAGTTTTCATTTCTCGCGGCAGTTCCCATGACTGATTGTTTTTTGTTATCTGTATCTGCGTACGTACAGTGAAGGAATGGAAAAGTAAACACATTAAGGACAGCCTTTAGACAGATTGGGATTGAGATAGCGATTCTATCGGCGATAGCGATTGTCGAAATGCCATCGCTGACATCGCTGCCGCTGTAAAGAGCCTATGAGGCTCTAGACAAGTGGCATTCGATGACAACGAATACTATAGTCGAAATGTCAAAATGTAAGGGATTGATTACGTAATTTTCCGATATCGCTTTTCAATCCCATACAGTTTTGTCTTTTTGACAATCGCTATAGGGTCCGTCCATTAATCACGTGATGTTTTTTTAGCATTTTTTAACCCCTCCATGCCCCTTGGTGACGTGTATTTTTTAGTACCTACAACCCCAACCCAAAATCAAGTGTATTTTTAGTACCTACAAAGAATCTTATTTTTTTTAGAAAATTATTTTTAAATACAGGTATAAAATATAATCTAATTTTATTTTGATATTAAGGACCAAGACAATAATTTCTAGACAGAAAGGTTGCAGGTTGTTTTTGACTGGCATAAAAATAATTTTACACGCCGCTTTTCGGTTTAGAAATCGCGCGTTTGACGTAAAAATAAATACACGTGGTATCTTACTACACCCCCCTCCCCTTTGTGATATGTCGTGATTTTTGCTAAACACCCTCCCCCCCTTTCAAGCCTCACGTGATTAATGGACGGGCCACGCCTTTCGATAATAGAATGTCACTTGTCGAGGACCTTATGTAACATTTCGGTATTGTTTGTCAATACCATACAATTATGACTCCATATGGAAAATTAATTTTCAATACCGTCCTGCGTCCATACCGCGGCCATGTTGTATTTTTGGGACTAATTATACAGACGGAGCGAAGATACCGCTTTTTACTGCCGTGTTGTCAACAAGTTACACTGAGAAAAATCATTGGGACTTGCGATTTTTTTTCTTATTATTAACAATACTAGTTTAATATTTATTATTTTTTGTCTAGCTATTGCTGTCTCACTGGGCAAAGGCCTCGCCTCTCTAACGTCTCTAACCAGCCCTCAGCCTCGCGTTCAATTTATTAAAGTTTTTTTTTAACCCCCGACGAGAAAAGAGGGGTGTTATAAGTTTGACGTGTGTTGCTGTGTGTCAGTCTGTGGCATCATAGCTCCTAAACGGATGAACCGATTTTGATTTAGATTTTTTGTGTGAAAGGTGACTTTGTCGAGAGCGTTCTTAGCTATGTTTGAATAAAATCAGCCGTTCAAAAGTTATTCGCAGTTTACTCTTTGAATCCGGGTTTTTTCGCAAGATATCGTGTCATAATTACTTGTATAAATTATGTAATAGATTGTCGATAGAAGCGTGTCTAGTCTAGTAGTAGTCTAAACAAATTATGTAGCATGAATTAAAAATTTGTCGGGGGTTTTTAAAATTTCATAATTTTACTTGTTTTATAACTAAATGAAATAGAATTAAATTGTTCATTTCCAGATTTTCTTTCAAATATAATTATAAAGGGTCTTTCAACAAGGACGGGTCGATGTTAAAATTGAATAAAACAAGATGTGTGTGAGATATTAACGAATTTTTTATTTTATTTAAAAGGCCCATTTATGCCATTATGGATGGAATATGACATCGTTCAAATGTCCGCCGCGGCTTCCGAGCGATGGCCTGCGTTATGTTGGCTTTCAGGGCAACGGTCGAATGTGGTTTATTGGCATAGACCTGCGACTTCAGAAAACCCCACAAGAAAGTCTAGCGGAACTCTAACTCTACCCTCAAACCGTTCATGCAGAATGTCGATTGTGTCGTTCGCTGTGTGGAAAGTAGCGCCATCTTGCTGGAACCACATCTCGTTCACGTCCATATTGTTCAATTCAAGCCAAAAGATTTTTTTTATCATTGATCTGTAGCGCTCGCTCGATCTATGCAGTAAAGTCATAAAAATTGGACCTCTCGGATTCGTGCCACCATACGAAGCCGCGGCGGACATTTGAACGATGTCATATTACATCCATAATGGCATAAATGGGCCGTTTAAATAAAAAATAAATTTCGTTAATATCTCACACACGTCTTGTTTTATTCAATTTTAACATCGACCCGTCCTTGTTGAAAGACCCTTTTCTAGCTTCTGCCAGCGGCTTCGACCGCGTGAATGTCGAAAATTATCCCGAGGGAACCTATTCCCGGGGTTAAAAGTATCCTATGTACTATTCCAGACTATAATCTAACTGCGTGCCAAATTTCAACCAGATCCGTCCAGCCGTTTGAGCGTGAAGAAGTAACAAACATACAAACACACACACTCACAAACTTTCGCCTTTATAATATTATTAGTTTGATAAAACACATAGATTCAATAAAAAATAAATGATACATATTTGAAGTACCATTTGCAGGACAACCTTTCACGTTAAACTTTTTCAGTTATACTTATAACTGAACCTGTTTTGTAACTTAAAATTTAAACAAACTTTAGATATTAGAAAATAGACTTTAGTTAAATAATACAAAACGCAAAGCAAATAGCAAAACTCTGTTTGGTTGCTAGGTGGTTGGTAAAAATGGTTTGCAAGCTTCAAATATTTTTTAGTGTAGCATTTTTAGGGTTCCGTACCCAAAGGGTAAAAACGGGACCCTATTACTAAGACTTCGCGATCCGTCTGTCCGTCTGTCTCCAGGCTGTATCTCATGAACCGTGATAGCTAGACAGTTGAAATTTTCACAGATGATGTATTTCTGTTGCCGCTATAACAACAAATACTAAAAACAGTATAAAATAAATATTAAAGGGGGGCTCCCATACAACAAACGTGATATTTTTGCCGTTTTTTGCTCTATATTAATAACGGCAACAGGTAGACGCTTGAAATTTTCACAGAATGTTTAGTTGTATATTTACTTCAAAAAATAATAATTAATAAATTAAAATAAAATAAATTAAGGGGGGCTCCCAAAAAACAAACGTGATTTTTATGCAGTGTTTTGCGATACGGAACCCTTCGTGTGCGAGTCCGACTCGCACTTGGCCGGTTTTTTACTAAGACTCCGCGGTCCTCTGTCTGTCTGTCTGTCACCAGGCTGTATCTCATGAACCGTGGTAGATAGACATTTGAAAATTTCACAGATGGTGTATTTCTGTTGCCGCTATAACAACAAATACTAAAAACCGGCCAAGTGCGAGTCGGACTCGCGCACGAAGGGTTCCGTACCATTATCGCAAAAAACGGCAAAAAAAATCACGTTTGTTGTATGGGAGCCCCACTTAAATATTTATTTTATTCTGTTTTTAGTATTTGTTGTTATACCGGCAACAGAAATACATCATCTGTGAAAATTTCAACTGTCTAACTATCACGGTTCATGAGATACAGCCTGGTGACAGACAGACAGACAGACAGACAGACAGACAGACAGACAGACGGACAGCGAAGTCTCAGTAATAGGGTCCCGTTTTTACCCTTTGGGTACGGAACCCTAAAAACAGACTACAATAAATATTTAAGTGTGGCTCCCATACAACAAACGTGTTTTTTTTGCCGTTTTTTGCGATAATGGTACGGAGTCCTTCGTGCGCGAGTCCGACTCGAACTTGGCCGGTTTTGTTCATTTCCTCTTTTATGGATATTTTTTTGAATGTTAAAGGACGGTTGGATAAAAGTTTGATTTGATGTTGTGATATGACTTGGCGGTTCCGGGTCAGTAATTGAATCGATGTTCAAATTATCTGCTTTTTACAAAACTGCCGAAGGTGGGTAATGTGTTTAACTGTTCATCGGTCTATGTATGTTTGTTCCTATGTGGCATTTTAGAGACCAAACGCGTTGGCCGATTTTGATGATTCTTACGTCAATCGCTTCGTCTTAACTCTGCGAGTGTCACTAGCTACATTAAAATTGGAAAATAGAAAAATGGCGGATTTTGGGTGCCATATTGTGGGGTACCAATTTTTTTTTCTTCCAAACCCATCGTGTGGGGCATCAAAATAAAGGGTTTTAAGAGAAACAACTAAAATATTATAAATAAAAAAAGTAAATTCAAAAAATCAAAAAACCTGACTGCTTAAAAAGCGAACTAAAAAGACGTAAACAAGAAGATAATCATGCTGTGCAGTCGGAGGATACATATTCACGAGCTGGCTGACCAAAACCAGATGAGAAGGATTCTCAGCTAAAACATTGTATGGGCACCTGCCATTGTTCTTTGCTTACACCCATAGATAAATTCACGTCACTTTTATGTAAAAAACCTTTTCTAAGAAACTTATACCCAAAATTGTTACTATTTATGCACTAAAAGGCTAAAGATTTCTTCTACAAAAGGATAGACTTTTCCTACTCAAAGCTACACAATAAATCTACTACAACAATACTACCCCAAAATACTCAGATAACAACATTTAAATTTTCTATAGACCTCATCAACTGTCCAATTCGAAAGTAATTATTACGATTCATCAGGCCATAGACTTTCATAATGAAACGCAGGACGGCTCCGATACGCCGACTACGCCAAATGGGGTAATACGGACGTCGTACCGAAGCGTATTGCCGGTTCCGGGTCCGTAATTGTATCGACGGAATAATGACGCCGTCAATTTTGATTGTTAAATTTATATTTTAGGATTTTCTTTTGTAGAAAGCTTTTATATTTGGAATTTATATTTTATACAAGGCTTTTTTTTTAAAGTAGGTATCCTAATTAGCTTTTTCCTGTGGGGGAGTAGAGACATGTCACTGTCTTCCAAATTTCATCAGTTATGTTTTAAAAAGAGTAAAAGGATTTTTAGTGGTGTCTCATCCCATAAAAAGAAACCGTGCCGACGTACCGTACTGATTATACTGATTATTTTTTATATATCGATCGCGTTCGGTTCCGTTCCAAGGATAATACGGTGGAACGAACCCGATCGATTTACAAAAAATGATCGGTATAATCTGATGGAAAACGCTAGTTACGTCGGCACGGTTTCTTTGTATGGGATGAGGAATCTGTATGCTAGTATTTTATTATCTGTGGTAGGGTTTAAACTTATGTGTTTGCGACAGCGATATATTAATGTGACAGCTTCATTGACAAACTAATTTGACAAGTAACGAAATCACTGCGTTTTTTTACTTACGGGTGGCGTGTAGTGTTGCCAGTCAGTCACACAAAAACATGGTTGTGGGTAGTCCCCATGACTGCCTGTTCTATTCAAACCGACTTCATAAAAAGGAGGTTATTTAAATATCGTTTATCTTTTTTCTACAGCTTTGCTCTGGTGACCCGATAAAGATTTATTTGTCTTATTTTGATGACTTATCAATTTCATCAGTCCTATTTGTTTTTTGTTATCGGGGGCAAAAATTCAAAAAGCGCCTGGATTTTTTGGGGAAGACCAGGGAACGTGGGATTTTTACCTTACTAAAACCACGCCGGTGATCACCAACAGCATATCGAAGGGTCTGACCTCTTTAAAGGCCATCCTGGAACCTCCTCTGTGCAACGCCTGTTAGGGCACATTCCTGGAGATCAGCCGTTACCTAGCCTAGGTTTTGATGAGATTATGTTATGAATATCAGCGCAGCGTAATTTTCTTCTTGGATATCGCTGCACATGCTGAGATAGGAGCCTTTTTGGTGTCGCACGGGGTATTTATTTTTATTATTGTTATTAATTTTATGCTTATTTCTCGTGTCTCCTATGCGGGTCACAAATAAATTTTATTTTTCTTTCTAATAAACCTTCATTCAAAAAACCTAATCACAATGAGTTACAACTCCATCCGTACATTGTCTGACAATAGAATAGTTTTCAATCTAAAGCGATTTCCAATGGTCGTTACAGATGTAGTACGAAGCTATACGGATTACGTTCGTGTTCGCTCGGCGATGACTTCAGGCATTAGAGTGAGATGATATCATGAGGCTGCTCGATCCGGGGTGGTACTACTGTTTTGTGGGATCGTGTGAAACATTGTATGGTTCTTTATAGTTCAAATTATAAGTAATTCCATCTGGATTTCCTCAGTAGCAGCCCGGACTCCAGATGTGTGTCTGGTTCGCTCCAAAAAGTTCGCCCTAGTACATGCAGACATAAATATAACTGGCGAAGCATATTTACTCTATTCGACGGCACGAACTATTTTGTGCGCCGGGTTAAAATGCATGCTATATCAACAGACAACACGTGCGGCAGAGATAGTTGCTGTGATGAGCAGTAAGAAGCTAGTTCGCGTACGAATACACACTTTTGCAAATTTGTAGCGAAATGAATGATGATTTAGGACGAAAACGGTTGCACGAAATTTTATAAACAGACTTTTGGAGTATGGATATAATGAAAAAACTACTAGATGTGTCTGTTCAAAATAATTATTTGCATTAATGAAAGAAATAAAGAAAGAAAAATATTTATTTGTGACCCGCACAGGAGACACGAGAAATAAGCATAAAAATTACACAATAGTCAAAATAAAAATAAAAAAACCCCGTGCGAGACCAAAAAGGCTCCTATCTCAGCATGTGCAGCGATATCCGAAAAAGGAAATAACCCTGCGCTGATATTCTGATAGCGAAATGAATGAACTATTAATCTATCCTTGTATGGTGACTGTTTTGCAGTTTACCTTCTTGTTATGGTATTTATTTGCGCCCAAAGATGCGTTAAAATGAGTGTTGAAATGTGGAAATATCGACGCTCATAACTTTTTTGTTTCCATACAGGGCTAGATAATGATGAGACAAATTGATATAATTTTTTATTTTGAACTTACACCATCAAACAGTGGAGTAGTCTCACCTCTATTTTACCCTTCTGGGAGTACAGACATGATATTACGTTATGATGCACTATTTATACTGATTCATTGTCCTCGTCACCTTGCGTTCTATGGATGGTTGACCAAACATTTTATACCGAGACTTCTCCACCCTTGGCAACCACGTTAAGTCAGATCCAGCTGTTATTCATAGAACTTTGACAGTCGTAATTGGTTAGAAGTCAGAAGTCGGACAACCTATCACTCCAAGGGATATACACTACTCAGTTACTGGGTTGTGGGAGTCGGATAAGCAGTCATTCCATCCAAAATCCTGATATTAAGCTTCATGCAGTTACATTGGAATCATTGCAACGCTAACATAGTTAGCTAAACACGTGCCGATTACTGTGATTTTTAACTTCGTAGACTAAATTGACTGCTGCCCAATGACCTTATTAGGATTCCGTAACCAAAGTGTAAAAACGGGACCCTATTACTAAGACTCCGCGATCCGTCTGTCTGTCTGTCTGTCTGTCCGTCTGTCACCAGGCTGTATCTCATGAACCGTGATAGCTAGACAGTTGAAATTTTCACAGATGATGTATTTCTGTTGCTATAACAACAAATACTAAAAAAAGTATAAAATAAATATTTAAGGGAGGCTCCCATACAACAAACGTGATTTTGTTGCCGTTTTTTGCTCGATATTAATAATGGCAACAGGTAGACGCTTAAAATATTCACAGAATATTTGTATATTCACTTCAAAAAAGAATAATTATTAAATTAAAATAAAATAAATTAAGGGGGGCTCCCATACAACAAACGTGATTTTTTGGCCGTTTTTTTGCGATAATGGTACGGAACCCTTCGTGCGCAAGTCCAACTCGCACTTGGCCGGTTTTTAAATGTTTCAAGCGCGGCACATAGAGTTGTAGGTAAGGCTCAATTATAAGTGATACATCGAATCGATGTGATATGACTCCTCAATTTAATTTTACTAATTGGTGTAAATAAATGTTTTATGAATATAAACGTAATATATTATATATATTATTTAAATATAACAGTATTCATACACATAATACATAAACTTTTATTGTGTTAAATATGAAATCAACAATAAAATAAATACGGTCGATAAAATTAAGTCTGACATAAATGAGTAGAAACTAAATAAGGGCCGCTCAAATGTAAGTTTTTGCCGTGGAATAGTTCCATTTTCCATCTACTTCGATTTTCGATAAACTTTCGATCATTCAGGATAGTCAGGATACGACACTATTTTTATATAACGATAAAGGGACAACCCCCCAAGTCAGTTTAGTTTACGAAATTAAAAATCACTTATTGCAGTAAAAGTAAACACATAAAAAAAAGTTAATTAAGAAATCAAAAAACCCGACTGCTTGAAAAGCAAACTAAAAAGACGTAAACAAGAAGAAAATCATGCTGTGCTGTCGGAGGATACAGGTATATTCACGACCTGGCGGACTAAAACCAGATGATTTAATTAACTTTTTTTATTTACAACTTTTTAGTTATTTTTTTTTAGAATTAGTTACATTTAAACATATAAGTGTTATATATTTTTGAAATCGCCTCTTAAAATCCTTTATTTTGATACCCCACACGATGAGGATTGGAAGAAAATATTTTATTTTTCCCCACGAAATGGCGCCCAAAATTCGCCATTTTTGTTTTTTCCAATTTTAATGTAGCCAGTGACACTCGCAGGATTAAGAGGAATCGATTGACGTAAGAATCATCAAAATCGGCCAACGTGTTTGGTCTCTAGTACGCCACATAGGAACAAACATACATAAATACATACATACATACATATATACATACATACATACATAGACTGATAAACACATTACCCTCCTTCGGCAGTCGGGTAAAAATCAAACACTATTTGTGGCAGAACACTAATTGACACAATATTCCCCACCAATAATTATACCGGAACGGACCAAAACCACGTGTCCATCCATCAATATCTAATTGTTCTCGAGGCCACGAACCGCAACTGTCAATTGTTCCTGGTTTTAATCACTATGTCATTGTGGCAAGTGAATTGTGAACAATTGAAGTGAAAATGAAAATTGAGCAAGGACTTGGTTCTTCTAGTATATTTTCCTATTAGTGAATTGGTTTCCCGATAGCTAATAACCTGCGGCTTTGTCATTCTTGATTCTACTCGTATCAGCGAAAGCTATGGTGGAAATGTCACAAAGCACCAAATTCAAAATTGAGTATTTGAGGTTAAGAACGAGTTGAGTATTTCTCAAACTATACTTTAGCCTGAAAACCTGTCAAAATTTGGCACTAAAGTTTGACAAGTTCTTAACCTCAAATACTCAATGCAGAAATCGGATGAGATGACATGAGTTGTGAATGTGGTCAAATAATAATGATAATAGCTTTCATGATACATGTCTAACAAAGCCTCTGCGAGTTGGCTTCGGCCCCTGGCACGCCTTTCAAAGGACCGGGACCTCAGTGCCGAGATTGTAAAGATATGATAACTTTATTTACATAAGAAAAAAATACAAATCAGTGAAGTCCCTGACTCCTGCCAACCAGAACCAAATGCGAACTTATTAATATTTTAACAGGAACTCTACAGGTGCGCAGTATGGTGCATGGAAAGGTTTCCCACGGCAGCTTTGCAGTTTGTTCAGTTTTTGATGATATTTTTTTTAATGGTATGCGTCGTGCCTGGCGCAATTAATATCTTTTTCCTTCTTTCAATTTATTTATTGCCTGCTATGCATCAGTGTGTAGCATGACTTTGGACTGCCTAGATTTGCATTCCGAGCGCAGCTAATAGCCTAAGATTTTATAATGGTGGGGAAAACATAGTAAGAATAAATGGGCTGTGGGAGACGGATGAAGATGAACAAGAAGTATGAGTAGATGAAATAAGAGAGATGCGTGGTAGTGAAGAATGTCGAGCAGGGGAAAATATGAGAAGAAGCATTAATGTGGATAGCAATCGAGATGGAGAAAATTTTGTCAGATTTAGTGATGAAACAAAGTTTTTGATTAAACTCAATTTTCATAATTGATAAATTGGTAGTAAAATAGATTGCTGCAGGCTTACTTGGAAATATTTAGTTGCATTAACCCCAAAAATAAAAGTTTTTCAAGCGAATCCAATGTCATTTGAAAGTTACTGGTGTAGAAAGTAGGAAATATAGGTTGCCAGCTCTCATTTAGCCGCAAGCGGTGGGTTTCCAGTTTACCAGCAAAACCTGGCAACACATAAAGGGTGACTAACTCAGAAATAGAGTTGATGTGGCATACTTACCTATGATACAGGAGAAGTTCCTAGTGTAGGCAGAGTGTGTAAGAAGAAAAAAAACCGGCCAAGTGCGAGTCGGTCTCGCACACGAAGGGTTCCGTACCATTATCGCAAAACACTGCATAAAAATCACGTTTGTTGTATGGGAGCCCCCCTTAATTTATTTTATTTTAATTTATTAATTATTATTTTTTGAAGTAAATATACAACTAAACATTCTGTGAATATTTCAAGCGTCTACCTGTTGCCGTTATTAATATGGAGCAAAAAACGGCAAAAATATCACGTTTGTTGTATGGGAGTCCCCTTTTAATATTTATTTTATACTGTTTTTAGTATTTGTTGTTATAGCGGCAACAGAAATACATCATCTGTGAAAATTTCAACTGTCTAGCTATCACGGTTCATGAGATACAGCATGGAGACAGACGGACAGACGGATCGCGAAGTCTTAGTAATAGGGTCCCGTTTTTACCCTTTGGGTACGGAACCCTAAAAAAGAAAACGAAATACTAGTTGCAGCAAGATACGGCCAGGCAGCGCTGTAGATGCTTAGTTCAATAATTTATAAAAATCAAGTTTCAACAAAAACAAAATACCTGCAGTTTTTTACGGTGAGATCTCAGTATATAAGTACAGATGTATAGCTATGCTGTGGTCTGCTAGGATAAGTGAAAATTCTTGTCTGAGTCTGTGCTGCGGTTTTTGGGATCGCATGTATCGCGTACTATCGGTGAGCGAGCCAAGTATAAAAACATCATCACTAAAACCTTTTGATTAGTCGACTGTTCAAGAATCCATGATCAAGATTCCGTTGAAAAGCTAAAAATATAATATACAATCCCAATCTCTTTCCATTCACTTACCTATCATCATCGCGAACAATATTTTCTAAACAAATGTATCGGGGTAGAGGAAGATACAGGGGGGAGGGTAGTAAGGGGAATTTCCCTTTACTACCCTCCCCCCTGTATATCTCAGTATTTAAGTACAGATGTATAGCTAAGCCGTTGTCTGCTAGGATTACAGGTGGAAATCCTTGCCAGAGTCTGTGTTTCCCGATAACCTAGGAGTCTTCAAATCTCGATTTTTTTAGGTGAGCGAGCATAAAAAGTCATCACTTTTGATTAGTCGACTGATTAGGCTTAAAAAACCAAAAAAAAAGCCATAAACGACTGTTCAATAATCCAAGATCAAGATTCCGTAGAAAAGCTATAAAAATAATATACAATCCCAATCTCTTTCCATTCACTTACCATCATCGCGAACGAACAACATATATTTTTCTAAACAAATGTATCGGGGTAGAGGGAGGTCAGGGGAGGAGGGTAGTACGGGTGAATTCCCCGATCCCCAAGGTGTCTGTATTATATGCTTCAGTATAATCTGACAGAGAAGAACTCTTTTGTTGTGGGTTGTCACTGCGACTCCTACTAATTGCAGACAGCTAATTTTGGTAATTGAGTTGCTCAGAAGTTCCTGGATTAACTTTGACGTCGTCGTATTGTTTACATCACCTTGAATAAATTTGATTAAAATGAAATAGAATATCATTCTGCTCATTGTAGCCAAAAAACGGAGATAAGGTAAGTGTTTTTTTTTTTTTTTTCTTTTCAACAAGCACGCCAAACTATTCCCAACCATTGCAATATTTGAAAGCGACAATATTGGCGACCAGCAGAAAACCACTTAGTCAATGAGGCTCAACGAGACCCAGAGAAAGAATTCTAAGACAGTCTTAAAGAAGTAAAGTAACGTAAGAAGAACCTAAGTGAATACGCAGGATAAATAAAAAAAATAATAAAAAAATCAAAATACCCGACTGCTTAAAAAGCGAACTAAAAAGACGTAAACAAGAAGAAAATCATGCTGTGCAGTCGGAGGATACATATACGCGAGCTGGCTGACCAAAACCAGATGTATCCTCACATATACGCGAGCTGGCTGACCAAAACCAGATGTATCCTCCGACAGCACAGCATGATTTTCTTCTTGTTTACGTCTTTTTAGTTCGCTTTTTAAGCAGTCGGGTATTTTGATTTTTTTATTAATTTTTTTATTTATAACTTTTTAGTTAACATTTTTTTCGAATTAGGTACATTTAAATATATAAGTGATATATATTTTTGAAATCACCTTTTGAAACCCTTTATTTTGATACCCCACACGATGGGTTTGGAAGAAAAAATAAAATTCCCCCCCACAATATGGCGCCCACAAGCCGCCATTTTCCTATTTTCCAATTTTAATGTAGCCTATGACACTCGCAAGGTTAATACGAATCGATTGACGTATGAATCATCAAAATCGGCCAACGCGTTAGGTCTCTGGAACGCCACATAGGAACAAACATACATACATACATACATACTTACATACATACATACATACATAGACTGATAAACACATTACCCTCCTTCAGCAGTCGGGTAATAATAGTGCAAAAGTGGTGTGCAAACAAAAATAATCGAAGCAGTCACACAATAAACTTCAAAACTCTGAGTTACTACTGAGACAGTACAAATAGAAAACCCCAATACCAACACATTAAACGACCTGGAAGTCGAGCCCTGGACCCCACACCAGGCTCACCGGAATACTTTCGAAACCTGCCTGCAAGATCAGCGTTGATCAATCATGGGACAAAAACCAAATTAAGAAAATTCATTCATACTTTCAAAATATAATGCATGAGTTCAAATCGAGAACCCGTAGTTAGATCTATTTCCCCCAACGTAACATTGTAATCAGAGATCGCAGCGAAGTGAATCAACATGTACCATATCAATATCTGCACGCCCCATGGGTTGGCTCACATTTTCACCTCTCCAAGAGATTGATTACGGAAGTTTTCTTTTTAATGTAGATGCAGTTTCATAGAACGTAAGAGCTTGTTGATTTGTTGGGAGACCAATGATATGATGAATGGATTGATGTGAAATCCATTGTAGAAAGTAGTGCTTAGTGCTATGGTGACCTAACACATCTTTCTTATAATGATATGGTAAAAGTTAGTCTTGTATTATAAGGTAAACAACTATATTGAAACACTATTACACTTTGATACACGAAATGGTGAATTATTGTAAACTATAAACTATGTGGCTAAATTAATGGAAAAAAAAATCGGTTAAGTGCGAGTCGGACTCGCGCACGAAGGATTCCGTACCATTATTGCAAAAAACGGCAAAAAAATCACGTTTGTTGTATGGAAGCCCCACTTAAATATTTATTTTATTCTGTTTTTAGTATCACGGTTCATGAGATACAGCCTGGTGACAGACAGACAGACAGACGGACCGCGGAGTCTTAGTAATAGGGTTCTGTTTTTACCCTTTGGGTACGGAACCCTAAAAAGTATGGTGTCTCTGACGAGATCTAAACGCGAACTGGCCCACATTTTGGTAACCGAGCGAATGTGCATACTTGCGTTCGATGCAATTATGCATTTTCGCATTGTGTTCGATTAAAACTCGAACATCCATTTTATCGATTCATACTAATACGCGTATTATTTATCTATACTATATATATCTATACTAATATTATAAAGAGGAAAGATTTTTTTGTTTGTTTGTTTGTTTGTACCGAATAGGCTCCGAAACTACTGGTCCGATTTCAAAAATTCTTTCACCAATAGAAAGCTACGTTATTCCTGAGTAACATTTAATCCTGAAAACGGGTCCTGCGGGGTGGCCCACGGGAGCGAAGCCGCGGGGAACAGCTAGTATAATATAATATAATATATTTTTTTGTTTGTTTGTACAGAATAGGCTCCGAAACTACTGGACTGATTTTAAAAATTCTTTCTCCAATAGTAAGCTACATTATTCTTGAGTGACATAGGCTATAATTTTGACGGGAGCGAAGCCGCAGGGGCCAGCTAGTTATATATATAACGGAGATAGAAGGGCTATCTTCAATAATACCCTCGGTCTGTGGGCATATCGTGGGTATGCAATGCACAAAGCAGGTAACTTATGCCGTTTTAGAGATAGTTCTTGTTCCAATTTTATCAAAGCAGCGGATTCGGCCACCAATCGTTTCGCTTTTTCCCAACTAAAACACACTTGTTCAAGTTCACACACGCCACTTTAGGCTACTTCTCAACTCTTTTTCTCTCAACTCCTTTTTTAACTCCCAAAACGCGCGTCCGCGCGTATCTTTTCTAACTTCACGACCCAATATGGCGGGAGAACCCACTCAGAGTGCCTCTATGACACCCCTGCTTTTTATTGGCTAAGAGAATCTCTTCCGGCAAATTACTGCTTGTATTATCCAATCCAAATCGAGTATTTTGACATAAGAAAAATAAAGTGTTGTCAATCGAATAAAATCGAACTGAGAATTGATCAGAAGCTAAATGTTGCCAATTAAACAAACCTGAAGTAATAAGTTTACAAGCGATATACCTTCCTCCGATATATATAATAATATATCTATATTATAAAGATGAAGAGTTTGTTTGTTTGTTTGTAGGGTAGGTAGGTAGTAATAGGTAGATAGATAGCCAGTTGACGGGAGCGAAGCCGCAGGGGTCAGCTAGTACTAGTATATTCGAAAAGTAACTCCGTATGTTACCTTTTCATGTTTGAACGGATTTCAAAGTAACTTGGATTAGGATATAGAATACTTTTTACTTCGGGAGTGTTTCGGCTTGGAATAATTTCCGAATTAGACGCGGACGAAGCGGCAAATCGGCAACCGTAATATAATAATAATAATATATAGCCAATAGCCTTCTTTTGGGGCGGAAACAAGGTGCGCGCCTTCAACGGTAGGGTCATGCCGGTATTGATGTACTCTTTCGGCATACTCAAATGGACTCAAACGGAACTCGACGCCCTGGATAGGCGGTTCCGTACACTGCTGATTGCCCACGATCGTCGGTCATGAGATTGTATATCCCGCGGAAGTGTGGTGGTCGAGGCTTTTTAAATTCAAAAGCCTTCACAACCGCGAGATATGCAATCTCAGGGCATATTTTGTAAACACCGACGCGGGTAAGCATCGAGTTGTAGTAGCAGTGGACAAGGGACTCACCCCGCTCTCCTTGGCGAATGAGAACTGGCGCAAGCCTGTAGTGCTTGACACTAACGACCGCAAGGAGGTATGGCAGAGTAAGGAGCTTCACGGACGCTACATTGTAACCATGGGTAATGAACCCTGCCTCTCAAACTAGGGTAGCCTGTATCTTGAGAGACAGAGAGATATAAGATGCCCTCTAGCTGTGGAGCAAAAATCTTCGCGGTAGCTTGTAATGAGTAGGTGCGGGTAGCCCGGGATCTAGTTCAGTGGCCGTAATTGGAGATTACTATGTCCTTGAGGTGAAGTGACAATAAGTCGGCCATACTAGCTGTAGAACCGATGACCATTGAAATAGACGTGTTCTTCAGTGGAGACGGCGAATCGGTAAACGTAAGCTGGGACGTCATTAGCGTAGGTGGGGTGTAGATAGCAGTAGGATAGCTGGGAACAGCTCGATGAGAGTTGTCGAGAATCGAGACAAATGGCGTGGGATTGGATATGCCTATTTCAACTGTGGACTGCCGTAACCTGATTAAGTGATAATCCTTCAGTGGACTGCTGTAGAGTGACAATAAAAACGCATAAGAATAGTGTCACATCATCACATCATCAGCCTAATAATGTTTCCACTGCTGGGACACAGGCCTTCTCTCTGTGAGAGGGGAATAGAATAGTGTAATCTTACTATATATAATAAATAAATATTATAAATGTGAAAGTTTGGATGGATGTATGTCTGTTACTTAATCGCAGTATAACGCTCCCTTGGGATGATAAAACACTTTACAAGCGGGCGAAGCCGCTGGCAGAAGCTAGTCAGCCTATAAAGTTCCTACGGGTGGGTTAAACCGAATACGGGTTGGCAGATGTCACATGGTTTTGATGGACTTAATAAATACTCATCTATCTATATGTATAAAAATGAATTCCTATTTCCCTTGGTCACGGCATCACGCGTGAATGGCTGGACCGATTTCGCTAATTCTTTTTTGGTTGTGTTTGTTATTGTTAGGAGAAGGTTTTTATGAAAAAATTTTTTTTTTAAAAAATGGTGCATGGGTAGGGTAGGTATGTAGGTAGGGTAGTGTAGGTAGAGTAGGGTAGATAGGGTAGGGTAGGGTAGGGTAGGGTTGGGTAGGTAGGGTAGGGTAAGTAGGGTAGGGTAGGTAGGGTAGGGTTGGTAGGGTAGGGTAGGTAGGGTAGGATACGTAGGGTAGGGTAGGGTAGGATAGATAGGGTAGGGTAGTTAGGGTATGGTAGGTAAGGAAGGATAGGTAGGGTAGGGTAGGGTAGGTGAATGTTTGGTGTTTTTATGGCAAAACAGAGTTTGCCGGGTCAGCTAGTCGGAAATAAAATAAGCTGTTTGTTTCCGATGACTGAAATTATGGCAGATTGGGAAGTACGCAAACAGAAAACTTGCTGTGCCAAACCAACTCATTTAAAGCTCAGAGGATAATGATTATCATGTCATCAAAAGTTGAAAATTGTCTGTGATAATCATTGGACAGTGACCAAAAGTCCCAATCTACAATCAAGTCGCATTGCGAAGTTTTCCTTCCCCAAAGTTCCGTCACCTAATACATGCAAATACATTCAAATTCCTTCCCTAAAAGCTCCCAAGAGTAAATTTACTCTCAGTAAATAAAAAAAGTTGCTCCAAACTCGACCTTAAATGACAGATAGGTTGAATGGCTCGAATTTGAGAAGCGATGACGCCATCAGTTCAGCTTGATCGATTGTGGCATCAGTAAATAATGTCAGTAATGTTTGACGGTATCTGTTACATTACATTTGGGTGACATTTTGTGTGTATTTGGAGATTTGTTTTTGTGTTATTTTGTAGAAACAGTGTTTATTTATTGTTAGATTTTTTTATTATTGATAGGCTAGGGTTTGACGACCACTATTTAACCTGATAGTACCTAAGCGACGATGAAGCACGCTTCCCTAAAAGTAACCTATTCACTCTTGACTTAAAGACATGAGTCGATTGACAAATGAGCCAAGAGGCTTATCGAAAAATATGCACTGGTCGCCTCAAAGCTCCAGAGCCTTGGACATCGACGCCGAGTTGCCAGCCTGTCGTTTTTTTTTCGGGGAGTGTGCGATGGAAATGCACAATTGGATTCCGCCTATCCCATCCCTTCCATCATCGGACAACAAGACGTACGGCAATGCGCCACCGGTACATGGTGGACATCCCACCCATATGTACAAAGCGTTTTGCGAATACTTTCATTGCGTGCTTTGTTTCCTGATAGCTACAACCTTGGGATCGTTAAGTCAATAGTGAATAGATTACCTCTAGGCAAGTGTGCTTCACCATCGACCACATCATTGTTTACCATCAGGTGAGATAGTGGTCAAACGCGAGCCTATCGATAAATAAAAAAATAAAAACAGACTTTGTAGTAACTAAGGTTATAGCTATCAGGAAATACAGATTCCGGGAGAGATTTTTTTTTTGAGCTCTTTCGTTTTAGCCGAAAAACGTCCACTGCTTGACAGTTGACATAGAACTCCACCAAGCGTCATTACGTCGGTAACTTTGGTCACAAAGTACAAAAGCGGCGGCGCTCCGCAGACAGAGAGGCCACTCTGAACAAAGCGTCATTTTGCACTCACACATTGACATTGTGATTTTACAGGGAATAATGGGCAATATTGGACCGAGCTCAGTCGCGGCTGTCATGGATGCTTTGTGCGGGCATTGTCACGTCATTCATACATGAAGTACTGTAACGAGGTTGAATTTACCTTTATTAATTGTTACAGACCGAATATACTTTTTTTTTCTTTTTAATTCATTAATTTTTAAGGTTTGAAGGTCATTACATTTTTCAAGATGACATGTTAGAAATTTAATATCTAGAAATATAATAAGTTATTTTAAGTCCATAGACGAAATTGGAAAGGCTATGAAATTTGTGATAATAATATGGTTTAAGTCATCCAGCTCACAAATATGTTTCCTCCGATTGGACAGCATAATTTTCTTCTAGTTTTTGTACATCTTTTTAGTTCGCTTCTTAAGCAGTCGAGTTTTTTGATTTTATTACCTTTTTTTGTCACATTTTTATTTTTGTCAAGCTTGGTGCTTTTCACAATTTAATGTTTTTAGTGAGATCATTATTACACAACTTCGGAATCAATATAGTAGCAACCCTAGTGAATCTGTCAAGTTTAGCTGTCAATTTTCGAAACAGCGGGAGTGGCCCTTCTGTATACTATCTATTTTGTGCTTTGGTTCTCTTGCGATTTTCTTTTGTACTTATTCAATCACGCATAGATTATCCGAGCATTATCAGATACTGCTAGTTGATAAGCAAGATTTCAAAAGGTTAAAAGTAAAATGAAAGAGCTAATCATTTCATTAATTAAAACTACGGTATTAATATAGTACATTTCGTGTCGAGCATAAAATGTCGAGATTTTAACACGAGCGATTTAGCCAATTTTTCAAGGTAGTTGAAAAAATCCTTTTTATTAAAGACACAATCTTAAAACGGATCTTTCTAATAGGGATAGAAAATAATGCGTACAAAAGAAATGATTCGGGGTTCCGCCTATCAACTATTGATAATACCCGGAGGCTTCCCAAAGATTTTTCGTCAAAACATTTTTAATGGTCGGTCCAATAGTTGTTTGGACCATTACGAAAGTTATTTGATTGACCATTAGACCTATATTCTTGTACATAGTTCAAATAACAAACAGTGGACAAGGAAATAAATTGGATGATAAATAATAAAACGAGCGGATAGATTACGTGTAATGATGTTGTATCTGTAATTTTTAAAAGGTGCACAAATTTCCATAAAATAATAAAGGAATGAGCCTATTGGAAATACCACTAGGAATATTTCTTGACCAGATAGCTACTAAACATTTCCTGATGGATAAACTTAATGATGGATTAACACATTGCCCGATCATGGAATCGAAACAAAACCTCAAGTCAAGCTTCTAAAACAATGGGTCACAAGACGGCAGCGTCAAACTTTAAAGCATTTCAATAAAACCATTTTTAAAGGCGCTTTTGAATTGTCATGCCGCCTTGACATGCTTGGCAAACAATGTCAAACAGCAAACACAAAACAACAAACACGAACGTGTGGATGGGTATTTTTTTGTGTTTGCCTGTTTTTGTTTGTGTTCGCCCATGTTCGGCATCGGTATCGGTTTTTATGCACAAATCAAAGGGTGTTTGACAAACGTGTTTGCGATGTATCAAGACGCTTGTTCAGTTCAGTAGTACGCGCGAGCTTGCGGGCGGCGGACGGAGTTAATACTGGTGGTCAAATTTACGAATCGTGACATTTTGTGTATCCTAAGCTAAATTGTAAGGAAAAATGTCTGATCGGTCGGAGGTTAACCCGAAAGTAATCACTGCCACAGCAAGCTCGTCGTCCACCATGTTTGTCAATCCGGAATATACAAGCACGTTCGCCAAGCCTGTGGATGTTGTGTTTGTGTTGGGTGATTGTGGTCAGTGTACGGCACGTGTTTGCCGTTCGCCACTGTTTGTGGCAAACAGCAAGCGTGTGGAGGCGGCTTTAAGAAGTCGTCCAGTCAAAAAGATGAAGTTGTACGTTCCAAAGCGTAGATCTCTATGGAGAATAACGTCATTTTGCATCCATCCTTGGATTAAATTAAAAACCAAAAAAAAACAAATACCAATCCAATATATTTATAAATAAATTAAAACAATTCTTCATAAATAAAAGCTTTTACACAATTGACGAATATTTAACGGATAAATTTAATAAAAAATAAAGAGATCGATTTGCAAAATGATATTAATAATTAATCAATTAGCCCAAAATATAGGACATATTGTATAGGACAAGTATTAATAATTTTATTAAATACAAACTATGCATTTCAAATAAACTAATTGTAATTTTTAAGTAAATAAATTAATAAGTAATAATAGTCAATAATAGTATGTAAATAGTACGTAATTTGACATAAAATAGAAAAACAGACATATTAGTAGGTACATTAAACCAAATAAAAACATTGGAAATACAACATAAATGTTATTATGGAAAAATATTAAGCGCTATTCCTCCTAGACGCTGCATCTAGAATATTCTTGTGCCCGACAGGGTCCATACTTGTTTCTGTAACTTATATTTAACACCTGTATGTACATTATGGTTGCATGAAATTGAATTTGAAATTACATAATTCCTATCAATAGGTTGGCCGATGCCCTGTTTAAGGCTGCAGGACTCTACTAGATGCGAGACTCACAGGACCGGTCAATGTGGTGGCACTTGGGTGATATATCCACTGAACGGTCCATGGCTTCATTACGGCTCAACGTGACATATTCTCCTATGCCCGTGGCGACTTAGTGGACCTTGGGATTTGCGTCGAAAAAATCACATAAAACGTGCCGTGACGAAAGAAACGCTTAAAAAACCGTATGTCAAAAGACGCAACGATAAATTCCGAGTATGTGGACCTGACTTTTTATTAAATCCGACACTTTGGTCACCCAAAAAACAAACTCAAACGTCAGCAGTTGAGTGCCACCACAGAGAAAAATAATACATCGGGTAAGTGTATAGATAGGGGTAAGTGTCATGTAGAAGTGTTCGCGAGTGCCGGCGTCCCGTGTTTGTAAAATGGATGTAAATTCTAATTAGAAAAAAGTTTATATGGTCTATTTTAATTATAAATAGGTTTAATTGACACAAACTACAATATTATTGTTTTTTTTTATTACTTTACTGATATTCAACCCATTATTTCAAGTTTACATGTCTTTTTAACTACTACGAACTAATTGTTGTAATTAAATTTTCATACAAGTCGATTCTGTATAGTTTCAGCTATACACACGTATTTTTTAGCTTTATGTAGCTGCAGTTATTAACGAGATAATAAGCTTTTAATTGGTAATGCCACGCGTCAAATTTCTGGCTATGACAAGGCGCTTCCCGGATGCTTGTGAGGGGCGCAGTCGCGCGGGCCGGGCGTAATGGTGTTGAACGGTAGACGTCTTTCGGCTGTAATGAAATGACGATCAAAAGAGTCCCGATAAACCTACAGCTACATAATATTTGAACACATATTCCAAGAAGACCTTACAGCCTAATCAAATGATATTATAAAACCTATAAGAAAAGAACACGTCTTCTATCCTTCGGCGAATGCTGGCTGAATGGTATATAAATAAGGATGAGAACCTGTTACCCTCCGTAATCCAATCAATTGGCTTTGAGAATATCAATATTAGCTATGAACTCAATATCCGAGGGTCGAATTTATGAGTACGGATGGCAGGCGCTTTTTTTTGTAAAATTGTGTAGAGTGGGGTTCCGTAGTTAGGGATGGCAAAGTATGGAACAATAAAGGAGATTTTTGATTTTGGGCAACCACTATAATCCCAAAAAAATATAAACTGACTTCACAAAATATAAACTGACTTCCAAAGCAAAACACTAAAAAGAGCAAAACTAAAAACATAATGTACACTACATAGATAAATTGGAAAAAAAATGGAGATTTTCATAAAAATACTAACAAATTAATTTGAAGAAGAGTACAGGCGTACAAAAATTATTGTTTGAAAAGTTTTTAATAAGAGCAGCCATGACAGGTGTGTTTGACATGATGTTTGACGACCATGACAGTTTTAAGAAGTGACGTATTTGAGTCTTTCTTTGCTTTGATTATGAATTGGATGTTTTCGAAGTTTTTAGTGATTGTTTTTGTTTTGCGACGCAGTTTATTATATACTACGGATATTGATTGAGTATTGTTGTGCCTAGATTTTTCTATTGATGCACATTGATTGACGTACATTACGTTAGACTGGAAACTAATAAGCTAATCTGATCGGCGTTGCGTCATCGGTACATGGTAGACATCCCACCCATACGCACTAAACGTTTTGAGAATATATTTATTATGCGTACAGCTAAAGAGATGAATTCCCTGCCGGAGCCTGTGTTTCCCGATAGCTACAATCTAGGGGTCAGTAAGTCAAGAGTGAATAGGTTACTTCTAGGCAAGCGTGCTTCATCGTAGACCACAATATCGCTTACCATCAGGCGAGATAGTGGTCAAACGCGTACCTATAGAAAATGAAATAAATAAAAAATAAAAAAAAGTTTTAGTCATTAGATTAATATGTTTTTTTGTTATATCATGTAAACGAATCTTGCTTGTTTTACGTAAAACTAATTATTAATTTTGTATTGTACAAAAATAACTAAATAATAACATAAAGTGAAAATAAAGTTGACCACTATATACACATTTTATACTAACCACATTAGTACCTACCTAATCAGCTTAACCTAATGTCGGCCTGTAATATTATAAAATTGTATCCAAATGTAATGTAATGTTTTTAGAAAGATGCATGAGATCACTTAATATGCGATTCACCAGCATCAGGGAAAAGTTTTCATTGTTTCACTACGGAACCCTAACAAGGAAAGGCCTTTTCTGAACATAATTTAATTTGATTACAGATGAACCGTGAAGTTATCTGGAAGATTTAAAATGCTGACGGTACGCGGTAAATAATCGATACTAATTCAAGTGTTAATAAGTCAATTGGACAGAGAAGTAGAATTATATTAACAGATTGTTGCTGCCCTACTACAAGGCAATTACCTCTCCTTGTACAGAAAAGGCATAAGCAGTAATCACCACGTTTGTTCAAAGCAAGTTTGATATTTCATATTAGCAATGCAATTTTTATAGGTATAAAATGTATCCTATAGGTTCCGGCACGATTTAAGAGCGCTCGGCAAAAGTGGTGTGGTGATTCACGCATAAAATTAATAAGTGTGATCTGAACTAAGTATTTGTTTGTAGGCAGTTTAAATTTTATGAAGAATGTATATTTAAATAGCTAATTTTAATACATTGTGGTTTAGGCAGTTTAGCGTATCATCATATTAATAAATGCTTAATCTGTAATAACTGATATAAATAATTAAATATGTCAATAAATTAAGTATAGAAAGAAAGAAAAATACAGTTTTATGTAAGTTTTCGTGCTTGCCTCGTTAACTATATATCGTATACAACAATGCGCGACTGTACCTAGGGGACACGAGACGTATGAGCGCGGCGAGACGGGGGCACGCGGCACTGGTTGAGCAATAAGTCGCCAGCGGCGGCGCCGGCCGCTTCACCGTTGCACCTCACTCCCCCCGCCAAACAGACCCAAAAATCGTCTTGTGCGCATTTGAGGTCAGCGCTCTTAAACCGCGCCGATACCTGTACTTTTCGGTGTAGTTGGGCAATAAAATACCTTAGGCATTAAGTCTGCCTTTGTGCAGCGAAATTTACTTGTGCTTAAACAAATTTGTATAGATAATAATAGCTGTATAGTGCCAACATTTTAATATACGTCTTGCGTTACCTGGATCAGCGTAACTGTGCGCCCACGCACTAACCGTTTTGGAAATACTTTCATTATGCGTACAGCTGAGGAGTGGAATTTCCTGCCGGAGTCTGTGTTTCCAGATAGCTACAACCTCGGGGTCTTTAAGTCAAGAGTGAATAGGTTACTTCTAGGCAAGCGTGTTACACCGTCGACCTCATTACCGCTTACCATCAGGTGAGTTAGTGGTCAAGCGCGAGCACAAAAATGTTTAAAAAAAAATGTGCGTCTTATCTCAAATTTTATATTGGAATCTGCTTCCAGTATAACTAACAGCAACTGTATTCCAGTATTTCATACGAAGCGAAAGGCTATCTCATCTCCTTAACCCAGTTATTGTGAAAAACCATAACCCTCGTGTAGGCTCATTCACATCTATAAAACCCCGCATAAACAATTAATTCTGCAAAAATTTTACACAAACACACAATCAAAACGTCGCAAATAGAACAAACCCAAATGTATTTAACTCCTGTCTCTGCTCTCTCATTTGCCAATCGGATCAGAGATGACACAATAAACATTTGGTAACAATACAGAGCACAGAACAGAGGTAACAATTCAGAACAGAGGTGACAATCAAAATGTAGTCGTCTTCGCTTTGTATTCCGAATCGCGCATTCATTACACCGTGCCTCGTTTAGTTTGGTGCAAGTTTGATACTGAAGCGTTTAGAAAGTGTTAAACTTTCGTGTGTGTCGCCTTTCGTCGCGAATAGTTTAATTAAAAGCGCAGTAGGATCCTGCAGGTAGACGTTTGTACACTTACATGAATATTCGTTATTATGCAAAGCTTCTTCTTCTTTTCGAGTCGATGGGAAATTCTCTATAAATTTTGGGCCCAGTAGGTGGCCACGCCAATTGCGTCGTCTGGATGGAATGGAGTGGAAAGCTGAATATGAGGAACTGCCGACGAGGTCTAGTAATCGAAAAGTTTGACGAATTCCAATGCGCGGATTTTGGGCGCCATATTGTGCGCCTATATTTTTTTTTCTTCCAGACTCATAGTGTGGGGTATCAAAATAAAGGGTTTCAAGAGGTAATTTCAAAAATATGTAATACTTATATGTTTAAAAGTACGAAATAAAAAAAAAATGTTAACTAAAAAGTTAATTTGGAAAATCAAAAAAACCGACTTCTTAAGAATTTTTTTTTAAATAAATCTAGTTTTGTTCAGCCAGCACGAGGATATGTATCCTCCGACTGCACATAATGATTTTCTTCTTGTTTACGTCTTTTTAGTTCGCTTCTTAAGCAGTCGGGTTTATTTTTTTTTTAGTATTTCTTATAACTTAAGCCAGATATTCCGTTGTAACAATGTAAATACACGAGTCTCAAATCGATTCCGCCCTTTAACGATCCTACGAAAATTAATATCCCTCAGTTTTTGTGTTCAAATATCAGAGTTAATATCTCGGGAACTTGTATTAAAATGTGTAACTTTTGCCAAAGTTCGGAGTTTCGCAAATATGCGTAGGTACTGGGCCGTTTCCTTATTTATACTCAAAGTTCAGCTGCTTATGAAAATGTTGGGTAAATTGAGTGCAACAGAGTTAGAAGTGTTTATTAATTTAAGGGGTATTACAAAGTTTTTTAGGTTGGGCTATTATCTTGCTGAGGGATGAATAAGGGTTTGCGTGGTCATTGATCTTGTAGAGTAAAAGAGATCTTCAGGATATGGCTTTGTTGTGTGAACGAGTCCTCAGATTTCAAACATAAAAACAAAGATAACGAGTCACCACACGTCGACCGCATCAACGCGCCGCACAGCGGTAGACATTACAAAACTTTTAACACTTATCTCCATATATTCGTAATGTTAACACTGTAAAGCTCTTGCTACTCCTGCTTGGACAACAAAAATGTATAATTCAAGTAATTTTTTGTATTTATTTCTGTACAAGTGATTTGTAATCTTTAGAAATAAATGAATTCAAATCGTATACATCTGCCTTGGCTAAAGTGATTATACATGTCGATTTTGATAGTTCAATAAAAAGTGAAAACCACAGATCTAAATCTAACTAGATGACGCGATTGTATGTACTTCGCGTGTCAAAAATCGGAGTAAAATTACGATCTTGTACTTTGAGATTTTTATTTAGCATTATCGGCACCGGTAATCCACCGAAATCTAGAAAAATGTTTAATTATTCCATATTGCGCTGTAAATACTTTGATGGGGTATCCCAAAGCTTTAAATAATACTCAGAAATTACTTTGAAATGTTGTATTGAATCAATAACGTGCCTGTCTTCAGGCGGCTTGTACCGAAGTGATAACCAAAGCTAAACAAAAACATCTTCAATTATTTTCTATGTGTTCCGATTTCAATCACCTTCGAAAACTAAATATTTAGTTATCTATTACCAGTCTTATATAATATAATAGCCAAGGATTTTGCCTCTAAATAGGTGAAGGGTCCTCACAATACTGTATAGATAAAGTTGGCCGAGGCATTGGAAATTTTGTGTGAAGTCAAAAAATATCTTAAATCAAATCATAATCGTTTATTATCACAATTAGCATATTCTACATTAAGACGTATTTGGAGCCTCCCTTTAAGCAAACAATGCCTGTATTAGGAAACTTAGATCTGCCATAACATTGCAGTGATAATTTATACTAACTGTAAGTTACTATAAAATAATGAACTGTGATTCACATAATTTAGGATTATGTAATTTAAATTTTGTTGTTCATTAATTGAGTATTAAAAAAAATATTATTTAATTTTTCTAATATTAAAAAGTAAAATAAGATTAAAAATAAAATCAAATTAAATTATATTGATAAATGAATTTACTAACAATAAATAACACAAGTTCTTGTTTTTGTACTTGGAGTATGGTGGTGTGATGTGTGTGTGGTGTGATGAAGTGGCTTGGTTTTCATACAGATGAAGGGACTTGCGTTATCTATAATGTGATTTTTTATTTCGTGGACTAAACTGACATTTGGGGGGTTGTCACTTTATCGTCCCATAAAAATAGTGTCGTACCCTAACTATCCTGAGTGATCGAAAGTTAATTGAAAATCGAAGTAGATCGAAAATGAAACAACTTCATGGCAAAAAAAAAATTGTTTTGATTCTAGCGGCCCTTATTTAGTTTGTAGTCATTTATGTCAGACTTCATTTTATCGATAGCATTTATTTTATTGTTGATTTCATATTTAACACAATAAAAGTTCATGTACTATGTGTATGAATACTGTTATATTTAAATATATTACGTTTATATTCATAAAACATTTATTTACACCAATTCATGTCAGATTGAGCCTTACCTACAACACTATGCTCCGCGCTTGCAACATTTAAAAAAAATAAGGTCATTGGCAGCTGTCAGTTTGGTCCACGAAATTAAAAATCACAGTATAGTTAGATTTTTGTCTGTGATGAAAACCTTGCAATCCGTTGTCAACAAAAGTTCACGGTCATCATTAGAACGATATTACATTACGTGTTATAAGTGTTGATATAAACAGAATCATCATCGTCATACGATAGAAATAGTCGTAAAAATAGTAGTCACTCATAGAAATCTCATTTGGGCGCTCGGTTGGCGCAGTGGTTGAGCGATTGACTGCTGCGCTGCGTGTCGCGGATTCGATTCAGGCTCTGGGTGTTGTGTATGTGAGTTTATATGTTTGTAAACGCACCCACGATACAGCAAGAAATTCCTAGTGTGGGGCAAAGTTTAAAAAAAAAAAAAAAAGAAGTCAAAATAGTCGTCACTCATAGAAATCTCATCTTTCACTTGGAATAACCAGAATTACATTAAAATTAATTCCTTTAGAACCACATTGTAATCAGCATGACATATTATAAGCTATTCAATAACAAACTTGTGTTTTTGCTAACCCACGTTCGGCATCGGGACTCAAACAAAAACAAAGGTTGCGTATGAAGATGCAAAACCCCCCCACCACAAAAAATCATCATACAAAGAGCCTCCTCAAGATATTCCATTCACACTTGCAAATTTCTTACAATACCGTTCCGGCTATAACAATAAATACGGCCGGTTCGGTTCGGTTATAAATCAACCGTGCGGACCGTACCCAGACCTTATAGTACGAGATCCCACTACAAAAAACTGTACACAATTTATCAGTAATATGTTTATCAATCTATGTAGATATGTTCGTTTCTATGTGGCGTTCTAACGACCAAACGCGTGAGCCGATTTTTATGATTCTTACATCAATCGATTCGTCTTAGCCTTGCGACTGGCTACATTCAAATATAATACCGGCCAAGTGCGTGTCGGGGCACGCACAGTGATAGGGTTCCGTAGTTGCATAATAATGCGGACTAAGAAGAGGGTTTTTTGTTGTTACATGAACATTCAAACAGTTTCAGCGGCTCACAACGCGTATAAACGGGCTCACATAGGACGATGGTAACTGAATAAAATAAAATCCAACTTCACAAGTGAAGTTAGAAAAAATATTATCTATTTGAGTACCACCGCGGGTAGAGTAGTTTGTAATAAAGATTTATAACCAGTTCTGTAATCATGCTGTGCATTCGGAGGATACATACTCGCGAGCTGGCTGACCAAAACCAGATGTATCCTCCGAATGCACAGCATGATTTTATTCTTGTTTACGTCTTTTTAGTTCGCTTCTTAAGCAGTCAGGGTTTTTGATTTATTAAATTAACTTTTTTTTCCTATTTTCTACATTACTTTATTCCAAATGACGTTGGATTCACTTGAAAAACTGTCTAATTTGGGGTCCACCAAACATTAATTTACCGATTACCGACATAGCCAGAAAAATTGCCAAACTTAAGTGGCAGTGGGCAGGGTACATTGCTCGCAGAACGGATGGCCGCTGGGGCAGAAAGGTGAGGCCGATGGAGTGGCGACCGCGAACCGGATGACGTTGCGTTGGAAGGCCTCCCACCAAGCCAACTGATGACCTGATGAAGGTTGCGGGGATCCGCTGGATGCGAGACGCACGGGACCGGTCAATGTAGCAACGCATGGGGGAGGCCTATGTCCTGCAGTCGGTACGTCTTTCGGTTGATATGATGAAACATTAATTACTATTTTGTTAAGGTAACTGCGGATAGATATTACCAGGCAACCATGCAAAAATCAATGCTACTATCAGAAGACTCCAATTCTATTATCAAAAAGTACCTGCAGATTTCAGCAGTGAGATCTTAGGCTATCACCCGGTTCCTCTTGGGTAACTCGATGTAGGTAATTTGTATTCCGGGACCGAATACAAGGCGTTTTGCATCGAACGTGTTAATTCGGTAGGAATACTGAATTTCGGGGAAATCGCAGAGTTGAATCGGCATCGATTTGCATTTGAAGGTAAATTGTTTGTCCTGGATTTGATCCTGTGAGCTTTGGTAAAGATCGTGATTGTTCCTTTGAGCGTTCATTTGGAAACCCATATTCTACAGTGTAGATTATGTAGGTTAAACCTGTTACAGGCTACTGCAACAAGTTCACAACGGTAGAGCTTACATAGGGATTATATACCCAGTGGTTTCTCGTCGAAACGGTTGAAAGATGCTGTAGAAATGTATCGCCTATGTCTCAGCTAGTTTCCTGCTCTCTGTGTCCTAAAACCAGGAGTCAAAGTGACCTATTGCGCTGCCATTGGCAATGTCGTGGAAGTGGTCAAGTATTGGCCAATCAAATTTTGATGGACTCTAAGGAGAAGGTAGGAATAAATCAGATGTATGTAACTATGAAATTACAGAACAGGATGGATCGGACAAACATAATCCAAAAAAAAAAAACATTAATATCATCCGATTCGCCATTATAACACATCATCATCATCATCAGCCTACTAATGTTCCCACTGCTGGGACACAGGCCTCCTCTCTGTTAGAGGGAATGGGCCGTAATCCACCACGCGGGCCCAGTGCGGGTTGGTGGATGTCACATGTCTTCGATTTTTTGGTTCTAGGACATGCCGGTTTCCTCACGATGTTTTCCTTCACCGTTTTGAGAGCAATGGTAATGAAATAATTTACACAAAGTAAAGCGCCTGCCTGGGCTCGAACCCACGAACTACAACTTGTAAGTCGCGGCCGATTCCACTGGGCCACCACTGCTCATTATAACAATAGGGATGTTTCCTGGGTAGAAATATGATAATTCTATTTAGTCTGTCAGTGAGAATATCAAAAAATATTGGAAACGTATATTTTGCTTCACCAAATCAATAAAAATTGACAAAGATAAAGCGCATCAAAGTTCAGGCGTGGGGGCTTGTGACGTCACTGTTTCAGTAAAGTGAACTAACGTCGTGATGTCTAACGATATTTAAACGCATTATATCGTCGTTACTTTATGTTTACATGTTATAAGTAAAATCAGTGTCCAATATTTTTTAATAATCTACCTGACGGAAAAAAAACAAATTTTCAGTTAACATTCCTATTGTTATAAAATGGAAGATTAAAAATACTAAATACAATCAACAACAAGAGTTAAGATATTATAAAGATCGTAAAAAGAGATTGGATCTTCAATCAATAAGTCCTCTATCCTGAACATCCGTCTGTTTTGAAGTGTTTGTTTTCCTCATTTATAGGACATCTCTAAGTTCAGTGTGCCTTTTGGCAAATGCCTCCTCTAATATTTTCCACTGTGTTCTATCTCTGGCAACCCTTCCCCAGTAAGGGCCCGCTGTAAGCTTCAACTCATCTTCCCATCTCTTAAGTTGTCTTCCCCGCTTCCTATTTCCTTCTCTCTTTGGCCAAGGCAAAAGAAGGTGGATCTTACTTTAAAACAAAGTTGACGTAAATGTACAAATAATTCAACAAAGAAGAGTACAACCTGCCTCTCCGAAGAGTACAACCTGCCTCTCTGTTTAGCGTTTGTGGACTACGAGAAAGCCTTCGATTCGATCGAGACTTGGGCTGTACTGCAGTCTCTCCAACGGTGCCAAATTGACTACCGGTACATCGAAGTGTTGAAGTGTTTATACAAAAACGCCACCATGTCAGTTCGACTTCAGGATCAGACCTCGGAACCAGTCCTTCTGCAGCGAGGTGTGAGACAGGGAGACGTCATATCTCCGAAGCTGTTTACCGCTGCACTGGAGGATGTCTTCAAGGTTCTGGACTGGAGAGGGCTAGGCATCACCGTCAATGGCGAGTACATCACTCACCTTCGGTTTGCTGACGATATAGTGGTTATGGCTGAGACCATGGAGGACCTCAGTACAATGCTCGATGACCTCAGTAGTGCTTCCGAAAGAGTGGGTCTTAGAATGAACATGGACAAAACCAAGGTGATGTTGAATGCCCATGTTACACCCACTCCTATCAAGGTAGGAGACTCTACACTCGAAGTTGTGGGCGACTATGTCTACCTGGGACAAACGATCCAGTTGGGTAGGGCCAACTTCGAGAAAGAGGTCAACCGTCGAATCCGACTCGGCTGGGCAGCGTTCGGGAAGTTGCGCGGTGTCTTCTCGTCCAACTTACCACAGTGTCTCAAGACGAAAGTCTATGACCAGTGTGTGTTGCCAGTGATGACATATGGCTCTGAGACGTGGTCGCTTACAATGGGCCTCATCAGAAAACTTACAGTCACTCAAAGGGCAATGGAGAGGGCTATGCTCGGAATTTCCTTGCGTGATCGAATCAGAAATGTAGAGATCCGCAAGAGAACCAAGGTTACCGACATAGCCCGAAGAATTGCCAAACTTAAGTGGCAGTGGGCAGGGCACATTGCTCGCAGAACGGATGGCCGATGGGGCAGAAAGGTTCTGGAGTGGCGACCGCGAACCGGAAGACGTTGCGTTGGAAGGCCTCCCACCAGGTGGACCGATGACCTGGTGAAGGTTGCAGGAATCCGCTGGTTGCGAGACGCACGGGACCGGTCAATGTGGCGACGCTTGGGGGAGGCCTATGTCCAGCAGTGGACGTCTTTCGGCTGATATGATGATGATGATGAATTCAACAAACATCAAGGTATAACATAACAAAGAGAGCAGGAGTGTGTGTGAGTGTGTTTCCTTAAACTTACAAAAAAGTTATTTTTAACATGAAAGGTATCTAAGTAATTGGCTAAAACGACAAACAGAAACACAAACATACCTACGTATACTATTGTCCTGTCCGCCCTTCAATCATCAAAGTTTAAACGAAATGTCAGGAACAAAAACAAACCGGCCAAGTGCGAATCTGACTCGCGCACAGAGGGTTCCATATAAACAGCTACATTCCCCAAAATAAATAGTTTTTCATTACTAACGTTTATAAACAATGAAAGCACCGAACATTACTCTAACGAAGGGACAAAAATACTCTTCCGTTCGAAACCTGTTGTCCCCATACACCAATATACCTTTTTTTTTTACTTTTGAAAGTACATTTTTTAAGTTGGCTGCAATGATTTCGAAAGGAAGGATATGCCCATCTAAACATTTTATAGAAACCTTCTTATGACAAGCAAATACTCGCTCACTCCCGCCACAGATAACTATATACTAGTCAGAGACACGCACACGGACCACTGTCAACTCGTCGCGTTGGTCCTAAACTGCAATTTTAGGACCAGCGCGCTGGTGCCTTTTAGTCGCGCGGTTGGCCTGGTCCTTACGCAAGTAATATATATATACTAGCTGACCCGGCAAACTTTGTTTTGCCATAAAAACACCTAATATGCATCTACCCTACCTACCCTACCCTACCCTACCTACCCTACCCTACCCTACCTACCCTACCTACCCTACCCTACCCTACCTACCCTACCCTACCCTACCTACCCTACCCTACCTACCCTACCCTACCCTACCTACCCTACTTACCCTACCTACCCTACCCTACCTACCCTACCCTACCTACCCTACCCTACCTACCCTACCTACCCTACCCTACCTACCCTACCCTACCTACCCTACCCTACCTACCCTACCTACCCTACCTTAATTTTCAATTTTTTTTTTTTTTTTTGTAAATCTAAACCATTCTCGAATCTCCACGAACACACACAAAAAATTTCATCAAAATCGGTCCAGTCGTTTAGGAGGAGTTCAGTCACATACACGCACACAAGAAATATATATATTAAGATATGTCAATGGTTGGCTGACTTTTATTGATAAACTTGTAAAGCCTACTTAGCAGTGATAGTTTTCCTTTTAATTTCGTTATATATACTGGTGCCGTGATTTTTTTCACATATCCAAAAGCAACCATTTAGCTAGCAGCGAGACACACTTGCCTCTAACAAAAATAAGCCATTTAAAGTTTAATTCTACGCAAACGAGTCCCTGAATCGAAACATAGTTGGCACAGACCTGTAATATAAACTGCCGAGCAATGAAAAAGTTCCACCCACAAAATGCCGACAATCACCTTAATTTAATTTTATCACATTTAATTTAAAATTTGAACACAATATTTACGTTTTTAGTTGGTAATATTGTGATGCGCTGTTAAATGTACTACAATATTGCAGACGGCGTCATTAAGCTAGCCTTTCCCGTTTAGGAGTAATTTGTGGTCGATGATGTATATGAATGGCGTATTCAACGATACCCCACACCATGGGACAGAGGGAGAAAAAAAAACACATCCCCACTTTACGTGTAAAGAAAAAATTGTGTACCCCACACAATTTTTTTTATTTGTTTTATTTTATTTTAACACTTTGTCAGCGTGTTTAATATAATATCCATGCCAAATAATAGCTTTCTAGTCCTAAGAGTATCTGAGCTAAACTACGGACGGACAAACGGCCATTTCGAAACTATAAAGGTTTCTTGTTGACTACGGAACCCTAAAAACAACCGACTTCCTAATAAAAAAAAACACTACAATGTGGAAAATTAAATTTTCACTTTTAGTTGAAGCAAACAATAGACAATATCTACACAAAAAACAGAAATGCGATTGCAGCAATCCCGAGAGATTTGCCATTTATTAGAGAGTTCTGTTATATATCTCCAAAGTTCTTCATCAGATCTTTACCAAATTTCTTTTAAACAAAAAAATTCTTTTGCAAATCCGTTTATATAATTATGACGGAGTTATGCCCGAACAAATATTTATAAAAAAGCCTCCGAATTGAGAACCTCGTCCTTTTTGGGAAATCGATTAATAATAATTACTTTCCAATATGGAATTTCAAGTGATCTTCTCGCAGTTTGACTATTCGTTGTTAGCGTTGTCGCTGAAGTACGTGAATGACGTTCCGTGTAAAATATAACGAAATATTCGCGTGTGACTTTTCCAATGCCAGTAACACTCGAATTATATCTTACGAATTGCTGAGTTTCCCGCCGGGGTCTTTGTTTCCTGATAGTTATTACATAACCTGGAGGTCGTTAAGTCAAGAGTAAATTGGCTTCAGACACCATCAAAATCAAGTAGTTTATTTCAAGTGGTGGAACGCAGAGCTAAGAGACTAATTGGCGACGTCAAACTGGTGGATGCCAAGCTTCACAGCTTGGCTCATCGCCGTAAGGTTGCCTGCTTGTCGGTCTTCTACAGACTGTACTTCGGCGAGTGTGCTCATGAACCCCACGACCTCATCCCACCGGCCCCCTTCTACCATCGGACATCTAGACGCACTACAAGTTATCATCCTCACCTCGTTGCCATTCCACCAATTCGCACTAAGCGCTTCCAAACATCCTTCATAAAGCGCACAACAAAAGAGTGGAACTCCCTGCCTGCGTCTGTGTTTCCGAACGCATACAACCCGAATCTCTTCAAAGTTAGAGTGAACAGGCTTCTTCTGGGTAAGCTCACTCCATCGTCGACTCTGTCTCTGTCACCGACCTAGACTAGAGTCAAGAGTAAACCCAAAATAAATTTAAAAAAATAAACCATAGAGTTTCTTTTGATTTGTCAAACAAAAAATTAATAAAAAGATGACTTTAGTTGCACATTTGCAAGCGTCTGTAGGTCTCAATGGAGAAGAATTTACAAGAAACTCCACGGACACTATTTTCCATCAGTTTTAATAACAAGTTTTTGGTTACATCAATCTTGTTGAAAAAATACGTATATGTGAGAATGATGTAAAAAGACGTGTACAACAAACAATAAAAATAAAGTACTCTAACAGGCCGAGACAGCTAATTTATGACCAACTGATGGCGCCCGTTCGCAAACATGACGCACGGATCGGCACCACTCAGCTCAACCATCATGAAGGGAACCAAATGATTCAACACATGTGCCACCATCAGAGAGAAATTAGAGAGAGCATGACACACTCAACCCCCAGGGCACAGAGAAGTCAACGAACGACACATAGGTACAGTGAATGGTAGATTTATCTACAGTCGGAACAAAATACTCACACATGTGCTTGTGTATCGTGCTGTACATCTCTTACCGTCAGGCGAAAAAGCGGTTAAACGCAGACCTAACACCCTAACAGCATCCAAAACAAAAGGTTACGTGTAACTTTTATAAAATGATGTTAGTATCCTACATAGCACATAGAGGATACTTTTTATCCCGGGAATATGTTCCCTTGGGATAATTTTGCGAAACCACAGGCGCTAGTATAATTATAAATATGAAAGTTTGGATGGATGTATGTGGATGTTTAGATGTATGTTTGTTACTCAATCACGCCAGAACGGCTAAACGGATCTGGATGAAATTTGGCAGAGATCATTGACAGAGATAGATTATGTCTCGAATAGCATATATACCACTTTTCATCCCTGTATAATGTTCCCTTGAGATGATAAAACACATTTCACGTGGGCGAAGCCGCGGGAAGAAGCTAGTTAAAATATAATTTTGACCCTTCCGAGACCAATCTGTCACAAAGAAAAGACAAAAACCCCTAAAATAAAAATTAAATTATTTTTCGTTGCCGCCATTTCCCCCCAAATTAACTGACAACCACAATGACATTTTGTCTGTTCCCTTCCTTATTTAAAAAGAAAATTCCCTCATTTTCTCTTTGATAAGGTTGGTCATTATTTGAACGACATGGTGTTATAAAAAGTAATGAGTTAATCTCCATAGAGAAAGGGAATGCTTAATTCTGGCCCTTAGGGGGTCATTCGGAAGGCCTTATATCGGTCTATAGATGATGTCCGTTATGTCAGCAGTACGTGTTGAATTTGACGAAAAAAAAAACTTATTAGCAACGCACTTTGCTGTAATATAAACTAGGAATTCCGTTTTCTTGGTTTCAGAAACGGATATTTTAATCTTACCAATATAAACTAATATAGAAATCTTTCACTTATAGATAACTACACTATTGCATACTTTGTAAACAAGCATATTACAAATTAGATGATTATATCTATACTAATATTACAAAGCTGAAGAGTTTGTTTCTTTGAACGCGCTAATCTCAGGCAATACTTGGTTGAAATTAAAAAAAAAGTATATTTGAAAATCAAAAGACCCGACTGCTTAAAAGGCGAACTAAAAAGACGTAAACAAGAAGAAAATCATGCTGTGCAGTCGGAGGATACATATTTGCGAGCTGGCTGACCAAAACCAGATGTATGAGAGATTGATGTGTTTGTGTGATGTGTGTTTGTGATGTGAGAGATTTTTTTAATTTACTTTTTTTATTTATAACTTTTTAGTTATTTTTTTTAGATTTCGGTACATTTAAACATATAAGTGTTTTATATTTTTGAAATCACCTCTTAAAACCCTTTATTTTGATACCCCACACGATGGGTTTGGAAGTAAAAAAAGCTTTTGTCCCCCACAATATGGCGCCCAAAATCCACCATTTTTATATTTTCCAATTTTAATATAGCCAGTGACACTCGCAGGGTTAAGACCAATCGATTGACTTTTGAATCATCAAAATCGGCCAACGCGTTTGGTCTCTGGAACGCCACATAGGAACAAACATACATACATACATACATATATACATACATACATAGACTGATAAACACATTACCCTCCTTCAGCAGTCGGGTAAAAAAATACTTTTTGTTTTGGATAGTCCATTTATCGAGGAAGGTTATAGGCTATATAACATCACGCTACGACCTATAAGAGCGGTGCATAAATGAAAAATGTTGCAAAAAGTTTGAGAGCTTCTATTGCGTGCGCTGCGTAAACGGTTTAAGTTACGCAAATATCATGTATGATGGAATTGTTCCTCTATAAAAGTTAAAAAAAAGTCCATGACAGCATATGTCTATCTTTTAAGATTGACTCACTATAACCTTTTTTTTATGGTAATCAAATTTGTTCATATGTTATTCCTGAGCTATTTTCACCCGAGCAGAGCGGATAGAGGAAACGAAACGTCGAGAAAACGTCGATGGACTTATCGCCCCCGAAACCCTGCATACTTAATTTCAAGAAAATCGTTAGAGCCGTTTCCGAGATTTCATGTATAGTAATACATATATACAAGAATTGCTCGTTTAAGGATATTAGATAGATAGAAAAAATTACTTTGACATGAACGAATTTTTATCCCGAAAAATGCACAGTACCTGTGAGGTATGTAACTGTGACCGTAGCGAAGCCGCGGGAACAGCAAGTCTTTATATTTTGATACCTATTTCTCATTATGAAGATGCAAGTGATCTTTCTAACAAGTAATAGTTCATAAGTTAAATAAATGTTCAATAACAATACGCAGAATCGTCGAAAAGATAAAGTTCGTGAAGAACGTTTGATATTTAAACTTGAAACTATTAAAATCTAGCTAGACATACGTAATTTGCGTGAACGTATACATAGTTAGAAACTTCATGGCCACCGCTTTAACGGCCCAAACAATAAAACGCATATAATATACCCAAACAGCTTATAATCCACATGATAACATTTTTACAAAAAACACAAAATAAAAACGTAAAAAAGATAAGCAAAAAGTCACACCCTTTTCTCTCTTTTCCAACCATAAGTGTTGTTGCTACCATCAAAAATATCCGACATATCCGACACTTCGGCCACATTATCCGCGCTGTCGGATCCGCCTACAAGGCCCCATTGTACCCAAGCATTGGCCACACACTATTGTAGCCAAAACGACGTAATGATACCGAAATTGCCTTTTAAATGTTCGGACACAATACCTTTTTTTTCGGTCGAGCGACAAACTAGGGTTTTGTGAAGAAAACTCTGAAAGATATCTTGTTGGCCCTTGAGTGATATAAGGTTAGGAAAAAATGAGGAGCTGCCAAAATATGTTTATGTTTTGAGATAGACTTTGAATAGGGCAAGATAAAAAGCTGTGGGCATCAGTGAGTTGATGTTTGTTAAGAGTTTTAGTCGAGTGCATTATTTTGAATTTGCTTGGCTAGTTTTGGACTATGCTAGCCCTTGTAAGTTAGACAGGCAGATTGACATGCGAAATTCATGAATACAATAGGTAATAGAAAATACAATCGCAATAGGTAGCAGATTCGGAGTTTTGAAGTAGTTACGAGATCAATAAAAAAAAAACACGAGAATTAATTGGAAATAGGCAACCATGATATTTAAGTGTCATGTTAGTTTTGTGACACGATACACAAGGACTACGTGAACATAAAAACAAAGTGAAAATGAAATTGTACGCACAGCTAAGGAAAGGAATTCTTTGCAGGAGTCTTTGTTCCCTGATAGCTACAACCTTGGGGTCTTTAAGTCAAGAGTGAATAGGTTACTTCTAGGCAAGCGTGCTTCACCGTCGACCACATCATCGCTTACCATCAGGCGAGATAGTGGTCAAACGCGAGCTTATAGATAAATTAATAAATAAAAAAACTTAAACTAATACACATACAATGAAAAGGTAAAATTAATTATCCGTAGGAGATACTCGTAAATCTGTAGAAGTCCTGAGGCTCTAAGTAAAATGGCATTCTATCAACAGTAACGATTGCCAAAATGGCGAAAGGTAAGGGTTTGGTCAAGTAACATTCGATAGCACTTGGCATTCCCATTTTTTTTTTAAATTTTATAAATCGCTATCGCAACGCTTTCGTTGATAGAATATCACTTTTCTGAAAATGATCCGAAAAATCTACACTATTGCTGAGGACCATGGGCTACTTTTAGTCCCGTAAAATACACGTTTCCTGTATCGGCAACGGAAGCAAAGCCGTTGAAAAAAGCTACAAAAAATAATATTAAATATTATCTAATAGCATTGACGTCGTTGTGGCCCAGTGGCTAAGACCACACTTCCCGTGCTTGAGTTCGTGGGTTCAAATGCGGGCAAGTACCAAAGTGACTTTTCATGGGTACTTTCTAAGTTTATCTTGGACATTACAGGCAACGGTGAAGGAAAACATCGTGAGGAAACCTGGACTTATATAGATGATGTCTGAAATAGACAAGACAGAGGCCTGTGGGGTTCCCAGAGGTGGCTTAATTTACTCTGACACCAGAGGTGGCCACATCCTCACATGAAAAGGAGGTGAGCATTGCTAAGTTATTTTTCATCAAAATCAAAATTTCTTTATTCAATTAAGCCATTAAGCGGCACTTTTGAAAGTCAAAAAAAAAAAATAGTTTATAATTGATTCTACCGTCCATTCGGAAATGTAGCTTGTTATGGAGAAGAATGGACAAGAAACTCCACACTTACTCTTTTAAAATAAAAAGTGTTTTACAAGTATTTGGTTACATCATTTCTTGTTGGAAAAAAAAAATACATCTTTCTCAAAATAAATTACGTTAGCTCATTTAATAACAGAGCTAACGTAAACCGTCAGACTCACAGCCTTATAATATTGACCTTTAACCCTTCTCACTTCATACAAAACCAGAGAGCTAATTAATTAATATTTAAATTACAATTTCGAGTATACAAAACTAGCGAACGTAAGCCCGGATATCCGCAAGTTTAGGTGCGGTACGTATCTACGGTGCGGATAATGTTTCCCGCTCTAGTCCTAGTGTGTGTTCCTATTTTGACATTTATCGTTTTTTAAATGAGGTTAATAGATAGATATGGCCGAAAATAGCAATTAAAAAGTGATTTAGGGTTTGCAGATACAGAAATAAAAATTCAGTGGTGCAATAACTTTTCCAAATTGTAACTATGTATGCTGGAAGAGATTTCTTTAGAAATAAGCATCACCTTTGCATTGTTTATTTTTTGTGTGTAAAATGATAATTAAGTAAACTTGTCAAATCTTTGGAAATATTAAGAAAGATTATGACATCTGAGGTGTCGTTGGATTCGTCTCAATTGTAGGAGTGACATAGGCTATATAATTTTTAAACATGACGTCCTCTCTACTAAAAAGTCTGAAATAAAACAAATTATTATATAAACAAAAAAACCCAACCAAACACCGCTAGCAGCACCTCATAATAGTTCATGTATAAATTATACCTGGTACTTGTTTTTCTCTTTTCAGTTTTTTTTTTTTTTTTGTCATTATTTTGACAACCTTCTTCGAGTTAAATCGAAATTGCTGTACTGGCCATATACATGCGAGCAGCAGCGGCCGGCAAAAGGTGTATGAAAATCCATATCTATCGTGTTTAGCGGCCAAATAAATTACATAGTAAACTCATATCTGTCGTGTTATTTAAAAATGGAACGATCTTTTACTCCAAAACATGGCAACCAAGGAGGTGACTTATCAAAGGTTTTATTTAAATTTCGATCTGGCTTGCAAATAGAACGCTGTTTATTGAAAAAGAACACTAACGCGGGCACAATTTTATTATTGTTGTTCGTCATTGATTTTGACAAAATGAGTTCTAGTGGTTCTAGGTATTATAATATTCACAGCGGATCTTTGTGTCTCTGAAGTTAGTTCTGTCAACTATTGCGCAAGAAACAGTTCAACTGCATAGAGTAAGCGAGATAGGATGATGAGACAAACGTAAGCGAATGAAAGAGACAGTTATACAATGCTATCTTCACTTTCAATATTGACACAAAAATAGCTACTGCGCAGGCTCTTGTAGCCAATTCAGAGACACAAAGATCCGTTGTGTCCAGTTTTAATTGCCGCGCATTATTTGAGAAAAGTACTATACAAGCCTTGGCCACAACTAGGCATTGATGGACTTACGTATGTGTGCCTCGACTTCGCCGCGGCCCACATTTACACGTTCGTCCATCAATGCCTCTTTTGCTAGCTGAAGTAATGTTCTATTTTTAAACATCATAAACCCCCTAAACGTTAGACACAAATGGAGTTTCTGTCCATTCTTATCCATAACAAACTACCTTTATGAATGAACGGTAGAATCAATTTTTATTATTTTCAACACACTTGCTCATAAAGTGGCTCTAATTTTACCGCACTTAGGCACATAATGACACCTGTAATCAAACTGTGACTTTTTTATTTCTATTATTCACAAGTGAGTTATAGCTTTGTTCTTAAAAAAGTTTCAATACAAAAAAGATCGTGCTCAATTAGCTTGCTCATTTCATGCAACTTCGTATTTATATAAATAATTTCAACTTGTGCGTGTTTAATAAATACAACTTTACTCAAATATAACTTTTGTTTTTTTTGTAATAAAGAAAACTTGAAATTCCCTATTTTGTACGTGGCAAACGCTATCCGCAAAAAAACAAAAAAAAAACGGCCAAGTGCGAGTCGGACTCGCGCACGAAGGGCTCCGTACCATTATCACAAAAAAACGGCAAAAATATCACGGTTGTTGTATGGGAGCCCCACTTAAATGTTTATTTTATTCTGTTTTAAGTATTTGTTGTTATAGCGGCAACAGAAATACATCATCTGTGAAAATTTCAACTGTCTAGCTATCACAGTTCATGAGATACAGCCTGGTCATGGCCACAGACAGACAGACGGATCGCGGAGTCTAGTAATAGGGTCCCGTTTTTACCCTTTCGGTACTGAACCCTAAAAATAAACCTCATTATTTTAGTCTATGGCCGATCGCCATTGTTGCAATGCGCATAGGAAAACTGATAAATTTTGCCCGCCATTACGAAAATATTTTCACAACTCGTTTTCACTGTTGAAATTACAGCTATTTTAGTATTTTTAGGGTTCCGTACCCAAACGGTAAAAACGGGACCCTATTACTGAGACTCCGCGATCCGTATGTCTGTCTGTCTGTCTGTCCGTCTGTCACCAGGCTGTATCTCATAAACCGTGATAGCTAGACAGTTGAAATTTTCACAGATAATGTATTTCTGTTGCCGCTACGAGTATAACAACAAATACTAAAACCAGAATAAAATAAATATTTAAGTGGGGCACCCATACAACAAACGTGATGTTTTTGCCGTTTTTTGCGATAATGGTACGGAACCCTTCGTGCGCGAGTCCAACTCGCACTTGGCCGGTATTTTTTATTCACAAGTGTGTTGAAAAACGTCGTATGATACACTTGTGTATTGATGATTACCGTCCTCGGCTTTCTTAAGACCCTCACCTAACGGCTTGGGTCTCAATGGCAGGTGCCATTGAGGCCTCAGCGGTAATCACCAACATTACACACTTGTACCATAATGTACTATTGTCAACTGTACATGTTGACATTCAAGAGTGCCGTTTGATGGCCTAATTAAAATAGTGATATAAAAATCAAGTGATATATAGTAATATATATGAGCAGTGGTGGCCCAGTGGTATCGGCCGCGACTTACAAGTTGTAGGTCGTGATTTCGAGCCCAGGCAGGCGCTTTACTTTGTGTAAATTATTTCATCACCACTGCTCTAAAAACGGTGAAGGAAAACATCGTGAGGAATCCGATTAGAACCAAAAATTCGAAGACATGTGACATCCACCAACCCACACTGGGCCCGCGTGGTGGATTACGGCCCATTCCCTCTCACAGAGAGGAGGCCTGTGTCCCAGCAGTGGGAACATTAATAGGCTGATGATGTAATGTGATGTGTGTGTGAGATAACGCATCACTGGTACCCCTGCACCCTAACCGGTAACTTTATCGACAGTATCAGTCCGTCCAGAAATCATCCGAAATGGAAACCGAAGCTTTTAATAAGGAATTATTTATAGATAAAATAGAGAAACGTCCTGCGATATGGGACATGACAAATAGCAATTATTCAGATAGGAACTTAAAGAGACGGGCTTGGTGACAAAATTGGGTGGACCCAATATCTCTTCTGTCGCGTCGTTTCTGCCGTCGGTATAGAATCACCGTTAAAACTGTTTCTACGTCCATCTTCGACAAATGTAAGAACTCTACTGAATACTGAACCAGGGTGGTCGCGGTAACGCGCGTTCAATACCTGACAAGCGCGTGTCATGTGAACACTATACAAAAATTTAGCGCGCGTTCAACTCGCGTTCAGCGCTTGTCATCTGAACTTTCTCTTAGTGGTATCGGCCGCGACTTATAAGACGTAGGTGGGTTCAAACCCAGGCAGGCGCTTTACTTTGTGTAAATTATTTCACCACCTCACCTCAAAACGGTGAAGGAAAACATCGTGAGGAAACCGGCATGTCCTAGAAACAAAAATTCAAATACATGTGACATCCACCAACCCGCATTGCCTCTCACAGAGAGGAGGCCTGTTGCCCAGCAGTGGGAACATTAAAAAAAAAAAAAAAAAAAACAAAAATTAATTTATTGTACAAAAACAGTAACACAAGGTAAATTATACACAAAAACATTTGTACAAAAGGAGGTCAGAATCAGGTTGAACAGCTGGCTCCTGAACTAAGTAAAAAGATACTTGTATCTCAGGAGTCAAAGTTCCTCGTATCTATTGAGTATTACAACTTAAATGTTAGTGACTCGGTAATTACAAAATGATATTGTATTTATCAACATACAACAGGTTGCTTTATTAAACAAAACAAATTGATTACATACACCTTGATATTCTCAAAATTACAGGAATAGTCTCCAAGACCACTACCACCAAAACCAATGAGACACACAATATGCTCATTAGTATATATTATTTTATGTATGTACTTTCGTCAGTGCATGCCACTTGCAAAATCGATTACTGTATAGGTACATAGAACAGAAGATAACCCAACCATACAGAAGATACTCCGACGATCACCCCACGAGTACCTTTCACAGGCACTCATGAGGCGACCGCAAGAACATCCTCCGCATCGCCGTAAGATAAATTCTGCAACCAATTTGTTAGCTTTGCTTTCAGCGCAAACTTGGTCAACGTGTAAATATCAATTAACCGATGTACTTTATTATAAAGACGAGCGCTTAGAACTAAGTAATGGCGACTAGCGAATGCGGAACGACATTGGACGGTGTCACAGATCAGACGACCTCGACGCCTTTGAAGGATGTTTGAGTCTAGAGGTAGGGTGGAGTGACGGCGTAAGACTACACGCAAAATGAAGAGTTGTCGCACAGTAAGGACTTGGGTTTCAGAGTACAGCAGGGCGGTTGGGTAATCTCTACGCTTAAAATGCATAACTTTTAGAATCGCCCTTTGAGCACGTTCGATTTGAATTAGAAGATTTTTATAAGTGCCTCCCCATACTGTAATACAGTAGGTGATTATTGATGCACATAGACTCTGGTAGACCAATGACAAAGTTGCAGGGTCAGCTGAATGTCTCAACTCTTTAAATATGTAGATAAGCTTCCTTGTCCGTGAACATAATGCCTCGATGTGGGTGCGCCAGGTTAGTTTTTCATCAATGTGCACCCCTAGGTACTTGATACTCGAAACTAAGGAGAGTGTAAGACAACTACAGCTGGTAGCATGCTCTGAGCAGGAATGGGCTTTTACTAAACTAGACTCGGTAGGTAAAGGAATGGAATTTGGCAAGGAAAAACGTAAGAGTTTGGTCTTTTCAATATTGAGAGTTAGGCGATTTGTTGAAAGCCACTCCATCACAAGACGGAGAGCGTGTTCCGTTCTTTGTTTGGCCTTGTCCCAGTTAACATCATACACAATAAGCGCCGTGTCGTCAGCGTAGGTGAATATATCACAGTTGGGGATAGACAATTTGCACAAATCATTAATGTATATTAGAAACAAGGTAGGTCCTAATATACTTCCTTGTGGCACCCCAAAACTGATACATTCATCTTCGCTGATAAAGGAATTGATCTTTACACGCTGAGTTCTCCCAGATAAGTAATCTGTGAACATTTTTAAAGCAAGGCCACGTATTCCAATGTTTTCCATCTTCAGAAGCAGTGTGGGTACAGAAACCGAGTCAAATGCTTTACATAAGTCCAAAAAGACACCATAGCATTTTTGCCTTCTATCCAAGTTAGAAACGACGCTGTTTACCAGATCTTGGACAGCGTCTTCAGTGCAGATTCCCTGTCTAAATCCGTACTGATTATTGGCAAGTATCTTAAATTTGGAGAGATATGAAGTTAAGGATTTATTTAATATTTTTTCAAGGATTTTAGACAGGGAACTCAAAACAGAAATCGGCCTATAGTTAGATACATTGCTTCTGTCCCCACTCTTGTAGATTGGATGGACTACGGCTTTCTTAAATACTCTAGGAAAAACACCGGTATCAATTGCACGATTACATATATGTGTTATAGGAGGAGTGAGTATAGGGCTGGAATACTTAAGTATTTTTACTGGAATGTCATCATGGCCAGTGGCACAGTCTGCTCTCAAATTACAAATTATCCCATACACCTGCGATTCATCGACCGGCATGATAACGAGGGAATTTGGCGGAGTCGGCTGTGTTGCATTATTTAAGGCGGGATTGTTGGGAGGCTTAATATTTGAGGCTAGGTTTTCGCCCACGCTCACAAAGAACCTATGTATTTGGTTGACAGACGAATTTACATCAGCAGAGCCCAGGATAAGATCATCGGGTGACTGGGGCTGAAAACTGGAGTTAGTGATGGCCTTGACGGCCTTCCAAGTAGCTCTGATGTTATTTTTAGCCTTTAAAAATTCGTTTCTGTCGTGTGTATGCTTCAGTTTCTTCAATAGTTTATTCAGAAAGTTGCGGTAACGTGTGTAGGTTTTTTTTAATATATCATTATCGGGTGATGAGGTCGATTTCAGGTGAAGGTTATCGCGGTTTTGGATACAGCGGACGAGACCCGCTGTCATCCATGGTTTGAGTACTCGGGTTCTGTTAGATACTTTTACAGTTACAGAATGTTTAGAGGAAATTTGCTTAATTATATCAACTAGCAAATTGGCCGCCCGATTCGGGTCAGATTCATTTAATACAGGGTTGAAATTAGTGCTGTCTAGTTCGCTTTTGATGGCTAAATAGTTCAGACGGTAAGTGAAGGCATTTGGACTTTTTACAGTATTTTTGTAATTTTTAAGACACAAGATGATAGGTAGATGATCAGTTATATAGGTGTCGAGTATGTTTACGCAAGCAGTATTTTTAGTTTTTAGTAGGATATGGTCTAGACAATTACCTGATCTAGTGGGGATCACATGAGCCGGGAGTAGACCAAGTGAAGCACTGAGGGTTAGGTAGGCATGCGAGTGACGGTCATGGTTATTTGGTTTAATATCGATGTTCATGTCCCCGACTAATGTTATATTTTTGAACCGTTTTAAAGAACGAACTAAGGTTTCTAGACTATTGTAGAAATTTTCAAGATCAAAGTAAGATGGAGAGCGATAAACACAAATTATAGCCGTATTGCCCATATAACATACCAAACAATTGGCATCTTGAAAGGATGGTTCGACGATAGAGCATTGTAAGGTACTCTTTGTGTAAATCACAATACCGTCATTTTGGGTAGAATTAATTTGACTGGCGTGACACGAATAACCTTGAAGAGTAGGAAGCAACCCAGTAACCTTTAACCAACACTCCGTGAAAACAATCACATCATAGTCTATTTTAGTCGTCGTTAGCATCGTAATAAATTGATTAAAGTTTTTATTAATGCTTCTGATATTTATGTGGATTACTTTGAGATATAGGTGAGGGTATCTAACAAAACCCGAAGAACGTTCTGGAGAGCATAAGTGAGAATTAGCTATAGTGATATTATCAATGTCTGTATTTATATTATTTATATTAGTCATTGGAAGGAGTAAGCTTGAAAGTGAAAAACTGGGACAAGCAACAAGCAATGCAACGGTTGAGAAGTTGTAAGGGTGTTGTGAAGCATTTGCATACGTAAAAATGTAAAAATTATGTAGTTTGTATCAGGAGCGAGGATATGTGTTACAGCGGTATTCATAAAACAATGAAGTAAAAAATTAAAAAGGTACATAAAATTAAAGAGTAAAATAAACTTGAATAAAATTAAAGGGGCTACGCACCAGGAAAAGATTAGCACATGCATAATAGGCACTATAGCACAGGACAAAACCAATAGAGAAAATAGTCAATCCTTGGATTTTTTTAACGCAGATAGACATTTTTCAGAAGTGATTTGGATGGGTTTGTCGTCTGGCTGAATTTTCATAAGAATTTTACCATTTACACTCCAGCAGGACCATTTATGTGTCTTAGCATATTGACGACATTCATAAAAGAGTTTCCTCATGGATGGAGTGAGATGTTCAGCAGCATAAATGGGGTAAAAAAAGGGCTGATGATGATAGTTTTATATAACCAGCCGCGATCTTAAAAGCATTCTCAAAAGCACAAGCAAAGCAAGCCGGGTTAAGCATTCTTTAAGATTCAAGCATTTTGAGGTCTCCTCCGTATGTAGTTAAACTGAGTCTTGTAAGAAAATGGTGCTTAGGCTTTTATGATTATGACTTAGGGCTGCTAGGTTTTCAACTGAAAAGTTTTTTTTTATAATAAGTGGGAACAAAAGTAGTAGAAATTTATGTTTTATACAGCGACTCTTTAAGGATACAGGCAGGTCGGTGACCGAAAATTGAAGTAACTTTTGGTTGTGTATTAAAACCAAAGTCGTAAGCGGTTACCTTTTATGGAATCATTGATAAAAAGTTAGGCAGTTTAAAATCTTCGTGGTAGTTACGTGGTTTGTTATCAAGATTGTATTATATAATAGTTATACTGATTTGTGCAGAGATACGGTTTAAAACCATTTTTAACTGTAAAGAAATTCCATTGCCTGGTTGGTCTACGAGGAGGACCTGGGTTCGATTCTCGGGTCGGGCTTTGACACTTTGTGTTATTGAGTTTTCCATTTGGAATGTCTCAGTAGCAGCCCGGAGCCTGGACTTGTGCCCGGTTGATGCGAATAGGCTTCCCCGTGTTAATTATCACGTGGGATTTAGGCTCAGTTTTTAATCCGTAATCAACTCAACCAATGGTTAAAAATGTTAATTAATGGTTTCAAAGTTCGGTAAAACGCGTTTTTTTTTCTATTTTTAACCGACTTAAAAAATGAGGAGGTTGTCAATTTGACTGTATTTTTTTATGGGTGCTAACTCATATTATATCCATTCTAGAATCAGTATTTTTTAATGTCATAAATTATGCATTGTAAACCTTATTATCATCACACACCTAACTCATACTTGTTCTATTACATACAAAGTCTAACTGTAAGAATTGGGGAGCCTGGCGACCCGTAACACAGGTATTCAATACCTTCTTCGGGCACAAGTCTCTCACAAATGTTTTTTTCATATTTTGGGGTTCCGTACCCAAAGGGTAAAAACGGGACCCTATTACTAAGACTTCGCGATCCATCTGTCTGTCCGTCTGTCACCAGGCTGTATCTCATGAACCGTGATAGCTAGACAGTTGAAATTTTCACAGATGATGTATTTCTGTTGCTGCTATAACAACAAATACTAAAAACAGTATAAAATAAATGTTTAAGGGGGGCTCCAATACAACAAACGTGATTTTTTGGCCGTTTTTTGTTCGATATTAATAACAGCAACAGGTGGACGCTTGAAATATTCACAGAATATTAAGTTATATATTCACTTCAAAAAATAATAATTATTAAATTAAAATAAAATAAGGGGGGCTCCCATACAACAAACGTGATTTTTTTGCAGTGTTTTGCGGTAATGGTACGGAACCCTTCGTGTGCGAGTCCGACTCGCACTTGGCCGGTTTTTTGTATTAGTTTAAGCATTTTCTGTACTATCCTGCAACATTTGTGATGAGAAAATTAATTTATTATTTTTATATTGGTTGAGTTAACTACGGACATAACTGGCGAAATAGTATATATGTATAGGTGTACTAGTTAGAAATTACATATTTAAATGCTCAATTTCGTGTAGTGCAAAAAGACAAGTTTTCCCAAATACTCTGTCAAGTTTCACCTCTGACCTCAATTTAGCACTACTTTTTATTTTAATACTAGCTGACCCGGCAAACTTTGTTTTGCCATAAAAACACCAAACATTCATCTACCCTACCTACCCTACCCTACGCTACCCTACCTACCCTACCCTGCCCTACCTACCCTACCTATCCTACCTATCCTACCCTACCCTACCTACCCTACCCTACCTACCCTACCCTACCTACCTACCCTAACCTACCTACCCTACCCTACCTACCCTACCCTACCCTACCCTACCTACCATACCCTACCCTACCTACCCTACACTACCTACCCTACCTACCTACCCTACCAATTTTTTTTTTCATAAGAACCTTCTCCTAACAATAACAAATACAACAATAAAAGAATAAGCGACATCGGTCCAGCTGTTCATGCGTGATGCCGTGACCAAGAGAAATAGGGATTCATTTTTATATATATAGATTCATAACAGCAAAACCAACCTCCTGTGTGGGACGCACGACTTTTTAAAACCGAATTTTTGGCAGAGCAACCCTAACGGTAGTTTAAACAGAAAATTACTTTTTTCGCGAGATTACGAGGTAAATTGAGTCGTAACAATTTACCACACCGAAAATGATTACTAGAACAAGAGGCTGAACAAATTGCCGGAATAAAAAATAATATTTTACGTCGAAAAGGTGGAGATGAAAATCGAAATATTTATCGTTAATCGAAAGTTAGGCCAACGATTTTTCTAAGGTTAGCGAGATAAATTGGTTTCGTTATTAAAGGTTGGCAAGTTGATATTTTTGTGGAAAACTAGGTAAGTACCTAAGCACTTTGTTTCTTGATAATTTTTCACGAAGGAAATTGTTTATCTTAAATAATTTTTGATGTAAACTTGAATTCTATTTTACTGGAAGCCGTTATCACAATAGTTAGGAAATGGCTATACAGATTAATGCAAGCGATCTTATAATGCTCACTCTTACTTATAACTAATGTCTGACTAAGATGGCGTTTAAGAGCCGATTTCTAGATTGAGTATTTGGAGGCAAGAACGTGTCAAACCTTACTTTAGTGACAAATACTCAACTTAAACTAAAGTTAGAAAACGCAACTTTTTGGGAGGCCTCCCTCTAGGTAGACCGATGATCTGGTTAAGGTTGCAGGAAACCAGTGGATGCGATACGCATAAATTCGAAGACATGTGACATCCACCAACACGCACTGGGCCCGCGGCTCATTCCCTCTAACAGAGAGAAGGCCTTTTTCCCAGCAGTGGAAACATTAAAAATGCTGATGATATTGATGATTGTTTTATATAATCAGCAGCGATCTTAGTTTAATATTCGTTAAGATTGAACAGGCCACTGTTGATATTTTTGGGGAAAACTACGTAAGTAAGCAATTTGTTTTGTGATTATTTTTCGCGAAGGAAATTGTTTGTCTTAAATTAATTTTGAAGTTAGCTTGATTGATCAGTCAATATCAATGTTTTAGCTTTTTGAAATTAAAATTGACTAGGTTTTTTTTTATTGTGCGATAATATTTTCTGACACAGGGGCAATTATTATTTTTGTATTTTTAAGGAGCGTTCGTATTTTGATCGGAGAGGGTCCAAACACCTTGAATATTTTTAATATTTTTTTTGCCTTCAGTCATTCATATACAATCAATATAATTCTTCAGAAAATTGATTACTTACAAAAGAGCTATAGTGCCGACAATGTGATATGGTAAAAATAAGTACAATAAACTCTTAACAAAGAGAAATGTGCAAGAAATACATATTAATTTTTGTATCAGAACATAAGTTCAATGAAACATCATTATCAGTTTACAAAGTAAAGCGAAGGTAGACAAAATAAAAATAAACCGGCCAAGTGCGAGTCGGACTCGCACACGAAGGGTTCCGTACCATTATCGCAAAACACTGCAAAAAAATCACGTTTGTTGTATGGGACCTCCCCTTAAATATTTATTTTATACTGTTTTTAGTATTTGTTGTTATAGCGGCAACAGAAATACATCATCTGTGAAAATTTCAACTGACTAGCTAGCACGGTTCATGAGATACAGCCTGGTGACAGACGGACAGACAGACAGACAGACAGACGGATCGCGAAGTCTTAGTAATAGAGTCCCGTTTTTACCCTTTGGGTACGGAACCCTAAAAAAGGTAAGTTTTAATTAGGTGATATATCTACTTTTAAGTTTTTGTTTAAGGCTATTAAGAGAAATGTTAAAAAAAAAGTTAATTAAAAAAATCAAAAACCCGACTGCTTGAAAAGCGAACTAAAAAGACGTAAACAAGGAGAAAATCATGCTGTGCTGTCGGAGGATACATCTTCGCGAGCTGGCTGACCAAAACCAGACGTATCCTCCGACTGCACAGCATGATTTTCTCCTTGTTTACGTCTTTTTAGTTCGCTTTTCAAGCAGTCGGGTTTTTGATTTTTTTAATTAACTTTTTTTATTTATAACTTTTTAGTTAATTTTTTTTCGAATAAGGTACATTTAAATATATAAGTGTTGTATATTTTTGAAATCACCTCTTTAAATCCTTTATTTTGATACCCCACACGACAGGTTTAGAAGAAAAAATAAATTTGGGCCCCCACAATATGGCGCCCAAAAATCGCCATTTTCCTATTTTCCAACTTTCATGTAGCCAGTGACACTCGCGGGGTTAAGACGAATCGATTGACGTAAGAACCATCAAAATCGGTTCACGGGTTTAGTCTCTAGAACGCCACATAGGAACAAACATACATACATACATACATACTTACATACATACATACATACATACATACATACATACTTACATACATACATAGACTGATAAACACATTACCCTCCTTCGGCAGTCGGGTAAAAAGATCTATGTCTGTAAGTTCTCTAATATAATTGTTAGTGGAACGGTATATAAATGAGTTACGAGTGTATGTTTTATTTAGTCGAGGAGGAACAAAAAGTGGTGATAGTTTACCAAGTAATGATGGCGAATCGGTTTAAAATTTTGAACAATTGAATAATATCAAACATATTACGTCTGTTACATATACTTGTTAGTTTATGCCTACACAATGCATCTTCATATGAAATTCCCTACATGACTAGTTCTGTCATTGCTTTTATATCACAGTACCTACCCAGTTGACTGGGTCTGGTTGAGTGGATTCCAAGTTCTGGGATAATTATGCTGAAGATTATCCAACATGGCGGACCCCCAAAAATGGCGGACCAATATTATTTTATTGCACTCCAATGATATGAGTATAATTAATGGATTTACTGAGAGGAATACGACAAATAAAATGATATTTTAATTTTAGAACAACTGATATATTATATAAAAAAGAGTTTTTAAAAGATAATTTTTAATTAATAAAATTATATCTTCATTTCTGGAATGATGAAATGGTCCTGAAAATAACCTTTATATTTTCATACGTACAGGTTTTATAATGTTTGAAGTTTTAAATGCATGAATTTAAAATATATATCACAGAAAACAAATCTAGACAGATCAATAAATACCTTTCTGGTTTGTGAACCAAATATCCGGGATTCGTACCTGTAAAAAGAAAATAACAGTTATTAAAATTCGTACCAGTATGTAAGTATTTAATTGGCTTCCAATTACAGAGCAAACTCTTCATGTCTTTGAGGGTTTTTTTAAGAATAAAAATACAGCATAATATTATTTTGTATATTTACTTATGTGTCATAGTGTCATAGTAAGACAAAACTAAGATTGTCCGGCCCGTTTTGACAGCTATAAAAATACTTAATAATAAGTGAACTTGATGCTTGCAAATGATACTCGTTGTTATAGGGTACATATAATGTTTTTGATGTTCGTGTGTTATTACATAGTAATACATTAGGTGTTATTGTGAATTTGTTTTTTCAATTTCTCACGTGGAAAGTTATTTCGGCATTTATAATGAGAAACGTCAACGGACTTCTCAGATTGTAACGACTTTAACCCACTACGCCAGTCGGCTTCATTTATTTTTAATTTATATTAATATTGTATTTTCTCTGTAAGTGATTTTGTAATCTTTTGAGAAAATAAATGTCTAAAACCGTAAAGTAATTGGAGCCATTTAGGTTTCGGTTTACAACTAAAGAACAACCAAATATATAAATTTAAACTATTCGACTTATACAGCAAAGACTAGGCGGACCGTGCGTTTTTCTGATGCCTCCATTTGATCATACATAGGTCATACTACACCGGAGCAAACTCACAACCGCGGTCAGCTATCTTTGGAATCAGTCAAGTATGCAATAAAAATACCGTGCTTCTTGTATGGAGAACGTGTATAAGCAAAGTTTCGGACGGCCGTATCGTTACTTTATAAATCTCCTACAGATAAACTTAAATTGCTAACCGTATATTCATAGGAATATTAAAATTTTATATACAACAGAAACCTTTCAAAATGTCCCGATCGTAAATTATTCAAAGTATTTCAAACCTCACTAAAACTAAACATAGCGGTCGCAAGTTAAATATTTTACACACAGGTTTAATTAAACTGTCCTACAGTATGTTTATATGTCCGTTTATTGCTATAAAACTGGATAAACAGTGATATATTATAATTTTATGGGTCTAACCCGGGCGAAATTATTTGGTTTAGTATTTATAATAAGTCTGACAATATTAATATCTTATTCTACTGTATCTTCTTGAATGCTCGATGATCTCAGTAGAGCTTCCGAAAGAGTGGGTCTTAGGATGAACATGGACAAAACCAAGGTGATGTTGAATGCCCATGTTACACCCACTCCTATCAAGGTCGGAGACTCTACACTCGAAGTTGTGGGCGACTATGTCTACCTTGGACAAACGATCCAATTGGGTAGGGCCAACTTCGAGAAAGAGGTCAACCGTCGAATCCGACGGCTATCGGCGATCGGCTGGGCAGCGTTCGGGAAGTTGCGCGGTATCTTCTCGTCCAACTTACCACAGTGTCTCAAGACGAAAGTCTATGACCAGTGTGTGTTGCCAGTGATGACATATGGCTCTGAGACGTGGTCGCTTACAATGGGCCTCATCAGAAAGCTTACAGTCACTCAAAGGGCAATGGAGAGGGCTATGCTCGGAGTTTCCTTGCGTGATCGAATCAGAAATGTAGAGATCCGCAAGAGAACCAGGGTTACCGACATAGCCCGAAGAATTGCCAAACTCAAGTGGCAGTGGGCAGGGCACATTGCTCGCAGAACGGATGGCCGATGGGGCAAAAAGGTTCTGGAGTGGCGACCGCGAACCGGAAGACGTTGCGTTGGAAGGCCTCCCACTAGGTGGACCGATGACCTGGTGAAGGTTGCGGGGATCCGCTGGTTGCGAGACGCACGGGACCGGTCAATGTGGCGACGCTTGGGGGAGGCCTATGTCCAGCAGTGGACGTCTTTCGGCTGATATGATGATGATGATGAGACAGAAAAAGTAGACCGCGCAGCGGGGCTCCTTCGACCAAATTTTATTTTGAAGTTACTGTTTTAAACATTTGTATTCGCCCACTGTTGGTCGCCCACTTAATATTTCAGTAAGCCATATACTTGGTATTATTATATGGACTGGTTCTGAAATAAATTAATTTTAATTTATTTTTAATTTAATATTCAGTATTTTTTACACCTTTAATTTGAATTTATTTTCGCTCGTTTAAATACTATCCTATTAAAACTTGGTGACATTTTGTGTTTGAATTCCTTCCGTCTTGTGCTTTCTCTAATTTTACGTTCCTCTTGTGATTCATACTGATGAATATACTTAGCAAAATGATTTAGGACTAATATGTATTTTCTTGGTACAATCAATATCTTTAGTTCTTCAAAGTGGTCTCTGCATGAGTCTCTTTGTGACATCCTGACTATAGTCCTTATGGCACGTTTCTGTAAAATAAATAATAATAATCTTTATTCAAACTTAAAATTGGTAAAATTGGATTGGATTGGTTGGATTGGATTGGAATTGGATTGGAATTGGATTGGAATTGGATTGGAATTGGATTGGAATTGGATTGGAATTGGATTGAATTGAATATTGAATTAAATGGGTATTGGTATATTGCTACTTTACCTACGTCTTCTGATTCTTATGTGGTTCCATTTAAATTTGATCAAGATCTGACGAGGAGTTTTTAATTGATCCTCAATAATGCATTTTTATTGTAATATAAGGTAGGTACCAACACTAAAAAGAGAAAAATTAAAACTTTTTTACAAAAAAGAAATAACCAACTTCCAAAACTACAAAGCGAAAAACAACTTGTTTTCGAAAGTCGGTGTCAAACGAAAAAAAATGGTACCAAAGACATCGACTGCCGCAAAAAAAGTTACGTTTAGCTTTGTAGTGTTTTGTTTTGGAAGCTGGTTTATTTTTTTTGTTATGCTACACAATAATAGTAGTTTATGCAATTGTCATATAATAGGGGTTATTAAAACACGAGCGTAGGTTTATCACATGAGGCGAAGCCGAATGTGATAATAATATTACGCGAGTGTTTTAATACCTAATTATATGCCATTGCATACACTATTTTATCTTCACTCATACAGTTGCAATAAAACAAAACTGGAAACGGAAAAATATTTGGTATGGCGGGGAATTTACATTCTCATTGCGCATGACTGCACAGCGCGCGCCTCCTTAGACAATGACAGTACTTCAATGAGCCCATAAGCGCCGATAAATTAAAAAGTAAAAGTGTGCTATAAAAATTAAAAAGTTATTTTATGATGCAGTTGTTTAAAAATCGAAGGAAAATGTTGCACTGTAATGGTTTTTTTTTTAATTTACCTATCCATGAATATAAAGTACGTTTTTATACAATATCTTTTTAATTCATATTTGGAACATTACGTTGTGAGTGTAGATGAAGTATATTCTATTCTAAAACAGCTCTGTGTCTTCCATCTCTGTCTCACACTACCTGTTAGTAACAGACAACAACATATTTAACTTTAACAAATCCTTTGCTGCACACCATGTTGCAACAAAGCATAAACATCAAAGCAAAGCTCGAGCCACGAGCCACTCTGTTAACATCCAGGCAATTTCAAGCCAAGATTTAATTAGTCTGTTTGTTACGTTATTAACTGCGTAATTGCGGGCTTCAGTGGCGTAATTTTAGAACAATTGTCCTGGTTGAAGATCATGGCTAATTAATAACAGCCGTACGTGTCGGTCTTTAAGAATGTGCCATGGCTGTTAGTATTTGTTGTTGAGCGGCAACAGAAATACATCATCTGTGAAAATTTCAATTGCCTAGCTATCACGGTTCATGAGATACAGCCTGGTGACAGACAGATAGACGGACCGCGGAGTCTTAGTAATAGGGTCCCGTTTTTACCCTTTGGGTACGGAACCCTAAAAACGTATAAATATGCAAACCGTCACACAAAGCAATTCGTTTGTGAATATAGAAACTGCCCACTACTTTCATCAAGCCATCCACGGCGAAATATTTACAGCCTACCTACAATTCCGTACACTTCCACCCCAAAAAGGGGACCAGTAATAAAACTACACGGAAGCCAACGAAAGGTCAGATTTACTACACAGAATGGCCGTAGCCGGGTGATTTAATATGTATGTTGTAGAGTTGTGTCGCGATAGAGATACGGTTTATGAATAAGTGAAATGGACAACTGTGTACCTTTTACATGTATATTTTGCTGGACCATTTAAATATGCACTTTGTGTGTAGTTTTTGAAACACTGACTTTATTTAAACATAAAAGGGTAAAGTCAACTTATTCGGACCAGGTTTCTGAATAAGATTCATTTATATTTAAACTAGCTTCTGCCAGCGGCTTCGCGCTTTCTGCTATTCCAGACTAAAATCTATCTCTGTGCCAAATATCATCCAGATCCGTCCAGCCGTTTGAGCGTGAGGATGTAACAAACATACACACTCACAGAGTTTCGCCTTTATAATATTAATATTATTATTAAATAATAATAAATAATATTAATAATATAATATATTAAGTGTGATAACTAAACTATCTGAGCCATGACACTGAACGAACACAGATTGAAATCAAGTTACGTTTGTAATGTAGTACCAAGTGCAGGAGAGATATTTTGGTTCCCTATGCACTTTTACACCCACACACACACACACACACACATACACACACACACACACACACACACACACACACACTAACACAAATACACACACTGTCTTAGATATGTACGATTATGTTAATTCATCGATAAAATTTATATTTCAGCTATTTTGCACTCAGACCCTATTCTGCCCATTTGGTGTATTAGGTGAAGTGTTCTTGAATTTACTTCAAAATCACTACACCAAAGAAAAGAAAAAAAAGAGAAGTATTTAGATTTTTGTATTTTATTGTATTTTTCTTTTAAAAGTGAGCTGTCAATACAATACAAGGATTGCCAGTTCACTTTAAATTCATTTAATTTAAATTTTTAGCTTAATAACTAGACAATACTTAACAAAAAATGTTTATAAAATTAGTTAATATAGTACACAAATTTATTTATTTATTTAATAGTTCATGTACAAAAACGCACAGAGGCGGACTTATTGCCTTAGGCATTTTCTTCCAGTCGGCCTTTGGGTGATGGAGAGACAAATAGAGGTGGGTGCATAATTAATAATAAATCATGATAGAAAGAACGAAAACACATTTATTTGACACAAGCCAGATAACACAACACAAACATTAAAAAAAAAGAAAACTTAAACGACAATAATATAAAAAAATAAAACAATATAAACTAAAATTGTGTGTCCCATGGCTGCGCCAAATAGGACCAGTTCAGCAAAATAAATAAATAATAAATACATACACAAAAATATAAATAAACTTAATACACGAATATACACAGATAATTGAAGAACATTAACGCTGTGACGATACTACTGCCAGCTTTCTACACCATATCACCACCATTATCATATCTTCTACATTGTGGTCTACTGTTTAAAAATTCTTCATAAACATGTACGAGTCCGTGTTCCTCTAAAAATATGAATTTACTCAAAGCAAGCACGTTCACATAGATGCAATGCGATGTAATTCGATCCATCTGCACGGCACTGTCACCACCATTCAAAATTGTAGGAAATGGGGCGTCATGAGAGAAACACTGGTACTCAGCTGAATCCGGTTAGACTGGAAGCCGACCCCAATATAGTTGGGAAAAGGCTAGGAGGATTGATTTTTTGGGGCGTCATGAGAGAAACACTTCTTGAGGATACTTCGTATATTTTGCTTCGTTAAACACAAATTACAGATTTATTATTTCGTATAATAACGTCTTCATCTAGTTTCTAATCAACCGCCATATTTTTCTCTCTAACCCTATCTCTTTCAATACGTGCGCTATGTCACCTATCGATAAAAAGACAAAATACAAAAATTATTTATTTCAACTAGGCCACTAAGCGGCAGTTTTGAACGTCAAAAATATAAATTTAAATGTAATAATAATTGATTCCACCGTCCATTCAGAAAAAGTTATAGGAAAGAACGAACAAGAAAGTCCACACTAACTCTTTTAAAAAAAGTGTTTTACAACATTTACTTACATACATAAATACATATACGTGAAGACGTTGCATCCAGCACTACTATACTACGTATAGGTATAAAGTATTACAAGCACTATCAGGTAAATTCATTTATTTGATAAATAGGAACATGCTTCTCACAAACTTAAAAATATTGCAAACATAGGTAAATTACTTAATTCAACAACACTATTTAAATTTCGTTGCGTCATCAGAGAGGTCCCTTAAAGTTATATTCAAATAAGATTCTTGATTTCACTTGACATATACGCTTTAGAAAAATTGTGACGCAATCTCTGAGAAATTCACTTAGAAAAATGTAGGAATGTTATGAAACAAGTTTATTAAATACCTAAGGAATAGAGCAACTGTATGTTTGTATGAAGTTTTAATAACATACACGGGGAGATAAAGACAAACTGCAAGATCATGTCAAGCAGTTATGAGATTTCATATGTTTAAACCCCGACGGAAAAAGATGGGTGTTGTAAGTTTGACTTGCGTACCTGTGTGTTTGTGTATCTCTCTGTGGCATCGTAGCTCCTTAATGGATGAACCGATTTTGGTTTCGGTTTTTTGTTTGAAGATTAGAGTAGAGAGAAGTTTTATAGAGAGTGTTCTTAGCTATGTTTATGAAAATCGGCCGTTCTAAAGTTATGGGCGTTTTATTGTTTGAATAGGTGTGTTTTCACAAGATATTGTGTCATAATTACGTGTTCAGTAGATTGTCGATCGAAGCGTGTCTACTACTAGATACATTATGTTGCATGAAATAAAAATGAGTCGCGGGATTTTTAAATTTTACTTGTCTAAGTAGGTATAATGGTTTTCTATAATGAGAAACCAGAATACTTAAAAAATATGAAATTCACTTTACTGTCTATTATCATCTTTCTTTTCTATTATGTATTTGTTTCGGAGTAAAAAAAACATATCGTGAGGAAATCGGTAGGTTTGTCCTAGAACCAATATTCCAAGACATGATTATTACGTTTATCGACGCTCACTGGACCAGACTATCCCTTAACTATGTCTTATTCGATTTCACTGAAAGGAGACCTGAGTTAGTCAAGCTAATAGAAACCTACCACCCAGTTTCCGAATTAAGAAATCAATAATCACACTATAATGCGACAGTGGAGTTTGAAAAATTCTCAACTTCAAATTCTCAATAATGAAACCCGCTATTCGTATGCCATATTTTACTAAATCGTTATAACTTCCATGTATAAATCACAAAGGCTACCCTCTATAACATGGGATTTATATAACTGAAAATGTATGTGAACTGTTATAGGATTACCAACATTTCCCTCACGTCTTACCCTTCGAAGGCGTGATATGTTATGTTTACAAAGGCTCTAACTTACCTCAAATCTTTTACAAGCTCGACACAACACTACAATTTTCGTTCAACAACATTCAACACCCAGTTCAAAACAGCTCATTCTGGAACATTGCAGCTTATCTATAGGCTATAGAAGGTTCCAGAACCTTCCAGATACATCGAGCTATCTAACTAATGGCCTCAGAGGTACCTTCCCCAGTACCGAGGCAGCCATTTTAACTCAGAAAAGCGGAAATTATTCGCCATAACGGGCAAGTCTGATGCCTTAAATTTTGTGAGGAGGGTATTTTAGCTGGCGTAAAATCTAGATGTTTGTTTGGGATTTTAGAGAGTTTTTTGACAGTAAAATGAGTAAATGAAACCCCGACGCAAAAACGACGGGGTATTATAAGTTCGACATGTCTTTGTGTGTGTCTGTCTGTGGCATCGTAGCTCCCGAACGGATGAACCGATTTTGATTTTGTTTTGTTTGAATGGTTACTTTGTCGAGTGTGTTCTTAGCTATGATTGTTTAAAATCGTTTGACCCATTCAAAAGTTATTCGCATTTTACTCTTTGAATCTGGGTTTTCTCGCAAGATATCATGTCATAATTACGTGTTTCCATAGATTGTTGATTGAGCGTGTTTACTACTAGGTATATTATATGTAGTTTAAAAACATGAAATTAAACTTAACTAAGTAAATAAAATAAACTGATGTAAACGTTGGCGGTTCCCCGACGCGAGTACGAGGTATATTTTTTTTGTTTTTTAGAGGTTTTTGTGTCGGGGGCTTTGTAATTTTTTAATTTTGTTGTTGCAGAATTTGGAGTAATTTAAGATTTTCTTTAACGTTTTTAAAGTAAAAACTTCTTACCCGCGTAGAGCGATTTTTTGTAGTGGCAAAACTCAAGGGTTAACTTCACCGACATGCTTATGTGATGAGTTGCGCCATACAAAAAAATAGAATAACTGACCGCTGATAATAATAAACAGGACGCACAACGGAATTCTGTAGGGAGTCCCAATTAAAAACATTATGTACTCGCAATACATTATCATCTCGTCTGCATTTCGGTTTCTCTAGGATGATAGTAAATTGGAGTGTATCAACTTCATACTTGAAGTACTGAAACAAGCTTATGTCAACTGCTACACCTGAAGAAAAAAAGAATATTTTGTCCTAATCTAGCCCAGGCAATGGAGAGGGCTATGCTTGGAGTATCCTTGCGTGATCTAATCAGAAATGTAGAAATCCGCAAGACAACCAGGGTTACCGACATTACCCGAAGAATTGCCAAACTTAAGTTGGCAGAACGGATGGCCGATGGGGCAGAAAAGTTCTAGAGTGGCGACAGCGAACCGGTAGACTTTGCGTTGGAAGGCCGATGACCTGGTGAAGGTTGCGGGGTTTCGCTGGTTGCGAGACGCATGAGACCGGTCAATGTGGCAACGCTTGGGGGAGGCCTATGTTCAGCAGTGGACATCTTTCGGCTGACATGATGATGATAATGATGATGAATCCGGCCCTTGGTATACCTGGGTTCCTTTCATGCAAATCCATTTAGACGTGATTGATAAATTGACAATATTCCAGACACACATATCTTATTACACATAATGCTTTTAAGTAGGAACAAGCAAGCTTTGGCAACTACATCTTCCTGTCTTCAAATAACAGCACACTTTAATCTTGAGAACTACTCTAACATTTGTTACAAGATACTCCTTCAAAATTCAGTTGTTTCACATCCAGTACGGAGCATCCATTACACCGGATAGCATTTTAAAACGCCCAACAATATTTTTAAAGTAATCTGTCATGGCTCTAAGTCTACTACTAAAAATTCTGTTGGCATTCTCTTTTTCATTTCGTACACTGGCAACCAGAAAAAAAATCTACAGGCAAAGTTTAAAGTTACCTTGAAGCACGTGACCTTTTAAAAGAAAAGGCTGAAAGGCTGTGCAATAAAGGTGTTCGTGTTCTTACTGTAAGTGTTATACTCTGGATTTAATCCATTTGGCTTCATAGAAAGGATTGATTTCTGATTGTAGAGGGCTAACACTAAAATTGTAGTAACAGATCTGGTGACTATTAGATATTATCAAGAACAGATCCTATCCAAGGATTCATATCATCAAAATTTAATTTGAGTAAATGTTTTTGCTCTATTTTGGATACAAGAATCCCTTTGACATCGTAATTGCAATTACTCTTTCCACTTCCAGCAGTACGATTTCAGAAATAATAATTCGAATATCAGTTCATATTTTCTATCACCCTATTTCAACTTTATTTTCTCGTACTTAGATTTTATTGGTAACAATTAAACGAACTTAATTTGAAAAAGTTCTACAAAGTCGTTTCTTCAATTTTACAGCTACATTAATGGTTGGCTCCGAAGGCAGTTTTAGAGTTACTATTAAGAGTCGGAATGGTTTTGATCAGAGCTAAACCTCAGTTTAAGACCTAGACGTTTAGATCTTGAGTGTGTGTTGCCAGTTTTATGTGGCCTTTAGTGTGTAACATATAATTCGGTCTAACACTAGTGATGTTTCTGGGCAATGAAAATATTTCTTTTTTTTTATAATCTATAGGCTCGCGTTTGACCACTATAAAATTTTAAGATGAGTATAGACTAGAGCAGGAGTTAACACACTGTGCGCCGCGACTCCACGGTGTGTCGTGGTGCTCTCTCACGGGTGTCGTTATACATAATTATGCTAACTGGCTATTCTGTAATTGCAGTAATAAAGTAATAGTACAGATTACAAGTCAAATGAGAAAATGATAGGCGAGTAAGTATTTCAAAACTTTAGCAACGATTTGAGAAGTTATGCACAGAAAAGCGAGCTCATTTGTTCCTAATAAGCAATATTTTTTCAAGCAAAAAGAAAAACATAGTTATTAAAACCTTAACTGCCAGATGACCAACAAACAATACATTTTCTATTGCGTCTCATTGTCTGGCAGTTAAGGTACAAGGGCGTCGTCACAAAAAATACACTATGTAAGGTAGTCACAGTATAAAAAAGATTGGGAAACCCTGGACTATATTTACTAGCATTTATTTGTAACAGAACATCGAGCATTCGCTGTTTTGAAATTTACTAGAACCACACGACGAACATGACGCTCGATGTTTTGTTACAACCTGATTTTAAAAACCAACGAGCTTTTTGGTGTAATAATTTATCGAGCAAAGCCACGAGCGCGGGTAACGTAGAGTGAGGTCAATAATAACCGCAAGGTACAAATAAATGTTACAGGTATAGTTCTAGCCAAACTTCTTGGCCGCCCTGAAGTTGGGAGCAATGGCTGCGCATTAGTAAATCTCATACAAAAAAAAGTAAATTTAAAAAATCAAAAGACCCGACTGCTTAAAAGGCGAACTAAAAAGACGTAAACAAGAAGAAAATCATGCTGTGCAGTCGGAGGATACATATTCGCAAACTGGCTGACCAAAATCAGATGTATCCTCCGACTGCACAGCATGATTTTCTTCTTGTTTACGTCTTTTTAGTTCACCTTTTAAGCAGTCGGATCTTTTGATTTTTTAAATTTACTTTTTTTATTTATAACTTTTTAGTTATTTTTTTTTAGATTTCGGTACATTTAAACATATATGTGTTATATATTTTTGAAATCACCTCTTAAAACCCTTTATTTTGATACCCCACACGATAGGTTTGGAAGTAAAAAAAAATTTAGTCCCCCACAATATGGCGGCCAAAATCCGCCATTTTTCTATTTTCCAATTTTAATGTTGCCAGTGACACTCGCAGGGTTGAGACGAATCGATTGACGTATGAATCATCAAAATCGGCCAACGACGTTTGGTCTCTGGAACGCCACATAGGAACAAACATACATACATACTTACATACATACATACATAGACTGATAAACACATTACCCTCCTTCGGCAGTCGGGTAAAAACAGCACCGATCCGTGCCTTGCGCATCGGAAATCCAACTTCAGGGTGGCTCAGAAGTTTGGCGAGAACTATAATTGCTCACTGGCCGTGAAGATCCACGAGCTCCTGAAGGTAGATTTGGTATTATAGGATTACAATATAACCTTGACATAAATAATACGAGTAATTTCTTGTAAAAGGTTTCTGAGGTCAGACAAGACATCTTTATCCTCGCTTTTATCCTAAATAAACAATTCAGAAAAATGTTCAATCCATCAGTTTCTGAAATGTAATCTATTTAAAAGTGTGTCCTACATGACTGTTTGTGGACATTTTGCTTTTGCTCCACTATTTACAAAAGCTTGCATTATTATCATTTAATAGCATATTTACCTAGACTTGTTTCATAATCATCATTACAGCCGAAAAACGTCCAGTGCTGGACAAAGGCCTCCCCCAAGTTTCGCTACACTGATCGGTCATTGACCTGTCCGAAACTTTTTTATGATCCAGCATTTTTTTTTTTTTGGTATAGTCTCGCGCTTGACCGCTATCTCACCTGATGGTAAGCGATGATGTGGTCGATGGTGAAGCACGCTTGCCTAGAAGTAATCTATTCACTCTTGACTTAAAGACCCCTAGATTGTAGCTATCGGGAAATACAGACATATATTGAAAGTATTTCCAAAACGTTTAGTGCGTGTGGGTGGGATGTCCACCATGTAGTAGGACCCGTAGCTATTTCAGGCTTTTAATTAAAAACAGAAAGTTATTTTTAGACTTTTATGAATAGTCCGATTCTGCTTTAATAAGCTATGTTTAGTTCAATTAACTTAACGAAGATTGCTAAAAACGATAAACGAGCCAACTAAAAGAATAGTATAATTTTCCAAGCCATCAAAGTCTCAAATGGCTTCTAAAATCCCAAAATATATTTCAAGTCGTAATATCATCTAAATTGCCCAAATTGTCACTTTACCGAAGCAATTACAAAGTGATTCAATATTAAAACATTTTACAGTAAAATATTAAGAATCGAAACGAAAGATAATGTAAATTTTATTCTCATTGTAAAACTGAAATGGCTGATTTATAGGAATGATTACCGAAAAGGATTTATCGGGAGAAATAATAGAAGTGGCACCGAATAAGATATTGCTCGCACATTTTTGTAATTTCTTTTAGACATTTTGTTGCGTAGTGTCGTGCCAGTGCTCCCACAGGGGGACCAAGGGTGCCATACGCGGGGTCGTCTGACGCGTGGTCATGGCGTGCAGTGTGTTCTGGTGCGCTGGTGATGGGGGGTACACCCCAAAGGAGGGTCCGGATACGGACAGGCGCGGCGGTTTCGCGGTAAGTGCCAACGCGTGCCCGTTTTCCCACCATAAGCGGCGCAGGAGGACACCGTGGAGTTTTAGTGGGTTGGAGACCCACATAATTGCGCTATCTCCCCGTGTCAGCGCAGTATGCATGAACACTTCTCCACGATAAAAGAAAATAAAATTGTCGCGCCAGTGCGGTATACCTAGTGGAGTCGCGTCGCGTCGCTTCGGTTTGTTGACGCGGATTTACGTTTAGCGCGGTCTTACCGGTTGACGTCAAAACGTCAGTCTTGCACCAAATATGCCTTGTTCTATTAAAAGTGTCTTGTTTATTAGTTGTTCACTTTAAAATATTTGTAGATTTAAAAGGTTATTTTCTCTTCTTAAGAAAATTATTGCAAAAAAACAGTAAGCGTTTTTTGTCCCTTTCAATTAAACCATGTATTAACACTTATAATCATTATGTAGCAAACTACATTATTGGCGAGGTTTCTCATTCTTGGCATATTCCCCAGAGACCGAGTGGTTTTTTTTGAAAAATTGAGAACCTCCTCCATTTTTTGTGTCGGTTTATAAAAAGTTGCCTATGACAAACAGCGATACTGAACACTCGCGATCAGTGAAATTAACCATTTAACTGAACCCTTAAGGACCTTCCATTTAAGTGCCGCAAAACAGTTACTTTCTAAAGCATACTCCTTAGTAACGGCTAAGTAAAAAGGACACCAAAAAAATTTATACATGTACATTATTCGTGAAACATGTTTTTTTCGTGTAACTGATAGTTATGCTTTAAAAAATTTATACATGTACATTATTCGTGAAACATGTTTTTTTCGTGTAACTGATAGTTATGCTTTAAAAAAATTATAATAAGACAACATTTTTTCGCTGCTTTTGGATTTTGAAAAAAAAATATCAAGTCGTTTAAAAAAAAAATGTATACAACACAAAAAATTATGGCTAGATTTTTTAATAACTGAAATAGTTGTAAATCAAATAATATTTTAGGACACCAAACAAATTTATACATGTACATTATTCGTGAAACATGTTTTTTTCGTGTAACTAATAGTTATGCTTTAATAAAATTATACGACAAATTTTTTTCGCTTTTTTTGGATTTTGAAAAAAAAAATATCAAGTCGTTTAAAAACAAATTGTATACCACACAAAAATTTATGGCTAGATTTTTTTAATAACTGAAATAGTTGTAAATCAAATAATATTTTAGGACACCAAACAAATTTATACATGTACATTATTCGTGAAACATGTTTTTTTCGTGTAACTAATAGTTATGCTTTAATAAAATTATACGACAAAATTTTTTCGCTGCTTTTGGATTTTGAAAAAAAAATATATCAAGTAAGTATAAAAAAAAATTGTATACCACACAAAAATTTATGGCTAGATTTTTTTAATAACTGAAATAGTTGTAAATCAAATAATATTTTGCAAACAAAACTACCCAAAAGGAGGTTCAATAATTACCGAAACAATTTAAAAGCCATTGTGTCTCGTGTGGATACATGTTTCGTGCACTCAAAGTGTTAAACGAAAAAAAATCCTCTTCATAATATTAGATTAGATAAATCAAAATTTCAATCGCAAAAAAAAGGACCTTCAATTTAACTATTCCTGTCATTATCACTGCTTTCTCTAATATACAGGGGGGCCAAAAAGTCGTGGATCAAACGCAAATAGGGGTTAGATGAGGTCATCAGCTGCAAAAAATTGTTCTACGGGAGGTCCTTAAGGACAGAGTTTTTTAGAACCCCTATTAAATTCGCCAAAACTTACAAGTTTACAATACACTTTTCGGTAGAGAATTTGTTTTTCACAGTGGGGTCTGAAGTAAATAAAAAGTTATGATTTGAGAAAAACATATCGTAAAACTTAATATTATCTTCAACACACCACAATAAACAACCATAAATAGCATGTCTAACGCAATCTGGTGAAAATTATAAAAAAGATACAGGATGTAGATTTTTCGAATTTTAATAAGAATTAGTAAAAAAAGACAATTTTCTCATAAAGACACAAAATAAATTATAACTCTGCAGGGGTTGACCTTAAGGTCCTCCCGTAGAACAATTTTTTGCAGCTGAGGGCCCCATCTAACCCCTAGTTGCGTTTGATCCACAACTTTTTGGCCAACCTGTAGTATAATAATACAAACAACTTAAAACATGGCAGAATTTTCTTCTCTGACCGCGTCGCCTCTAGTTGATTGATTGAGTCGTGTTGAAATTCATGCCGTGGTCCTAACGTTAGTCAACCGCAGTGTGACTGATGATGCAGCATTCCGTTTGAGACGCCGGGTGTTATCTCAATGGGATAGTTACTTTATCTTTATTTTCTTTGGGTACGATGAGAATTGACTGGGGAGGTATTCGGTCGGTCACCCGCATTAAAAGTGTTATTATTTTCCGAAGGGAACATTGTGCCGGGATGAAAAGGAGTTTATGACGTAGTATTCCAGTCTATAATCTATCTCTCTGGCAAATTTCATCCCAATCCGTTCAGCCGTTATTGAGTATCAAACATTCATCCATCTATTCATCCGTCCATCCAAACTTTGGAATTGTAAAAAATCTAAATGAAGTCAATAGTCATAGTTCATTAAGTAATGTATTATAGGTATACAAAATATTATAATAATCATAAAAACGTAAATACCAAAAAAAATAAACAGAGACAAAATTATCAATCAATAATCCACACTAGCATTTAATGTTCCCACTGCTGGGATACAAGCCTCCTGCGAGAGTGGATGGATCCATAATCTGCAACGTGGACTGACTTCAGTGCATCTACCAGAGATGTCACATGTTTCGAATTTTTAGCTCCAGGACTTTTGCGCTAGACGACAGTAAACAAGATACGCGCGAAAAACATAACCCTTACTTTGCAGCCGAAAAAGACAGGTGTATACCGTCGTAAAAATACCACAAAAACAAATAAAATGTTACTGGCCCATTTTTTCTGTCCTCCCTGTATACTTCTAGGCGGAGCTATAACAATGTTACCAGAATAAACATACTTAAAAAGTTTTCGACAGTTGTGGGAGCGTGAAAAATAAGTAGTACGCGGTTAGAGTGGCAACACAGTTTGTTGACTTATGAAATAAATTATTTTTCGTCAGGAAAAAGTTTTGTGGTTCTATTTTATTATAAGTATATTTTCTGTTAATTTAAGTTGTCAAAGTATGATAAATGATTTTATTTCTGTAAGTTGGTTTGTACAAACACTTTTACATGTCGATCATATTTTTTTAAACTAGATAAGGTCGGCGTTTCCTATCTGACTACTCTGAGAAGAAAGGCCGAAACAAACTCAGAGGTCACAGTCTCTTTTAAAGTCCAGATAAAATCTTGGTTAGATCATGTGAAGACCATGTAGACTGATGTCTGAAATGGTCTTTTGAGGAAAGAACCAGCCAGATTGAGTGGACCTGTCCAGTCAGTGCACGCATTTGTCAATAACCGTGCAATTCAACTCAGAGTTTAAGGAGGTCGACGATTCGACGAACAATACCAAAAAAAGGACATTCGTGTAGGCCGCATAAACTACTGAAACTGCCAGACCATGATTAAAAACTAACTTAGATAAATTAAAAAGAATGATCCACATAGTCTTCACATTCACAATAATTAAAATAAAATAATATTGAACAATAGTATGAACAACATTGATAAACGTTGACGATAAATAATGAAGTTATAATCGATGCGAACTATAGTGTAACTCTAAAGGCATGTTTCATGACTCTAATTTCAAATAAAGAGTCTCAAAGATCTACATATGCTAGTCGGGACCGAAGTCATGACGTAACGTGCTTTACGAGGCACGGAGGAATCTTGGTTCTCATCCATGGAGTATGAACCAACTCGACAAGCTCTGCATATGAACTGTGACTATTATTAGAAAGAAAGAAAGAAGAAAAGAAAGAAAATTCATTTATTTGCCACAAGCCACTAGAGCACACAATATAAAAAAAAGAAAAACAAAAAGAAAACTTAAAACTACACAGTAACAACAGTAAAAAACAGAAAAAAAAACAATATAAATATGAAATTGTGTGTCCCATGGCTGCGCCTAACTGGTCCTAACCAGTTCAGCAAAATATCGCGCAACTAGTGCCCGACGCTGGTTTTCAACTGGACCTGTGACTGTGACGTGACGGACATAAAGCAGTTTTATAGTGACATAATATGTATGTAAAAAAAGTACTTATATAAAAGATAAAAAAGATGTGTAAATTACAATATAAAAGTAACAGATACACCACATATGAATAAATAAGGTGAGTGTGACAGGAAATGAGGTGAGGGTAGGTAGGCTAATACGTCATATTATTGAGGCATTCAGTGCGGCCATATCCAGTTTACGTTGTGCCTCCACCAGATACTGCCGTAAACGTCTTCTAAATGTGTCTATTGTGTTGGTTGTTCTGATCGATGATATTATTAAGCCATATTACGATCTACAAAGCAAAATAAAACTTAGCAACACAATATCGACTGATATTTTTAAAATCAAGGCACTTCAAAAACAAAACCACGATAAACTATTATTATTAAGACAAGAAGTAAAATAACTCATTACTACATCAATAGAAAAATGACATCAACTGGCATTCTTGAAACTCCTGCCAAACTATTTTTCAAAGTAAACTTCAAACCTATTGAGTTGCCACACAATAAAATACGAGGAACCCACATATTTTATCCAACAGAGATCGTAAACTCGGTATCAATGGGATTGGTACCGAAATACCGACATTATTTCAGTATGGACATCACTAAATTAAGGATTTATTTATTTCCTTGCCGTTTAGTTCACTGTGTTAAAAAAAGGGTTTATTTATTTTTAGGAGAAGATCTTTTTATTTTATCAGTCTCCTCGCGTATAAGTAGGTACTTTCGTAGGTTTGTCTCATACTGGGAAGTCAGTTTTGCTATCAATTTAGCTGACTAGCTTATCTTTCTCAAAACATAGATCGAAGAATTGTACTTATTATAGCTTAGTCCAGGACATAGGCCCCTCATTCTCCATGTTTCGTTGGGACGAAAATTTGCCACGAACGGAGAGAGATCAGCAACAGGACCATTGGATTATCGTGAGAAGAGAGTTCGTGGAGTTACTTGAAAGTTCTTCTACCTAAAGACCTACCTAAGCTTTCAAAAATACCTTTAAATGGTTCCATTATCATCATCATCATATCAGCCGAAAGACGTCCAATGCTGGACATAGGCTTCCCCTAAGCGTCGCCAATTATTTTAGTTTGACAATAACATTTTGACTTAATAATCGAACCCGGCACCCTTTTTTTTGTTCCGTGACGGAAAATCCCCACTGGATGTCCTCCGCCCTGGAGGAGGGAGAGGGAGGGTCTGTCAGACTCCTACTGATTAAAAACCACCCCAGTGTTCCATGTCACACCTTCGCCGGGGACCGCGGGAACCTAAGCTAAGTACTCGCACTCGACCGCGATACTAGCAAGGCATTTAAACAACAGTGACAGATAGGACTATAGGACCAGCACGGTCTTTCAGTCTTATCGAGGTGGCTTGGAAGAAATCAGTGGAATAAGCTTCTAGGGGTGAGTGTTTCATATAGATCTTTATAACCACAGCTGATCCCGCATGAGCACTACCATCAGGATGAGGAGTACTATACACATGGTAGTCTTTGATAAAGAACGAGCTGCGCATGGTGGCATGAGTTTCGGATATGAGTGCAAGTCGAGTTTGTTACTTGAGAGTATGGTTTCAAGTTCCTGGATTTTCGGGGAGAGTCCATTGATTGGCGATTGTTATGGTCAATAGTCCCATAAGCTATCTGTTGACACATCTGGAATAACTATCTGTAGGTCATACAAATATTTGTTCCGTGCTGGAATCGAACCCGCGATCCGCAGTGCAGCAGTCTATCGCTCAACCACTGCACCAACTGTGCGCCCATTCAAATACTTATTCTCGGGTCAGTTTATCTCTCCATCACCTAAAGGTCGACTGCTAGAAAATGTCTTAGGCATTAAGTCCACCTCTATACTTTTGTGTGCGTGAAGTTTAAATAAATAAATAAACAACTTTTAATCATATAAATGGAAAAACATAAGCTGCTAATAAAACCTGTACATCGCAAAGCAAAGAAAATAAATATTTATATTTGAGACATTTAAAATCTCATCACAAACACAAAATGAATATTACAAAAGAAAAATCTTAATTTTTCCAACAACGCAATATCCTGTTAATTCTGGCAGATCTCATTACCTCGGATAATTTGTTTTCTTACGATTCGCAATGATACGGACGACGTCTAATTAAGAAAATCATATTTTGTGGGGAATGAAAATGTTGGCAACCCCGCAGTGGTTAAGTGAGACTCGTACCTCACTTAACCACTCGGGGTTACAAACATTTTCTCGGAGTTCAAAATCCTTTATTCGCATTAAAATGTTGGTATTACTTTATTTACTTTACGTTGGTATTCTCTAAGGAATGAATGGAGTTTACACACACGTTTTACTAATAACTTATAACAATTAACTCGGCATAATCTCGAACTTCTGACTCGCTACTAAGAATTTTATTTTCTATCGACTGATTGAAACCTACACGTACCGAAACTGGATACAAGTTTTCATTAAAAACTCGAACTCACGCACAAAGGATTCCGTACCACTATAGTTAAAACGGCAAAAATATCACGTTTGTTGTATGGGAGCCCCACTTAAATATTTATTTGATTCTGTTTTAGTATCTGTTGTTATAGCGGCTAAATAAATACATCATCTGTGAAAATTTCAACTGTTTAGCTATCGCGGTTCATGAGATACAGCCTGGTGACAGACGGACAGACAGACTGACAGACGGCTCGTGGAGTCTTAGTAATAGGGTCCCGTTTTTACTCTTTGGGTACAGAACCCTAACAAAAACATAGTCCTGCTGTTGGAAATAACCTCCCAAATTGCATGCTACTAACTTTGGTAGCACTCTAATCCATCTTCTGCAAACCACTATGTAAAGATCGGCACTTCACAGCCTAAGCAATAGCTCTAAGCCTCCTTTCCGGTTCGATGTCCCAAAACTTGCAGCCAAACTTACCTGCACGTCACCTATTGCCACCGACGATTTCATGATTGTATTAATTACCTACTTTAAGATCTGTATTGCTATAATGTATGCACCTTTGTCACCATTTATAATCCTATGAAAAATAGTTCAGTATTATTCGAGCATTCACTAGTTGTTCCGTACTATTCTTTAATTATAATATTTTCAATATTATTAGCTAGCACAAGACTACAGAAATATAATTTACTCTCACTTTATTTCTTAATAAATGATGTATCAGCCACAATATATCCGAACGCACCTTAAGCAGCGACAAGTGCTGCCACCTATGTAAAATCTCTCTCTTGTCAACCGGTCGCGAACCAACACGCAGCTTTTAGCTGGCGCTCCCGAATTAATTATAAAAACGCGATAAAACGACATAAACTACAAATACAAGGCCAACACGAGATTCAGCACGTCCTAGAACGCAACCAGGAGCTATCATCATCTGCCGGGGTACCCCAAGGAGAAGGAAGCCTGGAAGCGGATCGACAAGTGCAGGTGAGTGGTTGATACATTTCACTCAGCTTCTTCTACACTAGTTTCGTTTACCATCAATACCACACCTTACATGGCGACCCTGCCAAATTAATCTAAACGTGCTAAGCAAACTAGAGACGTTGAGCGGGACTGTGGACACAGTACCATTCGATAAGTAACGAAACATATTGGTGAAAATGGGACGAGTATTGATTTATTATGCCCACGGACTAGACGTCAGGAGGAGCTTGTACCTAAATAATAACAGCCGCACTGGTCGATCATCAAGGTTAAGCAACGCTTGACGAGGTCGGTTCGTGGATGGGTGACCATTTCAACATAGCGAGTTTCCTCCGTGCCTTGGAACGCACGTTAAGTCGTTGGTCCCACGGCTGTCATTTGAAGATCTCTGACAGTCGTTACGTGCGAGTGCCACTGTTGATTCTGGCTTTCAGGAGTTGCAGTGGTTTGGGAATAGTGCGGTGGGTTTGTCCCAAAAAAGTCGTTACGAGTAGTCAGAAGCTTGAGATCTGACACCAGTCTTGCCAAGGGGTACCGTGTTACCCAGTTACTTGTGGAGGTCAGATAGGCAGTCGCTCCATGTAAAACACTGGTACTCAGCTGAATCCGGTAAGACTGGAAGGCGACCCCAATAAAGTTGGTAAAAAAGGTTAGGCAGATAGATGGACTAGACGTCAACGCGAGGGTACGAATCATCCACAAAAGTGGGCAAGCAGTAGTCTAAGGACGAAGTTGCAAAGTTTTAGAAGAGCCGGGCAAACTTAAATATTTGTCGTGCTAGCGACATGAAGAAGCAGACGACTAAGCCTTCTCTCGCCTTTTTTAATATTCAATCATTTTATAAGTGAGATGATGAAGGATATGTCGGGGTTTTCTTGCGTGATTGAATCAGAAACGAAGCCATCCGCAGGTGAACCAGGGTTAACGACATACCTCGAAGAATTGTCAAACTTAAGTGGCAGTGGGCAGGAGTCATTGCTTGCAGAACAGATGGTCGATGGGTTCTGGAGTGGCAACAATTGGGGGAGGCCTATGACCAGTGAACGTTTTCTGAAATGATGATGTTGACTTGATAAGTTACTTTCTATGGCGAGAACGTTACCACAATAACCAAAAGAAAATAAACCAGTTAAAATAACACAATAGTAGTAGTTTATGAAACTGTTGCATAATAAGGGGTATTAAAACATGAGTGTGTGTTTAAAAACCGAGCCGTATGCGAGGTTTTTAATAGTTTCACACGAATGTTTTAATACCTAGTTATGTGCAGTTTCACACACTACTTTATCTACACTCATACATTGGGATTGGACCTACTAAATAAAAGAAAAGAGTAAGAAAAATTCAGTACAGCAAAACGTATGAATGGCGCCAAAACCTAGCACATCATCGCTAAAGCGGGAACATTCCACAGACAAGTAAAAATTGGAATCAAAACTTTTTATAATAATATGTACTATAAAAATGGCGCGCCCCTCATACTCTTACCATTACAAAAATATAATTGATGGAAACTCCTTGGTGATATTAACTTCTTGGATGTGCCCTGTATCGTAATAGAAAAAAGAATAGTTTTATAGCATTATATTGTTAGAAAAAAGTGTTATATTAAGATTCTATTTTTAAATTTCGGTATTGTGTTTATAAAGTATGTCAATATAAATTCGTTTTGAAGTTTATAATTCGTATATTACAGTATCAGAGTACATACAATTAATTAAATTAAAACCTCCGTCATAACGGAGTCAGCGAAAATAAATAAAATGAGAGTAGGGTACGATTGTTTCGATCCGACCCTTCCATTGGCCGGAGTAACACGTTCTACAGAAACAGTCGCAAAGATTCGACACGCGTGTTATTGGACCCGATTTGTTTTACGCTATGTCGGGTCCATATCGAGGAGATTTTGATTCGATTAAATGTTCTGTATAGATGAAGTAACTTTCTATCAGTGATTATACGATTGTAGAAAGTTCAAAGCGAATATACCATGTCTGTTCGATCAATTCCGTTTTAAGGATCTACACTCTGTCGCCTCGATAAAGGAAGAAAAGTCTCTATTAATAAATACATAAAATAACGGTTTTTCCCGATAGGCAGAAACTACAGAACGCCACCTGCTACGATCCTTACATCATTATTATGGTTGATTTATTTTTGATTTATTTTAATTCAATTTACTTTTTTTATTTTATTTTATTGTAATGTTGATTTAATTTTGTTCTAATTTTGATCTAGTTTTGATTATGATTTGTTTTAATTTATTTAGTAGTAAGTGTTTTTATATATGTGTGCATGTAAGATTCACATCGAGTAGATGTCAATCAGATTTTTTGTGTAGTACTTAATTTTTTTGCACGTGTGATTGTACATCAGTTTTGTGAATTATAATAAAAAAAAAAAAAAACATTTTTAATGTTTCACTTACGTTCATACATCTAGTCATACACGCTCGCCGGTTATGAGTACTGCGCACGTGGCCTTTCTGAAGAACCTCACCAATAATGTCTATGTATGCCTTTCTTGGGCGTCCCCTCCCGGAGTTTGCATTGACATCTGCCTTATAAATACCTTTCGTTAATCGTTTTTCATTCATCCTCCCAACATGGCCAAACCATTTTAGCATACTCTTTTAAATTTTTGTCACTACATCTTCTCTCCCTAGCCTCTATTAATTTACTTTTCATTTAAATGTGTATTTGGTTTCAGCTTTTTAAATGCCAAAGGGTAGCGCGTTCAAGAGCTTTATTGTTGAGACAGCGTATGAATTGGACATAAAACCAGTGCGGTATGATGGAATTTGTAGGAGTACATTTTTGAAAGCCCGAAGTTTACCACTGTGAGAACTGCCCAACACTTTGAAATAAGTTTTTAGATAATCGGGAGCACAAGGATCGTCTGTAATAGTGAAGAGCAAGCAGAGAGATCTAAGGGACATCCTGGGACGGTAAGGCAGCCATTTAAGTTGAGAAAGGTAGGAAGAAATGTGATTGTATTTACGAAGGCCAAAAACAAAACGAATACAAATGTTGAGAAGACCATCCAATTTATTTAAAACTTCTTGGGATCGATCTGGATAACAAGCATCAGCATAATCAATAATGGGAAGCACAAGTGAGTGGACCAAAGTGATTTTGGTGCTAGATGGGAGGAAATGCTTGAATCTATTTTGAGACCGCAGTAAGAACATGACTTTTAACGTAATTAAATAACAAGTTATAACTGCCAATTTGATGATTCTAAGTGGATTCAAGTTGGAGAATGTCCAAATCGAATCCCCTCAGCCTTGACCTGAAATATGAACCATAAGTCCATTCTTGGGAGCCAATGCTAATGGTTGGGTTTGACTACGTGAAACGTCAGTAGCATATTTCAATCCCATACTTATTGGACTTTTTGACAATGGTTTTTCCTGATATGTCTCGGCTCTCGAAGTCAAATAGTTGAGAACTGAAGAAGAGTCTGTCGAAGAACTACCTAGGTACTGATGGCTAAGAATAGTTACAGCACTGATAACAATATTTGTGTTTGATAAATTTAGTCTTGCATATATATTTTTTACCGATTGTTTGTGAATATGTGATCATTGTAGGCCTTCTAAATTTCTAGATGCTTATTTCCAGGTTGCCTGGAAGAGATCGCGGAATGCGATAAGGCCTCCCATTGTATACTATAGTATTAAGTTTCTTTTTTTCTTGTTTATTATGGTGTACAATAAAGTGTATATAAATAAATAAATAAATAATAAATAAACATTTGTTAACTTTTTATCTCGTTTATACAATTTTCTTTTTCTTTCTTACGACTTATTGTCGGGCCTACGTTGTCCCCCCAAATCTAAGCACTAATGTTGTAACATGGAAATATTGTAAAATCAAACCATTTTTTTAAAAGAGTAACCGTGGAGTTTCTTCTCCATAGGAAACGAACCGTGCACCTTTTGTCGACGTTTTATAAGTGCCCATGTAAAATAAAAAAATGATTTAATTGATTTGATTTAAGAAGCTGATCTTTCAAAGCCATTAGGGTATTCCATGAGTAATCCGAGCTCCATCGTCGCCGAGTTGCCAGCTTATCGGTTTTTTATCGGTTAGATTTCGGGGAGTGGGCGATGGAATTGCATGATCTAATTCCACCCAGCCCGTTTCATCATCGGACTACCAGACGTACGGCGATGCACCATAGGGACATGGTGGACTTCCCACCCATACGCACTAAACGTTTTGAGAATACTTTCATTATGCCTACAGCTAAGGAGTGAAATTCCCTGCCGGAGTCTGTGTTTCCCGATAGCTACAACCTAGGGGTCTTTAAGTCAAGAGTGAATAGGTTACTTCTAGGCAAGCGTGCTCCATCGTCGACCACATCATCGCTTACCATCAGGTGAGATAGTGGTCAAGCGCGAGCCTATAATAGATAAAAAAACATAAATCTGAATTTAAACCTGGTTAGTGCCTAAATTCTAACCTTCATTCTTCATAGATAAGAGTAAAAATTTTGCGAAATATGCCATCTCTTTAGCGAAATATGCCTTCCAATAACTGCCCCAGTTTTCCAATAATTCTGCCATTCCCTTCCGAAAATAGAAATATATTGTTATATTAGCAATTTGAACTTCGAACAAGTATTGTTAAAACTCTACCTATGTTTCCGACACAAACTATTTGGTAAACTCCTAACAACAACGGCCAGCAACAAAAAACAAACCAAACTTTTTCTAACAATCCGGCCTTAATTACACCGCAACAAAAACAGATTAAAACTTTTAAAAAGGCTTGAATTATAGCCGAATTTACAAAAGTTTTTCGATGAAAAACATGTAGCCAATTATTTTGACAATTATGATGCGGTCAGTAATTTACATATTTATTGAAATTATGAAAACTGATTCAGGTGTAGATTATAATATTTATTTGTATATTAAACCTTTAATGCAAGCTATAGCAATTTATTTTTATTTAAAACTAGCTGTTTCCCGCGGCTTCGCTCCCGTGGACCACCCCACAGGACCCGTTTTCGGGATAAAAAAATATCCTATGTCACTCAGGAATAATGTAGCTTTCTATTGGTGAAAGAATTTTTCAAATCGGTCCAGTAGTTTCGGAGCCTATTCGGTACAAACAAACAAACAAAAAAATCTTTCCTCTTTATAATATTAGTATAGATGAATAATACTCAGCTTATTTGCATTCATACAATTATATTATTTAATTAATAGCTTCGCAGCGGCTTCACCAGAGTGAGAGTTGAAAATTATTCGACGGGCTTTTGGAGTCTTAAGGTCTATCCACACATATCAGGGGTGTGCCCGGGACGTGACAGGGCCGGGGCCCGTCAGGGGTTCAAAAAAATATCGGTGGGAACATTTTATATGAACTGAACTTTTTCATATAAAATGTTCCCAACGATATTTTTTTGAGCCTCTGACGGGGCACGGTCTGTCCACGTCCCGTGCACGTCCCGGGCACGGCCCTGATATGTGTGGATAGACCTTTAAGCTACCGGGATGAGTTCAAAATTTCATGAAAAATCTGTTCAGCTTGATTGATTAACAAAAACAAACGGACTTTATAATTTATCTATACTCTTATAATTGTAACTTTGTATGTCTACATGTTTGTAACTTTTCACGTCTCAACGGCTGGATGGATCTATATGAAACTTGGTATGCGTATAGACCATGCCCTGGTTTAGGACATAGGATAGGTATATTTTATCTGAAAGTATATTCCCTTGGGATAATTTGGCTTTAACGCGGGCGAACCTGCTGGCAGAAGCTAGTTCTATAGTATTGATAGGAAGTAGAACTCCTGTTGCTGACAGACGTTAATTAATTAACAAAAAGAGCTTAACGTGTCCAAAAATACATGTGTCCTCATAATCACTTAACTCTTGATCCTAAAAGGGTATAAGTACGCATAATTCTTTACACACAACCCCATGACACGCACTGAAAGATACGGGTCTCGTCCACAGAGCATCGAGTCGACTAGGCGGGCACTTCCAGAGACGGTATTGTCAAAACTTTCTATACAAACCAAACGTGTCAGTGAGTGTCACCGTTTACTCATAGAAATTGACGGAATGTTACAATTATGACTATGGCTATGTTGTCAAAGCCATGGTAAGATTATCACGGACCACCAGCTCCGTCTAAGGACCAGGAGGAGCTCGTGGCTACTAATAACAGTAGCACAAGTGGACTCGTTACTGTGTCGTTTCGTGGCGCGGCGCGGGATACACCAATCATACGAATTTGTTCAAGCCTGCGTCATATCACAACGAGTCTTGTAGCCAATGTCATAAAGTCACGCCACGAAGTATGACGCCTTCAATCTATTAGAAATTCCTCTATGCCTCGGTAAGTACGTTAAGCAGTTGGCTGTTCTTTGAAGATATTTTACAGTTACGGTAATCAGACATATTTGACACCAGTCTAGCCAAGGGTTTTCTTGTTAGTGTTATCTAGTTACTAAGTTATGGTGGTCAGGTAGGCAGGCTCTTCATGTAAAATACTGGTACTTTAGACTGGAAACCTATTTTTTTTTCATTCCTGTGTGGAAAATCCTCATTGGATGTCCTCCGCCCTGGAGGGGTCTGTCAGACTCGTACTGACTAAAAACCAACCCGGTGTTCCATCTCACACCTACGCTGGCCCCCACCCCCTCAACCCCAACCTACCCAACTTAGTTAGGAAAGAATAGGCGGATTCACACTGCCATCGCGACGGTTCCGTGTTCTATGGTCTCATTTACAGTATTGCCCACCAAACATTTTATTTTCGCTTTGTGTGCACATTAAAACTGAGCCAATTTTAATGGAATTATAAGCCCGACAATCCCAAAAGCTGCTGTAGTATTAAACAGTACATAATCCTGTTTAAAGCTGCTACTGTTAGCGATATTAAACAGGTGACCTAAATCTGTAATTCATAGAAATTGTTAGTTCGTGGTGCTCCGCTTAGGCTTACGGTTATTTCGGTGAAAATCGGTGGTGCTATGGCCTGGTCCAGAGTGAGTGTTTGGGGCAAGTACAAGCGCGGTGGCGGTCGCAATCACCGTCAATTTCGCCCGCTATATGGCTCACTGTTTTACTGATATTAAATAAAACCGCTTCTATCTCGACTATGGCAGTGGTGTCTCATCCTATACAAAGAAACTGTCCCGACGTACTGTGCTTATAATTTTTTGTTCATCGATCAAATTCGGTTCCGTTCCACGGATATAGATGGTGATCTATCTATCGTCGTGGAACGGAACCGAACGCGATCGACTTACAAAAAGTAATCGGTATAATGAGATGTAAAACGCTAGTTACGTCGGCAAGGTTTCTTTGTATGGGATGAGGCATCTGTATGCTAGTATTTTATTATCTGTGTCTATTATTTATTTATTTATTTATTATATGCTTTATTGTACACCTTAAAATACAATTATAAAAATAAACTTAAAATTAATACACATACAATGGGCGGCCTTATCGCATTCCGCGATCTCTTCCAGGCAACCTGGTATGGACAGTAATTGTCTGGACATGAAGTGGGGTTGTCATTGGTGTGACAATAAATTTTTTAAAATACTATATTACAATAGATACACAGATAAATACATATGCTATGTAATATATACATAAATACATACATACTAAATATAATGGCAATAAAAATAAATGATGAATGACTCTGACAATCGCAATCACAATGTCTGTTTAAAATCAACACGCTAAGACGAAGACAGCGACAGGTAATGTTCCTTTACGAGTCTTTTGAACACAGGCAATGATTGAGCACGTTTGATTGGATCTGGCAATGCATTCCACAGACGAGTTGCCTGGACAGTAAAGGATTTATCCAAAAAAGTCGTGCAATGTGATGGAATTTGAAGTCGTAAGTTGTCTGATGACCTAAGAAATTTTGTGTGGGAATCGCGGAGAAACTGGAAACGTTTCTTAAGGTAAAAAGGGGTGGAAGGAGTAAAGAGCACATTATATTATATTATAACTTGTCTATTATGGTTAGGTGACTGATTTTAAGATTATTCGGTGATTGAAATATTCATGAGCATGTTTTTAAACTTTTGATATTGTTACAACTTATATTTACATTTACACGGATGAGAAACTATTGAAAAAACTCCGTATCAGATGAACAATTTTGCCGCGCTTTTTTAAATGCTACCTAGGATGGATAGGATAGATGGACCCCTTTGCCACACTTAGATGCCCATTTGGTCCGTTGTGCGTGCAGGCCTCCTCCTTGTGAGAGGTAACGGGCCGTAATCCACCACGTGGGTCCAGTGCGTGTTGGTGGATTTCACATGTCTTCGAATTTTTGGTTCTAGGACATGCCGGTTTCTTCACAATGTTTTCCTTCACCGTTTTGAGAGCAGTGGTGATTAAATAATTTACACAAAGTAAAGCGGGTTCGAACCCACGACTTACAACTTGTAAGTCGTGGCCGTTAACACTGGGCCACCACTGCTCCCGTAATGCTCCCTATTAGGTGGCCATATTGCATCGCTAGTTGTAGCATACAGTAGAGTCTAGAAGCGTTTCCTCAAGGTAAAACAAAAGACGATCGCGCGCTAGCAAGACATAACTAGAGAAATGTATATCCTGTATAACTAAGATACGGTTCACGGTGTAAGAAATTTATTTCGCTCTAAAAGAATACAATTATTTACTCCTATGAGGGCAAAAAAGATACATTATAATTAAGATAAGCGACGGTTTCGCTAGGTAATAAACTAAAATGAATTTATAAGGACGGTAAAAACTTACATCATCATCTTCCTGCCCTTATCCCATGTTACTTGGGGTCGGCGCAACACTGCGCTGCGTTTGCTTCTTCCATACCGTCCTATCCCCCGTCACGTAATTACTGACTATCTTTTCTTTCATATCACTCCTCACACAGTTCATCCATCTTTTCTTTGGCCTTCCTCTCCCTCTCCATCCATCCATATTTATATTCATAACTCTTTTAGTCCAGGACAAACGGTTTCCTTTGAAATTTTCTGCCACTGGCACCACTTTCAAACTGCCTCTAATATACTCATTTCTCACTTTATCCAATCTCGGTAATGGTACAAACTTACAATTTAAACAAAAACTACAGTATTAATCTACTTAACAAGTTCTAAACAACGATACTCCACTCGATGGGGCACCTCGAAATTGTTTTTTCGTTGCCCCCTTTTTCTGTATGAGAGCTCCCCTTAAAAACATTTCAAATATTTTTTGGCTTTGGGTCAACAAGATACCATAAACTGTGAATTTTGAAGACTGTAGCTCCAACCGTTTGGCTGTAAAAACTGTGTGCCAGACGACGGACACACAGACAGGACAGACAGACAGACGGACACGTGAGTGACAGCAATAGGGATCCGTTTGGACTTTTCGGGTATGGAACCCTAAAAAGTACAAACTAGGTTCAAGACGATTTTCGATGGGCGTGTCCATAGCGAAGGGTAACCAACTCATTAAAAATATTCCTGTAAGATAAGCCAGGAGAAAAACCTATGTCTCATGATTACGCTACGTATATCATTCAAACCGGAACACATCAAGGCAGCTTGGTGACCCGTGACTTTACGGACCCAATATTATGAAAGAAACATAACTAAACTAATTTCTTGCTCAAACAACAGCGAGGCCAAAGCCGTATCATTATAAAATATTATTACATAACATTTTTATGAACCCCTGTACCTACTAAACTGCGACGGTCGCGTAAAAATGTCAATCAACTGAGTAAACTTCAGCAAATGACTTTTATGGCTGACTGTACCACGATCCACGAGATTTTATATCGTGGGGAACAAAGTAAGATGGTATCATGATTTTGTTGTTAATAAACTCAGTTGAGGAAAGCTCTCTTGAAGAGAAGGTAGTAGAATTTATCATATTAACTGCCTTCAATTTTTATATTTATTTATATTTTTTTTTAAACCTTTTTTCTTTCTTCTTTCTTTCTTTCTTAAGGGACTCTGAGGCTCTAAGGTCAAACTCAGATGGTCATACTAGACTCAAACTCAAAATTGGCCACACCTGCCAATCAACTGCCAACCAATCACAACTCTCAAGTTTGGCATAATTATGTTTCTTCAACATGACATATGTGTACTCAATAGAGCAAGAGCCCAAATGCCCTAAATCACTGAATTCCTTCTACACAAAATGTGTGGTAGATATTGAATAATTTTATCAAGCCATCCCACCCACCTGGATAAGCTGGATGAGAGGAGCTCGTGGCTAAATAATAACAACCGCACTTGTCCGTGGATGGTTGACTATTTCAACATACCGAGTTTTCTCCGTGCTTCGGAAAGCACGTTAAGCCGTTAATCCCAGCAGTCATTTAAAAAAATTGCGGGTTTTGGGCGCCATATTGTGGAGGATATATTTTTTTTTCTTCCAACACCATCGTGTGGGGTACCAAAATAAAGGGTTTTAAGAGGTGATTTCAAAAATATATAACACTAATATGTTTTAATGTACCAAGTCCTAAAAAAAATAGCTAAAAAGTTTTAAATAAAAAAAGTTATTTAAAAAAACCTAAAAAGGATACATGTGGTTTTGGTCAGCCAGCGAATATGTATCCTCCAACTGCACAGCATGATTAACTCATTGTTAACGTCTTTTTATGTCGCTGTTTAATCAGTCGGGTATTTTGATTTTTTTAATTAACTTTTTTTTTTCAATAGAAAAGGACGATCCACAGAAACTCAAGAGTAACTCTCACACCACATTCACCCCCTCATACTTAAGAAGTATTTCCTCCAACATTCAAGTTCCTACTTAAAACTCAACTCACACCGCCACAGAAAGTAACACACCGACTTATTTACCTTCACGTAATACAACAACGGTGTGACAAACTCCTCGGCCGCCACTCTAAACAACCTCCTAAAGTGGGGCAGTTAGCCGAGTTAAATTGGCCAAGTGGTAGCAACTTTTTAACGAGTGTTTACCCACTTTGTCTGAAATATTGCTTTTGTCGAGACGTTTTTAGCTGTGAGGCTGTGGGGTACATTCGTAAATAGGTTGGGGATGAACGGGATAGGTAGACCATATTTGTTTAGGAAACTATAAGCCTTCGTTCACGGCATGAGTGAGGCGACTTGCGACGCAATTCGCGTCAGGCGTCGTTCTTATTGAAAAAAGACCTGCCAAGTGAGAGTCGGACTCGGGCACGAAGGGTTCCGTACCATTATAACAAAAACGGCAAAAATCACGTTTGTTGTATGGGAGACCAACTTAAATATTTATTTTATTCTGTTTTTAGTATTTGTTGTTATAGCGGCAACAGAAATACATCCTATTTGAAATTTTCAACTGTCTAGCTATCACGGTTCACGAGACACAGCCTGATGACAGACGGACCGCGAAGTCTTAGTAATAGGGTCCCGTTTTCACCCTTTGGGTACGGAACCCTAAAGGGGTGCCTTCTGGTTTTGTAGATCAAATGAAATCGAGAGATCGTCAGTAGCGACGAGGACTTATTATTTGACGGTCACGGTCGCTCCGTACAAAAAGCTCGTCACCAGTATATGTCGTGCTAGTAATACGCGCCAAACCGTTGCTCTGCAAAAGTCGTCTCTAAACAAGTTAGGCTACATACAAAGAGATATTCTCTTAGTCATAGCGATTATCACTATGCCAAAATGTTTGGGATTGAATAGTGGCTCTAGGCAAGTGGCTTGTTTCGTCCGCAATAGTCGCAAGACGCGTATCGCTTGAGCGTGTAGGTCGTGGCCAAGCGGTAACTGAGACTTGTTGGTTGAAACTTGGCAGCCAATAAACTGTGATATTATGTTTCTACTTTAACTTGTTAGTACATCAAAATTATTACCGTATACCTTACAGTATACCTAGAATTTATCGAGCATTTTTCGTGGGGATTCTGAGTTCGACTCTCAACGGCAACGAGTTATTGGGCTTTCTGGGAAGGTGCTTAAGTAATCTAGATTTGTGGCTGGCTGGTGTAACGGCAACATGCTTGGCGCCTGTAACATGGCACTTTAATACCTAACGTAGCTAGCTATGTTAAATACCGAACACTAAAATGGTACTCAGTACTTAAGTATATACTAACGTGTATACTAGCAGGATTGAAGTTTTACAAAAAACTATTAAACTGTACAATGAACTAAGTAAAGTAAGTATATTTGCTGAAACTCACAAAACCCTATACCAAATTGGCAAACAATCTCCCTTGCGACTTCTATTTCAACGCCAACGCCATCTAGTTGCGTCATTGTAAAACTTAAAAAGAAACAACGTTTTGGTTGACATGAGCGACTGTTAATTATTAACAATGACGACAGTTGCTAACGACCTTGAGGACTCGTTTCAAATTCGCGCGACCTAAGATTCAGTAGTTTTTTGTACTTTCCTTATTAATACTTATTAAAAAGCCTTAGATCAAAATGTAGGATGTATGTGGAATGTAAATTTAGGATGATAAAGACAGGATAATGATAATTGCAATGCTTGTAAAAGGCTGCTAAGTCTTAAGTACTAACATAACATAACACCAACATTATACACTTAGTTCGCAATAAACGTTTTGACTTTGACTTAGATAGTTAAATTGTCTCTGACATGGTGAAAATTATTATATTTATTAGTATTATTTTAAAAAAAGCCTTAGATCAAAATTGCCTTTGAGATGGTGAAAATTTCATTAAAATACGCCCGGCGGTTTTGGTGCGATTGTCGTTTTGCTGTTCGTGTCAGACACAACTTTACAAATTAATATGTATATATGTAATTAAAAAAAATACACTATGTTGTACGGATAAAACTCAAAATTTTCATAAATCATATTATTTAGAAAATGGTATACTGTAACATATATTTTTCCAAAAAAATATGACTAGACGTTTAGACGTGATTCTCATTTTAAAATCAGCTACTGAGGGATATCTGTGCCTGTGATCCGCTTTTGGTGATCAAAAGTAGAGGTTACATACATTGCTCCAGTTTTTTTATATTTTTTTATTTGTTTAATGTAATTTTAATACAGAGGTGTTACTTAATTCTAAACTCGCCAAACTTTTACGTTTGATGGCGAGAGGCGCTCTTTTACATCACAATGCACCACCTTACTTACAAATCAACTACTTATATACTATATACTGTTATGGTTTAATCTTATGTACATATTTAGTTCTGTTTGCTATCCTGTATAATGTTTTTAAATTTTGTCTTAATTGCTCCTTTACTAATTTTTACATTTTCTCTTAATAAATCTATTTTGTTAAACACTTTAGGTACAAAATACTTAGATGTTCTCTTACCATAATAATTTGTTATCTTTGGTTGAACCAGTTTGTTCTATCTAGCCCTACGTGTGTTGTACTTGTTTTAACATTAACATAACTATCATTATAATAATATTCCAGACCTACCAAATATTCTACTTTTTTCTCTATGGGTATAATTTTACAGATGGGAAATAACTTATCATACTCTTTGTTGCACTTATCTTTAACATTTTTACTAACCAGAAACTTTATCAGTCTTATTTGTATGTCTTTAATATCTCTTAAATATATGTAATAAAGGTTCGCCCGTACATAAGGAGTATGGACTCCTTGTGTACGGGCGAACCTTTATTACATATATTTTAAGCTATGGAGCTTATAGCGAATCGTTGAATCGAAAAATGTTTGTACGAAGTGATTTTTAATTCATTAGATATCTTTCGAGGGTGACAATACCTACTAATGAATATAAAATAAAAAATCCTTTCAGAACTATTAAGTCTGACACAGGTATAAAAAACACCTACTGAAAAGTGTTTTATCTGCAAAGGACTCGACAAAATGTAGGTTGTACAGCTGACTTTTCTCATATTTCAGAGTTTTTTTTTATAGGCTCATGCTTAACCATAATGATGGTAAGGGATAATGTGTTCGACGGTGAAGCACACTTGTCTAGAAAAAATCTATTCACTCTTGACTTAAAGATTTGATTGTAGCTGTCGGGAAACACAGACGCCGGCAGGGAATTCCACTCCAAAGTTGTACGCATAACAAAGGTGTTCCCAAAACGTTTTGTACGTGTGGGTGGGATGTCCACCATGTACCAATGGCGCATTGCCGTACGTCTGGTAGTCCGATGATGAAACGGGCTAGTTGATCCTACAGCAAAAGTTGATGTTCATGGGTGTATTGAACCCCTGAAAGACTGCCATCGAATTATATCTATATCTATACTAATATTATAAAGAGAAAAGATTTTTTTGTTTGTTTGTACCGAATTGGCTCCAAAACTACTGGACCGATTTGAAAAATTCTTTCACCAATAGAAAGCCACATTATTCTTGAGTGACATAGGCTATTTTTTATCCCGAAAACGGGTCTTGTGGGGTGGTCCACGGGAGCGAAGCCGCGGGGAACAGCTAGTATACTATAATCTAGGAAAGATTTTTTTGTTTGTTTGTACCGAATAGGCTCCGAAACTACTGGACCGATTTAAAAAATTCTTTCACCAATAGAAAGCTACGTTATTCCTGAGTAACAGAGGCTATTTTGTTTAACCCCGAAAACGGGTCCTGTGGGGTGGCCCACGGGAGCGAAGCCGCGAGGGACAGCTTGTAATCTATACAAATAAATAAAATTGAAGTGTCTGTATGTAATATCAAAATAACAACGTTTTATTGAATGCACGTGAAAGTATATACGGTACTAACAACAAATAAGCAATTTTTTTATATTTTAGTCTGTCTGTCTATTGTCTGTCTGTTTGTTCCGGGTAATCCCCGAAATGGGTGGACCGATTTTGACGGGACTTTCACTGGTAGATAGCTGATGTAATAACGAGTAATATAGGCTACGTTTGATCACGAGAAAATTCATAGATCCGGCGGGAAACTAAAAAAATAAAAATATATTTTTTACGAGTTTGACGCGGACGAAGTCGCGGGCAACAGCTAGAGGAAATATGTTTTTATTTGTTTGTACCGAATAGGCTCCGAAACTATTGGACTGATTTAAAAAATTCTTTCACCTATAGAAAGATACATTATTCCTTATTGCCTATGTCACCATAGGCTATTTTTTATCCCGAAAACGGGTCCTGTGGGTTGGTCCACGGGAGCGAAGCAGCGGGGAACAGCTAGTGTTAGATAAATACTCGTAGAAGATAGGACAGTGTTTTGTCACCCTGTATGGCCCAAGACTAAATGGAAATCCGTTGGCGAAACAATCGATTAACACCCGATTGTCGGGAGCCTATTCAATCTCATGTCAAGTGATTGGATTGGTGGAATTTATTCCGGTCAGCCAATCACAGTTTAGCTAGCATGAGATTTGACAGCGAAGTTTACCTACTGGTACGGTTGTCATACTCGTAAATCGGGTAGGACTAGACAATTATTATTCAAAGCGTCAATTTCCAGGTTGACCAGAGTTAAAAATATAAAATTTCCGGGCAGAGAGTAGCAGCCGTCTAGGTTTAGAAATCATCATCATCGTTTCAGCCGAAAAACGTCGTCGTCGCCATTTTTTTATAATCTTTTAGGCTCGCGTTTGACCACTATCTCGCCTGATGTGGTCTATAGTGAAGCAGGCTTGCCTAGAAGAAACCTATTCACTCTTGACTTAAAGACCCCAAGGTTGTTGACATTGACCGGTCCCGTCCGTGGTTTAGACATAGTGAATTACTTGTTTTATACACTTTTTTATTAAAAACCGCGTTTTGTGTCCGACATAATCAAAAAATCAGACATATAAAATAAGAGAAACCAAAAAATCGATAGATGCTCTTGAATATGCCAAAGATCTAAAATGGAAATGGGCTGGACATGTATCAAGAATTCAGGACTAGAGATGGACTACAAGAGTAACTTCATGGAAAGGGCTACAAAGGAAAAGAAAAAAGGATCGTCCAATATCAGGATGGATGGATGATATTAAAACTATTACTGGCCCAAAACAGAACCAAATGGAAATATTTGGAGGAGGCCTTCTCCTGTTTAAGGTGTTCTTGCTAAACATGTTATTGTAAAAATGTATTACTTATCTACTTTATATATAAGCAGGTAATATAAGGCTTTTTATTTTATTATACTTTTTATTTATGATGATAATAGGCCCGTTCTAGATCTATTCAATGAAAGAAATCTAAAAAAATATGCGATGTACTTCCACCAGAAAATACATCACGGTTCCAATAAGTAGATATTTTATGAGGGAAACTATCAACATTAAAAAGACCTATAAAACCCCATACCTAGATACATACTTAACCCCCAAAATCAATACATACATAATAGGTAAGTTATCTAAGCACATTGAGCTATCACCGTCAAAGGTCAGTGTTCCAGATTTGACCTAATATAATTTAATAGTTATGGCGATTTTACTGTGTTTACTAAGTAGCACTTAGAGGCTAAAGCCGGTTGCAGACCGACAACTAAGCTATTCCGAAGCTAAACAAAGGCAGCTTAGCTAAGCTAAGATAAACTAAAAATATGTCCAGTGCACACCAACAACTGAACGAAAGATCAGTCAGTGTTGCGAAGTTCATTTCGACGGACGTCTCTCACCATGAATATATTAATAGATAATATAATACGTTACACATAGAAAAAGAAGAATAATACCGACATATTATTATTTAAAAAAAGACATTTCAGACAAATTTCAATAAATTGCTGCATATTCGCAACAAAACGACGACTTAGCTTAGGTCGTGTAGCTGCGCATCGGCACACAACTAACTTAGCTTCGCATATTTTAGTTAGCTCACATAGCTTAGTTTGCAATCTGTACACAAGTATGAAAATCTGCGTCAGCTATGCGAGCTAAACTAACTTAGCTTAACTCTTAGTCTGCAACCGGCTTTAAGCCTGGCGACATGTTTCTGCCTAATTTTGGATAATTTTATCGGAATAGACTGGTAATTTATGTGGTAACATTTTGGCTTAGCAATCCATTGCAAAGGCAAATACGTCTTCTCAAATTCAGAAGTAAAGAGCCTTACCAGCGATTGCATAATTGAATACAATTGACCATTTTAGACACTTTCATCAATGTTCTCTAACCCACAGGCCGTAGAAGGACTGTCATTGTATCAGTGACATCGAAGTCAAAAAGCACCAAATGTATAGGTTTGATCTCAAACATTTTAAGGTTTTGACAATCGTCAGCGTTGACAAAATGTCACTTGGTTTATTGGAAAATCTTTTTTTTATGCTTTGGCTTCGCACGGTTTGTGCATTTCAGCCAGTGTCACGTTTAGAATAGAAGTTCTAGTTTCTTTAGATTTTAGTCCAATGTCCTAGTTAGGCCCCAATAAAATGGCGGAAACTTTATTGGAAGCTTCTACGGAATTTTGTCGACAACATGTACAAACTCAAGTTCTACCGCTGTGTTTTACTTGCCCACACTCGTGCACGTACACTAATATTAATAGAATAAAAAAACCACCATTTTTACACTATTAATATTCAATTTAACACAATTTTAGGAAAATAAAACAGAGAAGCAACATAGACGCCATCACGTTCCCGCCAAAACTCTCAAAGAAAACTACAACCTAGATAGTTTGTAGTTTTCTTTACATCTTATATTATCCTAACTCTAGTGTCTAAATTCAAATTTAGAAATCTGAGGTATGTGTACTGTGATTTTTAATTTCGTGGACTAAACTGACAGCTGCTATTGACCTTATTTTTTTTAAATGTTGCAAGCGCGGAGCATAGTGTTGTAGGTAAGGCTCAATCATAAGTGATTCATCGAATCGATGTGACATGATTCCTGAATTTATTTTTACTTATTGGTGTAAATAAATGTTTTATGAATATAAACGTAATATATTTAAATATAACAGTATTCATACACATAGTAGATGAACTTTTATTGTGTTAAATGTGAAATCAACAATAAAATAAATGCAATCGATAAAATTAAGTCTGACATAAATGAATAGAAACTAAATATGGGCCGATAGTTTCTAAACAAATTATTTTTTTATGTTGTGAAATAGTTTCATTTCGATCTACTTCGATTTTCGATCACTCAGGATAATTAGGGTACGACACTATTTTAATGTAACGATAAAGTGACAACCCCCCAAATGTCAGTTTAGTCCACGAAATAAAAAATCACATTATACTTATTTGTCGGGTTGTATCCAGCCAGTGATTAAAAACTATAAAACACCGACCTTGGTACCAATAATCACCTTTGTACCTTTTTGATCAATAAACAATTTATTGATTTAATCTTATCTAGCCATACTCAACAAGATCTATTATGCCTGCTAGAAACAGCCTTCATTATTATGAACAGTTCCCAGTAAAGCCCACGCTATCACAGTCTTCAAACTAGCGACCATGCACAAACTCATCAGTTATTGACAGCTTGTCATTATTGTATCGATGGCTACCTTCGAACACAATTGTCTTTTTTGTATTAAAAGATTAGCGCTTTTGCTCGCGACTTCGCCTGCGTGAAAGTATTCCAAGGGAACGGATTCTCTGTATAAAAATTACTCTATGTCCTACTACGAGGTGCCATCTGTCTCTATTATTATATAGATGGATTTACATTAAGAAAAAAAAGTTTATTAAAAAAATCAAAAAACCCGACTGCTTAAAAAGACAACAAAACAAGAAGAAAATCATGCTGTGCAGTCGGAGGATACATATTCGCGAACTGGCGGACCAAAACCAGATGTATCCTCCGACTGCACAGCATGATTTTCTTCTTGTTTTGTTGTCTTTTTAAGCAGTCGGGTTTTTTGATTTTTTTAATAAACTTTTTTATTTACAACTTTTTAGTAATTTTTTTTTAGAATTTGGTACATTTAAACATATAAGTGTTATATATTTTTGAAATCGCCTCTTAAAACCCTTTATTTTGATTCCCCACACGATGGGTTTGGAAGAAAAAAAAATATTCCGCCCTCCCACAAAATGGTGCCCAAAATCCGCCATTTTTGTTTTTTCCAATTTTAATGTAGCCAGTGACACTCGCAGGATTAAGACGAATCGATTGACGTAAGAATCATCAAAATCGGCCAACGCGTTTGGTCTCTCTACGCCACATAGGAACAAAATACATACATACATACATATATACATACATACATACATAGACTGATAAACACATTACCCTCCTTCGGCAGTCGGGTAAAAAGTTGTACTTTAATTAGTTACAGTACAACTATTTTCTTAATATCTTAACTATTTTCTTAATGTTAAGAAAAAAGTTGTACTGTAAATAGTTACTGTACAACTATTTTCTTAATGTCTTAACTATTTTCTTAATGTTAAGAAAAAAGTTGTACTGTAAATAGTTACTGTACAACTATTTTCTTAATGTCTTAACTATTTTCTTAATGTTAAGAAAAAAGTTGTACTGTAAATAGTTACTGTACAACTATTTTCTTAATGTCTTAACTATTTTCTTAATGTTAAGAAAAAAGTTGTACTGTAAATAGATACAGTACAACTTAAAACAAAACCCATTGCCAAAATTTTTGTCTGTTTGTCTGTTTAGTTGTGCACGCATCACGTAAAATGTACGAAACTAATGTAGATAACTTATACATGTACATAAAATTGTGCGTAATTTGAAGTATTACTTAGTTGTTGTTTCATCGCAATCGGTTCACTCTATCAAAAGTTAGATAAATTTTGTGTGTGAAGTGTTCAAGAGGTAAAATTATCAAAACACAGTTGAACTCCATTTTCGATAGATTGTTTGCAATTGTGCATTTGAAGTAATTTTCTGAATGCCGGTGTTAAGATCACATGAGTAGATAAATGGAACAGAGACAAAACTTTCTAAGAACGTGCAAAATTGGTACTTATTTTGGTACGGTTGTCACAATAGGTGAAAATAAAAACAAAATATTAGTTTTATTATGTATGATAGAATACTTTACAAATTACTTACTGTTAGGTTAATTTATCTGTAGTTTAAAATCGACTAAACTGACATATCGATTATTATTTTATGTGGCAACTCCAAGCGGTGACGGTTGACAAGAAAAGGAGGAGAAAGAGGGTAGGCACGTTCCGGCAATCGATTCGTTCACTGGGTTTTTTGGGAGGTACAACGAACGGAAGTTAGACTTAAGGATTTTGATGGACTGTTGGAGGATGGATTGTAGTAGATTGCAGAAAGTGAATCATTAAATAATATTGCCATCTACCCAAGGAGTTTTATTACATTACTCTAATAATTTTCTTTTTATAATTTTTGTTCTTTAATAATTTATTGTTTCTTTTAATGGTGTGATAAATTCTGAATCTAACATAAAGTTTTTTCAACTAATTAACGGGAAACACTCACATCTATTCATGTGGTTAAGATTCTCAGCGAAAGAATGACCCTAGAAAAAAATTGGTAGGTAAGTAGGTAGGGTACGTAGGAAGGTAAGTAGGGTAGGGTAGGCAGTTGACGGGGCGAAGCCGCAGGCACAGCTAGTTCGTAATAATAGTTTGTGTTTTTACCCATGACTACACCCTATAATTCGGTTTCTGTACCTACATAAGTTTCAAAATCCCCATTTGATGACAAATCCACCACGTTTCAAAGAAAATTATTCAGCATTGAAAACATAACCTAAGGCCTCGCCTCTCGTGCTTGAGGTTGTGGGAAGTACCAATGTGTATTTTTCAATTCATATGTACTTTCTAAGTTAATCTTGGACATCGTTGACAACGGTGAAGGAAAACATCGTGAGGAAACCTGGACTTATAGCGAGTTTATTATAAGATTGTGTTCCATTGGTGTAATTACTGCAAGGCGTCCCAGTGCAAGAATAAATTAATAAATAAATAAATAACAAACATACAGACAATATTTTGCATTTCAATATTTATTTTGCTGGTAATTTAAGCTGGCAAGGCTGGAAATATTTCCCCTCTATCAATTGCTATAATAATATATGGTTACCTAGAAATCATTATATGCATGCAGCTTTGATGTCAGTTCAAAGGGAAATAATAATTGTGTGTGTTGGTTCGATCGCATTTCCTGAATAGGGGTTGGTAGGGGTGTAGGTGTGTGGGAAGTTAGACGATGTATTCGAATTTAATGTCAAACGATATACAATTTTACATTTAAATAAAAATGTGTGAGCATAAATATAGTACATTACTGCAGCGGCCAGCAAAAGAGGCATTGATGGACGAACGTGTAAATACACACATACCTACGTCCATAAATTCCTAGTTGTAGCCAATGCTTGTATAGTAAATTTCTCAAATAATGCACGGAAATTAAAACTAAGTAGTACCTAGAACTCATTTTGTCAAATACAATAACTTTTCAATGACGAACAACGTACAAAAAATATTCTTGTTCGTTGTTCAAAATAAAAACAAATGAACCCTTTTTTTTTCAACAAACAATTTTCTATTTGCAAGCCAGTTCGAAGTTTAAATAAAGCCTTTGGTAAGTTATTACCTCCTTGGTTACCATGCTTCGGAGTAAAAGATCATTCCATTTTTAAATAACATGACAGATATGAGTTTACTATGTAATTTATTTGGCAGCTAAACCACGACAGATATGGATTTTCATACAACTTTTGCCTGCCAATGCTTGCATGTATTTGGCCAATACAGCAATTTCTATTTATCTCGAAGAAGGTTGTCAAAATAATGCTCAAATTTCCAAGCATGTTTGAGAAAAATAATATTAAGAAAGTACCTTTCCATTATGATACAAAAGAGAGGGAGAGGCAGACCGCTGACGTATCGATAATAAGTATTCAGAAAGACATCAAGAAAAGCGGTCTATTTACTGACGATGCTTATTAGCGGCAAAAGTTGCAGCTAAGGAGAAAGAAAGCCGATCCAGCAACGGGAAATAGCGAGGTGGCAGAAGACTCCAGTAAGAGTTTTTGCTGAAGCCGATCAATGTGAAGACAAGACATAATTTTATAGAAAATATAATTTTATTTCATATTAGAATCAGATCAGTTATTTCAGAGAATAAAAGCAAAATATCGAAAAAACACCACCACCTTAAACATAAATTTAGAAATCTGTATGTTCTATACACATCCCTGCGGCAAATACATATGTTATGTTATGCAGTGACTATTTGGTTGTTAAACAAGGACATGCCAAGGCAGTACCGGTAGCCAATTCACTGCCCATTTAACAAACCAAATTATACCTACGTATGTATAATAGAGAGGGCCATGCTCGGAGTATCCTTGCGTGATCGAATCAGAAATGTAGAGATCCGCAAGAGAACCAGGGTTACCGACATAGTCCGAAGAATTGCCAAACTTAAGTGGCAGTAGGCAGGGCACATTGCTCGCAGAACGGATGACCGTTGGGGCAGAAAAGTTCTGGAGTGGCGACTGCGAACCGGAAGACTTTTCGTTGGCCTCCCATCAGGTGGACCGATGCCCTGGTGGCGGTATTCGCTGGATGCGGGACGCACGGGACCGATCAATGAGATGATGCTTGGGGGAGGCCTATCGCCAGCAGTGGACGTCTTTCGGCTGATATGATGATGATGATATATAATTTGAAATTTGGTAATATTGAACACGAATTTAGTCGACGGTAATATAGCTACAAGATGAGATCTGAGGATGATTACCAAAGTAAGCAATGCTACACAAAGATACTGAAATGGAGATGGGCTGGTTATATGCCCAGTGATAAAAGCAATAAGTGGTCCAAGGCTTTAACGGAATGGCAAAATAGAGATTGATCAAAAAGAAGCAGAGGTAGACAATGCAAACGCTGGGACGAAGACAAATATCGGAGATAGCTGGTGGTAGGCTAGAGCTACACGAGACTGTGACAAGTCGAGGAGCCTGGGGGAGGCCTATGCGTCAAGGGACGCGCTGATGAACCAAGACGACGAAAAGCAATAATTTGTTATGTTTAGTTTATTAGGGTTCCGTACCCAAAGGGTAAAAACGGGGCCCTATTACTGAGACTCCGCGGTCCGTCTGTCTGTCTGTCTGTCACCAGGCTGTATCTCATGAACCGTGATAGCAAGACAGTTGAAATTTTCACAGATGATGTATATCTGTTGCCGCTGTAATAACAAATACTAAAAACAGAATAATATAAATATTTAAGTGGGGCTCCCATACAACAAACGTGATTTTTGTGCCGTTTTTTGCGATAATGGTACGGAACCCTTAGTGCGCGAGTCCGACTCGCACTTGGCCGGTTTTTATTTATTATATTGTAATTGTAGTTTAAGTTTATCAGTAAATAAAGGCTTTAATAGCTACAGCTACAATAAACAAATATTAATATTGCCATCGGCCAATTTAATCGCCGAAGTTGGCTAATAAACATACAGTGTCAATAAATTCAATTGTTTATTTCATAATCTGAGTTATGGTGTAACAAGAAACTGGGGGCATAGGATAATATCCTGTAGATATAATTGTTAATAATGACAGTTCAAAACTTTCCCGAAACATTGCCTGAGATAATAAAGGCTTCAGCAGACTGATCTTACGCGATAAGGTGATAATGATGCGACAACCCGTTTTCTGAGGCCTTTTCATATTAATGATTTTATCTGTGGCGCAATTTTAGAATAATTTCTATGGAAACACGTTGTCGCATAATCTGCTTATACCTACTGTTCCTACTGTTGGCACTCAGGCCACCTCTCTTTGAGAGGGAGTGGGCCGTAATCCACCAGATGGGCCCAATACGTGTGAATACTCGTACAAATGTCTACAGCTACACGGTATTAATAGAAGCGGTGCTAAAATAATTAACACAAAATAAAGTGGTACGTAGGTTCCGAACCCCGATTGAACAATGACCCTCGATCGAACAACTCCTAAGACTCAGCTGCTGTTGTTACCTCTTGAGCCACCCCTGCTCTATGGCGTTGCTGCTCTGTATTAGGTCTGATACCGCAATAATTTCATAAGTGTTACAATGGGGTAGTTTACTGAAAATTAGTTTTTTATCCGTCAGGTAGATTAATAAAAAATATTGGACACGTATTTTTTCTTTTGTCACGTAAACATAAAGTTACGACGATATAATGCATTGAAATATCGTGAAACGTCACGCCGCTATTAAACTTTATACTGCCTTAGTGACGTCACAAGCCCCCACTTCTGAACTTTGGTGCGCTTTCACTATGTATTTTTTTTATTGATTTGGTAAAGCAAAAAATACGTTTCCAATATTATCTATTTGATAATCACAATGACGGACTAAATAGAATTATCATTTTTAGGGTTCCGTACCCAACGGGTAAAAACGGGACCCTATTACTAAGACTTCGCGATCCGTCTGTCTGTCTGTCTGTCTGTCTGTCTGTCCGTCTGTCTCCAGGCTGTATCTCATGAACCGTGATAGCTAGACAGTTAAAATTTTCACAGATGATGTATTTCTGTTGCCGCTATAACAACAAATACTAAAAACAGTATAAAATAAATATTAAAGGGGGGCTCCCATACAACAAACGTGATATTTTTGCCGTTTTTTGCTCGATATTAATAAAGGCAACAGGTAGACGCTTGAAATATTCACAGAATGTTTAGTTGTATATTTACTTCAAAAAATAATAATTAATAAATTAAAATAAAATAAATTAAGTCCCATACAACAAACGTGAATTTTATGCAGTGTTTTGCGATAATGGTACGGAACCCTTCGAGTGCGAGTCCGACACGCACTTGGCCGGTTTTTTATGACGTTTTTTGCGGTAATGGTACGGAACCCTTCGAGCGCGAGTCCGACTCGCACTTAGCCGGTTTTTATACCCAGGAAACATCTCTATTCCATACATTCCGTGAGTAACACCAAAAAAATCTAAAACCTCTCTCACTCTCTTTTAATGCACAAAAACTCAACAAATTCAAACACCAGTGCAGTAATATGAAATTTTGACCCCATTGCGTTAATAACCCCTGCAGAATATTCCGTGAACGTTCGCTTGCGTTAACCTTATTACGGAATGGATATTATTATTCTGATTCCCGCGCACATAACCGTTCAATGTTTTGATTATGTAACATTATGACTGTATTACCCGAAGGGGGTAGGTAGAGGTTAAAAGTACACGTAAAGATTGCCCCAATTTCTGGCAAGCCATTATCGACGCATCACTAGATAAACGCAAGTGAAGTAATGCTATTGGCTGTTAAATATAGCGTCAACCAATCACAGCAACTAAGACCCCTTTATCACAATAAATTGCTATAATTTCCGTTCCGCAAACCGGGCCAAAAAGTTCCCATTTGGACCTTATTCAAAGCCTATTTAGTTGATAAATAACAATTTTTATTATTTAAAGGCTTTTTGTTTTTCGTGTATAACTCAAAATATGATTTTGTCAGTTATTGACACTAGCTATGGGATGGCACCGTAGCCTGCTTAGCTGGTGTTCTCTGATCATAAACAGAATAATTGTGCCGGTCATATAATTGAGGGCATAATGTTCCGGCTACAACATTATGCTGAGCGTATTGTTCATGCTAAAACATTACGCTGCTGTTGTAGTTTGATAAAGCTAATGATACTGGAATGCTGTGGTTTGTTTTCATAATTATGTTGTGTTGTTGACCGTGCATGATTTGTAAATACAGTAGTACGGTACGCTCTCTGGCTGAGTAAAAAAAATAGTTTATTTGCGCCGAGCATGACGCATAATGCAAATAATAGTAAACAATTTAAAAAGAAATTTTACGAAAATATGTGTCAACTGCACAAAAATCTTCGCTAAGCATACTCCTGGGACTCTTGTGCAAGACAGAGCCCCAGCGCTGGTTTATATCGACACCCGGAGTTGACTGGATGACATGAAATACGAAGATCTAGCTGCTACCTTTGCTGGTAGCAGATGGATAAGAGTTGCCGAATATCGAGTTGAATATCGTGAGATACCAGTGTGGTCAGCAGTGCTGGTGTTGATCAAGGCATTTTATGGTACAGAAAGGAAATGAGTTGCGAACCCCACGTACATAACATGGAACAAGGGCAGGAAGATGAAGATGATCAGCATATTATAAATGATAAAACCTATATTAATTTCTTCAGATCTTTATTCTTAATAGCAAGATATTAAAGTCCGGGTCGAGATTAACGAGTACCGATAAATCCGTACCTAGGTCAGGTTTTTGTAAAAGCAGTGTTCTCTTTAATAAAACTAGAGAGTCAATACGATGTCGCCATTTAGGTCAAGTAGTTACTAAGCTCTCTTTGTTCGTTATAAATACTATGAAATACAATCCAATTTAGTTCAATAATAGTTTGTCGTTCCATTTACGTTCTAAATGATAATAAGACAGCAAATGTCTAATACGACTATTTTGCTATTTATAATTCATTATCATGATCATCCTCATTAGCTCCTTATCACGATTTCAGACGTTAACTACAAATTATAGGCCTGCCCCAAGCGACGCTACATCGACCGACTTCGTAAATCGTCCTGCCCTTATCCCAAGTTGATTTGGCGCTACGTCTTTTTCTTTCATACTCCTGCATCAGTCATCATTCATAATAGTGTCCTCATAACTCGCCTTGTCAACTTTCACACCATCCATAGTTTATTTAGTCTACCTCTCTACTCGTAAAACCATCCACATTTATACTTAAAACTTGACTCACGACATATTCCTCATTCTTCAGAATTAACATTTATAATCAACATACATGACAACCAATTACAAAATTACCACAGCTTCTAAAGAAAGAAGAGAAAGAAAAGAAAGAAAAGAAAGAAAAGAAAGAAAAGAAAGAAAAGAAAGAAAAGAAAGAAAAGAAAGAAAAGAAAGAAAAGAAAGAAAAGAAAGAAAAGAAAGAAAAGAAAGAAAAGAAAGAAAAGAAAGAAAACAGGGAAAATAAAGAAAACAAGGAAAAGAAAGAAAGAAACCGGCCAAGTGCGAGTCGGACTCGCGCACAAAGGGCAAAAAAAACAAGTTTGTTGTATGGGAGCCCCACTTAAATATTTATTTTATGCTGTTTTAGTATTTGTTGTTAAAGCAGCAATACATCATCTGTGAAAATTTTAATTGTCTTGCTATCACGGTCTATGAGATACAGCCTGGTGACAAACAGACAGCGGAGTCTTAGTAATAGGGTCCCGTTTTTATCCTTAGGGTACGGAACCCTTAAAAGCAAGAAATAAAAAAAGAAAAGCAAGAAAGATAAAATATTTATTTGTGACTCGCACATGAGATACCTACAGAGCCAAGAAGGCTCCTATCTCAGCATCTCGGTCACTTTTCTTTATTTCTCGTCCTATTCACCTTTCTAAATATAAGGCAAACAAATCTAAATGAGTCTGCTTTGAACTCGTAATTAACACTAATAAATTAGGAACGTCACATAAACTCAGACTGAATAACAGTGGTAACATTATTTATAGGTCGACCACCGTTGTCCCATATTTCATCGAAGGATTTATGGTGATATTTCAGGAGTTTATCTTTAGGTCAGATATTCAGGTGATCTACGATTTTAGTGGGAACTGGCATTACGTCGCGTCGGAGTGGTATATTTTATACTAATAATATTATAACTAATGCTTTTATATTTGGGTCTTGATATGATCGAATGTTTGTTAATCAATCACGCCTCAACGGCTGGACAGATTTGGATGTTTGGGGCACAGTTTAGACTTGACGCGAATCCTAACTGGTATGTTCGCAGATGAATGAAAGTTCATCTTAGCTGTGTTTGGAGCTCAGTTGAAGTTGTCAGTCTTTTTTCTTTTTAGGGTTCCGTACCCAAAGGGTAAAAACGGGACAATGATAGCTAGAGTTGAAATTTTCACAAAGGATGTTTTTCTATTGACACTATAAATACTAATATACAGAATAAAATAAATATTTAAGTGGGGCTCCCATACAACAAACGTGTTTTTTTTTGCGATAATGGTTTTGCGGAACCATTCGTGCGCGCCCGACTCGCTCTTGACCAGTATTTTACTAATGTGATTGGCTGTCCTGGATTAGGACATTTATCCTGGAAGTACCTACGTTCTCGTAGGATAACTGTTGAAGGTGGGCTCCCATACAACAAACGTGATATTTTTGCCGTTTTTTGCTTGATATTAAACGGCAACAGGTAGACGCTTGAAATATTCACAGAATATTTAGTTGTTTATTCTCTTCAAATAATAATAATTATTAAATTAAAATAAAATAAATTAAGGGGGGCTCCCATACAACGAGTCCGACTCGCACTTGGCCGGTTTTTTTTTAATGTTATCATGTTGACTTGTCATTTTGTTATATCAACCTTTTACAATAAAATGTCAGACAGATCATCGCCGTATGAACGAGTTTTAGAATCAAAATGACACTTCTCTCAGTACTAGGCAACGAAGATACTCGTATACTATGTTGCGTAAAGCATGATTTGGCTAAAAATAAGTTTTATCTACACTCACAACGTAATGTTCCAAATATGAATGCAAAAAATATTGCATAAAAACGTACTTTATATTCATGGATAAGTAAAATTAAAAAAAAAAGAACCATTACAGTGCAACATTTTCCTTCGATTTTTAAACAACTGCATCATAAAACAACTTTTTAATTTTTATAGTACACTTTTACTTTTTAATTTATGGGCTCATTGAAGTACTGTCATTGTCTAAGGAGGCGCGCACTGCGCAATGAGAATCTGAATTGCCCGCTATACCAAATATTTTTCCGTTTCCACTTTTGGTTTTATTGCAACTGTATGAGTGAAGATAAAGTAGTGTATGCAATAGCATATAATTAGGTATTAAAACACTCGCGTAATATTATTATCAAATTCGGCTTCGCCTCATTTGATAAACCTACGCTCGTGTTTTAATAACCCCTATTATATGACCATTGCATAAACTACTATTATGAGATATAATATGAAAGAAGAAAACCATGCTGAGCCAACTACAAATAAATTGAAACAAGGACAGTAGGATGATTACTCTAGCAGGAACATTTTTCTTAAACGATGTAAGTACTACATTATCTTCTCGTTAGACCGTTTATTCACGACACGACACACGATATGACAAAATGTGGTCACGATACACAGCGCCATATATTTGTATGGACCGTTTGTTCATTTCACGACACCGCACCACACGCGACACGATTGACAAACGGTTTTTCAGCTATGTCGTCGATGCCGCTATGTCGTCGCGTCTTTTTTGTAGTGACGATTTAGTTGCTGTACAAAACAAGTATGAGCTTGTTGACGACACGACACACCGCACCGCACGGCTCACGCCACGCGTGGTTCGTCACTCACGCGCTTATAGATTGCTTGTTGTTGCAGAATCGTGTCTAGTGAACAAACGAACGAACGACAGAATGTCTGCAGTATGTCGTTCGTTAGAAATCGTGAGAGCATATCGTGTCATGCGGTGGCTCGTAAACAAACGACTACTAAAATAAATACTATGTTAGTTTAAAAAAAACACGAATAAAGTGGCCACTAGATCTCTAGAACCACATTTAAAATGCATAAATTTCTACATAATATTTGAGAGTCTGTAAGCCAGCCGCTCTGTAACAGCTGAATTAATTTGCAAAAGATAAAATGACTGCGGATTAGCTCATCCCGCTTATTTCGCATTCCGGAGAACTATTTCAATGTTGGTAAGCTGCGGTACGGCAAAATTAATTGTTTTCTCAGCATAATACCTATGTTTTGTATATTTTCTAGTTATTAGTAGACTAGCTTCTGTCAGCAGCTTCGCCTGCGTGATTGTCGAAAATTATCCCAAGGGAATATATTCCCGGGATTCAAATATCCTACGTGCGATTCCAGACTATAATCTATCTTTGTGCCACATTTCATCCAGATCTGTTCAGCCGATTGAGCGTAAAAAAGTAACAAACATACAACACACACACTAACACTCACACACTCACAGTCTTTCGACTTTATAATATACTAGCTTCTGCCAGCGGAATCGCCCGCGTGAATGTCGAAAATTATATCAAGGGAACATGTTCCCGGGATAAAAATTATATATCTATTTCTGTGCCTAATTTCATCCAGAACCGTTCAGCTATTTGAGCGTGAAGAAGTAACAAACATACAAACACACACACACTCAAAACATTTTGAGTGTGTGTGTGTGTTTTGCCTTTATAATATTAGTGTGATATAGTATATAGTGTGATATAGTGTGAAGTGAGATAGTGTGATGTGATAATGTGAAGACTGCCTCGTTGGTCTTGTGGTCGCAAGAGCCACAGCTGAGCATAAGGTCTTGGGTTCGATGCCCGGGTCTGGCAAATGTTATTGGGTTTTTCCATCTGGAAATACTTAGTAGCATCCCGCAGTCTGGATTTTTGCCCAGTTAATGGCTATAGGGTCGCCCACTATTACATAGAAATGCGACCTGTAGAGGAGAACAGCTGGAAATCCGGATATACGAAATAGTTTTTGCCCAAGCTGAAACGGAGACGCTTCGCGCTCGCTCTGTCAATTAAGATGCTCTATACAAGTGACATTATTTCAACGAAAGCGTCGCTATAGTGTTTGGAAACAAGTAAAATTTAAAAACTTAATGAACCCCCGACACATTTTTATTTCATGCTTCATAATTTATTTAGTAGTAGACACGCTTCGATCGACAATCTATTGAACATGTAATTATGACACGATATCTTGCGAAAACACCCCGATTCAAACAGTACAACGCCCATAAATTTAGAAATGCTGAACTGATTTCCATCAAACATAGCTAAGAGCACTGTCGATAAAGTCACCTTTCAAACAAAAACAAAATCGGTTCATCCGTTTAGGAGCTATGATGCCACAGACAGATACAAAAAATACACAAATACACATACGCACAAATACGTATGTGTATTTTAACTATCGCCATCGTATTGCAATTTATCGAACACGTAATTAACGTGATCAATAAATTTTCGACCGAAGTTTGAAAAGCATAATATAAAAATGTGTCGAGGTTTATTTAAATTTTACTTGTGTAAGACGGTTTTCAGACATTCAGGCTTCTTACGCCTTTTAAGGTCTCGCGCCGGTTGAAGGGGTCAAAGGACTACCAATGAAAGCTGAGACCAACAGCTTAAGGCGCAGATTCCCTTGAGTAGCTGATTTTAAAATGAGAATCACGTCTAAACGGCTAGTCGTAATTTTTTGGAAAAATATATGTTACATTACAACATTTTCTTAATAATTTGGTCTAAGCACATTTTGAGTTTTATTCGTATAACACAGTGTAATTAATTAGTAAAGTTATGTCTAAAACGGACAAAAACACTTCAATCGCACCAAAACCGCTGGGCGTATTTTAATGAAATCGACACCATCTCAAAGAAAATTTAATTATCTACATTTTGATCTGAAGCTTTTTTTTTAAAGTAGTAGAATAATAAGGAAAGTACAAAAAACTACTTAATTTTGGGTCGCGCGGGTGCGATATGGGTGCGCGTTTTGTTCCCTCAAGGTCGTTGGCGTTAGTCGTCGTCTTAAAGTAATTTCCGAGGCACGGATGAATCTTGTTATGTCATGGATGGCCACTCACCCACGGAATGATATCGGCAAGAGTTGCTTAACCTAGCGGCTACCCGTGCAGATTTTATTCACTAAGAGCCCTTCTTTGACTGAAGATCACACTTAATATTATAAATGCGGATGTTTGTCAGTGTGTGTGTTTGTATGTTTGTTACTTCTTCACGCTCATGATAGCACATACGATACTTTTTATACCGGACATAAGTTCCTTTGGGATAATTTACGACATTCACGCGGGCGAAGCCCCTGGAAAAAGCTGGTATTGTACTAAAATTAGAAATTTCGCCAAATATTTTTACTCCAACATTTTTGGAAAAGCAAGGGTAATCGTCCATAGACCATAATCCCCTTTCGACGGCACATCATGATCCTCGCATATATCATAGACTAACAAGTGAAGCTTTTAAAAAAAAGCGGATCCAGAGCAATCGTACCATAAATACATAGAGATTCATAACGTGCACGCGGAACCGTAACCTTTTCGCGGCATTCGCAACACTAAAACGAAAATAAAAATGGCTGCAGGCGCGTATGTAGGTAGCTAATTTGCTATTCGGTTCCACTTTTTAAAATGCAATCTGTGTTATTTTTAAATGTGCGTTGCAAATTCTAAGTTCGATTTTTCTAATATGACGCTTTAATTTTGTTTTGTTTTTTCTTATCTGTGTTTCAAAATGTTTGAGGTCGTCATAAGTATTTAGGTTGTCTTTATGCTGATTTACCACATGAGTCACAACACACGCTACGATTAGAAAACAGCAATAATTTCGTTCGTTGGCAATATTATTATTCCTATAAAATAAAAACAAAAATACATCAGAGTTATATCAACAAGTAATAGTAGTTTATCTACACTCATAACGTAATGTTCCAAATACGAATTCGAAAAATATTGTATAAATACGTATTTTATATTCGTGGATAGGTAAAATTTTAAAAATAGTAGTTTATGCAATGGCCATATAATAGGGGTTATTAAAACACGAGCGTAGGTTTATAGGGTTTTTCAAATGAGGCGAAGCCGAATTTTATAATAATATTACGCGAGTGTTTTAATACCTAATTATATGCCGTTGCATACACTACTTTATCTTCACTCACACAGTTGAAATAAAAAAAATGTGAAAAGGGAAAAATATTTGGTATGGCGGGCAATTTAGATTATCATTGCGCAGCGCGCGCATCCACAGACAATGAAACTTCTTTACTACAGCCCATACGCGACAGAAAATTAAAAAGTAAAAGTGTGCTATAAAAATTAAATAGTATATTACTGCAGCGGCCAGCAAAATAGGCATTGATGGACGAACGTGTAAATGTGGGCCGAGGCGAAGCCGAGGCCCACATACGTAAGTCCATCAATGCCTAGTTGTGGCCAAGGCTTGTATAGTACTTTTCTCAAATAATGCGCGGAAATTAAAACTAAGTAGTACCTAGAACTCATTTTGTCAAAATCAATGACGAACAACAATAATTGTTCCCGCGTTAAAGTGTTACTTTGTTTTTTTTTTCAATAAACAGCGTTCTATTTGCAAGCCAGTTCGAAATTTAAATAAAACCTTTGATAAGTTACCTCCTTGGTTGCCATGTTTCGGAGTAAAACATCGTTCCATTTTTAAACTACACGACAGATATGAGTTTACTATGGAATTTATTTGGCCGCTAGACACGACAGATATGGATTTTCATACAACTTTTGCCGGCCGCTGCGCACATGTATTTGACCAGTACAGCAATTTCGATTTATCTCGAAGAAGGTTGTCAAAATAATGATCACATTTCCAAGCATGTTTGAGAAAAAGTTATTTTATGATGCAGTTGTTTGAAAATCGAAGGAAAATGTTGAACTGTAATGGTTTTTTTTTTTATTTTACCTATCCACGAATATAAAGAACGTGTTTATACAATATTTTTTGAATTCGTATTTGGAACATTACGTTATGAGTGTAGATAAAATATTTTACTGCACTGCATGCATACGGTACCGATATACAGCAGTCATGCGTTAATTGAACATTATGAAGGACTGTATTCCTTTAAAAAAACGTTTTATTATTATTGCGTCTGGCAATTACTCAGATACTCAAACAAAAAAACTTGCAGCTCCGTTTTCCTCCACATTTTTCTTATTTAGCCCCGATTTCTAATCTACTAATTCGAAGTTGAGTATTTCTCAATCTCTACTTCAGCCTGAAAAGCTGGCAATATTTGTTTTTACCCGACTGCCGAAGGAGGGTAATGTGTTTATTAGTCTATGTATTACATGTATGTATGTATGTATGTATGTTTGTTCCTATGTGGCGTTCTAGAGACCAAACGCGTTGGCCGATTTTGATGATTCTTACGTCAAACGATTAGTCTTAATCCTGCGAGTGGCTACATTAAAATTGGAAAAAACAAAAATGTCGGATTTTGGGCGCCATTTTGTGGGGAGGGAATTTTTTTTTTCTTCCAAACCCATCGTGTGGGATATCAAAATAAAGGGTTTTAAGAGGCAATCTTAAAAATATATCACACTTATATGTTTCAATGTACCTAATTCTAAAAAAAAATAACCAAAAGGTTGTAAATAAAAAAAGTTTATTAAAAAAATCAAAAAACCCGACTACTTGAAAAGCAAACTAAAAAGCAATCACAGCATGATTTTCTTCTTGTTTACGTCTTTTTTTTTTAGTTTGCTTTTCAAGCAGTCAGGTTCTTTGATTTTTTTTTTTAACTTTTTTTAAGTAAGCTTTGGGAGTTTTTGGCGGGATCTTTTCGAGTGAAGTTCAGCAGCTGTTTTATTAGTTGCAAATTGATTCCTAGTGGATATTGTCATATAAAATTGGTGTAATTTTGTGTCTCAACTGTCTACGCAACTGGACAATATTTGAACTTATTGACAGAAGCGATCTCGGGATAGTGAAGCGGAGAATTGGATTGTAGTATTGACTACCTCCACAAAGCTTACTGGGAAGGCTGACTCGATACAATTTTCTGCCAAATACTCCAAAAAACATTAGAATCTGTTACACCCGTATTCCAATGCATACTAAAGAATGTTAAAACCCATCAATGTACCCGACTGAAAGACTTGTATCTATGGTCATGAATGATAATTTAAAAAAGAAAGTACGCTTTGACACGTTCTTATGTCCGGACACCCAATTCATAAACCCGACCAGAGGCCAACTTGCGTCAAAACTATCTCTGACTTAAGTTTTTGGTGCAAGTCGGCCCCTAAGTAAACCAATTTTTAGCCCCCGATGGAAAAAGAGGGGTGTTATAAGTTTGACGTATGTTGCTGTGTGTCTGTCTGTGGCATCATAGCTCCTTAACGGATGAACCGATTTCGATTTGGTTTTTGTTGTTTGAAAGGTGACTTTGTCGAGAGTGTTCCTAGCTATGTTTGATTAAAATCGGTTCAGCCGTTCAAAAGTTATCCGCATTTTACTCATTGAATCTGGTTTTTTTCGCAAGATATCGTGTCACAATTACGTGTTTCGATAGATTGACGATTGAAGCGGATCTACTACTAGATAAATTAGGTAGGGTGAAATAAATATGTCGCGGCTTATTTAAATTTTACTTGTCGTCTAATTACTACCATAACATGAAGAAAAAAACAGAAATTCCCCTTTCGTCCCAACCCTTATTCTGCAACTGCTTATTTTGCTGCTTTCTGTTTCTTTCCTTATTCTTTCATTGTGCGTACAGCTAAGGAGTGGAATTCCCTGCCGTGTCTTTGTTTCCTGATAGCTACAATCTTGGGGTCTTCAAGTCAAGAGTGAATAGGTTACTTCTAGGCAAGCGTGCTTCACCTTCGACCACATCATCACTTAACATCAGGCGAGATAGTGGTCAAACGCAAGCCAATAACAAATAAAAAAATTAAAAAAAAAAAAAAAACTATCCTATTTGACCTTTGACACGTCACGCGGATGTCGTCCCAACAATTACGAATGCTACTCACACGTCCGACAAACGTACCTTTTTTCACTTCCTTTTGACTTGTAATTAGTTTTGGACCTTTGACATAGCAGCTGGGTTCTGAGAGTTTAGTAGTGAAGTCACGCTCGAGCTTGTTGCTTGATGTGTAAGGGCTCAGTTAGGAGGTAGAGGATTAGGTAAGCGCGGTTTGATAGCGTTGTCACAGATAATAATTATAATACTAGCATACACATGCCTCATCCCATACAAAGAACGAGGCGTTTTTCGTCTGATTAAGATGATTTTTAGGGTTCCAAAGGGTAAAAACGGGACCCTATTACTAAGACTCCGCGATCCGTCTGTCTGTCTGTCCATCAGTCACCAGGCTGTATCTCATGAACCGTGATAGCTAGGCAGTTGAAATATTCACAGAATATGTATCTCTGTTGCCGCTATAACAACAAATACCTGTTAATTTTTAGGGTTCCTCACCCAAAGGGTAAAACCAGGACCCTTTTACTAAGACTCCGCGGTCCATCTGTCTGTCTGTCTGTCACCAGGCCGTATCTCATAAACCGTGAAAGCTAGACAAATGAAATTTTGACAGATAATGTATTTTTATTGCTGCTATAACAACAAACACTAAAAACAGAATAAAATAAATATTTAAGTGGGGCTGCCATACAAGAAACGTGTTTTGTTTGCCGTTTTTTGCGATAATGGTACGGAACCCTTCGTGCGCGAGTCCGACTCGCACTTGGCTGGTTTTTTTTATAAGTACTTCGATTGCGTTCGGTTCCTTTCCATGGCTATAGATGGTATTAGCAGTGACTTGCAAGTAAAAGGAGTTGTGATACAATATCAGTGTATACTGTATGCAATCTGTGCAACATTTAATCTTTAAGATATGTGTTGTATGTAGTATTAGCTTATCCTGTCATAATTTTCACACTGCGTAGGTTTCAGGGCCTGGAAAGATAAGATTCTATATGTTTGTCGATTTGTTTCAAGAAACCTGTGATGAGCAGTCGACTGGTGTTAGGCAAGCTAGGTTTGCAATCGTTTTAATTGATAGAACTGTTATAAACATAAATAATTGTACAAAGCTCCTTGTAACAGGATCTTTACATTCTGTTGTACCCAGTGCGCCGTATTAAACGGGTTTGACTGCAAAGTAATAAAGTACTCAATAAAAGTAAATAATTAATCACACCAGAGATCTTTTGACATCTGATTAAATGTTATAAATCATTGGCATTTTGAGACAAGAACAAAAAAAAAAACCGACTTCCAAAACAAAATACTACAAAGTGAACAATAACTTTAGCTTTATCATAGTCGGTTAGCTATTCGATATTTACACTCGTGACATACTTTAAGAAGTTCCAGTGGCCATCTATGGTCTTCTTTATCAGTTCCATTTCACCAAATCACTCTTTCTGAGTGTAAACTATTGCATTGTTGATAAAAATACTAAATTCGCTTTATGTATGCCCCTATAATATTTGAGGAGTTCCCTCGATTTCTCTGGAATGTCATCATCAGATCCTGGTTTGTTTATCATGGTACCACCCTTGTGATATCACCTTTCCAACAAAAACAGAATCATCAAAAGCGGTACATAAACTACGAAGTTATCCGCGAACACACATAGTAAAAACATGTATACGGTCGAATTCAGAAACCTCCTCGTTTTTAGAAAGTCAGTTAAAAAATCTGGACAAAATAAGGTAAATTGCATAAACCACACAGTTATTGCAACGAGGGCTTCCGTTTTTGAACACACCAGTTGGTGCAACTGTTGAGTAAGGTCCTTAAATAATATAGCTGTTCAACGTTGTTATAACGCGTACGGATGCAAAGTTTGTTAAAATCATATCTAATGCCGTAGAAATGCGGTTAAATATAAAATCGAGTATGCTGCAGTTTTGCGCAGCCTGCCGTGTCTATCTTATTCTGCGATATTTCGAAAATATTCACAACAATAAAATAGTAGTAAATAAGACTCGCGCTGAAAGCCAAAAAACTATGAAATTTGTCATTTTGAAGACCTCACTCTACACCAGCGCTCCTAACGGCAAATTCAAACGCTATAGCCCTCATTGATCTGAATGCCAAATCAACTACACCCGACAGCTTGTAAGTTCTAAACTCCAAAGCAGCAACAGTTCCCAGCTATTCAGTAACACAGCACACGTCCCCACGTGTCCCGCGACGCATTCAATTCGTCAACGCACGCCTTTGGCACGCATTCAACTGGTTTAAATTCTGCTCCTCTTGCCAATCTTATGTTAATTATCGTTTTATTTGCTGTAAGTTCTCTAATTCTACTGTTTACGTATAGCAGCAACAGTTCCCAGCTAATCAGTAACACAGGACACGTCGCGTCGGCGTCGTCGCGACGCATTCAATTCATCAACGCACGCCTGTGGGACGCATTCAACTCGTTTATATTCTGCTCCTACTGCCAATCTTACGTTCATTATCTTTTCATTTGTGACTGCCAGCATTTGCTGGGTACTTTATTTAATTAGTAAATGGTATAAAGACGTATTAGCTTTATAATAAGAATATTATTTTGATTAGAATGTCGTGGTTTGCATTAATTTGGTGAACGATAGAAGTCTGGATTCCTATTTCTATTACTAAACACTACTAGATTTGTGATTATTATAAAGAAAACACTTCCTCTCACTTCGTGAGTATCGTAAATGACTAAGTATAATATTTATACTCTTCGTAGTATAAAGTATACTACAGTATAAGTACCACACTATAAGCTGTAATATCCGATAGCTTATATTGATTGATTGATTATAAAACATCTCGTAATAAAGTAATTTGGGGGGAAAGGGACAGCGATCAAATAAACATGTACTATGAGTTATGTAATAGTAAATTGAAGCTAATTGATTACCCCCAAGAATTTGGTCTGTGCAGTAACAAAAACTGTAATAATACTCAACACAGACAAATTCTGGACGAGATGTATGGCAATATTGTTGCTATTTTGTCGGAAGCCGCGATACAGAGCCATGTGGAAACTCGGACTCATAGACATGTTGGCCGTGTTGTCGGGTGGAATAAGCACGTACGAGAGGCTCACGCGAGGGCGAGGCTTAATTATCGGCTCTGGTTGTGGCATAATAAACCAACTTCTGGCGATGTCTATAACGACATGTGCCTTACACGAAAGGTGTTTAAAAGCAAACTTGTTTGGTGTCAGACTCATCAAGAACAAATTAAGCTTGATATTATAGCTTCACATCGTAAAGCCAACAACTTTCAAAAGTTTTGGAAGGCTACTAAAAAGTTCGATGTTAGGCCTGGCCTTCCTGTGAGTGTCGGGGGGGCTGACCAGCCGGACACCATCGCCAACATGTTTATGGACCACTTCAAAGTGGAGTCTCCGCTAGGCTCGTCGTTGCGAGTTCTCGATGACGGCTGCTGTCGTGATTCTGATCTGGTTCGTTTTTCGGCCAAGCAGGTGTCAAGTACCATAAAGAAGATGACGAGAGGGAAGTCTCCGGGTCACGACGGTCTAAGCATTGAGCACTTGCAACATGCTGGTTCTCACATGGGTAGGGTACTCGCTATGTTTTACTCATTATGTATGTGTCACTCGTACCTCCCCTGTGATCTAATGCGAACTATTGTCGTGCCTATTCTTAAAAATAAAACGGGTGACGTTGCTGATGAGTGTAACTATCGACCCATCTCTCTGGCTACTGTTGTCGCGAAGGTGCTCGACAGTCTGCTGGATGTACGATTAGATAACCTTTTAAAATTACATGATGCACAGTTTGGGTTCCGTAATGATCTTGGCACTGAAAGTGCGATTCTCGGACTCAAACATACGGTGCAATATTACACAAAACGTCGGACACCAGTGTATGCTTGCTTCTTGGATCTCTCTCGTGCCTTTGACCTTGTATCTTATGATGTCTTGTGGGAGAAGTTACGGGAGAGAGGAGTGCCGGCGGAGCTGTTGCGTATCTTCCAGTACTGGTATCACAACCAGACTAACAGTGTGAGATGGGCCGATAGGCTGTCTGTGTCATATGGGCTAGACTGTGGGGTTAGACAAGGAGGGATAACATCACCAAAGTTGTTTAACCTCTATATAAACGATCTAATCGTTGAGCTCAGCAGCAAGAAAATCGGTTGTCGCATTGATGACGTAAGTGTCAATAACATCAGTTACGCTGACGATATGGTGCTGCTGAGCCCAACGGTTAGAGCACTTAGAGAACTTCTGACATGTTGTGAGGGCTATGCTCAGAAGCATGGCCTTATCTACAATGTCAGAAAGAGCGAATACTTGGTCTTTAAGGCTGTCGGTGGTAAATGTCCGGAATACGTGCCCCCGATTAAACTCAATGGGAATGAGTTGGAGCGAGTGTACCAGTTCAAGTACTTGGGGCACTATGTCACCGACAGTCTTGATGACCAGGTAGATATCGAGAGGGAACGTAGGGCGCTGGCAGTTCGTTGTAACATGTTGGCTCGCAGGTTTGCACGGTGTAGCAAGGCAGTTAAAATAACACTTTTTAAAGCTTATTGCCAAGTATTTTACACGTGCAGCCTGTGGACCAACTACACTCAGCGGGCTATCAGCGCCTTACGGGTCCAATATAATAACGGGTTTAGGATGTTGATGGGGCTGCCCCGTTTCTGCAGTGCATCAGGTATGTTCGCGGAATCTCGCGTCGATGATTTCCATGCCATCGTCAGGCAGAGATCTGCCTCTTTGCTCTGCAGAGTGCGGGCCAGTTCCAACTCCATCCTGAAAACCATAGCCGGGAGGTACGATACTCCGTTATTAGGGGATGTTGTTCTGAAATGCATTCGGAACAACAACCTCGTTACTAAATAATATTTTTATGAAATTAAGAGTGTACTAACATAGGTATAAGTTTTCTCGTTTACTAACCCATATGGATGTTACTTGTCCGAAATAAAGATTATTTTATTTTATTTTATTTTTTTATTTATTTATATACCATGCAAACATGAAAATTATAGTAATATCCTGATGGGTCATAAAAAACCGGCCAAGTGCGAGTTGGACTCGCACACGAAGGGTTCCGTACCATTATTGCAAAACACTGCATAAAAATCACGTTTGTTGTATGGGAGCCCCCCTTAATTTATTTTATTTTAATTTATTAATTATTATTTTTTGAAGTAAATATACAACTAAACATTCTGTGAATATTTCAAGCGTCTACCTATTGCCGTTATAAATATCGAGCAAAAAACGGCAAAAATATCACGTTTGTTGTATGGACCCTTTAATATTTACTTTATACTGTTTTTTACCCGACTGCCGAAGGAGGGTAATGTGTTTATCAGTCTATGTATGTATGTATGTATGTATGTATGTATGTATGTATGTATGTATGTATGTATGTATGTATGTATGTATGTTTGTTCCTATGTGGCGTTCCAGAGACCAAACGCGTTGACGGATTTTGATGATTCATACGTCATTCGATTCGTCTTAACCTTGCGAGTGTCATAGGCTACATTATAATTGGAAAATAGAAAAATGGCGGCTTTTGGGCGCCATATTGTGGGGGGGCAATTTTATTTTTTCACCCAAACCCATCGTGTGGCATATCAAAATGTAGGGTTTTAAGAGGTGATTTCAAAAATATATAACACTTATATATTTAAATGTGTCTAATTCGAAAAAAAAATAACTAAAAAGTTATTAATAAAAAAAGTTAATTAGAAAAATCAAAAAACCCGACTGCTTGAAAAGCGAACTGAAAAGACGTAAACAAGGAGAAAATCATGCTGTGCAGTCGGAGGATACGTCTGGTTTTGGTTAGACAGCACGCGAATATGTATCCTCCGACTGCACAGCATGATTTTCTCCTTGTTTACGTCTTTTCAGTTCGCTTTTCAAGCAGTCGGGTTTTTTGATTTTTCTAATTAACTTTTTAGTATTTGTTGTTAAAGCGGCAACAGAAATACATCATCTGTGAAAATTTCAACTGTCTAGCTATCACGGTTCATGAGATACAGCCTGGAGACAGACGGACAGACATACAGACAGACAGACAGACAGACAGACGGATCGCGAAGTCTTAGTAATAGGGTCCCGTTTTTACCCTTTGGGTACGGAACCTAAAAAGGGTCATTACAAGACTTTCCCCAGAGATTTTCCCAGATAATTAGTAAGTATGATAGTGTAATAAAGTGGGAGCAGTGGTGGCCCAGTGGTAACGGCCCCGACATATATATCGTAGGTCGTGAGTTCGAACCCAGGCAGCCGCTTTACTTTGTGTAAATTATTTCATCACCTACTGCTCTTAAATCGGTGAAGGAAAACATCGTGAGGAAACCGGCATGTCCTAGAACCAGAAATTCGAAGACGTGTGACATTCACCAACCCGCAGTGGGCCGGCGCGGCGTGGTGGATTAAGGCCTATAACCTGTCTCAAAGAGAGGACAAACAAAATTGCCTGTGTTCCAGCATTGGGAACATCATAAGGCTGATAATGACGATAGTGTAGTAGGAGCTGAGCCTATTGACATTAATCAGGCGAAATATAGACTCCTGGCTACTGCTGAGAATGATCAAGTGGAAAAACTGATAAAACTCTTTCTGACTCCATGAACAAACCAAGGACGCCACGGTATAGAACTGGGTGTCTCAGAAGAAAATAACTTTTGTAGATTCATAAAAAACCGGCAAAGTGCGAGTCGGACTCGCGTACGAAGGGTTTCGTATCATTATCGCAAAAAACGGCAAAAAAATCATGTTTGTTGTATGGGAGCCCCACTTTAATATTTATTTTATTCTGTTTTTAGTATTTGTTGTTATAGCAGCAATAAAAATACATTTTCTGTAAAAATTTCAACTATCTAGCTTTCACGGTTCATGAGATACAGCCTGGTGACAGACAGACAGATCGACCGCGGAGTCTTAGTAATAGGGTCCCGTTTTAACCCTATTGGTACGGAACCCTAAAAATTAACAGGTATATTTATACATTATACACGATAAATTACAAAATCATAAACTGAAGACAAAAATACTGTTTTAAAATAATATAATTCAAATGTCATCCTTCGCGGCTCTGTTACTCTTCAAAGCGTGTGGGCGCACGGTTGGCGCAGTGGTTGAGCGATTGACTGCTGCGCTGCGTGTCACGGGTTCGATTCCCGCACGGAACAAATATTTGTATGACCTACAGATAGTTGTTTCGGCTCTGGGTGTTTGTGTACGTGAGTTTATATGTTTGTAAACGCACCCAGGATACAGGAAGAAATTCCTAGTGCGGGGCAACGTTTTTAAAAAAAAAAAACAAAAAAAAAAAAGCGGTCTCTAAAATTCATCAGGACACGCGCCACAGAAGTTGTGCCAGAAATCAAAGCAAATTTTCCACTTCTTCTTTTCGTTTCGATAGGACATTTGTTCAAACTATTTGAGCCCAATAAGTGGCTACGTATATTCCAGCGTCAGAGGCGGTTTTGCCACTCAAAACATTTAACATCACCCTTACTTTTTGTACTCTAAACAAAAAAGCCAATCGTGTTATACATCGCAATTCTCCGCTACGCGCGTAACACTAAAATGATCAGTGCCCATTTTGTCCCGACAATCAGGGACACAGCTCACGCGCGGGACGAACACCGCTTTGTCTTCCAGTTCCTTGTTGCGTGGGCCGAGTGATAAGATTAAGGATAATTTAATTTTTGTAGATTTTAACTTTAAATTGATTGATTTTACATTTAATTGATTATATAAATCTATAGAGGAGCTCGTGGCTAAATAATAACAGCCGCATGGGTCGATCTTCAAGGTTAAGCAACGCTTGACGAGGTCGGTCCGTGGATGGGTGACCATTTCAACATACCGAGTTTCCTCCGGGCCTCGGAAAGCACGTTAAGCCGTTGGTCCCGGCTGTCATTTGAAGATCTTTGACAGTCGTTACGAGTAGTCAGAAGCTTGAGATCTGACACCAGTCTAGCCAAAGGGTTCCGTGTTACCCAGTTACCGGGTTGTGGATGTCAGATAGGCAGTCGCTCCATGTAAAACACTGGTACTCAGCTGAATCCGGTTAGTCTGGAAGCCGACCCCAATATAATTGGGAAAAGGCTAGGCAGATTGATTGATTATATAAATCTATCAACTGTATGTTCAATACGTGTTTACCAAGATACACGACGTATTAGTAGATACGAGTTCTTGTTGTTGTTATTATTCACTAGAAGAAGACCTAGACAAAATGACGGAACAAAACAAAACCAAAAATGTATGGCATTGAAATAAGACGTGGTCAAGTGGTATACGGAATTTTGTTTTTAGGGTTCCGTACCCAAAGGGTTAAAATTATTACTAAGACTCCGCGGTCAGTCTGTCTGACTGTCTGTCCGTCTGTCTGTCTGTCCGTCTGTCACCAGGCTGTATCTCTTGAACCGTGATAGCTAGGCATTTGAAATTTTCACAGATGATGTACTTCTGTTGCTGCTATTATAACATATACTAAAAACAGAATAAAATAAATATTTAAGTGGGGCTCCCATACAACAAACGCGATTTTTTGCCGTTTTTTACGATAATGGTACGGAACCCTTCGTGCGCGAGTCCGACTCGCACTTAGCCGTCTTTTTTGGGTTTGTTATCGCTATAATGTCATTAGTAAGGACCGGATTATATGCAACATAAAAAGCTTGAATAATTAATGCAAATATGCATAAAAATTGTAAAATATGCAAATTAAAGTTTTAGAAAAAAGGAAAATACTGGTAAGTTTTAATTTTTTTATTTCTAAAGCAGCATACAATTAGTGAATTACTTAATCATTACGTATACCAAAACGTAACAACTTTGTAAATGATAAAAATGCACTTTAATGCAGTAAAAAGAAAAATTATTTAATATTTTGTTGTCTTTTTTTGTAGTTAAGTGTTATAAACGTATAGTCTTCAATCTATCAAAATATTTTATAAGTGAAAATTGTAAGTGTGTATGGGGAAATTTGTCGTGTGCTTTCTTGTCGATCGATTTTTAGACTGCAACCGAGGCGCCGCGCGTGCATGCATTTTAACCCCGCGCATAAAATAGTTCGTGCCGTCGACTAGGGCTACCTTAAGCTACGCTTATTACATACATTTTCATGTCTCAAATGTACTACGAAGACAATTTCACAAACTTGCAATAAAACGCTTTATCTTACAAATTGGCCCCCTGTCCACTTTTCACACAATATCGTCTGGCAGAACTTGCAGCAAGTTTCAAATGTCCCACTTTGTAAGTGTTATATTTGAAGCGGGCAACTAAAAAGTTTTACACTACAGTTTTGTTCTTTTTCTGCATTTATTAATCTGCGAATGAGACGTTTCATTTTAAATCGAATTGCAGGTTTGGTTACCAATTAAGGCCGTATGTTCACGACGTGAAACACGACACGACTATATGTGGTCACGATTCAGAGCTCCATATATTTACTTTGTTCATTGCATGACACAAGACCACACGCGACACGATTTATAAACGGTTTTTCACCTACGTCGTCGATGCCGCTATGTCGTCGCGACTTATTTGCAGTTGCGATTTTCCGGCTGTACAAAACAAGTATGAGCTTGTGGACGACACGACACACCGCACCGCACGGATCACGTGTGGTTTGTCACTCACGCACTTATAGAACAATAAAAATGCATTGCAGTGTCGTTGCAGAATAGTGTAGCCTTGAACATGGGCCCCGAATTGCCAGCCTGTCGATATTTTACCGGTTACATTTCGGGGAGTGTGCGTTGGAATTGCATGAACTGATTCCTCCTAGCCCGTTCCATCATAGGACTACAAGACGTACGGCGATGCGTCATCGATACACGGTGGACATCACACCAATACGCACCAAACTTTTTGGGAATACTTTTATTATACGCACAGCAAAAGAGTGGAATTCCCTGCCGGAGTCTGTATTTCCCGATAGCTACAACCTGGGAGTCTTTAAGTCAAGAGTGAATAGGTTTCTTCTAGGTAAGCGTGCTTCATCGTTGACCTCATCATCGCTTACCATCAGGTGAGATAGTGGTCAAGCGTAAGCCTATTAAAAAAAAAATAGATGACAGACCGTCTGCAGTGTGTCGTGTGTTAAAAATCTTGACCGCAAATCGTGTCGTGCGGTGCCTCGTAAACAAACGACCTAAGGAAGATAAAACTCACCAGCTATACGACATTTTTTTTTAAACCAGTTCCAATATGCAGTTTTAATTTTCTCTGAAATAGAGCACGTTCCTCTATTAAACAGTTGTTTTTTTTTCTCCCGGTGTCCCCAAGGGTTATCGTGTCACCCAATTACTGGGTTGTGGACGTCGGATAGGTAGTAGCTCCATATAAAATACTGGTATTCAACTGCATCTGATTAGACTGGAAGCTGAACCGAACTTAGTTGAGGAAAGGCAGGTTAATTCACTAGTCTTGACGTAAAATTAATCGTATTTTAAAAGAAACAAAATCAGGATAAAAACAAAAAATAAAACCGACATCCAAAACAAAACACTACAAAACGAAAAATTATTTTCTTTAAGTATGTTAAAATTTACATAAAGTATAGTACTTCATATTTATATTATATAATATACCACCCCACAGGACCTGTTTTTGGGATTAAATAATAGCCTGTCACTCAGGAATAATGTAGCTTTCTATTGGTGAAAGAATTTTTTAAATCGGTCCCGTAGTTTCGGAGCCTATTCGGTACAAACAAACAAACAAAAAAATGTTTCCTTTTTATAATATTATAGTAATAGTATAGAAAATCAAATCATTTATTTGCGAAATATGGGTAGTTTTCAGGGAGACATTGTTTTTTTAATTTTTAGACCATATTCTACCATGGCTGTTGTGCAACATATTACAATAAAACGAATAAAATATAACATTTTCCTTTCGGAAGTCGGTGTCTTTAGAACCTAATTTTGTCGTTATTGACACTGACTTCCGAAAAGAAAGTTATTTGTAGTGTTTTGTTTTGGAAGCCGGTTTATTTTTTTCTTGAAAAGTGTTTATATTTCTCTTTTTAGTTTTGGTAGGTATCTTACAATACCATTAAAATTATTTATAACCAGAGGGCTTCTCATAACAAAGCCAAAAAGATTAACACGACTGGGATACATTGTTTTATTACGGAGTTTTTTTTTAATTATAGGTAGGCTCGCGCTTGACCACTATCTCATCTGATGGCAAGCGATGATGTGAGTTGAGTAATGAGTTCCTGTGCCTACCTTACGACTTCATTATCAGAAAAGTTTGATGGTACCATTTTCATAAAAACCATTTATTTAAGCTTCATCTCAGTCATTTAACTGTTCGATATATAACCCAAAACATACTTATCATTGAGAAGTTCCAGTGGCCATCTGTGGTCTTTTTCATCAATCCACTTCTCCAAATGATCCTTTCTGACTACAAGTGCTTTCCATTCATTGCTTGTTTGTATTTTCTTTCTTTCCTTGTTGATGAAAAAACCTAAATCGCTAGGTATATGCCTACAAAATTTGAAGAGTTCCTTCGATTACCATATGATTCCCTCATCAGATCTTGGCTTGGTAGCAATGGGATCACCTCGAAAGTACATCCTTTTAAACAAAAAAAGAATTATTAATATCGGTCCATAAAACGGAGTAATCGGTGAACAAACACAAAAAAACAAATATAAAGTCGAACATAGAACCTCCTCCTTTTTGGAAAGTCGATTATAAAAGGAAAAAGTGTTGTGACTTACTTGACTTAAGATCATATGGCCTCTAGCTGGGGCAGAGGGCTTCCACAGTAGTCCTCCATCGAGACCGGTCTTGAGCTTCGCGCTTCACCTCGCTCCACGTCATTCCGATACTCGTCGCTTCAGCCAATACGGTACGTCGCCATGTTTGACGGGGACGGCCTCGCTTCCTTTTTCCTTGAGGATTCCAATCCAAGGCCTGTTTAGGAATGTGATCGAAATCCCTCCGGAGCGTGTGACCAATCCAACACCATTTACGCCGCTTGATCTGTCGGTTGATCGGGGTCTCGTGGCATCTCTCCAACAGCTCTACATTAGAGATGATCTCGGGCCAGTAAATTCCGTGGATGCGACGAAGACATCGGTTGACGAAGACCTGGATTTGGCGCGAGATGTCCTTTGTTACCTTCCACGTTTCGCACCCGTAGAGTAGCACGGATTTGACATTGGACCCGAAGATTTTTAGTTTAACCCTTCGGGTCAGTTTCCGTGATTGCCACACAGGTCTCAGCTGTGCGAAGGTAGCTCGCGCTTTGGCAATCCGTGAAGTGATATCCTCTACAGTTCCTCCAGTCTCTGACACGACGCTCCCGAGGTACGTGAATTTGTGGACGCGTTCCACAACCTCTGTGCCGATTAATATCGGAGAAGAATTCCTCACACCTGTACGCATCTCCTGGGTCTTCCGGATGGTAATTTTGAGTCCAGTTTTTGCCGCCTCCTGGCGCAGGTCGTTCAGTTTCGACTGCATGTCGGCGTGTGTATGACTCAGCAGGCAAAGATCATCAGCATAGTCCAGATCTTCCAAGACGTTGGTCAATCCCCACTCAATCCCACGACGCCTGCTATCGTAAATGCGCAACATGATTCCGTCAAGGACGATTATAAAAAGGAGGGGCGAAAGAAGACAGCCCTGGCGGACTCCAGCGTGCACTGCGATGTCCTCCGAAATTAGGCCTTCATGAGTCACCTTGCAGGAATATTTTCTATAAATGCTCTCCAATAGGCGGACTATTTTTGGTGGCACTCCAATGTCTAACAGGCGGGACCAGATGCTGGACCACTTCAACGTATCAAAGGCCTTTTTGAAGTCGACAAAGGTAAGATAAATTTCCCTTTGCCATTCTGTTGCCTGCTCGAGAATGATACGAAGAGTGTTGATCTGGTCCGTGCATGAGCGGATCGAACGGAAACCCGCCTGCTCCCCGCGCAGAAGAGGTTCAACAGCCTTCGACAGCCTATCAAGTAATATCTTACAGAAGACCATTGAGGGAGTCGACAGCAACGTGATGCTTCTCCAATTGTCGCAACTACTGAGATCACCTTTCTTGGGCACGGTAATTAAAAGTCCCTTGTTCCAGTCGTCCGGGAGTTCTTCAGCGGTCCATATCCTTTCAATTAAAGGCGTCAGCACATAGACGGCGGAGGCTAAGTTGGCTTGTAACATTTCCGCAGTTATCAGGTCGAGTCCAGGTGCTTTGCCTGCCTTCAAAGAGAGAATCGCTTCAGTCACTTCAGAGGCTGATGGTGGTTCCGTATCGATGTCGAGAGGTCGAGGTGGTGTAGGACCTACCTGCAGCGCGTCAGGCATCAGAGATGCTGACAATCGGAAGACCTCCTCAGCTGTCCGTCTTTGGATTTAAGCGGCTTCTTCTTCTTGAGCTTACCTGCCAAGGTCTTCGTGGCTTTATAAAGCTCTTTCAAGTTGCCGATGTTCGCAGCGTGTTGAGCACGATCAGCAATATCATCAGCCCAACCCCTTCTGTCTGCACGCGTAGTGCGATAAATCGCCTTGCGCTTCTGGCGGTATTGAGCATTGAGGTCAGCTCGTTCGGCATCATCACGCGTCTCAAGCAGTTTAAGGTGTAACTTCCTTCTATACTCAATGAGGCTCCACGTTTGAAGTGACATCTAGTCCTCGCGTGCATGTGTTGACTTATGCCCAAGCACCACGGAGCTGATCTCTGTATATGCCTTTCTAATGCGGATCCACTCCTCGTTCACTGAGTCCGCAGCATCCAGTCCAGAGAACCGATTGCGTAGCTCAAGCCGAAACGCCTTACGGGTATCCATGTTAGAAAGTTTACTCACATCGTACCTTCGCCCCACTTTTCCGGGTTCTCCTGTTGCATGGGTTACCGCAACTTTAAGCCGAACTTCAGCAACTACCAAATGATGGTCACTATCTAAATCGGCGCCCCTACGGTTGCGGACATCAAGCAATGAAGAACGCCATTTGGAGCTAATGTCAATATGGTCGATCTGGTTCTTAGTGACTCCGTCGGGTGAGTTCCCGGTGTATTTGTGGTGGTCACCATGAATAAACAATGTTCCTCCGATGGTCAGGTCGTGGTTCTGACAAAACTCGATAAATCGATCCACATTGTCATTACATACTCCAAGACCTTGTGTACCCATATGCCGTTCGCGGTTAGTGTTAACACTCCCAACCTTTTCATTCAGGTCCCCCATGACGATGACGATGTCTTGCTTCTTTATGCTCCTAAGGGTGGCGTTGGGGGCGTTGTAGAAGTCGTCTTTGGTATCCTCAGGTGATGCATTGGTTGGGGCGTAGCACTGTATAATGGAGATCTTCCGTGCTCTTGAGTTAGTAAGTAGTCTGTTTCTGGAGTAAAAAGCAATAAAACTTCTTTCAACTTCCAATAAATATGTATAGATAGCATTTCCTATACGAAGTCTCTCATTCAATATCATGCGTTAATGACCTAAATAATCAGTAATGAATCCCATCTCATTAATATTCGACATATCGACGTAAAGTTAATTCCGACTATCACAAATACTGAGATTCTGTTGAACAGTAAATTAACTTTAATTTGGTCGACCGTTGTGGTAAGCTTGGCTCGTGACAGCTAATTATTTTGTCACGCTCGCGTTAGCTCGATTATTGTTTGGTTATATGAGTAATTGAGTAGCCACGAATACTTATTTGGTAATCAGACTATATCCTAATCTATATATATAAAAATGAATCCCTATTGCCCTTGGTCACGGCATCACGCGTGAACGGCTCGACATTTTCGCTTATTCTTTTTTGTTCTGTTTGTTATTGATAGGAAAATGTTCTTATGAAAAAAAAAAACAAGAAAAAAAATTGGTACCATACTACATAGGTAGGGTAGGTATGTTGGTAGGGTAGGTATGTTAGGGTAGGTAGGTAGGGTAGGGTAGGTAGGGTAGGGTAGGGTAGGATTGGTAGGGTTGGGTAGGGTAGGGTAGAGTAGGTAGGGTTAGGTAGGGTAGGGTAGGTACGGTAGATGATTTTTTGGTGTTTTATGGCAAAACAAAGTTTGCCGTGTCAGCTAGTAATATTATAAATGCGAAAGTTTGGATGGATGAATGTTTGCTACACAATCACAACAGAACGGATCTGGATAAAATTTTGCACAGAGATAGATTATAGTGTGGAATAGGACACTAGCTTTTTATCTCTTTTTTTTTTTCTTTTTTTCTTGGGATGATAAAACTTTTCACGCTGGCGAAGCCGCTGGCAGTAGCCAGTTAAGACGATGACTGTCGCCAACGACCTTGAGGGAACAAAACGCGGACTCGTTTCACACCCGCGCGACCCAAAATTTAGTAGTATTTTGAACTTTCCTTATAATTAGCCTTTAAAAAAAAGCCACAGATCAAAATGAAGATAATTAAATTGTCTTCGAGATGGTGTCGATTTTATTAAAATACGCCCAGCGGTTTTGGTGCGATTGTCCGTTTTAGACATAACTTTACAAATTAATTACACTATGTTTTACGAATATAACTCAAAATCAAATTATTAAAAATGGTCTTATGTAACATATATATTTAAGAAAAAATTACGACTAACCGATTAGACGTGATTCTCATTTTAAAATCAGCTAAACACCCCTAATTAGCTGATTCTGCGCCTTAAACCATTAAGCCATGACGATGTACTTTAATCAGTGGTAAATAAATAAATAATAAAAATATTTATTCCTTTCATTTTTACACAGTACAATAGTTAACCAATAATACATTACTTAGAGGGCCTTAAGTACTATCATCATCTTCCTGCCCTTATACCATGTTACTTGGGATCGGCGCAAAACGTTTGCTTCTTCCATACCGTCCTGTCCCCTGTCACGTTATTACTGACTCCCTTTTCTTTCATAACACTCCTCACACAGTCCATCCATCTTTTCTTTGACCTTCTTCTCCCTCTCCATCCATCCACATTTATATTCATAACTCTTTTAGTAACATGCGTTTCATCCCTCCTCATCACATGACCATACCAGGACAAACTGCCACTTTCAAACTGCCTCTAATATACTAATTTCTCACTTTATCCAATCTCGTCACGCCGCACATCCATCTCAATATTCTCATCTCTGCTACATGCAATCTCCTTTCATCCATCTTTTACACAGCCCAACATTCTGATCCATACAGTATGACAGGTCTAATCACGAACTTGTAGATTTTCCCCTTTAACTTGAGGGGCATACGTGGGTCGCAAGTTCTTCCAATGACCTGTCGCCATTTCATCCATCCTGAGTTGATCCGGTGCGTTACGTCTTTAAGTGCTATGTGTTAAGGCGCTAGTATGCCCCAATGGCCTTGAGCATCCCGGCGAAGTTAAACTCACACACCGGCACGGCTCACGCATACATAGCGAGCGCGGACTGCGATCAAAGAGTATGCGTGGACGCAGAGATGCGACTAACAGGTTGCATTCTTGTCTACGATTCCGTAAATAAATATTAAGTTTTACTAGACATTATTTTTATATAATGTAGGTCGAACAAGTAAAACAAAATAGGTTACATTAAAACTCTGCTTACGTACCTACAGCCCCCGTACCATGACGTGTCAAAACTATCATGGTTCGACAGTTTATTTTGAGTGTCCCTCGACCGGCAAGCGAACATTTATGGCACCCGTTTTATTGTTTTTCTATTGTGTCTGTAATTATGCCAGCTGAGTTAGCACAGTCAAAATAAACTGGCTCTGAGCTTACGGTCGGCTCCTGATGTTTTAAGTTATTATATTCGTTTAAAAATACTAAGTAGGTCATCATCTTCCTGCCCTTGTCCCATGTTACTTGGGGTCAGCGCAACACGTTTTCTTCTTTCACACCGTCCTGTCCCCCGTCACGCTATCACTGACTCCCTTTTCTTTCATATCACTCCTCACACCTAGTCCATCTATCTTTTCTTTGGCCGTCCCCTTCCTCTCCATCCATCCACATTTATATTCATAACTCTTTTAGTAACATGCGTTTCATCCCTCCTCATTAGATTACCATACGAGGACAAACGATTTCCTTTCAACTGTTCTGTCACTGGCGCCACTTTCAAACTGCCTCTAATATTATACCTACTCATTTCTCACTTTATCCCTTCTCGTCACTCCGCACTTCCATCTCAACATTCTCATCTCTGCTACATGCAATCTCTTTTCATCCATCTTTTTCACAGCCCAACATTCAGATCCATACAGATGCATGGTTCTGCAGTGGCGTAGCTAGGGGGGTTCCGGGGTGACACGTTTTTTAATGATAAATAATTTAGGTTTGAAGTTATTTTAATCAAGTTATCCCAACAAAATAATTTAATTTATCAATTGAGATTATATAAAAATGCACGTATTATTTGAATAAATGTTAACAAGAAATTATTTACTCTGACCACACATTAGACCATGACTTTTTTCCAGTGTAGTCGGGTTGTGCAGACAAATACATTGCTTTTGGCAAACACTGAAGAGTTGAAATTAGCTGTATCGAAATTTACTGGTTTTTATGATGAGATATCAGAAACAGAACTCCTTTTAGAGATACCGAGGTAGAGAAGACATTTAAAAGCGGCCAAAAACATTGGCAGTTTCTAGCTGGGTGACTCTAGACTTCTTGAAATTCATCGTGGAATGGGACTTTACAGAATCTCTTCTGAATCTTATGGTCGCACTAAAGTTATTTATGACAATTTGCGTATCACTGAGAGGATTTTCAGCAAACTAAAATTAATTAAAAATTACTTGCGGAACAATGACCGAAAACAGACTTAACAATCTTGGCATATTAACAATAGAACATAAGGTAAAACAAAATATAAATTTTGATGATATGATTGCCGAGTTTACAGCTGTTAAAGCTAGAAAAAAGAGATTTTAGTGCTTGTACTTAGATTAGTATAAACAAATGTAGCTAAAAGTAATTAGTAACTATTATTATCAAAATTTCTATTGTAATTATGAAAAACTTATTTGTAATAATTAAATAAAAACATACTATACGTTTATTGAATGTTTATTCATTTTAACAGATTTCATTATTGGGTGACACCACAATTATGCGCACCGGGTGCCACCCATGCTAGCTACGCCACTGACAGTGTGACAGGTCTAATCGCGGAATTGTAAATTTTCCCTTTTTACCCGACTGCCGAAGGAGGGTAATGTGTTTATCAGTCTATGTATGTATGTATGTTTGTTCCTACGTGGCGTTCCAGAGACCAAACGCGTTGGCCGATTTCAATGATTCTTACATCAATCGATTCGTCTGAACCCTGCGATATCTGAATCTGAATCTGCGTCACTGGCTATATTAAAATTGTAAGATAGAAAAATGTCCGATTTTAGGCGCCCTAATGTGGGGTCCCATATTAATTTTTTTTCTTCCTATCTCATCGTGTGGGGTATCAAAATAAAGGCTTTCAAAAATATATAATACTTATATATTTCTATGTACCAAATTCGATAAAAAGTAACTAAAAAGTAATAAATAAAAAAAAGTTAATTAAAAATATCAAAAACCCGACTGCTTATGAAGCGAACTAAAAAGACGTAAACCAGAAGAAAATTATGCTGTGCTGTCGGAGGATACATCTGGTTTTGGTCAACCAGCTCGCGAATATGTATCCTCCGACTGCACAGCATGATTTTCTTCTTGTTTACGTCTTTTTAGTTTGCTTCTTAAGCAGTCGGGTTTTTGATTTTTTTTATTAACTTTTTTTTTTACTTTAAAAATACTAAGTAGGTAATTTAAAATAATTACGTTAAAAAAACTCAATCTGGAATGATATATAACTATAAATAATAATACAGCATAAAGTCATAATTTCCAGTTACTTAGGCCGAGTTTCTCATCTCTAAATTATCGCAGAATTTATATGACAAATAGTCAAGCACGCGTTACCTGCTGTGATTCGCTGTTGAATTCATCCATGCGGTGAGAAACTCGGCCCTAGCCTCTTTCAAATTTAACCAAGATCGATTCAGCTTTTCAGAGTAACATTCTTACCCCGTACTCACAATTATAGAAATTATTTCATTTTAATCATTTGCATAGACTGTAATTACTGACTTACATAAAAACCGGCACAGTGCGGGCCGGACTCACGCACTGTGGGTTCCGTATAAACATATTAATATAAAATAATAAATAATGGGTTCTAATGATAAATACCCCACATGCTTATGTGCATTTTTCTTGGATTCATCATGTGATTTTTTTTGGATCCCATAATTAAAATGATTACCTATAATGTTTCCATATTTCTAAGTGAGTTTTTAGCACACATAAGTGACATATAAGTTGTGTCGTACTTTACCCAGTTTTAGCAACGTTAGTGGTAACAGTTTATTACTCAATACTCTCTATATAAGGTTACAAATAAAACACTGTTATTCTAAAAATCTGTAAATTTTAATACTCTTGTACGGTTTTGTTCTCTCTCTCTCTCAAATCTCGAAAACTGAGGTTATGCAATATGAAACTTTGTGAAAGTGTTTTACAGGAGAGTACTACATGTAAAAAATATCCGTTATATATATTATAATCCGTTGCGTGGTTTAGAAGTTAGCATTATGATTTATTTACACAATGCACAATATAAATAAAAAGTATTTACAAATTCGCATAAAAAAGTAGTCCACAAATAAATAAAAATAAAGCGTCCACGCGCACAATTTCGTAGGGTCCTCTGCGGCGAGCGAGCTAGTCTGTGAACGCACACTAATACACAATCTAAGTAAATATTTGAACTAACACGTACGAATGCGCTTAGTAGGACGAAAGCGCGGCGGAGCAGCGAGCGACACAGCCTTCCCGTGCCAATGCTAATGCGCTACTGGCTTCGCCCCCGTAGAGAGCCAGAATATATACATTGGACCTTACTTTGCAAGACTTTCTTTGCAAAATATTGATTGATTTAAATAAGCAAAGTACCATCTAAAGAAACTCTAAATACCAATCTGTCCATCTAAAAATATTTTTAAACATACAAATCGTTTAGGAGGAGTTTCAAAAAGTTGCGAAAAAATATCGTGTTGTTAATTATTTTTTTAAAGCAAAACTATAAGTTACACGAAAAAACCTTGTGTTCCAAATAATGTACATGAATCGATAATAAATATATATTTTTTTCAAACCTTTTAACCTTGCTGTTACTAAGGAGTATGCTTTAGAAAGTAACCGTTTTACGGCACTAAAGCGCATGTAGGCCCTTAACAAATTCCCTGGACCACACACTAGGATTCCCTGTGTTGCTTGATCACATCTGGATCTTTTTTAGCCATAAAAAGGAAAAACCGCAAGTAACTAACTCGTGTTGTATAAGAGCTCGATCTTCTACATAGAAATCTACCTGACCAACCACTTGATAATTCAGAAGTGCCATAAACGGTTTAATTCGAAATACAATAATTTTTTTAGTTAACGCATTTAATATTTAACAACACACTATTTAATAAAACTACGAATAATTTATTTATAGTATGTACCTACTTTATTGTAAACCACATAAAAAACTGGCTTTCTAAAAAAATACTAACATATATAAGAAAATACTATACTAGGTATCGGGAACAGGGTCCAAGCTACCGGCGGTCAGGGCTCCAAAGAGAGAAACCTTCTAACAATGCGAGCCGTGTCCAGCAGTACTGCTTTCTGGATCAGGCCCTTGACCCAGCCGCCTAATGAGAGCCTCCTAAGGTGTTGGTCGAAGCTCGTGGCTATTATTATTATTGCCATCGATTGTGTGCTATTGCTCCAATATTTATCTACTCCAAAAACTTTCACATTCCACCCTATACAATTCATAAATTATTTAATGGAATATTTACATACTACTTATGAATATATGATAAAACAAATAAAAATGTGCAAAAATATCATCATCGTTTTTTTACCATATTTAATAATAACTCCACATTTATTAAATTTACTACATATATGAACTCCTCATCTACTCACAAAAATAAACTTATAACCCAAAAATGCTGACCGCGGTCAAATTCAACCCCGACCACAAATTATACCACAATGTTTCTATAATTACGACAGCATAATTGTCCATTCAACAGATTCATAGGGCTATGATACGCCAGAAGGGAAATAATCCTGCAATGATATGTATATCAAATGTTATGAGATGGTCATCATTTTTGGGGTTTGGACCCATGCCAGCAAATGTTGCATTGTGGATATGTACTAAAGAAGATATGGACCGTAAAGTTTTGTTTTTTATTAAGCTTGAGTATTCAAAATTGTTAGTTGCGAATGGTAGTTCTATAAATTTCGGTAAAACGAGAAAATAATTTGTGTAAGTAATGTTTTGTTTTGTATTACTTCGGATTGTAGTCTGTGTTATGTTGTTTGTTGTTTGATTTAAATACTATTTTTATAAATTGTACCTATGCACTGTTAATGGTTTTGGATAGTAAATTGTTCGGATACTTTAAAAAAAGAAATAGAAAGGCTATGTACTCGTAACCAGCGTACATTTATGACCAGAAGTAAGAAAGTAAAGGACCAAATCATTAAGAGATGTCTTTAGAACGGAGGGTTTCCTGACACTGACTGGTATTTATATACTGGAATTATGTTTGTTTGTTAAAAATAATATGCAATATTTTAATTTCAAATCGAATTCAAAAAGAAACATTCGGAATCAATATAAATATGACATTAATTTACCGCCTATTAACAATATGATGTTTTATAAAAGTCTTTATATGTAACCGTTTGAGACACAATAAACAATTTTTTTTTAAATCAAATACTCCAATTATCTATCACCATAAAAATAGAAACCCACTTCGAATCCCACCAACTACTTACCCCACTTACCATTAATACCAACACCATGACACCCAAATATTTTGCCGTATCACCAACAGAACAAAAACGGGTCACTCGCCCGACCGACAGTGTTGCCAACATTGTAAATGATTGATCGCGTCATGCCGGAAAACATCAGCGACTGGCAAGGTATTCAAATTACTGCGGCGCCACTTATAGAAATATCAAATGTTTCTGCCGGGACTTTAAATATTGTTGGGCTGAGTAATTACGAGTAGGGCTGGATTGAATGGGAAGTCAGACGTTGGACTGAATGGGAAGTCAGACATTGAAGATGTAGTAGCAATAACTTTAATGTTATTTAATAACATCAAAGTAATTATTTCAAATTAGCGCTTGTATTGAGAGAGGGCGAGATAAATAAACTTAGGGCCGGTTCTGAATTAAGTATTTCGAGATAAGAACGTATCAAACCCTACTTAAATTACAAAATTTGACTGATTTTGAGACTGCATTAGAGTTTGACAAATACTCAACTTCAAATTCTTAATTCAGAAATCGATTCTTAGACAAATCCTAAGTAATACTAAAAACATTAATTAAAATAATATTTGTTAATGTTGATAGTTGTTGTTAAATTTATAATAGGCTGTACTATGTTACCTCTGCATTACTTAGTCACACTAATATTATAATAATTATAATTTATTCTTTTTTATATTTTTATTTTTATAATATTATTATGAAGGCGAAAGTCTGTGATTGTGTTTGTGCGTGTGTGTGTTTGTATATTTGTTACTTCTTCACGCTCAAACGGCTGTACGGATCTGGATGAAATTTGGTACAGAGATAGATTATAGTCTGGAATAGCACATAGGATACTTTTTATCCCGGGAATAATTATGTTCCCTTGGGATAATTTTCAACATACGCGGGCAAAGCCGCTAGCAGAAGCTATTCATAAATAAAAAATAAGAAGTTGTTAATTGTGCAAAAATGGTACAAGACGCGTTCCTTATCTCAGCATTAAAAACAAAAGTGTAACGTTTTACCAAAGTTTTCCAGAATAAAACACGAATAAATATTACTTATTTTCAACACACTTGCTCATAAAGTGGCTCTAATTTCACCGCAATTAGGCACATAATAACACCTGTAATCAAACTGTGACTTTTTATTGCTATTATTCACAAGTGAGTTATAGAGATTTTTTTATTGGTTGAGTTGCTTTGCTCGTAAAAAAGTTCCGATACAAAAAAGTTCGTCCTCAATAGTACAAATAAATTTATGGACCTATTGCTTGCTCATTTCATGCAACTTCGTATTTAAATAGATAATTTCAACTTGTACGTGTTTAATAAATAAAACTTTCACTCAAATATAACTTTTGTTTTATAAGTTTTTAAACTGTCATGGTCACTAACATTAACATTAGAAACGGGATATTTACCATGTTTACTGTTCTGTAACAGTAAACATGGTAAATAGCCCGTTTCTAATGTTAATGTTAACTTTTATTTTCTCTGTAATAAAGAAAACTCGAAATTCCCCATTTCGTACGTGGCTAAAACGCTAACCACGAAAAGCCAAAAAAAAGAAAGCGCATTTAGTCTATGGCCGATCGCCATTGTTAGATGCGCGCGTATAGGTGTAAACTGACGAATTTTGCCCGCCATTGCAAAAAAATTTACTCGTTTTCACTGTTGAAATTACAGTTATTGTAGTGTTATTTTCTTCACAAGTGTGTTGAAAAACGTCGTATGATACACGTGTGTATTGATGATTGCCTTCCTCGGCTCTCTTAAGACCCTCACCTAACGGCTCGGGTCTCAATGGCGCCTCAGCGGTAATCACCAACACACACACTTGTACCATAACGTACTATTATCTAAGCATTAACCCTTCCTCAAGGTAGAGACGGGTATCCTATCTAAGCCAAAGTACGTACCTAGCTACATAAGGCTACGTAATTTTAAACGTTTATTAAACCAAAAACATACCAGTCTCTGCTACACTGATTGTTGTAGTCCTCTTTTTCTATTCAGATAGTTCTTCAAAAGTCTTTCTCTTACCTGAAAATAATCAAAAAGAAAGATATTAAAATCTGAAACATTTCGTAAACATCAAAACTAAAGAGCAAACTGGCAGATTTCAAACAATAGCGAAGGGGCGATGAAACAATTGTCTTCCAGAGCTACCGGTTGCGGTTTGTGATTTCCGCACTGGCAATTTAATTGTAAGGCTTACTGATATTGATCCGGTTACGACGGTATACGAAATTCTGTCTGAAAAAATATCTACAGAGCAGGAATATTTTTTTTGTTAACGTAATAAAACAAAATAATATTTATTTATATACAGGCAGGCGCTTTACTCGCGGCATGTCCTAGAACCAAAAATTCGAAGACATGTGACATCCAACAACACGCACTGGGCCCGCGTGGTGGATTACGGCCCATTACCTCTCACAGAGAGGAGGCCTATGTCCCAGCAGTGGGAACATTAAAAGGCTTATGATGTGATGTGAATCCATAATTAAAATGTAAATCACACTAATATTATAAAGGCAAAAGTTTGTGAGTGTGTGTGTGTTTGTATGTTTGTGACTTCTTCACGCTCAAACGGCTGGACTGATCTAGATGAAATTTGGCACAGAGATATATTATAGCCAGTAATAGCACATAGGATACTTTTTATCCCGGGAATATGTCCCCTCGGTATAATTTTCGACTTTCACGTGGGTGAAGCCGCTAGTAGAAACTAGTGTATAACTAAATGTGAAACGTGGTGGCATGGTAACTCTAATAGAAATAGTTGTTATAACTAAACTCCATTTGAAATAACATTAGACATGTTTCCAAATCTTTTTACAGTCCGTTCAACCGATTTTGAGTTCTATCCCGTAAACATAAGGATGACATAAAAAGCATAAACCTGTTACCAAAACCAATTTTTTTACTACAGCTACCATTTGTCTTATCACCAACACAATAGAAGTCAAAATCGGTTGAACGGGCTGTAAAATGGGCTAATTTAAACGTCTAATGTTATCGCAAATGGAGTATAGTTACATTAGGAAGGTATAGCGACTCGGTATTGAATACCAATGGAGCAGTGGTGGCCCAGTGGTATCGGCCGCGATTTACAAGTTGCAGGTCGTGGGTTCGAACCCAGGCAGGCGCTTTACTTTGTGTAAATAATTTCATCACCACTGCTCTCAAAACGGTGAAGGAAAACATCGTGAGGAAACCGGCATGTCCTAGAACCAAAAATTCGAAGACATGTGACATCCACCAACTCGCAATGGGCCCGCGTGGTGGATTACGGCCCATTCCCTCTCACGGAGAGGAGGCCTGTGTCCCAGCAGTGGGAACATTAATAGGCTGATGATGTGATATGTGATGATGTGATTGAATACCAAAGCATAGGTAACAGGACCCGTCGAATAATGTGGTGAGACCACAAGCGTATACGCAAACATTCTCGTTCAGTGAACTTATAATATGACATTAATCATGACACATTAGCCCAGTAGAAATCGACACTCATGAAGGATAAATCGCAAAGCATGATGTAGTTCTGATTGATTGATATGTTGAATGACTAACTGGTCAGTTAGTCTTGCAACTTTGAAAAAAGAGATGCGCTGGTAACCAAAGAGACCTAAAAAACGAATTGTGCGCATATTACGTCGAAAAAAAAAAATCACAATATGTATTTTCTGTGTGTACATTAATAATAAAATAAATAAATAAATAAATCATTACTAGATATTAGATATAATATGAAATTTACGCTGAAAATGGGTTAAATATGCAATTTCATATTCAAGTGCATATAATCCGGTCTCTAGTCATTAGATACTGAGAATTGGTAAGAGGGAATTTGGTCTGTACCCTAAGTCTTCCAGAGGCTCCACATAAAAGGCCATTCAATCGGCGACGGCGCTGGTCGCAAAACCCAAATGTGAAGTATTAATGACGTGAAAAAGACGTCTAAGAAGCTTACTGCAACCGAGGCGCCGCGCGTGCAGGAATTCGGAACTGCACCCGTGACGACCAGTAGTCAAAGAAAATTAAACTTTTAGTCGCCGACTGGTGGGGAAAGCCGTCTATCCGACCACATGTTTCGACTAGTTGCCATTTGAGCATCGAAAGGACGTCTAATCATCAATTCATCTAGTTTACAAGTTCATAGTGAGCCCATCTCTACACGGTATCAAGCAATATAAACACGGTAAATATATTGAACCCATCAAAAGGTCGCGGGTCAAGCTCGATCTATTGAACTGTAGTGGAAATGTGAAGCGCACACTGCCCACGCAAATTATCAGTTCGTTTCGTTGCATAATTTATTGAAGTTTCCGTGGAAACGTGGTGGTATTCGGTTCTAGCTAAAAATAGGGATACAATCGAGCTAGCGAAAATTTTTGCTATCAGCAGATCAATTACGTAATAGATTCTCACAATACTCAGGATTTTGAAGAAACTTCCTAATGCATTGCAAATGGACGAAATGTGAAATATCGTAAGTGCACCAGAAATAATTGACACAACTAGTTACTAACTCGGTATTGAATTCCAAGGTAAAGGTCACAGGACCCGTCGAACTAAGATAGTGAGACCACAAGTCTATGCAAACATTCTCGTCCAATTAAATTTTAATGACATTACTAAATGATCGTGACAGATCATTATATATTATAAAATAAAAACTTTTTTACAAAAAAATACTACCGACTTCCAAATAAGAAAACTAGAAAGTGAAAAATAACTTTATTTTTGGAAGTCGGTGTCTTTGGCAGGTACCAATTTTTTAAGTTACGGACACCGATTTACAAAAATAGTTATTTTTCACTTTCTAGGTTTACTAGTTTTCTTATTTGGAAGTCGGTAGTATTTTTTTTTCACTTTTTAGTTGCTAGCTAATAGTGATGTAGTTAAGTACCTATAACGACAGAATAGATTACCCGAATAACATGAAACTTGAATATAGCCGGTGAAATGAGAGATCTGCATACCCCTTTCGAGCGTACTGGCGTGATGTTATGTTATGAAATGGTATAAACAATAAACAGACATGCGATTGCAGCAATCCCGAGAGATTTGCCTTTATTTATTGAAGAGTTCTGTTGTATATCTCCGAAGTTCTTCATCAGATCTTCAACAAATTAAAATGGGACCAATTTCGGAACATACTCTTTCAAACAAAAAAAAATATTTTTCATAATCAGTCCACAATTGACATAGATATCGGTAAACAAACATAAAAAAAAAACATACATAATGTTGAACATAGAACCTCCTCCTTTTTTGGCTTTTTCGGTAAGTCGGTTTATAAAGTCCCCCGCCGCGTGTGTACGCGATATACTCCAAAACTACTGAACGGAGTTTCATTCGGTTTACACCAATAGGAATAGTGAGAAACGAAAAATGTTTTTGTGTATAATTTGTTATGGGCGAAGCCGGGGTGGGTCACTAGTATGAAATAAATCAAATTATAGGTATTCAAATCAAACTACAAAAAAATAATTAACTATATTAATACGAAAAACAGCTTGTTTAAAAAAAGATTTTTAATGAATAATTTTATTAAATGTACATCCCCAATGTTCGCATCAGACAAAAATAAACTGTGGCTTAGAACCTACGCTAGTTACATTATAATAGGGTTGTCGGTCAAACAAGACTTTACATTTAATGATATAGAAGGAACCCGAAAATATGGTGATCATTATTTTTATCATAACTGTTATTGTGGTGGCCCAGTGGTATCGGCCGCGACTTCAAGTTGTAGGTCGTGGATTCGAGCCCAGGCAGGCGATTTACTTTGCGTAAATTATTTCGTCACCACTGCTCTCAAAACGGTGAAGGAAAACATCGTGAGGAAACCGGCATGTCCTAGAACCAAAAATTCGAAGACATGTGACATCCACCAACCCGCACTGGGCCCACGTGGTGGATTACGACCCATTCCCTCTCACAGAGAGGAGGCCTGTGTCACAGCAGTGGGAACATTAATAGGCTGATGATGTATGATGTGTGTTATTGTTAAATTTGCAGTAACTATAAGAATAAAAGGTTATGTACAGGGGGAGTTTCTCAAGTGGGCGTGGTTTTTCAAATCAGAAACTATAATGAATAGCGAAAAACACTTAAAGGAGTCACCAGCCCGATTTTGATGAAAACTACAACTGCATCATATGATTTAAAAAAGCAATAATCCTAGCCAGGAATCGAACCCGTTATTGATTTTGTAATAAAACACGTGCTGTATTATTACATCATCCAGTACTTTCGCTAATAAGGATCAAATTCTAGGAAGTAATATCATACAACAAATTTAAGGAAATACCAAATTTGGCCTTTATCAACCACTTAACAAACTTATCCCGTATAACGGACTGGTGTCCGCAACTCCACGTCCAAACGTGTCTTTTGCATGTGGAATAGATTATTCGATCCACCCCAGCCACAACGTCTTGGTGTTATTATCTCACGGAGGGTCCCTGGGTTTCCGCTTCCGATTATACTAGCTTTTACCAGCGACCTCGCCTGAATAATAGGCGAAAATTATCCCATGGGAACGAACAAGTATGTACACTTGTACAGTACAATTATTTTCTTAATGACCCTCGGCAAACTTCGTGTTTCGTCAGCCGTCGGATTTCAATCAGACTTGATTGACAACCAAGTTGATTGAGAGCGTCCGGTTTGCACCAAGTGCAAAGAGCAACTGATAGAAACCCGACGCCTGACGAAATACTAAGTTTGCCGAGGGACATTAAGAAAATTGTTTTACTGTACTTTCGGGGTAGACAGGATACTCTTTCCAAATCTCGGTATACTTATTTTCGAATTCGTTTAGCCGCTAAGATATTGTGATTGATTACAAATAATACGAAATACGATAAGGCCTAATTTATTTATACATTATGAGTGAAGTAGTAACAGACAATAAAAAACCGGCCAAGTGCGAGTCGGACTCGCGCAGGAAGGGTTCCGTACCATTATCGCGAAAAACTGCAAAAAAATCACGTTTGTTGTATGGAAGCCCTCTTAATTTATTTTATTTTAATTTAATCATTATTATTTTTTGAAGTAAATATACAACTAAACATTCTGTGAATATTTCAAGCGTCCACCTGTTGCCGTTATTAATATCGAGCAAAAAACGTCAAAGATATGACTTTTGTTGTATGGGAGCCCCCCTTAAATATTTATTTTATACTGTTTATATTTGTATTTGTTGTATTTGTTGTTATAACGGCAACAGAAATACATCATCCGTGAAAATTTCAACTGTCTAGCTATCACGGTTCATGAGATACAGCCTGGTGACAGACGGACAGACAGACAGACAGACGGATCGCGAAGTCTTAGTAATAGGGTCCCGTTTTTACCTTTTGGGTACGGAACCCTAAAAAAGAACTGCATTTTAAGAAATATGTCATAAACACAAGACATAAAAAGAGTAATTATAGAAACCTGTAAGAAATGGCTTCTTTATAATAATACTGATTTCCTATGATACCACGTCATTTGCGTGAACCGTGCACTTACTTGCAGTGTCTCAAGATGAAAGTTTATGACCAGTGTTTGTTGCCAGTGATTACTTACGGGACAGAGACGTGGTCGCTCACAATGGGCCTCATCAGAAGACTTAGTCACCCAAAGAATAATGGAGAGAGCTCGGAGTTTCCTTACGTGATCGAATCAGAAATCAAGACATCCGCCAGAGAACCAAGGTAACCGCCATAGTCCGAAGAATTGCCAAACTTAAGTGGGCGGGGCACATTGCACGCAGTTCGGATGGCCGTTGGGCCGGAAAGTTCTGGAGTGACGATCGCGTGTTAGAAGATGCAGCGTTGGAAGGCCTCGAAGGTGGAGCGACGACCTGGTCAAGGCTGCGGGAGTCCGGAGGATGCGAAATGCACAAGACCGATCAGTGTGACGACGCTTGGGGGAGGCTATGTCCAGCAGTGGACGTCTTTCGGCTGAAATGATGATGATGAAGATGTACACTTAGGTACGTAGTTCTGCAAACCGATAGGTCTTAGAAACTCACATGCACCGCTTTTCAAAGGTTAAATTGTAGAATGAGCTTATTGCATACATACCATCTCGCCTTTACTCCTCAAGTAGTTGTCAGGCATATTGATATAATAAGCGATAGAGCAAACTCCACTTATTTTAAAGGGGTAACACACTTGGCATAATTTTCTTTAAACGAATACGCTTAAGGCATATTTTTTTTTAAATATTTTTATTGTTTGGCCGAAAGTTTCTGTGATCGAATTTACAATGGCTTACTTTTAAGATGGCAGAATTTTATTTGGCTAAATTTCACTTGGTATTTATGAAGATGGCAGAAATTCATTTGAAATAATTTTACTAGGCATTTCTTTATAATAGCATTTTTAACCTTAAATTAAAATTGAAATACAGTCTTACAAAGTCAATATGTTGTGTTACAAAAGTTAGTGAGAGCAACGAATCGCTGCAAAACCGACTCCACGTAGTCTTGTCTGCCCTACCCCTAGAGTGTAATTTAAACCTGCGTAGGCGCGTAGGGGCGAGGCGGCCTCCGAGCTGAGGAGCAGGTGGTTTAATTCACCGCAGCTTCGGTTTGCTGGCCAGCCTAAGCCGCGGCGCCGACCGTTAAAACCATCTGCAACGATAAATTCGCGTGGGACCGCCGGAGCCCTGCAGCGCCGTAGACGTGACAGAAACCATGCATGTTGCATGCTGCATGCTCACTTGCATTCTTGCTTGCATGTTGCATGCTTGCTGCTTGTTCACTTGCATGTTTGTTTGAATGCTGTATGCTTGCTGCATGTATGGTGTATGCTTGTTTGCATGCTGCATGCTTGCTGCAAAGCATGGCGTATGCTTGTTTGCAGGTTTGCATGCTTCATACAGCAAATAAAAACAAAAAAAATGTGTTCAATCAATCTTTTAATTTGGTAAAAAATACAAAATTATTCTAACTATGAATTATCTGTATTGTGATAGATGAGTATTTCAATTAATATAGATATGAAATGTATGCCAAAAGACGATTCTGACTGTGAACTTTCTGCGATATGATGGTTCTGCCTTTTAATGACTATCGATATGAAATTTATGCCTAAAGATGATTCTGACTTACAAAATTATGAGTTTGAATGTATGATAAATGAGTGTATGCCAAACGATTTTCTGCGAAATGATGTTTATGCTATCCGTTGCAATGCATAATAATATTATAACATAAAAAGTTCTGCTATAAAAGGTAGACAGACCCATTTTAAAGTCCTGAGAGTGTTCGTTATTTTATTATAAACAAGCTGTTGTCCGCGACTTCGTTCGCGTGGTTATAAAGATATAAAGTTTAAAGCCAAATTTAAAGTTTGTAGCACAAAAAATTCATGTGTTTCGTACAAAGTTGCGAGAGCCCTTAGACCTCCTTAATCCGGCCCTGTCGCAAAATCCGTTCTTAACGGACGTCTACTAACTATAAACTGCCTTCCTGCCAAATTATAAGTTAGTAGCTCAAAAAATGAAGGACTTTCATACAAACTTGCGAGAGCCCTTAGACCCCCTAAATCCGGCACTGTCGTAAAATACGTTGTTAGCGGACGTCTACTAACTACAAACTACCTCTCTGCCAAATTTCATGTTTATACGTCAAGCGGTTTTAGATATTTCGTGATAGGTGAATAAGTGACCTTTCGCTTATACTCGTATATATATAGATTCACAAATTTATGTCATTGCATACCGGGACTTCAAAAAACTCACCCCTACCTATATTCTTAGTATCTTCCTCCACTTGACTCAACCTCGATCTTTAGAGTTACATAGCTTGTTATTTATTAACATTACTCGAGGACTTTCTTCTTTTGCAATGGCACCTAAGGCCAGTTTTTTGATCAACCAATGGTTAAATAAGCTAACCAATGGTTTGTTTCGGTAAAACGCGTTTATGCATCGATTTTTAGGGTTCCGTACCCAAAGGGTAAAACGGGACCCTATTACTAAGACTCCGCGATCCGTCTGTCTGTCTGTCTGTCCGTCTGTCACCAGGCTGTATCTCATGAACCGTGATACAACAGATGATGTATTTCTGTTGCCGTTATAACAACAAATACTAAAAACAGAATAAAATAAATATTTTAGTGGGGCTCCCATACAACAAACGTGATTTTTTTGCCGTTTTTTTGCGATAACGATACGGAACCCTGCGTGCGCGATACTCGCACTTGGCCGTTTTTAGGGTTCCGTACCCAAAGGGTAAAAACGGGACCCTATTACTAAGACTTCGCGATCCGTCTGTCTGTCTGTCTGTCTGTCCGTCTGTCTCCAGGCTGTATCTCATGAACCGTGATAGCTAGACAGTTGAAATTTTCACAGATGATGTATTTCTGTTGCCGCTATAACAACAAATACTAAAAACAGTATAAAATAAATATTAAAGGGGGGCTCCCAACGTGATATTTTTGCCGTTTTTTGCTCGATATTAATAACGGCAACAGGTAGACGCTTGAAATATTCACAGAATATTTAGTTGTATATTTACTTCAAAAAATAATAATTAATAAATAAAAATAAAAAAAATTAAGGGGGGCTCCCATACAACAAACGTGATTTTTATGCAGTATTTTGCGATAATGGTACGGAACCCTTCGTGTGCGAGTCCGACTCGCACTTGGCCGGTTTTTTATTCTAATAAATGGTCAAATCATTAACTTTCCAACTAATTTGACCATTTGTGAGGCTAACAATTGATGAAAGTGTTGGTTTTGTTAAATACAGATTAAAAAACTTGGCCCAAGTCGCTTTCTGGACAAAATTTCCTTCTGACGGACTTATAGAAAACACACACAAGCACAAACACAAACCCCAATGCACAATTCCCTGCAAACCTAAACAGTTGACAAACTTCCATTTTAACGACACGCTCCAGCATAATAACCGACCGCCGCTTAAGTACTAAAACAGAGAGAAAATTAGCATTTTTTCCATATTTCTATATTAAAACCTGAGAGCAGCCTTCTCCTCTTAATTAAGAAGTTTATACCTGATGTTGGTTTATGGTGATCCGGGGGATGAAAAATGCTGTAAACTCTTGGTCTCCTGGGGTAAGGAAGATGGATTAGGTCTAAGCAAGGCTGTTATCTATGGCAAGGACGGAAATCATGGTTTTTTTCTTATCTATATGTACATTGCGAGCAGTGGTGGCCCAGTGGTATCGGCCGCGACTTACAAGTTGTAGGTCGCGGGTTCGAACCCAGGCAGGCGCTTTACTTTGTGTAAATTATTCCATCAACACTGCTCTTAAAACGGTGAAAGAAAACATCGTGACGAAAATGTCCTAGAACCAAAAATTCGAAGACATGTGACATCCACCAACCCGCACTGGGCACGCGTTGTGGATTACGGCCCATTCCCTCTCACAGAGAGGAGGCCTGTGTCCCAGGAGTGAGAACATTAATAGGCTGATGATGTGATATGTACATTAGCATGTCGATGACGTGGTCACATTAGCGTGTCGATGACGCAAACACATAAGTTTTGCTCCTGCCAAAAATTTATCAACGCTACTAATGAAGTTTTCACTTGCAAAGCTCAGAACTGGATAAAATAAAGAGTCCACTATGCATTTCGCCATTTCCCGTTGAATCACATTGTGTATTTGCATGGCAGACAAAACTTAAACCGGACTTGCTACGAGCTACGGCGTAGCATTGTCCCACGTGCTACGGCGTAGCACAGTGCTACGGTCGTATAGGCACCACGCATGCGGAAGAATTTAAAAGGCTTTACTCGTGTGATATTTTATTCAAAGGTTGTCATGTGTCAAAAGGTATCAGGAAGGAATTCAAACTCAAAGCATTTTCAGGCACATATTCAAACTCAAAGCATATATATCTATATGCACTTTTGGGATGTTAAAGAGTCGGACAGAAAAATAAAGTTGTATTGCACGCTCCAAAGGATACATCTTCGTGAAGAAGAACATGCAAGCAACACCGTGGACAGTCCTTTATACAAATAGGCAATACAAAGTATAGATTTCATCCTTTTTACCCGACTGCCGAAGGAGGGTAATGTGTTTATCAGTCTATGTATGTATGTATGTAAGTATGTATGTATGTATGTATGTATTTATGTATGTATGTATGTATGTTTGTTCCTATGTCGCGTTCCAGAGACCAAACGCGTTGGCCGATTTTGATGATTCATACGTCAATCGATTCGTCTTAACCCTGCGAGTGTCACTGGCTACATTAAAATTGGAAAATAGAAAAATAGCGGATTTTGGGCGCCATATTGTGGGGGACAAAAATTTTTTTTACTTCCAAACCCATCGTGTGGGGTATCAAAATAAAGGGTTTTAAGAGGTGATTTCAAAAATATATAACACTTATATGTTTAAATGTACCGAAATCTAAAAAAAATAATTAAAAAGTTACTGGTTTTGGTCAGCCAGTTCGCGAATATGTATCCTCCGACTGCACAGCATGCTTTCTTCTACTTTTTTTATTATTGAAATTATGCAAAATATGTAGGATCTATAAAGTATGGCGTAAATTAAATTAAAAAAGACGGGTTGAAATTTATCCGAGATAACTAAGAAGAAATCGTCATTCCCACCCAATGGCGTCCATTCACTAACATAATTGTTTCAAGATCATAGCCCTCAGCTATAGTGGCTAATATGCCTCCCAACTCTAGCCTAGTGAAGATAACACAACATAATAATCTTTCCAACCACAAATCTATACATATAATAAATCTGTAGAAAAGTCATTTTTGTACATTGAAGAAATTGAAACAAAAAATAGCCAGCGTGTGAAAAGATAAGTAACAGAACCCATTTCCATCATTTTTGAAATTTTTGTCTGTTTGTCTGTTTGTCTGTTTGTCTGTTTGTTTGTGCGCACATCACGTAAAATCTACGAATTCAATGCTGACAATGTTTATATAGAAAAATTATACGCAACTTGAGGTTTAACTTAGTTTTTGTTTCATCGAAATCGGTTCACTCTATCAAAAGATATGATTAATTTAGTGAGTTCAAGAAGTAAAATATTACGTTACGAGAACTAATGTTGATAGTTGAAATCTAAATCCGATAGATGGCGTTGTGCAAATGACGTCATTTTCTGAATCGCGGTGTTAAGATTTTCCGCGCGAGGATGACGTCCACCGTGTTTACTAGGCAAATTGGGTTTCGTTAGGTGTCTTAAAAGTTCTTGCGTGTGTCGTAAAAGTTCTTTGGTTGCTTGGTTTATCGATTTTCTAAATTGGTCGAAAAAAAAGTATTTGCTTATCTTATTGGTTTCGTTTGGTCAACTTTGGTCATTGGTTTGAAGTACGAAGTTAAGATTGTATTTGATTTACTTCGTAGTTTGAATCCAATAGTGCCAATCGTTATACAGTAAGTTAGTGTTGCCAATTCGTTGAGTCACGACCACGAACAGACGATACGTTGTCACACTAGACTGTTCGACGCACCGTTCTTTTAAGTTTGTAGGCTATTCAGTCATAAGTGTTGTTAGTTTTGTTTATTGCTTTAATTTTCCTTGAAAATGCCTCAAAGAAAAAAAACTAACCTTTCGCTGCGTAGCCGAAATGCGAAAAGGATGAGACTTTGTAGGTCTCAGGAATCGGAAGAAGATCGTGAAGCACGGTTATCTGCTAACCGAGAGCACATCGCTCTTTCACGTGAATCGGAAACGTTCACCGAAAGGGAGTCACGTTTAAGTTCACAAAGAACACGGACCGCGACTTTGCGGTCTCAAGAGAGTATCCAGGAACGCGAAGACCGGCTGTCTGCTGATCGGGAGCGCCACTCTCTCTCACGTGAGTCAGAGACATTCACAGAAAGGGAGTCGCGCTTAAGTTCGCAAAGAACTCGGACCGCGACTTTGCGTTCTCAAGAGAATATCCAGGAACGCGAAGTTCGGCTGTCTGCTGATCGGGAGCGCCACTCTCTCTCACGTGAGTCAGAGACATTCACAGAAAGGGAGTCGCGCTTAAGTTCGCAAAGAACTCGGACCGCGACTTTGCGTTCTCAAGAGAATATCCAGGAACGCGAAGTTCGGCTGTCTGCTGATCGGGAGCGCCAGTCTCTCTCACGCGAGTCAGAGACTTTCACAGAAAGGGAGTCGCGCTTAAGTTCGCAAAGAACTCGGACCGCGACTTTGCGTTCTCAAGAGAGTATCGAGGAACGCCAAGCACGTCTGTCATCTGACCGAGAGCGACACGCTCTCTCGCGCGAGTCTGAATCTCTCTCCCAAAGAGAAGAACGATTAGAAATAGCTAGACATAACTATGTAGGTGTACAAAGAAACAATGAAAGTTATCTTGCATCTGAAAGGGAAAGAATAGATGAACTAAGACGAGCAGAAACAGCAGAACAACGTCAATCTCGCCTAGAAATAGAACGAGCTCGATACCATATGAATAGAGAAACAAATAGCGGAGCTGATGAGTCCATGGAAAATGACGATGCAAATATTTTATTACCTTGGGACAATAGGGAAAAATCAGGGTTCACATATTCGTCTAGAATTAATTATGCTGGCTTTACTTTCGTGGGTGACATGAGAGAAATTTGTAATTTTTGTCATGCTTTGAAATGGAGGAAAGAGACAGATGGAATGTGCTGCTCAAATGGAAAAATTGTTCTTCCAAATTTCCAAGATCCACCACACTTACTTATAAGTCTCCTGAATGGCGATCATCCCCAGTCGAACCGTTTTTTGGATAATATTCGTTTATATAACAGTGCTTTCCAAATGACTTCCTTTGGGGCAAAACAAATAACGGAAGGACCGTTCATGCCAACCTTCAAAGTACAAGGTCAAGTTTATCACCTTATTGGATCTTTGCTGCCAGAAAATGAACCCAAATTTCTCCAAATTTATTTTGTATCCGATTACACGCAACAGCTCAATGTTAGAAATCACAATTTTCCCCAGCTCAATGCTGAGCTTTTGGGTCAACTTCAAGAATTGCTGCATCGCGTTAACCAGTACGTTCGTGAATTCAAAGCTGCATTGGAGTCAATTCCACAAGGCAGCAATGATTTCAAAATTGTTATAAGTGCCGATAGACGTCCTGTGGGTGAACACCGTGGAAGACACAATGCACCCGTCGCAGATGAAGTTGCAGTTGTTTTAGTCGACCAGGAGTGTGAGAGACGTGATATCGTGTTGCGTACACGCGACGATCGCCTTCAACGCATTTTGGAAACCCACCGAGCTTACGACGCCCTGCAATATCCACTAATCTATTGTCATGGTGAAGATGGGTACAATTTTGGGCTGTACCAAGTGAACCCTACTACGAGAGTCACTAATTATCAAAAAAAAATATCTGCTCAACAATACTATTCCTACCTTTTACAAATAAGGCAAAACAGTTTCGTATATTTGCAACGATTTCGTGGTTTGTTCAGCCAATTTATTGTGGACATGTACGCAAAAATAGAAACTGAACGTTTAGTGTATATTCGCACTAACCAGCGACGGTTACGCGCTGAAGAATACGTGCACTTGCGGGACGCCATGCAATCAGATAATAACGTCGAAAACTTGGGTCGATTGGTTATTTTGCCATCCAGTTTCACAGGCGGTCCGCGGTATATGCACGAACGAACGCAAGATGCTTTTTGTTACGTCCGTAAATACGGCCGGCCGGACCTTTTTATAACATTTACAACAAATCCAAAGTGGACGGAGATTTGCCAGGCACTTCTCACAGGACAGGCGTCATACGACAGACATGACATTATTGCTAGGATTTTTCATTTAAAACTCAAAGTCTTGATTAATCTACTTACAAAGGAGAAAGTTTTCGGTTCAACTCTTTGTTTTATGTATAGCGTCGAGTGGCAAAAGCGTGGTTTACCCCACGCGCACATTCTTCTGTGGCTGGAAGAAAAAATTCGTCCCGATGCTATAGACAGTGTCATAAGTGCAGAATTTCCGGACTATAATGCAGATCCGATTTTGCATGACATAGTAAAAACACATATGGTTCACGGGCCATGTGGCCTCTTAAACAGGGAATCACCGTGCATGAAAGATGGTCAATGCTCAAAAAAATACCCCAGAGCACTGAAAGAACTAACTATGGCTGGGGAAAATGGGTATCCGCAATACCGGCGAAGATCACCGTCACAAGGTGGTTTCACAGCTACTGTCAGATTCCGTGGACAAGAAATAATTCTAAATAATAGTTGGGTGGTACCGTATTCTCCAGTTTTGTCAAACGCTTTTCAAGCACACATTAATGTTGAAATTTGTAATAGCGTCGAATCTATAAAATATATATGTAAATATGTTAATAAAGGTAGTGATCAAGCCATGATAGCACTAAGAAATAACAACCAATTTGATGAAGTGACAAGGTATCAATCTGGCCGATACATAAGCTCTTCGGAGGCAGTTTGGCGCATTTTGAGTTTCCCTATTCATGAAAGGTATCCGCCAGTCATCCATCTTGACGTGCACCTGGAAGGCGGGCAGCGAGTTTACTTTCAGCCAGAAAATGTGGCAGAAAGAATGAACAACCCAAGACAAACCACCTTGCTCGCATTCTTTCGCCTTTGCGAAAGAGACAATTTCGCTAAGTCTCTGTTGTACAATGAAGTGCCACATTATTATACTTATAACAAGCAGCAAGGTGTTTTTAATCGCAGGAGACGTGGAACTGCTGTAGAAGGCGAGTCCGGCATTTTTAAAGAACACGTGATTGGAAGAGTATACACGGTGCACCCAAATAATGCAGAGTGTTATTATTTACGCCTTCTTCTTCACACAGTGCGAGGACCTACTTCTTTTGCTGAGCTCCGCAAAGTGGACGATATAGAATATCCCACATTTCAAGCTGCTTGCCGCGCACGGCATTTATTAGATGGCGATCAGCATTGGGATGATGCTTTAGCCGAAGCATGCGTCAGTGATAGTCCACATCGTTTGCGCCATTTATTTGCCATTTTGTTGACATTTTGTGGCCTATCGGACGCTGGGCAGTTGTGGCAAAAATATAAAGACGCGTTTGCCGAAGATTTTTTGAGACAGCAAAATATAAATAGTGAAACTTCTGACCAAGTACGTGAAAGCTGCCATAATAGGGCTTTGCTGGCTATACAAGATATAGTTACAAGTATAGGAGGGAACCCCCTCAGTCAATACGGCTTGCCGACACCGACAGTTGGTGGGGAACGAATTAATAGGGAGTATACATCTGAAATAAATTACAACCCCGAAGAGTTAGCAGAAATATTGCGAAATGGCTGTTCAAATTTGACGTCAGAACAACGTCAAATCTTTGATAGAGTATGCTGTAGTGTAGAACATTCATTAGGAGAAATGCTGTTTTTAGATGCACCTGGTGGAACAGGTAAAACTTTCCTCACTAAAGTTATCTTGGCTCAAATAAGGAGCCAAAACAAAATTGCCCTTGCCGTCGCTTCCTCAGGAATAGCTGCCACTTTATTACCAGGAGGAAAAACTGCACATACAACATTTAAAATACCAATCGACTTGGACCGCACAGAAAACCCTGTTTGCAACGTGTCTCGCAATAGTGATAAAGCAAGGGTTTTACGCGATTGCGCCCTTATCGTTTGGGACGAGTGTACGATGGCAAATCGTAAAGCTGTGGAAGCTGTAGATAGAACGTTGCGAGATATAAGACAAAATGACCGACCGATGGGAGGCTTAACGGTGCTATTCTGTGGAGACTTCAGGCAGACACTCCCTATAATACCCAGAGGAACGAGGGCCGATGAAATAGGTGCCTGTTTAAAGAGCTCTATTTTATGGCGTAGTGTCATATTAACTAATTTGAGCTTTAATATGCGAGCATATTTGGGAGGTGACGCAAACGCGCAGGTTTTCTCAAATTTACTACTTCAAATTGGTAACGGCACATACCCGACTCAAGAAGGAGGTAAAGTAACTTTAGTCGAAAGCCTGTGTTCTTCTGTTGCCTCACAGCAGGAACTCATTTCCTCTGTATACGGAGATCCATCAGAGATCTCGAACCATGACGCTGCTTGGCTATGCCAACGAGCTATTTTGGCACCTCGCAACGACCAAGCAGCAGCAATAAATTCTCAAATATTGGTACATGTTTCTGGAGAAAGTAGGGAATATTTATCTATTAACACGGTTTTAGAAGAAGGAGATGCCACCCACTATCCAGTAGAGTTTTTAGACTCTCTAAATACACCAGGTCTTCCAGCACACAAAATTTATTTAAAAGTCGGAGTACCAATCATTCTACTCAGAAATTTAAGCCCACCAAAACTATGCAATGGAACTCGGTTGAGAGTAACAAATCTCCAACGAAATGTCATCGAAGCCGAAATCTTAACAGGTTGCGGCTCCGGTGATGTTGTTTTCATTCCCAGGATACCCATTATCCCCAATAATTTTCCGTTTACTTTCAAACGTGTGCAATTTCCTGTAAGCCTCTGTTACGCTATGACTATTAATAAAGCCCAAGGCCAGACGTTATCCGTTGCGGGTGTAGACCTTACTTTTGATTGTTTTTCACACGGCCAACTCTATGTTTCTCTATCACGTGTTAGCAACCCAAACAACCTTTTTGTATATGCTCCGGGTAATTCCACCGCTAACATAGTATATAGAGAAGCATTAACGTAATCAACTATACCAAAGTCAGGACTCTTATCTAAATCATCAAAAAGGTGATATACTCTTATCTAAACGACGTTGTTTTGCTCTCGACAACCACGCGAACGAAGTCGCGGGCACAGCTAGTCATAACTAAAAATGCACCTGTCAACCGACAATTTGACACTTCAGACCCTCGCCTTACCACAACTCCAGACACTCCAAACGCCCCAACTCATCACTTAAGCCCCATGTCAAAAATGTCTTTATCAAAATAGCCTCCAAATAAGCCGAGCTCTCCGGAGACACACCTTTCAAAAGGGATTAGCCCTCCTCTATCATTTCATTACTGTCCTATATAAACTGAAACTAAGGGCCGGGTCACACTGAGACGCGAAGCAACGATGGTAAGAGGAAAGTTAGAAAATAGTATATTATGCAACTAGTGAGTAAAGGACGGATTTAAAGCGAGGGCCATAGATGAATCACGAACAAGTGAAGGATTCTAACAGCTGAATCACGACCGTAGCGATTCATGATGATTGAATCACGAGCATAGCGAGTGATACAAGTGTTAGAATCCTTAGCGACGTGAGTGATTCATGGCCCTCGATTTAAATCCGTTTTATTCAAGAGTTGCATACTATATTTTATACCATGACTACGAGAAAAAGAAAGATTTAAGCAAAAAGCACAAGGAATAATAAATAAATGGTTTCTTACCTTCAAAATTTACAAAAAATTTAAGCTGAGCTAGGTAATAGCACCTGTGTTTCAGAGGACAGTGACCACCTCCGTTACGTTACATAATTATAATTGATTAAACACCAATGCAATTAATATTAGAATTACAATCCAAATAAGTATTCACTAAACATCCTAGACCAAAATTAAAATCATTATTAAAATCCTAAATATAAACAAACTCAAAATTAAATCGACGAAGGAGTTTGAAAGTCAAATATTCTTTGCACAAGATGTTTGTATCGAGTATTTTTTGCGCAAGGAGGTTGTATAGCTTTGAGATGGAGGCCGAATATAAATTAGTGTGTTCTAAATTCAAACACCAAAATAGTGATTAAAAGTGCTTTTTAGAAGGGGAATGGTGTAAATAATTTTATCTACTCTCATATCGTAATATTCGAATTATAAACTTCAAAACGAGTTTAGATTGACATACTTTATAAACACAATACCGAAATTTAAAAATAGAATCTTATTATAACACTTTTTCTCTAACAAAATAATGCTATAATACAATTTTTTTTCTATTACGATACAGGACAAATCCAAGAAGTTAATCACAAGGAGTTTTCATCAATTATTTTTTGTAAAGCCATTTTTATAGTACCTATTGAAAAAGATTTGAATCCAATTTTTACTTGTCTGTGACAATGCCCGCTTCAGGCTTAGCACGCACTGTGATTTTTATTCGCGCGAATTTTGTCTCTTTCTTCATGTTCATAGAGCTCAAAATATTCGCGCGAATTAAATTCGCGCCGCGGTGCGGTGGATTCTGTGGCAAAACATGGATTTCTTGCGGTATTATTTCTGCACGATTTTTTACCGCATTGCGAGCAACTTCATACAATTCCATAGGTCGCAGAATAGGCGAAAAAATTTCGCACGAATAAAAATCGCAGTGCGTGCTAAACCTTAGCGCATGCGCAATGCAGTGATGTGCTTGGGTTTTGGCGCCATTCATATTTTGCAGGTTTAGTTGTATTGAATTTCATGAGTTTTTTTAATTCTTGCTTAAAAATGTCTGATATCAGTGAATGTGAAGAAAATTTGACTTCGCCCGATATTTTAGATGCGGCGAAGGAAATTACTCATAATTTATTACCAGCAAAGTCGAGAAAATTATATGATAAATGCTATCACGACTTTATGGCATGGAAAATGCAAAAAAGGTATTTAGTCAGTATTTTGTAGGTTCAATCCCAATGTATGAGTGTAGATAAAGTAGTGTATGAAACAGCACATAACTAGGTATTAAAACATTCGTGTGAATACTATTAAAAACCTCGCCTACGGCTCGGGTTTTAAACACACACTCATGTTTTAATACCCCTTATTATGCAACAGTTTCATAAACTACTATATTGTCACAGAAGAAGAGGCCAGTTGTTTCGTGCTTTTACACACCGCAGAAAACATCAGCGAAGATGTGGGGCGTATTCGAATTTGGAATGCACAGAGGCTCTAGAAAAAGTGTCATTCATCAGCAAATTGATCGCAATTGTTGAAAGGTCAAAATTAAAGGAATTGGTGACGTGATTTCGTTATAGCTTTGCATTCCTGACATTTTTGACAATCGTTATTGCTGATACATTGTCACTTTGTCAACAGGCTTTGTTATTCCACATTGTAAGATACCGCCAAAAGCATCGCGACGCTGCGATACGCATCGCGAAGCTGTAAAGCGTATTCTTCGCTTCGCGAACCATCGCTGCATAACTACGTAGCGCTGCGCTACAAGATGAAGCGTGACGCTGCGGGGTGTAGTTCCTTTTATTTTAACTCTCTCACTAAAATATGTAACTATTTGTGTAGTGTAAAAGTAATTTGGTATGTGGTATTTTGTAGATTTTTGTAATGCATAATATGAATTAAAAGAATGTCCATAGAGTAATAATGTCTTACACATTCTTCTCCTTAGAAGTCTAAGCTTTTTGCAATGTGCAAAAAGCATCTATCTTACTGTTACACCGGTTTCTTGACAGTTCAAAAGTGCATGTAAATGGTTTAAAAAAAAATGCGGTTTGTTGCGTAAAATGAAGTTGCGTCTCTGTGTGTTCTCACCCTTATCTAATCCGAGGCGTAAAAATAATATTATTTAGCAGAGGGCTACTTAATTTAGCGGCTCAGTTAGGGACAGATAAGTTTTCGGGGTTTGATTTAATTATTGAAGACCATATTTGTTGTTTAGTTTCGCTCATGAGGATTATGAGTTCGCTTTCCACGTTGGAAACGTTGAATGTCTTTTTACCCGACTGCCGAAGGAGGGTAATGTGTTTATCAGTCTATGTATGTATGTAAGTATGTATGTATGTATGTAAGTATGTATATATGTATGTATGTATGTTTGTTCCTATGTGGCGTTCTAGTGACATAACGCGTGGGCCGATTTTGATGGTTCTTACGTCAATCGATTCGTCTTAACCCCGCGAATGTCACTAGCTACATAAAAATTGGCAAATAGGAAAATAGCGGTTCTTGGGCGCCATATTGTGGGGGCCCAATTTTTTTTTTCTTCCAAGCCTATCGTGTGGGGTATCAAAATAAAGAATAAGAGGTGATTTCAAAAATATATAACACTTATATGTTTAAATGTATCTGATTCGAAAAAAACAAATAACTAAAAAGTTATAAATAAAAAAAAGTTGATTAAAAAAGGCAAAAAATTCGACTGCTTGAAAAGCGAACTAAAAAGACGTAAACAAGGAGAAAATCATGCTGTGCAGTCGGAGGATACGTCTGGTTTTGGTCAGCCAGCTCGCGAAGATGTATCCTCCGACAGCACAGCATGATATTTTCCTGGTTTACGTCTTTTTTTTTAGTTCGCTTTTCAAGCAGTCGGATTTTTTGATTTTTTTAATTAACATTTTTCTCTGAAATTTCTCAGAAGAAGCCTACATTCCTACACGCTAAATGGCAGCACATGGCATTTAACCATAATCATCTGCTTAGCCTTTCCCCTAATTATTATGTTGCAGTCAGCTTTCAGTCTAATCCAGGGGTCGGCAACCTTTTGAGTCCGCAGAGCCTAAATTACAGTTTACAGAATTTCAAAGTTTTTAAAGAGCCACAATATTTTTTCTTGCCAACAATAAATAGTACATGCATTAATAAAGTTTTTTGATCACAAAACTAATCAATTTATTCATAAGAAAAATATATATTTATTCATATGTAAGTAGTATTTTTTCACAACACATTAGATAATATATACATGGTGTTATTAGATAATCACTTATTATTTAAGTAAAAAATTAAAACAATTAAACATTTACTTAGTTCACTAACTTGTACTTCAATAACAAACAATTGAGCAAACAAATTCTACGGGAGCGATGGCTTTGCATGGTTATTCAAGTAGGCAATTTAATATATGAATGGAAGTTGGAACTAAAGAGCCGCAGCTTCACATCCAAAGAGCCGCATGTGGCTCGCGAGCCTCAGGTTGCCGACGGCTGGCTAACCGAATACAGCTGAACAAAAGTATTTTACATGGAACGACTGCATATCTAACCTCCAATCCAAACCCACACGAAACCCCTTTGAAGTTTGATCGTCTTGTCAGACATTCAACTGACAAAATCCTCACCCAAGCAAACTGCTGTTATTAATTTTCATAAAAATATTCATGATTAATATTGCGGAGAGCAATCCCGAAAGACTATCACTCATTATAAGTTACAGTTAATTACAATCATAATAAAGTTATTATCGTTTAATAATTAAGGGTAATTTGCAAATGAATTTTCCACCCTCGTATATTTTGCAAAATTAACATAATTTAAATAATTGCGGGTTCATAATTGAAATAAAATGCTGGAATGGCCGAATAGGATTTTCATTAGATACATAATTTTATCGGGAAGATTTCATGATTTTCTGGCTTTTTGTGTACTTTATGCGATCTACCCAAAGGGCCTTTATTTTTTACTAGCTGTTCCCCGCGGCTTCGCTCCTGTGGGCCACCCCACAGGACCCGTTTTTGGTATTAAAAAAATAGCCTATGTCACTCAGGAATAATGTAGCTTTCTATTGGTGAAAGAATTTTTTAAATCGGTCTAATAGTTTCGGAGCCTATTCGGTACAAACAAACAAAAAATCTTTCCTCTTTATAATATTAGTATAGACTAGCTGTTGCCCGCGACTTCGTCCGCGTCAAACTCGTAAAAATATATTTTTATTTTTTTAGTTTCCCGCCGGAACTATGAATTTTCTCGTGATAAAACGTAGCCTATGTTACTCGTTATTACATCAGCTATCTACCAGTGAAAGTCCCATCAAAATCGGTTCAGCTGTTTCGGGGATTATCCGGAACAAACAGACAGACAGACAGACAGACAAAAATCTTAAAAATTGCTTATTTGTTGTTAGTACCGTATATACTTTCACGTGCATTCATTAAAACGTTGTTATTTTGATATTACATACAGACACTTCAATTTTATTTATTTGTATAGATGTATAGATTATTATTAGTAGTAAGCTAGCGTTTGATCACTATCTCACCTGATGGTAAGCGATGATATAGTCGACGGTTAAGCACGCTTGCTTAGAAGTAATCTATTCACTCTTGATTTACTTTGGTGTTAGGTTTTGGATATTATGTTCATCATCATCATCATTTTAGCAGAAAGACGTCCATTGCTGGACATAGGCCTCCCCCAGGCGTCGCCACATTGACCGATCCCGTGCGTTTCGCTTCCAGCGCCTTCCCGCAACCTTAACCAGGTCATCGGTCCACCTGGTGGGAGGCCTTCCAACGCAATGGGTTCCGGTTTGTGGTCGCCATTCCAGAACTTTTCGGCCCCATCGGCCATCCGTTCTACAAGCAATGTGCCCTGCCAATTCTTCGGGCTATGTCGGTAACTTTGGTTCTCCTGCGGATATCCTCATTTCTGACGTGATCACGCAAGGAACCGCCGAGCATAGCCCTCTCCATTGCCCTTTGGGTGACTTTAAACCAATATAGGATATTATGTTACATGATTATTAAGACTTGTTTTTGTGATCAAGAATATTATTCCATCTAATTTGTATTCGAATTTTTATCGCATTCGACTAATTGTGCTGGCAACTCCGAAACCATTGAATTTGTGCCAATCTGTGGTAAAACTATCAATAGTCTGATAGCGAACGACATAGAAAAGAACGGCCCTTTTTCCTTTGGCGCTGGTCGAGGTCGGCCAGAAATTGTCGATTGCGATAATTAGTTAACACCAAGTTTACTGGAGTCTATTCTAACTGGATTCTAGTCTATTTTAAAATACGAGATTGTTATTGGAGTCAAGAAATAAATATTGCTATTTTATACTGGAGTGAGCTGTTTTATTACATAGGTTTTGTTTTTTTTTTTAAATTATTAATAGTCTCGCGCTTGACCACTATCTCACCTGATGGTAAGCGATGATGTGGTCGACGATGTAGCACGCTTACCTAGAAGAAACCTATTCACTCTTGACTTAAAGACTCCAAGGTTGTAGCTATCAGGAAATACAGACTCTGGCAGGGAATTCCACTCGTATTCGTCGTCGTTCGTTGGATCGCTGTGCTCCTTAAAGTTTTAAGTTACGCTATACGATAACTGACAAATGCTTGCACTGTCTGCACAGATCCACACACATCGTGTGGTGCTTCTCTCAAAGGACCACCTGGAAGGCTTGCATAGGATTTGACCATTACGGGTACGGACTTTAAAAGAGACTCTCCTCAGAGTATTTTGCTATTGATTTTGATTTTTATTGAAAAGACGAAGAAGATTAAGAAAGAAAGAAATCTAGTTTATTTAGCGCACACAGATACACATAATGTAGGTACAAAAAAAATACTATCGACTTCCAAATAAAAATACAAAGTGAAAAATAACTTTATTTTTGGAAGTCGGTGTTTTTCGTAGGTACCATTTTTTTGCGTTATAGACACCGACTTCCAAAAATAAAGTTATTTCTCACTTTGTATTTTTATTTGGAAGTCGGTAGTATTTTTTCGTCGGTGCTCCGTAGACCAATTGAAATCTGACCAATTGGTCTATGGGGAATATTACATGTATCCATCGTCCAATTTCCAACTGGTCTATGGAGAATTGAGAAATGTTCCGCAGTCCAGTTTAATGGTATAGTAAAGCCGTGTCCATAAGTATTAAAAAAATATATCATAAACAATTTTTGAAACCGCTTAATAATCATTTATTGAATAATTACGGCACGACAATTTAAAAAAAAACAGTGAAAAATACGCAGATAGGACAAACTGTCTTTATAGTCCTTGCCAATTTTCTTGGCCGCCCTGAAGTTGGCTGCAATGGTTGCGCAGTCGTTAATCTCATACAAAAACAGCACCGTTTCGTGCTTTGCGCATCGGAAAGTCAACTTCAGGGCGGCCCAGAAGTTTGGCGAAGACTATACCAAATAAAAACATAGGAAATACAACTGAAATGTTATTATGCAAAAATATTAAGCGCTATTCCTCTCTCCTAGACACTGACTGTATCTAGAATGTTGCTGTGCCCGACAGGGTCCATAATTGTTTCTGTAACCTATATTTAACACCTGTATGTACATTATGGATGCAATAAATTGAATTTGAATTTGAACATTCTGCAACAAAATGGATAATCCTTATCAGCTCAAAAACGGCTTACTGTTTGAAAAAAAAAAAAATATCTTAAGATTCTTCAATTCTTCCCACTGGTAGGCTAACGAGAAATCAATTAATTGTCATTACATTGACACCATAATGACACACAAGTTTTTTGTGAAGTGGCCATTTAAAAAAGTTTACATACTTTTCTTTTCTTTTCATTGAAGATTCTATTATAATTTGCTATAAATGAAATAAATACAATATAAGGTTATTGTATTTATTCCTTTATAATATTTTTGAATTTAGTTTGATGTGAACCCAAAAATATAACAAAAGCTTCTGTGAACCCAAAGTATAGGAAACTGGTGTGAACTCAGGGTTATAATGTGATAATGGAACATAGTTTTGGTTTACCTCGAGTATGCTCCATAGACCAGTTGGTAATTGGACGATGGAAACATGTAATTTTCCCCATAGACCAATTGGTCGAATTCCAATTGGTCTACGGAGCACCGACGTATTTTTTTTTGTTTAAAGCTTTTTATTTTTCACTTTTTAGTTGTACCTACCTAATAGGCAAGTTGTTTAGTAAGGTACCTATAACACCAGAATAGATTACCCGAATATCATGAAACTAGAGCATTACCGGTGAAATGAGAGATCTGCGTACCCCTTAAGAGCGTACTGGCGTGATGTTATGTTATGAAATAGTATAGACAATAAACAGACATGCGATTGCAGCAATCCCGAGAGATTTGCCGTTATTTATTGAAGAGTTCTGTTGTATATCTTCGAAGTTCTTCATCAGATCTTCACCAAATTAAAGTGGAACCAATTTCAAAACATACTTATTCAAACAAAAAAGAAATTTTCAAAATCGGTCTAAAATTGACGGAGATATGCGTTAACACAAAAAAAAAAACAAACAAACATAATGTCGAGCATAGAACCTCCGCCTTTTTGGTAAGTCGGTTAATAAAAGGGAACTTAATTTTAAAACACATACATAGTGTGCCCCGCGGCTGCGGCAAAAAGGTCCAGTAAAGCAAAATGCCAGACAACTGGGACCTTGCCTGACGCAGATTTTCAACTGAACCTTACGTTGAAGTGTACGGATGTGAAGATAAATATTATCAATCTAATATCAATCTTTACAATGAAATGTTAAACCGAAATGTGTAGTTAAATAAGAGAATATAAAATATTTATTTTAATTATTTTTTTAATTTAATAGGCATTTGATAAATTAACCGGGTCTTGGATTAGTCGCACAATAAAACTGGCATGATGGATAAAATAAGTCGTAAACTTAAAACCTAAAGTTTACAGCCTGCATAATATTAAGGTGGGCTTTAATAATCATAATTTAAATGCCGAGGTTTGTGTTTAAATTAAATCAGTTAATATATGGACTACCGTGGCTGGACAAGAGCTTGGTTGTAACCAGAATCACATAACATATGATCACGTATTTATTCCCCGTAACCATGTACAAATCCAAGGTCCGGGCTGCTAAGTAATGAGAAAGGTTGAACTCAAATCATCATGTTCTGCAGTAGCGTTTACATCCACTACAAGACAAAATCAAACTTGTTAATTTGTATTATATTAATAATTATAGTAGCTTTATTTTTATTTTATTTTCTTCTCTTTTTGCTTAAGAAATTGACTCGCACACTGTTCCATTGTTGGTAAATTAGGTAATTTACCTATGTTTGCAATATTTGTAAGTATGTGAGAACCATGTTCCTATTTATCAAGTGAAGGAATTTAACTGTAGGAATTCGCTTGTAATAATACTTTATAGCCTATACGTAGTATAGTAGTGCTGGGTGCACCGTCCTCACTTACATGAATTTATGTAAGTATGTACATGTTGTAAAAGACTTAAAAAAAAAAGTAAGTATGGAGTTTCTTGTCCGTCCTTCTCCATAACAAGCTACATTTCCGAATGGAAGGTAGAATCAATTATTATTAACTTAAAATTTGTATTTTTGCCGTTCTAAAGTGCCGCGTAATGGCCTAGTTGAAATAAAAAAATTTTGTATTTGTCTTAGATCAACGAAGCAATTAGAATAATAAAGGTTTTTTTTTTTGATGATCATGGAATTTCACTTGCCTCTACACCATCGCTGACATCGAATGTCATTTGTCAGCCTCCGTTTCGTAAGGATGAGGAGTGAAAAAGGATATACCAACGGTAGCCTTAGGTACATCACTTTTTCATTAAATTCTGACATGGTTATCTTTCTCACCACCAGTCTGCTGCTGCAGCCAATTTTTCTTTGGCAAAACTTTGGCAATAAGTTGTCCTAAGTTTTGTTACAAAACCTTTTTAGTAGCCAAACTAAATCATTACTTATTAACTAGTGACCAAGTCTCCAATATTTACTGTCGCCGCCGCTACCGGTCGACTCGGGTACTTGAATGTCGCTAGTGTCCGGCCGAATCTTTGGTTTCGGCTTCGGCCATTTTTGGGTAAAAATACCACATTCGGTCAATCCTTTGGGTTTGGCCAAATAGGCCTAAGTTTTAGCCGAAGCCAAGGATTGACCGAAGGTGACTTCTAACAAGTTCCAAAATTGAACGAACTGTTACAAATGCGTTAGAGCGCTGCTACAGCTAGTCGCCATCGCCAGCAAAAATAGCTTACAACTTGGACTGATTTTTTTAGAGTTATTCAAAAACAAATAGTTTATTTCATCTACCGGTTTTTGAATGTCAAATTTTTTTAATAATTGATTCCACTGTCCGTTCGCAATGTTAGATTGTTATAGAGAAGAACGAACAAGAAACTCCACACTTACTCTTATCTAGTCAACCTTTGGTTTTGGCTTCGGCCAAAAATCGACCTTTAGTCGAACACTAAATTTCGCATCATTTACAACGCCCTCTATTATAAACTTGCTAAATTATGTTGGACGTAAAACCGTTGGTGCTGTTCGCCGCGGAATTTATTTCGACATTTGCATAGTTTATTGACGCACTGGGCCCAGGTGGAGCGGTGGTTTTGTAGCGTTTTAAATGCGTTAATATGACGGCTTTTGAGATTATCAAGATTTTACGGATCCAAGTTTATTTGACTATTCTCAGCTGTACCCACTGTTATTAAAACTCCTCCCCTTATTTTTACAAGTCCCTCCTTCTACTCTTCTGCTAGCACGGTCCAGTCCTTATAGAAAGAGAAATCCCGCCATCCTCTAACCCTTGTAAAAGTGTCATTCTTTTAATGTTATCGAATGTCAAATCTTGATGATTGATCACGTGGCATTTCGATTGCGAATGTCAATCCCACAAATTTTGGACTTTTTAAAAGTTTTTTAATAGCCTTGCTTTTGTATGTGTGTACGGCAACTAGAAATCGATTTTCAAGCTCTTCCTGGCATCCGATTAAGCTGAATCTTCGTGTAACTTTGGCATCATTGAAATAATATGGCCATATGGAACTGCTCTCGAACCATGACGGGTTACAACTATCATCAAACGACTGTAAAAAGGAACAGATGTATACAAGTCATATACGTCTGTCCCTTACGCACACTCAAAATAACCTTGCTTTAAGATCTTATGGTCAGCCCTCAGGTCTCATGTGTTGAATACTATCTAATTTGTGATTGATAAGTGGTATCACGTTAAGGAAATGATCTAGAAGATAGCGGACATAGAAACCGGGCACCTACGCGCCGAGGACCTTAACACCAAAATGTTGCAAAACATTGCAAAATTAGAAATAGAAGATCTTGAATCCCCTGGAGACGCTTACCAAGCGCACGGTGAATTTTACCCACTCAGGGTTAATCAGAGAATGGGCGATATATTGTATGACCCTAATAAAAAAGGATATTAGCGGTGGCCTACCGACAAAGCCAAGTCCCCGCGTCCGCGTCCCCTTAAAATTTAGTGAAAAATAATAATAATAATATTTATTTATTTATTTATTTATTATATACTTTATTGTACACCATAAGTTACATTTATAAAGGAAACTTAAAACTAAAAACACATACAATGGGCGGCCTTATCGCATTACGCGATCTCTTCCAGGCAACCTGGTATGGACAGTAATTGCTGGACACGAAGTGGGGCTGTTTTTGGTGTGACAATACCAGTTTTACAAAAATGATATATTATGAAAGATATGCAGATACATATATATACTTAAATAAATACATACTACATATATATGATATTTAATACATACTTAAATACATACATACTAAAATATAAAGGCAATAAATTAAATGATGACAATCAATTTATAATCACAGCGACAGGTAATGCTCCCTCACAAGTCTTTTGAACACAGGCAACGATTGGGCTTGTTTGATTGGGTCTGGCAACGCATTCCACAGTCGAGTAGCCTGGACAGTAAAGGATTTATCCAGAAAACTCGTGGAATGCATTGGCATTTGAAGTCGTAAGTTATCCGATGACCTAAGAGATTTTGTGTGGGAATCGCAGAGAAACTGAAAACGTTTCTTAAGATAAAGAGGGGTGGAAGGGGTGAAGAGCACATTATATAAAAGTGAAAGAATATGAGCATTCCGGCGAAGGCGAATTGGCAACCACTTGAGCTTCACACGGAATTCGGAAACATGATCATATTTTCGCAAACCGAATATGAACCTTATACAAACATTTTGAAGCCGCTCAAGTTTTTCAAGTTGTTCTTGAGTAAGGTCAAGATAGCTGGCATCAGCATAATCAAGGATGGGTAGAAGAAGAGATTGTGCAAGCGCAATCCTGGTGGCAGTCGGAAGAAAATTACGCAGTCTCCTCAAAGATGCAGCAGATGCAAATAGCTTGCGGCTAACCTCTTGTAGTTGGGCAGTCCAAGAAAAGTTTCTATCAATGAATATCCCCAAGTTTTTTACTTTCTCGCAGAATGGAATAACCGAGTTATCGAAAATAACCTGGGGAAGAGTCGTCCAGTCGATTCTTGAAACCATCCTAGAACTGCCCACCACGATAACCTGCGTCTTTGTAGGGTTAACCATAAGTCCATATCTTTTGCTCCATTCGCATATGCGGGCCAGATCCCGATTTATCATTACGATAGCCTCAGACAGATGTCCGAGAGGAGCTCGCGAATAAATTTGTAGATCGTCCGCATACAGATGGTAGGAAGAAGTTAGTTCACTGGAGATTGAGTTTATAAAAACTGCGAAAAGTAAAGGGGATAAAACGCCACCCTGTGGTACCCCAGCTGAAGTACTACACCAGGAAGACAAAGTCTCTCCAATGCATATACGTTGCCGGCGACCGAACAGGTAACTACGAAACCAGTCAATTACCGATGGAGATATGTTAAGAGAGCACAGAATGCCAAGCAACACATCGAAATCGACAGCATTAAAAGCATTACTGAAGTCTAGCAATGCCAATACCGTCAGATTACTGTTTTCCATGGCTGACCTTATATCATCCGTAATGTTGAGAAGGGCTGTAGTAGTGCTGTGACCACGACGGAAGCCGGACTGGAAGGGATTGAGGAGATTATTTTTAGATAGGAAAGTGCTAATTTGGTCGTGGATTAATCGTTCCAGGACTTTGGACAGGAATGGTAGGACGGATATTGGACGGTATTCAGAAAAGGATGTGGGATTGGACTTTTTGGGTAATGGAATAATTTGAGCATCTTTCCATGAACATGGAAAGACACCACTGGACGCAGAAAAGTTGAGGATGTGGCAAATGACCGGAAGGATTACGTCCAGCACTGGGATTAACATTTTACGGCTGATACAGTCACTTCCTACTGCATTGGAAGTAATCGATAGTATGCTCTTCCTAACATCACATTCAGAGAATTGACTAAAAACAAATGGAGAATAGCTGGGGGTCGGAAGAGATGAAAGATAATCCAATGTATTCAATTTTATTGTCCTATCGAAATTGGACGATGCTGTAAAATGATTATTCATTGAATCGATGTCTAAATTTTTAGGTATTGACTCTTGTCGGGTTTTACCGATCCCCAATGATCTTAGAAAATTCCAAACTTTGGATGCGTCCCCATTTTGGACAGAGTTATGAATGTATTGGCGATTAGCATTCCTACACACCTTATTGCAGTGTTTGCGAATGGAGGCATATTTTTCCCTATTAGTATCAGTAGGCCGTCGCTTAAATTTAGACTTTGCCGTCACCTTTTTGTTCAACAACTTCTTAATCTCATCTGTCAGCCACGGTGCCGGCAAATGTCTGACTTTAACTGCTCGTACTGGTGCGTGAATATCGTAAAGTTCGACAAGTCTAGCTGTGAAAAAATTAACTTGCTCGTCGACTGACGTAGACGCAAATAGAGGAGACCAATCAATACTGCTGGCATCCTCGCAAAGTCTGTCAGCGTTCATTCCACCAAAATTGCGTTGCATGAGAATTTTGGCTTTAGCCTTAGGAGGACGAATTTTATAAGAAAGAAAAATCAGGTCATGATACGAAAAGGCGTCGGCTGAGCATTGGCCATGCTTAGCAACGCGATCAGGAGAGGAGACAAAAATCAAGTCAAGAAGCGAAGGGGTACAGTTTGGAAAATGGTGAGTAGCACTTAGTGGCAGAATGGAAAGATTACTAGAAGCTGCAACATTAGTCAGAGAAGAAGAGCGATGGTCTTTTTTCAGGAGACATGTATTAAAGTCACCCATGATTATGCTATGACTGTAAGAAGGGATTAGCATTTCCAAGAGTTTTTCAAAAGACGAAAAGAAGTTGATGCGTAAAGAGGGACAGTAATAGACTCCAAGAAGTAATTTGGAATGATGTAGGTCGATTTCAAGAAACAGATGTTCACCTGAACGTGAAGGCGGTGGCTGCGTTGACATATTGATAATAGTGAAAGGAATATATGCTCGGAGATATATGGCAACACCCCCACCACCACCAACCGTCCGGTCGTTTCTAATCAGTACAAATCCGGGAAGAGAGTAACTAGTAGAAGGGAGACAAGGTTTAAGCCATGACTCGGATACAAGAATAGCATGAATGTTTTTACAGTCAAAGCTTGCCACCATATCGTGGAAATGGGCCGGAATACTTTGGGCGTTAATATGAATAACATTAAAATTCTTAGGAACATCAGAGAACTGCGCCGTAAGATTTTCGACAAGAGACGGAATACTCACGAAACTGTCATCGCTACTTGTAAAAGAGCAAAAACTATCACTATCACTGTTATTACAAGACATTAATTAAAATAAATACTATAAAATATATAAAACCCTATCTAAAATATGATTATAAACACTAAATATCAAGTTCACCTGCCGGTTGCGCTTTTAAAATATAACAAAATAATAAAATTCACGCACTCCGGGTAAAAACAAAAAGGAGAAAGTTACAACGAGCAGAAAAATATAAAACATTAAACAAAATAAAACTACTGCTAGTGCATCGCTACATAAAACGTCCATGATCGCTACCTAAAACGGAACGCACTGAAGTTAACTGACACTGACAATGAAAACCTGTCAACTGTCATTGTGACATTAAAAATTATCCAAAACAACAAACCAAAGTGACGGTATCACGGTATTAAAAACAATAACAAAATATTCCCCGGACATCGAACGAAACCACATCATAGTTACTTCTTTAAAGCCGCAGTCCGCCTCAACCTTGCCGTCTTCGCAGCAGCAGCAGCAGAAGTCACTGGCACAGCCGTTTTAGGGTCGCTCAGCTCGGGCTCACTGGGAATCGGCGCAACCTTGTCCAACTCAGCGAGGGACTCAACTCGGTGCCGCGAGTCGCCGGGACCAAGGACATACACGCATCCTGCCTTTGTCCAGCTCTTTGCGACGCCGCATCTTTCCCTCGCTGCCAGGAAAACATCATGCCGCCCCTTCGTAAGGAACTCAGACAATGTAACGCCCGAAGCCCTTAATTTGGTTTTTGAAAACCAGATCTTATCTCGGACTGCAAGACTGCAAACCTTGAATAAGATAGGCCTGGATTTGTTGTTCACCGCTCGTCCCATCCTGTGACAACGGCTAATGTCAGCAACGGTGAAGTCAGTGAGCTGCAGCTTATTACGGACCACCTCAGTGATCAACTTGGCCGTGTCTTCTTTTTGCTGTTCAACAATTCCATGCAGGAGCAAGATCTTCCTTCGTGCCCGCATCTCTATCTGGTCGACACTTCGAGCTAGGAGCCCTACTTGCTGCTGTAGACTGTTAAGAGCCTGCGTGATAAATGTCCGGAACATACTGAACTCTGTAGCCAGGCCAGAAGCTGTGATAGGCGACTGAGGGGTCCTCTGCAACTCCTCTTCGAAGACAGCCATCCTTGTGTGGAACATTTCCTTTAGTTCACTGAGAGTATTTGATAGTGAATCCATTTTAACCATGTGAAGTGATTATAGTTTGTAAATTTAGAAAATTATGAGGAGAAAACGCTAGACCAGCAGGTATAGTCTGTTAACTTTTAATACATAGCATAAAATAATTGTAAATATAGTTTAAATTATATTATATTAAATTTATAAATACGAGCAAATTTTTCTTGTGTTTCCGTTACAACTACCCACGAATAATAATAACTCCTCACTGAGATAGACTGTAAGCAAACAACATAAATAAAACACGTAATTTGTTTGTATAGTCTCACATATTGCGAATAAATAGAACACAGCAAACATAGATCCATTAGGACGTAAGTTAGTTGACTCAACTCTGTACGGCCCACCGGCCACAGAGACATTTTGTAATACAAAAAGTAGGCAAATAAATGTTATTCTGATTCTGATTCCCACCAATCTGCCTAGCATTTTCCCAAACATTGGGGTTGGCTTACTTAGCTTCCAGTCTAACCAAATTCAGCTGAGTACCAGTATTTTAAATGGAGCGACTGCTTATCTGACCTCCACAACCTAGTAAGCCTCCCACTCCCACTAAGACCAACCAGACCAGACCAGACCAAGTGCAACCCCATGTCATGTCCAGGCTATCTCTATCCATTCAAGGTTGCCTGGAAGAGATCGCAGAACGCGATAAGGCCGCCTGTTGCATGTTTGTTTTAATTTTAAGGTTTTTTAACCGACTTACTAAAAAGGAGGATTTTGGACCGATTTAAAAAATTCTTTTCTTATTTGAAAAATTATGTTTCGAAATTGGTCCCATTTTAATTTGGTGAAGATCTGATGAAGAACTTTGAAGATATACAACAGAACTCTTCAATAAATTACGGCAAATCTCTTGGGATTGCTGCAATCGCATGTCTGTTTATTGTTTATACCATTTCATAACATAACATCACGCCAGTACGCTCTTAAGATATCATGAATTGATCTGCGTACCCCACGCAGATCTCTCATTTCACCGGTTTTGTTCAAGTTTCATGATATTCGGGCAATCTATTCTGGCGTTATAGGTACCTTACTAAACAACTTGCCTATTAGGTAGGTGCAACTAAAAAGTGAATAATAAAAAGCTTTTTTACAAAAAATACTACTGACTTCCAAATAAAAAAAAACTACAAGGTGAAAAATAACTTTAATTTTTGGAAGTCGGTCCATAACGCAAAATATTGGTACCTACCAAAGACACCGACTTCCAAAAATAAAGTTATGTTTCACCTTGTAGTTTATTGTTTTATCTTGGTGTACAATAAAGTATATATAAATAAATCAATAAGACAAACGATTTCCTTTAAAATTTTCGATTCATCAACTCTCATTGTGATTGTGTTAGTAGGTACAGTAAACCAAGAAATTATTTCAGTGTTCAGACCTCTTATTAGCCGACTATTGACACAGAAATAGCTGCAATCAAAAATACAATACCTACTAACTTTGATTAAACGCCTTCAAAGGTTTACATTTAATATTTACAAGTCAGTATTGGTAAGGTTGAAACAATCGTTTGAACAATCTTAAGGGTTAGACGGCCTCGATATATTGTCTGAATTAAATATCACCTTAGGACGCTTGTTTTATTCATGTCGATCGATTTGAGAATAGGGATCTACTTTTTTTGTGTTTGTCCTTTGAAATGTAAAGTCATACTTTAATATTCATACAAGACTAGATTTTTAATTATTTTGTTTCCCTGGCCTATCCTGCAGAAATGGCCTACCTTTTTGGGATAAAAGTAGGCTTAGGCCTACTGTCTACAGACGCGTAGTTTCATAGATGCTTCAAACTACGCCGTGCAGCTTGTGCAGTCCAGCCTACTAAACTCTATTTTGCAAGCGTACGTTTTCAATCAATTCAACAAATTTCGCTGCCGCTCCCGGGATTTTTACAAAAAAAAACACGTGCGTCCTCTCGATGTACGCCACGGCGCGGCGTATGACATGCGGTATAGCGGTACGGCAGCCGTCATGAAGCCTGCATGCAGCGACGCGAGGGTGACATTTCATAGTTTTGTATGAATGTAAGTAAGCTGCAAGCAGGCGTACACCAAGCGTATACTGACGAATACTCGTATATAAAGCTACGCGTCCGTGGACAGTAGAGGCAGACACTCACGATTGTGGAGCATTCTCTAATCAAAAGAATTTTATGAGTATACATATAAACATGCAATTTTTACCCCTTGATAACTGGGCTGGGCTGTTAAGACAAGTTCTTGCTAGCGACTTCACCCGTGTGTACGAATTTTGCTCAAAGGAACGTACTGTCAGCTGGTCATCATCCTCAACCTGCATCATCACTCCAACCCACTGGGGCCTGCAGCATCATCCAGACGTACTGGGACATCATTACCCCGACTCACTGACGCATCATCCCTCTCACTGGAACGTTATCACTCCGACTCGCTGGGGCATTATCTAGACGCACCAGGGAAACATCCAGACGCACTGTGACATCATCACCCCGACTCACTGGCGCATTATCCCTCTCACTGGAACGTTATCACCCCGACTCGCTGGGGCATTATCCAGACGCACCAGGGAATCATCCAGACGCACTGTGACATCATCACCCCGACTCACTGGCGCATCATCCCTCTCACTGGAACGTTATCACCCCGACTCGCTGGGGCATTATCCAGACGCACCAGGATATCATCCAGACGCATTGTGACATCATCACCTCGACTCACTGGCGCATCATCCCTCTCACTGGAACGTTATCACCCCGACTCGCTGGGGCATTACCCAGACGCACCAGGGAATCATCCAGACGCACTGTGACATCATCACCCCGACTCACTGGCGCATCATCCCTCTCACTGGAACGTTATCACCCCGACTCGCTGGGGCATTATCCAGACGCACCATGGAATTTTCCAGGCGCACTGTGACATCATCACCCCGACTCACTGGCGCATCATCCCTCTCACTGGAACGTTATCACCCCGACTCGCTGGGGCATTATCCAGACGCACCAGGGAATCATCCAGACGCACTGTGACATCATCATCCCGACTCACTGGCGAATCGCATCATCCCTCTCACTGGAACGTTATCCCCCGACTCACTGGGGCATCCAGACGCACCAGGGCATCATCCAGACGCACTGCCAACTCATAACCGGGCGTGCGTATACACGTGCATCATACGATTAGACGTATGAATGTGAGTAAAGCAAAAGAAGTATGTAAGGATCGTAACAGGTGGCGTTCTGTTGTTTCTGCCTACCGCCACGTGACGGGAAATAGGCGTGAGTTTATATATATCAACAGCTTATGTGGGGTGGGCCACGGGAGAGAAGCCGCGGGTAAAGAGCTAGTAATTTATAAAGATATATTGGAAAAATGCTAAATCAACGTGGGGGAAACCACGGGTGATAGCTAATCTATATCTATACTATAATATTATAAAGAGGAAAGATTTGTTTGTTTGTTTGTACCGAATAGGCTCCGAAACTACTGGACCGATTTAAAAAAATATTTCATCAATAGAAACCTACATTATTCCTGAGTGACATAGACTATTTTTTAATCCAGAAAACGGGTCCTATGGGGTGGTCCACGGGAGCGAAGCCGCGGGGAACAGCTAGTGAGTTAATAAAATATTCATTCACAAAGACCAAATAAAAAACTAGATTAATTCAGCCATTAAAACAACAGTATTTAATATAACCTAATATTATTTAAGGTACAATTACATTTGTATTTGACTGTGAATGGAATTCATTACGATAATAATCTTATACAATGTGATTTGATTAGTATTCTACTACTAATGTTTGTACTGAATAGAACTTGTTTATGAATATCAAATATAATTCTGTATTCGAGCTTTATTAGGAACGTGGAAACCGAATTTAGGTAAATGTGATATATTTTGGGGCTTGATTACAGATTTTCAGCTAGCGTCTGCTTGGGGCTCCTCCTGCGTGAAAATCCGCTTGTGTTTTATTATATCAAGAAATTTACCAAGATATATCCAGCTATATCCAGCCTAGCTCCTCACTAACGCAACACTTTATATACGCAGATGACCTTGCTCTAGCCGCCCAGACACCCAGTTTTGAAGAGGCCGAAGGAATACTGACGGAAGCTTTGGAAACGCTCGGAAAGTACTACGGCGAAAATGCTCTAAGGCCAAACCCATCTAAAACCCAATCATGTGCTATCCATCTACGCAACCGTCAGTCAAATAAGCCCCTTAAAATCTCGTGGCAAGGTGTTGCCATAGAGCACTGCGCTCAACCCCGCTACCTGGGCATCACCTTAGATAGGTCCCTGACGTTTAAATTCCACTGCTTAAAGACTAAGCAAAAAGTCGGGACAAGGAATAATATCCTTCGCCACCTAACATCCACTAGCTGGGGAGCATCGACACAAGTACTACGCACATCTGGCCTGTGTCTGTCTTTTTCTGCTGGAGAGTTCGCATGCCCAGTGTGGCATCGATCCGTTCACGCTAGAGAAGTCGACACAGCACTAAATTACACGTGCCGCATCTTAACTGGGTGTTTAAAACCAACCCTACTTGTGATGCTGTACCCACTGGCGGGTATAGCTCCACCAGAAGTTCGTCGCGAAATAGCCAGCCGCATTGAGAAGGACAAACAGGAACGGGACAGTCGGTACCCCCTATATGAGCATCAACTCCAACCTGCGCGCCTGAAGAGTCGTAAGAGCTTTTTGAGACATACGACCTCCTCGAAAGCCAGCGCAACTAACGAGAGATGTGAATTATGGAAACATACACACCCTACTCCTCCACACTTCATCACTCCGGCAGAGAAACTGCCCCCTGGAAACGAACTGCAGTGGCCAATCTGGAAATTCCTAAGCCGATTGCGGACCCAGGTTGGCCGATGTAAAAGCAACCTGGCCAAATGGAATATCATAGACACATCCAAAACACAGTGTCAGTGTGGGGCCCCTTCGCAAGACATGGCCCACCGCCTTGTCTGCCCTTCATGCCCGACCACCTGCACCTTGCGGGATTTGAACGTAGCAAATGAAAAAGCTGTCCGAGTAGCTACATACTGGTCGGACAAAATCTGAATGGTTGTATAGTTTGAGTTAATCGACACGAAAGAAGAAGACTTACCGAGATAAAAAGTGTCGTAAGTGTTGAAAAAAAATTAAACAAACTTAAATGTCCTATAGTAATATTACCCTAAGCACAGATAATATAATACTAGCATACAGATGCCTCATCCCATACAAAGAAACCGTGCCTACGTAACTACGTAGCGTTTTTCGTCTGATTAAACTGATATTTTTTGTACATCGAACGCTATCGGTTCCGTTCCACGGCGATAGATAGATGGTGTTAGCAGCGACTTGCAATGCAAGTAAAAGGTTTTACTCGGTTCGTGAATATTTTTTTCTTTAAAATACAGTGACGATTTGTTTAATAGCATTTTTTTCTCGTTTTTACAGTTTTATTGCACCAAAATGTGTTACAATACTTTAATCAAACGAATGGAATGCCTCAGAAATTTAAAACCGCACCGTCTATTGACATCAATTTTAAATGATCCGTTCAATTAATCTTTGAAATGTGAATTAAGAGCCCAATAGCCCATGATTTTGTGCTTGTGAGAGTTGATTAAACAAGAACATACAATATGTATGTTCAGTTCCAGAAAATGTTAATTTTACACACAATTCTGTAACAAACCGGTACATATCGCGCCATCTAGTGAGATTTATTTATACCAAATTTTGTCATGTTGCCGAGAAGTTTGGGTGTAAAGTTCTAACTCTCTAGTATTTCAATTTTTGTTAATGTCCTCTAGCCTCAAAATGTCAGTCTCACTGTGCGCTACAAGGCTGCAACTCTGAAGAAAAATTTAAACGGCGATGGGTGGCCACTACATTAATCAGGTTACCTATTAGGCAGTGCTTGCAATCAAAATGTTACAGTAACAAAATAGTACATTACTGCAACGGCCAGCAAATGAGGCATGTGAAGACGAACGTGTAAATGTGGGCAGAGGCGAAGCCGAGGCACACATACGTAAGTCCATCAATGCCTAGTTGTGGCCAAGGCCTGTATAGTACTTTCTCTAATAATGCGCGGAAATTTAAACTAAGCAGTACCTAAAACTCATTTTGTCAAATACATACAAATACAACTTTTCAAAATCAATGACGAACAACGAGCAACAACAATATTACCTACGTTAAAGTGTTCATTTGTTTCTTTTTTCAATAAACAGCATTCTGTTTGCAATGCAGTTCGAAATTTAAATAAAACCTGTGATAAGTTACCTCCTTGGTTGCCATGTTTCGGAGTAAAAGACCGTTCCATTTTTAAATTACACGTCAGATACGTATGAGTTTTCTATGTAATTTATTTGGCCGCTAAACACACGGTAGGGACCAATTACAGTAACTAAACAATAGGAGATTGTTTAAGATCTCTAACATATGAAGAAACAAAAAACATACTGGTTAGGGTAAGCACACATATGCACGTTTTTTTTTTTTTTTTTTCTATTCGTTAGCTTCATCAATTTCATTGTTAAGATACTACTTAAGGGAAGAGTGAGACAGCTCCGACACAAGTACTATTGTAACTTACTGGGACAGTTTGTGTATGACACAATGTTTGAGATGAAATAAATAGTTTTGTATTTTTTATATATATTTTTTTGTAAACTAAAGATTCTCAAAACAATGAATGCCTAGGGATATAAAATTATTTAAAAAAACTTAGTATTTGTAGTGAAAAAATAAAAATAAATTGATTTTTTTTTTCAAAAAACCCGACTGCTTAAGAAGCGAACTAAAAAGACGTAAACAAGAAGAAAATCATGCTGTGCAGTCGGAGGATACATATTCGCGAGCTGGCTGACCAAAATCAGATTTTTATTTATAACTTTTTTGTTACTTTTTTTCGAATTTGGTACATAGAAATATATAAGTGATTTATATTTTTGAAATCGCCTCGTAAAATCCTTTATTTTGATACACGATGGGATAGGAAGAAAAAAAAATTGGGCCCCCACAATATGGCGCCCAAAATCCGCCATTTTTCTATCTTACAATTTTAATATAGCCAGTGACACTCGCAGGGTTCAGACGAATCGATTGAAGTAAGAATCATCAAAATCGGCCAACACGTTTGGTCTCTGGAACGCCACATAGGAACAAACATACATATATAGACTGATAAACACGTTACCCTCCTTCAGCAGTCGGGTAAAAAGCGTTAATAACACATTATTTTATCCCTCTCACACTACTGTCCCTCTCTCAGTACAGTTACTCTGACAGTTCAGTTTAAAAAAAAACTTCTGTTGCCGACACAATTTGCTGCAGAACATAAGAAGCTTACGAGTTTTAAGTTCATTATTTTCAGAGAAACAAAGCCTGTGCAAGGACAGTTGGTTTGGAAATGTTTTCGTACCGTAAAAGTCAATGTTTTATTTCATGACTGACTTTGATACCAGTTCCTTAAGTAGGCTTAAACACATCACGCATGACATCATCAGCCTATTAATGTTCCCACTGCTGGGACACAGGCATCCTCTCTGAGAGAGGGAATGGGCCGTAATCAACCACGCGGGCCCAGTGCGGGTTGGTGGATGTCACATGTCTTCGAATTTTTAGTTCTAGGACATGCCGGTTTCCTCACAATGTTTTCCTTCACCAAAACGCTTAAAAGGTGAATAATAAATAATTAATATTAATAATTAAAAAAAAACATTGTGTCTCGCGTGTATCCACGTTTTGGGCACTCAAGGAGTACAATCTTCCTTGTGGTTCATAATCGTATAGCGCTCTACCATGATCAGGACTATTATTTTGAAATAAAAATGTCTTTTAGCTCGGAGTACTGCTGATAAGTTCAATATCTTTGACCAGTACAATATTCTAGCTGTCTAAGTAGCTTTTTCTGTTCCAAAAACAACACGAAAGTAATAACAAGTTGCTACCCACTCGATTACCAACACCGAAAGTAGAAAAGAAAATAAATTCAATTTTCCCCTAGCATGGCAACCTTCCCTCAACAATCATGGCTAAGCTACGCTATATTTATTTCCCGTCAAACGTTTCCTGTCAACACTATATTAAAAGTAAACACGTCAAAGATTCAGTTTTGTCTGCAATAACACAGAGTATGATAGTTGCAGAATGTCGGCTCCATACAACGCTCGAAAACAGGCGTACGCACACATAGATGCGTACGTACGACGACCAGAAAGAGATGCCGTTCGCGAGTGCGTTTGCGGAGTGCAAACGCAGCCTACGAGGTACGAATATATTAGTAATGGCTTCTCTTTCGTACTTCGTCAAGGGCCTTACACAAATACCGATTGCGAGTACGTGAAGCGAGTCTACGTGCACACGTAGTGCATGCTCATCATATGGAGCTGGCCTTCTGTATTTTTTTATTTTGTGGCAATGACTCTTATATTGCCTTTGGGATTAGACTCGACAAGTCATCTCTTTTTAAAGGCTGCATCGGGTCAAAAAAAATTGATATCACTCCCATGCCAATCAAAAAGTCTAATTAAGATTATTTTCGAGGTTTTTTAGACAAAAAAATTATAGAGGTTAGTTTATTTTTGCTGAAATTTATGCTCTTTGAAAAGTAATGGAATGTGATTCCCTAGCCAATGAAAAAGTATTGCTGAGAGATGTTTTGGACTGATAAAAGAATAACAAAACAAGGTATGAAATTAGATTTTTCTGTACAAACAAACATAATATGTTTGCGATAAAAAAATAACGAATGTGTTTAATTCTGTTTTTTTTTATATCGTTTCGCTTTTCAAGTAGATTAGCAGATCTCTACTCTATGGGAATTAAACAAACCTATTAATTATATTATTATTATTATATCATTATATCATATATTATTATTATTATATCATTATATAATATATTATTATTATTATATTATATAATATAGAATTAATGTGTACCATAGAAATATTAAATCTATACTGGACACCGAATTACCTCATGTATAGGTACCGGGTAATTTCTTTTGCATCTTTTCTTCTTTTTCTTGTCATTAAAGAGCGGGTCCTCCTAGCACAGGTATATCTTTTACTTAAAAGGAACATTACCCCTATGTAAGATTTACTGTACAAGATTTTTTTTTTTTTTTTATCTTTTCCACCTTAAGAGAATACTTTTATTTTCATAAGGATGAATCTAGATAATGGCACTTATTTCCAAGTTGCTTCGTACATTCTTATATCTATGGGATGCACTATACCTATCTAGCTAACTTTTCAAGGAAAACCGTCGTGATGATTAGGTTGTTGCTGCTGGAGCACGCTTGTCTAGAAGCAAACACCGTCAAACCCGTTTCATTATCGCACTACGTTCGGCGATCTCACGTTTAGGGAATGCCTTTATTATGCGTACAGCTAAGAAATGGAATTCCCTGCCGGAGTCTGTGTTTGTCGATAGCTACAATCTCGGGTTCTTTAAGTCAAGAGTGGATAGTTTACTTCTAGGCAAGCGTGCTTCACCAACCTCATCATCGCTTACCATCAGGTGAGATAATGGTCAAGCGCGAGCCCATACTGAAAAATAAAAAGTCTATTGTCTCGGCAACACACATAAAAATGAAGAGTGAAATTGGTTAGAGAAACAGGTAGACACAGCTTTTTACCTCGCCAAGAAAAAACTCTTAAACCAAAAAGTTTATTAAAAAAATCAAAAAACCCGACTGCTTCAAAAGCGAACTAAAAAGACGTATACAAGAAGAAATTCATGCTGTCCTGTCGGAGGATACATCTGGTTTTGGTCAGCCAGCTCGCAAATATGTATCCGCCGACTTTTTTTACTTTTTATTTACAACTTTTTAGTATTTTTTTATAGAATTAGGTACATTTAAACATATAAGTGTTATATATTTATGAAATCACCTCTTAAAACCCTTTATTTTGATACCCCACACGATGGATTTGGAAGGAATTAAAAGATTTTTCTCCAACAAAATGGCGCCCAAAATCCGCCATTTTTTTCGTTTCCTATTTGAATGTAGCCAGTGACACTCGCAGGGTTAAGACGAATCGATTGTAAGAATCATCAAAATCGGCCAACGCGTTTGGTCTCTAGAATACCACAAAAAAAAAAAACCACCGCGGATTCCCCACCAAGTGCGTCCGCCCCAGTAATTTTATGGTCATCGCCGGTTTATAGCAGCTAGCAGCTGTGTCATACTCATTTCCCGCTAGAGCTTTTTACTTCAAAATGTTACTGGGGCAAACGCTATGGGCAACTTGCTTCTGTCCGCGGTTTCGCTCGCGTGAAGGTGTTTTAGTATCTCGAGGGAGGATGAGGATACCCGCAGGAGAACTAAAGTCACCGACATAGCCCGACGAATTGCCAAACTTAAGTGGCAGTGGGCAGAGCACATTGATCGCAGAACGGATGGCCGATGGGGCCGAAAAGTTCTGGAATGGCGACCGCGAACCCGAAGACGATACGTTGGAAGACCTCCCACTAGGTGGACCGATGACCTGGTTAAGGTTGTGAGAAGGCGCTTGATGCGAGACGCACGGGACCGGTCAATGTGGCGACGCCTGGGGGAGGCCAATGTCCAGCAGTGGACGTATTTCGACTAAAATTATGATGATGATGATCCCGAGGGAACATGAGTCAACCTACCTAGTCGAATCGGATGCACTGGAATACCAATATTTAACATGAGGCTACTGGCTACCTGACCTCTGCTTCCCAATAACTCTGTAACACGATCTTCTTAGCCAAGGAAATGTTCCACCGCCATAATGTCCTATTCCAGGCCAAGGTCTGCTTGTGTGTCAAGTTTTATCCGAACCCGTTCCTGTTGAGGCGTGATCGATTAACAAACATACATACTTTGACGTTTTTAATATTAGTAGGAAGGATACTATACAATCGTTATGGCCAGGCGTTGTTGAGTAGTTTGATACGTTTTATGGGCGTCAATTTTATTTGTGTGTCTGTGCAAACTGTCCTTTTTACCCGACTGCCGAAGGAGGGTAATGTGTTTATCAGTCTATGTATGTATGTAAGTATGTATGTATGTATGTATGTATGTATGTATGTTTGTTCCTATGTGGCGTTCTAGAGACCAAACGCGTGGGCCGATTTTGATGGTTTTTACGTCAATCGATTTGTCTTAACCCCGCGAGTGTCACTGGCTACATTAAAATTGGAAAATACGAAAATGGCGGTTCTCGGGCGCCATATTGTGGGAGCACAAATTTTTTTTTTCTTCCAAACCTATCGTGTGGGGTATCAGAAAAAAGAGTTTTAAGAGGTGATTTTAAAAATATATAACACTTATATATTTTAATGTACCTAATTCGTAAAAAAAAAATAACTAAAAAGTTATAAATAAAAAAAGTTAATTAAAAAAATCAAAAATCCCAACTGCTTGAAAAGCGAACTAAAAAGACGTAAACAAGGAGAAAATCATGCTGTGCAGCCGGAGGATACGCCTGGTTTTGGTCAGCCAGCTCGCGAATATGTATCCTCCGCCTGCACAGCATGATTTTCTTCTTGTTTACGTCTTTTTAGTTTGCTTTTTAAGCAGTCGGGTTTTTTGATTTTTTTAATTAACTTTTTTTATTTACAACTTTTTAGTTATTTTTTAAACATATAAGTATTATATATTTTTGAAATTGCCTCTTAAAATCCTTTATTTTGATTCCCCACACGATGGGTTTGGAAGAAAAAAAAAGTTTTATTCCCCACAAAATGGCCCAAAATCCGCGATTTTTGTTTTTTCAAATTTTAATGTAGCCAGTGACACTCGCAGGATTAAGACGAATCGAATGACGTAAGAATCATCAAAATCGGTCAACGCCGCGGCGGACCGCGCCGGACCGCCAAGTCTTAGTAATAGGGTCCCGTTTTTACCCTTTGGGTACGGAACCCTAAAAACGGAATAAAGTTACGATCAGTGATCGTAATCTGAGATTTTCATTTAGCATTATCGCCACCGAAAATCCACCAAAATCTAGAAAAATGCCTTTTTATGCCATATTGAGCTGTAAAGAATGTATAGAAAAAGTTGGTAATGTTTTCTTTTCATTGGTAAGTAAATTTGTTTTTAAATTGTTTGTGAAAAAGTGGCACGCTTGGTTTTCATACAGATGGAAGGACTTGGGTTATATGGCTATTTCTGTTGCCGCTATAACAACAAATACTAAAAATAAAATAAAATAAATATTTAAGTGGGGCTCCCATACAACAAACGTGATTTTTTTGCCGTTTTTTGCGATAATGGTATGGAACCCTTCGTGCGCGGGTCCGACTCGCACTTGGCCGGTTTTCTAGTTAGATTTATGTCTGTGGAAAAACGTCTGCCTGTTTGGGGAGTACAGAATTGATGCTATGTATGTTCAACACTCCATAAATAGGAATAGTTAGTATTAAAAACGCAGTTAATTTCCGTTACTCAACGTTATGGCACTTGTGGAATAATTAAAAGTAATTATTTCAAGCGCTTTTTATTGCCGTTTGTAATTATTTAATGATCCTGATATGAGTTAATGGATTTAAACGTAACATAGAGGTTTTATTCCTGGCTGTTGGTCGTTATTCAATGATTTATGGCTGAAAACAGAATGGCAATTTTTTTAATGATTTGATAGGTTTTATTGAGGCCTAGATTAACTTATACTTATAACGGTTCATCATATCAGCCGAAAGACGTCCACTGCTGGACATAGGCCTCCCCCAAGCGTCGCCACATTGACCGGTCCAGTGCGTCTCGCAACCAGCGGATCCCCGCAACCTTCACCAGGTCATCGGTCCACCTAGTGGAAGGCCTTCCAACTCAACGTCTTCCGGTTCGCAGTCGCCACTCCAGAACCTTTCTGCCCCATCGGCCATCCGTTCTGCGAGCAATGTACCCTGCCCACTGCCACTTGAGTTTGGCAATTCTTCGGGCTATGTCGGTAACCCTGGTTCTCTTGCGGATCTCTACATTTCTGATTCGATCACGCAAGGAAACTCCGAGCATAGCCCTCTCCATTGCCCTTTGAGTGACTGTAAGCTTTCTGATGAGGCCCATTGTAAGCGACCACGTCTCAGAGCCATATGTCATCACTGGCAACACACACTGGTCATAGACTTTCGTCTTGAGACACTGTGGTAAGTTGGACGAGAAAATACCGCGCAACTTCCCGAACGCTGCCCAGCCGAGTCGGATTCACACAAAGATAATTAATTTAAGCAAGGAATGCTGACTTTTAACTAGAAAAGGTTTTGTCTTTATTTGAAGGTTGCCAATGGACCAATTGCTACGTGTATATTCTAAGTCCGTTTGAAGAAACTTCACTCAACTCACAAAGCCCATCCCTCGATATGTATATATATGATATAATGTCAATAACTTACAAGCTATAATTGCCAATTTGATTCATTAGAATAAAGGAAATTGAGGGCTAGACTTTAGCTTTTTCGAGCACTGATTTAGCCCATAAGTGTGTATGTATGAAAATGCCAAACTGACTAGGCGAAACTGTGTCTTAATTTTTACCCGACTGCACGAGGGAAATATTTTTCAAGCGTATGTTTGTATGTCCATTTCTATAGCACGCTTTACAGCCCAAACGGCTTGTCGGATTATGACAAATCAGTTGTCTCTGGATTCGTCTCAATTGTGGGAGTGACATAGGCTATATAATTTTTAAATTGGCACTAACTTTGATAGCAAAATAAATAATCTTTAACCACATAACTTATTTGGAGAACTCGTTCATTAATAAAACTAAAATGTCTGAAATAAAGCAAATTATTATAAAACTTCGTTTGTCACTGCTGGCAGCATCTCATAATGTATGTATAAAATTCTACCTAGTACTTGTTTTTTGGATTTTCAGTTTTTATAATCATTTGTTTTTATAACAATATGGTCACCCATCACGGGCTAACCACGCCATGTGGAGTTGAACATTGCAGATCATAGATTCCCGAGACTATTATAACCACTAGCCCCTCAAAACCGTCTGCTCTCAGCCACTTTTTCCCTAAAACATTTCAGACCTCAAATAAAAACACATTTCAGACAGCTACTATAAATAATTCTGCCTAAATCATGCGATTTAGCACTTTTTCCTGACACGGGTAGGCATGGGGTACCCTAGGTATACATTTGGCACGAGGTGAAAATGATTAGTGAGCTAAACCTGTAATGCGGAACCCGGGAAACGAGGAAACCGCAATGATGAGTGATAGCTCTTTTAACGTCTTGAATATCAATCGGGTTTTTTGGGATTCCGTGACGAAAATTGGGCAAAAAAATCGGGCAGGAAAACTCACAGAGCACGGAACCACTAGAGAGGCCATCCTACTAATTTCTTTATTTATTAATTATGGACGTCTTACAGCTAAATCAAATAGAATAAAAAATTGTATGTGAGACTGACAGCCAATACAACACAGCTACCAAAAGAGAAAAACAAAACAGTATAACATTCAAGCTTAGACTAAATTCTCATTTCATATTCAATACAAGAATAAAATCCTGAACATTCAAAATCTTAATTAAAAAAGCTAAGGCTCAGACACTTTCTGGCCGAGGACACATCCGTTATGAAAGGTGTAACATCATGCTGTTATGTTAATATTATAAATGTATGTGTTACAAATAATATTCGTGGCCGTACAATCTGAGCTCAAGTTTCGGGTGCCATAGCCATAGTCAGAATTGTCACAGACTGTTAACTCAAGACTGACAAGACTCAAGACAACAAGAGTCTCTGTCAGACTGTTAAGTCAAAATTGTCAGGAGTAGCAGTGGTTAGGGAATAGTGCAGTGGGATTGTTCCAATTAAAGACTGTCAACTTCTGTGAATAAACGGTGACATCCACTGACACGCTTGGTTTCTTTGTATGGAAAGTGTTGACAATGCTGTCTCTAGCAGTGTCCGCAGAGACGTTTCGATGCACTGAGGTCAGCTCCATACAACAAGCGAAAACGCACGCACACATTAACACGCTTCACGTACAGCGAGTGCATTTTGTTTATGATCGCCGTACGTACCTGTCTATCTGTGCGTGCGTTGGAGTGGCTGCCGAGGCGTCCCGATGTTCTGTGAAAAAATTCGGCACGTATTCTCGCGATGATGTCACACCTGCTGTAAAGTGATAAGCTTAGAATACTATGACTTGAACGTGCCCTTTGTAAGGCTTTGTGCCGAAAATCTAAAATAAATATTTGTAAATCACGTGGAGTCCATAATTTGACACGTTTCGAACCTTGCTGCTTGGTGGCGAAAATACATAATGTTACTGCGTTTATCGCAGTTTATTTCGGGTTGGTGGCACATATGTGTTTATTAATTTATCACATGGCTTTGATTGATTTTGGGATTATTTGTTGTTGATCGAATTGTCGCTATGTAACTAAGTAAAATTCTTTATTTACAAAGAGGCACACATACGTAAGTCCATCAATGCCTAATTGTGGCCAAGGCTTCTATAGAAGCCTTGGCCACAATTAGTTCTATAGAACTTTTCTCAAATAATGCGCGGAAATTAAAACTAAGTAGTATCTAGAACTCATTTTGTCAAATACAAGTAATTTTCAAAATCAATGACGAACAACGAACAACAATAATTTTTCCCGTGTTAACGTGTTCATTATTTTTTTTTCAATAAACAGCTTTCTATTTGGAAGCAAGTTCGAAATTTAAATTAAACCTTTGATAAGTTACCTCCTTGGTAGCCATGTTTCGGAGCAAAAGATAGTTCCATTTTTAAATAGTATATAATAAATAGTAATTTATTTGGCCGCTAAACACGACAGATATGGATTTTCATACAACTATTGCCGGCCGCTGCTCGCTTGTATATGGCCAGTACAGCAATTTCAATTTCTCTCGAAGAAGGTTGTCAAAATAATGCTCAAATTTCCAAGCATGTTTGAGAAATAGTACATTACTGCAGCGGCCAGCAAAATAGGCATTGATGGACGAACGTGTAAATGTGGGCCGAGGCGAAGCCGAGGCACACATACGTAAGTCCATCAATGCCTAGTTGTGGCCAAGGCTTGTATAGTACTATTCTCAAATAATGCGCGGAAATTAAAACTAAGTAGTACCTAGAACTCATTTTGTCAAAATCAATGACGAACAACAATAATTGTGCCCGCGTTAAGGGCGCGGCGAAGCATGAATTGTCCATACAAACGTAATACCTAAATCATTTGTAAGTTGCGCATATTTCCACCAAATTATGCTAATATTCGGATTCAGACAGTATTTATCTAGGTTCCTACGTCTTTTTTTTTTCAAAATACTTACCTAAAATGAAGTTTAAGCGAATTCCATTTCGTACATTTTTACAGCGTAAATGACATGTTTTCTTATTGATTTTTCTATCTTAAAAAAAACAATATCTATAAAATTGTCAACGCTATAACATAGCTCATATTATCAAGAAACAAATTATCGAAAAAAAAATAAAAAAACATTAAGTTTTCATTCATCATTTTTGGTATTACGGAACATATAAAAATAATCATACATTTTCAATAGCTAGTATTGCTGTCGCGTCGAGCACGTCATGTCTATGTGTGTGTAGTCGTGCTTCATACGGTTGAGTAGGTATCGCTCGTACGACTTTTGTTCGGGGCACTTTGGGGTTGTTTACTGTTTGTTGTATTGTATATTTTTTACCCGACTGCCAAAGGAGGGTAATGTGTTTATCAGTCTATTTATGTATGTATGTATGTATGTATGTAATTATGTAAGTATGTAAGTATGTAAGTATGTATGTATGTAAGTATGTAAGTATGTAAGTATGTATGTATGTATGTTTGTTCCTATGTGGCGTACTAGAAACCAAACGCGTGGGCCGATTTTGATGGTTCTTACGTCAATCGATTCGCCTTAACCCCGCGAGTGTCACTGGCTACATAAAAATTGGCAAATAGGAAAATAGCGGTTCTTGGGCGCCATATTGTGGGGGCCCAAATTTTTTTTTCTTCCACACGTATCGTGTGGGGTATCAAAATAAAGGATTTTAAGAGGTGATTTCAAAAATATATAACACTTATATGTTTAAAAGTTCCTGATTCGAAAAAAAAAATAACCAAAAAGTTATAAATAAAAAAAGTTAATTAAAAAAATCAAAAAACCCGACTGCTTGAAAAGCGAACTAAAAATACGTAAACAAGGAGAAAATCATGCTGTGCAGTCGGAGGATACGTCTGGTTTTGGTCAGCCAGCTCGCGAAGATGTATCCTCCGACAGCACAGCATGATTTTCTCCTTGTTTACGTCTTTTTAGGTCGCTTTTCAAGCAGTCGGGTTTTTTGATTTTTTTAATTAACTTTTTTTTTTGTGGTTTGTTGTCAGTGTTAGACGATTACTTTACTGTGCTGCTCGTGCGTATTTATTTATTTTCTAAGTACTTATTGTAATATTCCTGACACTATTGACCTAAGCTATGAACTTGGATTTAGATTTGCCTTGTGATTTGAACTTTGATATTGAGTAATCTACTTTCTTACGAACTTTGCGTTGTTTACGGACTTTATTATTTACGATTTGGTTTGGTTGCCGACATGGACTCCGAGCGTTGGGATGTTTCTCACAGTAAGTACCTATATCCCAATGATATAATACAATAAGTTACTATTTTTACCAGTTACAAGGACAATTGCAAATAACAACCCGCAAATACTGTATTTTTATAATATGCCTAAAGGACTGGCATATGAAAAAATTGAAAAAGACAACGAATTTTGGAATTCAATAGTCTTAAAATTAGAAGAGTTTTATTTTAAATGTATATTGCCTGAATTAATAGATCCCCGTTTACCTAGAAATCTGCCTATCAGAGACAGAATATAAACTTTTTTTTTTCTTTACCTACGTAATGTACAATTATTACAATGTACAATTGTACATATAAACTAAAAAGCGTGCGTAAAAATGTTTTCTGATTATCATTATTGTATTTTTGTATTTCGTTCAGTCGATAATATTTATGGTCACCCTACACGACTTTATCACGTTTTGATTTATATTTTTTAAATAGATGAATGATGATCTATAAAGTAAAACATAACTAAATAAATGTTTATACGAAATTCTTGTTTTTATTTTTCATATTCTTACCCTCTTACAAATAAACGCGGTATAAAGTTATACCAAGTATAAACCTATGAAAATGTATGGTTATACCTTTGTTATACCTGGTATAACTTTATACCGCGTTTATTTGTAAGAGGGTTAGATCAGAGCGCTGTTATTTGTCTGTACCTACTTATGCGTAAATAGGCATAAATTATTGGAATATTTGTCTTGTACTAATACTTTGCCTAAGTAACATTTGTATTATTTTACTTGCATTCATTATTTATTATAACAATACATATTTGAGGTTTCGTAAAAGGCATAGTTACCTACATAAATAAGACAAAAGAACGCCGGCGCAGTTCGCGTTGGCCGGCTTGCCGGCTTTCGAGACGTTATGAATGGAAGCCTATCTACTCGCACACACACGGCTGCGCACGGCGCACCGCGTGTGTGTGCAAAGCGAGATAGCAATACTCTTAACGAATTCTTCACTCGTCTCGAATTGCATTTGCGAGCTACGTTCGCCGCGCTCTTAAAGTGTTCCTTTGTTTTTTTTTTTCAATAAACAGCGTTCTATTTGCAAGCCAGTTCGAAATTTAAATAAAACCTTTGATAAGTTACCTCCTTGGTTGCCATGTTTCGGAGTAAAACATCGTTCCATTTTTAAACTACACGACAGATATGAGTTTACTATGGAATTTATTTGGCCGCTAGACACGACAGATATGGATTTTCATACAACTTTTGCCAGCCGCTGAGCGCATGTATTTGACCAGTACAGCAATTTCGATTTATCTCGAAGAAGGTTGTCAAAATAATGATCCCATTTCCAAGCATGTTTGAGAAAAAGAACTTTACTTATAAAACCCCAAAGCAAACTTACCCCTATTCTCCTCACACCTTTATACAAAACAGTGTTACCAACATACAAAACACGAACCACCAGTATAGCCAACACAATAAACGGACATAAATAATTCCATCATGATTTGGGCGGACATTATCCCTCTTTTTATAGTCTCAATCAGGGATGGCGATGCATCAAACCATCCCTTTGGACCGGGGTTATTTTTGTAGGTCGTAGGTGATCGATTAGAGAGAAAAGTGATGCCTTTGAGGGTAACTGGTGTTGATCGCGGATATGCCTTGGTTTAGGAAATGAGATTTGTTAACTTTGTTATGAATCTGTTTTTAGGGTTCCGTACCCAAAGGGTAAAAACGGGACCCTATTACTAAGACTTCGCGATCCGTCTGTCTGTCTGTCTGTCCGTCTGTCACCAGGCTGTATCTCATGAACCGTGATAGCTAGACAGTTGAAATTTTCACAGATGATGTAATTCTGTTGCCGCTATAATAGCACAAATACTAAAACAGTATAAAATAAATATTTAAGGGGGGCTCCCATACAACAAACGTGATATTTTTGCCGTTTTTTGCTCGATATTAATAACGGCAACAGGTAGACGCTTGAAATATTCATAGAATATTTAGTTGTATATTTTCTTCAAAAAATAATAATTATTAAATTAAAATAAAATAAATTAAGGGGGGCTCCCATACAACAAACGTATCTTTTTTGCAGTGTTTTGCGATAATGGTACGGAACCCTTCGTGTGCGGGTCCGACTCGCACTTGACCGGTTTTTTTGTTTTTTACTCGGCAAACCAGATGTTTACCCGCAGGCATAATAAGCCTATTATCTTGCAAGAGCAAAATGATAATGAGTTTTGCGCAATAATTGCAGTTCAATACATAAGTTTTAGAGTTTTTGGCGGTATTTTAAGAAATTAATGCATTTGACAAACAGCAAGCGATTAGCAAACAATTGTGTTGGACCAACCGTACCTACACTGTAGGTTTTTCTGACTTTTATGACATAAAGCGTTTGATCGCGCGATGATTGCTGTTTCTTACGTAATAAGCCTGCCGGTTAGAGCCGGTAGGCGCCCCACATACCTACAATATTATTGCGCAAAAAAAAAAACTTTCTGTCTTGTGTTCAATGACTGTGCAATATTTCAAAACTACCCCTACTCGTTCAATAGGGTAGTTTACTGAAAATTTGTTTTTTGCCGGTCAGGTAGATTAATAAAAAATGTTGGACACGTGTTTTTCTTTTGACACGTAAACATAAAGTGACGACGATATAATGCGTTAAAATATCGTGTGATGTCACGCCGCTAGTACACTTTATACTGCCTTAGTGACGTCACAAGCCCCCACTCCTGAACATTGATGCGCTTTAAGGGCCTACATGCGCTTTAGTGCCGTAAAACGGTTACTTTCTAAAGCATACTCCTTAGTAACGGCTAGGTTAAAAGGTTTGAAAAAAATATATATGTATTATCGATTCATGTACATTATTTGGAACACAAGGTTTTTTCGTGTAACTTATAGTATTGCTTTAAAAAAATAATTAACAACACGATATTTTTTCGCAACTTTTTGAAACTCCTCCACAACGACTTGTATGTTTAAAAATATTTTTAGATAGACAGATTGGTATTTAGACTTTCTTTAGATGGTACTTTGCTTATTTAAATCAATCAATATTTTGCAAAGAAAGTCTTGCAAAGTAAGGTCCAATGTATATATTCTGGCTCTCTACGGGGGCGAAGCCAGTAGCGCATTAGCATTGGCACGGGAAGGCTGTGTCGCTCGCTGCTCCGCCGCGCTTTCGTCCGACTAAGCGCATTCGCACGTGTTAGTGCAAATATTTACTTAGATTGTGTATTAGTGTGCGTTCACAGACTAGCTCGCTCGCCGCAGAGGACCCTACGTAATCGTGCGCGTGGACGCTTTATTTTTATTTATTTGTGGACTACTTTTTTATGCGAATTTGTAAATACTTTTTATTTATATTGTGCATTGTGTAAATAAATCATAATGCTAACTTCTAAACCACGCAACGGATTATAATATAAATAACGGATATTTTTTACATGTAGTACTCTCCTGTAAAACACTTTCACAAAGTTTCATATTGCTTAACCTCAGTTTTCGAGATTTGAGAGAGAGAGAGAACAAAACCGTACAAGAGTATTAAAATTTACAGATTTTTAGAATAACAGTGTTTTATTTGTAACCTTATATAGAGAGTATTGAGTAATAAACTGTTACCACTAACGTTGCTAAAACTGGGTAAAGTACGACACAACTTATATGTCACTTATGTGTGCTAAAAACTCACTTAGAAATATGGAAACATTATAGGTAATCATATTAATTATGGGATCCAAAAAAAATCACATGATGAATCCAAGAAAAATGCACATAAGCATGTGGGGTATTTATCATTAAAACCCATTATTTAATATTTTATATTAATATGTTTATACGGAACCCACAGTGCGTGAGTCCGGCCCGCACTGTGCCGGTTTTTATGTAAGTCAGTAATTACAGTCTATGCAAATGATTAAAATGAAATAATTTCTAAAATTGTGAGTACGGGGTAAGAATGTTGTTACTCTCAAAAGCTGAATCGATCTTGGTTAAATTTGAAAGAGGCTAGGGCCGAGTTTCTCACCGCATGGATGAATTCAACAGCGAATCACAGCAGGTAACGCGTGCTTGACTATTTGTCATATAAATTCTGCGATAATTTAGAGATGAGAAACTCGGCCTAAGTAACTGGAAATTATGACTTTATGCTGTATTATTATTTATAGTTATATATCATTCCAGATTGAGTTTTTTAACGTAATTATTTTAAATTACCTACTTAGTATATTTAAAGTTAAAAAAAAAGTTAATTAAAAAAATCAAAAACCCGACTGCTTAAGAAGCGAACTAAAAAGACGTAAACAAGAAGAAAATCATGCTGTGCAGTCGGAGGATACATATTCGCGAGCTGGTTGACCAAAACCAGATGTATCCTCCGACAGCACAGCATAATTTTCTTCTTGTTTACGTCTTTTTAGTTCGCTTCTTAAGCAGTCGGGTTTTTGATATTTTTAATTAACTTTTTTTTATTTATAACTTTTTATCGAATTTGGTACATAGAAATATATAAGTATTATTTATTTTTGAAATCCTTTATTTTGATACCCCACACGATGACATAGGAAGAAAAAAAAAATTAGGGCCCCACATTAGGGCACCTAAAATCGGCCATTTTTCTATCTTACAATTTTAATATAGCCAGTGACACTCGCAGGGTTCAGACGAATCGATTGATGTAAGAATCATTGAAATCGGTCAACGCGTTTGGTCTCTGGAACGCCACATAGGAACAAACATACATACATACATAGACTGATAAACACATTACCCTCCTTGGGCAGTCGGGTAAAAAGGGAAAATTTACAAGTCCGCGATTAGACCTGTCACACTGTCAGTGGCGTAGCTAGCATGGGTGGCACCCGGTGCGCATAATTGTGGTGTCACCCAATAATGAAATCTGTTAATATACCTACATTTGTTTATACTAATCTAAGTACAAGCACTAAAATCTCTTTTTTCTAGCTTTAACAGCTGTATCATCAAAATTATATTTTGTGTTACCTCATGTTCTATTGTTAATATGCCAAGATTGTTAAGTCTGTTTTCGGTCATTGTTGCCCGCAAGTAATTTCTAATTAATTTTAGTTTGCTGAAACTCCTCTCAGTGATACGCAAATTGTCATAAATAACTTTAGTGCGACCATAAGATTCAGAAGAGATTCTGTAAAGTCCCATTCCACGATGAATTTCAAGAAGTCTAGAGTCACCCAGCTAGAAACTGCCAATGTTTTTGGCCGCTTTTAAATGTCTTCTCAACCTCGGTATCTCTAAAAGGAGTTCTGTTTCTGATATCTCATCATAAAAACCAGTAAATTTCGATACAGCTAATTTCAACTCTTCAGTGTTTGCCAAAAGCAATGTATTTGTCTGCACAACCCCACTACACTGGAAAAAAGTCATGGTCTAATGTGTGGTCAGAGTAAATAATTTCTTGTTAACATTTATTTCAAATAATACGTGCATTTTTATATAATCTCAATTGCTAAATTAAATTATTTTGTTGGGATAACTTGATTAAAATAACTTCAAACCTAAATTATTTATCATTAAAAAACGTGTCACCCCGGAACCCCCCTAGCTACGCCACTGCAGAACCATGCAGCTGTATCTGCATCTGTATGGATCAGAATGTTGGGCTGTGAAAAAGATGGATGAAAAGAGATTGCATGTAGCAGAGATGAGAATGTTGAGATGGAAGTGCGGAGTGACGAGAAGGGATAAAGTGAGAAATGAGTAGGTATAATATTAGAGGCAGTTTGAAAGTGGCGCCAGTGACAGAACAGTTGAAAGGAAATCGTTTGTCCTAGTATGGTAATCTAATGAGGAGGGATGAAACGCATGTTACTAAAAGAGTTATGAATATAAATGTGGATGGATGGAGAGGAAGGGGAACGCCAAAGAAAAGATGGATGGATTAGGTGTGAGGAGTGATATGAAAGAAAAGGGAGTCAGTGATAGCGTGACGGAGGACAGGACGGTGTGAAAGAAGAAAACGTGTTGCGCCGACCCCAAGTAACATGGGACAAGGGCAGGAAGATGATGACCTACTTAGTATTTTTAAACGAATATAATAACTTAAAACATCAGGAGCCGACCGTAAGCTCAGAGCCAGTTTATTTTGACTGTGCTAACTCAGCCGGCATAATTACAGACACAATAGAAAAACATTAAAACGGGTGCCATAAATGTTCGCTTGCCGGTCGAGGGACACTCAAAATAAACTGTCGAACCATGATAGTTTTGACACGTCATGGTACGGGGGTTGTAGGTACGTAAGTAGAGTTTTAATGTAACCTATTTTGTTCTACTTGTTCGACCTACATTATATAAAAATAATGTCTAGTAAAACTTAATATTTATTTACGGAATCGTAGGCAAGGATGCAACCTGTTAGTCGCATCTCTGCGTCCACGCATACTCTTTGATCGCAGTCCGCGCTCGCTATGTATGCGTGAGCCGTGCCGGTGTGTGAGTTTAGTTTCGCCGGGATGCTCAAGGCCATTGGGGCATACTAGCGCCTTAACTTTGTAAATTTTTATTAATTTGGTAAAGCAAAAAATACGTGTCCAAAATTATTTGATAATCTCACTGACGGACTAAATAGAATTATCATTTTTCTACTCAGGCAACATCCCTATTGTATTGCGCAATCGCCAATATTACGCAATAATATTGTAGGTCTATGGTGCGCCTTAGAACCATGGACTTATTATAAATATATCAGGACTGAGCACTCGCACCAAAAACGCGAGCAGAGAGAGATAATGTGTACAGATGCGTTCATCTCTTTCTAATAGGGTGACCAAACATTCTTTTAACAAACGGGAAAGTTCGTTTTGAAATAATTTGTAGTATGCATGAATTTTATTCCGGGACCATGTCGCTATTGCTTTTGTTAGGGTTACGTATGTCCGAATGACAAAATGGTACCCTTATAGGTAGGATCCATCCAGGTAAAACTCCCATTATTGTGCGTACAAACATACATTTGCAGTTAGAATGTATGGGAGAATATGTTTTTCAACTACAATGATAGGTTTTTTCTTGGGATAAATTCATCATAAGTACGGAAACCTTCATTTTGCGTGGTCCGACACGCATTTGGGCGGTTTTTTTTCTGTTTGCTCTACAGAGCTGGTGTATGGGTATTTAAATGAAGCAAAGGGAAATAAAACTAAGTGTGTGTGACAAACATTGTATTGCGGTTTATGGGTAGAGGTGGAGGACACCAATGAAAGACCGTTTTAAAATAGTTATTTTACACTTTATTTGATATGAAGGTGTGTTTAAGTAATAATACGTGGGACGTGAGGTCCCTGACAAGGCTGATGGAATTACATCCGCCCATTTTTGCTTCATTTCTTCTTTTGATGGAAAGCTGTAACCAACACAAATATACGCTATTTCAATCATGCGATGTACTCGCATAGGTACAAACTGTATTTATTATACTCATAATATTAAAAGTTATAATAATTATTCCATTTATTTTATAGTTTCAATTAGAAATAAACTAAAACTTTGAATGTCTTCTGTCCACAAAACGTCTAGAGCATGGTCAAACTACTTATTGTTAATAAACAAAATCTTTATTTTTCCTTACCGGTGAAATGAAATGCCACAACCACCGTATGATCCACTTTTACATGTCTTGACACAACACATTTTCACCATTTTCACTATAAAAAAGCAACGTAGCTCAATAAAACTTAAAATGCATTAAGCGTTTTCAAAAAATAACAGAAAAAGGTCGCTATGACACCACCAGATGTCAGACTACAGTGATACCAGAGTAATTTTATGATACCTACCAAACAATCATATTATTAAGATTATTTTATTTAAATAAAATTACTTACTTTATGTACAGATTGTAAAACTATAAATAAAATTTCGTATAGCTATAAATATTTATATGTTACTAAATGTACTTGTAGTTGGTAAAATATGGCATACCCATGTTTCTACCATCTTTAACATTTTTCATCGGTTGGCAAGTGAGAAAAAGGGACAAACGCCTTTCTTCGAGCTATCTCTCTCGGCTCGTTTTGCCTCGGTTAAGATTACCTAACAAAAGTAAACCTAAGGTGCAGCATATATGGTTCAGTTTTGTATGATACGATTTTTGGAGTGCTCAGTCCTGATATATGTAGTTATATTAAGTCCATGCTTAGAACCGAGCCTAGTTCAAGAGCTGTCAAAGTCAAATATTATTCAACAATGATGACATTGACAGTTTTTGAACTCGGTTTATTCATGTTGATCACGTTCAGCTTCATTGGTGAAATCACTCTTAAACTGAAAAAAAAAAAAAAAAGTAGTTGGGAAAAGGGTATTGATTTCGATGGCAAACAAGCAGGCAGCCCACCTGATGGTAGTAAGAGATCACCATCACCAATTAAATATCATAGTGTCTGATAGCATTACAGGTACGAGACAGTGGTTGTGAGGGCAATGCTGGCAGAGACAGAAAACTGGAGAGAAATGGTCTCCTTTTATGAGACCGATGTTCAGAAGGAGGTTGCCGAGTGGGATCGTGAGAGTGCCGATCCTACTCGGAAAATATGGCGTCGTGGAAGCAACCGCCTCGACGCCTAAAACGCCGAAACCCCGCCAGCATCATGGACAGGTGGGACTCCAGGGTCAGGGGCAATCAGATTGGGGATTCTGTCCGCCTATTAAGTGACTCCAGGAAAGACGGTAGTGATCACGTGCTGCCCGGCACAGCGAGGCTCAGGGGAGACGCTTCTTAGTGTTCCCAGGAATGTGCCCTAACAGGCGTTGCACAGAGGGGGATCCGGAGAGGTATTTTAAGAGGTAACGAGGCCCTTTCCGAATGGTGATCACCGGGGTTGTTTTAGTAAGGTAAAATCCCATAAAACCAGGCAGTGTTCCCGTTGTTTCACCAAAAGTCCAGACGCCTTTTGCAGGTATACCACAGTTACAAAAAATGTGCGAGACCAATCCAGAGACAAAGTTGAATTATATTTATTTATTTATTTTTATTTATTTATTTAAACTTCATGCAACATAAAAGTACATAGGCGGACTTAATGCCTGAGGCATTCTCTACCAGTCAACCAAGGGCGGTGAAGACATAGCATGGCAGGTGCATAAAAAATGAAATAATAATAATAAACGCAAAATGAGTACAAAAGTATATAGTTAAAATAAACATACTTAAATATGTACTATAATAAATACTATTTATAAAATAATATATATATATATATAAATTAATAGATAGGCGCATATTGAGACGACTCTGCTATTCGTTTAGAAAATAATGCCGCAACTTCCGCTTAAATGCATACTGACTGGTGGCCACCAGTCAGTATGCATTTAAGCGGAAGTTGCGAGAGTTTTAAGAGGACGGCCGTCCTGATATCGAGGTAGAATTAACAAAATCAGAAGTATGAAAGGAAGAATTAACAAAATCAGAAGTATGAAAGGAAGAATGAACAAAATCAGAAGTATGAGAAGGACAGAGCAAGAGAAGATTGTTAGATGAACGCAGATTCTTTGCGTGCGAAGTACATATGTATTGAAAGTGAGGTATGAGATGAGAAGGAGGTGTGGGAGAGTTGAGTAGAGAGAAAAGCGCAGTCAAGGCGCGAAAATTTCTTCTCTGCCGAATGGGCATCCATTTGAGTTCAGTTCTGCAGCTCGACATATGGTAATATTTCCGGCGGTTGAATATGAACCGGATGCAGTTGTTAAAGAGCCTATCCAGGTTATCCAGGAATACCGCGTTTAGGTCAAAGTAGCACACGTCACCATAGTCGATTAAAGGGAAAATTACATTTTTGCAGGTAGAAAGTTTCTCAGACGATACAGGCATCGCAAAGTCCCATTGACCCTTTGACTGACACTAGAAATCTGACTTTGCCAGCTTAGCGTCGAATCAAGATGTAGACCGAGATCTCTTACACTAGGGCTGATGGGGATGACAGTACCATTAAAAATTATAGGAGGAAAAGAGCTAATCTTCGATCGTCCCATCATTATAATGCCTATAATAACATTCAAACTTTCCTAACGTGAACATAGCAACGTTAGTTGGCCGTCAAAATAATATGTATGAATCAGAATTATATTTTGGACGTATCCCTTCACAAAAAGCTCTACTACTGCCACCTATCAAAATGTCAAGTCAATAATTTGATTGATTTACTTATGTTTATTATTCCGGTCAACAAATCACAAAAGCTTATACAATATTTGATTGCTGTAGATTTAATCGGGTCTTAATGGTATGCCTTCAAAAATCATGGGTCAACGTTCTATCGATTCTGTAAGTTACCACCCAGTATAATAATAATAATAAAATGTTCCAACATAACCAGGGTTTCAATATTTAAAGTTGCATTCACAAAACTATGTACAAAAAGCAATAAAAAATTATGAGTTTGCTTCGCTGCTCAACATTCATCAAAACAAATTTAGTCTAAATTACAAAGTTCCAGAACAATCGATGTTTGTTACAATATTTGGCGCGTTGTCGACGCAAACGTTGGTCAAACAATTATAATATTTGGTAATTGATTCATATTTACTATTTAATTCGGTTTTTGCTTTATGAAAAACACATGATATAAACTTACCAAAAAAAATATATTCCTTCCAAAATCAAGGTGTTACGGTGGTTATTTGCAAAAAATTTGAACGCACATTGTGGCATTTTTAACGTCTTAATTTTGGCTATGATTGGACCATACTAATTTGAAATAAGACCACAACCGTATTTGTGGCTATATTTTTCGCCCAGTTTTTGAAGCGCTGACCGGGCATCTAGTGTATTATTGATCGAAGAGAGGCGGTCAAAATGTTCAAAATGTATATGGAATTTAAAAAATGATACGAAAATGTCACGTTATCTAGCTTGCATATGGACTTTTCAACAATCACTGTTAGAATCACTCAGCCCCTAATCAGTCCCTTAGACCTCAGTTCCTTGGTAGGTCAATGCATTATAGGTACCGATTTTATATAATAAGGTGTATCCATTCACGGTGGTAAGTCGTCATTTTACTTGTCGTGGTGGCGCAATGGCTAAGACCGCGCCTCTCGTGCTTAAGGTTGTGGGTTCAAATCCGGGCAAATACCAATGTAACTTTTTCAATTCATATTTACTTTCTAAGTTTATCTTGGACATCTTTGACAACGGTGAAGGAAATCATCATGAAGACACCTGCAGCCGTATTGCATAAGTGCCCAAAGAGTTTGACCGCGATCCAATCCACCAAATCGACCAATCACACAAGAGGGAAATCCACATCGCGTCATTCATCTCGCATGTGATTGGTCGATTAGATAGCTGTCAAACTCTTTGTGCACTTACGCAATACGGCTGCTGGACTTATATTTAGTTTGTTATAAGTTGATGCTCCATTGGTGTAATTGCTATTGAATAGAATAGAATAGAATAGAATAGAATAGAATAGAATACTCTTTATTATGTACACCATATAAGTTACAGAAAGTATAGACGAAGAAAACATTACACTGGGTGACACAATAGGCGGCCTTATCGCTAAAAGCGACCTTTTCAAAACAACCTTTGGATAGATAATAAATTGAAAAAAAAACAAACAAAATATTATAAATCGTGAGTAAACGCTCATCAACGGCATGTCCTAGAACCAACTATTCCAAGACATGTGACATCCACCTACCTGCACTGGGTGGCGCGTGGTCAATTAAGGCCCATTCTTACCTCTCAAAGAGAGGATACATGCGTCCCAGCAGTGGGAACGTTAAAAGGCTAAGGATGTTGATGCTGATGATATATTCATTTACTGCATTCCATATTGTTTTACTGAGTATTCTACCTGTACAACTATAAATAGTGAACATTAAAGAATGTGTAATTATGCCTTATATCTTCCTTAATACTCAAGTTTTAGGGTCCATAAGCCCCTATTAACCACGCCGAAAATACGGTTTTTAAGGCGAACCCATGAATACAGGATCTGGCATATGGATAGACACTGCGGAACCCTTCATTACTTATTAACAATGACCTTTAAAATCCACACATGGCCATGTGGCTATCCCTTCTTTTATTATGTAGGTACCTTTAAAATTATATGTATAGAGACTGTCTGTTTTTCGGCGATGAAACGAATATTACGTAATATTGAGTAGGAGAAAGAAATGAAAGAGTTTGCGATCGATATCATGATATTTTCATGATATCGATTGCAAACTCTTTCATTTTGAAAATTCAATAGTATTCATTGCATGTTTAATGCTGTCAAGTAGACAGATTTTCAAACTTAATGAAAGAATGAATAATATCTATAAACGCGGATGCATACTGCTTTGAGCTTTCAATATACTCGTAGTTACCCATTTAGTCACATGCCCCACCGCCAACGAGGTAGCGATTAGCTTTAGACTATTTTCTCGCTGAAGAAACGATCAAAAGATATAGATTCATACTTACATAAACCCACGCCTTTTTCCCATGGGGGTAAAGAAAGAAAGAAAGAAAGAAAGAAAGAAAGAAAGAAAGAAAGAAAGTATAATATTTATTTGTGACACGCACAGGAGACACGAGAAATAAGCATAAAAATTACACAATAGTCAAAAAAAAAAAAATACCCCGTGCGAGACCAAAAAGGCTCCTATCTCAGCATGTGCAGCGATATCCAAAAAGGAAATAACCCTGCGCTGATATTCTGATAGGGCCAATAGCAGAAACTACAGAACGCCACCTGCTACGATCCTTACATACATCTTTTGCTTCACTCATATTCATACATCTAGTCATACACACACGCCGGTTATGAGTACTGCGCACCTGGCCTTTCTGAAGAAAATCACCTATAAGGTCTATGTATGTCTTTCTAGGGCGTGCCCTCCCGGCGTTTCCATTCACGTCTGCCCTGTAAATACCTTTCGTTAGTCGCCTTTCATTCATTCAAAGATATAGATTACTTGTCAATAAAAGAGAAACATAATGTTGACAATAGTTAATACAGACAAGGGTTGATTTTTGGCTGTTCACACTATCGGCGAGAACTCTCTTACCACTAGTTTGACGCAGCGACAAGAGCTATAAAAGATAATACTCGCTCAGCTATGCTCGCCTATGTCAGAACTCACGCCGAGAGCCCAATCAGTGGTTGTTTCTACCTACAGTGAGGATTTGAATGCTAGCTAACATATTATGAATTTAGAAGCGAGTGGTGTGAGTAATCGCCCGTCGCACAAGAACACTTTCTATTAGCCGAGCGACAATACTATCGCAACTACACACTCGCTTCTCGTTGATTGCTAACTCATAGCTAGTTTCTAGCTCTACTCGCTTCTCGCTGATCGTCGGCCGTCGGACAAGTGCCTCAGGCTGCAGGTTTCCTCATATATTATTTGTAAGCGAAGTGAATATTCCAAGAAAGCCCACTACCAACTTAGTCTGTCTAATATTTACTCTCTTAAATGGTTCCTTCTGATACAAAAGAGTAGATCTCATAACATCTCAAGAAGATTCCCCGAAATATTTGGCTAAAGTAGCGAGCTTTGACTTAAGCAAAGAGTAGTGGTGGCCCAGTGGTAACGGCCGCGACTTACAAGTTGTAGGTCATGGGTTCGAACCCTGGCAGGCGCTTTACTTTGAGTAAATTTCATCACCACTACTCTCAAAACGGTGAAAGAAAACATCGTGAGGAAACCGGCATGTCTTAGAACCAAAAATTCGAAGACATTGTGACATCCATCAACCCGCACTGGGCCTGCGTGGTGGATTAGGGCCCATTCCCGCTCACAGAGAGGAGGCCTGTACGCATAACTGACCAAATAGGAGTCGGAGTGCGGAAAAGGGGTTCCATCTACCCTATCCTAGACACAACTTTACATTATGCTCCCACATTTTACAGGTTATGTCAAGACCCATTTACAAGATAACTTGCTTATTTCCATCAATGCTTGGTCACAAATCCAGGCGAAGTATTCCCATTTGAGCACCTATTTTTAGAGCACCTATGCTAAGAGCACCAAAGGTATTCCCATTTGAGCACCAATCAATATAATAGCTTGGTGCTCAAAGGCGACCAAAAAATAAATTATGACTTTATTCCCAATTGAGCACCTAAGGTGCGGTAGCTTCTAGTGTATAATACCTATATCATATCGATAAAAATCAGCAGTTTTATTGCAGAATGTTATCATTTGATAATTACCTACATAATTATCATCATAACCATAAAAGTTTACTTAATCATTTATTGTTAACTAACTTTTGCCAGTGGCTTCGCCCACTTGGGTGTCGGTAAGACACAAAGTCTTAACAAATTAATCACCTAAACCTTCCCCATGATTCACAATGTCTTTTGATGAAAACCGAATGAATATCCGTCCAGTAGTTTTTGAGTTTATCACGAACAGACGCGGCGAGGGACTTATAATATGTAGTGATAGCACAATAAGTTTTCTCAACTTTAATTTTATCTATCCCCGAACCAATTGTAGGCTGGATGAAACACTAACAATAGAAATCGGTGTTGTCATATTATTATGAAGAGTAGTTAAGTTGAGAGGGCCGTATATAGGCGGTGCGCGCGCCACCCTTACCGTTCGTCGGAATATCTCGAATAGCCCGAAATATGACGAATGAAACCAAACTGTTTCGACACTTTTTTACGTCTGTCGTATTCTTTGCAAATCTATATCTATAATATAAAAATTAATCGCTAAATGTGTTGCTAAGCGCAAATCTCGAGAACAGCTGAACCGATAAATGTTTGGTGTTTTTATGACAAAACAAAGTTTGCCGGGTCAGCTAGTATATAATAAAATCGTAGAGACGTCAAAACCGTACATTAAATATTTTTGAAAAAAAGTAAAAGCAGAGTAAGATATACGGGGTATATGAAGGTCACTGAATCATTTTTTTTTATAATGTTTATCTGTTTGTCTGCTGCAATGCAATGCATTCAATTGGCGCCATAACTACTGGACAGATCCTGTTAAAATTTTACATAAATAATCCTAAGATGTCAGAACAACACTTATAAAAAAATGTCACGCTATTTTTAATGGACGATGAGCAATGTTGCATTAGGTGTGTATTTTTTTACACTTTCCCGCGGTATTTTTAAAGGAAGACAAAAAAACTTGACACAATTATCAAAAATAGTTTTTTTGTATGTTAATAAAATACAAAAACCGGCTAAGTGCGAGTCGGACTCGCGCACGAAGGCTTCCGAAGTTGACAACTGACGGTTGGATAATTTGTGACAAATTGTCAGCTAATTTGAAATGTAACAGGCGGCTGAGAAACTGGGCCTAAGCATAGCGTTATTAACCTATTTTCGTGTTAAATGGGGATAATTTAAATTTAAGAAAAATATTTATTTATTTTGTACCATATTACTACAACCAAAAGTTTCTACTCGTATAACTGATATAGAGTTCATATTTGTTTCTAAAACATACAAAATCTTTACTTGTATTATATATGTAAGTATTATTATGAAATATTATTTAACTAAAAAAATAAGCGTAAAGACTACTCTTGTTACAAGGAATGTAATTTTTTATATTGGTTTAAGTAGGTGTGGACCAAAAAAAAAATACCTATGGCTGATTGTTATATTAATAATAATACGTTTATTTTCTAAAATTAATGTAATAAAGTACTGTAATTTTTTATCGATATGTTTTATTTTACATTCTATCACTAGAAGCTACCGTAGGTGCTCAATTGGGAATAAAGTCATAATTTATTTTTTGGTCGCCTTTGAGCACCAAGCTATTATATTGATTGGTGCTCAAATGGGAATACCTTTGGTGCTCTTAGCATAGGTGCTCTAAAAATAGGTGCTCAAATGGGAATACTTCATCCAGGCGGCTACTGAGAAATTCCTTATACAAAAATACATCACCCGTCCAGGAAAATCTGTTACTGAATAACAAAAAAATCAAACTGACTTCTAAAACAAAACACTACAAAGCGAATCATAACTTTGGTACCCATTGTTTTCCGTTTTTCAACACCAACTTCGGAAAAGAATAGTTATTTATGCTACAAGTGCGGAAGGTAGGTGATTTCCGATGAGTGGATAAATCGACACGAGTCGGAAATCATCTTACGTACGTGTATCATACAACATTTTACTATGCACTGTGCGAGAAAATAAAAAAATATATCTGAACCAAGCAAGAAATTAATAAAATGGCGGGCTTATTCTAGCGCCCTCAGCATACCACAGACTAACTAATAGTTCCTCGGGCATATCTACTGCGCATGTTCAAATAGTTGTCACGTCGTAACGCAAAAAGGCACGAGCAAAATATACGTTCTGCCAAACATATTTAATGAATATTTAAAATTAATTTATGGATCAAAATCTAAATCTAGAGTAATTAAAAACGCCTTTAATGAAGTATTAGTTTTATTTTACCTTTTATATGAATGATAATCTATACTTAACTAATTTGTAAAACTTTTCTCAAATGATAAAAACTCTATGGGCTGACGTTGGAGATAAAAATTAAAAAAATACAGAAAAGTAAAATGCACTAGTTAAAAAAGTGACACTTTCTGCACAGTTTGGCTGCTTAGAAAACGCTCTTTTCGAGGACATGCATTGTAAAGTTATTTTTCGCTTTGTAGTGTTTTGTTTTGGAAGTTGGTTTGATTTTTTTGTTATAAAGTTTTTTATTTATCTCTTTTTAGTTTTTGTAGGTGAGATTTACTTTAGCTATAAATGATTTTCATGGTATTTGGAGGTATACCATGAAAATCATTTATAGCTAAAGTAAATCTCATGACGATTCCAATAAGCCCAAACATGACTAGGATCTATTGTTGTATTTCGGAGTTCCAATGCCTAATATCTTCCGGCTTCATCATCAGATCAGCTCGATGATAGCATTTTCATCAGTACCTTTTATTTATAAGTATTTGCTTCATAATAGTCGGTTAGCTATTCGATATATCTTATAATCGTGATATACTTAGCATTAAGGCGTTCCAGTGGCCATCTATGGTCTTCTTCATCAGTTTTATTTCACCAAATGACACTTTCTGAGTGTAAATGATTGCATTGTTGATTAAAATACCAAAATCGCTGTATGATATTTGAGACGTTCTCTCGATGAGAAATCGATGATGCCATCATCAGATTCAGTTTCCTTATCATGGTAGCACCCTTAGGATATCTCCTTTCCAACAAAAAAAGAATCATCAGAGTCGGTTCATATACGAAGTTATCCGCGAACACACATAAATATATAATATATATACGGTCGAATTGAGAAATCTCTTCCTTTTTAAGTCGGTTAAAAAGTTACATATAAAGAAATTTCTCAACCATCTTGACCATCACGACTTTATCTCCTAAGTAGCCTACATAATACTCACAACATTTAATCTTATCAACCCAAACACTAATGCCCTCTATCGCAAAAGGCATCAACTAAATACTGTCTTCAATCTAAATTACACCCTAATCTGTTAGCAGTAAAGCATCATATAATTTCCGTTGCGAGGGAGATTTATCACCCGGGGTTTCATCTCAAGACGTCGGGTCAGGTCTTAAATGTTAAGTTTGATGTAGGAGTCGTAATTCTTTTAGTTCTAGGGTCGCTTCGTATGAAGGATGGAATTGTTGTAGGATTGCGAGGCTGTAAAGGGATTCAGGATGTAGTCGTGATTGTGAACATGTGTAAGGAATATGAAGACAAAACTACTAACTTACACCAGAATGAAGAATCCAATAACCTAGTTAGATAGGGGTACCAATGACCCACAGTTCGATTGCGGAGCCAGGTCCCAAACAATGCCTCACCTTTTTTTATTTTTTTATTTATCTATAGGCTCGCGTTTGACCACTATCTCGCCTGATGGTAAGCGATGATGTGGTCGACGGTGAAGCACGCTTGCCTAGAAGTAACGTATTCACTCTTGACTTAAAGACCCCAAGGTTGTAGCTATCAGGAAACAAAGACTCCGGCAGGGAATTCCACTCCTTAGCTGTGCGTACAGTGAAAGTATTCGCAAAACGCTTTGTACGTATGGGTGAGATGTCCACCATGTACCGGTGGCGCACTGCTATACGTCTTGTTGTCCAGTGATGGAAAGGGCTAGGTGGAATCAAATTGTGCAGTTCCGTCTCGAAATGTAACCGATAAAAAACCGACAGACTGGCCACCTGGCGTCGATGTTCAGGCTCTGGAGCTTTGAGGCGACCAGTGTATCGTCACCGATAAGCCTCTTGGCCCGTTTGTCAATCGACTCAAGTGCATCAAGTTGATATTTGGCAGATCCATCCCAGAGGTGAGAGCAGTACTCCATGCATGACCGAACTTGAACTTTATACAATTTGAGCAGCTGTTCAGGCGTGAATTACCGTCTCACCTTTGCAAGGCTCCCCAACTTTTTTGCAGCCAACTGAGCCTTTGCCTCAATGAATGGACCAAAATTGAGGGTCGATGTTAACGTAACACCAAGAAGGTCGAGATGATCCGTTATCCGACCTTTTGTCGTACTCTCTGTGCAACAACACCTGCACCTTAAAAGACCTTTGTGAGGCAAATGACAACGCTGTTGACGTGGCTGAATACTGGTCAAAATTTATTTAAATTTGGAATCATCGATAGGACGAAGAAGAAGAACTTATTCGTCAGTTGATTTGTATAGTAGAGATACGAGAATTTGACACTTATATGGACCTTAGGCTCGAGACAAGTGACAATTTATCAAAGAAAGAGTCGCAATAGTGATTCGAAAATCGTCAAAAATATATGGGATTGGCAAGCGCTTTACTTTAGCAATGCCTCGTGATCAATCCCTTATATTTTGGCAGTTCCACCATAACCTAGCCAACTAAGTCTAGACAAAGCGTCAATCTATCAGCGATATAGAGAGGATCTAGAGCCGCAGATTTCAATATCGTATCAGTCAGCAGATTTACGTACAGTCCCCGGCATGTAACTTGACAAGGTTTTGGCGTAGTGGGGGCAAGTTCGACCATAAAGCACTTAGTGCTAAAAAAAATATGGTCACTTTTATTGCTTTGCATTATTTTATGGTTATTGCCATCATATATTTAAAACATCTCTGTTTAGAAGAATTAATTCGTGAAGTATATTAGGTGTAATAAATAAAATTTAAGGTTAAGAAATTTAGGATTAAAAAGGGAAATAATAAGTCTAGCCACAAAATTATTTATTGGACACGTGATTAAACTTCTAATTTTATAACTAAGCAACGGGAAAATGACATAGCCTCTAATAAACTAATTCGTCTTTTTTGCAACGCCAACTAAATATTCTACAGAAAGCGTCAAGTAAAGATCATCAATTATTGTGACTTGTCCTTCTTATTTATACATTGCCACGTAATTTACTAACTCGGCCACGGATTTTATATCTTGTCACCATTTTACGTTTTACAGCTTCAACGCAATATCCTCAAAAAAATATAATTCAAGCTTCTATCGAAGAAAGAAAGAAAGCATAATTTATTATAACTTAGCATGTAAAACAATACATCATATTCTTTTATCGTGAAAATAGCCACTGCATGATTTGGCGCGAGTACGCGAGACGACAGCGACCGGCCATTTGCACCAATCAGAGAGCGCCATTCGATTCATGTGACGACGAGTTGAGTTGATCACATCTCGATTCGACGAGTTGATTATATTTAAAATAATAAATGACGGTCAATGAATAAGTCCAAGAGCGAGCGTAGCGAGCTCGGGAGCTTAGGGCACCCCGACACGGACAGGTTAAGTTCGAAGGAGATGGCGGGAGCTGAAGTGAGCGAGCAAAGCGAGCGAACTCAGCTCCCGTCATCTCCTTCGTGTTAGGTTACTTTAAACCCTGCATACAGAAATAGGAGCCCCGCGCAGCGGGGCTCCGTCGACTCTGTCGCATAAATACTAATCCAACTTGCACCTATTCTATATTAAAACCAAAAAATATAGTCTTTTATTTTGTCTCTCCTCAATAGCTTCTGGTAATATTAGTGGCCAATATACTATTTGATGAAATGTTTTTGCAATTTTTTTACGATCAATTAATATGGGATGAGTTACATTTTAAACGTACTGAGTTAAAAAATTAGAAGCTAAATAAATATATTTTTTGATGTCATTTAATAGTATTTTAGAAATTTACTGTTAGAATGCATGTTAAAAATTTTACACGTAAGTTACATTTTAAACGTACTGAGTTAAAAAATTAGAAGCTAAATAAATATATTTTTTGATGTCATTTAATAGTATTTTAGAAATTTACTGTTAGAATGCATGTTAAAAATTTTGATGCTAAAAAATAACCATCATGCTGAGTTGTATTTAGAGTGGTTTACATAGAAGATAACTAGTGGCTAACATAGTATTATTTAGATGCTCGTTAATTGTGGCTGACTTAGTAATTTAGAAGGCAACATACATTTTTGGGGGCGAATAATGATATTAAAAAGAAGCCTGTTTAATTAGCACCCGATTAAAAATATATTTTTGTTGTCGAACGCCGTGGATGTTTTGGTAGAGCGATTGGCTCAGCAAAACTAGGTGCTTAGGTACTCCGAGTTCTTCTAGTACTTTCCACAGGTCCAACCAGATGAAACAGTCGAAACCTTTACTATAATCAATTAAACACAAGTAGTATTCGTAGGACTTTTCGATCAGTTGGCGGATATTTGAGATTTGCTCCCAAGTCCTTTGCCCTTAACGAAACCGGCCAACTCCTGTGGTATTTGCTAGTCCAGGAAGTCGCAAACTCTGTTATTGACTATGTGTAAGAGGATCTTACTGGCGCGTGATACGAGAGCCAGAGTTCTGTAGTTGTCACACCTGGAGGTTGATCCTTTTTTGTGCAGCGGCAAGGCAACTGATTGTGCCCAGTCTCCGAGCTATTCGCCCGCATGCCCGTACGCAAACTTGAGTATACAATACTAGCTGTTCCTCGCGGCTTCGCTTCCGTGGACCACCCACGTCATTCAGGAATAATGTAGCTTTCTAATGGTGAAAGGATTTTGTAAATCGGTCCAGTAGTTTCAGAGCCTATTCGGTACAAACAAACAAACAAAAAAATTTTTCCTCTTTATAATATTGGGATAGATTGATTGCAACTCAATACCTTCACGCGTGCCCGAGATAAAGGGTCTTGACAGACAGACAGACAAAGTGATCCTATAAGTGTTCCTATTTTTTTCCTTTTGAGGTTGGTACGTAACCCTAAAAATTACTAGATGTATGAAGTGAGTGAAGCAAAAGAAGTATATAACGATCGTAGCAGGTGGCGTTTTGTTGTTTCTGCCTACCCCCACGGGAAAAAGGCGCGATTTTATGTATGTAATAAAAAATAATCGGTTAAGGAGGCAAGCTTTCACGCCATACCACTTCAAAACTCCACACAATGACAACCATATTACCAGGCCGCCTGCACGTTAAATGGCTCATCACTTAATAGAGCCGTCTCTTATTCCGGCAAGTCACCCGGCCGAAATTTAGCTACTCTTTAAAACGGAGCAAAACTCCGGCAAAGTTTAACCGTTTCTACTCCGTAACGAGTTAACTACGACGCTGGTTGCAGATTTTATATTTTGTTGATCACTGTGGAAAAATGCTAGTATTTTTTTAGACTGTTTTAAAATGGAAAATGGCAATATAACATCATTTTATTTATTTTCAACCCCCTGACGGAAAAAACGGGGTGTTATAAGTTTGACGTGTGTTGCTGTGTATTGTGTTTGTCTGTGGCATCGTAGCGTCCAAATGGGTAAACCGATTTTGATTTAGTTTTTATTGTTTAAAAAGTGATTTTGTAGAGAGTGTTCTCAGCTATGTTTGAATACAATCGGTTCAGCCGATCAAAAATTATGGGCGTTTCACTGTTTGTATCGGGGTGTTTACGCAAGATATCGTGTCATAATTACGTGTTCAATATTTTGCCGATCGAAGCGTATCTACCATATACTAGATAAATTATGTAGCACGAAATAAAAATGTGTCGGGGTTTTTTAAATCTTACTTGTGTATAGTTTTCTCACAATACTGTCCTTTTAACCCGTAGTCGCAGGTTGGTTCGAACCCTAGCAGGTGCTATACTTTGTGTAAATTATTTCATCACCACTACTCTCACAACGGTGAGCAGCTGCCCAACTTATATAAAGCGCAAGTTCTGTCATGCATGGAGTAATGCTCTCACTTCTGGGACGGATCTGCCAAATACCAACTGGTTACTCAAAGCTCCAGAGACTTGAACACCGACGACGAGTTGCCAGCCTGTCGGTTTTCTATCGGTTACATTTCGGGGAGTGTGCGACGTAACTGCATAATTTGATTCCGCCTAGCCCTTTCCATAATCGGACTACAAGACGTCCGGCAATGCGCCATCGGTACATGGTGGATATCCCACCCATACCACAGATTACTGAATAGTTACTGCCCATACGTACAAAGCGTTTTAAGAAGTGGAATTCTCTGCCGGAGTCTTTGTTTCCTGATAGTTACAACGTAGGGGTCTTTAAGTCAAGAGTGAATAGGTTACTTCTAGGTTAAGCGTTCTTCACCGTCGACTACATCATCACATAACATCAGGCGAGCGCTATGTCAAACGCGAAACTATCACAAATAAAAAAAATATAACAACGAAGGAAAACATCGTGAGGAAACCAGCATATTCCAGAATCAAAAATTCGAAGACATTTGACATCCACCAACTCGCACTGGGCTCGCGTGGCAGCACATTGTTTTTAATTTTTTTATTCTATTAATTAATTATTTTCTTTTCATTTTAGTTATCTTTGACTTGTATGACAAATAAATGTGTTTTTTTTTTCTTTCTTTCTTTCATTCTCTTTCACAGAGAGGAGGCCTGTGTCCCAACAGTGGGAATATTAAAAGGCTGATGATGAACCCGAAGGTAGACTGATAGAATATGCCTTGTCTTTCCTATGTATTTAATTTTTATATGAAGTTTAAACAAATCTATATATATAAAAGAAAGTCGTGTTAGTTACACTATTTGTAACACAAGAACCGCTGAACCGATTTGGCTGAAAATTGATAGGGAGGTAGCTAAGAACCAGGAAAAGGACATAGGATTGACTTTTTATCCCGTTTAGGGTAGGGTAGGTAGGGTAGGGTAGGGTAGGGTAGGGTAGGGTAGGGTAGGGTAGGGTGGGTAGGGTAGGGTAGGGTAGGGTAGGGTGGGTAGGGTGGGTAGGGTGGGTAGGGTAGGTAGTGTAGGGTTGTTAGGGTAGGGTAGGTAGGGTAGGGTAGGTATGTAGGTAGGGTACGGTAGGTAGGGTAGGGTAGGGTAGGTAGTGTAGGGTTGTTAGGGTAGGGTAGGTAGGGTAGATGAATGTTTGGTGTTTTTATGGCAAAACAAAGTTTGCCGGGGCAGCTAGTAAATATATAAAAAAGATAACACTCCTTTTCTTGGGCAGTCGTGTACTCCACAGACTTTCAAACCAAATGCTCAAAAGTCGTAAAGATAAACGCAAGTAATTTTCAGACAAACAATACCAAACGGTTAAAGCTAATACAATTACCAAAATCAAAGAAACCCTAAAAACTTCGAACAACCTTGCTTGAATAATAAAAGCAATTTTCTAAGCCGATGGCCGTTCCAAACCCCAATTGTTAACACCTAGGTCAAACGTCTTTCCAACCTTTCAATCAAGAACCAGTTCAAACGAAAATCGATAAAAAAGCTGCTACATTAATTTTAACCCTTTACCACAGATCACCGAACAGTGGGCAGAGCACATTGCTAAAAGTTCTGGAGTGGCAACCGCGTACGTAGTCGCAGCGTTGGAAGAGCTGTCAATAAGTGGACCGATGACTTTGTTAAGATTGCGAGAATCCGGTGAATGCGAGACGCACGAGACCTTTAGATGTGGTAATACTTGGGGGCGGCCTGTGCTCAGCAGTGGACGTCTTTCGGCTCAAATAATGGTGATGATATCAGAGCACCGAGGCGCCTCAGTGGCTACTGCTAGAGGCGGCACTGTCAATACTTTCCATACAAACCAAGCGTTTACGATAATTGACGATGTTTTTTTTTATTTGCCTAATGACATAATATTTCAACTAATATGCAAACTTTAACAACCAGTTCGTATTTCAACAGGACTTTGGGTTTTGCAGGCCATCCCCTCAACCAACCATTATATAAGCGAGATTTGCTTCCGTTTAAGTCTATGGGAGGTGTCAAGCAATTTAATAGCCAAGGGATTTGGATGTATCGCTAATCGTTCGGCGTAACGTCTTGTGTGTTCTTTAATTCCCTCCTTTGTAGTGGGCATGTTGAGGTATACATGTATCAAAATAATAAAAAAATATATGGAAGTTTTTTTTTAAATATTATTTGGATCAGAAATATAGTTAGAAAGCGTCAAAGTTGAGAATTAGAAAGAGAAGTCCGACGTGCCACATGACGTCAGATGGCACGACGACTATACAGCCGCCATAGAAAACGGCGTTTTCGTAGAAAGGGACAGATATATTTCTTTAAACTATTATATTATCTCATTCGATTTCCGATCAGATTTCATCCTCTACTATTATTATTCCAATTTAGTCTTTTTAACGAATTTTGGGCGCAAGGTTGGCGTAGTGGTTGAGCGATTGACTGCTGCGCTGCGTGTCGCGGGTTCGATTCTCGCACGGAACAAATATTTGTATGACCTACAGTTAGTTGTTCCGGCTCTGGATGTTTGTGTATGTGAGTTTATATGTTTGTAAACGCACCCACGATACAGGAGAAATTCCTCATGTGGAAAAACGGGTAAAATAAAAAAAAAGGTTGGTCAAATAACAGTAGTTCCTGAGATTATCGCGTTCAAACAAACAAACTCTTCAGCTTTATAATATTATTATAGATAGATAGAAGGGCTACTCTAGTCACTACCGTACTCTGTACATTTAACGATAAAACCACAGAGGAAATTTTCAGACGAATTTCTCTAAAAAAACTGTTCGTCCAAGAATTTGATCTCCGAAATACTTTCATTGTTTATTAAACGCTACAGCGCTCTCTTTATTAGAACAATGAGGTGTTATGGTCGTAATTACTCAAACTCAAGTACTTTGAGGTGACGTTAATGGCGCAAGGAAGGGTGAAAGGGATCAGGTTGCTACAGTTTTACAAGTCAGAAGTCTCTGTGGTGGTTTTAAGGAAGAGTTTCTTTTAAAGAGGATTAAATTGGTGACAAAATTATCCTGGAAAGAACGAAGAAGGAATGTATAGTTATATTTGGTTCGTTCTAGCATGGCAATAGCGGTCATTGCCCTTTTCGTGTTGTCTCTTCGTAGTAATCCGGACAAAAAGGATCTTCAAAAAAAATGTTTGGAAAATCACGAAAAACAGATTTTATCATTTTAGGTGTTGCAAAATGATAAAAGAAGAGGTACCTAAGACACGGCAAAAGGAAAGTTATTTTTGCACTTTTTGTGTTTTTCTTTGGAAGTCGGTTTATATTGTTGTTTTTTTTTTGTCTTCTTTTTGAATTGATATTGTTTCATGAACCGGATCGACTCTCCACGGTATTTAAACGACAAATATTTAATGGTGTAGAGTTTCGATAAATATTTGCTTTATCACCGATTTTGCCATGCTAAAATGGAACAGTTTTGGTGACACAAAAATTGATTGATTTGATTTGCTTCGTGGCAACACTTATCAGCAATACAGCTTTGAGAATAATTTTTGTAAAAATTCTTGAATACTTAAAAAGAGTTATAACCGGCCAAGTGCGTGTCGGACTTCGCACAATTGGGGTTTCGTACAAGACCGCAAAATTAAGTTGAAAAATTATGGAACTTCTTTTTTTTTACAAAATATTGGTATTTGCTAGTAAAATATACGTCATAATAAATATTATCACCAAATTCGAAGTTCATAGGAAAATTTATCGGAACAAAATTGTGTAAAAAAAGCTGACTTTGGTGGCATTCCTTTGTTTTCCAATATTTATAAAAACACACACTATTTATCTACTCAACGAGCTCAAAACAAATATACCCCATTCTAAAGAGTTGATAAACATTTTTTTCGCGTCCCCCTTTACTTGGGAGCCCCCCATCACATCATATCACACATCTAAAAATATCTTTGACAATTTGTATGGCTCAACAAGATACTCAACCGTGGAAATTTGAAGACTGTTATGTAGCTCCCACCGTTTGGCTGTAAAACTCGTGTCCCAGACGACGGACAGACGGACAGACAGACAAGTGAGGGACAGCAATAGGGCTCCGTTTGGTACGGAATCCTAAAAATGAGTAAAACCTTTTGCAAAACACTAATTTTTTTCTCTAAAACTTCTGCTCAATCCATTTTTAGTTCAATTCCTTATTAGGTATTATTTTAGATTTCGCCCTAGACAGAAAAGCGGACACTCCATATAAAATAAGACCGCAAGCCGACCCCAACATTATGTACTTGGGAGAAAGCTAGGCTGATATTTTCGTCCTCATTACTCACAATGTTTAAAAAAGACACCTCAAAAATAAAACCACGAAATATGAACGCTGCCAACACCTAGATAATTCGCTATCCATTTGATATACGCCGTGCTACACATTATTAACTCCGGGTACATTACATTTCACGCTCAGTGCGGTTGACAAATATGTGCTATTGGGCACCCAGTAATGTCATGTCTGTTTGTTCAAGCGATAAATGCTGTGCATTTGTTTTGTTTAGGTTGAGTACTTGAGTACAGTGTATGTTTATTAGGAAGCTGGAATTCAAATCTGCATGATAACGATTAAAAAACTTTTTTACAAAAAAATACTACCGCCTTCCAAATAAGAAAACAAGAAAGTCGGTGTCCATAACGCATAAAATGGTGTCTTTGGTAAGTACCAAATTTTTAAGTTATGGTCACCGACTTCCAAAAATAAAGTTATTTTTCACTTTCTAGTTTTCTTATTTGGAAGTCGGTAGTATTTTTTTGTAAAAAAGTTTTTATTTTTCACTTTTTAGTTGTACCTACCTAATGGGGAAGTAGTTAAGTAAGTACCTATAACGACAGAATATATTACCCGAATAACATGAAACTTGAATATAACCGGTGAAATGAGAGATCTGCATACCCCTTTCGAGCGTACTGGCGTGATTTTATGTTATGAAATGTTATAAACAATAAACAGACATGCGATTGCAGCAATCCCGAGAGATTTGCCGTTATTTATTGAAGAGTTCTGTTGTACATCTGCGAAGTTCTTCATCAGATGTTTACCAAATTAAAATGGGACCAATTTCGGAATTTACCCTTTCAAACAAAAAAAGAATTTTCAAAATCGGTTCACAATTGACGGAGATATCGATGAAGATAAATAAAAAAAAAACATACATAATGTCGAACATAGAACCTCCTCCTTTTTTGGTAAGTCGGTTAAAAAGAAAGATATTATTACCAGCAGTACAATGCCGGACAAAAGTCACTTCAACTTAACGCTGCATCCAGCTACATTTTTTTTTTTTTTTTTTTACCAAGCCAACATCGTCGTTCCACAACGTCAAGTTGTCTCAATAAGCCGCACTTTTTGCTCTGAACATGCTAGCTCAAAAACCCTATCCCTCTACAGGTTTTGGGCACCCTATAAACCGTTTTTACAAACTTTTGGACATTTTCCAAGGATGTTTCCTGGGTAGAAAAATAATTATTTTATTTAGTCCGTCAGAGAGATTATCAAATGATATTGGACCTATATTTTATGCTTTATCAAATAAATAAAAATTGTTAAAGATAAAGCGCATCAAATTTCAGGAGTGGGGGTTTTTGACGTCACTTTGTCAGTATAAAGTGTAGCACACCGTGACGTCACACAATATTTCAATGCACTGTATCGTCGTATCTTTATGTTCACGTAGCAAAATAAAAAATACGTGTCCAATATTTTTAGGTTACGAGTATCTACAATCCAACCAACTTATCTGTGAACTGAAAGAGGACGGCACCGTCGATTTTTTGATTACCGTCGATTATTATTATCGCTCATCATCATCATCATCACCGCGGGCGATCGCCGCCGGCCGGCAGGCCGCTCGAGTGAGTGAGTGAGCGATAATAATAATCTCGACGGTAATCAAGATAATCGACGGTACCGTCCTCTTTCAGTTCACAGATAAGTTGGTAGGACTGTAACCACTTTCTGTTCTGTGACTGTAACTGACGGAGTAAATATATATTTTTTGTGAACTACCCTATTGTAGCCTGTTTTCAATAAAACAAATAAGAGACAAATAATCATCTTAACTACATAACATAACGCCTGTAATCCCCAAAGTGTTAGGCAGATGTGTGTGTTAATAGGGGCTGCACACTGTGGTCGGCCCGAAGTTCTAACCCAGAACCTCATTACTAGCGATAGCACTTATTTTTTGGGAAAATCCCACCGCACTATTACCAAACCACTGCAACATCTGAAAGCCAGAATCAACAGTGGCGACCACCAGAAAATCGCCGAGGCAATCAAGCTCGACGAAGTCCCGGAGAATGAATTTAATTAAAGCGATAGCACTTGTGACCTCTAGACCAACAAGGAAATTATAATGATACTCATCATTATTTCAGCCGATAGACGTCCACAGCTGGACATATGCCTCCCCCAAGAGTCGCCACATTGACTCCCATGCGTCACGCATGCAGTGGATATGCGCTAGCTTAACCAGGTCATCGGTCAGCAGCATCATAAATAGTAAACAAGCTGAGGTAAATAAATAATTACAGGTTAACGCACTACACTGGGCTATCTTTTCATCAAGTCGCAGCAAGCTATTCTCGTAAGCCCATGTCGACACGGCACGAGAAAATAAAGCCGTTTCTTTTTATTTAACTGTTGCTCATTAGCAGACCGAGATACAATATCTGACCTACATGCCTTCTATATGCACACAGAGCTGCAAAAAGTTAAATCATAATAATGTTTTAATATGTACAGAAACTGCACTGCTTGGATTACGGCCCATTCCCTCTCGTAGAGAGGAGGACTGTATCCCAGGTGTGGGAACAATAATAGGCTGATGATGGAAAGAAGAAAGGGAACAAAAAAATATGGACCGCACAAAAGACTAGAAAAAAATATATAGTCAGGGTAATTAAAAAAAATAATTGTTCGTCAAAGTGATACACTCAAAACATGTGATATGAAATTCTGTCAAATAATGACAGCCGTGATTTAAACTAATATTATAAAGAAAGAAAAAATTTAACTTAATAGCAAACCGACTTCCAAAAAAAAACACTACAACTTTTTGTTGAAATATTTTTTATTTATCACTTTTAGCAGGTATTTCAATTACCATGAAAATCATTTATAGCCAAAGTAAATCTCATGACGATGCCAATAAACTCAAACACGACAGGATACATTGTTTTATTTCGGTGTTCCAGTTCCTAACTTCTGGCTTCATCATCAGATAAGTTTGATGGTACCATTTCGTTCAGACGTACGGCGATGCGTCATCGGTACATGGTGGACATCCCACCCATACGCACGAAACGTTTTGGGGACACTTTTATTATGCGTACAGCTAAGGAGTGGAATTCCCTGCCGGAGTCTGTGTTTCCCGATAGCTACAATCTAGAGGTCTTTAAGTCAAGAGTGAATGGGTTTCTTCTAGGCAAGCGTGCTTCACCGTCGACCTCATCATCGCTTACCATCCGATGAGATAGTGGTCAAGCGCAAGCCTATAGAAAAAAAAAAAAAACCATCTGTACCATTTATTATGATATATCTTATACCCGTGATATACTTAGCTTTAAGTTCCTTCATCTCAGCGCAACGTTGGTCGCGTTCAGACGCGCGAATCCGTTTTCTTTTTATCTTAGAAGAAATATGTGCATTACGTTGTGGGGATAAGGGTGAATTTGATATGTTAAGATTCAGACTGACGCTGCGATGCGCTTCGACTCTGCGCTAGTATGAATTGACCCAACACTAATGAACCTAACTGATGATGCGACGCAAATCTTACTTAAATTATAAATGTGTAAGTTTGGATGGATGTGTGTGGATGTATGTTTGTTATTGAAAACACGCCAGAACGGCTGAACGGATCTGGATGAAATTTAACACAGAGATAGATTATAGTCTGGAATAGCACATATGCTACTTTTCATCACGATATAATGCTCCCTTGGGATTATAACTTTCACGCGGGCAAAGCCGCTGACAGAAGCAAGTATTATAATAAGTTGCATTAATAAGCGATAAGTATCGGTCGGATGTCACGTATTTTCAGGGAAAAATCAAGTGCAAATCGGTTGAATTCCATTGGATTACGTCATCATACATTTACCTGTAAAGGCCCCAAGCAGGTTGCGGATTTGCAAATGCATTCCCAGGCTTTGAACGAAGAGCCTAGAATTTTTTTGGAGTGTTGTAGACCGGTATGATGATGACCTGACGGAAAGAAACTAATTTTCAGTAAACTAACCTATAATTGGCGCAATTTACACCTCTGCCCAACTGTTTGGAGAATATAGGGGTGATGTTATGTTATTTTATTTTGTAGTTGTTTCTATCACACTGAAAGGCGATTTAAATTGCAAGTACCTTCACATGGACGTAATCCAATGGAATTCAACCGATTTGCACTTGATTTTTCCCTGAAAATACGTGACATCCGACCGATACTTATCGCTTATTAATGCAACTTATTATAATACTTGCTTCTGTCAGCGGCTTTGCCCGCGTGAAAGTTATAATCCCAAGGGAGCATTATATCGTGATGAAAAGTAGCATATGTGCTATTCCAGACTATAATCTATCTCTGTGTTAAATTTCATCCAGATCCGTTCAGCCGTTCTGGCGTGTTTTCAATAACAAACATACATCCACACACATCCATCCAAACTTACACATTTATAATTTAAGTAAGATTTGCGTCGCATCATCAGTTAGGTTCATTAGTGTTGGGTCAATTCATACTAGCGCAGAGTCGAAGCGCATCGCAGCGTCAGTCTGAATCTTAACATATCAAATTCACCCTTATCCCCACAACGTAATGCACATATTTCTTCTAAGATAAAAAGAAAACGGATTCGCGCGTCTGAACGCGACCAACGTTGCGCTGATTGCCTCTTACGCGAACCAACGCGTCGTCACTTGTACTGGAACTGGCTCCTTTTAGCGGAAAAAAGACACGCCTGGGTCTTAGCAGCATTGAACTTGACCAGATTGGCATCGCCCCATTCGGAGACTGCCTCCAAGGACAAGTTCAAGCGTTCAACCATGGCCTCCCGGAGAGACTGGATCTGAGGCCCAGTAGCGCGCGCGTCGGAGACATATCTCTCAGCAACAGTGCTGTCGTCCACATACCCAAAGGTTTTAACAGATCGTTTATGTGAAGCAAGAACAATGTTGCTGAGAGTACCGACCCCTGAGGAACCCCGGCATTAATATCCAGTTGGTCAGACGAGCGGCCATCGATAACCACTCGGATGGACCGGTCGCTCAGGAAGTCTGCAATCCAATCGCACAGACCAGACAGATAGTTGTGACGCATCGCCTCTGTGCTAGTATGAATTTACCCTTAGTGTACAGTAATTTTACAGTGTGCATATCATTATCCACCATGTAGGTCAGATACTTTATCTCAGTGTGCTATAGTGAGCAAAAGTGAAATAAAAATAACTGGCTTTATTTTCTCATGTCGTGTCGACATGGGCTTAACGAGAATAGCTAGAACTTTTCGATGAAAACACAGGCCGGTGTAGTACGTTAACCTGTTATTATTTATTTACCTCAGAGTATAGTTTATTACAAGCTATTTTCCGTGACTTCGCTTACCGAGCAACTGTCCATTTTTCCGGGAAAAATGTAGCTTAAGGCACTAGACTACCAGATATTACCATCTATGGTCAAACCTTTTCATATTTTGGTTGTTTTTCCTTGAGGGCGGGAGCTAGGAAAAATCACCGGGTGAAAACCCATAAAGAAAATAAATTTTTGGCATCTTATATGTTTTCTTCAAAAAAGACTGTGTTAGAGCGGTGGTAAAACAGTGGTTAAGACTGCGACTTACGAGTTCGTGAGTTCAAACTTAAGCTGGCATACCATTCATCGCCTCTGTTCTCAAAACTGTGAAGGATAACATCGTGATAAGAAGATATGACATTCAGCAACCTGAACCTACGTGTGGATCTACTCTTTCTCCTAAAGAGAAGGCCTGTGTCCGTACAGTGACAAAACTATAGGTTGATTATGCTGTACTTTCTGTGAAAAGGAGGATGCTTTCAATTCGTCGGAGTCTTTTTAGGGTTCCGTACCCAAAGGGTAAAAACGGAACCCTATTACTAAGACTCCGCAATCCGTCTGTCTGTCTGTCCGTCTGTCACCAGGCTGTATCTCATGAACCGTGATAGCTAGGCAGTTGAAATTTTCGCAGATGATGTATTTCTGTTGCCGCTATACCAACAAATACTAAAAACAGAATAAAATATTTTTTTAAGTAGGGCTCCCATACAACTAACGTGATTATTTTGCCGTTTTTTGCGATAATGGTACGGAACTGTTCTTGCGCGAGTCCGACTCGCACTTGCTTGGTTTTTTTATGTTAAATGTATGTTCCCTGATTACTAAAGACGCCTGCACCGATTTCGAAAATTCTTCTTTTCTTTGAAAGATACTTCCCAGTTGGTCCCATGGTCATCAGGTCAGAATCCGATGATGGGATCCTGGAGAAATCTACACTCAGAAAGTATCATTTGATGAAGGAACTTAAAGCTAAGTATATCACGGGTATAAGATATATCATAATAAATGGTACAGATGGTTTTTTTTTTTTTTTCTATAGGCTTGCGCTTGACCACTATCTCATCGGATGGTAAGCGATGATGAGGTCGACGGTGAAGCACGCTTGCCTAGAAGAAACCCATTCACTCTTGACTTAAAGACCTCTAGATTGTAGCTATCGGGAAACACAGACTCCGGCAGGGAATTCCACTCCTTAGCTGTACGCATAATAAAAGTGTCCCCAAAACGTTTCGTGCGTATGGGTGGGATGTCCACCATGTACCGATGACGCATCGCCGTACGTCTGAACGAAATGGTACCATCAAACTTATCTGATGATGAAGCCAGAAGTTAGGAACTGGAACACCGAAATAAAACAATGTATCCTGTCGTGTTTGAGTTTATTGGCATCGTCATGAGATTTACTTTGGCTATAAATGATTTTCATGGTAATTCAAATACCTGCTAAAAAGTGATAAATAAAAAATATTTCAACAAAAAGTTGTAGTGTTTTGTTTTGGAAGTCGGTTTGCTATTATGTTAAAATTTTTCTTTTTTTATAATATTAGTTTAAATCACGGCTGTCATTATTTGACAGAATTTCATATCACATGTTTTGAGTGTATCACTTTGACGAACAATTATTTTTTTTAATTACCCTGACTATTTATTTTTTTCTAGTCTTTTGTGCGGTCCATATTTTTTTGTTCCCTTTCTTCTTTCCATCATCAGCCTATTATTGTTCCCACACCTGGGATACAACATTGTTTGTCAAAATGTCAAAATGTCAGGAACATTGTTTTATGAATTTCGGGGTAGTTCCAAGGGGTCACAGCGCTAAGAAAAAAATGGTTTAAATTAATATCACTAGATGATGTGATATTCATCGATTTGTTATTGAATAGTATGTAATATTAACTTTCAGGAATTAATCATAAACATTGTATGGTCTTGTTTAATCAACTCTACTAAGCACAAAATTATGGAATATTGGGCTCTTAATTTACAAAGATTCTTTTGATTCTAATAGATGGCACGGTTTTAAATTCCTAAGGCATGCCACTCGATATTTTATATTTGTTTTGTAACATATTTTGGTACAATGAAACTGTAAAATCGTGCAAAAAATACTATAAAACAAATCGTCACTGTATTTAAAGAAAAAAAAAATACTCACGAACCGAGTAAACCCTTTTACTTGCAAGTCGCTGCTAACACCATCTATAGCCGTGGAACGGAACCGAACGCGATCGATGTACTTTCCATAAATAGTACGTATAGTCCGTCCAAAATCGCTAATTAAGTCGGCACAGTTTCTTTGTAAAGGATGAGGCATCATCGTATGCTAGTATTATATTATCTGTGGTAGTTCGGATATTACTGTAGGTACCTGTTGTAAAATTGACAGTGGCTGAATTAGCTCTGGGTTTGATTATTGGTTGGGGCAAAGTGTTTTTCGGTTTTAGCGTCTGGAATTTCGCAGTTGCAGCCTTGGTTGATAGCGATGTTGCCTGCGTAGAAAAATAGGGATGTTTCCTGGGTAGAAAAATTATGATTCTATTTAGTCCGTCAGTGAGATTAACAAACAATATTGAACACGTATTTTTTGCTTTACCAAATCAATAAAAATTTACAAACTTAAAGCGCATCAAATTTCAGGAATGGCGTCTTGTGTCGTCACTAAGGCAGTATAAAGTGTACTAGCGGCGTGACGTTTTACGATATTTCAACGCATTATATCGTCGTCACTTTATGTTTACGTGTCAAAAGAAAAATTACGTGTCCAATATTTTTTATTAATCTATCTGACGGACCTGAGGCCTCCCACTAGGTGGACCGATGACCTGGTTAAGGTTGCGGGAAGGCGCTGGATGCGAGACGCACGAGATCGGTCAATGTGGCGACGCCTGGGGGAGGCCTATGTCCAGCAGAGGACGTCTTTCGGCTGAAATAATGATGATCTTATCTTATCTTATGGAGGGGCCGAGACATAACTCGGACACTTCGACCCATTGGGATCTATTGTGGTCCCCTAGATACCTTACTCCTCCCCAATCTCATTGAAAACTGTTTTCATGAGCTTTACAACGAGACTAGGAGATATGAGCCTATAGTCTTCTGGTTTTGGGTATCCAACCCCTAGGAGACCCATTCGCTTGCCAGCCAGTGCATCGCATGTGCACAGAACGTGCTCCATGCGTTCCGTATGTTCCCCACACAACCTGCACACGGGGGTCGTAGTTAAACCCATCTTCATGAGCATGTCGTTGGTTCCAAAGTGCCTTTGCGATGCACTGGCTGGCAAGCGAATGGGTCTCCTAGGGGTTGGATACCCAAAACCAGAAGACTATAGGCTCATATCTCCTAGTCTCGTTGTAAAGCTCATGAAAACAGTTTTCAACGAGATTGGGGAGGAGTAAGGTATCTAGGGGACCACAATAGATCCCAATGGGTCGAAGTGTCCGAGTTATGTCTCGGCCCCTCCATAAGATAAGATAAGATCATCATTATTTCAGCCGAAAGACGTCCTCTGCTGGACATAGGCCTCCCCCAGGCGTCGCCACATTGACCGATCTCGTGCGTCTCGCATCCAGCGCCTTCCCGCAACCTTAACCAGGTCATCGGTCCACCTAGTGGGAGGCCTCAGGTCCGTCAGGTAGATTAATAAAAAATATTGGACACGTAATTTTTCTTTTGACACGTAAACATAAAGTGACGACGATATAATGCGTTGAAATATCGTAAAACGTCACGCCGCTAGTACACTTTATACTGCCTTAGTGACGACACAAGCCGCCATTCCTGAAATTTGATGCGCTTTAAGTTTGTAAATTTTTATTGATTTGGTAAAGCAAAAAATACGTGTTCAATATTGTTTGTTAATCTCACTGACGGACTAAATAGAATCATAATTTTTCTACCCAGGAAACATCCCTATTTTTCTACGCAGGCAACATCGCTATCAACCAAGGCTGCAACTGCGAAATTCCAGACGCTAAAACCGAAAAACACTTTGCCCCAACCAATAATCAAACCCAGAGCTAATTCAGCCACTGTCAATTTTACAACAGGTACCTACAGGAATATCCAAACTACCACAGATAATATAATACTAGCATACGATGATGCCTCATCCTTTACAAAGAAACTGTGCCGACTTAATTAGCGATTTTGGACGGACTATACGTACTATTTATGGAAAGTACATCGATCGCGTTCGGTTCCGTTCCACGGCTATAGATGGTGTTAGCAGCGACTTGCAAGTAAAAGGGTTTACTCGGTTCGTGAGTATTTTTTTTTTCTTTAAATACAGTGAGGATTTGTTTTATAGTATTTTTTGCACGATTTTACAGTTTCATTGTACCAAAATATGTTACAAAACAAATATAAAATATCGAGTGGCATGCCTTAGGAATTTAAAACCGTGCCATCTATTGGAATCAAAAGAATCTTTGTAAATTAAGAGCCCAATATTCCATAATTTTGTGCTTAGTAGAGTTGATTAAACAAGACCATACAATGTTTATGATTAATTCCTGAAAGTTAATATTACATACTATTCAATAACAAATCGATGAATATCACATCATCTAGTGATATTAATTTAAACCATTTTTTTCTTAGCGCTGTGACCCCTTGGAACTACCCCGAAATTCATAAAACAATGTTCCTGACATTTTGTACCTCCATCCCCGAATGCTGGCAGCCTAATCAATTCAATTCCCTCTCAAATATTAAGTTAGCTGCTATGATTGTCTGACCCCAGTCTGACCAAAGCACTAAGAACCAATCGAATATAAATTGACACGAGATTTGACGTTAGACTGAATTGAGTCACCAATTAGAAACCGAACTTCATCCTTAGAGCTTGGTGGATGTATGTACAGATATTATATTGGTGTGATTTTTTATGTAGCTTTGCCCGCAGTTTCGCTCACGTGAATTCAAAAAAGAATTTAATTTGAATAACTGATCAATACTATAGCCCATTTGTAGCCACTATTAGTGTAGTATACTCATTTGTACCATAAAGAACTTTACGATAAAGATTATTCGTAATTTATTAGTACTCGAATTTACTTGTTTATTTACACAATGTACACATGTAGACCTATGAAACGAAACGACTTATTAACATATGGTTGCCCCAAAATACAGGCCCAGGCCTAGTTTGGGAGTAAGCATCATCATGTTATACCGCCTCCACATGCTTGGCGAACAATGGCGAACAGCAAACAACAAACACTAACGTGTGGATGGATGTTTGTTTGTGTTCACCCGTGTTCGGCATCGGTGTCGGTTTTTATGCACAAATCAAAGGGTGTTCGACAAACGTGCTTGTGATTCCGATTTATCCAGACGCTTGTTCAGTTCAATAGTATGCGCGAGCTTGCGGGCGGCGGACGAAGTTAATAGTGGTGGTCAAATTTGCGAATCGTGAAATTTTGTGTATCCTTAGCTAAATTGTATGGAAAAATGAGGAGTTTAACCCGAAAGTAATCGCTTCCACAACAAGCTCGTCGTCTGCCATGTTTGCCAGTCCGGAATATACAAGAGCATTCACCAAGCATTTTGATGCCGTGGTTGTGTTGCGTGATTGTGATCAGTGTTCGGCACGTGTTTGCTGTTCGCCACTGTTTGTGTCAAAACAAAGTGTCCATCCATTCCATAATTGTGAAAAACGAAACGTGCGAGAAACTTTTAGAATAGAAAATATTTCGAACTAAGATTTCGATATTTTAGTTTGGTTTCAATATTTTTCAGTTACCTGCTCAATTTAATTGCTTTAAACACTTATCTTACCAACTTTACCTTACATTGTTTACGTAGGATCCTAATATCCTAATACCTATTAAAAAAGAAACAAATTACGTTCCTACTAGTAGGTTAGGTATATATTTCTTTTATAGTCTTTCCTTTCGGCGGTTCCAGGTAATTTAAATTTTTTTAACTCTGGGTTCAATTCAAACAACCAAAAGCAGCACAATATAGTCTGTAATTGTTCACTGACTTATAGTCATCATCATCATCATATCAGCTGAAAGACGTCCACTGCTGGACATAGACCTCCCTCAAGCGTCGCCACATTGACCGGTCCCGTGCGTCTCGCAACCAGCGGATCCCCGCAAACTTCACCAGGTCATCGGTCCACCTGGTGGGAGGCCTTCCAACGCAACGTCTTCAATTAAGTATAAGTAAGTACTTGTACTTAGTTCAATCAAATATTCATAAATCGCACGTTTACTGGTTACAAAACCTTCACACCGTTCGTGACTGTTTGCGACTGTAGTGTATCGAGTAATGGCTGAACTCGAGTCGCGTAGTCGTAGTCGCGTTTGCGTTTGCTCACATTCTGAACGTTAGTATGAAGATAGAATACTGTTAGATACCTTTACCGTGATTTCGTGCATAGCGGAACTTTTTAGTAGGTATTTTTGGAGTCGAGCATAGCGGGACATGCTAGTATTATTAGGGTTCCGTACCCAAAGTATAAAAACGGGACCCTATTACTAAGACTCCGCGATCCGTCTGTCTGTCTGTCTGTCTGTCTGTCTGTCCGTATTTCACCAGGCTGTATCTCATGATCCGTAATAGCTAGACAGTTGAAATTTTCACAGATGATGTATTTCTGTTGCCGCTATAACAACAAATACTAAAAACAGAATAAAATAAATATTTAAGTGGGGCTCCCATACAACAAACATGATTTTTATGGCGTTTTTTGCGATAATGGTACGGAACCCTTCGTGCGCGAGTCCGACTCGCACTTGGCCGGTTTTTCATTATCTATGGCGGGACTAACCGAAAAATCCGTTCAGTAGTTTTTGACTTCATCGCGTAAAAACGCGGCGGGATACTTTATAATATGTAGTGAAGTCCATTTTAATTCATTTAGTTTGATTGTGTACAAACTACAAGTATTATAGAAACTCTATAACATAAATCAAAGCTAAAAACCAATCAATAAAACTTTACAACACCTTCAAACTACCTAAAAAGAACCAATACTAAAAGTGCGTCATTTGTCTACTAAAAAGCCTACCGACAAAGCCAGCATTCTGCCTAGTCATGATCAGCCAATTACCGAATAGTTTGCCGTGGTACAACCTACCCATGGATCAAAGGAGCCATTATGACTTGCCTACACCCCTACGGTGGCTCCACTAAGGTGGCTATGTGGTTGTAGGAAAATATAATGTTTATTGATTGTTAAAGATAGGTAGGTTTTATTGCAGTTTGCTTTTTATCGATATTATAGTTTTTATTAGAAAATCAGCTTTTGGCAGCGGAAACTGAGACGGATCTGCCAAATATCAACTTGATGCACTTGAGTCGATTGACAAACGGGCCAAGAGGCTTATCGGCGACGATGCACTGGTCGCCTCAAAGCTCCAGAGCCTTGAAAATCGACGCCGAGTGGCCAGTCTGTCGGTTTTTTATCGGTTACATTTCGGGGAGTGTGCGATTGAACTGCACAATTTGATTCCGCCTAGCCCTTTCCATCATCGGACAACAAGACGTACGGCAATGCGCCACCGGTACATGGTGGACATCCCACCCATACGTACAAAGCGTTTTGCTAATACTTTCATTGTGCGCACAGCTAAGGAGTGGAATTCCCTGCCGAAGTATGTTTCCTGATAGCTACAACCTTTGGATCTTTAAGTCAAGAGTGAATAGTAGTTACTTCTAGGCAAGCGTGCTTCACCGTCGACCACATCATCGCTTACCATCAGGTGAGATAGCGGTCAAACGCGAGCCGACCGTTAAAAAAAAAGAAAAATCTACGGGAACGTACTACCGAAATAAAGATATCTCATGTTGCGACTGACTGCTTAAATTACAAAAAAAACTGCCTGCGAGTAGGACTCGCACACTGAGGGTTCCGTACAAACAGCTACATTCACCAAAATAATTAGGTAACATTACTGATGTTCATAAACAATGAAAGAATCGAACATTGCTCTAACGAAGGGACAAAATTAACTTTGCCGTTCGTAAATTGTTGTCCCCCATACATCAATATAGGTACCAACTGATGGTAAACTGACCGCGTTTGTGTCGACTGGTTTTTATTAAAAAAGATAATTAAATTATTTGACAGTTACTATAAATAAGTTTTTCAAATTTACAGTTTTCCGATGTTTTCATTTCTTTGTGCTGTAAGACATTGCTTCTTTCCAAATTTTATGATTCTAGGTCAACGGGACAAACCTTTGGGTTTTGATTCCCTTACGATTCCTCAAATATGTGACATAATCTTTTGATCGCGTTGATTTAGAAGTTTGTTTTATCACAGTTCCAAGGGATTGCAGACTTGAATATATAATATTAATTTCAACTTAATACCTACAGGCATTCCAGAGAAAATATCTTGATATACGGACAGACAGACAACGAAGTGATCCTATAAGGGGTCCTTTTTAGGGTTCCGTACCCAAAGGGTAAAAACGGGACCCTATTACTGAGACTTCGCTGTCCGTCTGTCTGTCTGTCTGTCTGTCTGTCTGTTTGTCTGTCTGTCTGTATGTCTGTCTGTCTGTCTGTCTGTCTGTCTGTCTGTCACCAGGCTGTATCTAATGAACCGTGATAGTTAGACAGTTGAAATGTTCACAGATGATGTATTCCTGTTGCCGCTATAACAACAAATACTAAAAAAAGTATAAAATTAATATTTAAGGGGGGCTCCCATACAACAAACGTGATATTTTTGCCGTTTTTTGCTCGATATTAATAACGGCAACAGGTAGACGCTTTAAATATTCACAGAATATTTAGTTGTATATTATCTTCCAAAAATAATAATTATTAAATTAAAATAAAAGAAATGAATGGGAATAAATTAAATGGGAGCCTCCCGCTCCCATACAACAAACGTGTTTTTTTTTGCAGTGTGTTGCGATAATGGTACGGAACCCTTTGTGTGCGAGTCCGACTCGCACTTGGCCGGTTTTTTTTTTTATCTTTTGAGGACCGGAATCCAAAAAAAAAAGATATTGGCTCCCAGGTCATTGGCTACTCGTGCCATCCAATTCAGACATTAATGAATTTAATAACTAAACTAAACATCCAAATTTACTAACATTCAAACTTGCAAACCTTCACATTTAAAATATTTAAAGGTAAGGTTATTTTCTCAATTTCCGATTTCTCTCATTGAATGTACACTCAGTGCCATGAATTGTAAAAGATGGAGAAGTTTTGCAAAAGCAGCAATTAACCTATCAAATGATCCATGACCACGACCATTTCGCCAGGAGTGTACAACTAAAAAGAAGTCTAAGTTTTCACGATAATGTGTTTACAGAATAGCTGCTTCTCATAATGAGAACACATGGAGAAAAAAAGAGGTAGTTACAACGTATTGTATCGTCAAAAAATTAAAAGTATTCTCAAGAGTGAAGCTGCGGGCAAACTTGCACTTGAATGCACTTGCAGTACCAAAACATTATCCGCTGAAGAGCGAAGGATGATTTATGTATAACACAACTCAGATAATCTACAAGAAGCAACTTTGAAAGCCTTATTTTTAGGCTCGCGTTTGACTAGTATCTAAGCTGAAGGTAAATAATTAATCTGCCAAACTCTTTTCCGTGTTGGCTCAGTCGGCTCAGTCTAACCCGATCTAGCTAAGTACCAGTATTTTAACCCCCGTCGGAAAAAGAGGGGTGTTATAAGTTTGATGTGTGTACCTGTGTGTTTTTTAACCGATTTACCAAAAAAGGAGGAGGTTCTATGTTCGGCATTATGTATGTTTTTTTTGTATGTTCACCGATATCTCCGTCAATTATGGACCGATTTTGATAATTATTTTTTTGTTTGAAAGGGTATATTCCGAAATTGGTCTCATTTTAATTTGGTGAAGATCTGACGAAGAACTTCGGAGATATATAACAGAACTCTACAATAAATAACGGCAAATCTCTCGGGATTGCAGCAATCGCATGTCTGTTTATTGTTTATACCATTTCATAACATAACATCACGCCAGTACGCTCGAAAAAGGAATGCAGATCTCTCATTTCACCGGTTATATTCAAGTTTCATGTTATTCGGGTAATCTATTCTGGCGTTATAGGTACTTACTTAACTACTTCCCTATTAGGTAGGTACAACTAAAAAGTGAAAAATAAAAACTTTTTTACAAAAAAATACTACCGACTTCCAAATAAGAAAACTAGAAAGTGAAAAATAACTTTATTTTTGGAAGTCGGTGTCCATAACTTAAAAATTGGTAGCTACTAAAGACACCGACTTCCAAAAATAAAGTTATTTTCACTTTCTTCACAAAAATAAAGTTTTTGTATTTGTGTATCCGTCTGTAGCATCATAGCTCCCAAACGGATGAACCGATTTTGATTTCGTTTTTTGTGTTTGAAAGGTGACTTTATCGACAGTGTTTTTAGCTATGTTTGACGAAACGACTGAACAGAATTTCAAATCTGTTCAGTCGTTTTAAAGTTATGGGCGTTTTACTGTTTGGGTCGGGGTGTTTTCGCAAGATATCGTGTCATATTTACGTATTCAATAGATTGTCGATCGAAGCGTGTCTACTATTAGATAAATTACGAAGCATGAAATAAAAATGTTTCGGAGGAATTTTTTAATTTTACTTGTTCGCGAGCGATCTTATAAGGTCGTTTTTTGCGCTTATTTTCAAGTGCTTTAGTTTATTGCTACACTTACAAACTGCATCAATTCTTTCATAATGTGTTAGCTTATTTCATAACGATTCCAACAACATAACTTGTAAACAGGTCCTTTGAATAGTTTAGGAGATATCGCCATTTTAATGACACGCGCCCATAACGCAAGAGATCACCTAGACGTTACGTGACGGCTGCGCGGACGGTTGCGCTGACTAAAAAAAAAACAGCGGTAGCGGTTGAAGGGTTATCTGACCTCCACAAATCAGTAATTGGGTACCTCCTGAAGATCGACCCCCGCGAATATCTGAACCCTAAGTTCATGAAATGTTGTGAGTACCTACTTCAATGTTCAGTTATGATTCCCATCAAAAGATCAATAACAAACAACCAACCGATACCATTTCTATACCCATTTACATTAAAAATAAATTGAACACGGACAAAACCGGCTCAAAAGATAAGTATAATCTAATAATACAAACTCGATCAAAGGCAAAAGTCATTGTTAAAGTTGTTCCAATACAAAGAAACATAATATAAAGGAATTCCATCAAATATATTTAGGCTAGGGGCCCAGGGAAACGTTTCATGTCTTCATAAAAGCTTATTTGATTATTTTTTGTTGTTTTTCAGTCAATTTTTACGTGAGGTAGGGAATTGAACAATAATATGGTTTTCTTTTTTGAGAGCAGTGGTAGCCCAGTTGTACTGGCCGCGACTTGATGTAAGTCGTGGATTCGAACCCAGACAGGCGCTTTACTTTGTGTAAATTATCTCATCACTCCTGCTCTCAAAACGGTGAAGGAAAACTTCGTGGGGAAACCGGCATGTCCTAGAACCAAAAATTCAAAGACATGTGACATCCACCAACCTGCTCTGAACCCGCGTGGTGGATTATGGCCCATTCCCTCTCACAGAATGGAGGCCTGTATCCCAGCAGTGCAGTGTTTTGGAGCAAGAGTTTGTGGGAAAAACTAGACTTTTTCTAAAGTGACTTTGCCAGTATCTTTAGACAGTAGATACCTTCCAAGTTATTTAAATCTGCTGATTTACAGTAATGGTAAACATCTAACCTTTATTTAATGGTTTTAAATCAACCTCGAGAATGTAATCAATGTCCGTTATTTCTCTATTATGTTTGACCAGCTTTTTTTCAGTGAATTTGCTGCCATGTTCTACTTCACTGGATCTGTGCATTTTTCCTTGCATAGCAGAGTTAGTTGCCAACACGAGGTTAAAATGACAATACAACAAACTGGTAATTTAACCCACTGTTAGCAACAAACTCTGAGTTAAGTTTTTCGTGCAAGTCGGCCATATCAATAATGTTGCTTTCTATCAATAAAAGAATGATCATAATACTAACAGTACTTTCGAAGATTACCTTTTAATTACATAAACAAATCAACGACAACGTCAACGTCAACGTCGTCGTCGTCGTCGTCGTCGTCGTCTTCAACGTTTTCTATCCAAAATTTGAATATAATTCAGCGTAAAATTAATACCCATTTTATCTGATATATTTCACGGAAAGTTAAACATAATAAAAACATACCTATCAACTCGCTACTTTAATCATTCTCTGTGACGGTACTGCAAAGTTACAGAGAGCCCGTAGACTCTAGAAAGTGCCAACAAATTTGGGGCGTGGTCCCATTGAAAGCTATAAACTAATAGATAGTGAATTGTAAACTTTTAGATAGTTGGCTAATACTCTCACTCAATGGTGGTCAAATTTATTTGGTGACCTACAAACTATAAGATGAGAACTAACGCTGACTTCGCGGGGCAAACCATTAACTATAATTTTAGCCAAAACGCGACTGCTGAACATAGGCATTCTACAAGTATGAGCCGGTCTTGTGCATCTCACATCCAGTGGAACCAGGACAATAAAGAATGGACAAAAAAGAAATGAATGGGATAGTGTAATCAGGACATGGGCCAACCTAGAACGAGGCCTTCCAAAGCTGCGTCTTCCAGAACGCGATTGCAACTCCTGAACTTTTCATCCGTTCTGTGGACAATTTGCCCTACTCACTGCCACTTAATTTTGACAATTTTACGGGCTATGTCGGTAACCCTGGTTCTCCTGCGGATGTCTCCATTTCTTATTCGATCACGCGAGGAAAGCTGAATATAATTTAGCGTCAAATTAGTACCCTTTACAGCTGACTATATCACGTGAAGTTAAAGATAGTTAAAACATACCTATCACCTCGCTATGAGTTATCAACTATTAGATAGTTGGCTACTAAACTAGTATTAGTAGTGGTGGGGACTCTATTATCCACACAAAGACTCCCAGTTGTTCCGTTGTGCGTGGGGGTTCTGGCTAACATAGCCAGCCTAGCTCCGCCCAAAAGGACAGTCTTATCTTGTATATTAAATTGCAGTTAAGCTCTTGCTGAATTACAAAATAGCTCATTACTAACTATCGTAGTTGGGGCAGAGGGCGTACACGGAAGCCCTCCATTACTTCGCTCCATACCATTCCGGTGCTGGTCGCTTCTGCCAACACGGTGCGACGCCAGGATTGACGGGAACGGCCACGCTTCCTTTTTCTTGGGATTTCCAGTCCAACGCTTGTTTTGTTATGTGATCGGGCTCCCTTCAAAGCGTGTGGCCAATCCGACTCCTCTTGCGACTCTTGATCTGGCGGTCGATCGGACTTCCGTGGGATTTCTCCAGCAGCTCTACGTTAGACATGGTCTCGGGAATGAAGAGAGGGGACGAAGAAGACAAAATATCACTTAGCTACTAGTTAATAGCTCACACTGGAACCACACCCTAAACGTTAGCAAAATAATGTAGTGAACTTTTAATGAACTTTCGAAATCTATACGGAGGATAAAAGAAAAATATTGAGTTCAAGTTACTCGAGGAAGGCCATAGCACGTTATTCCTTTTTTCATTTTGTTTTTATAACCAGAGATAAAGGTAGCATTTTTCTAATATATGTGGAGCTTGGTAAGTATTATGATTTTCTTTATAAATTATACTAGCTGTTGCCTGCAGTTTGGCTGGCATCTTTGGAGGTATTTTTTTAAGTGGACCGGATGAAAAGAATCATTTGTGTTGTCAAATGTCATTCACATCCGTTCATTGTATATGCGTGATTGAATACCAAACATATTCACAAATCACAAAAAGGAGTATCGTGTTTCCCGGTTACCGGGTTGAGGAGTTCAGATAGGCACCTACTCAATGTAAATTACTGCCTCTGTAGCCAAGTTGACAATCTACAATCGATAACGCTAGTAGTAAACGAACCAATGTATGGGAATGACACATCTGAACGTTAAGTCACGTGGTTAGACCATACAAATAGAAGGCGTTAACGATTGTAGAAAGAGATTCGATACGAAACGTTAGTAACTTGGCTAGGGGGGCTAGTATTCACCTAGATCTAGTTACACTGGAAAGCCAATGCGAACAATACAATGCAGATTGTTTGATTACTAACTTATGCCAGCGATTCCGCCCCCGTGTAAAGTAATTTTTCATCCCATGGGAACTCAAAGGAACGACATAGGCCACTACTTTATATCCCGGTATTATACCGGATATTATATTATCATATTCCAGACTATAATCTATCTCTGTGCCAAATTTCATCCAGATCCGTGCAACCGTTCAGTCGTGATTTAGTAACAAACATACATCCAGACATAAAATGTTTTGCATTCATAATATTAGTAAGATTCGCAATATGAAAGACAAAATTTAAATATTTATTTTGACGGGTATATTTAACCCGTCAACTATTGATTTTTTAGGGTTCCGTACCCAAAGGGTAAAAACGGAACCCTATTACTAAGACTCCACGGTCCGTCTGTATGTCTGTCTGTCTGTCCGTCAGTCACCAGGCTGTATCTCATGAACCGTGATAGCTAGGCAGTTGAAATTTTCACAGATGATGTATTTCTGTTGCCGCTATAACAACAAATACTAAAAACAGAATAAAATACATATTTAAGTGGGGCTCCCATACAACAAACGTGTTTTTTTTGCCGTTTTTTGCGATAATGGTACGGAACCCTTCGTTCGCGAGTCCGACGCACTTGGCCGGTTTTTAAATAGAGCTGTAAGTTTAAATTTACTTTTACAGTAAAATTTATATGACGATAGCCTGACTTCCAAAATAGACTGGGTAATAGATTTTGGTCAATTGAGTCGTAAAATACAAAGTTAATCGTAGGGTAGAGCTGGCTTACTTAAGTTAGGATTATTAAAGCCGTTCATAACATGGCAACGAAACTTTACATTAGGTTTCAACTTAGATAAAGTTCCTATAGATTAAGTCCTGGCGTGGCCGCACATGAGACAACAATAGTTAGTTTTGGTGTTACAACAAGAATAAGAAAACTACAACACACCATCGCACTGACACGTATTATCTATAAATAACCCAATTCCTTGTCTCAATTAACACATAATACCACGAAATCACAGAAAATCAAACAAAGTCGAGTTTGTTTGTCAAACCTGCCATTATATTAGAGTTTGACAAACAACAAAAACCGGCCATGGTGACAAGGACAAAAAATAATCTTTTGTCCTTATTATTTACACGAAGCTGCCAATTAGCCATCTCGCTCTATCAATCAAGCTCATTTTAAGGCTTAATCTATAGGTACTTTATCTAAAGGTTTCAAGTATAAACATTTAGAACGACGAAGATTATACTCGTGTAACCCCATCCTTACAAGTACTTTTCATTTTAAAACTACGTTCTGTTTTCAAAATAATATACACTGCACCATAATCATATTGGTGCAGTGCATATTATTGGCAACATAAGTAATACGCAACTATGCAGACCATTTTACTTGAAATCTATAATTTTCACCAAATTCCTACCGCATTACAGTTCCGTATTATTATTGCTAATAACATAACATCACGCCTGTAATTGCCGATGGGTTGGGCAGACATGCACCGAGAATAGGATGGATAGGATAGATGGACCCCCTTTGCCGCACTTAGAATCCCATTTGGTTCGTTGTGCGTGCAGGACTCCTCTCTGTGAGAGGGAATGGGTGGTAAACCACCACGCGGGCCCAATGCAGGTTGGTGGATGTCACATATATGTCTTCGAACTTTTGGTTCTAGGACATGCCGGTTTCCTCACGATGTTTACCTTCACCGTTTTTAGAGCAGTTAAGAGTGTTTTTGGAAAAGATAGTGTAGTAAAAACTTCAAAGTAGGTAAGAGTCGTTTTCTTTATGTATGACTAGCTGTTCCCCGCGGCTTCGCTCCCGTGGGCCACCCCACAGGACCCGTTTTCAGGATTAAAAAATAGCCTATGTCACTCAAGAATAATGTAGCTTTCTAATGGTGAAAGAGTTTTTTAAATCGGTCTAGTAGTTTCGGATCCTATTTGGTACATACAAACAAAATCTTTCCTTTTTATAATATTAGTATAGAAGTATAGACAAACTTATAAAATAACTGGAAAAGTGTGGCTGTACAATATGGTTCAATTACACCTTTGCCTACCGAATCAGGACACAAATCTTATCATGTGGAGGGGCCGAGATATGACTCGGAAACTTTGACCCATTGGGATCTTTTGTGGTCCCCTAGATAACTTACTCCTCTCCAATCTTGTTGAAAATATTCTTCGTGAGTTTTACAACGGGTTTAGGAGATATGAGCCTATAGTCTTCTGGTCTTGGATATTCTACCCCTAGGAGACTCATTCGCTTACTAGCCAGTGTATCGCGTGTGCACAGAAGGTGCCCCCTGCGTTCCGTTTTTCCCCGCACAACCTGCACATGGGTGTCGCGGTTAGACACATCTTCATTAGCATGTCGTTGATTCCGAAGTTAAGGCCCCAAGCAGGTAGTGGATTTGCCGCCGGCTCACATCAGGACAAAAAGTACCTACTCTACTTTATCCTTGTGTAGCACACAAATATACGGTAACAAGATTGTTAAATTCAACACACACACAAAACCTTGTTTGTACTTTTAAGGGTTCCGTACCCAAAGGGTAAAAACGGGACCCTATTACTAAGACTCCGCGATTGCCTGTCACCAGGCTGTATCTCATGAACCGTGATAACTAGACAGTTGAAATTTTCACAGATGATGTATTTCTATTGCCGCTATAACAACAAATACTAAAAACAGAATGAAATAAATATTTAAGTGGGGCCATACAACAAACGTGATGTTTTTGCCGTTTTTTGCGATAATGGTACGGAATCCTTCGTGCGCGAGTCCGACTCGCACTTGGCCGGTTTTTGTTTTACTATTCTTAATTTATTTTATTTATTTATTTAAGAAAACGAACGACTACACACTATAGAACTACATAAAAGGTGAACGGCAGATTGTGTACCGCAGATTATTTTTGTTGTTCGGTTATAAAATTTGTACCACTTAATAAGGCAACTATACTGAGATTTTTAATTTCGTGGACTAAACTGACAGCTGCTATTGACCTTATTTTTTTTAAATGTTGCAAGCGCGGAGCATAGTGTTGTAGGTAAAGCTCAATCATAAGTGATTCATCGAATCGATGTGACATGACTCCTGAATTTATTTTTACTAATTGGTGTAAATAAATGTTTTATGAATATAAACGTAATATATTTAAATATAACAGTATTCATACACATAGTACATGAACTTTTATTGTGTTAAATATGAAATCAACGATAAAATAAATGCAATCGATAAAATTAAGTCTGACATAAATGAGTAGAAACTAAATATGGGCCGCTAGTTTCTAAACAAATTATTTTTTTATGCCGTGAAATAGTTTCATTTTCAATCTACTTCGATTTTCGATTAACTTTCGATCACTCAGGATAGTCAGGGTACGACACTATTTTAATGTAACGATAAAGTGACAACCCCCCAAATGTCAGTTTAGTCCACGAAATAAAAAATCACATTATAAGCCATTTATTTTTATGTAAGATTACTATTTTTAGAACTTCGGATTAATTAATATTAACAATGAAAAGATTTTAATAAATAAACGTAATAAAATCGTACACTAAACGCAGTTATGTGTACGATTAAATAAAATTACACAAATATTGAAATGATAATTAATTCTTTAGAAATAGAAATGACATTAAATATAATCAAATCCTCATTATCAAACTGTTGTAGTCCGCTCCTGGACATCTTCTAATTCCCTGAGTAGGTACGATCCTCATCTCAATCTACCTACTTAATGGTAAGTAAAACACTACAAAGATAGCAAAAAACAATTTACTTTACACATTATGTAACAATAAGCAACATTTACATAAATGTAACAATCTACATTGGTACATAACCTTCAAAAATAAAACTGGTTATAGCTTTTACATCCCAACTTCTAAAAATCTATGAAATTAAAAAGGGATTATCTATCATATTAACTAACAATTAAAACAAAAGATATCCTAAAACACGAAATTTTATTAGCGGTACGAAATTCCCATACAAACCTGCCGTTTGGCTTTAAGCACGACGAAAAACAAAAGTGCACCCAGCGACATTTTCCACATAAAATAAAATCATTTTACAAATGAATAATTTCTTAATTCTTCTCTGTTACTTTGTGATTGTTGTTGTTGTGTTGTGTCTATGTCGAATAATGTTTTCTATTCTATTGTATTCTATTCTATGTAGGTATGTTTTTTCCTATGTGGCGTTCTATAGACCAAACGCGTTGGCCGATTTTAAAGATTCTTACGTCAATCGATTCGTCTTAACGTTGCGAGTGTCACTGGCTACATTAAAATTGGAAAATAGAAAAATGGCGGCCTTTGGATTGTGATTTCAAAAATATATAACTCTTTTATGTTTAAATGTACCTACCTAATTCGAAAAAAAAATAACTAAAAAGTTATAAATAAAAAAGATAATTCAAGAAATCAAAAAACCCGACTGCGTAGGATACATCTGGTTTTGGTAAGCCAGCTCACGAATATGTATCCTCCGACTGCACAGCATGATTTACTTCTTGTTTGGGTCTTTTTAGTTCGCTTCTTAAGCAGTCGGGTTTTTTTATATATTACCTTGCTTTAGTGTGAGGGAGTTCGTGGCTAAATAATAACAGCCGCACGGGTCGATCTTCAAGGTTAAGCAACGCTTGACGAGGTCGGTCCGTGGATGGGTGACCATTTCAACATACCAAGTTTCCTCCGTGCCTCGGAAAGCACGTTAAGCCGTTGGTCCCGGATGTCATTTGAAGATCTTTGACAGTCGTTACGGGTAGTCAGAAACCTGAGATCTGACACCAGTCTTGCCAAGGGGTCTCGTCGACCAGTTACTGGGTTGTGGAGGTCAGATAGGCAGTCGCTCCATGTAAAACACTGGTACTCAGCTGAATCCGGTAAGAATGGAAGCTGACCCCAACAATAATTGGGAAAAAGGCTAGGCAGATGATGTGTTGCTTTAGTGTGTGTCCAGCAATTAATAGTGCTCGTTTTCAAGCACTCCGATCAAGCTCAAACTTAGCATACTTATGTTACTTAGAATACATTGAAATAATATAGTTTTTTGAAGCTAGTCTCATGATGAAACCGGAAGGTGGCTATAGCAACTCCTCAACCTCATTAGATGTGCTTGACTAGTGATATTTTTACTATTTTTAGGGATCTGTACCGAAAGGGTAAAAACGGGACCCTATTACTAAAAGGCAGTTGAAATTTTCACATATGATGTATTTCTGTTGCCGCTATAACAACAAATACTAAAAACAGAATAAAATAAATATTTAAGTGGGGCTCACATACAACAAACACGTTTTTTTGCCGTTTTTTTGCGATAGTGGTACGAAACCTTTCGTGCGCGAGTCCGACTCGCACTTGCCCGGTTATTCAGTTCAATAAGCTTGCTTTCCAGTCAAACCAAATTCAGCTGAATACTAGTATTTTATAAAGAGAGAATGCCTATCTGACCTCCTCAATCTGCGGCAAAAAAAAAATTGTATCCCCTTGGCATAACTGCTTCCTTCTAAATAAAATGTAAATTTCCATTTATTCACAACACTAATAACAAATTCTCCGTAGAAACAGTAATAATACTTGAGCTATTTAATTTAAAGTGATTCTGACATCTGGTTGTTTTCTCAGAAACTTAATACTGGATTTAGAAAATAATTTTACTTGAAACCTTCTATTTAAATTAAAAATTACTAACTGTTCTACTGTCTTCAGTGTAATAGAATTCTTTAATTCTTCTTAGAATTATATGTGTTACTAGCTTATTCCCGGGGCTGCACATCTGTGGCTTATCTCACAGGAACTGTGTGTTTTTCCAGGTTAAACTCTATGGCACTCAGCAATCTATCAGAAGAAGAATTTTTCGTATTCGGATCAGTATTGGCAGAAATTACCTCCAACAAAATTACCTCTTTATATGTAGGTAACATTCCGACTTCCGCATCCCAAGATAGGCAGGCTTCTTAATAATTGCGATAAATTAATAGATATTTATTCCACAACACTTAAAAATTCAAGCGCCAAGTCTATCAAAAGTAAATAACCGCCATATTAATTTGGATGTAATTTCCTTTTTAGGGTTCCGTACCCAAAGGGTAAAAACGGGACCCTATTACTGAGACTCCGCGGTCCGTCTGTCTGTCTGTCTGTCACCAGGCTGTATCTCATGAGTCGTAATAGCTAGACAAATGAAATTTTCACAGATAATGTATTTTTGTTGCCGCTATAACAACAAATACTAAAAACAGAATAAAATAAATATTTAAGTAGGGCTCCCATACAAGAAACATGATTTCTGTGCCGTTTTTTTGCGATAATAGTACGGAACCCTTCGTGCGCGAGTCCAACTCGCACTTGACCGGTTTTTGTGTCTACTGCGTTTTTAAAACTCTGAATAATGATTGCCTGCATTATTATTGTTGTTATAATTTTAATTTTGTAAGCTGTATATGTCGCATCATATTGTACACTTTGCTTTATCATATTGCTTGTATCATTCGGCTAAACAGTGTAAAATTGAAGATAGAGAACAGATAGGCTATTAAATAAATAAGTTGTCGTAGTGCCCCAGTGGCTAAGACCACGCCTCTCGTACTTGAGTTTGTGGGTTCAAATCCAGGCAAGTAACAATGCGACTTTTTCAAATTCATTTGTACTTTCTAAGTTTATCTTGGACATGCAACGGTGAAACATCGTGATCAAACCTGGAGGTATATAATGTAAGTCTGAAATAGCCAAGTCGGAGGACTGTGAGGTTCCCAGAGGCAGCTTAATCAATTCTGACACCAGAGATGGCCACATCCTCACACGAAAAAGAGGAACACGAAGAAATAATAAACAAGTTCAGAACAAAGAATCAATGGATGGACTGTGTGAAAAATGATATGTTTCGAGAAATGGTATGTTTCAAGAAATGATATGTTTCGAAAAATGATATGTTTCGAAAAATGATATGTTTCGAAAAATGATATGTTTCGGGAAATGATATGTTTCAAGAAATGATATGTTTCGAAAAATGATATGTTTCGGGAAATGATATGTTTCAAGAAATGATATGTTTCGAAAAATGATATGTTTCGAAAAATTATGTTTCGAGAAATGATATGTTTCAAGAAATGATATGTTTCGAAACACCTGAGAAGACAAATGATAGTGAAATATGGGTGAAGGAATTGTTAGAGCTGATCCCAAATAAATGAGGGTTACCGCGTATGAATTTGCCACTAGATGCGCTTGTGTAGCGTGAGGTCTCCGATATGTCAAATTTCATAGTAAATTTGACTTTTAGTGCGAGCTTATTTTTTATTTTTATTGTTGTGCATATTTGCCAAATATGGCAGATTAAGATAGGTACGGGATTTACCAACGACTGCTTTAATAGAGTTTTATGTTTCGGAGAATGTTAATCTCCTTTTTTAAGACAAAAAAGACGCTGCTAAAACTGATTTTATACTTAATCGCACTTCTACGGCATTAGAAATTATTTTAATTCAAACTTTGCTTCCGTGCGTGTTAAAACAACTTTTAACAGCTATATTTTTGGACCTTAGTGAACGTTCCAAGTTTGAACTGATGTTAGTTACGAGAAGTTCATACTCATTAGTGTGATCATCATCACCCAATGCTACGCATAGACATCTATTTTTAACCTACTTACCAAAAAAGGAGGAGGTTCTATGTTCGACATTATGTATGTATTTATTTTTTTTTTACTCTCGATCTGCATACCCCTTGGTATGCAGATCTCTCATTTCACCGGTTATATTCAAGTTTCATGTTATTCGGGTAATCTATTCTGTCGTTATAGGTACTTACTTAACTACTTCCCTATTAGGTAGGTACAAATAAAAAGTGAAAAATAAAAAACCTTTTTTATAAAAAAATACTACCGACTTCCAAATAAGAAAAGTAGAAAGTGAAAAATAACTTTATTTTTGGAAGTCGGTGTCCATAACTTAAACATTTGGTACCTACCAAAGACACCGACTTCCAAAAATAAAGTTATTTTTCACTTTCTAGTTTTCTTATTTGGAAGTTGGTAGTATGTTTTTGTAAAAAAGGTTTTTCTTGTATCGAATAAATTGGTATAAGAACAAAATACCGATAATGAACTTCAGAAGTTAAGATACAAGATACAGATTAAAGCAATAAAGCATAAAGATCAAATTCCTTTGTTTTTCCTCAAAAAGATCTCAAATACCAGGAGTGAGATATTGATACTTTAACTCATTAAGCCTTTTAGAAGTCAAGAAAATGCGAAAGGTCCAATATAATAATATAATTTAACGTAAGGAGGCCCTTTTAATAACCCTTAATTACTTTAGGAAAGTTTAAGGAGTTCGCTGAATGCGAGAAGTATGGGACCGTCGCCGCGTTGATGTGTCCACGATTAGGTGAGGCGTATGTCCAGTAGTTGAAATCTTACTGCTACAATGATAGTGAAGTCTTTAAAAAAACTGCTTCCTATCTTAAAAGCAAACGTTTACTATAAATAAAGGTCAAGAACACACATCAGGACAGTTTCTGACTATTAAGACAATCCCTATTGAAATACCTCTACGCTTAACGTTCTTTAAAAAACCGAAAACAGATTTGTACTTCAGGGAAGCACAACTTCGGTTATTTAATTTAAGACGACGACTAACGCCAATGACCTTGAGGGAACAAAACGTTCACTTGTTTCACACCCGCGCGACCCAAAATTTAGTATTTTTTTGTACTTTCCTTATTATTCTATGACTTTAAAAAAAAGCTTCAGATCAAAATGTAGATAATTAAATTGTCTTTGAGATGGTGTCGATTTCTTTAAAATACGCCCAGCGGTTTTGGTGCGATTGTCGTGTTTTTGTCCGTTTTAGACATAACTTTACAAATTATGTTATACGAATAAAACTCAAAATTTTCTTAGATCAAATTATTAAGTAAACGGTCTAATGTAACATATATATTTTCCAAAAAAATACGACAAGCCGTTTAGACGTGATTCTCATTAAAATCAGCTACTCGGGGTAACTGCGCCTTAAATCACTTCCAATAAAACAGAAGACAGCCAAACACTACAACACAGTATAAGAGCACAGATAGTTAAAAAAACTATTGATTATCGAAAAAAGTCAACACTTTCCTTGTTCTAAAATAGAAATCTTTTCCCTTTCGCAGACTTTACGATTTTCAGGATGATAAGTACACACATTCGACAGTTTCTCATCCAGCCAACTGAGCGAGAAAAAAATAAATTTATCCGATATAAAGCAAATCCCTAACATCAGTAGTTTTACTGTCACATCGCAAAACGGAGTTCGGCAGTTCCCTAAGTTATTTTGATTTGGGATCAATCCCTTTTTTATCACATCTGTTTGAATGAAATAGAAAATCTGTTAAATATATTGCCGAATTACAATATCGTATAAACTTTGGGAAATTCTAAAAGCTTAATATATCCCTTTTTATTAAATTCTCGACAATTTTTAGTGACCCATTCAAAATTCAAAATTTTGTACATCTGAATCTTCGAATTTAAATAATGAATCTTCTAATCAGTTCCTAAATAGCTCAGAGACTTTTGTAAATAAGGCCGAAAATGTTTTGTAAAGATAATTTTAATTTGATATAATTCATATTTATCAGACCAAACGGAAGCCTGTATTTACTCGGTCAACCGCTAATTACTACTATTAGCCATAAATCTCTGAATAATCAGATAAAGTGGAAATAGTAATAATACTACTCATCCCTCCAATTTACAGACTCATTGGTGACTGCAACAAGCATACAAAGACGAAAATTCTTCTGAAAATTCATTCATTATTTTCCTTTCAATATAACCATCTTCATTTTCAAAAACCTTAATCAAAAAATATGTCGACCAGGAAAAAATAAAGCATTCAATCAAAAAGAATATTTCCTATTTACGTCCTTACGCCTCTACATCAAGGAAAAGCCGTATAATTAACCATTTCAATACAAAATACATCGTTTCATTAAAGCGAAAGTGAAAAGGACCCTTCGGAAACGAAACGCTATACCGGAGGAAAAACCCTGAATAGAAAAATCTTACCTTTATTCTAGATGATCGTAGTAACGTGAGAAGTTCAATTTATTTCTTCTTTCAACTGAAACTGACACTTTTAAAGCACAAAAGTTTTACGAATTTCTGTTATTTTTCTTTATATATTTCCGCACGTGAACTATACGAACATTTATTAGAACACGCGAACACGAAAATCGCTCACACCAACGATTTTGACACGACCGAACGGGCTAAGCGTCTGGCGAAAACTGGCTGCGAGAAAATGATGGAACACCTCTGTTCCTTTTTCCCCATCCCCAGAACGTAACATGCCACAAAACAACATTTTCCATTTTCAACTTAACCTCGAACAAAATTGAGTACATATTCCAATGATTTTCAAATGCAGTTGTGGTATAAAATTGCACAAATGTTAGCAGGTAACCAATGGTTCTCTTTGGAAAATTCGATTAATTTCTTATGGAAATAATTAATGACGTTTTTTAATTATTTATTAAAGAAAAGCTGTGGTAAAGACGGCTTTGGCCTCTTAAGGACTTTAGCCATGTATCCACCCGTTGTGGCCACGATGAATGAAAAGGCTAATTTTCATATTCTTATAAAAGTTTGATACTTAAATTAGAGTTTAGGCAAATTTTGTAGGATGTATTTTTATTTCAAAATGTGTCCTTACTGCGCGTTGACAATGTTCCTGACATGCCGTTATCATCCTTTATGACTATAGATCAACAGGAGGTCAGTTCTAGCTTCTAGGAACAATAGAATAATTTTATTTCAATTAAAATTTACATACTATTAAAGGATGAAAAAGAACTAAGTAAATAGACCTACTTTTTCGCATGCATTTATTGTATGGCAAATACATTGGTTTCGCTGTGTCTTAGTAAGGTAAAGTATTTTTGGACACAATAAATAGCATTTTCTTTTTTAATTAAAAAAAATCCAGAGAAAACCAGCAAAAAAAAAAAAATTGACGTAGTGTTAACTAACCTATCGCTGACACCCCTCCTGTTATTGGCACGTCTGAGTTTCTAAGCAAAAATAAGAAAACCATAGATTACGCAATGTTGGAATCTCTATGCCAGTAATAGGATTTTACATAGTTTTTTTTTTATAATTTAGTGAAAATAATTACTATTTCACTGGATGAAACAACTCTTCAAATAAAGATTAGAATATTTCCTTCGATGTCATTGTAATTTTTGTATGCTAGTGCATTTCAATATGATTTTCTGAGAATTTGATTACGAAGCTAGAGGAGCATTCCTTAAAGTGCCAATAACTGGTTAACTTACCCTCATCATCATCATATCAGCCGAAAGACGTCCACTGCTGGACATAGGCCTCCCCCAAGCGTCGCCACATTGACCGGTCCCGTGCGTCTCGTAATTAGCGGATCCCCGCAACCTTCACCAGGTCATCGGTCCACCTGGTGGGAGGCCTTCCAACGCAATGTCTTCTGGTTCGCGGTCGCCACTCCAGAACCTTTCTGCCCCTTCGGCCATCCGTTCTGCGAGCAATGTGCCCTGCCCACTGCCACTTAACTTTGGCAATTCTTTGGGCTATGTCGGTAACACTGGTTCTCTTGCGGATCTCTACATTTCTGATTCGATCACCGCAAGGAAAATCCGAGCATAGCCATCTCCATTGCCCTTTGAGTGACTGTAAGCTTATCTTACCCTAGTTTTTTTTATTTATGGAGGGATCCTAATAACCTATGTAATTTAGTAATGTATACAGATAAAATAGTTTATTTATTTAATACCTTATGCACACAAACGTACAGAGGCAGACTTAATGCCTTAGGAGTTTTCTACCAGTCGACGATTCGGTGATGCAGAAAAATAGAACTTTTTTTGTTTATTTCCGATTTTTAACCCCCGACGAAAAAAGAGGGTTGCTATAATTTTGACGTGTGTACCTGTTTCTTTGTGTACATGACATCATAGCTCATAAACGGATGAACCGATTTTGATTTCGAATGTTGTTGTTTGCAAGGTGATTTTGTAGAAAGTGTTATTAGCTATGTTTGATCAAAATCGGTTCAGCCGTTCACAAGTTATGCGCGTTTTGCCGTTTGAATCGGAGTATTTTCGCAAATTATCGTATCGTAATTACGTGTTCAATTGAATATCGATCGAAGCGCGTCTACTACTAAATAATAATGTAGCATGCAATAAAAATGTGTCGGGGTTTTTTAAATTTTAGTGGTTGTTTAAGGTAATCGTTGAAAATAAAATAAAACTAACTAAAAAAAAAACATTAAAAACGTGTAATATACATTAGTGAAATACATTTTATTGATTTTCTGAGAGAGTCAGAGATAACTTATTAATAGTCATAAATAAATTAAAAATTTATGGTCAGCACCTGTAGCCAAGTTGACAATCTACAATCGATAACGCTGGTAGAAAACGAATCAATGTATGGGAATGACACATCTGAACGTTAAGTCTCGTGGTCAGACCATACAAATAGAAGCCGTTAACGATTGTAGAAAGAGATTCGATACAAAATGTTTTTAAATTGACTAGTTGAGCTGCATCTCTCAAAGCAGCCTCAACTAGATGCACCGCGTAATTAAAAAAGTTGTGTGTCTTTACCAGAATTATAAGAAACGTTGCCGTGCCGTAGAACTTAGATTGAACGCAATTAACTTTGCTCGCACACACCTCGATAACATGTCATAGATTAACGATATGAGAATAGAATCTCCTGATTCGAACGCTTCTATGGTATCGGTGTCAAAATCTTTTTGATATATGAAAAATGTATTTGTTTTATTACACTAGTATTATTTTATCTGTGGTCTTTAATATATTTTAAATTGATTTAAAAAAGGAAGAGGTTCCCAATTCAACTGTATTTTTTTTTTACTTCAGAACTTTTTACTAGGTGAACCGATTTTGTTGATTCTGTTTTTATTTAAAAGCTGGTGCTTCTCATGTGGTCCATTAGTATTTATCAAGATTTGACGAATAGTTTTTGAGTAATTCTCAATAATGCGAATTTTCCTGGTAGGTAATACATTTAAGATACCAAAAATAAAAGAGAAAAATTCAAATCTTTTTAACATGAACATTAAACCGACTTCCGAAACAAAACAGCCTTTTTAAATTTTGATTCAGAGGGGAGGCCTGTGTCCCAGCAGTGGGAACATTTAAAAAGGCTGATAATGATGATGATGAGAAGATCGGTTGTGGTGTTCAGCAAATAAATTGCTAGTTTCATTTAATAATGCGTCTTTTTTAACAAAATGTCGTTAATTATTTAATTTAAACCATCTTAAATGGTATTTAATATGATCATTTGTTAATGTGTATTGCTATGGTTTCTTTTGTTAAGTAAGCAAATCAATCGCTAGTTCCAGGTGGTGATGTTTTGTTCTGAAAGTTTCGCTTCTACATATTTATATTCTATGATCATGTTTATCTCGGTTGGCAGTGCGCTAGACAAGTTCGATGCCTCTTCTGTTTTGATTAAACAATATGTTTTGTTTTAAAGTATCGTTTGTATGGAGGTTGGATCTTTATTAGCTTTGCATGTAACTTTTACCTTCTTGGTTTTGAACTTTTTAGACGGTGGTTAAGGACAGAAGAGAAAACTGATGAAGGCAGGATTGGCTGCTGGATATAAATGTTGCAGGTGCAGCTCAGTGGAAGAAAGCGCAGCTGAAGATGCGTGAGGGATAGTGGCCTAGCCGATGCATAGGGAGGCGCAATCAGAGTTTGAGCTAGGCGAGACACTGCCGGAGCGGAGCGTAATACAGCTGAGCGGAGCGAGGGACTACCGGAACGGAACAATGTGTGCGCAGCCGAAGACTGTGGGAGCTGGGCGAGATGCAACTGAGCGGAACTAGATGCAGCTGAAGAAGCTGTCGCAGCGCTACGAGGCGCAGCTAAGCCGAGTAAGTTGCAGCTCAGTGGCGCGTTTACGAGCGAGTTTTTACGTTTTAGATCTTTTCCAAAAAATAAGGCCTTCATCTTTTACCTACAGATAAGAATGTTTTTAGGCAAAAAAATAGGCAGACTAAGTAAAAAGTGATAATGTCGTATGTCTCCTGACGCGCGTCGGTACCAACGATCAAGATGAATGGTTCTGACGAATCATTTATCAAAATACTGAGGTCTATATATTCTAGAATCCTGAGGACTGGAAAAATATTTCAAATGGTTAAAAAACGTTCAGCCTAGCCTGATGTTTGAGACTTAATGGTTTTCCTGTTACAAATTTTCTTTAATAGTAGTTTATGCAATGGCCATATAATAGGGGTTATTAAAACACAAGCGTAGGTTCATCAAATGAGGCGAAGCCGAATTTGATAATAATATTACGCGAGTGTTTTAATACCTAATTATATGCCGTTGCATACACTACTTTATCTTCACTCATACAGTTGAAATAAAACAAAAGTGGAAAGGGAAAAATATTTGGCATGGCGGGCAATTTAGATTCTCATTGCGCAGCGCGCGCATCCACAGACAATGAAACTTCTTTACTACGGCCCATACGCGGCAGAAAATTAAAAAGTAAAAGTGTGCTATAAAAATTAAAAAGTTATTTTATGATGCAGTTGTTTGAAAATCGAAGGAAAATGTTGAACTGTAATGGTTTTTTTTTTAATTTTACCTATCCACGAATATAAAGTACGTGTTTATACAATATTTTTTGAATTCGTATTTGGAACATTACGTTGTGGGTGTAGATAAAATTCATTATGATTTTTCTTAGAGATAAAAGTGCTTCTCAAGTCTGAGGAAACAAGTACAGGTGCGTGATGATCACATTATGCAATACAAGCCGTGTGCTGAGATAAGGCGACAAGATTGACCATTGGCAAGAATGACATATAAACTTTGGAATTTCAAAAATCTCTCTTTACAAGGCATTTAATCTTTGTTTACAAGGAACTACAGAGCAAAATTTTCACCATGTTCTGCGTATTCATTTCTAAATACCTTATTTTATACACGGTGGCCAAAATGGTTGTATATGTTACTGTAAATGCCCGAACAACGGTAAAACCTAGAATTTACCGGTAAGATACTGAGATTTACCAAGTCTTACTAGTAAAAGTCTGAAATGATTTATGATAATCGCTAAATTCGGCCTTTCACCTGAAATCACACGGTAAATCTTAGGATTAACCTCAGAAACTGGTAAATGATAAATAATTTTAATGTCTATGATATACAATGATGAGAACAATCAAGGACTGATTGATCATCACCACTGGCTCCTGTAATACAGGTCAATCACCTAGCACAAGAGTCAGGGATTCCGTGTATTTGTATGTTTCTTAAGTAAATAAAGTTAATATTATTATCAGCTTTTCCAAAGTAGGTTTTAAATTGGTTAAATACATGGATTAAAAATACATCCATGATTTTAAAATTATTCCTGTTTGCTTTGCAGTTTAAAGAACGATGGCGAAATCTGAGCGTCTGAAAGTGAGTTAAATACGAAAGAAATTCCATTAATTGACTACGTTTTTTCAAAGTATAACATTAACTGGTTCATTACGGATAAAAAAAAACATTATAAATGTAAGTTCTTTGATTTTTTCGTTCACTCTCATTAGCTTAGTGTTGACATTTTACATTTATTCTGCCAAGTTACAAGTAGTGACTGTAGTAAGTATATCATTATTGTATTTGTTATTATAATAAAACTGAGTAAATTAATTAACAATACAGTTTATGTCTAAGTGTAGGTGTCCTTGCCGATAGGAAAGAATACTGTAGTGTATGTACTTTCATTAATGATATGCAAGAAGACTAGTATCCAAGTCTAAAAAAAATATAGCTTGGTTTTTGACGACGACCTTTTGATACATGTCAAAGTCTCTTTAGTAAATATACTCTTTCCAAAGAGTATATTTTACATTTCATGCTGTAATAACTAGGAAAGGGAAATACTAATGCGATATTACCATTTTACTTCCATGAAATTTAATTATATTACCTATTAAACACACTATTTATAGTTCAGTACCCAGACATAACCTACAAAAGTTCTTGTCTGAATATCTATTATTCTCGGCAATCTTGAACAAAAATTCTTGCACAAACTAATTCAGAACATGACCCTGAATTAAACCAGATATTTTTCATTTAGAGTCGTAGGAATTTTATCTCAGCTAAAACAATGTATGGGCTTCTGCCATTGTCCTTTGTATTTTGCTGTTAACAAAATAAAATAAATTACTTATTTAAAATTCCCAATTAAATTATAAGATCAATTAATAATTTACGAGCTTAATAAGTTAGCAAGCTTGTTATTATTTGGGATTGTTAAAAGCGAGAAACACAGTACCGATTGATGTGATGACACTTAGGTGTATGTTCAGCAGTGGACGTCTTTTGGCTAAAATGATGAAGTTTATGAACTATGAGAAGAGGACTTTGCAGACAAACCTTTCACGGTGTAGTTACAGGCTTCCATCATTATACGTATACAGAAACTATAAAACACCACTAGCTACGATCCATACATACGATCCTTTTGCTTAATTTACGTTCATATTATGAGATTTACTACTGCCCAGCCACTGTAGCCACCTTCAGGGTGGCCAAGAAGTTTGGCGTTGTGCATATGCATAATGACACATATTTCTAAGTATATCGTAATGTTAGCACGCTTGAGATGCGATGTCTAGTTAGGTTTGGATGTGGTGAGGTGTAAGCGGATGGAACTAATCCATTAGCCAATAGAGCAGCGATATTCAATGCTTATTGGGTGTATTATGGTGCATGTATTTAAGTAGATGTTACAGTTATTAGGTACGTATGTTGTGAAAGGCGATGTTAATTTTGTATCTCTAATCTCTATAGAATAAAACAACATTAAAGGGATTCATTCTTAAAGGGGCTAAATTAGGGACACGTAAAAAGTATCGATACATTGTGGTATCGAGTACATTTCCATTCAATACCGATACTTTTGTACTCGATACTTTGCATTCAATACTTTTACTCAATGAGTACTTTTTGACAGGTATCGTATCGAATAAGAAATTAAGTTTTAAATGGGTAATCTTAGAAATTAGCTATTTAAATCTTGCGACCTTACGGCTTATGTTTATGGTTATGGCAACGCCATCTAGTTCACTCGTTCTGAACCTTCTAGAACATTACATCGATCTTTGCTCGAAATTGTTCCTTCCGTTCACAGTTAAATTCCTAACCTAAAAATTTAATTTTGTTTCTATCTTTTTTTAATTTTTGTAGTTTCAGTTCTCTTTTTACCCGACTGCCGAAGGAGGGTAATGTGTTCATCAGTCTATGTATGTATGTATGTATGTATGTATATATGTATGTATGTATGTATGTTTGTTCCTATGTGGCGTTCCAGAGACCAAACGCGTTGACCGATTTTGATGATTCATACGTCAATCGATTCGTCTTAACCTTGCGAGTGTCATAGGCTACATTAAAATTGGAAAATAGAAAAATGGAGGCTTTTGGGCGCCATATTGTGGGGGGCCAATTTTATTTTTTCTTCCAAACCCATTGTGTGGGGTATCAAAATAAAGGGTTTTAAGAGGTGATTTCAAAAATATATAACACTTATATATTTAAATGTACCTAATTCGAAAAAAATGTTAACTAAAAAGTTATAAATAAAAAAGTTAATTAAAAAAATCAAAATACCCGACTGCTTAAAAAGCGAACTAAAAAGACGTAAACAAGAAGAAAATCATGCTGTGCAGTCGGAGGATACATATTCGCGAGCTGGCTGACCAAAACCAGATGTATCCTCCGACTGCACAGCATGATTTTCTTCTTCTTTACGTCTTTTTAGTTCGCTTTTTAAGCAGTCGGGTATTTTGATTTTTTTAATTAACTTTTTTTTCTATTATTGTATTAAATCTGTGTACCAATACCATTTGTTTTTTCATGTCCTGCCCTACTGAAGTAAAACTGACGTTATTTACTGACTGATATTGACCTTATGCTCTATGCGCATTAGAGACCCTAAGAAAAGTACTCGATAACTTGAAGTATCGATACTTTTGTTTCGATACTTTTATGAGTTCGATTTTTTTTTTTCGCTACTACTCATGAGTACAGTATCGATAGTTTCTACCGTGTGTCTAGGTTAAATAAGTAAAGAAGGTTTGTATGGAAGTCGTTATTTTTTACCAGACTACGGCGAAGCAAAAGGGAGGGTTATATTTTAGATCCGGTATGTCTGTATGTTTGTATTTATATAAATATGTATACATGTATGTATGTTCATCTGTTCCCTCATAATTTCTAAACTACTTATCATAATTTGATAAATGACGAAGTATCGTTGGAAGCGTCTTGTTTGTCCGCTGTTTAGAGGCTATGTGACGTCACATTAAATTGAATATGGCGCCCTGTAGGAGTCACGCAGTCAAGAACAAAAAAATAATTTTCACCCTTCCCCATCATGTGTGGTATCATTGAACACGGTTTTTAAAATGAAGGTAGTGTTTGGTACACTTTGCAGAATGTATTGTTTTATTACGATAGGTGGCACACATCCACGGTTATCCTCTACGGAATAGTTTGTACATAACAATTTCAGATGAGAATATTTTGCAAACAAAATGAGGTCATCTGCGAATCTCAGGTGGTGTAGTTTTTCCCCGTTTATTTGAATACCAAAAGTTTCCCAATTAAGTTGCCTTAATATATTTTCTAAAACTGCATTGAATATTTTTGGTGACAGCGGATCTCCCTGTCTTACACCTTTCTGTATTTTAAATTGATCTCCAACGTTTTCAAGTTTTACTTTTGTTGTACTATTGACGTATATGTTCTTGATGATCTCAATTAATTTACTTTCCACCCCTTGGTTTTTTAAGAATCCCAAATGTATATGTATGCTTCAAAGAGTCAAATGCCTTATTATAGTCTACGAAGGACAGGTAGTCGTATTCATTGCAATTTTCAATAATTTGCTTGACAGTATGTTTAGGATCGATCGTTGAAAAATCTGAGCGGAAGCCCGCTTGTTCTTTGGGTTGATTATTGTCTAGTTTTTTAGTCAAACGAGAATATTTTCTTGTTTCATACTTTTTAGAGCTTGATTTTTCAGTAGTCGGGTTTTAGTTTAAGAACTTATTTTTCCAATAAGAAATACCATCGAGTGCAAGCCGCTTCTTTTCTTCATAAATAAATAAAGCCGGCCTATAAAACCATTGTAGTAAAAAAAAACTAAAAAAGCTGCCAAATTGGCGATTGTACAATCGATTAAAAAGTAATGAAGCTTACTGCCATAGTCTAAAAAGACCAGTTAGTCCAATAGTTTGCACATCTGTTAAGTTACAAAAGCCAAGTTGACGTAGTGTAAATTGAAAGAAAGAAAGAAAGAAAACATTTATTGCTAACTGTAACAGAACATGAAAAATCACAAATTAGCTCTGAAGCACAATAATAAATCAGTATGGCAAAAGGAGCGGGCTCAGCATATGCTGAGCAGTGTAAAGCATAGCTATTACACTGGTCAACGCTGATTTACAGCCCGCCCCCTTTCTCACAACACTTTCACTACATTATAGTGATCACTTAATAAATAAATAACTAACCCACCCCAAATATCAAATTACACCTACATATCTACATTTTAAACCAAACAAAATAAAAATAATTAAAAAATGTCAATCGTAATTAAAAAAAAAAAAAAGTCCAATAAAAAATAATAATACATTTCAATAAAAAAAATAATTAAAAATATCCAGCAAAAATTGTAAATAAAATTTAAAAAATTGGAGGTGTCGATATAATATATTACCTAAGGTAATCCAAATATGCTGAAACATAATTCAGTTACAGGACGTTTGATGCTGGGGCTCCTATTTCTGACGAGGTTTCGCTTTTATGCAAAGTATTAATTAATAGCGTTGGAGGAGGAGCTTGTGGCTAAATAATAACAGCCGCAAGGGGCGATTTTCAAGGTTAAGCAACGCATGACGAGGTCGGTCCGTGGATGGGTGACCATTTCAACATAGCGAGTTTCCTCCGTGCCTCGGAAAGCACGTTAAGCCGTTGGTCCCGGCTGTCATTTGAAGATCTTTGACAGTCGTTACGGGTAGTCAGAAGCTTGAGATCTGACACCAGTCTTACCAAGGGGTACCGTGTTACCCAGTTACTGGGTTGTAGAGGTCAGATAGGCAGTCGCTCCATGTAAAACACTGGTACTAAGCTGAATCCAGTAAGACTGGAAGCCGACCCCAACATAATTGGGAAGAAGGCTAGGCAGATTGATTAATTAATAGCGGCAGCCTTAGGGTTTCATCCGCGTAGTTCCCGTTCCCGTGGGAATACAGGGATAAAAAGTAGCCTTTGTCACCTGGGGATAGTGTAGCTTCCCAACGGTGAAAGAATTTATGAAATCGGTCCAGTAGTTTTTAAGTTTGTTCGTTACAAACAAAAATACAAATCTTTCCTCTTTATAATATAAGTATAGATTTGCCTGTTTAGTAGAACCTTGCCCTTTCAGATCAGTTTTTTTTCCTTTTAGAATGACTGGATTATTAGGTGTTAAAGTAGACCTGTGATGGGCAAAGTACGGCCCGCGGGCCAGCTCCGGCCCACGAAAGTATTTAATCCGGCCCGCCGACGGTCCTTCGACATTAATGTCTTCCAGTATGTCTTATATATATGTAATGAAGCAGTGGCGGTATTTAAATGTTTTAACCTCGCTCGCCATTTTAACACCAATCATGGTTAAACCAAATATGCTTTGATGAATGAAGCAGAAAAAAAGGTGAATGCGGAAAACCAAAAGCAAAACACTGTTCAAAAGGCTTTTACAGTAGCTGGATATGTTATACGATTAAAAGTTTCAACACAAAATGCATTTTTGCCATAATTCTGGCCCTCCTCTGAAATTTCTTAAACTTTCTGGCCCCCCATTAAGAAAGTTTGCCCACCACTGAAGTAGACTATAAACAGTTCGGCAAAATTAAAATATTTTCAACTGTGTACTCTAGGTTTGAATGGGCAAACAGCTCAGGGTCATAAAAACTTAAAAAAGCGGGCCAGAAAATTACATTTCATTTTAAAATGTGGGGACTGAGTCACCCGCGTCCGTAGGAGAGTTACCCTTATTACTGTTACCCTACACGTGGTCCCCGGGTGGTGCTAATCAGGTGACACTACTGGTGGTAGGCTTCGGCCGAAGGCTTGTGACCACCCACCGGGCAAAGACGTACCGCCAAACGGCCGAGCCGTGTTCCGGTACGATGCTCGGTGTAGCCACCAGAGGAGTTGGGTCGAGATAGTTGTTCCACTGCAGGCTGACCAGCCTAGCGCGCGCTGTTATGGACGTATCGGGAGACTAGTCGCGGAGGGTAGCGGGATCCGAGGCACGGTGCGCCGCTGGCCGACCGCAGGTAGTTGGGGGCCCAAGTAGTGTGCCAGCCACACACGAAAGGCTGCCCCGCCAACTGTCGAAAAATCCCGGCATGCCCCATCGTGCTGGTTGGCGACCAGATGGGGAGGGCCCGATGGACATTCCGGGGGGGCTCGGGCGTCCCCGCAGTCTCCGGACTAGTGCCCCAATGATGGCGTCCTTTCAGTGCGTGTCTGTAGGTTAGCAGCGTGGAACCTCGTCTCACTTCCTTCTCCTCTCATCCATTCACTCTTCAACACATGATCATGACAAGGAAAAAGAATACTGGATCTAAACAGCGGCTGCACTCCCTCCCCCTCAAAGTGCACCTCACCAACATTAGAGGTCTGCACTCAAATCTCTCTGCAGTCCACTACCACCTGGAGGCTGAGAAACCAGCGCTGTTTTTTCTTACGGAGACGCAGATAGCGAGTCCTTCAGACGTCTCGTACTTATCTTACCCAGGGTTTACCTTGGAGCACAATTATAAAACACGCGCGGGTGTGTGTATGTACGCCCGTGACGACACTTGCTATCGGCGTCTCCGTAACCTTGAGGACTCCAGATTCTCTACGCTTTGGGCTCTGGTGGACACAGGTCTGGATAAAATTATCTACGCCTGTGTCTACCGATCGCACAGCGGAGATCAGGAGACAACCAGGCTCACAGAGTACCTCAGTGAGGCGGCTGATGCGGCACAGCAGAGGTACTCTTCCGCCCAATTAGTGTTACTGGGGGATTTCAATGCCCACCACCAGGAGTGGTTCTTCCCATACCAGTGCACTGACCATGCTGGACGGGAGATGCGTAAACTTTCGCTTGCGCTTAACCTTACCCAGCTGGTCCATGGGGCAACGAGGGTGCCTGATGTTGCTTCGCACACAGCCAATTGCTTGGACCTTCTGCTGACAACAGATCCAGACCGATACTCTGTGTCGATAGCTTCACCTTTGGGTAGTTCCGATCATTGTCTGGTGAAGTCTGTGTCCATCTACTCCCCGCCCGATCCCAGCCCAAGAGGCACCCGGCGGGTTTGGCGGTACAGGTCAGCAGATTGGGATGGCATGCGATCTTTCTTCGCTTGTTATCCTTGGCAGCCTACTTGCTTTTCTTCGGCTGATCCTTCGTCGTGCGCGGACGCCGTGACGGGTGTGTTGCGTCAGGGAATGGAGTACTACATTCCGTTCTCTGACGTAACAATGTCCAGCGTTGACCGGCCTTGGTTTGGCGCCAAATGTCGTCGCGCCGACGCGCTTAAACACGAAGCGTACCTCGCATGGGTCGACGCTCGATCGCGCAAAGCGAGTGACGTGGGTCTGAAGAAGAAAGCCTTCAACAGGGCTGCCAAGTCCTGCAAGAAGGTGTTGCGAAGGGCTCGGTTTGACCACATTGGCCGAATAGGGGCCAAACTTGCTTCTTACCCAGCAGGTAGTAAAGCGTTTTGGTCCCTGGCTAAGTCAGTCGAGTCGAACTTCTGCCGTCCCTCACTACCACCACTGCTGAAACCCGATGGTTCGCTGGCCCACACCGCTGGAGAAGGCAAATTTATTTGCCTCTCTTTTTGCGGAATCTTCGCGTCTGAATCCTGGTGATTCGCGGCCCCCTCCTTCTCCTGATGGATGCGAGACGAGTATGTCGGACATTCGCATCCATCAAAAGGACGTCCGTAGGGTGCTGCGCAACCTCGACGTGAACAAGGCTAGTGGCCCTGACGGCATACCAGCTATAGTTCTTAGAACCTGTGCGCCTGAACTGTCTCCGATCTTGACACGGCTATTCCGCCTTTCATATGAGACTGGAAAAGTGCCGAATGCTTGGAAGCAAGCCAACGTACAGCCCGTGCCCAAGAAGGGCAGTCGAGCTGACCCGGCCAACTACAGACCCATCTCTGTAACGTCCATACTCTGTAAGAGTATGGAGCGTGTACTTAACACTAAGCTCCTGGCATACCTAGAAACTAACGATATCCTTAGCGACCGCCAATACGGCTTCCGCCGAAATCGGTCTACTGGGGATCTTCTAGCGTATGCCATTCACATATGGAGTGAGGCCATCGAGAGGCACGGGGAAGCGCTTGCCGTCTCCCTCGACATCTCGAAGGCTTTCGATAGGGTCTGGCACGAAAGCCTTATCGGTAAGCTTCCTTCATTCGGTCTGCCCGGTGGTCTATGTGATTGGATTGCAGACTTCCTGAGAGATCGGTCCATTCGAGTGGTTATCGATGGCTGCTCGTCGAACCAAATGGATATTAATGCCGGGGTCCCTCAGGGGTCAGTACTCTCAGCAACATTATTCTTGTTGCATATTAACGATCTGCTAAAACCTTTGGGTATGCAGACGACAGCACTGTTGCTGAGAGATACCTGTCCAACGCACGGGCTACCGGGCCGCAGATCCGCTCTCTCCGTGAGTCCATGGTGGAGCGTTTGAACCTGTCCTTGCAGGCAGTCTCCGAATGGGGCGATGCCAATCTGGTCAGGTTTAATGCTGCTAAAACCCAGGCCTGTCTTTTTTCCGCTAAAAAGAGCCAATTTCACCCGGCTCCAACATTCCGTGATGTAACCGTGCCAATAACGGACCATATTGAGCTTCTTGGCGTTACGTTGACATCGACTCTCAACTTTGGGCCATATATTGAGGCAAAGGCTCAGCTGGCTGCCAAAAAGTTGGGGATTCTTGCGAAGGTGAGAAGGTACTTCACGCCGGAACAGCTGCTCAACTTGTATCAAGCGCAAGTTCGATCGTGCATGGAGTACTGTTCTCATCTCTGGGATGGATCTGCCAAACACCAGCTTAATGCTCTAGAGTCGATTGAAAAGCGGGCTAAGAAACTCATCGGCAATGAGGCACTGGTCAAGTCGAAGCTCCAGAGCCTGGAACATCGTCGCCGAGTTGCCAGCTTGTCGGTTTTTTATCGGTTACATTTCGGAGAGTGTGCGATGGAATTGCATGATTTAACCCGATGGTTCGCTGGCCCACACCGCTGGAGAAGGCAAATTTATTTGCCTCTCTTTTTGCGGAATCTTCGCGTCTGAATCCTGGTGATTCGCGGCCCCCTCCTTCTCCTGATGGATGCGAGACGAGTATGTCGGACATTCGCATCCATCAAAAGGACGTCCGTAGGGTGCTGCGCAACCTCGACGTGAACAAGGCTAGTGGCCCTGACGGCATACCAGCTATAGTTCTTAGAACCTGTGCGCCTGAACTGTCTCCGATCTTGACACGGCTATTCCGCCTTTCATATGAGACTGGAAAAGTGCCGAATGCTTGGAAGCAAGCCAACGTACAGCCCGTGCCCAAGAAGGGCAGTCGAGCTGACCCGGCCAACTACAGACCCATCTCTGTAACGTCCATACTCTGTAAGAGTATGGAGCGTGTACTTAACACTAAGCTCCTGGCATACCTAGAAACTAACGATATCCTTAGCGACCGCCAATACGGCTTCCGCCGAAATCGGTCTACTGGGGATCTTCTAGCGTATGCCATTCACATATGGAGTGAGGCCATCGAGAGGCACGGGGAAGCGCTTGCCGTCTCCCTCGACATCTCGAAGGCTTTCGATAGGGTCTGGCACGAAAGCCTTATCGGTAAGCTTCCTTCATTCGGTCTGCCCGGTGGTCTATGTGATTGGATTGCAGACTTCCTGAGAGATCGGTCCATTCGAGTGGTTATCGATGGCTGCTCGTCGAACCAAATGGATATTAATGCCGGGGTCCCTCAGGGGTCAGTACTCTCAGCAACATTATTCTTGTTGCATATTAACGATCTGCTAAAACCTTTGGGTATGCAGACGACAGCACTGTTGCTGAGAGATACCTGTCCAACGCACGGGCTACCGGGCCGCAGATCCGCTCTCTCCGTGAGTCCATGGTGGAGCGTTTGAACCTGTCCTTGCAGGCAGTCTCCGAATGGGGCGATGCCAATCTGGTCAGGTTTAATGCTGCTAAAACCCAGGCGTGTCTTTTTTCCGCTAAAAAGAGCCAATTTCACCCGGCTCCAACATTCCGTGATGTAACCGTGCCAATAACGGACCATATTGAGCTTCTTGGCGTTACGTTGACATCGACTCTCAACTTTGGGCCATATATTGAGGCAAAGGCTCAGCTGGCTGCCAAAAAGTTGGGGATTCTTGCGAAGGTGAGAAGGTACTTCACGCCGGAACAGCTGCTCAACTTGTATCAAGCGCAAGTTCGATCGTGCATGGAGTACTGTTCTCATCTCTGGGATGGATCTGCCAAACACCAGCTTAATGCTCTAGAGTCGATTGAAAAGCGGGCTAAGAAACTCATCGGCAATGAGGCACTGGTCAAGTCGAAGCTCCAGAGCCTGGAACATCGTCGCCGAGTTGCCAGCTTGTCGGTTTTTTATCGGTTACATTTCGGAGAGTGTGCGATGGAATTGCATGATTTAATTCCGCCCAGCCCGTTCCATCATCGGACTACCAGACGTACGGCGTTGCGTCATCGGTACATGGTGGACATCCCACCCATACGCACAAAACGTTTTGGGGACACTTTCATTATGCGTACAGCTAAGGAGTGGAATTCCCTGCCGGAGTCTGTATTTCCCGATAGCTACAATCTAGGGGTCTTTAAGTCAAGAGTGAATGGGTTTCTTCTAGGCAAGCGTGCTTCATCGTCGACCTCATCATCGCTTACCATCAGGTGAGATAGTGGTCAAGCGCAAGCCTATAGACAATTAAAAAAAAAAAAAAAAAAAATTTTCGGCGGCATTTTCAATAGGTTCTTCTGTACAATCGTAAAAATAAGTTATGACAATACCAAAAGGTAAAAAAAAACATGCACATGAGTATATCAACACAGGATAATCTCAAAAACAGTCACCTAAACCTGTACGGGTTTCAAACCGTTTTTTTCCTCCGTGAATCAGTGTGACACCTAGCGGGAGAAATTGACAGTAATTTTCCCATTTAGCCCTATAGTCAGACTGATTTCTACTCTATATTTCTACTCTGTGTCAATCCACTGGCGTGCAAACATTGACATACCATCAGCTTTCGTTACCGGTCCGAACACTGCTGAAGTGCTGACTGCTACGAAATTCAACGATTTTGTTTTTTGTTGCTATTTAGTTGCCCGCTGAAAATTGCGGATAAACAACCAATTGAGGGAAAATAGATCGGTTCTTCGTGTTTCTGAACATGGACGGCATATAAAAGTACTTTACAGTAGGTAGTAAATATAGGTGTTGATGCCGTTGATGTATACCGAAAAGTTTATATATCAGGGGTTTACAATGCAGTCAATATATTGATAGATAGCAGATCAGTGATATAACATATACATCAGGTTTGTATTTCTCCAAGGGTAAGAGAGAAGACATATAGTAGATTCAGTCACATTACGCCAGATATATTTAAGTTCCATGTATCAGAGAGCGAGCCTTCTGTCATAAACCGGTCACAAATCTGGACTCGTGTTGCTATTAAAAAACTTGGCCGGTATTTTTTTAAATCTTAAAAAAATACCGGCCAAGTGGGAAGGGTTCCGTACCATTATCGCAAAAAACGGCAAAAAAACACGTTTGATGTAGGAGTCCAACTTATTTTTTTTTGTTTTTTTTTTGTTGTTATAGCGGCGACAGAAATACATCGTCTGTGAAAATTTCAACTGTCTAGCTCTCACGGTTCATGTGATACAGCCTGGTGACAGACGAATAGACAGATAGACAGACAGACGGACCGCAGAGTCTTAGTAATAGGGTCCCGTTTTTACCCTTTGGGTACGGAACCCTAAAAAAGAATTAATCGAACTCTGTTCCAACCATAAGACACCTCTCTTATGGTTGGAACAGAGTTCGATTAATTAAATTTACAGTCTTTCAGTTTCGTAAAATATCACGAAACTGAAATAACAACAACACAGCTGGTGTGCAGTGTAAACACACAATAGCGGCTGCTAGCGTAGGTACTGTATGTGTCTATTCAGCGCGCACTCGTACGTCTTCGGTTTTCTTCGTGCGCCACCGGCTATCTCATAGGCGTCTCCCTTTTGTGCGGATCTTCACTTGTACTATCATCAAGCATGCTTCACGCTGTGCCTCGCACAATTAATTACGCAGAAAATATTATTTATATTAATTTTTCACGGGACCGGTCAAAGTGGCGACGCTTGGGGGAGGCCTATGTCCAGCAGTGGATGTCTTTCGTCTGATATAATGATGATGATGATATTAATAAAAAAACCGGCCAAGTGCGAGTCGGATTCGCGTACGAACGGTTCCGTACCATTATCGCAAAAAACGGCAAAATAATCACGTTTGTTGTATGGGAGCCCCCCTTAAATATTAACCATATTAGCCTTAATATTTATTTTATTCTGTTTTTGGTATTTGTTGTTATAGTGGCAACAAAAATACATCATCTGTGAAAATTTCAACTGTCTGGCTATCACGGTTCATGAGATACAGCCTGGTGACAGACAGACAGAAAAGACGGACCGCGAAGTCTTAGTAATAGGGTCCCGTTTTTACCCTTTGGGTACGGAACCCTAAAAAGGGTATTTAAACGTTACAATTATATTTTTTTTTACATATTCTCAAACTTCACGGCAAGTTGAATCGATTGAAAAAAGTTTTAGTTTCCTAGGTGATCGGAAAGTGCCTCAAAAATTACTGCAAAAAGGTATCAGTTTTTGGTGTCGTTTTTTGATTGTTACACTTTTTCGGTTTTCCCTAACCGCCGCAAACAGATCAGAACTATAGCGGGCGATAAGCACTCCGTTCCAAAAAGACCCAAAAACGCTTTAAAAGTAAATTGTTAAGCGATTTTGAGCCATGTGCCATGCAACAAAAGAAAGGGATGAACCTACTTAGAGTTATCAAACTAAATTAAATACGTATATTACGTACATTTTGGAAATAAGCGAATTTTTATTTGAGGAAATCTAGATGTCAGGCTTTGAGTTTCTATTTATTACGGCTTACATTTGCATTGTGACCCGTAACACAGATAATATAATTCTAGCATACAGATGCCTCATCCCATACAAAGAAACCGTGCCGACGTAACAAGCGTTATTCGTCTGATTATACTGATTATTTTTTGTAAATCGATCGCTTACGGTTTCGTTCCACGGCGATAGATAGATCACTATCTATATTCGTCATCAATATTCGTATGATAGCCCGGTATTCGTTCAACGTGCTCTAATGGTATGAAGTACAAAGAACGAACATCCCTCCACAAATTAATTGTTACATACGCTGTTTGAAGGCATAGATTAAACAATAAAAGCAGTCACGAGCTTAATTAGTCACCAGCGTGTTAATTAAAATGTAGAAATACGCCATAATCTTCTGGATACGAGAAGCACAGGACCGGTCAATGCGGCGACGCTTGCGGGACGCTTATGTCCAGCAATAGACGTCTATCAGCTGAAATGATTATGATGATATCAATTAGTCACGAGCCCTTTTTACCCGACTGCCGAAGTAGGGTAATGTGTTTATCAGTCTATGTATGTATGTCTGTTCCTATGTGGCGTTCTAGAGACCAAACGCGTTGGCCGATTTTAATGATTCTTACGTCAATCAATTCGTCTTAACCATGCGGCTACATTAAAATTGGAAAATAAATAACATAACATCACGCCAGAACGCTCGAAAGGGGTATGCAGATCTCTCATTTCACCGGTTATATTCAAGTTTCATGTTATTCGGGTAATCTATTCTGTCGTTGTAGGTACTTACTTAACTACTTCCCTATTAGGTAGGTACAACTAAAAAGTGAAAAATAAAAAACTTTTTTAAAAAAAAATACTACCGACTTCCAAATAAGAAAACTAGAAAGTGAAAAATAACTTTATTTTTGGAAGTCGGTGTCTTTAATAGGTACCAAATTATTAAGTTATGGACACCGACTTTCAAAAATAAAGTTATTTTTCACTTTCTAGTTTTCTTATTTGGAAGTCGGTAGTATTTTTTTGTAAAAAAGTTTTTTATGTTTCACTTTTTAGTTGTACCTACCTAATAGGGAAGTAGTTAAGTAAGTACCTACAACGACAGAATAGATTACCCGAATAACATGAAACTTGAATATAACCGGTGAAATGAGAGATCTGCATACCCCTTTCGAGCGTTCTGGCGTGATGTTATGTTATGAAATGGTATAAACAATAAAAAGACATGCGATTGCAGCAATCCCGAGAGATTTGCCGTTATTTATTGAAGAGTTCTGTTGTATATCTCCGAAGTTCTTCATCAGATCTTCACCAAATTAAAATGGGACCAATTTCGGAATATACTCTTTCAAACAAAAAAAGAATTTTCAAAATCGGTCCACAATTGACGGAGATATCGGTGAACATACAAAAAAAAAAAAAAAATACAAAAAAAAAAAAAAACATACATAATGTCGAACATAGAACCTCCTCCTTTTTTGGTAAGTCGGTTAAAAAAGGCGGATTTTGGGCGCCATATTGTGGTGCACCAAACTTTTTTGTTCCAAACCCGTCGTGTGGGGTATCAAAATAAAGGGTTTTAAGAGGTGACTTCAAAAATGTATAACACTTAAATGTACCTAAACTCCATTTGCGATAACATTAGACGTTTAAATTAGCCCATTTTACAGCCCGTTCAACCGATTTTGACTTCTATTGCTTTGATGATACGACATATGGTAGCTGTAGTAAACAGTTGGTTTTGGTAACAGGTTTATGCTTTTTATATCCTCCTTATGTTTACGGGACAGAACTCAAAATCGGTTAAACGGACTGTAAAAAGAATTGGAAACATGTCTAATGTAATTTCAAATGGAGTATAATTCTAAAAAAAAATACTAAAAGTTATATAAATAAAACAAGTTAAAAAGAAAACAAAAGATCCGACTGCTTAAAAAGCGAGCTAAACAAGAAGAAAATCATGCTATGCAGTCGGAGGATACATATTTGCGAGCTGGCTGACCAAAACCAGATGTATTCCCCGACTCAGCGGTCGGGTATTTTGTTTTTTTATTATTAACCGAATTCCCAAAAAGGAGACGGTTCTCAATTCGGATGTTTATATATATATATTTTTTTATGTATGTTCGGGCATAACTCCGTCATATACAAACGGATTTGCAAAATTCTTTTTTTTTTTCGAAAGAATCTAATTTCGAAATGGTCCCATTTAAATTTGGTAAAGATCTGTTAAAGAACTTTGGAGATATACAACAGAACTCTTCAATAAATGACGGAAAATCTCTCGGGATTGCTGCAATCGCATGTCTGTTTATTGTTTACACCATTTAATAACATACCATCACGCCAGTATGCTCTAAACGGGTACGCAGATGTGTACAGTTCACCCTGGTACACTCTCATTCCACCGGTTATGTTCAAGTTACATGTTATTCGGGTAATCTGTTCTGGCATCACTGTGGGCATTATAGGTACTATAGAACTTGTCCAATATGTACCACTAAAAAGTGAAAAATTAAAAGTATTTAACAAAAATATTAAACCGACTTCTAAGCTAAAAAGTTTTTGTAATCCAAATAGGTTATTACATACTTATTCAATTAGGTTACCTATGCGATGTGTTCGCGTTCAAGTGGAAGAAGATCTTGTCTATATGTCTGGAATAATGTGAGATTAGTGTATGACTGAGGTCTATTCGTATTTGATTGTTATTTTATATTCACAACATCTCCAAATATTGACCTTTTGACCGTGTTTGTTATTATAAAATAAATACGTTTACTAGAAATTGCTTCAAGCAATTTCCTCTTAACTAAATTAAGTCTCAAACATGGAACGTTCTACAAAAGTCCTTAAAACAAATTCTATTAGTGAATGTAAGCAGCAGTTGCGGAACAAACTATCTCAATATATTAAATGACCGAACTTTCATGAGCAAGTCGAGTATGGATGCGTGTTTTGTAACACTGTTTTAATCGTGCGCTGAGACGGGTAGGATTTTCGTAGAATTTTACAGAGTTTAAATCGCTATGTTCGATTCTTCGAAGAGAACACGCGTTGAAGGCACGGCAATATTAATCGATATAATATAGTTTTTTGAAATATGGGACTACTGCTGTAGCAGCAATAGTTACTTATAGGAAACATTATTTTGAAGTACCAGCGAATGCGCCTGTGAATTTAACAACGATAATTGCAGAATTAAATCCAAGGTTGTTTTTCGGTAGCCATGCTTCTTTAATCATTATACAATCAGCTAAGGTTTAAAAAATATCTAAGATAATACTATGAATTTACTACTTATTTTCAGAGGCTTGATTATGTATTTAAGGCCCTTACTCCGCTTTAGTGCCGCAAAACGTTTACTTTCTAATGCATAGTAATTTAACCTTAGGATTTTATTGAATTTTATCCTTTAGATAAAGAGATAATCGTAATAACAACACGTGCAGATAACTAATGTTTGACATTATGCGTCCAAAATCGAAGGTAGTCAACACAGGTGTAGTCAAATATGAATGATATACGACGACATAGTGTTTGCAAGACGAGTAGCTCGCTACCGGTATAAGACGGGAGTGTGGAACGCACTTTCATTAGTTCTAATATATTTTACATTCGACTTTGAGAAAGACCAAGAAATTTACTTATTTTTATATTTGGTTACGATTTTTAGGAAACGACGTCATACTAAGGTGCTTTTAGCTTTGCAGCTGTATTAATTTTACACTACCACATTTTGCAAGAGCAATGGTGGCCCAGTCGTAAAGGCCATGACTTACGTGTCGTAGGTCGTGGGTTCGAACCCAGGCAAGCGCTTTACATTGTGTAAATTATTTCATCACCACTGCTCTAAAAACGGTGAAGGAAAACATCGTGAGGAAATCAGCATGTCCTAGAACTAAAAATCGAGGACATGTGATATCCACCAAACCGCAATGGGCCCGCGTGGTGGATTACGGCCCAGTTCCTCTCAAAGAGAGGAAACCTGTGTCACTGCAGTGATAAAAGTCTTATGATGACTACATTTTGTGTTAACTATTTAATTACGAAACCTGTATAAAAGTAAAACCAAGAACCAAGATGGTGTTGGTTGCCAGATCCATCTACGAAACAATAAAATCAAACATACATACAGTCATCGCTTGAATGACATTAAGTTCAACAGAAGAGAACTTAGACAAAGTTACATTATATTATCAATAACGAATGTCAAACGTTCAAATAGTATATGATCGAAATGCACTACAAAATTAAATGTCACGCTCAAATATTTTTGACTTATGACAATTGATATCGCTGATATAAATGTCACTTTGTCTAGAGCCGAAAACGTCAAACAACATTCCAATGTCAACAAATTATCCCGTAACCGCGTATCGTGCGTACCCACGTGTCCTGACTCCTAGCCTACGTGAGGTAAACTTAGTAGTGGTAAATTAATTAAGCCGTGATTGATGTATACTTGGAGACAACAACCATTGCTTTAACGAAAAACGTTCCATGAAATAAGGCGTGGACTTTACAAATTAGACATCTAGTTTTTTTATACTAACTAGTCCCTAAATGATGAATTTAATCATAATAAGACAAAATTAACAAACCTTTATGTCAAAATTTTAAACAGCGTTTTATTTCTACAATACGCCATTTCGATTTCATAGTTTTCAAGCGTGCGCAGCGACAATAGCTGCGAACGAAGGAGCGAGTGACGGTGCGATGAGGCCCACTGTGGTGACGGACGGTGACGTATTGGTGCGTGTTGAAACTCCAAGCGCGTCTACTCCGAACCGTCGAAAGTGCAAAACATTCTCAAATGTAGTGCGTGAGGGTAATTGGAGAAATGAGTCTCCTAGTGAGGGGTGGGTTGAAGTGCAACGTAAAAGAGTGCGAAATCGTTTTGTTGGGTTGAAAGGTACGGCAGATACGCTGCCTCATTGTTCATTTAAGGCAGCGGATATTAATGTACCTTTTTATATATATAATGTAAACAAAGACACTAAGATGGAAGATTTTGTTACCTACATTAAAAACAAAACAAATGTGGAAGTTTTATTGCATAAAATAGATATGAAAAAGAATAAGGGATATGCGGCATATAAGTTTTTGATACCTAAGCGGGAGTTGAATGTATTTATGAATGAAAGCCTGTGGCCCGATGGTGTATCTTTCCGTAGGTTTGTTAATTATGGAAGCATGAGCGAGCGGCGGCAGGGTGACTTGCAGCCGAGTGACGGTACATATAAAAATAAAATCGTTAATGACTAGTACACAAACGATGGATAATAATAATGATTTTCTTACTAAGTTTGTAAGCTACAACTGTAAGTCGTTGAAGAGGTCAATCGTGTGTGTACAAGGTCTATGTAAGTCTCTGGATGTCATTGCGCTGCAGGAAACCTGGTTGCTGCCTCATGAGGTGTCCACACTGGGTAGCCTAGATGTAAATTTTGGATATTTTGGCAAATCTGCGGTGGATACATCATCGGGGGTATTGAGGGGAAGACCGTATGGCGGTGTAGCTCTTTTGTGGAGAAAGTCTGTATTTACGTCTGTGTCTGTTGTACCTTGTGTGAGTGACCGCGTCGCAGCTATAAAATTGACATGCGCCGGTCGCACTTTGTTATTGTTTAGTGTGTACATGCCTACTGACTCAATAAATAACTTAAGCGAGTTTTGTGAGTGTTTAAGCGAGCTTGCGGCTGTTATTGAGAGCGAGAATGTGGAGAGTGTTTATATGCTCGGTGATTTTAACTCCCACCCAGGAGGTCTATTTAGTCGGGAAATGTTAAGTTTCTGTGATGAACAGAGATGGCGTTGTGCTGACTATATTAAGCTAGGCATAGACTCTCATACTTATACTTTTGTGTGTGATGCTTGGGGAAGTAGACGTTGGCTTGACCATTGCCTGGTTTCTGAAGCAGGCTGGAAATCGCTTGAGAAGGTTGAAATTTATCATGATGTGTACTGGTCTGACCACTTTCCGCTTGTCATTCATGTTAACCTGGGTCTGGCTGGGCCATCGGATACTTCAGTAATACCACGTAATAACTATGATGGGGCTATATGGGGTGAAAGAAATGCAGCCCAAATAGATTGTTATTATAGGCTATGTATGGAAAATCTCAAACATATAGACTTCCCAGATGAATTGTGTGATTGTTGTGATAGTTTTTGCCAAAACGAGGACCATAGAATAGTTATTGACCTCATGTATAACAATGTTGTCACAGCGCTTCGGCAAGCGGCAGAAGGCAGTTCTGGTTTGGTGGGAAATAGGGGAGGTCGGCGTACAGTCGTTGGGTGGAACAAGTATGTCAGGGACGCTCACGGGCGTGCAAGGAGGGCCTTTCTCAACTGGGTTTGGAGTGGAAAACCTCAAACTGGACAGCTTTTCGTAGAAATGAGGGAAGCGCGTAAGGAATTTAAACGAGCTTTGAAGTTCTGTCAGGAGAATGAAGAACAGGTTAGGATGAACATTTTGGCTGCGGAACATCAAAGCAAGCGATTCCAGAAGTTTTGGAAATCCACCCAGCGTTTGAGCCCGAAACTTGTTGTTCCGGTGAGCGTTGATGGCAAGACGGGCGCGGGGGAGGTGGCGGACATGTTCATGAGGCACTTTCGGGTAGCCTCGCGACTTCCATCGAAGGCGAGGGATCGTGACCCCAAAAGACAAGTCTCTGAGGTACCAATTAGCATTTCCTCAAAGGAAATCAGCAAAATTATAAAGTCTATGACCAGGGGTAAGTCACCGGGTCACGATGGCCTTAGCATAGAACATTTTCAGTGTGCTGGTCCGCATCTACCTAGGGTCTTGTCAATGTTTTATAACTTCTGTGTCAGGCACTCCTATCTTCCCACTGAACTGATGAGGACAATGGTTGTCCCCATAGTCAAGAATAGAGCCGGGGATGTCTCGGACAGACATAACTACAGGCCAATATCCCTAGCGACTATAACTGCAAAGGTCCTGGACGGTGTGCTTGAGCGGAGAGTAACTCAACAGCTCAGTCTGCAGGATGCCCAGCTCGGTTTTAGGGCTGGGCTTTCCACGGAGACTGCTATTCTGGCGCTCAAACACACCGTCAGGTACTATACTGACAGAAGCACGCCGGTGTACGCTGCCTTCTTGGATCTATCCAAGGCATTTGACCTGGTTAATTATGACATACTGTGGCCAAAGTTACGCGAACAGGGTCTAGCTGATGAGCTAGTTGACCTTCTGCAGTACTGGTATGACAATCAAATTAACCAGGTCAGATGGTCGGGTGTATTGTCCGGGACTTATGGTTTGGAGTGTGGGGTCAGGCAGGGAGGTTTGACCTCCCCGGCGCTCTTCAGCCTATACGTCAATCGGTTGATTGAGGAGCTCAGCGGTACAGGTGTCGGATGCTCCATTGATGGGCAGATGATAAACAGCATAAGTTATGCCGATGACATGGTGCTGCTGAGCCCTTCAATTGACGGACTCAGACGGTTGCTTGAGGTGTGTGAAGGATACGCCGAGTCACATGGCCTCCTGTATAATGTGGGGAAGAGTGAGGTTATGGTGTTCAGGGTGGGTACAAAGAAGCCTAGGGTAGTTCCTCCGGTGTGCCTTTATGGTGTACCACTAAAGAGGGTGACAAAATTGAAATACCTAGGTCACATTTTAAACGAGGATCTGCACGATGACGATGACATCGAGAGGGAACGGAGGGCGTTGTCAGTCCGATGCAATCTGCTGGCCCGCAGGTTTGCGCGATGTACGAGGGAAGTGAAAATTACACTTTTCAAGGCGTATTGCCAGACCTTCTACACGTGCAGCCTGTGGGTTAGACATACGCAGAGGGCTTACAACGTTCTCCGGGTCCAGTATAATAATGCTTTTAGGATACTGTTGGGGCTCCCACGTTTCTGTAGTGCATCGGGGATGTTTGCAGAAGCAAAAACTGATAGTTTTCAGGCAATAATGCGGAAGAGGTCAGCATCCCTGATGCACAGGATGCGGGGGAGCGTAAACGGTGTCCTAAAGGTTATTGCGGATAAACCGGACTGCCCTTTCCTGGGGTACTGGACCCGCTTGCACAGTGGCGGCTCCAGTGCAACGGGAAATAGGTATATGAACTGATTTGGCTTATTTCGTAATGTATTTGTTATTTATTTATTTATATTAGTTTGACATTGCCTTCCATATTATGTAAATTTACTAACATAGTCATAAGTGTTTACCAACAAATTATGGATCATGGTCCGAAATAAATGATTGAATTGAATTGAATTGAATAGTCCTAACTCTTGGCTTGGGTAAATTTGTCAACGGCAAGTTCTATCTTGATTGATGTAACACGCGGAGCAGGGAACAAAAATTTACTTTATAAATCTGATTCGTTTTTTTATTGGTTACATATTTACAAATTTATAATAATGTACATGTAATTAAAAGTACATACTTAACGCAAAATACAGACCCAAATGTTGTATTATTTCTGCTGATGCGGCTGCTGCTGGTGCAGAAAACCTCAAACGGCGCAAATATAACAACATTATTGGAAGTTATATGTTTGAACCGTTTGGGGATGAAACATTAGATCCATGGGGTCCGAGTGCGCAAAGATTTTTTCGAGACGTTAGCACAAAGCTGATCGATTCTTCACATGACAAAAGGGCTGGCCTTTTCTTTGGCCAGAGAATCAGTATTGCCATCCAACGTGGCAATGCTGCCAGCGTTCTAGGCACGTTTCCCATTGACATTGACAATTTTTTGATGCAAAATGAGCCCTTTCGCCTTTGTATATAGGTTTGTTTTTTTTAGAATATTCAATTATACATAAACCGTCGGAATGCCGTTATTAACTGAAACAATTAAAAAACTACCGTGTCTCGCATAGAGCTGTGTTTCGTCAAGAGGCTAATTGAAAAAAAAATATAGAATTTTATTTGCATAATAAACTATTTTAAAATAGTCCATAAGTTAACAAAACTTAAATCCGCACAAAATATTTAGTGCCAAAACTAGCACCGACCCAAAACAGCGTATTATTACCACAATACGCCATTCCGTATTCCCAGCTCCCGGCGTATGTGAAACTTGGTCGTCACTGAATTAATATCCCGTGATTGATGTAATACGCCGAGCGGGAAGGGAAACAAACACTGCCTTAATTAATTTAAAGTAGTTTACTTTTGAGCGAGGCCCCAATATGGCATACACTCATACACTTGATTTACACTGTGATAGGCTAAATGTAGCCTAGTTTTGGGGACAGACACAAATAGTAAGTAGAAGGCTGGTTTGAGTACACGTGTCGCTGATTTATTAATAGATTATATTGATTAATAGTCCTAATATTATAGTTTGGAATCCTAATATTATTGTCTGGAAGGGAGGCTCATGTCCTGATCTTTATAGGCTGATAATGCATGCCTTAGATTGTATAATCCGAATCGGCGTACTACAACTAATTTAGGCATGCGTCACTGCAAATGCTATAACTAAACATGCATGCGTGCCTGCAGGTGAAAATTGCAGATTATGCAATCGCGCGACATACCTTTACTATAGAAATTTTTATTTAGCTAAACACTTAATTCCTCCAGTCGAAGTAGCAATTCTTGGAGTAGTTGTATTTCCTGCAGTGGACGTCTTTCTGTTGATGAAAGACTTCCACTGCATGAAATGATGACAAATCAACTAAATAATCTATTGATTCCAGTGTATTATTAAAAAAAAACCAGCCAAGTGCGAGTCGGACTCGCGCACGAAGGGTTCCGTACCATTATAGCAAAAAAGACAAAAAATCACGTTTATTGTATGGGAGCCCCACTTAAATATTTATTTTATTCTGTTTTTAGTATTTGTTGTTATAGCGGCAACAGAAATACATCATCTGTGAAAATTTCAACTGCCTAGCTATCACGGTTCATGAAATACAGCCTGGTGACAGACGGACAGACAGACGGAACACGCAGTGTTAGTAATAGGGTTCCCTTTTTACCCTTTGGGTACGGAACCCTAATAAAGAAATGACAACACATCTATTGTCAACAAAAACCCTGACTAGTAAAAAAAATCTTACATTTTGTTAGATGTTCTCTTGTGAAAATATCAGAGTTATATTCCCTGTCTAGCCGCTTATTTTGACGTTGTTTGCGTTTAAATCCTCCCTTTGTATGCTCTCTGTGAGTTGTCGGCAATTATGACATTGTGTTGGTGGGTTGGATGTTGGTAGTGTCGGCACAAACATGGTTTCTGGTTTATTACTGAAGAATGGAGAGGCTTGTTTTCCATATAGTTTGACGTAGGTATCTTATTATTTGCTTATATTTATAACTAGTTATACTCGTGGCTTAGTTCCTGTGCCTTATCTCAGAAAAGGGGTATTTTGCAGAGATAAAAGTTATAAGAATTAAACTTTTCACAGATAGAAAAAAAAAGTTAAACAAAAATATCAAAAACCCGACTGCTTGAAAAGCAAACTAAAAAGACGTAAGCTAATTTATCAATATTAATAGTTGACTCGCCAACGCACCACCGCACTAGCCGACAGTCCGATAACGACTGATCGCCCTATTTTATTTTATTTTATGAGTCGCGTCTCGCAGGTCAATCAAAGTGATTGTCTTCTGCTTAAGGCGATCCTGTGGAGACTAAGCTATATAGCCTCCAGCCAGGCACAAAAGCTAAACCTAAGCGACCACGCTGAGGGCTAACCCCTGTGGGGTCGAACCTCGGCTCAGGGCGTCGCTGGGGAGACAACTAGGGCTGGAACTTGATCCGGTTCGGAAAAAGCCTAAGTGGAGAAGAACGGACAAGAATGATCGCCCCACCACTCGAACCGGTATTTATAACCGAGCGACGTGTGCGCCCGAGGCAAAGTAACAATACTGTTATCGGCTTGTAGCGCGATCTATTGACATCTACACACAACAATACAATACAATATCCAAAATTAATACAAATATGAATGATATATCTATGAAATAATAGTAGTTTATGCAATGGTCATATAATAGGGGTTATAAAACATGAGCCTAATTATATGCCGTTGCATACACTACTTTATCTTCACTCATACAGTTGAAATAAAACAAAAGTGGAAAGAGAAAAAATATGTAGTATGGCGGGCAATTTAGATTCTCATTGCGCAGCGCGCGCATCCACAGACAATGACACTTCTTTTCTACATTAAGTCAATGAGCCCATACGCGCCAGAAAATTAAAAAGTAAAAGTGTGCTATAAAAATTAAAAAGTTGTTTTATGATGCACTTGTTTGAAAATCGAAGGAAAATGTTGAGAGGTGTGCGGAACAGGGTGTAAAGTCCCACAAATCTCCATAGAAAATGGAGGATCCTCCGACCAGACGGGTGTTGTGTCTGGTCCGGGCAACTGCCCAACGGTTATTGTCGGAATGTTGAATGTGTTCAAATCGTGCCGAAACCTTTGCTTGCGCGATGCAGGATTTGTGTGACGTCATGTCAAGTGGCGGCGTCGATACCGCTACAGGCCTTAATCCACCACGTGGGCCCAGTGCAGATTGGTGGGTGTCACATGTCTTCGAAATTTTGGTTCTAGGACATGCCGTTTTTCTCACGATGAGTTCACGATTGTTACATCACGGTTTTGAGAGCAGTGGTGATGAAATAATTTACACAAACAAAAGCACCTTCCTGGGTTCGAACCTACAACACGTAAGTCGAGGTTGCTACCTCGACCTACCTGCGACCTACCTACCTACCTGCCTGATCTGCGACCTGCGACCTGCGACCTACCTACCTACCTACCTGGGGTAACTCGACCGATACCGATAACGCTCCAAAAACGCTGCATCCGGGTAATAAACAGAGCATGGTTCTTAGATAGCTGTAAACCGCTCTTTCAAAAATTGAAAATTCTGCCACTGTCCTGCATGTATATTAGAGATATCTGCACTTTTACAAAAACACACATGAATTATTTTAAGCTACATACCGAGGTTATACCACGACAGAAAAGGGCTAGGTTTCGCAAGCTATTACATCAGCCAGCTGCACATAAAGATATTTATAAGAAAAATGTGTTCAATATGTGTATAATCCATACTAATAATATAAATGCGAAAGTAACTCTGTCTGTCTGTCTGTCTGTCTGTCTGTTACCTTTTCACGCTTAAACCGCTTAACCGATTTAGATGAAATTTGGTAAGAAGATAGTTTAAGACCTCGGAACGGACATAGGCTACTTCTTTTTTGCATAAAATACAAAGGGGAAGAAATAGGGGGTGGGTTAGATTTGTGTGAAACTTATTATTATGGCTTAAACCACTGAACCGATTTAGATGAAATTTGGTATGCAGATAGTATGAGACCCTGGAATGGACATAGGCTACTTTTTTGTATAAAACAAGGTGCGGGAGAAATGGGGTGGAGTTGTTATAAAATATGAAAATAATATGGAACTTCTTTTTATGGCGTCCTTCTTATTCGGCTGTAGGCATGATATAATTGTTTATGAAAGATTTGAGTGTCAATTTGAAAATGTCAACTTAATGTCAGTGTCCGTGAAAGTGGTAATTTAAGCAAAACTTTAAAATATTCTACTGCTTATTTTTATTAGGGGGATATTTTTATGCTGTTGATATGCCTCGCAAGCGTAAATCCCATCTGAGCCGTAGCTCTATCAGAGCTCGAACAGCAAGAGTAGCTAGAAGCCAAGAAACAGAGGAGCAGACTCAATCCGTCTAATTTTAGATGCTGAGCGTCACGCAACCCAAAGAGCTGCTGAGACTTTCGATCAGATTCAGGCTCGCCAACTCGCAGATGCTGAGCGTCACGCAACTGAAAGAGCTGCTGAGACTTTAGACCAGATTCAGGTTCGCCAACACGCAGATGCTAAGCGTCACGCAACTCAAAGAGCTGCTGAGAGTTCCGACCAGACTCGGGCTCGCATACACGCAGATGCTGAGCGTCACGCAACTGAAAGGGCTGCTGCGACTTTCAACCAGACTCAGGCTCGCCAACTCGCAGATGCTGAGCGTCACGCAAGCAAACACTGAAAGTTGCAGGAGTGCATTCAGAAAAAAACTGTTTTTCCCATGGGCTGTATGTAGCGTGTTCATGAGTATCAAGTCCACATTATCAATATGTTTTAGCAAAAGATGGTAAAACTAAAAATATTGTTTATACGACTGTGTTAAAGTACCTAAGTTATTAAAAATAACAACTCTGTGCTCACAACCCATTTCCACACTTTTGACGACCTAAACAATATTTATAAGAATCAAAAATCAAATTAGTACCTACTGCACTTTATGTAACGCAAAATACACTATTTTTGTACTACTACTCTGTTTTTCCTTTTCTACGTTTTACGCGAGCGAAGCCGCGGGTAAAAGTTAGTCATTTATAATACGATACCAAACGAATTGACATTGTTGCGGGGTAATATTTTTAAAACAAAATTTTTTGAGTGGTTACAAAAAAAGTGTTTCTACAGCATTAAGGAATTTTTGGAGCATAAAAATATTTGTTCAGAGTCATTAATTAATGTATTGTAAATAAATTTGTATTTAATAATAATGTGTGATAATAATATGATAATAATGTAATAATAATGTACTAATAATATTTCTTCATAATGATGACATTTAAACATAAATAATTTGCACGCTTGCTTGCAGGCAGAATACAATGACTTTAAGACTGTAAGATCTTCCCTTGTAAAATATGTATTTTCTTGCAAATAAACATTTTTAATTTGAATTAACCACTTGGCCACCATAAATGGCCTGTATAATATGTATTTCAATTATATCAGTCTTCGATCAATAATACAATATCAGTTCACATAATTAATTATAACATTCCAATCTGGGACAGCTATGCAAATTCTTCTGTCCTACTTTTGCAATGGCGAACACTTTCATATCCATATTTACATTTTAAACAACACATTTATTTCAAGCTCATTCAAATAACTTTACCGTGGGCTTTGCATACGTTCTGTATGATTACCGCTGACTACTAATTAGGGTATTTCTTTATTTTATTTTTGTGTGTATCTTGAAAGGCGAATATGCAAAACTGGCCAAGTGCGAGTCGGACTCACGCAACCAGGATTCCGTACCATTATCGCAAAAAACGGCTAAAATATCACGTTTATTGTATGGGAGACCCACTTAAATATTTATTTTATTCTGGTTTTAGTATTTGTTGTTATAGCAGAAATACATCATCTGTGAAAATTTCAACTGCCTAGCTATCACGGTTCATGAGATACAGCCTAGTAAAAGACGGACAGACAGACGGACCGCGGAGTCTTAGTAATTATAACAAAGGGTTATAACGGGACCCTATTATAGGATCGCATTTTAACGTGTCGCGTAAAAATGAGCATTTGGACTGCAGAGTCTGCCTTATTATTTTTATTTAAAACTATATGTTCCCCGCGGCTTCGCAGCCGTTGGCCACCCCACAGGACCCGCTTTCGGGATTAAAAAATAGCCTATGTTACTCAGGAATAACGTAACTTTCTATTGTTTTTTTTTTTTTTTTTTCTCCTTTCTATCTTGCGATCGGCTTCTCAAGCCATTAGCAGATGCGTTATGTGCATATTGGCGCTTCGAGTACGGTCCTCCAGTGAGAGCCGACCCTCTACTTGCTACTTGACTAAATCAGGATATGTCCCATACGTGCTGTATTTTTAGTCGACGGTGTTCTAGAGGGTTGGTCAGTACAGAAGCCAGAATGTTGACATGCTCTTCAATGCGAACCTTATAAAGTTTTGTTCTGTGCTCAATCTCTTCTTTAATGGTGTTAATTTTGAGGTAGTTATGTAGTTCAGTTTTTTGGTAAACCATGGAGCATTTGATACGGTTTTCAGCACCTTGTTTTGAAAACTTTGCAGGATCTCCACATAGGAGTTTTTGGCTGTTCCCCATAGTTCAATTCCGTAGGCCCATACGGGCTTCAATATGGTTTTATATATAAGTATCTTATTGTCTAGAGATACTGGTGAATGTCTACCTTTTCTATTGGTGAAAGATTTTTTTAAATAGGTCCAGTAGTTTCGGAGCCTATTCGGTACAAACAAACAAACAAAAAAATCTTTCCTCTTTATAACATTATTATTATTAGTATAAGTATAGATTGGTAGGCTCGCGCTTGAACACTATCTAACCTGATGATAATAGATGACATGGTCGACGGTGAAGCACGATTGCCCAGAATATAACTTATGTGCGATGTTGGGGCCGAATAATCGTACGTACCTGGATGGAAGTCTGGATGTTGGGATGTGTGTTTATCAATCACGTCTAAACGATTGAACGGGTGCCGATGCAACTTAGGACTAGGGTAGAAGGGAAAAGGGAAAAGAGTAAGGGTAAGGGTCTTACCCTTTTTCCATTATAACATAGAATAATATTGTATTCGGCAGTGCGTTCCCTTGGGAAAACACAATTTACATGAGTGAAGTCGCGGGTAGATCCTAGTTGGTATCAGTTTACATAAAACTATATAAACTATATATTATAACCATCAAACCGTCTGCAAAGCGTATTTTTATGGCTTTATTACGTTGTCGTTTTGGTGGCCGATGATCAGCAGTAAGGAAGGATTACGACCTCACAAAATTTAACATATCTACCTCTCTTACTAGACATCTTACTAATATTAAAAATGAGAAAGTTTGGATGGATGTGTGTTGTGTGTGGAAGTGTGGATGTATGGTGTGGTGGCCTAGTGGCTAAGACCTTGCCTCTCGTGCTTGAGGTCGTAGGTTCAAAACCTAGCAAGTACTAATGTGACTTTTTCAAATTCATATGTACTTTCTAAGTGTATCTTGGATATCGCAGGCAACGGTGAAGGAAAACATTGTGAGGTGACTTATATAGTTAATGTAAATCTGAAATAGCCAAGTCGGAGGCTTGTGGAGTTCCCAGATGTGGCTTAATTAACTCTGATACCAGAGGTGGCCACATCCTGCCACGAAAAGAAGTGTGGATGTATGTTTGTTACTCAATCACGCCAGAATGGCTGAAAGGATCTGGATAAAATTTGGCACAGAGATAGATTACAGTCTAGAATAGCACATGGGCTACTTTTCATTCAGATTCCAGGTGGAATATTCCCTGGCGAAAAGAAACCCTTTGCACTAGTTTGGACTAAATACCTTAGGATACATGAAACTGAATTAAAAGGTCCTTGGAGCATGCAACGATCCTTAAGGCTATCATCGTCTAATTTATTTACACCCCGGTATAATGTTCCCGTGGTAAAAGAAAACATTTTTCACGCCACCGAAGCCACTGCCAGAAGCTAGTCGTCTATTTATTTATTATTTATTTTATTTATTTAGGTACAGTGATACTTAAAAATATTCTCAAAAAAAAATAATTATTAAGAACAAAAATATATATATATATATATATATTCTTAACTTTAAAACTTTCGCGTTTCATAATGGAAAACAATATATCACGGGAATTTAACGCGATGATTTAGATTATAAAACGATTTTTGCGATTGTTTTTTTTTTTGTTTTTATTTTGGTTTTTTTTGCGATTTTTTATGCGGTTTTTTATAGGTAAATAAATAATCTAAATCATCGCGTTAAATTCACGTGATATATTGTTTTCCATATATACATTATTCTTTTTATTGTATAGAAACTTTACATAACATAACACCACACCTGTATAAACTCCCCGTAGGTGTAAGCAGAGATGCAATGCATGCCCATATTTTGCCAGTTATTTTTAAGTCCTATAATTGGAAATTGAAACCAGGACCATTCCATCAATATAAGCAACTGATGTCTATAACCAACCATTCTGCCTATATCCTAAACGCCAGCCAGATTGAAGACCTCGGTAGTTCTCCCAGCAAAAACACAACGCCGGCAATTTGCCATTATTAAAACTTTTAATTAGGTCAACTATAATTTTGTGCATGTGTCGAGAGCGCTCAAATTAATTATTACGTCGACACTGTTACAATAATATGTATGCTGGAACATTGTTGTTGGGGGCAAGTTGTAAACTTATGGCGTACAAAGATAAGATACAGGGTGGGTAAAAATCGTGGATCAAACAAAACTGGGCGATAGTTGGGGTTACTTGCAGTAGGTTCTAAAGTTAATTACAAATATATTTTTTCATTTGCTCCAAAAAATATTTCTTTTGCAGAGAGCCATAACTTGATCGCCTTAAAAAATATTATAATTTGAGAGTTTTTAAGAAAATACCAAAAAAAGTTTATTATAAAAAATTAAGATTTATTAATTAATAATTATTATTTATTTATGAATTATTTTTGTATTATTTATGAATTATTTATGAATTAATTACGAATTATTTCTGAATTGTTTTTTTTTTATTTCTGATTGGTTTGCTCTTGATTCTAGTCTAGGTCAGAGGTGACCGAGACAGAGTCGACGATGGAGTGAGCTTACCCAGAAGAAGCCTGTGCACTCTAACTTTGAAGAGATTCGGGTTGAAGGCGTTCGGAAACACAGACGCAAATAAAAAATATGAATAATTTGTGAATGTTTTATGAATTATTTATTAATCATTTGTTAATCATTTATTTATTTATTTATTGAAAATAACCCCAGCTTTTAACCCACCGTGTATAAGGCCTTGTCCAGAGTCCACGTGTTACCCATTAATTGGGAAGATAGTTATAGGTCAGTGCCCAGCCGCTTGCAACTTTCAAGATCTGAACGTGGCGAATGACAGAGCTGTCTAAAGGCTCTAGACATGTGGCATTCGATGTCAGCGAAGGCGGTAGTCGAACTATCAAAATGTAAGGGATTGATTACATGATTTTTCGATATCGCTTGTCAATCCCATACAACTATTCACTTTTTTTTTCGGGTGGATTTTTTTTTGGGTGGTAGGGCGTGTCAAACTTTTACTGACTAAAACTCACCCGTGTTCCTTCAGTTGCTTGTGCCAGGGCCGCGGTAACTCTCTTTCAAATTTATCCGCGACCCAGACAGGCATCGGCCCTAGCGGACCCCGTCAGACCATGTAGCTACTTGGTCGGACAAAATATTAAATTTGAATAAATGAGATCGAAATTGAGGTAATCGATAAAGAAAAGAAGAAGGCAGTGCTCCTTATAAAAAAAAGTTAATTCAAAAAATCTAAAAACCCGACTGCTTTAAAAGCGAACTAAAAAGACTTAAACAATGAGAAAATCATGCTGTGCAGTCGGATGATACATATTCGCGAGCTGGCTGACGAAAACCAGATGTAAAAATATTTTTGTCCTCCGCAATATGGCGCCCAAAATCCGCCATTTTTCTATTATCCAATTTTAATGTTGCCAGTGACACTCGCGGGGTTAAGACGAATCGATTGACGTATGAATCATCAAAATCGGCCAACGCGTTTGGTCTCTAGAACGCCACATAGGAACAAACATACATACATACTTACATACATACATACTTACATACATACATACTTACATACATACATAAACTGATAAACACATTACCCTCCTTCGGCAGTCGGGTAAAAATACAGGTATTCAGCTGCATTTGGTTAAACTGCGGAAGCTTTATCCAAATAGTTGAGAAAAGGCTAATCCTATTAGAGTTCTACTGCAGGGGTTTTTTATAATCGATACGCTCGCGTTTGACCACTATCTCGCCTGATGGTAAGCAATGAAGTGGTCGACGGTGAAGCACGCTTGCCTAGAAGTAACCTATTCACTCTTGACTTAAAGATCCCAAGGTTGTAGCTATTAGGGAACATAGACTCAGACAGGGAATTCCACTCCTTAGCTGTGCGCACAATTAAAGTATTAGCAAAACGCACATAACAAACGTGCGTTTTGCTAATACTTGCAGGGTGTGGTGGCCGGAAGCCCAGTTTTCTCCAGAAAAATTAAACACGTACGAGTAGATCACACAGTTAGTGGTATCGGCCGCGACTTACAAGTTGTAGCTCGTGACTTGAACCCACGGTGTTGATTAACGGTGCCCGGCTATGGGTTCCTGCCCAAGCACGCGCTTTACTTTGTGTAAATTATTTCATCACCACTGCTCTGAAAACGGTGAAGGAAAACATCGTGAGGAAACCGGCATATCCTAGAACCGAAAATTCGAAGACATGTGACATCAACCAACCCACTGGCACACTGGGCCCACGTGGTGTATTAAGGCCCGGCTCCCTCTCACAGAGAGGAGGCCTTTGTCCCAGCAGTGGGAACATTAATAGACTGATGATGTGACATCACATGTCTAATTCCAAGTATGAAACCAAAACTCCATTATTAAAAAAAAAACAAATAGACGAATTTAAGCTTTAGAATGTTTTGAATGTGAAAAAGAATTTGAATTTTTATGTTAATCGAAACAAAGATCTTGTTATGAGATTTGACTACTCATCAGGCTTTCAGGAACTGGTCTCCGCTTATGCCTTGCCCCACAAAACAACGGGGAGTAAACAATCTCAAAGTTTTGTAGTGCCTGTTAATAATAGATATATTAATTTAACTTCAGATGTTATCGTATGATACTAGTGCTGTAATGGCTCGGTAGGGATGACTGTCACAGTAGTGCTGATTAGTTATGGTTTAGAACGACAGCGGGATTAATATTTATAAAAATTTGACTATGAATTTCTCAGTAGCAGGCAGGCGTCTGGGTTTTGGCTTATTTGAAGTCAATTTGCTCACTTTTTTTTTAGCTGGCGCAATGTCAATAAAACCGGCCAAGTGTGAGTCGGATTCGCGCACGAATGGTTTCGCACCATTATCGCAAAAAACGGCGATTTTTTTTTTTGGTATTTTTTTGTTATAGCGGCAACAGAAATATATCATTTGTGAAAATTTCATCTGCCTAGCTATCACGGTTCATGAGATACAGCTAGTGACAGACAGATAGACGGATCGCTGAGTCTTAGTAATAGGGTCCGTTTTTACCCTTTGGGTACGGACCCTAAAAATTAACGCTATGTCTTGCCGTCAACGGCATACAAATATTCTAATTATAATTTCTAATTAATAATTGGTAAGAAATAATAAAACATTCAAAATAAATAAATAAAATGTAGATAATAATAATAATAATATGGACCCTGTTCCCGATACCGGTGGGCTACTATTTTTTATATTTTTAAATGTTTTTCTTTTTTGTATGTTTTTTGTAAAAATGATAAAAATGTAATTAATAAGAAAAGAGATAAATAAAGGGAATAATAATATAGATTACAATTTGTCTTCCAGGTACTCATTGACTGTATAGTACGCTTTCTCGCCCAATAGATTTAGAAGGGCTTTTTTTAGGTGGTTTATGCTGTCAAGATCTCTAACTTTAATGGGTAATTTATTATATAACTTGGGTGCCATTCCTAAAAAGCTCTTTGAGTTTGCACACAAGACTGCAATATGCAGTCTTGGAATATTACATATCTGTCTATTGCGACAGATAGGTTCCTCTGCTTATACCGGCGAGGAAAACAGGTTGGTGATAGCTATGAACTGCCTTTTCACCCGACTGCCGAAGGAGGGTAATGTGTTTATCAGTCTATGTTTGTATGTATGCTTGTTCGTTCGTATATGACGTTCTAGAGACCAAACGTGTTGGCCGATTTTGATGATTCTTACGTCAATCGATTTGTCGTCAACCTTGCGAGTGTCACTGGCTACATTAATATTGGAAAATAAAAAAATGGTGGCTTTTGGGCGCCATATTGTGGGGGCCCACTTTAATTTTACTTCCAAACCCATCGTGTGGGTATCAAAATAAAGGGTTTTAAGAGGTGATTACAAATATGTAACACTTATATTTTTCATATTATAGAGTTTTAACATAACAAAAGAGACATTTTTTGTGTTTTCGCTCTGACCGATAGCGCCCTCCGCTCTCTCTCTCAATGTCGCCATCGTCCCTGAGGCTAGATAGGCTGGAAAGTATTTGTAAGATGCACACGAACATCCTACTGTTATCCATACTTCTATAATAGCATTATAAATACGAAATTACTGTATCTATTTGAGAAGCTTTTACGCTTAAATCAATTAACATTTTTTTATGAATTTTGGAATAAATTAGAACTTGGAAAAGAACAAAGAAAACCTTTTTATCGCGGGCGTTCGTTCCATTGGGATGATATATATTATAATGACCCGAATTAGGACTAAAGGATACTCTTTATCCCGGTGGTAAGTTCCCGTGGTTTAATTTTCAACTATCACGCGGTAAATAGATTTTGGATAAAATGACACACAGGTAGACAATGACTTGAATTGGGATAAAGACTATCCTTTATCCCGGTGCTACGTGCCCGAGGTTTAATTTTCAGCTATCACGCAGCAAAAAGATTGTGGATAACATGGCACACGGGTAGACAATGACCTGAATTGGGACAAACGATATTCTTTATCCCGGTGGTAATTTTCAACTATCACGCGGCAAAAAGATTATGGATAAAATGGCATTCGGGTAGACAATGACCCGAATTGGGACTAAAGATACTCTTTATCCCGGTGCTACGTTCTCGTGGTTTTATTTTCAACTATCACGCGGTAAATAGATTTTAAATAAAATGGCACACAGGTAGGCAATGACCTGAATTGGGATAAATGATACTCTTTATCCCGGTGGTAAATTTCCGTGGTTTAATTTTCAACTATCACGCAGCAAAAAGATTTTGGATAACATGGCACAAGGGTAGACAATGACCCGAATTGGGACTAAAGATACTCTTTATCCCGGTGCTACGTTCCCGTCGTATAATTTTCAACATTCACGCGAGCGAAACTATGGGCTAAATCTAGTATGCAATATTTCATAGATATTCAGACGCTAGTAAATGCAGTTGAGGATACTGCCCGGAGCTTTAAGCACATGCATCGAATCTTGTCGAGAGATGGCATTTTAAAGTAGTTTCATGTACTTACATATTACAGACACATTTATGCAGAGATTTAGGAAGACTTGTGATTTGAAAATCTTGAAAGCATAAACTTAACTGGGTCGAAGCTCCTGATTGAGACCAATTTATATGTTAGCAACCTTCCTAACGGTTCGACGCAATTCGAGTTATATCATACGTATCATCACATCATCATCATCAGCCTATTAATGTTCCCACTGCTGGGACACAGGCCTCCTCTCTGTGAGAGGGAATGGGCCGTTATCCACCACGCGGGCCCAGTGCGGGTTGGTGGATGTCACATGTATTCGAATTTTTGGTTCTAGGACATGCCGGTTTCCTCACGATGTTTTCCTTCACCGTTTTGAGAGCAGTGGTGATGAAATAATTTACACACGACCTACAACTTGTAAGTCACGGCCGATACCACTGGGCCACCACTGCTCTCATCATACGTATAAGTAAATATTAAATAGTACCTAAGTATGGCCCCTAAGAGATTTCTTTGCAATTCTATTTACGTGTCACGGTGGTCACTCTTGTAAAAGGACGCACGGGAATAGTGACTAAGTAAGAGCATATTGCAGTTTGTTTTGAAATATATCGTACGTTGAGAATCAAACCGTCATTACTCGTATCATAAAAAGCTTTTTTACAAAAAAATACTACCGACATCCAAATTAAAAAAACTACAATGTGAAAAATAACTTTATTTTTGGAATTATGGACACCGACTTCCAAAAATAAATTTATTTTTCATGCGATTGCAGCAATCCCGAGAGATTTGCCGTCATTAAATGAAGAGTTCTATAGTATATCTTCGAAGTTCTTCATCAGATCTTCACCAAATTAAAATGAGACCAATAACGAAACATACTCTTTCAAACAAAAAAAAATAATTTCAAAATCGGTCAACAATTGACGGAGAAATCGGTGAACATACATAAAAAAAAATACATAAAGTCGAACATAGAACCTCCTCCTTTTTGGTAAGTGTATTATTAATTTACATAGATACAAGTATATACAGTGTATAAAATACTTAAATAACTAAGACTACAAATATATACAGTTTAACCAAAACTACTCACTAACTAAAACTAAAAATATATTTAACTAACAATAACTAACCAATTTATATTGTATATTACTAATATTACTTCAAATACTTAGCCATTAAGCGAAAAAATTTACAAATATAATAATTATATATAATTTTTGTGGGAATTGCGTCTGCCAACAAACTGTCGTACAGTTTGGCAGAAGTAAAATCGTTTTTATATGTAAAATAAAAAAAAAAAAAAAAAAAAAACTATGTCGTCGAAAAACTCCTCCACATCGTTGCCCACTGGTAACATTACCAAAAAGGCTGGCAGCACACGGCTCGAAAATATAACTACCGATGAGTTTATTATATTATTTTGGTAAGTCGGTTAAAATATGTTTTTGGATAGACTATAGTAATAAATAAGACCGTAAAAGCTCATTTATTACAAATACAACAAGAATACACGTCAAACCATCTTCATACTCTACAAACATAGAAGTACGCAAATGACATGTTATTGGGAGTGAACCCAAATGATTTATGTGCTGAAGAGCATTGGCAAAAAAGTCTACGTTACATCTGATCCGCCCGCGTTTACATTACTTTTTTTGAAAAATACGGGACGAAATAACACAGAACACAACTTATTTTTGAAACCAAAGATTTGAGAGTAGCAAGTAAAATTAAAATTGAAAACTTCCCGGACACATTTTCATTTCATTCTACATAATTTATCTAGCAAAACGCTTCGATCGACAATCTATTGAACACGTAATTATGACACGATATCTTGCGAAAACCTCCCGATTCAAACAGAAAAACGCCCATGACTTTTGAACGACTGAACCGATTTGCATCAAACATAGCTAAGAATACACTCGATAAAGCCACAATAAAAAAAAACAAATCAATATCAGTGCATCCGTTAATGAGCCATGATGCCACAGACAGATACACAAACACACATGTACACACGTCAAATTTATAACACCCCTTTTTTTTCCGTCGGGATTTAAAAATCGGGATTAACTGAATTAGCAACAAGGATCTACATTTAGTTGAAAATGAATGATAAATAGATTTCAAAAGGCACTATAACTCTTTTTGCCGTTAAACAGCATTGCTGTTTGCCAGATTGGAGATGTGTGACAGCGTAATTGTAGGGCATGAAATATTTCGGTTTTGACTCTGGGATAGCAATACACCTGCGACGTCACTGGCTTCTGGATTGCAGATGCTGCTGCAATCCAGAAGCCAGTGACGTCGCAGGTGGGTTAACTTATTACCCGACTGCCGAAAGAGGGTTATGTTATTCGAGCGTATGTATGTACGAGTATGTTTATCTATTTCTTTGGCACGCTCTACAACCCAAACGGTCTCAACTGTGGAAGTGATATAGGCTATATTTTCTTTTAAATGGCGCGCCCGCTCCTCTAAAAAAGGGCGTGATACAATTTTTTTTCGTTATTATAACAATATGGGTATCAAATGAAAGCTACTACATTCTGTGACTTATGGTATTTAGGGTTGGTGCAAGTGAGTAACTTTTTATTGGTGGAGTAATCCTAATTTGTTGTGTTTGAACTATGGCTTAAAGCGTGTATTTATGGCGTAAGCGGTTAATATAAATTGGAAATGAAAAATATATAGAATACCATAACATCTGGCTCAAAGGATAAACTCAAAGCATTTCATCATTATCACTTGAGCTGAAAGACGTCCATTGCTGGACATGGGCCTCCCCCAAGCCTCGATCGATCGTGTGCGTTTCGCATCCACCGGACTGCCGCAGCCTTGACCAGGTCGTCGCTCCATCTAGAGGAAGGCCTTCCAACGCATCGTCTTCTGGTACGCGGTCGCAACTCCAGAACTTTTCGGCCCCAACGGCCATCCGTTCTGCTAGCAATGTGCCCTGCCCACTGCCACTTAAGTTTGCCAATTCTTCGGACTATGTCAGTAAACTTTGGTTCTTTTGAGGATGTCTTCATTTCTTAAAGCATTTATTTCAATTAAAACTTTTTATTATTGTAAAAGAGTCTGTCAGGAAGCTAATCAGTTTAAATCTATCTTCATTTTACTTGATAAGGCTATCCAGGGAGATAGGAAATTCTCATTGAATGCACCTTATTAGGTTAGTACGAGTATTTAGCTAACTAGCTTTGTCAACAGTCTGAACTACGATCTCCAAGCTCGACATATCAGCCTCCCGTATATTTGAAGGCGTCTGCGTAGTATCTCCGTCAGTTTATGTGCGTGCTATAAGCCACAGACTACACAGCCGAGGCTCGTCCGTAACGAAGCGTAAAGCCAGTGGCACATGCTCGGTGAGGACGACTCTCTACCCGTGTTCGTAAGTAAAGCCAGTGCCACACGCTCGGTGAGGACGAATCTCTCACCGTGTTCAGTCGCATTGGGTCGTTAATTATACCTGTTTTTGTTTACTTAACTAGTTTTTTATTTTCAGAACGCTATAAGTTCTGACCAAGTCGTTCTAATGGGAGGTATTAAATGTACTGCTAATGTGGAATGAAAGCCATAAATTGTGAGTTTGGCTTACCATTGGATACCTAAGGATGAACGGCCCCGCCGAGGCTGGCCCAGAAAGAGGACGCGAGACGACCTAGACGCCAACTGCAGGGACTGGTCCAAGGCGGCTCAGGACAAGAATACTTGGAAGTATTTGGGGGAGTCCTTTGCCCAGCAGTGGGACAGTATAGGCCAAAATATAAAAAAATTGCGTACCTAGATACTTTTTAGCCAATTGCCAAAGGAGGGTAATGTGTTTACCAATCTATGTATGTATGTTTGTTCCTATGTGGCGTTCTAGATCTCAAACGCGTTGGCCGATTTTGATGATTCTTTCGTCAATCGATTTTTTGTTTACTTAACTAGTTTTTTTTTCAGAACGCTATAAGTTCTGACCAAGTCGTTCTAATGGGACGTAATAAATGCACTGCTAATGTGGAATGAATGCCATAAATTGTAAGTTTGGCTTACCATTGGATACCTAAGGATGAACGGCGCCGCGGAGGCTTGCCCAGAAAGAGGTCGCGAGATGACTTAGACGCCCACTGCAGGGGCTGGTCCGAGGCGGCCCAGGGCAATAATACTTGGAAGTATTTGGGGGAGTCCTTTGCCCAGCAGTGGGACAGTATAGGCCAAAATATAAAAAATTGCGTACCTAGATACTTTTTACCCGACTGCCGAAGGAGGGTAATGTGTTTACCAGTCTATGTATGTATGTTTGTTTCTATGTGGCGTTCTAGAGCTCAAACGCGTTGGCCGATTTTAATGATTCTTTCGTCAATCGATTCGTCTTAACCCTGCGAGTGTCACTGGCTACAATAAAATTGGAAAAGAAAAATATGGCGGATTTTGTGCGAAATTTTGTGGGGGAAACAATTTTGTTTTTCTTCCAAACCCATCGTGTGGGGTATCAAAATAAAGGATTTTAAGAGGTGATTTCAAAAATTTATTACACTTATATGTTTAAATGTACCTAATTCAAAAAAAATGTAACTAAAAAGTTGTAAATAAAAAAAGTTAATTAAAAAAACCCGACTGCTTAAAAAGCGAACTAAAAAGACATAAACAAGAAAAAAATCATACTGTGCAGTCGGAGGATACATATTCGCGAGCTGGCTGACCAAAACCAAATGTATCCTCCGACTGCACAGCATGATTTTCTTCTTGTTTACGTCTTTTTAGTTTGTTTTTAAGCAGCCCGGATTTTTTTTATTTTTATTAATTAAGAATAATTACAGGTTAGACTGCGTGTTATAGGTATTTAAAATTAATAAACTTTTGCGGTATATCAAAATGCAGTATCTTTTAAAAGTAAAATGATGTCACTTGGAATTTATCATAGAAAATGTTTAAATGTTTGTTGGCTTCTAACATGGAATAATGAACTTTAAAGTTTTCGTGTTGCGGAACCCTTAGTGTGTGAGTCCCTTTAGCTGGTGTTCAATTATTAAGATAATCTTTATTATCAAAAATCTTTCGTAGGTACCACTTTTTTGCGTTATGGACACTGACTTCCAAAAATAAAGTTATTTTTCACTTTGTAGTTTTTTATTTAGAAATCAGTAGTATTTTTTTGCAAAAAAGTTTTTTTATTTTTCACTTTTTAGTTGTACATAGGCAAGTTGTTTAGTAAGGTGCCTATAACGCCAGAATAGATTGCCGGAAAATCATGAAACTTTAACATAATCGGCGAAATGACAGATCTGCGTACCCCTTAAGAGCGTATTGGCGTGATGTTATGTTATGAAATGGTATAAACAATAAACAGACACGCGATTGCTGTAATCCCGAGAGATTTTCCGTTATTTATTGAAGAGTACTGTTGTATATCTTCGAAGTTTTTCAACAGATTTTCACCAAATTTATATGGGACCAATTTCGGAACATACTTTTTCAAACAAAAAGAATTTTCAAAATCGGTCCACAATTGACGGAGATATCGGTGAATATAAACAAAAAAAAAAGAAACAAACAAAGTCGAACATAGAACCTCCTCCTTTTCGGAAAGTCGGTTAAAAGTAACTATCGTGACTTTCACTTAGGAATTAAACTATGGAAACTAAAGATCCAATATAAGCACGATAATTAGGAATTACTTAGAGAAATTATTGCACCTATCCAATTAATCAGATCAAACCAGTCGCTTTACCTAAACCCACAAAAGCCTGTCAACTCCCGTCAACTGGCAATATGAACCGGCAAAATTCATGGTTGTCAGGCTCGGAAACCATGAAAAGCATTAAAAGGGAATGTCACAAGTTTTAATTTTTTAATTTTTATTGGCAAGCAAATCTTTATCTATGGTAGTTCTATTCTCAATCACTAACTTTTTTTTAAAGTAAACATAAGGCGCCAAAAAGACGTTTTTGTTTATGGCCGAAACGAAAAGAACCGGGAATGTCCATGATATACCGGTACATACCGGTAAAGAAGAAGGATAAAAATTACATACTTCTAAGCTTTTAACTGCAGCACATGTGTGAGTACTATGTACCCAACTGTAAATCTACCATTTACTGTACCTATGCGGCGTTCGTTGACTTGTGTGTGCCCTGGCCGTTGAATGTGTCATGCTCTCTCAAATGTCTCTCTGATGGTGGCGCGTTTGTTGGATCATTCGGTTCCCTTCATGATGGTTGAGCTGGGTGGTGCCAATTCATGCGTCATGTTCGTGAACGGACGCCGTCAGTTGGGATTGGTCATAACTTGACTGCTTCGGATGTTAATGTTTTTCTAGTATCTATTATATAACTGCACAGTACATGTGTGAGTACTTCTAATACTTTATGTCTGTAGGTGGTATGGTGGTGTGTAGTGCTATTCTGGGTGCATTGTCCTCACATATATGAACTAATAACTATATATGTACCTATGTTCCTAAATATTGTAAAAAAACAATATTTTTTTAAAAGAGTAAGTATGGAGTTTCTTGTGCATTCTTCTCCATAACATGCTACTTTCCGAATGCACGGTAGAATCATTTTTATGTACGTTCAAAAGTGCCGCTTGGTGGCCTAGTTGAAATAAAATATCTTTGTCTTTGTCTGCGTTTTTCTCTAAATCTATGAATTAGGACATGCCCTGTTTTTGGCCCGTACCCTTTATTTGGTCCTACGCTATCTCCTATCGGACTAAGAGAATATAGGAACAGTGAATGCACCTGTATTTGCATACGCACTTGTGGACTATTATAATCTCCGTTCCCAAGTTAGGTCGGAATGATCATATAATTATACTTATCTAATTATCTAAGACTTAAGGCGCAGATACCCCTCAGTAGCTGATTTTATAATGATCACGTCGAAACGGCTAGTCGTAATTTTTTGGAAAAAAAACTTTTTGAGTTTTATTCGTTTATCATGGTGTAGTTAATTTATAAAGTTATGTGTAACAAAAAAAAATGTCAATCGCACCAAAACCGCCGGGCGTATTTTAATTAAAATTTCACCATCTTAAATTTAATTACACAACACACACAGGAGACAACACACACACTATACAGGAGAAATTTCTATTAAAAGAAATAAAAGTAAGAAAAGAGAAAGAAAGAAGAATATTCTACATTTTGATCTAAGACTTTTTTTTAATCTTAAAATAATATAGAAAGTACAAAAAGCTGATGAGTTTTGGGTCGCGTGGGAGTGAAACTAGTGCACGTTTTGTTCTCTCAAGATCGTTGGCGACTGTCGCCTTCTTAAGTAAGCAGACCTAGCCACAACGCTTAGCTAAACCCACAAAAGCCTGTCAAATCTAGTCACCTCCGGTGCGGTCCAATCCATGGCCGTCGGCCTCAGTCCATCAGACGTATCCTTAGTCCTTACGTATGCCGTTTCTCTTTGAGCTCTGCTCCATTAGGTAAGTAGTAGTGATACAGTGTGTTCCCTGTAAGCGGTGGTAAGCAGTTAGATCTCTATGCTGACGGACGCACTCACGCTCGAATCACTTAATAATTCATGGGTATAGAGTAGTGTGGGGTAGATGCTGCAATGTAGGTAAATTTGAAAGAAAGAAAGAAAACATTTATTGCCACTAAGAAATATTACAGTGTAAACAAAACACAAGATAGTTTAAAAGCACATTATTTCCATTACGTGTGGTGTTCATTCCACATGTTTTAGTTTACTTACGTTTTATAATATATTTTACAAATTTCATCACCGTTACTTTTGAAATTGTATCATCTCACGTTTTCCATTTTTTATGTATGCTTTACATTGGTATAAACCTGAAAATCATAAGATTTGTTGATTCATCCAAAACTATTATATTATTTTTAACTCTTGACATTTTTACCTGACATGACATTGTCATTATTTTATTTTCTTAAACCATAGACATAAGATACCATTCTCTATAGCTTATTAAGCTCGTTGTACATTATATTTTCATTATAAGGGCAGCGGCAGACTGCGCCTCTGTAAACCGTTTTTATTCGTTCATGATTTCTTAATTCATATTTGAATTTAAAATTGAGAAGACATATCGGAACGAAGAAAAACGGGTGTCACTTTTTTAGTCTTGAATCTGCTCTGAACTCTGAAAGTCGTTTGACTACTTAGTACTACGTGTTGTACTATTGAATCTGAAAATCTCTTTAAAACTATTATATATAAGGCCTGTGAATCTACCAATTCTGTGAAAAACAATAAATATAATTTATTGAGTGTTGAATTTAAATGTGTGCATTTTACTGGTTCATAAACTACGTCGGTCACCGCTTCATAGTAAAGGGCTTGATTGATCGGCATATTAAGCCACAGCCCGACCTCCACACTTCTATCTGCCAGTGCCAGCCTATTCTACTGCCTAACTGACTGCCTGACTATTAGTTCAGCAGCCTTGACCATCTAACTGTGAGCCAGCCCATTCGTCCTGCTGGCTACCCTACTGCCTATCTAAGCGATACATCTGCGAGCTCATCTGCCTACCTCGGGTATTCCACGCCTTCTTGTCCGTCCAGCTGCCTAGCCTGCCTGCCTGCCTGCTAAGAAGTTTCTGCCCACGTCGTGTCAAGCCGGATCTTTCTAGCTGCCCACGTCGTGCGAAGCCGGACCTTAATTTGTTATTTATATCCTTTCATTAGTTTTAATTTATAATTACCTTTAATTTTATTAACGTGGCTTACGTATAGTTCATTTGAACTATACGTAACGCTACAGTTTGGCGCCCAACTTTTCTAGAACTCACCCCATCACCCACAATCTTCTTTTTTTTACTACACCTTTTTTTTTTTTTAACGTGGGCTCGATTTTCTTAAAATTCAAAAATATTACTTACACAAGTACATTGGTTAACTTTTGGTATCTATTTCAGGCCATCAATCACCTCATTCTTCATTTCTTTTGCTAGCACCTATTTTTTTTTTATATCTTCCCTATTTATATACCAAACCTATTCGGCAATTTTTTTTTATTCCCCTATTTATATTCTTCCCTCTTGTAAATATGTCCCTCCCCCTCCTCCCCTCCAAGTTCGAGTCCCTCTTTGACTTGAGTTCCCTCCCCCTCCTCTCCCTCCTAGACTTGAGTCCCTTTTGACTTGAGTTCCCTCCCCCTCCTCCCCCTCCTAGACTTGAGTCCCTCTTTAACTTGAGTTCCCTCCCCCTCCTCCCCTCCTAGACTTGAGTCCCTCTTTAACTTGAGTTCCCTCCCCCTCCTCCCCCTCCTAGACTTAAAAGCCCTCCTAGATTTTATTATTTTATTACTAACACATCTTTTATCTTATTCTTAAACTTCTTCTCACTTGTATCTTAATAAAGATGAGGTGTTTTAGAGCGGTGTGCACAACTCCGAAAGCCTTATGTGCAAAGAGCGGTCCCGTAACTCTTTAAAAATAAGCCAAATGCGTGGGCTCTCTTAAATATTTTCTTTTCTTCGGGTTTTCAAACAGGTGCGGGTAACGACACCTATAAAAAATAAATAAGCCTTCGTTATCTAATTAAATATTTCCTTGTGGAGTATGCGTCATTGAATGTGAACCTTATCCCCTACGTGTGATTGAATGAGAGTGTTTGACGAAAGCATGAAAGATGTTGTGTGAAAGACAAGGTTAATATTTCAACCTTCAAAATTTTCCTTAAGTTTGAAAATTTTTCTGGGGTTTCGGGGAAATGTGGTGTTCATTCCACATGTTTTAGTTTACTTACGTTTTATAATATATTTTACAAATTTCATCACCGTTACTTTTGAAATTGTATCATCTCACGTTTTCCATTTTTTATGTATGCTTTACATTGGTATAAACCTGAAAATCATAAGATTTGTTGATTCATCCAAAACTATTATATTATTTTTAACTCTTGACATTTTTACCTGACATGACATTGTCATTATTTTATTTTCTTAAACCATAGACATAAGATACCATTCTCTATAGCTTATTAAGCTCGTTGTACATTATATTTTCATTATAAGGGCAGCGGCAGACTGCGCCTCTGTAAACCGTTTTTATTCGTTCATGATTTCTTAATTCATATTTGAATTTAAAATTGAGAAGACATATCGGAACGAAGAAAAACGGGTGTCACTTTTTTAGTCTTGAATCTGCTCTGAACTCTGAAAGTCGTTTGACTACTTAGTACTACGTGTTGTACTATTGAATCTGAAAATCTCTTTAAAACTATTATATATAAGGCCTGTGAATCTACCAATTCTGTGAAAAACAATAAATATAATTTATTGAGTGTTGAATTTAAATGTGTGCATTTTACTGGTTCATAAACTACGTCGGTCACCGCTTCATAGTAAAGGGCTTGATTGATCGGCATATTAAGCCACAGCCCGACCTCCACACTTCTATCTGCCAGTGCCAGCCTATTCTACTGCCTAACTGACTGCCTGACTATTAGTTCAGCAGCCTTGACCATCTAACTGTGAGCCAGCCCATTCGTCCTGCTGGCTACCCTACTGCCTATCTAAGCGATACATCTGCGAGCTCATCTGCCTACCTCGGGTATTCCACGCCTTCTTGTCCGTCCAGCTGCCTAGCCTGCCTGCCTGCCTGCTAAGAAGTTTCTGCCCACGTCGTGTCAAGCCGGATCTTTCTAGCTGCCCACGTCGTGCGAAGCCGGACCTTAATTTGTTATTTATATCCTTTCATTAGTTTTAATTTATAATTACCTTTAATTTTATTAACGTGGCTTACGTATAGTTCATTTGAACTATACGTAACGCTACATACGGCAAAAGGAGCGGGCTCAGCTGATGCTGACCAGTGTGCAGCATGGATACTACGCTGGCCAACGCTGATTTGTAGCCCACCCCCTTTCTTACAGCACTTATCATAATAAATCACTTAATAAATACCCAGACCCACCCTAAATAAATACTAAATTATTCATACCCACAATTTTAACAACATATACAACAACTATTACATCAATTAAATTCCAATTCATTAAAAAACAAAAAAAAATGTAGTTATTATTAGTTTAGAAAAATTTTAAGATGTTTTGAAAAAATACCAACCTTGTTTGATGCAAATTCGGAGACACACTAATTTAACATTAACCTCAGTTTGTGGAACGAAAATTTTCGAAAAATTAATCACATCTAAGTCACATCATGTTTGCGATACCATAAACTGAAAATTTGTGTCTCATAATATAGATACAGTTACATCATTATTGTTTGGCATTCATATTTGCTTTCGAGCAGACAAATAATCTAGCCTTGAAAGGAACCAAGAACTTATCGTCCCCGAAAAAAATGCGTTTTTATAATAACTACTAATAATATTTCATTATGAGTTATCTCGGATCGCATTAGTTATCAATTTGGGTTTTAACCTTTTTCAGACCAAATGACAAAACCAGATCACATATACATCACAAACACTATATATATTTTTATTAATGATAGGCTCGCGTTTCACTTAATAGTAAGCAATAATGTGATCGATGGTGAATTAAGCTTGCTTAGAAGTAACCAATTCACTCTTTACTTAAAGACCTCCAGATTGTAGCATAAATTAATCCCAAACACCACAACTCATCAACACCACGTTACATTCTTAGCAAGCTTGCTATCAACATGTGTCACCCCCTTTCAAACGCATTCCTGCACTCTCTGTCCTCGCCTACTCTGTGCCCCTACTAATGAGTACAGTTAATGAACAAACATCAAGACAGTCGGCACAAACAGAGTCGCTAATAAATGGGGTTGTATTATTAATTCACGTGATGACTGTACTTACTTAAAGTCGCATCGTTTGAAGTTCGAAGTCGATTTTAATGAACGCCAGTGTTCGAATAATTGAGAAGCTTTGGAGATATTGATAGTGAAATAATTAAGCCGTTTGTTTGTCTCGGAACTGGAGGGATTTTTGATGCTTCATTTGACAAAATCTTCATTTGTTATTTCATGCTGTTAACATTTATGGAATGCTTACTTCATATTTCACGCTCTAAAATTCGCTTATAATCAATGTAGTTAATGTCTAACAATAATTCGTTGATTTCCAGAGGTAGTCAGAGTAGCTGGTAAAAGAAGGTACATGATATATAGCCGCAGCTTGTATGGCGCTGTAGGTCAAAGTCCTTTTCTCAAGCAACAAAGGAATACCTCGTATTGACCACGATAACCGCGTATTTTTTTATTACATAGGTACCACTATTGATTTGCATCATCTGTTTTACAAGCTTTTATTTAACTTGCAACGTATGCAAGTATGTATGTAAGTGTGTTCGGGTTTTAAAGCAGTTATCCTCCACCGATTAAGATGAAATTTTGCATAAACGTTTAGTTTGGATGACAATGCATGGTTAGCTAAGTGGCGTCATTCTAAATCCAATATGGCGGACTGCCTAAGATGGTGGACTAGTTATTTTTTGTGCACTGTCATCACTTATCAAGTTAAAGGTTTTGCTGAGAAGAATACGACAAAAGGTTGTTTAAAAAAAAAGTTACTAAAGAATTTTTTCAGTATACAGACGTATAATATAACACCTAGCCATAGAAAAAAACTCATAAAACAAACTCATTCATAAAATAAACAAAAACCTCACCTTTAAATTCCTAAAACAGGCCATATTTCCCACAAGAAAATACATAGAAAAACCAAATCGAAAGATTACCATAATCGCGTCATTTCTAAGCTCGAAATATTCTCGATGTTGCTCCGAGGCCCCTTAGCTTGTAAATCTCGAGCACTTAACTCAAAAACTAATATAAGTTGTTCGCCCTTAGGGGTTATTGGCAAAAAATAAAACTTCCCTCTAACTATATTCTGTTGACGTAAAAATGGGTATCGGGTGCCCTGAGTTTAGGTACTTTCGTGTATTTTCTCTTTTAGATCTTGTTCCGTGCCTCGGAAAGGACGCTAAGTCGTTGGTCCCGGCTTTTATTTGAATACTAGCTGTTGCCCGCGACTTCGTCCGCGTGGTTAAGAAAATATAAAGTTTAATGATGTTTAACGCAAACTATTTTTATATTTCAGTCAACAGAAAATGCCTATCATACTAAGCATCATTTTTTAAAGCACGAATTAGAAAAAAATATATAGAGTATCACAAAATTCTTTCTTAGCTTATACCACTCATAAACTCTAGACTTGCTAAATTTCAGACTTTAGATTCCTATTCAGGCTCATTTTCAGATGATCCTCTTTTGGTTTCAATAATAAATTACATAATTGTATAAAAAATAACATATTATTTAAATTAAATTCAGTTTCGAAATTAGGGGTGTCAATTTCGAAATAAATAAACATGCAAATATGGTCCGAAATTTCGAAACTATGAAATTTTGAAATGCATGCCCTACCTTAGACCCCTAAATCCGGCCCTGTCACGAAATCCGTTCTTTGCGGGCGTTTCCTAACTATGAACTACCTCCATGCCAAATTTCAAGTTTGTAGCACAAAAAATGAAGCACTGTCATATAAACTTGCGAGAGCCCTTTGACCTCCTTTATCCGGCCCTATAAAAAAACTATAAACTACCTCCCTGCCAAATTTCATCTTTATACGTCAAGCAGTTTTCTATATTTCGTGATAGGTGAATGAGTGACCGAATCGCTTTTATATAGATATAAATAAGATTCATCAAAAAAACTTTAACACCCTCTAAATCGGATTTTGGGGGTAGGTTCGAAAAACTTATAATGACAACCTTTATTGTTTACTTAGGTTGATATTTGTGTCAAGTTTCAAGTTTATTAACCTAAGAAGTAAGATTCATCAAAAAAAAAAGCGACTTTTGGGGGTATTTTTGAAAAACTAATAATTGCAACCTTTTGTTGCTTACTTAGTTGGGTATTTATGCCAAGTTTCAAGGTTGTAAAATATGCACATTTATCAATATTAATAGTTGACTCGCCAACGCACCACCGCACAGGCCGACAGTCCGATAACGACTGATCGCCCCACCCCACCACTCGGACCGGTATTTATAACCGAGCAGCGTGTGCGCACGAGGCAGCTTTACAATACTGTTATCGGCTTGTAGCGCGATCTATTGATATCTACATACACTACATCCCTTCCTTGTTTTAAACAGTTGGATGTAACCAGAATTATTAATAAGACATTAAGCATATTCTGATTTTTATTATTGGCATCTCTGGCATAACAAAATGACAGCACAATAATTTAAAAATCATTTACTGGTTTAATTTAGTGTTTCCTTTTACCCTTCCTCTTCTTCTATTCCATTTTCTGATTCCCATCTCGGGCCTACTGATGAAGGTTCCCCCTCTCCATCCAATTTCTCTAACGTTAGTTGAGAATTCATGGTATTAATTAGTTACCTGTAACCAATACACGAATCGTCTCGCGCGCAAGCCCTACGACTTTGACCCTCTCGAACAAGCCGGCCTCCGAACAGGCTCCAGCACCGTAAGCCAACCTGCCTTTCCGTTCAGCGTCTGTGGACCACATGAAAGTCCTCAACTTGATCGAGACTTGGGCTGCACTGCAGTCCCTCCAACGGCGCCAAATCGACCACCGGTGCATCGAGGTAACGAAGCGTGGGCACAAAAACACCACTACGCTAGTCCGGCCTTGCGACCTGGCTCCGGAATCCATCCCTCCGCAGCGAGGTGTGGGACAGGGAGACGCCACCTCTGAAACCGTCCACCGCTGCACTGGAGGACGCCTTCAAGGCTCCGTTCCGGAGAGGGCCAGGCATCGACGTCAACGGCGAGCACATCACTCACCTTCGGTTCGCCGATGATATAGCTGTCATGGCTGAGACCATGGAGGTCCCCAGTACAACGCTCGATTACCTCAGTAGAGCTTCCGAAAGAGTGGGTCCAAAAATTTATATGGATAAACCAATGTGATGTTAGACGCCCATGTCGCGCCCACTCCCGTCAAGATCGGAGACTACACATCCGCAGCGGTGGACAAACATGCCTACCTGGGACTTATAGTCCAGCTAGACAGGTCCAACCTCAAGAGAAGTCAAACGTCGAATCTCACTCGGCCAGGCAGTGTCCGGGAAGCTGCGCGGCATCCTCTCGTCCAGGTTGGACGGGGACAGCCACGCTTTCTTTTGCCCTGGGGATTCCAATCCAGCGCTTGCTTCGGTATGTGATTAGAATCCCTTCGCAGCTTGTGGCCAATCAAACTCCAATTGCGACGCTTGATCTGGCGGTCGATCGGGCTCTCGTGGCATTGCTCCAACAGCTCTACGTTGGTGATGGTCTCGGGCCAGTAAATGAAGAGTATGTGACAAAGACAGCGGTTTACGACGACTTGGATCTGGCTAGAGATGTCTTTTGTGACCTTCCACGTTTCGCACCCGTAAAGCAGCACGGATTTGAGTTGAGAAGATTCGAGTTTAATCCTTCGGGTCAATTTCCGCGATTGCCAAACAGGTCTCAGCTGCGCGAAGGTAGCTGATCGTGCTTTAGTGATCCTTGATGCGATGTCCTCATCACTACCTCCAGTTTCTGACACGACGCTCCCGAGGTAAGTGAATTTCTGGACGCGTTCCTCTGCCTCTGTGCCAATCAGCAACGGTGAAGTATTCTTCACACCAGATCTCATTTCTTGAGTCTTCCGGGTGAACAGTATGTACTTAAAAAGTACCATTACTGCTGACATCTTTTTTTTATTTTTATAACTGTCAATTTAATGACCAGTAGGCATAATCTACTGTTATTTCTATCATTCTCTGATGACTGTCAATTTAATGACCAGTAGTTATAATCTACTGCTATTTCTGTCATTCTCTGATGACTGTCAATTTAATGACCAGTAGTTATAATCTACTGCTATTTCTGTCATTCTCTGATGACTGTCAATTTAATGACCAGTAGGTATAATCTACTGCTATTACTGTCATTCTCTGATGACTGTAAATTTAATGACCAGTAGTTATAATCTACTGCCTGTCAATTTAATGACCAGTAGATATATTCTACTGCCTGTCAATTTAATTACCAGTAGGTATATTCTACTGGCTGTCAATTTAATGACCAGTAGGTATATTCTACTGCATTTGTGTGCTCTTTGATTTATTAATTTAGAACTAATCATGTAGCACAAATCAAATAACTAATCATGAGGTCAAGGGTTCGACTCCCAGGTCGAGCAGTGTCACTCGGTTTCTCCATCAGGAACCTCTCAATAATACACCATAAGCGTGTTGTTATGTTATGCCAGTGTTTGCCACCTAGGCTCACAGTTGCCACAATGGCCAACTAGGCTACTCTTAACCAAACTTGATTATTGGGTTCGTGAAAATAGGGAAATTTTAGAATTCTAGCTTTATTCCAACCAAATCTTAAGTTTGAACTAACTTTAACCACAATCGTACTAAATAAACTTTAAAACTCTACTGCAGTAAAACTGCCAAGCCAACAGGCACCCTCGAGTATTTCGAGTAAAGCCTCTAACGCCTCGGCTCTCTAGCCGACCAGCAATCGCATTGCCCTCACACAACGGTCTATCTAGACCCAGACCTCCGACAGAGCTAAACGCAATATTGCGCACCTACGGACTACTTGTGTTGCCTCAAAATATACCGATTTACGGCCACGATTACGCTTCACCTCTGGTACGGTCGAACACACTACGGCCGATAGACTGAATTACCTAACCTTCTACAGCTTGCTCATCAATCATTATTATCGAAATCAACATCGACTGGAACGTGAGTACCCACTATCATCTTCCTAAACCTATCGTGTGTATACTTCTAAGTTCTAAGCGTACCTATTTAAAGCTTTCAGTGTATAACGATCACCGATAGCGAAAGGTTCCTCTAAGCCTTAGTAGTAATTGATCAGAACCCGTATCAGCTTAGATAATATACGACGCTCATGGCACGACGAAAAGGTTATTAACGTAATGATAAGTTTTTCAAAAAAACTTTAACACCCCCTAAATCGACTTTTGGGGGTAGTTTCGAAAAACTAATAATGACAACCTTTATTATTTATTTATTTTAGTATTTGTGTAATGTTTCAAGTTCAGTTACCCATGAAATAAGATTCTGCCATACAAATTTCAACACCCCCTAAATCGACTTGAGGGGGTAGTTTCAAAAAACTAATAATGTCAATCTTTATCATGTACTTAGATTACTATTTGGGCCAAGTTTCAAAAATATTTGCCGAAGGAATTAGATTTTTCATACAAACTTTGCCCCCCTTTTTAACCCCCATAAGTGTAGAATTTCGGAAAATCCTTTCTTATCGGATGCCTACATCATACAAAGAATACACCTTTCAAGTTTCAGGTCTCTACGTTCAGCGGTTTGGGCTGTGCGTTGATCCGTCAGTCAGTCATTCAGGACAAAGCATTTTATATATATAGATTTTTGACAATCGTTACGTTAACCTACCAATATGTACTGGTGGCGTGGTGGATTATACCTGCCTAGCCTACTCACTCTCTATGAAAAGAGGCCTGATTCCCAGCAGTGGCAACATCAAAAAGCTGATGATGACGGTCATAAGAAGCGAGAAAATCTGACACTAATCTTGCAAAGAAGTACTGTGTTACCCAGTAACTGGGATATGGAGGTCAGATAAGCAGTCAGTCCATGTAAAATACTGGATTCAGATGCATCCAGGGACTAGTGGGGTGCGGACGCGGTGGTGGGAGCGATATAGGTGGTCACATTGCATGGCGAGTTATTGTAGTGGACAGTTGAAGCTAGACGTGTATCCTCAGAGTTCACTGTTATGTCATGTTGCGCTATGCTCTTCAGTATGGACATAACGGCTGTTTCATAAGCTGGATACTATGCCGCCAAATACGAACTAATGAACATACAAAATCCTGCAACACACAATCAGTTTTCAGTGCGATTAGAATATATACAACAGTTTTGCGGATCGGAAAAGACCTCGGGTAGTTTTGCGGACCAGACACAACACCCGATTGGTCGGAGGATCCTCCCTCCTCGATGGGGGAAGCGGAACTTTACACCCAGTTCCCGCATACCTCCATAACTTCAGTATGGATGCAAATGGCTTTCGTTTATGGTTGTTACTTCGCAACCGCTTTAGCAATAGCGCAATCTCCTCACCCTGGTCGAGGCTTTAAGGAAGTATTTAATGAGGTCAAGGTTACTTTCTATGGTGTGTTACTTGTAAGGTCTCTAGGTAATTGGTTAAAGCTTTTAGTAAATTAGGTGCCTTATTGACAGTTTGAGCTATGCGTTATGCGTTTCGGAAGTGTATTGGAGTGGAACCTTTTCGTGATAATGAGTGAACAAAATTATTAAAGGAATTTTCACAAAGTTCATTTTTGCTCTACGAGTACTTTTATAAAGGATTTGGTCACTAAGAAAATGCTACCCTCATATCCAAGGGTTCATCCATACTAATATATAATACTAGCTGTGCCCGCTGCTTCGCTCCCGTTAACTGCCTATCCTACCCTACTTACCTACCTACCTGTACCTACCCTGCTTACCGAGACTGACCGACTGACTGACTGAGGTTTACTTTCCTTTCTACCTACCTAGATCGAAAGTTCGCTACACAGAATACTATTTACTCTTCTTCTCTTCCTAATTTTTACTTTATCCAAAAAAAATGAAGACACTTTTGCTGCGCGCCATCTTGTAGCACTGCAGAACACCACACCGAAACGAAAACATAAAAAAAACTTATTTCAAAAAATTACTACCGACTTCCAAATAAAAACACTACAAGTAAAAATTAACTTTTTTTTCTTTATGGACACCGATTATTTGGAAGTATTCGGTAACTAGTATTGAACGAAAAAAAAAATTTTTATTTTTCAAAATATTTCTGTCTGTCTGTCTATTACCTTTTCACGCCTAAACCACTGAACGGATTAAAATTAAATTTGGCAAGGAGATAGATGTCATCCTGGGGAAGGACATAGATTAATTTACGTCAAAAATGTAGGTAGGGTAGGATAGGTAGAGTAAGAAAGGTGAGGTAGGATAGGTAGGGTAGGATAGGTAGGGTAGGATAAGTAGAGTAGGATAGGTAGGGTAGGATAAGAAGAGTAGGTTAGTAGGTAGGATAGGATAGGTAGGGTAGTATAGGATAGGTAGGGTAGTATAGGGTAGGTCTCGTTTATATAAACTTTTTTTTTTAGTTTCTTAGGATCCGTGGAGTTTCTTGCCGGTTATTCTCCATAGGAAACGACCAACCCGAACCGTGCACTTTTTTTCGACTTTTTATAAGTGCCCATGTAGGCCTATGTGAAATAAAAAACATTTGATTTTGATTTTTAATTTTTTGTAGGGTAGGATAGGTAGGGTAGGATAGGTAGGGTAGGATAGGTAGGGTAGGATAGGTAGGGTAGGATGGGTAGGGTAGGATAGGTAGGGTAGGATAGGCAGGGTAGGATAGGTAGGGTAGGATAGGTAGGTTAGGATAGTTAGAGTAGCGCTGGCTCGGGAGGAGGCACGGCTCCCTGTCGTATCGGGTGACGCAGGTGCTCTCGGGGCATGGTTGCTTCGGGAAGTACCTGTGTCGCATAAACAGGGAGCCGGACGCCCGGTGTCACCACTGCGTCGACTGCCGGGAGGACACGGCGCGGCATACGCTGGCAGAGTGTGCCGCTTGGGAGGAGCCACGCCGTGCCCTCATCTCTGAAGTTGGCAGTGATCTGTCGCTGCCGGCCGTAGTCGAGTCTATGGTCGGCAGCGAGGAGTCCTGGGACGCGGTGGTATCCTTCTGCGAAACAGTCGTATCGCAGAAGGAGGCTGCGGAGAGGGAGAGGGAGATTTCATCTTCTAACCCGATCCGCAGCAGACGCGCCGGGCGTCGGCGGAGGGCGGACAACGCCCTCTTCCAGCCCCCCTAAATGGGTCCAGGAGCGACGGACTCGGGGACGTCCGTCGCCCCCCACACATCAGGACCCGAGGTGGTGGCGCGTAGTGTTCCACGCGCGCCCCTCTTAGACGTCGCGGGGGGAGTCCAACACCTCACTCCCCCCCCAACCCGAGGTCGTGGCCCGCAGAGGTGGGCCGGCACTAGCCGGGGGTTGCGGAAGTATCGCTGTTCCCGCGACACCCAGCGTAGGTGTGGGATGGAACACCGGGGTGGTTTTTAGTCAGTACGAGTCTGACAGACCCCTCCGCCCTCCCCAGGGCGGAGAACATCCAATGAGGATTTTCCACACCGAAAAAAAAAAAAAAAAAAAAAAAAAAAAGGGTAGGTCGAGTAGGTACGGTTGGTAGGGTAGGTAGGTAGCCAGCGAGCGAAGCCGAGGGGGACAGCTGGTAAACAATAATTGTTTTGTTGATTTATCAGAAAAAAATTGTTCGAAACTATTTTTTAAATTTCTCGCAATCAATCATAAACCATGGTCACCCTAAAACAAATTCCCGCATATTGAAAAGTTGTTATAATGCCTTTTGGATAAATTGATAAACCGCTCAAGATAGATGATAAGATCGTAAGGACTCGCACACACCAGCAGTTTCAGACAAAACTGGTTCATCACATTCTATATATTCACATCTTGGAGTTGTCATGCATATGTAGTACTTACTGTTTATATTAGGTAGAAATTCGCAAGAAAAAGCCGGTTGGTGGTCTCAGTGTCGTCACAAAATACTTCTTTTTCGTCTTTTTGTGTGAGCCATGTGGCCACCTCTGGTGCCAACCACCATATAGAGCAAACGTAACGTGGACACGACAATCGCGTCGTCAGTCGATCCTTGTGTCAACTAACCATCCAATTGCGCGCTCGTAACGGTGCTTAACGTTCCCCGTGTTCCGCTTGGCAACCAAAGAGACCTAAAAATTACTTTTGCGCATTAACGATTATTTCCAAGTTACGTGCCGGCAATTATAAGAAATCATACTTTATGATGATTCAAGCTGCTTTATTGAATTACATACATATACATCGCAGTCACGTCACCGTCATGTTGCAATCAGTCACGTCAATATTTAATTTCGAAGAAGACAGAGGTTATCTGCACCACAAGTCAGTCACGCACGTCACGACCGGCGCAGCAGCGGTGACGTGACCGATGTGTCTTTTTGAACATTTAATGCTTTTCATACGGGTTTTTGATCGCAGTTAGTAGACATGACCGCCGATGCTGCTATGTTATCCCTCACTACCTTTAATTTTCTGCAAGTCTCCCAAGAGAATTCAGGCAACGACATACTTATTCTCCGCCAAGTTTCTCATAAATCTATACCAGTTACTTTACATTGTATGCAATTTTCCCTTACATTTTATCAAAGGCACGCAGGTGTTACAAGATACTTGCTTTCAATAGTGCAACATAGTTAGACGTTAGTATTTTACGAGAGATACTAACTAGGACGTGTGAGGGAATTTCGATATCCTTGAGTTGACAAATAGTTTGATATAGATATATCAAGTCATCTTTGCTCGCGGCTCTATGTGTGGGTAAGCATGTGTGGGTGGTTGTTTGCACTGCCGCGTCACTTCTACATAAATTAAATCTGCGTATTTAGAAACGTACGCTCTGCTCACGCACACATGGCGTCGCAGGCAAATATAGATTGAACTATGTATAATAAAGTAGTTTAGAATATGGGAAGTCGGTGTGGGTCGCTAATACATTACACACCGACTTCCCACGGGACAAATTATACACAAAAATCTTTTATTGCTCTTTCTATTAGTAAAGCCGTATAAAATTCGTTGCGTGATTTAGAAGAAGATAGCAGAGAAACAGAAATAACATCGATAGACGCAGACAGCGACTTTGATTTATACTATTTCATAAATTAGGAATTATTAACCTATTGTCCAAACCGAAGAACGAACACGGGGCAGTACACTCACGGCAATTATTTGCGCATGACATTTTTATCCCAACCACTACAAATTCTGAAAGCCGGAACAACAGTAGCATCCACCAGAAAAGCGCCGAGAAAAATAATTATAAATCCCGGATGAAATCGATTCAACTTTCTTGGATCAAGCAAATTTTTATATTTTTTTTTAATATTGTGTAGGCTCGTGCTTGACCGCTATCTCACCTGATGGAAAGCGATAATGTGGTCGTCGGTGAAGCACGCTTGCCTAGAAAAAACACATTCACTCTTGAGTTAAAGACTCCTAGATTGTAACTATCGGGAAACACAGACTCCGGCAGGGAATCTCCTTAGCTGTACGCATAATAAAAGATAAATTAATCTGAAAAGAACAGCGCATAAGTTGGAAAAACATAATTTGCGGTTAGGTATGAATACAACTAGAATCAGGTAGACTAAAGTTTAACAAACTGAACAAGTAAATGGTACGACATGTTGAATTGAGTTTTGAAAATCGTTGCTGAGTTGCCAGCTTGTCGGTTTTTTATCGGTTGCATTTCGGGAAGTGTGAGATGGATTGCATGATCTAATTCCGCCTAGCCCGTTTTATCACCGGACTACAAGACGTACGGCGATGCGCCATCGGTACATGATGGGAATCCCACCCATACGCACTAAACGTTGTGGAAATACTTTAATTATGCGTACAGCTAAGGAGTGGAATTCCCTCCCGGAGTCTGTGTTTCCCGATAGCTACAACCTCGGAGTCTGTCAAGTCAAGAGTGAATAGGTAACTTCTAGGCAAGCGTGTTTCACCGACCACACTGCATCAATTAAATTCATAAAACAATCAATCTGCCAGCCTTTCTCCATCTATGTTGCCACCCATCCACGGTTCAACCACGGGCCAACCACGGCAAATGTTGCTTAACCTTGAGGATCAACCCGTGCGGCTGTTATTATTTTGGCCACGACCTCACAAAACAACACATATTTCTAACCAGATACTGGCTTCTGCCAGCGGCTTCGGCCGCGTGAATGTCGAAAATTATCCCAAGGGAACATATTCTCGAGATAAAAAGTGTGTTTTTTTATGTACTATTTCTGACTATAATCCATATCTGTGCCAAATTTCATACAGACCCGTTCAGCCGTTCTGGCGTGGAGAAGTAACAAACACACTCACAAACTTACGCCTTTATAATATTAGTGTGAATTGTGATAGTGATTGACCTTCATCTGTAAACACAGTACCCTCCCAGACTCAACGTAGTCGGCTAACCTCTTGAGTAAGACAAAACTTTTTCAATTTCCCCGGCAAGCACCATTATACTAAGCTAACAATTCCTGCTGCGTATGATGAGAGCTTCAGAGCCAGGAATGGGAGGAAAAATATTTATGATTTATGGGAATGTTTGTGCGTGGATTATGCTCACAGAGAGGAGGCCTGTGTCCCAGCAGTGGGAACATTAATAGGCTGATAATGTGATGTGATGTGTGATGTGGATTATGCTACCGAAATGTCTTTTACTTTAAAAAAATACTACCGACTTCCAAATAAGAAAACTACAAAGTGAAAAATAACTTTATTTTTGGAAGTCAGTGTCTTTGGTAGGTACCAAATTTTTTGCGTTATGGACACAGACTTCCAAAAATAAAGTTATTTTTCACTTTGTAGTTTTCGTATTTGGAAGTCAGTAGTATTGTTTAGTAAAAAAGTTTTATTTTTTTTCACTTTTTAGTTGTACCTACCTAATAGGCAAGTAGATTAGTAAGGTATATAATGCCAGAATAGATTACCCGAATATCATGAAACTGAACTTAACTGGTGAAATGAGAGTGTACCAAGGTGAACTGTACACATCTGCGTACCCCTTTAGAGCGTGCTGGCGTGATGTTAAGTTATGAAATGGTATAAACAATAAACAAACATGCGATTGCAGTAATTCCGAGAGATTTGCCGTTATTTATTGAAGAGATCTGTGGTATATCTCCGAAATGATCAGATGTTCACCAAATTATAATGGGACCAATTTCGAAACATACTCTTTCAAACACAAAAAGAATTTTCAAAATCGGTCCACAATTTACGGAGATATCGGTGAAAATAAACAAAAAAGCAAAAAAATAAATAAACAAGAAGTCGAACATAGAACCACCTCCTTTTTGGTAAGTCGGTTAAAAACATCTGAAAATGGACTGCGGATGCTTGAATAGTGTTTTCATACTATCATTCTGAATAATTAACTTATCATAAATATCGTAGACGTAACTTTTAACCGCGACTTCGTTCCCGTGGTGTTTCCACAGGAACCGTGCATTGTTAGTCAGCAAACAAGAAGAAGTATATGCTGTGCAGTCGGAGGATAAAATAAGATAAGATGGAACGTTACAAACAACAAGGTGACGTCAAGAGTGAATAGGTGACTTCTAGGCCAGCGTGCTTCACCGTCGACCACATCATCGCTTACGCTCATTATCGCTTAGGTGAGATAGGGTTCAAGCGCGAGCCTATTTCAAACAAAAACAAAAAAAACCGGCCATGTGCGAGTCGGACTCGCACATGAAGGGTTCCGAACCATTATCGCAAAACACTGCAAAAATTCACGTTTGTTATATGAGAGCCCCCATTTATTTATTTTATTTTAATTTAATAATTTTTATTTTTTGAAGTGAATGTACAACTAAACATTCTGTGAATATTTCAAGGGTCTACCTGTTGTCGTTATTAATATCGAGCAAAAAACGGCCAAAAAATCACGTTTGTTGTATGGGAGCCCACCTTAAATATTTATTTTATACAGTTTTTAGTATGTGTTTATTTATATAATAGTAGGGTTCCGTACCCAAAGGGTAAAAACGGGACCCAATTACTAAGACTTCGCGGTCCGTCTGTCTGTCTGTCTGTCTGTCACCAGGCTGTATCTCATGAACCGTGATAGCTAGACGGCTGAAATTTTCACAGATGATGTATTTCTACTGCCGCTATAACAACAAATACTAAAAACATAATAAAATAAATATTTAAGTGGGGCCCCATACAAAAAACGTGATTTTTATGCCGTGTTTTGCGATAATGGTACGGAACCCTACCTTTTTTCTTTTTTTTTGGGTGGGAAATCATCCAATGACTTCTCCCGCTCTGGGTAAGGCGGGAGGGCGTGTCAGACTTTTACTGACTAAAACCCACCCATGTTCCTTCAGTTGCTTGAGCCAGGGCCGCGGTAACTCTTTTTATTTTTTATTTTTTATGGGTTTGCTCTTGACTCTAGCCTAGGTCAGAGGTGACGAAGACAAAGTCGACGATGGAGTAAGCTTACCCAGAAGAAGCCTGTTCACTCTAACTTTGAAGAGATTCGGGTTGTATGCGTTTGGAAACACAGACGCAGGTAGTGAGTTCCACTCTTTTGCTGTGCGCATTATGAAGATTTCAAATTTATCCGCGACCCAGACAGGCATCGGCCCTCGCGGACCCCGTCAGTTTTGCTGACATCTCGTGCGCGAGACTCGCACTTGGCCGGTTTTTTTTGTATGTTCTCCCATTTCTCCTTCAATTGTAGACCGTTTTTAAAAACTCTTTTTTTGTATAGCCTTTGCCGCTCTCCCTATCCAGCGCCTGCCCACACGTTAGTCGGAGCTGCGTTACCACTGGGCCACCACTAGGATATAAAGTAATAATAATAATAATTTCCCTGGCATAAAACATGTTTATGGTATGGGATTGTGTGGTTGTGACGTGGCATATTATTTTTCTGGCTCCAAAACATTCTGTAGGAATGTCTTGAATCAAATACTGTTGCTCGCATGTAATTTTGTTGCGTGATTTCTTTCAAGCTCAAACAGAAGTTTGTTGCGTTTTGGGATCTGTTTTACGTAACTTGTAACGTTCACAAAACCAAGATAAAACGTTTATAAATAAGTACTACGTTCCATATAAACAGGGAGGTGCTGTCTGCCTTAAAGCCGACTGTCTTAGATAGACCATAAAGAGTATTACTTTTTTATTATTTATATTGTTTTACTTAGATATTTGTTTTATATGTTATACACATACATACTGTGACTCACCTTCTGTGTTTATTTATACTATTTTGTTATTATTTATCTTGTTCTATTTTATTTCTTAAGTATCATCCGTTTCCGTGAATGTGTCCGTGGTATCAACAGTGGGCCCTATCAGAATATCAGCGCAGCGTTATTTTCTTTTTAATATCGTTGCACATGCTGAGATAGGAGCCTTTTTGGTCTCGCACGGGGTTATTTTTTATTATTATTTGTGTTTTTCTTATCTCGTGTCTCCTGTGCGGGTCACAAATAAATATTTTTTTCTTTCTTTCTTTTGTAGTACCTATTCAGTATGAACTTTCGGCTTTTTGGAACCCTGAAGAAAATTAACTTAAATATTTAGAACGAAGAAATATTAATATTATTATATTCAGAAGAAATTTTAGCATTGCTTATAGAATTATTTAGCTCAACCTTTTATGATTTAATTTTGTTTGAGAGACAGTAATACCGTGTATTCCGTAACAACTGTTCATAAGGTCAAAGAGATAAAATCTTTTCATCAAAAAGATAGACATTTGTAGACAAAAGAAATATTTTGCCCTGGTAACCAAGACTGATTAACCTTTTTCAGACAACCCTTCTAAACAAACGAACGCCTTATTCCGTTCATAAACCTAGACCCTTAGTATCTCCTCGATCAAGATAAAGTTACAAAAATAATGTTTTTTTTACATACAGGTTGTACTCGTAACAACAAAGTGCGATCATATTTAAAAACCGGCCAAGTGCGAGTCGGACTCGCGCACGAAGGGTTCCGTACCATTATCGCAAAAAAGTTTTAGTATTAGTATTTAGTATTAATTAGTTAGTTAGTTTAGTATAGTTTTAGTATTTGCTGTTATAGCGGCAACAGAAATACATCATCTGTGAAAATTTCAACTGTCTAACTATCACGGTTCATGAGATACAGCCTGGTGACAGACAGACAGACAGACGGACCGCGAAGTCTCAGTAATAGGGTCCCGTTTTTACCCTTTGGGTACGGAACCCTAAAAACCGGCCAGTGCATGTCAGACTTCGCACATTTACATTTAGGGTTCCGTATACTGTGAAAATTTTAAGACCATTCAACGCCCACTCTCGTCTTCAAATATTCACAGTATACGGAACCACAACCGTTTGGCTGTAAAACCTGTGTGACAGACGACGGAAAGACGGACAGACAGACAGACACTTGAGTGACAGCAATAGGGCTCCATTTGGACATGTATATGAATCTCGAAGGATAGGCAAATCCAAAAATATATTGGATTTTCCATACAAAACGTCAACCGATCAAAATTTGTATGGAAGATACACTTTTTTCTTTGAGAATTGCTTATGACTTGCTTGGAGAAAGTTGTTCATAAACATGGGCAGAAACAGTATTAAAAATATGATCGCACCTTTTTGTTACACCCTGTATAGAGAGACTCAGTATCTAGATCTCTCTCAGAAAGGATTTATCCAGCTACAACGGTAGTACTTCATCATTTTATATACTCACTTTGTTCTCCCAGCAGCTTCGCCCGTGTGAACACCAGAAATGTTGCCAAAGTAACATGCTCCCGGAACAAAGAGTATCCTATCGTATGGTCTACACGTGTGCCAAGTTTCACCCAGCCAGACAGACTTATTTACAAATCTATACTAATATTATAAAGCTGAAGAGTTTGTTTGTTTGTTTGAACGCGCCAATCTCAGGTACTACTGGTTGGTATTGAAAAAGAATTTTTGTGTTGGATAGTCGATTTATCGAGGAAGGTTAGAGGCTATATAACATTACGCTACGACTAATAGGAGCGGAGCATAAATGAAAAATGTTGCATAAACGGGATAAAATATTTCTTTTTGTTCTGTTTTTTTTGTCTAAGTTACGCAAATATTATATAATAATATGATAGAACTATTCCTCTTTAAAATTTCTAAAAAAAAGACCGGGACTGCATATATTGCTATAGTGAGTCAATCTTCCAAGATATATTTGAAGATTGACTCACTATAACCTTTTTTATGGTAATCAAATTTGTTAATTTGCGAAGGAGTTTTATCAACATCTATACTAATATTATAAAGCTGAAGAGTTTGTTTGTTTGTAGAGTAGGGAAGTTAGGTAGGGTAGGTAGGTAGATAGCCGGTTGACGGAAGCGAACCCTAGTTTATAATATTAGAGGTCAGCTAGTTTATAATATTAGTATGGATAATCATATCTTTATTTGAGGAGCACGTGGCTGAATAATAGCAGTAGCATTGGTCGATCTTCTAAGTTATAATCCCCGGCATGTAACTTGGCAAGGTTTTGCATATAAAGTTCGCGCATTGTGCGAACCACCATATTTTTAACCGACTTACCAAAAAGGAGGAGGTTCTATGTTCGACATTATGTTTGTTTTTTTTTTTTTTTGTGTGTATGTTCACGCATATCTCCGTCAATTTTAGACCGATTTTGAAAATTCTTTTTTTGTTTGAAAAAATATATTTCGAAATTGGTCCCATTTTAATTTGGTGAAGATCTGATGAAGAACTTCGAAGATATATAACAGAACTCTTCAATAAATTACGGCAAATCTCTCGGGATTGCTGCAATCGCATGTCTATTTATTGTTTATACCATTTCATAACATAACATCACGCCAGTACGCTCTTAAGGGGTACGCAGATCTCTCATTTCACCGGTTTTGTTTAAGTTTCATGATATTCGGGTAATCTATTCTGGCGTTATAGGTACCTTAACCAACTTGCCTATTAGGTAGGTAAAACTAAAAAGTGAAAAATAAAAAGCTTTTTTACAAAAAAATACTACCGACTTCCAAATGAAAAAACTACAAAGTGAAAAATAACTTTATTTTTGGAAGTCGGTGTCCATAACACATACGTTATTTATCACTTTGTACTTTTTTTTATTTGGAAGTCGGTAGTATTTTTTTGTAAAAAAGCTTTTATTATATTGCTCAGTCGATCCTTGTGTCAACTGATCAACCAATCGCGTGCTCAGAAGGAGGTCAGAAAGGCAGGTGAACCATGTAAAATACCGGTATTGAGCTGCATCTGCACACTAATAGGGATAATGACAAAAAAAAATATTTAGGAGGAGGAGCTCGTGGTTAAATAATAACAGCCGCACTGGTCGATCTTCAAGGTTAAGCAACGCTTGACGAGGTCGGTACGTGGATGGGTGACCATTTCAACATACCGAGTTTCCTCTGTGCCTCGGAAAGCACGTTAAGCCGTTGGTCCCGGCTGTCATTTAAAGATCTTTGCATTCGTTACGGGTAGTCAGAAGCCTGAGATCTGACACCAGTCTTCCCAAGGGGTACCGTGTTATCCAGTTACTGGGTTGTGGAGGTCAGATAGGCAGTCGCTCCATGTAAAACACTGGTTCTCAGCTGAATCCGGTAAGACTGGAAGCCGACCCTAATATAGTTGGGAAAAAGCTAGGCAGATTGACTGACGGACTAAATAGAATTATCATTTTTCTACCCAGGAAATATACAGGCTATTCTGTAAGTTCGAAGAGTAGCACGATACGCATTCAGGGTGCTAGTTAGACTAGAAGCCATCCCCAACAAGTATCAACTATATTATATCTATATATATAAAAGAAAGTCGTGTTAGTTACACTATTTATAACTCAAGAACGGCTGAACCGATTTGGCTGAAAATTGGTAGGGAGGTAGCTAAGAACCAGGAGAAGGACATAGGATTATTGATATTTTTATCCCGTTTAGGGTAGGTGTAGGGTAGGTATGTAGGTAGGGTAGGTAGTGTAGGGCGGTAAGGGTAGGGTAGGTAGGGTAGGGTAGGTAGTGTAGGGTTGTTAGGGTAGGGTAGGTAGGGTAGATGAATGTTTGGTGTTTTTATGACAAAACAAAGTTTGCCGGGTCAGCTAGTTTTCTTATATATCTTAAATTGTTATTTTAGAATTCATTGACTCAGTGTGGCGAGAGACGTCGGGCCGTGCGCACGCGTTTGTGCCTTTCGTATCGAGTGACACATTTTTTACAAATACCCACGTTACATATTTTGTTACAATGGACGAGGATTTAAGTGGTGAAGATTTAAGTGACTCAGAGATTTTACAGAAATGTGAACAACAATTAAATGAGATGGGCAATATGGAAGAGGTAAATCGGGCGATTGGAAAAGAGATAAAGGAAGGTGAAATAAGAATAGCAGAGAAAAGAAAAGAACGAGAAGATGACCATAGTGATGATGATTTTATTACTGTAATCAGAAGAAAACCCAAACGTTTAATAAGAAGTGATTCGGTGAACGTATATAGTGACAAAGAGAAAGATAAGGAAGGTACTAGTACATCTGTAACAATAGCGAATCATGAAGTATGTGTTACCTCAGTGGAGAATTTACCTAAACCAATAGCCATGGCCAAATTATTGCGTTCCGAGAACATTAAGGATATTCTTAGGATAAAATATAAAAGCGTATACAAAGTTCTCATTCAATTCCAGAGAAAAGACGACGCTATAAAATTGATCGAATGTAAAAGGTTCAAGGACATGGGCTTACGATGTCAATTAGTCCAAGATATGTCAACATCGTATGGAATAGTGAAAGGTATTGACCTTGATTTAAGTGAAGAAGAGCTTATTAATATTTTAAAAGCGAATGTCGAAGTGTTAACCGTAAAAAGACTAAAACGTTTGCGGTCGGAAGGAAACTGGATCGATTGTGAATCAGTGCGAGTGAGCTTTAAAGGTAATGTGCTACCACAATATATTTACGCCTACGACTGCCGTTTTAAAGTAGAGCCGTACGTGTTTCCAGTAACGCAGTGTTCGGGTTGTTGGCAATTTGGCCATATAATTAAATATTGTCCTACTAAAAAGGTTTTGTGCCCAAAATGTGGAGGTAATCACGAAAACTGTACCATAAAAGACTTTAAATGTTTAAACTGTAAAGGGAATCATTTTGTCTTGAATAAAACTTGTCCCGCTTTTGTAAAAGAAAAAGCTATTCGGATTATCATGAGTGAAAAACAAGTTACATACCGAAGAGCCCTACAACTGTTTATGGAGGAGAAGGAAGATTTAAAAACAGACGATATCTCACAACGAGTTGATAACAATCAACGTACGGCAACAGTCAAAAACAGTAAAGAAACTTATAGAGATGTATTGACGAGAGCTGTAGTGCACCAACAACCAATATCGGATATGGAAGAGGATGAAGAAGAAGATGAAGAAAATCATGCAAATATGGGGACAAAAGAAAATACTATAAATCCAAAACTAAAGACAAAAAAGAAAATAAATCAAAAGGGTCGAAAGAAAAGTGATGATTCGGAGGAGCAGAAAACGAACGAAGATAGAAGCAATGCACAGAAAGGAAAAGAAGGATCTAAGCAATGTGCACAATTATTAAATAATTTTGAATGGACGAAGATATGGATAAAAATAAAAGGTATATATAAGTCTGAACTTAAATTAGATGAAAAAATACTATCTACTTTAGAAATTATCTGGGAGGAGCTTAAGAATTTCTCGGTTAGTATTATATTTGGAGAAAATATGTTGGGATATTTAAGTCGCCTTAGTAATGGATAGTAAACAAGAAGTAATAAAGGTAAACATATTCCAATGGAATTCACAGAGTCTACGTCCTAAATTAATATCTTTTTCGGATCTGCTAATACAAGAAAATATACAAAAATGAAAAATATAGAAACATGGTTTGATTGTGAGGTTAACGTAAATATTAGTGGATTTAATATTTATAGGAAGGATAGATACGATTGTTATGGTGGTGTTGCTATCCTGGTGCACAAGTCAATTCAGTCTCACCCAGTGTCATTTAATAGTAATAATGTAGGTATTGAAATAATGTGTGTTAAATTATTAAATTGCAAAGACTTAGAATATATTGTATCACTTTATTGTCCTTCGTCTGTTCAGACTCAACCTTCCGATTGGAATGATATTTTTGGTCACTTTTCTTGTAAAACTTTAATAGCTGGGGACTTCAACGGTCATCACACTAATTGGTCGGTTAAATTGGACGTGAGAGGTACGCAAATTATGGATTCATCCCTAGAAAATGGCTTTATATCGCTTAACAACGGCATCGCAACTCGAGTTAAGTTGGTAAATGGTAACTTGCAACAGACGTCGCCAGATATATCGTTTGTCTCCTCTGACGTTGCAATAAAATTTGATTGGCAGGTGTTTAATGAAAATCTGGGTAGTGATCACCTGATTATTAAAATGGCAGCTAACTTATCTTGTAATGTACATATGGTTAAAAAACGTAATTTTAAAAATGCAAATTGGGGTGAATATCTTCAAACGATTTCAGAAAATATTAAAACGTTTAATGAAGAATCTTTTAATGGTAACGTGCAACAAATGTATGACTCTTTTATAAACTATGTTGAATTTGCGGCTAGTAAACATATACCCTATTTTAAATTCAGTTTAAAGCCAAACGAAAAGTTTAAACAAAAAAATTACTGGTCCCCTAAATCCCTCCGGCCGTTTTCAGAACTGCGATTCGCAACCAGTTGCGAATTAAGAATTTTTATTCTTTGTTTGCTACCGGTTGCGAACCAAAAATACTTTTTCCTTAACCACAACTATGCCTCCGGATGATTAAGTTTCGTAACCAGTTACGCTAAAAGATTTTTATTCCTTATTCGCAACCTTCTTTATCTGTTTGTAGACACACAGACAGGACCGCAAAGGGTAAAAACGGGACCCTATTACTAAGACTCCGCGATCCGTCTGTCTATATGTCTGTCTGTCCGTCTGTCACCAGGCTTTATCTCATGAACCGTGATAGCTAGACAGTTGAAATTTTTACAGATGATGTATTTCTGTTGCCGATATAACAACAAATACTAAAAAAAAACAATAAATTAAATATTTAAGTGGGATTCCCATACAACAAACGGTGCCCATGCGCGAGTCCAACACGCACTTGGTCGGTTTTATTTAATATTCTCTCCTAAGCACAGAATTATGGGATATTGGGCTCATAATCACTTTTCAAAGATTATTTGAACTGATCATTTAAAATTGATTCCAATAGATGGCGCGGTTTTAAATTTCTGAGGCATGCCACTCGATTTCCTAAATTTGTATTGTAACACATTTTGGTACAATGAAACATTAAAAACGTGCAAAAAAATACTTTAAAACAAATCGTCACTGTATTTAAAGAAAAAAATTTTACGTACTGAGAAAGCCCTTTAACTTGCAAGTCGCTGCTGCTGACACCATCTATAGCCGTGGAACAGAACCGAACATGATCGAAGTACTTATAAAAATAATCATCTTAATCAGACGAAAAATGATAGTTACGTCGGCACGGTTTCTTTGTATGGGATGAGGCATCTGTATGCTAGTATTATAATATCTGTGGCAAGGTACCAATTCCGAATTAAGAAATGCTTTTCTCCCATCGCAACTATGCAAGTTTGCAAAGTTCTTATTCTTTGTTCGCAACCAAGTTGCGGTTAAGGAAAAAGTTTGCTTGAGTCGCAACCGGTTGCAAACAGGGTGTAAAAATTCCTAATTCGCAACTGGTTGCGAATCGCAGTTGTGAAAACGGCCGGAGGGCCCTAAATTGTCTGAAATAGTTGCACAGCGAAGGTTGGCCTTATCAAATTTCCGTAAAAATCCCACCCCCGATAATTTAAATAAACTAGAATCCAAGACTTTAGAATCTCAAACATTAATTAAGAAAGCTAGGTACCATGGTTGGCAAACATTTTGTGATTCCATAGACGAAGCTACATCGACACAAGAAATGTGGCGCCGTATGAAGTGGATGAAAGGTTTTAAACAACAAAGATGGTGCCCTCCCATTGACAAACAAGTTGATCTTCTACGTTCTCTGACTCCAGACTATGTTCCTAATTTGATTCCGAGCTTTAAATCCCGAAATGAAATTTTAGAATCCGAATTTACACGTCAAGAACTTGAAAATTGCCTTAAAAAAAAGGATTCGGCCCCGGGGCAGGATGCTATATCTTATTCAATGTTGTACAATTTACCAGACTCAGGAAAGTTTCTTCTACTGAAGATATACAATTATATATTTAAATTCGGTATTGTTCCTTACCAATGGCGAAATATTCAAATTATTCCCATACCCAAAACTGCAAACAATGTTAATAGTGAGATTAAATTAAGGCCTATTTCGCTGATGTCGTGTGTGTGTAAGATCTTTCATCTTATGATTTGTAAGCGGTTAGAATGGTTTGCAGAAAAAAACAAACTCCTGTCTCCATGCACAGTAGGATTTCGAAAGGCACAATCATGTTTAGATGCACTATCCCGACTAGTTTCTTACATTCAGGTTGGATTCACGAAAAACATACCTACTGTTGCTTGTTTTTTGGACATTGAAAATGCGTATAACAACGTTTCAATTGATTCTGTTACAAAAGTATTGGATAAAGTTCAAGTTGGATCTCGAGTTTGTATTTATCTTTGGTCGTTTATGAACGAGAGGCAATTATCAATTAAATCGTTTAATAGTGAAGGTTTTGAAACAAGATTGACTAACAGAGGATTGGCACAAGGTGACCCGTTGTCGCCTTTATTATTTAATTTAGTTACGCATCAAATCTGTCGTCAAATAAAAACCGTTATGGTATCGCAATACGCAGATGATTTTGTTATTTATTTTAGTGACAAGCAAATAAACAAATGTGAGCGATATTTACAGGATGCCTTAAACTGTATAGTCACGTTACTGGGTGAGATTGGATTGACTTTGTCAACAACCAAATCTAATTATTGTATATTTAGTAGGGGCCGAAGGCGAATATTGCCTTCATTAAAAGTGTATGATCAGCCGTTAACAGTTGTGGAATGTGTTAAATATTTAGGAGTTTGGTTGGATAGAAGCTTACACTGGAGGAAACATATAAATGAAATTATTAGTAAATGTGGAAAATACCTTAATATATTAAAAGTACTGGCAGGCTCTTCTTGGGGCGTACATACAAAACATATACGTAGAATATACATATCGTTAGTAAGAAGTCGTCTTGATTATGCCTGCTACTTGTATGATTCTAGTGCAAAAACACATACAAGCAAACTAGATAAATTACAAAACCAAGCACTTAGAATAGTAGGGGGTTTCATAAGAAGCTCACCCATCCATGTGATGGAGAGTGAACTGCACATACCACCATTATTTTTGAGGAGAAAATATCTCGCTTATAAGATAATTCTGAAATCATTGGCATGGTCTAATAATATAACCATAGACACAATTTCAGAATTAGACTCCCTAATTAATAATAGCTATTGGACAAATAAAAGAAAACCCCTTCTGGCTACATCGTTTAAAGAATTAGGACATCTGCAAATTAATACCTCGGATAGTCTTAGAATGTTCTCTCTAGACATATGGGTATCAGCTTTACAAATTAAAGAGACTATTAAAAGTGATTTAGAATGTGTAACGCACCCAAAAAATAGTTATAATCACAATGCATTGGTACACGAAGTGGTATCTGAATTAGCTTCCAGATATGGTGATTGGTGTAAAATCTTCACAGATGGATCAAAGAGTATAGATGGCTGTGGAGCTGCTTTTTTCTTCCAAAGTACAGGTTATAAAGCTATGTATAAAATTAATGCAAATGTATGTATAATGTCCCTGGAACTCATTGCAATATATCAAGCGTTGTTTTATGCACTTAGTCAAAATCTAAATAAAGTAGTTATATTAACCGATAGCAAGAGCGCTATACAACATGTGGCTCGATGCGCCTCTGGTTGCAGAGGTGCATCGATAGCCTATGATATTCTTAAACTAATTCATTGCTACAACAAAGACGACATTAGGTTTGTCTTGCAATGGGTTCCAGCGCACATAGGGTTACGAGGCAACGAGGAGGCTGACCGGCTGTCGAAACTGGCAGTTGAGATGGGAAATATTACCTCATATATGTCCGATTACTGGGAATATTTCGCCAGGTTTAAGAGTGTATGTTACGACAAATGGAAAAAATACTTCAATGAAATATCCAAAGACAAAGGCATTTGGTATAAAGTCATTCAAAACGAACCTCCTCGTGAGCCCTGGTTCGATGATAAATGTTTAACTAGGAATTATGTTAAGTTAGCGCTAAGGCTTCGTTCTGGCCACTTTCCATCGGCAAAGTTTGCGTTCTTAATGCGAAAGTCTGCATCGCCTAATTGTGACAAATGTAACAAAATTGAAGATGTGCAACATTTGCTGATGGAATGTGCTAAGAATAAAGATGAAAGGGAATCTTTGGCTAAGGAGTTTAAACTAAACATGTGGGATGTTGGACATATCCAAAATATTTTGGCATACCCTAAATCAGAAAGGACCAAACGCATAATTTGTGGCCTAATGCAGAAATCTAGGCAGTAATTCCCTTTCCTAAATCATAGTATAAGTATAGTATAATTATAGATGTATATTTCTGTGTAAATAGAGTATAAGGTACAATGGGGTTGACGTATCCGTGTGGATAAAAACCCCTTAATAATAAAGAATTAAAAAAAAAAAAAAAAAAATCATTGACTAAAGTTTTGTCCTAAACATCAAAACATCCTATCTCAATTTATCAGTACCCATCAAATTTTAAAATATAAACCGTGTACCTTCCACTCCCTTATTGAATATTTTATTGTTCCGCCAGATAATGCCTGTTACGTAACCGATGGCGATGACGTCATCGACGCGTATGAGTGACGTATTGATAAATTATATGATGATCACACTTCGTCAACTGGGTTTTATTGAGAATTATGGCTGCATAATATGGAATATCGGCTCATCTTATGTTTGGGTTCCAATTATTTTGGATCTCATATTTTTAAGTGCTCTGGGTTTAATCAGTTTACATCAGATACAAAAGTCAATCTACTCGTTGATAATGTAATTAATTTTTAAGGACCGATCTTTCAATAGTCAGGTAACTTTTATTTGAGGAATTAAAACGACGCTTCACTGGTTAGATATTTGACTTAAAACTTCTGAAATAAATGCTTTTAGTCTGAACCTTTGGAATTATATTATTCCTATATTCATTCATTATAAATTATGTACTGTTTTTAAAACTTAAGTAAAACATTTACATAATAAACCTGAAAATATTATTTCAAATTTTCTTATTACTGCACCAATGACTACAAAATTTATTTCATAATGCAATGACTGTCAATCCTCTCTCCAGCAGAAGTTTATAACAAACAATATTTACGTAGAGGTACAATCTATTCTTAGACAGAAACAACACATTCACTCCAAAACCTTGTAAATTCTATTCACACAACCCCACGTAAAAGTTTTAAAGCTCCCTAACAATGTGGTTTATCCCTTAACCTACACTACTTCCTACCCAAAAGGGATAATAGTCCACATGATAATATAAACACATTGTTGACGCACATAAAGTAGTCATAAACTTAACAATGGACTTAAGCTACGATGTTTTACTACGGCGTAGAACGTATACTGCGGCGTAGTACGTGTGCTACGGCGTAGCAAGCTACGTGGCTACGTTGCTACGCGGCTACGAAGCTACGAGGTCTGTGATTCTACAAGGCGAGGCTACGAGGCCTATGAGGTCTACGGCGTCGCATTATTATTATATTATTATTTTTATTATTCTGATCATCATCATCATCATATCAGCCGAAAGACGTCCACTGCTGGACATAGGCCTCCCCCAAGCGTCGCCACATTGACCGGTCCCGTGCGTCTCGCAACCAGCGGATTCCCGCATCCTTCACCAGGTCATCGGTCCACCTGGTGGGAGGCCTTCCAACGCAACGTCTTCCGGTTCGCGTCCGCCACTCCAGAACCTTTCTGCCCCATCGGCCATCCGTTCTGCGAGCAATGTGCCCTGCCCACTGCCACTTAAGTTTGGCAATTCTTCGGGCTATGTCGGTAACCTTGGGTCTCTTGCGGATCTCTACATTTCTGATTCGATCACGCAAGGAAATTCCGAGCATAGCCCTCTCCATTGCCCTTTGAGTGACTGTAAGTTTTCTGATGAGGCCCATTGTAAGCGACCACGTCTTAGAGCCATATGTCATCACTGGCAACACACACTGGTCATAGACTTTCGTCTTGAGACACTGTGGTAAGTTGGACGAGAAGATACCGCGCAACTTCCCGAACGCTGCCCAGCCGAGTCGGATTCGACGGTTGACCTCTTTCTCGAAGTTGGCCCTACCCAACTGGATCGTTTGTCCCAGGTAGACATAGTCGCCCACAACTTCGAGTGTAGAGTCTCCTACCTTGATAGGAGTGGGTGTAACATGGGCATTCAACATCACCTTGGTTTTGTCCATGTTCATTCTAAGACCCACTCTTTCGGAAGCTCTACTGAGGTCATCGAGCATTGTACTGAGGTCCTCCATGGTCTCAGCCATAACCACTATATCGTCAGCAAACCGAAGGTGAGTGATGTACTCGCCATTGACGTTGATGCCTAGCCCTCTCCAGTCCAGAACCTTGAAGACATCCTCCAGTGCAGCGGTAAACAGCTCCGGAGATATGACGTCTCCCTGTCTCACACCTCGCTGCAGAAGGACTGGTTCCGAGGTCTGATCCTGAAGTCGAACTGACATGGTGGCGTTTTTGTATAAACACTTCAACACTTCGATGTACCGGTAGTCAATTTGGCACCGTTGGAGAGACTGCAGTACAGCCCAAGTCTCGATCGAATCGAAGGCTTTCTCGTAGTCCACAAACGCTAAACAGAGAGGCAGGTTGTACTCTTCGGTCTTCTGTATAACCTGCCGCAGCGTATGTATGTGGTCTACGGTGCTGAAGCCTTTACGGAATCCGGCTTGTTCGGGAGGCTGGAAATCGTCAAACCTGCGCGCGAGACGATTCGTGATGACTCTTGAAAACAGCTTGTAGATATGGCTAAGAAGTGTGATGGGCCTATAGTTCTTCAGTAAGGCATTGTCACCAGTAGTATATTATTGGGCATTCTATACCACTATCGGCAAGTTGCTCGGCGAGTGCGCCTCGCTGCCGATAGTGGTATAGAATGCCCAATAATTGATAATCTACTCGCCTCTCCACTCGACCGAGACAGTACATTGTACTGAGAACTTGATTTGGAACGATAATTCGAGCAAATCGATACTCGACTCGCCACTCAACTCGACCGATACACTCGAACGAGACAGTTCATTTTGTCGCGTACTGGATGAGCTTTACTCGACCATTGACTAGTAACTTACTCCTTACCACTATATTCCATACGTCTGACCAGTATGCGGCGTTTCGGAGAACGATGAACTGTCAACTATCAACTCGACTCTCCGTTTACTTACTGCACTCGACCGATCACTCGAGTTTGTATTCGCTGTTAACAGAATGTCGAGCGAGAGTGATGGTGGCCGATGATTGTAACAAACCAAAGCTTGTGACTAAAGCGTTAACGGGTTGTTACTGTAAATAATAAACAACTGTAACTTAGGTACTTGGTTTAATTATCATAAAATGTTGGTTTGTCTGGAAACAAAATATCAGCCGCACGCACGAGCTCTTGTAGTTTTCGCCACTGAGGAGAGTCCGCGTCGGTCTGGAACTTGATTCGGACGAGCGCTTTCTTCCACAGCTCGGCGGAGTCGGTGAGGCGAGCGTCGTCAGCCTTGTACACCTTGCAGTCGATGTAGTACTCTCCGTCGGTGCTCGTTGCTCGGCGCTCACAGCCGCTGGCTACGCGGTTCACAAAGAATGAAGTTAGGTGATCCGATGAATGTTCTTTGTGTGGGATGTCGCGGTTTTTACTGATGCCGAATATGTCCATGCCAGTGTTGGTTTTTTTACTGAAATAATAACGAAAACTGTTATTAGTATTAAACAAAAAATAACAACGGTGTGTAAGCAGCGCACACAATCGCATAATATTTTATGAACGACACCACGGATATTTCTGTAGAAAATATTACAAGTGACTAATCAGCGAATGGAATACTTATGCAAATTGCACTATTATAATTCAATTAGTGGAAACGTACTACTTTACTATTTTAATTTAATCAGAACTAGGAGATAATAAATTCAAAATATTATTCACCTGCTACGAGTTACGGTTGTTGTTTGTGACTGCATCTTGCGTTTCCCATTGCTGTCTGCAGACGGATTGCGACTGGCCTTCACTTTGTGTCCAGTGATCGATGCTTGCGAGTAATCACACTCAGAGTCTGACCTGAAATAAAGATAGAGGAAATGTAGTCACACAATTATTATTAATTAATCCAATGGAGTAATGTCCATTGCGCTGGGCATACTATAGGACACAAGTGTTCGGGCAAACACTGGTTCTCTAATATTTAAATGGGATAGCACTGAGACTGAGCTAACTATGTACAGATCGGGTGATCTGTGAAGTAACGCGCTCACAAACAAATATATGTAGTTATAAATGACAGGCTAATCACAAGTGTGATCCATGAAAACGAACAGACTATTTTATCAGACTTACATTATTTTCCGATCAGAAGTTCCACTCGGTTTGATGACTTGGCTGGTGATGACAGCAGCGGATGGCTATCGACAATGCCGTCACTGATATTGTAGGCGACACGGAGTGTTTGTAGACCGATTATACAAGAGCACTTCGTTGCACTTGCAGACTGCGAAAACTTTGTACCGAACAGAAAAACTTGTGGCTTATAAGTTAAAATCGAATTATAAGTTAGGAATGTTAAATCCACTACAATCAATCCGGTATTGCTTTGTTAAAGTAACTTTTTCTATAGTCGTATTATACGCGTTGGTAAAATGAAGACGAAGGAAAATTTTATACTGTATCGAATGTCGATGCAGCGAAATAAGCTAGGGCTGACCAAACGATAGCGTGAACGGAATCGCCACAAACCAGATAGATTTTATTATTTTAAAGAAGTAAATAAATGTTTCCAAGGTAATTATTTCATCATCTACATTTAGGTTTCGTGTAGAAAAAATGAACTTACTGCCGTCTACCGCGTACTTCTCTAGATTTCCTAAAATAAATAGATAATATAATTCCTGTAACTACGGTAACGGGCATGACGAAACCATGAACGATATATGATATCGTCATCGTCATGTCGTCTATCGACATACTATGATATATTTTAATCGATTAAGTGCATTGTGTGAAATTTGTATATTTGAATGCCTACCAAGTTGTTACCAACCCTAACCAAAATAGCTGATTATTGTGATTGCGAAATAAATAATTATGTTTAGCACACGTGTAACAATTAGGCAATAACAACTTTTATGATGAAATATTTTTTCTGCTTTGTAGACAAAAAAGAAAACAAAAAAAAAAATCCCTAAAATATTATTTATTACCTCAAAGTCTCTCGGAGCGAGCACCTTTCTAAACTGTTACAGTACAATCAAGTTAATTATTATAAATAAATATTTAATTGATCTCACACCAGAAACAACAACAATTTCAGCTACTGGAGCAACTGTGTTCGTTATATCGGGGTGCTGAAATATACATACATATTTGGATCACGCAAATACATAATCTTATGTATGAATCATTTCATATTGTGCAGGTAATTATCAAATATAACACAACAATAATACGATAACTATTTAGAACATTACAATAATTATGACTATTTTTCATTCTAGAATTTACAGCTTTTTACCTAATTCTTCATCGGTACCAATAAACCATTTTTTTTAGTTTCAGATACATTCTGCCTAAACATAATATTAATTACTGACTTGCCTGTGAAGAATTATTAAATTACTTGAAGTATAACTACATATTTGGACCACGCAGATACACGTACTCTTATGTATACATAGTTTCATATTTTGCAGGTAATTATGAAATATATTTTTCTTCCCAGAATATACCATTATCTTACCTAATCAGATTATGTACCTAATGCATCCATTTTTTTTTCAGATACATCCTACCTAAACATAATTACCGACTTGCCTGTGAAAAATTACACAAGGATCTTGAAATCAGCGTAAAATTGTCCTGACCAAGTTGTACTAATTATATAAAATATTTTGTCTGGTATACCTAAGACGGTGAATATTAGTTGTAAGTATTATCTAATCCAAATTTATTGAACTAATAATTTCAAGTGTTCTTTGATTTCAAACAATAATATAATGCCTCACTGCTCTGATTGTAAAGTATTTGTAGACAATCGTCGATGGTCTGGTCATTTACGTAGCAATGTACATAAAAACAATAGTTCTATCCCTATGTATGATAATGTTGCAATTATTAATTCTTCTTTTAAAGAACGAATCAAAAGTTACAAAATCATAGCGACAGGTGAACAAATACATAGTTTTCCTGAGGTGTTTCTCAAAAGTATTAGTACACAAGTCAAACATTTAATAGACAATTCAATAGAGAAACACACCTCTGTCAAAATAAATTTTGAACTGTTTGCTTCGTTTCTTATGTATAAAAATGATCAACAAGAAATAAAATCATTCCGTACAAACAACATTATTACACATTTTAATTACGATTTTGATTCTATTTATAAACTAACTATTGATTTACTACTAAAAAAAATTGAAGAATTTGAGGAAAGGGATAGTGGTTGGACTTTTTTATGCAATTCACATTTAGAATTAAATATTAATAAATATCAACCTCTCAGCGGATCTAAATTTTTAACTTTGCCGAAATTCATAAAAAGTAAAAGAGCTTGTTTGAATATTCGGAACAATGATGAGTATTGCTTTTTGTGGTGTGTTGTGGCGGCATTGTACCCCACAAATAGACATCCCGATAGGATTTCGTCTTATCCCCGCTTTCAGGATGTTTTGAATGTTAATAATTTGACATTTCCAATCACATTTTCGGACATAGCTATCTTTGAGAAAAATAATCCTTCTGTTAATATATATGTGTATGGTTTAAAAAACGAGAAGACAATTATTGGACCGCTTTATAAAACGTTGAATAATAAGTCTAATAAAAGTATCCATCTACTGTTTATAGAAAACAATAATAATTCTCATTACTGTCTTATCAAAGATTTATCTCGTTTAGTTAGAAATCAGATGACCAAACATCATGGTAAACTATATTTCTGTGAAACTTGTTTATTGTTTTTTCCAACGCTTAGTCAAATTGAATCCCACTTGTGTGGGGGGATCGTCACAGTTTTACCAGAACAAGGTTCATTTTTAAAATTTAAAAATTATGATAGGAAACAAAACATTCCATTCGTCATATACGCTGATTTCGAAACGTTACTTGAACCCATTTCCGGCGATGATTTCAACACCGCTAATACGTCATACTCTAAACGCCACGTGCCGGCTGCATTCGCTTACAATGTCGTGTCATCAAATAAAAATGATAGCGTTGAAGGCTATAGAAGTTATCGCGGCAATGATTGTGTTTCAAAATTTATAAATTTTCTTACTGAGGATGTAAAACAAATACATCAGATTATATCCAAAAGCGAGCCTATGATATTCACTGATGACAATTCTCTAGAGTTCAAACGTGCCGTTAGGTGTCATATTTGCGACAATTTACTCTTGACCGATAAAGTAAGAGATCATTGTCATATTACAGGCCTGTATCGAGGTGCAGCACATCGACACTGTAATTTGCAACATAAAGTACCAAAATTTATACCAATATTTTTTCACAATTTATCCGGGTACGATTGTCATTTATTTATAAAAAAGTTAGGCGAAATTCCAGGCCCAATTAAAATAATCCCTAAGACTAAAGAAAAATACGTCGCATTTACCAAATTTATTCCTATTGCTGATAATGAGTTTATTTGTATAAGATTTTTAGATTCATTCAACTTTTTAGGGACAAGTTTAGACAAGCTCGCTAAAACATTGCAGGTGGAAGATTTTGTTAATCTTCGATTTCATTTTTCTAAAGACAGACAGTTTAATTTATTGACAAGAAAAGGTATATATCCTTATGATTACATGACCAATTGGAAATGTTACGATCAAAAATCATTGCCGTCTAAGGGTAATTTTTATAATTATTTGACTAACGAAGACATTACAGATGAGGATTATAATCACGCACAGGCTGTTTGGGCTGAATTCAATATTAATAACCTCGGCGAGTATACGGATCTATACTTAAAAACGGATGTGCTTTTGTTAACAGACATATTTCAAAATTTCCGGAAAACCTGTAAACAATATTACAGTCTTGACCCAGCGTTTTACATTACTGCACCTAGTTTATCTTTCGATGCAATGTTGCTAAAAACGGGCGTTCAGTTAGAACTCGTGTCGGACTTAGCTATCATCAGAATGATACAAAGCGGTATACGCGGCGGTTTGTGCATGTGTTCCCATCGGCATGCTAGAGCCAATCACAAATACATGCCTGAATATAATCCATCACAACCTGAGAGTTTCATAGTATATTTAGATTGTAATAATCTTTACGGTTTTAGCATGTGTCAGTATTTACCATACTCTAGTTTCAGATTTTTAAGTGATAACGAATTAGCAAATTTTAATGTTACCACTATAGAGGATAACGCAAACTGGGGCTTCATATTAGAAGTCGATCTATTGTATCCCGAGCATTTACATAATGACCATAATGACTTACCATTTTGTCCCGAAAAATGTGTACCCCCGGGAGGTAAAACAAAGAAATTAATAGCAAATTTGTATAATAAGTACAACTACGTGATTCACTACGTTCATTTAAAAAAATGTTTAGAACATGGTTTAATATTACGTAAAATTCATAGAGCAATTACTTTTAGACAGAGTCCGTATTTAAAACAGTACATAGAGTTAAATACTCAATTAAGACAGAAAGCAAAAAGTTCCTTCGAACAAGACTTTTTTAAGTTATTAAATAACAGTGTTTTTGGAAAAACATTAGAAAATACTGAAAATAGAGTAACCGTACATTTAGTTAATCAATGGTGCGATCAGTCCAATCGAACTAAGAAATTTATATCCGCTGAGAAACTTATAGCCAACCCCTATTTCCACAGTGCATCTATTTTATCAGAAAATTTAGTTGCAATACAAATGAAACCTGATCAAATTATTTTAGATAAACCTATATACATAGGTTTCACTGTATTAGAACTTTCAAAAGCACACATGTATTACTTTCATTACAATATTGTAAAGCCTTTTTATAAAGATCGAGTGCAGCTATGTTACACAGATACCGATTCCTTTGTCTATAAAATATACACCAACGATTTTTACAATGATTTGAAATATAATTTTTTACAATATTTTGACAGCAGTAACTATGAAATCACAAATGATTTACAGATACCGCTAAAAAATAAAAAGGTTCCCGGTCTCTTTAAAGATGAAATGGGAGGAAAATATATTACTGATTTTGTTGGTTTGAGATCGAAACTTTACTCTATAAGAACCCCTAATAGTATCATTAAAAAAGCAAAAGGAGTAAAATCATGCGTGGTCAGGGATTTAAACTTATCAGACTATGAAACCATTTTATTTAATGGTGGAGTAATCCGGAGAAAAAATAATATGTTTAAATCAATAAAGCACGAAATATTTACTCGGACTGTCAACAAAGTTGCTTTATCTAGAAATGATGACAAACGATCGATATCTGTGGATCAAATATCAACCCGAGCCTGGGGGCATGCATTTATTTTTAAGAATGAATTACTTTGATCATAATTTTAAGTTAAGTGTTACCTACTCATAGTTTAGTTTTAGGAAATAATAAATGTTAATATTATACAAAAAATGAAATAAAGTGTGAATTATTATAATTATTGACTTGTTTTATTTCTGAAATCCTGTTTATTTCAAAATATCATCAACAAAGTTAACACTGATTGCAGTTATCTCACTATGCACCTAAAATACCATGCATCATAAGGTTGATTTTCGAATAACTAACGTTTTACGATTAAGTAACATGCTTACAAGGCGTTGTTTGTCATTGTATAAGTGTTACCTACGTTGCAGTTCATTGGCCTTAGTCTTGAGACACAAACGCTTAGTTGACAATATTAGTATGACTTGTAATTATTTAGTTATTTTGTCATCATTTACGAAATATTATTCGGCGCGAACACCTGTTTAATATTTTTTTAACTTCCATCAAAAGTTATCATGTCGGTGAGTAAAATATTTTTAATTCGTTTTTTTTATGATTGTTTTATAATTAGAGATTGTGTTCGCAGCTGTGTTGTGTTGCATTTTTCCAGAGCCTTTTGTCACTAATCTAAAGTAAATCTAGACTTTCTCGATTGAAAACCCAATTAAAACGCTATACTAGCGGAATAGTGGTATAAATATTGTGTTTATATTTTGTTCCAGAATTCTGACACCGAGATTGTATTCAGCCAGTATGCTCAGGATCCTTACGAGGGATTCTCCGAGATGTTTCGCAGTGAACCCGGGCAAAGCAAACAAGTCACGAAAGATAAAAAACCAAAACAACGGTGCAGGGAAAAATCGAAAAAGCAAAATCCTACAAAATCCTTCGTTATGAGTCGACTACATCGAAAAGGGATTAAGTTAATAAAAATTTCAGTGGTAGATCTGTGTAACAACAATCCTCAAACCATAGACAGTGATAGTGACAGTGAAAACGTTATTATAAACGCTCAATATATTGTTCAAGATCCCATCGACAGTGTTATGGACGAAACTGAGTCTTTAGTTAAGAAAATATCAAAATCTTTAATAGGTACTGACTTTTATTAACCGTTTTTGTAAAGTAGTTAATATTTGTATTTTCATTATGATGTTTTTATTTAATTTTGTATTAGGTTGTGTTATTTGTGGAGTAGCGTGGGGGTGTTTAACAAAATAAAAGCAAATTTACATTATTTTGATTTTTATTTAAAAACCTTAAAACCAATAATCTAAATACATTACACATATGAGTACATACATTTATACCCATTCTAAATATTCCCTTAAACAAAGCACATTTTTAAGAGCACATTGCTTTAGATGTTTATTACAATTAAAATTAGATCTTCCTTCACAGTATTTTTTATGCAAAACAGAGAAACTAAGACATTGTTCTGTACCAAGGTCTGATACTTTACAATTCACACACAGTTCCTTTATCCAATTCACCTTCTCCAAACCATTTACAATAATTTCCTTATTTTCTAGATATGGAACGATTATACGCCGAAATTCTCTATAGTCAATATATCCTTCATTCCAATAAATACCTCTATTTCTTTCCAACCATTTAACTTGTCTCTTTTCGTCACTTGTTAAGTATTTAAACAAGTATGGCGGTTTTATTAAAAATGTTTGCGTATAATCACGACTTGCAAAAGCTAATTCTTTTATTATAAAATTATTGTTCAGGTCTTTAAACCCTTGAACATCTAAAATAATAGTATTCGGATTCATGATATTTTTCTCACAGTATTACTCAATGGCTTGTACTCAATTATGCAGTCGTTCAATATAAGACAGTATGCAGAAGTTTGATCTGGTATATCGGAATCACTCTCAATTTCCACTCTTACATCCACAATAGGACCTGTCTTTACATTATCAGCTTGTCTAGAGCAATCTATGACAAATAGCGGCGCCAAATCTTTGAATTGTTTCTCACTTAATAAGGGTTCCGAGCGACGTCCGTAATAAGACTGTTGAAATCTGATGTATTGCTCGTATAATAAAGCGATTCTGTTATTCGCGAAGCTGACATTTAGGTTTTCATACGGGAAGTAAGTTGAGTTTAAGTATACTCTAACGTCACGAACATGACAGTGATCGAACTGGGACATATCAGAACTTGAATTGTTTTTTCTATTTGTTTGTAGACCCATAATTATGTATCTTGGTTTCTCTATTTGTGAGGAAGTTTTGATAGACCAGGTATGTTTTGTAGTTTTAGGTAAAGCTGGATATTCGTACAGATCCCAATTTCTGAATATCATCTGGAGTGGTCGATCTTTTTCTAACAGTTTTAGCAAACTTATTTTTTCTTTGTCGGACACTTTAACATGCGGTACACGCCAGATGATTTTATTTATCTGAACGTCGTCTACAAATTCCCCGGTGTTAAGTTTCACAGCATTCAGATTAGTGTTACTTCGTAGCAATATCAGTTCGTGCCTACTATTTATCACGACTTTCTTGAAATCTTCTGCAAAACCGATAATGTTACAGAGGGGTATAGAAGCAGAAAAACTACCCCCATTAATATTTTTTATTCCATCGATATTCCAGCCCCATGCATTGGCTATCTTTGATTCACCTTCACTCATTGATATTAACGATTTCATGGTGGTAGTTATGCCAGCGTTTTTTATTCTATCAATTTCCACTCCATTCAGCTCATATCTTATATCTTGGAATAAGTAGAGTAGAGCATTATTCGTAAAATTAACACTAGTGGCTTTCTCTTTCATATCCTTTTTACTTACGACAACAGTTCCTTCCAAATACAAGGTACTAGCTGAGGGAAGTATATACAAGTCCTGTTGGTTAATAGGTATGCGGATTTCATCGTTTCTATTGAAACTAGTTACGTAGGGCTTGTAAGAATGAAATTCGATTCCTTCAACAGTGTTGTCATAAGTCGGAGCAGATAAAACGTCTAAGATATTCATTTTAGCAAACCGATCGCTTTGAGAAATGCCTTGTTTTCTTTAGTTAATTTAATTTTCTTCTTAGAGCGAGCTCTTATTTGGTTGGAAGCTTGAGCGGAACTGATATTTTTGATTTGTTGATGCATATATTTATTGTAGTCAATCATTTTTTTCTTCTGAGATGCAAATACAGCTGCACTTCTTCACCGCGCAAATTGATTAAGCGGTTATTTATATCTAACAGCCTGATATGTATACAGCTAATGTTGTTTTGGTTAATTGGAAAGTATATCGCGTTTTTCGGGATTTCTATAATTCTATATCCGGGAGGCACGTTGAGAGCAAATTCGTGGATAATGTGACTGGGTTCTCCGTTTGTGTACGAGCCGCTTACAATATCACATTCGATCCTGATCACTGTTGTAGGTAAAATGTTGACTGGAAAGTGCGATACATGCCATTTATTTGCTTTTAAGATCTGCTTATTAAACCCTAACAAATTCCTAAACGTACCTTCTTTATTAAAATTTATGTCTTTTGTACAATATACAGCAGCTTTTAAAGTATTGTTATTGCACTGTAGTTTGATTGATGCATCTTTCATTTCAGATTTTAAATAATCATTAATATCTTGCAATTCATAGGTGCCGTCAGGTATTTCAATAACTTCGTTAGAACCATAATAGAACTTATTATTCGTTTTGTCAATGTTTGGAATAGAATTAAATGTTGCGAAATGCAATAAGGCACACTCATACTGTTCATATAGTTGCAACGTGTTAGGATAGTAAGTAGATAAAGTTGACGAGTTTCCAGTTATCGATAATGTGAGTGACATCTTGCAAATGATTCAAATAAAAGAAAAGCATAAGTTTTATACGTTTTATTTCCAAAAATTCCATAGATATTCTAAACATAAGTGTCCACAATTTACAGTGTTGAATTTCTGATATCTTGTATAATTATAAAAAACATTACAATTCTTAAAATATCGCATTAATTCCATTGGAGGTTTTAAATCTCCAAAGCTATCAAAATATTCACAATAATTGCATACTTTTACATAAGCTACCCAATGCGTGCCTTCGTTCTTAGAGTCGTCCAAGTTAACGACACCACATTCAACCCGTTTTGGCGTCCTTGGTAACTGATCCTTCATGTATACTCCTCGAAAGTGAGGGATGTTGCGTGCATACCTTTGGATGTCTATATTAGTGAGAGGACGATTAGGTAGCTTATTTTTCAGTTTTTTGAAGACTTAATGAATAAACCATTACCATTTTTATGTGACTTAATGTACAAGCCCTGACCTAACTTTAAAGACTCCATAGCCTTATTATGTCGTTGTGTTTCTCGCAAATTTTGCTGACCTGCTTTGTAATCGTTAACAGTTTTTGCAATACCAGCCGCACCACCAGCTAAAGTTCCTAAAGCTGATAAACCCGCAAAAATTGGGATTAAAGGTAGAATACCTCCAGTCTTTGGTAAGGGTATCACTCGCGGCACTCGAATTTTCTGAATGCATGGGATTATTTTTTTTGCTGCTGAGTAAGCAGCGTTAATTAAAGCTTTACTGTCCTTTGGATTCAGTTTCTTTATTTTTGCTTTTATTTTTGACACGAAACTTTTAAACGTTTTAATGCCAGAACCAGATTTCAGTTTGGCTTTCATAACTTTGCTCACTAACCATGAACTAAGTTTTTCACCTTTCCCAGCATCGCTCGATTTAAGTCTTTGTTTAGCCATATTTAGTAGTTGCAAATCAGCTTTGTGGCGATTGGGTAAGTCTGTATGGTTTGCATATGCAATGTCGTGATGCATACAAGCTTCGTCTAGCTTATTTACACCTCGGTCACCTCGTAATAAACGTTTCTGCAATTTAGTTCCGGGACCGCAATAATTGTAGCCGGGTAAATGAAGTTCGAACGGTAGATTATTAATTAAGGTATTAACAAGTTCACCTCCTTGCATTGTCTAATGTGTAATGAGAGAAATGATGCAAAAGTAATCGTTATATAATTATTTTAATCCACTATTGCAGTTTTCTCGATCCAACTATTTTCTTCGTTGTTTAGACCCAACCATTTCACAAACATTTTTGATCCTTTTCTTTTTAAAACCCTTTCTATCAAATAAATACCAGGATAGTAAGATTTCTGAAGTTCTTGCTCGTAAAAGGTTCCCATTATGGCCTGCTTTCGCTGATCTTGTATATGATATGTTACTGGTATGGTATGGTTAATTTTTTTTATAGTAAATATTTCAGTTGACCAATTAGGTGTATAACCTTTTTCAAAATGGTGTTTGTATTTACTGATACGAACAAAGTCACCTACTTTGAACTTAGGTTTTCTACGGACGGTTACATGATTTAAGGCTTTTTTAATATTTTCTTTTATAACAGACTCGCAAGATTTATTTACTTCAATTGGTTTAAATTTAATGGTACGATGTTTTGTGTTGTTATATATCTTTAACGTAACCTCTAACGGTATACCTAACCACATATAGTTTCCGTTCAGACTAAAATATTTATATATTTTATTTTTAAGAGTTTTAATCAGTCGCTCTACGATCGAAGCTTTTTTGGTAGAAAACGTTGAGTAATGGTTAACATTGTAAGTCTTCATAAGCGTTTGAAATGAGTTGTTATAAAATTCTGTTCCCATATCAGTTTGTAAATTAACCGGTTTGCGATTGCTGTTAATCAGTATTCGTTTAAATGCATGAGTAACATCAAGTTTATTTTTTGATTTTAATGGCTCTGCCCAAGCGTACTTTGAGAAGCAGTCAATCACCACTAAAATGTAATTATGACCTTTATTATATTTTCTTAAATTTTGCATGTCCATCAGATCAGCTTGCCACAAGTCATCGATCCCCTTTAGAATGACAGGACGTCTAACGAAATTTCTTCGTGCTGCTTTATGTATTTCATTAACAATTTGCTGTTTTGCCATTACGGAGTTTTTTGTAGTAATTTATCTACCTCTGCTTTGGTATAAAACTTATCTTCCAAATGAGTTGAAATCTCAGGTATCTTTGCTTTTAAAGTAGCCTGAACTGTCTCCTTTGTGTCTTTTATGATTTGAGAGCGCAATGAACCAATCATGTTATTAAATTCTTTTAACATATTAGAATTCAATCGATCTACATAATCCTTGTTCACGGTCAGGTTATTTAATTCTTTTAACATGTTAGCATTCAATCGATCTACATAATCCTTGTTCACAGCATCGCCTGCTTCTACTGGAGATCGGACTCCTCTTAATCTTGATGTTTTTAAATCAAAATCTCCGTTTTCTAATTTTAACAATGCGTTCTCATTAAACTCAAATAACTCTGATAAACGCATTCTTTTGTGAATGTAGTGTCCGAATTTGTCTACGTTCATATTTAAGGTGTATTGTATCGAGAAGCTGATAATAAAATAAACACATTTTAAAATATTTATTTATTTATAACTTTACTTTCACGCAATTCTTCAATGATAGATATAATTTCATTATCTAATCCTGTGTTACCAGCATCTCGAGATGCAATTAGTAATTTTAACCTATCTACCAATTCATTTGGATCGTCCCAATAAACAAAATGAACATTTTTCTTCCACATTTTTGTAAAGGGTAGTCCTTTTCCTTTCGTTTGGTGGTCCTGAATTGTACTTCGTAGTTGGAATAGAGGCTTAATAATTTGCAAATATTTTTGTCCTTTATTACTTTTGATTGGTTTACTGGGCTCATAGTCCCGTCGATGTGCGTTTGTGTCAAGTAGCATCGACTTATAATGTTTCATATCACTCTCTGTAACCAAGCTTAAATCGGCATTCTTTTTCAACAGCAACTGTTTTAAACCAGGCGTATTTCGGTATTTGCGTCCAGCTACGATGATATACTCATCACTGATCGTTATACGAGCAGAACCTAACATCAATTTTCCGCCCTCTTTTCTGACACCAAACGGAATATCGGTCAGAGCTTCTGAGGACACTGACCAGGATGACGAATCAATACCTTGGTTGTTTTCAACTAATGATTTGTACGAAGAGTCACTTTCGATATCAGATTCATATTCGTCTTCATTGTCGTTATTATCATTGGTTCCTTTACTAATTGTGGGTTCTTTTTGCAAAGTTTTATCGATAAACGGAACTTCGGTTTCTTCATTTTCTATATTATGCGGAACACAAGCCTGCTTACTGACATTAGCAATTTGGTTGAGTGGTTCTGTTACCGGCTTGAAAACTGATTCCAGTACTTGCTGATTGTTAAGCTCAGCATCTCTCATCTTTCGCACCTTCTTCTTAACAGCATCTGCAGCCTCAACAATTTGTCTTTTCAGTGATTTTTCCATAGTAACAAAAAGTTCGTGATTGATTAAGCGATGTCTGAAGAATAATAATAATATCGCGAGGGTAACACTCTTAAATATAAATATTTTTAATCAAAGACAACAAAAGTGTCAAATTTATTTCTATAACATCCTTTATTTTTGGAGCAATCCTTATTAATCACTACATAATTGAAAGGTTCACTCCATATTTTCGAACACATTTCACGAAATTCAATCCATGTCATATCAGTGTTGACATGTTCTTCATAAATATGCCGTAAATTAATTTCATCTTGTTTAAAAAGTATGATTAAGTTCGCATTATCTCTTACTAACTGCTTGGGGATTTTACTATATGTTTGGTTCAGATAAAAACAATCTATGCATTTGTGTCTTCCCATTGCAAAATAATCACGCATGTTATTTTGATTTTCACAAGCAACATCATCAAAAATAATCACGGAGTTGGGTTTTGCGTCCTGAACGCTTAGTACTTCCTCATTTCCCTGATATTTCTGGAGGGAAATACCGGGAACCCGTTGCAAAACTCTTTCTAAGAAAATGTACTTAGGTTGGTGCAGAGTTTTTGAATAAACATAAACATTTTCAAATCTTAATCCATTTTCGTGTATAAGAAGGCCAATTAATAAATTGGTTTTTCCACAATTGGATGGACCACAAATGATACATCGTACTGAGTTAGGTAATAATTCCCCATGACGAAAACTAGTCTTACAAATATCATCGCAGACTGTATCAACATGCAGCGATTGCGGTTGTTTTACAAATTTCATGATTACTGTTGGAAATGAACCGATTAAAAATGAGTGAATGTATATAGTACGTTAACATTTATAAACTTACCACAACCTCTTTTGCGTTACTGGTCATTGATCGAGTGGATTGTTCATTACTAAGCATTCTGTACCACCCTTCAGAGCGATAGCAAACTCGCATGATCATTGGTTGTATACAGTTATACACTAGAGAGTAAGTAAACGGAGAGTTGATGGATGATCATCGTTGCTCATCAAGTACGCAGCAAAATGTACTGTCTCGGTCGAGTTTATCGGTCGAGTGGAAAGGCGAGTCGATTATCAATTATTGGGCATTCTATACCACTATCGGCAGCGAGGCGCACTCGCCGAGCAACTTGCCGATAGTGGTATAGAATGCCCAATAATATACTACTGTCACCCTTCTTGAAGAAGAGTACCACCACACCCCTGCACCATGCCTGTGGCGTTTTCCCTTCGAGTATGACGGAATCAAACAGCTTCTGAAGGGCCTTAAGGATTGGTTTTCCACCCGCCTTCAGGTGTTCGGCCGTAATTCCGTCATCACCCGGTGCCTTGTTGTTCTTAAGCTGTTTCAGAGCCATCCTAATCTCATACAGGCTGACGTCCGGAATGTCTTCGGTATAGTGTCGGGTCGGCTCTAGGGTCTTTCGCTAGATTCGCGATGGGTTTACTGGTTGACGTGTACAGCTGCCCATAGAATCTCTCGATCTCCCTCAGAAGCTCTGGTTTGGCGGAAACGATCCTGCCATCATCGGTCTTCAGTTTCGTGAGCTGGCTCTGCCCTATAGATAGATCTCTTGCAAAGACCTTGGAGCCCTTATTCTGCTCAATTGCGTCTTTTATACGCTCAGTATTAAAGCGGCGGAGGTCGCTTTTCAAGGACTTTGAGATCCGTCTATTTAGCTGCCGGTATTTCACCGCATCGTCTGAAGACTGCAGGATCATCTCACGCCTCTCCTTCATTAGCTTGAGAGTAGGATCAGAGAGCTTTTTGTTCCTATCTGTACGGCGGGTCTTGAAAAACTTAGACTCGACCGTATGGACAGCTTCCACGAACCCATCGCTGTAATCGTCCACGGAGCTTCCTAGGCACTCGAAACGATTCTGGAGTTCGAGCTGAAAGTTCTCGGGGTTTTGGACCTGCATCTGTGCTGGGCGGAGCGTGGACTTTACCAGTCGAGACCTTTCAAGTTTAACATTAATGTTCAATGTGCCTCTTACCATGTGGTGATCGCTCCCTGTTTTAACCGAATTGATCACAGAGACATCATTGAACACTTGCTTCTTGGTTGACATGATGAAGTCGATCTCGTTTTTAGTTGCACCATCGGGGCTTTGCCAGGTCCACTTCCTGTGCTCACGCTTTCTGAAGAAGGAGTTCATCATGTAGAGGCCCTCCTTCTCCATAAAACTGGCCAGTAGGTGACCCCGGTGGTTCCGGCGTCCAACTCCAAATTGCCCCACTTGCAGCTCATCCACGTCTTGTTTGCCCAGTTTTGCGTTGAAGTCCCCCATGACAACGGTGAAGTGAGTTTTGAAACCATGCATGGCTCTAGAGATATCCTCATACATGGTCTCTACCTCGTCGTCGGGGTGTGCCGAGGTCGGGGCGTAGACCTGTATGACCTTCAGCGAATATCTTGCGGATATTCTGAGTATAAGGTACGCCACCCTGGTCGACACACTCTCGATCTTCACCACGTTGTTCACAAGGGACTTGTGGACGATAAACCCGACACCACCCTGGGACTGTCGGTCACCCTCTCGGAAATAGAGCAGGTTACCGGATTTGAGGATTATCGAGTCCTCCCCCTCTCTTCGGACTTCCGATAACCCTATAATACTCCATCGCAACCTACTCAATTCTTCCTCCAGTTCGGCTATCTTCTCGTCGGTCCGGAGTGTTCGCGTGTTATATGTTCCCAGGTCCAGTCGTCGGTGTTTATTGGGGTAGCCGGGTCCACTCCGGGGATTCTTAGCACCCCTTGCCACGCCATCGCCTCGACCGCTACCGTAGCCGAGGGTAAACGGGCTGCCGGGCACTCGGGGCCGTTTTTTCTGTGTGCTGATCATTAGGATTGGGGGGTTTTGCCATAATCGCCACGCTTGGCAGGCGGGTTGGCGATCGCAGTTTGTTGATAAAGTGCACAGAGAACGCTGCTTCCCATTCTCTGGTGTGTCCCTTAGTCGCCTCTTACGACACCCACGGGAAGATATGGGATGGTGAAATTCTTTACGTCCGTCACCATACGGAACTATTCTGATGTTCATATTTAATGTAAAATGAGTTTTGAAAAGTTACATGAATAAAGAAAATTTTATTTATTTTATTTTATTAAACATTTTAATGGTATAAATAAAATGTTTTGCTATGGTTATTTGTGGTTTCAAATGTAGAAAAGGCCTTAGTTTATATCCAGGTTATTTTAGTAATGCCAAATGCCAGCGACAATTTGATCTACAAATTGATGCTGTCAACAATGTTTGAGAATTTATTATTCCTGCATTAAATATATTATCGTCATTACTATGTGCTTAAAATGTAACTGTAACAATTACATAACATCGTAAACTAGCCTCCGACTTCACCCGCGTGGAAATCAGAAACCATCCCTAGAGGGACATACTCCTGGGATAAAAAATTAACAATGTTCTATGTCAAATCCAGTTTATTTCAATAATTCTCAGACATTGTTGACAGCATTAATTGAAGTTCTTTGACAGTCGTTACGGGCAGCAATTAAAAATTCAACGTGGCGTCTGACAAGCAGTCATACCAATGAAAAACATACTATATATATATATGTCGGGTTTAGTCAATAGTACGGACGTCAAAACAAATGACAAGCACGCCCCTGGTGGCAAATCAAGAACAACTACGCATTGGCGCGCTTTTCCTTAACACTTGCGTGGTGGGGACAGCAGAATATGGCAGATGAGTACTGACCGCCTTAGAGCTAAGACATCATAGAATCACTCTCGATCCGTAATATTAGTAAGTAAGATTGTAACTGTATGTTGTGACTATTTGAATAAAACCAGTGTATCGAATAATTTTTGTGATTTCATTTTCGAGATTGTACCCACCTACCTGCCCACACACGATGTCTTAACCTAAGGGAATACATCCTGACTTCCCGATGGTTTGCATCTATCGGCCATCCTTGACGCCACATAAAGTTCAACTCATATGTGCGCGCGGTGCCATGTGTGCTTGCGCTTGTAATTATCATATCATATCATAACATATCAAATCCTATCATGTCTTATCATATTATTATCATAATCTTTATTTCTACACACAAAAATACAGCTTTAACACACGTGTTGTCGGACGACAACTGCCGCGTTTCTGCCACACAAATTCAAGCTGCATATAGTTCTCGCCAAACTTCTTGGTCACTCTGATGTTGGCTACAATGGCTGCGTAGTGGTAAATCTCATAAAAAAACAGCACGCGTTGTGTCTCGCGCATCAGAAAGCACAGATGAGTTGAACTATCTGTACCAAGTTACTAGATTTTGGAGATCATAAATGGGCAGTCGCTTCATGCAAAATAATGGTATTCAGATGCTAAGCTAGACTGAAAGCTAACTACAAAAAAAATTATTCCAACTCTAAAAAAAACATTATTTCACCTACTAAAAAGGTGAACTAAAAAATCTGATGCTCCCATCGCAGGCTAGAGTTTTATCCCCGTTGTGCTACAGCGCTGATATCATTGAGGCGTATAATTTCCCCAGGGGCGGCAGGATAACAGGCAAGCGGCTCTTAACGTAGTATTAAAAACTGCACCTAAATTATGAAGGAGAGTGAACTTGTTCTTAACATTTGGAGGCTCTTAAATACATCACTAGTAAATATGAAAAAAAAAACATTATAACCTGCCTCAAAGTGTGAAATATGTAATGGCAAAAAAAATATCAAACAAGAAGAAAGTTATGATGTGCAGTCGGAGGATACATAACGAGCTGGCTGACCTAAACCACATTATCCTCCGACTGCACAGCATAATTTTCTTCTAGTTTACATCTTTTTAGTTCGCTTCTTAAGCAGTCGGTTTTATTTTGATTTACAACTTTTTAGTTATTTTCTTTTCGAATGGCTTTTAACACAAATAGTATATATTTTTGTAATCACTTTTAAGTGTGTGATGTGTTCGGAAGAATAAATTTGGATACCCCTCAATATGGCGCCCAAAATCCGCCATGTTTATTTTTTAGTAATGTCACTTATCTAAGAACACTTGGGCGGTCAAGACCTATCCTAAAGATGTCTTAATTATAAAAATCCGTCTAGCGGTTTGAAAGATATGAGGTAATAAAGAATATTACATACATACATACAAGTTACGCGCGAAAAATATAACTCTTTCCTTGCAGCCGGGTAGTAAAAAGGAGGTGACTAATGAGGTCCAAAGTAATAGAGATGGAAGAAAGAAAAAGATATGCTGCGCCGACATCAACTAACTTGAGATATGGGCAACTGCATGATGGTCTGCGTAACATTTTCTCAAACAACTAAGACACTGTAAGGCGCAGATACCACTGAGTAGCTGATTTTATAGTGAGAATCACCTCTAAATGGCTGGTCGTAATTTTTTGGAAAAAATATATGTTATGTTGTGCACCCACCCATCCACGGGTGACCATTTCAAAATACCGGCAGAAAAATCATGTACGAATATTTTATAATAATATATCTTCTTTATGATTGAAATCGACAACCCACCTTGAGCAAACGAGGTGATAAATGCTCGTGCCGATATTTAAGTGTTCTCATATTTTTATATTGCCAATAGAGAGAACTTCGGGCAACGAAAATGTTTTATGAGATAGCTAACTCCTTCAGAGAGTCCTTCATAATAAGAATCACTTTCATTGCTAATCCCGATAAATTATTTAGTGGTTTATTGGCTTCATCAACATATAAACCAAAGACTACAAAGGTCACAGGGATTCTCCAGTTTATTTACGAAATCCCGAAGGTCAAAGGTGAAATAATACTAAAATATATACTGCTTGCTGACTGAATAAGAAAAATAGTATGAGATCCCACTGCATAAGTCTGCAGGTATTTGTTTTTGATGAAACTTGTTTTTTATGAATGATTTTTGATAATATTGATTACTGCAGGGTTGCCCGACTTCATCTGAAAAATGAAAATTGAATTGTGATTTTGTGTGTTATTGGGCTGTGTCTTTTGTGTGCACTAAATAAATGTTTTATCTATCTATCAAGTATTTTGTTTTTATTTTGCTTTGCACTAGGAATTTCTCCTATTTCGTCAGTGCGTCATCATCTCTTAGTTAGCCGCCATTCATGTGTTAACAGGTTTAGCAGGTTAAATGGCAACCCACCGATTGCGACTACTGAGAGCTGGCAATCTTATTTTTTTCTATTTTATATACCACTTTATTTCAAATGACGTTGGATTTACTTGAAAGACTTACATATTAAATAATTCAATTTATTTGATTAAGGAAATTGCTGTTAGATAAAAAAAAATATTGTAAATACAGGCAACCCTGCAGCAATATATTGGACTACCAAGTATAATTCATGAAAATTAAAGTTTAATCAAAAATCTTGATTGCTGCAGATTGCTACAGTCGGATCTTAGGCTATAATCACCGAGATTTCGTTTATTACTGTCGTATAAATTGTTATCTAGATTTAACTCGCGAAAATCATGTGAAGATTAAATTGAGTATCGATTTCATTGTTAGTAAAGGTCATGGAATGTGATAACATTGAAAGTATAGGTATGTACGTAAATATTTTGAAGTCAGTGTCATATATATTGTTTTTGAGATATAAGATAATATTATTAATAGGTGTAATGTAAATTTTACCTATTGTCTTGTCTAGATTTCCAACTACATGATATTTCTACTGGTTCGGAATCTGGACAAGTTGTTTTCAAATTCAAATTCATTTAATTCGGATAACTTAATCCATACTATATAATCTATAGAATACAACATAAAAAAATAACTAAAAACAATTACATAAAATAAAAATAAAAACATTCAAATAACCCGCATAATAAAGGATCTCCATAGCGGAGAGGAGATCCTATCAGCCAACGTCTTCAGAATTCCGTTGCAGCTGCCACGCATTCCGCAGATCAGGGAGGCAGTTTTTTTGTGGATGACGGCATGAAAGCCATCAGTGCGATACAGCGCAAACATCCCCGACGCACTACAGAAGCGAGGCAGCCCCAACATCATCCTGAAGATGTTGTTGTACTGGACGCGCAAGACATCCAGCGACCTTTTGGTGTGACTGACCCACAGATTACCCGTATAAAAGCTTTGACAATAAGCCTTAAACAAAGTTATCTTTACTGCTTCAGAGCATCGGGAGAATCTGCGGGCCAGCATGTTACCTCTGGCCGCCAAAGCCCTGCGCTCCCTCTCAATATCCAGATCGTGTATGTGTTTTGAACTTAGCCTAAATATTATAAGAACTTTGATAACCTAAATAGATAGTGTGGCCAATCTATACCTATTGAGAGTTATCTGAGAACGTCAGAAAGCGGTCATTAAACAGTCGTTACGAGTAGTTAAGAGACCCGAAAGCCTAAGGCCTCTTGTACACACAAGTTTTTCGGCGTAAAAATACACGGTTAATTCGCCGTGTGTAGGCACGGCTGTCAGTGTTGTATGGGTCACTGTGAGAGCTTGACGGTGCCTCACGGTGCCGCCACGTCACGGCACCGCCGCCGTATGCACCGTGCGTCCCCATCGGCGCGCCGCGTCTACGCACGGCCTGATTTTCATCACGCACACATAAAATACGCCCAGCGGTTTTGGTGCGATTGTCGTGTTTTTGTCCGTTTCAGACATAACTTTACAAATTAATTACACCATGTTATACGAATAAAACTCATTTTTTTTTTAGATCAAATTATTAAGAAAATGGTCTAATTTAACATATGCCGTGCCGTGACGTGGCGGCACCGTGAGGCACCGTCAAGCTCTCACAGTGACCCATACAACACTGACAGCCGTGCCTACACACGGCGAATTAACCGTGTATTTTTACGCCGAAAAACGTGTGTGTACAAGAGGCCTTAGGCTTTCGGGTCTCTAACTACTCTTAACGACTGTTTAATGACCGCTTTCTGACGTTCTCAGATAACTCTCAATAGGTATAGATTGGCCACACTATAATCTATTTAGGTTATCAAAGTTCTTATAATATTTAGGCTAAGTTCAAAACACAAACACGATCTGGATATTGAGAGGGAGCGCAGGGCTTTGGCGGTCAGAGGTAACATGCTGGCCCGCAGATTCTCCCGATGCTCTGAAGCAGTAAAGATAACTTTGTTTAAGGCTTATTGTCAAAGCTTTTATATGGGTAATCTGTGGGTCAGTCACACCAAAAGGTCGCTGGATGTCTTGCGCTTCCAGTACAACAACATCTTCAGGATGATGTTGGGGCTGCCTCGCTTCTGTAGTGCGTCGGGGATATTTGCGCTGTATCGCACTGATGGCTTTCATGCCGTCATCCACAAAAAAACTGCCTCCCTGATCTGCGGAATGCGTGGCAGCTGCAACGGAATTCTGAAGACGTTGGCTGATAGGATCTCCTCTCCGCTATGGAGATCCTTTATTATGCGGGTTATTTGAATGTTTTTATTTTATGTAATTGTTTTTTTTTAATATTGTATTCTATAGAATTGTATGGATTAAGTTATCCGAATTAAATGAATTTGAATTTGAAAACAACTTGTCCAGATTCCGAACCAGTAGAAATATCATGTAGTTGGAAATCTAGACAAGACGAATAGCTAAAATTTACAGTACACTTATCTATATATATATAATGCTTTGTCCTGAATGACTGACTGACGGATCAACGCACAGCCCAAACCGCTGAACGCAAAGACCTGAAACTTGAAAGGTGTATTCTTTGTATGATGTAGGCATCCGATAAGAAAGGATTTTCCGAAATTCTACCCCTAAGGGGGTTAAAAAGGGGAGCAAAGTTTGTATGAAAAATCTAATTCCTTCGGCTAATATTTTTGAAACTTGGCACAAATAGTAATCTAAGTACATGATAAAGTTTGACATTATTAGTTTTTTTTAAACTACCCCCTCAAGTCGATTTAGGGGGTATTGAAATTTGTATGGCAGAATCTTATTTCATGGGTAACTAAACTTGAAACATTACACAAATACTAAAATAAATAAATAATTAAGGTTGTTATTATTCGTTTTTCGAAACTACCCCCAAAAGACGATTTAGGGGGTGCCAAAGTTTTTTTGAAAAATCTTATTGTTAGGTTAATAAAATTGAAACTTGGCATAAATACCCAACTAAGTAAGCAACAAAAGGTTGCAATTATTAGTTTTTCAAAAATAACCCCAAACGTCGTTTTTTTTTTTAAGAATCTTACTTCTTGGGTTAATAAACTTGAAACTTTACACAAATATCAACCTAAGTAAACAATAAAGGTTGTCATTATAAGTTTTTCGAACCTACCCCCAAAATTCGATTTAGGGGGTGTTAAAGTATTGTTGGAAGAATCTTATTTATCTACATAAAAGCTAAAGGTCACTCATTCACCTATCACGAAATATCGATAACTGCTTGACGTATAAAGATGAAATTTGGCAGGGAGGTAGTTTATAGTTACTAGACGTCCGCTAAAAACGGATTTTACGACAGGGCCGAATATAAGGGGTCTAAGGGCTATCGCAAGTTAGTATGACAGTCCTTCATTTTTTGAGCTACTAACTTAAAATATGGGCAGAGATATAGTTTATAGATAGTAGACGTCCACTAAGAACGGATTTTGCGACACGGCCGGATTTAGGGGGTCTGAGAGTTCTCGCAATTTTGTATGAAAGCCCTTCATTCTTTGAGCTACTAATTTAAAATTTGGCAGAGAGGTAGTTTATAGTTAGTAGACGTCCGCTATGAATGTATTTTGCGGCAGGGCCGGATTTAGAGGGTTTAAGGGCTCTCACAAGATAGTATGAAAGTCTTTCATTTTTTGAACTACAAACTTAAAATATGGGCAGGGATGTAGTTTATAGATAGTAGACGTCCACTAAGAACGGATTTTGCGACAGAGCCGGATTTAGGGGGTCTAAGGGCTCTCGCGAGTTTATATGTAAGTCCTTAATTTTTTGAGCCACAAACTTAAGGCAGGGAGGTAGTTTATAGTTAGTAGACGACGCTCAGAACGGATTTTGCAACAGGGCCGAATTTATGGGGTCTCTCGCAAGTTTATATGAAAGTCCTTCATTTTTTGAGTTACTAACTTAAAATTTGGCAGGGACGTAAATTATAGTTAGTAGACGTCCGCTAAGAATGGATTTTGTGGCAGGGCCGGCTTTAAGGGTCTAAGGGCTCTCGCAAGTTTGCATGAAAGTCCTTCATTTTTTGTGCTACGAACTTGAAATTTGTCATGAAAGTATTTTATAGTTAGAAGATGTCAGCTAAGAACGGATTTTGCGACATGGCCGGATTAAGGCGGTCTAAGCACTCTCAGTCCGGATGTCTTTTTGTACTACTGTCCTGAAATTTAGCAAGTCTAGAGTTTATGAGTAGGAGACATAAGCTAAGAAAAAATGTTGTGATACTCTATATTTTTTTTCTAATTCGTGCTTTAAAAAAATGAAAAATGATTAGTGTGATAGGCATTTTCTGTTGATTGAAATATAAAGATAGTTTGCGTTAAACCTCATTAAACTTTATATCTTCTTAACCACGCGGAAGAAGTCGCGGGCAACAGCTAGTTAATAATATTATCTTATATCTTAAAAAAAACAATGTATATGATACTGACTTCAAAATATTTACGTACATACCTATACTTTCAATGTTATCACATTCCATGACCTTTACTAACAATGAAATCGATACTCAATTTAATCTTCACATGATTTTCGCGAGTTAAATCTAGATAACAATTTATACGACAGTAATAAACGAAATCTCGGTGATTATAGCCTAAGATCCGACTGTAGCAATCTGCAGCAATCAAGATTTTTGATTAAACTTTAATTTTAATGAATTATACTTGGTAGTCCAATATATTGCTGCAGGGTTGCCTGTATTTACAATATTTTTTTTATCTAGCAGCAATTTCCTTAATCAAATAAATTGAATTATTTAATATGTAAGTCTTTCAAGTAAATCCAACGTCATTTGAAATAAAGTGGTGTATAAAATAGAAAAAAATAAGATTGCCAGCTCTCAGTAGTCGCAATCGGTGGGTTGCCATTTAACCTGCTAAACCTGTTAACACATGAATGGCGGCTAACTAAGAGATGATGACGCACTGACGAAATAGGAGACCGAATTTTTTTTTTTTTTTTTTTTAATAAAACTATGCCCCACACTAGGAATTTCTTCCTGTATCGTGGGTGCGTTTACAAACATATAAACTAACATACACTACACCCAGAGCCGAAACAACTATCTGTAGGTCATACAAATATTTGTTTCATGCGGGAATCGAACCCGCGACACGCAGCGCAGCAGTCAATCACTCAACCACTGCGCCAACCGTGCGCCCGAGTTTAAATTCCTAGTGCAAAGTAAAATAAAAACAAAAAAAATCTTGATAGATAGATAAAACATTTATTTAGTGCACACAAAAGACACAGCACAATAACACACAAAATCACAATTAAATTTTCATTTTTCAGATGCAGCCGGGCAACCCTGCAGTAATCAATATTATCAAAAATCATTCATAAAAAACAAGTTTCATCAAAAACAAATACCTGCAGACTTATGCAGTGGGATCTCATACTATTTTTCTTATTCAGTCAGCAAGCAGTATATATTTTAGTATTATTTCACCTTTGACCTTCGGGATTTCGTAAATAAACTGGAGAATCCCTGTGACCTTTGTAGTCTTTGGTTTATATGTTGATGAAGCCAATAAACCACTAAATAATTTATCGGGATTAGCAATGAAAGTGGTTCTTATTATGAAGGACTCTCTGAAGGAGTTAGCAGTCTCATAAAACATTTTCGTTGCTCGAAGTTCTCTCTATTGGCAATACAAAAATATGAGAACACTTAAATATCGGCACGAGCATTTATCACCTCGTTTGCTCAAGGTGGGTTGTCGATTTCAATCATAAAGAAGATATATTATTATAAAATACTCGTACATGATTGTCCTACCGGTATTTTGAAATAATCACCCTTGGATGGGTGACCATTACAACATACCGAGTTTCCTCCGTGCCTCGGCAATCACCTTAAGCCGTTGGTCCCGGCTGTCATTTGAGGATCTATGACAGTCGTTACGGGTAGTCAGAAGCTTGAGATCTGACACCAGTCTTGCCAAGGGGTACCGTGTTACCCATATTTACTGGGTTGTAGAGGTCAGATAGGCAGGCGCTCCATGTAAAACACTGGTACTCAGCTGGATCCGGTAAGACTGGAAGCCGACCCCAATATAGATGGGAAAAAGCTAGGCAGATTGATTGATATTGATTGGTCTATATCAAACAACTGTTGTGATAATTTAGTAATTAAATAAAATAATCACTTAAACTAAATAAAAAATTGTTAATCACCTCAGAACACTACTCATTTTATAGTGATGGACAAACAATCGTTAAGAGCTAAGTTTATACGAGCGTTTTTATTGCGTCTTGATGGCGAAGACTTCTTTCTGTGTGAGCCAAACTTTAGCACAATGTCAGCAATGTTGGTGCCAATGTTGGACTTTGGGGCTATTTTAAATCCGTTTGTAAAAAAGTATACATAATATCGAACTGTTAAACGACTATATTAAATATGGATTTTGCAACGATCACTACAACATAGGTAGTTTACAAATAAAGATTCTTATTCTTAACTAGCTGTTGCCCGCGACTTCGTCCGCGTCAATTTCGTAAAAAATGTATTTTTATATTTTTAGTTTCCCGGAACTATGAATTTTCTCGTGATCAAACGTAGCCTATGTTACTCGTTATTACATCAGCTATCTACCAGAAGTCCCGTCAAAATCGGTCTAGCCGTTTCGGAGATTACCCGGAACAAAAAGACAGACATAAATCTTAAAAATTGCTTATTTGTTGTAAGTACCGTATATACTTTCACGTGCATTCAATAAAACGTTGTTATTTTGATATTACATACAGACACTCCAATTTTATTTGTAAATGTATTGTATAGATGTATAGATTGCATATCACTACTTTATTACCCAAAGAAGTTGATAGAGGTGCGAAATCCAGACTGCGGCCTGCTGCTGACCAATTCTTAATGCGAATACCAAATAAACCTTGCCTAACCTGGGGATCGAATCCTATCCAAAAATGCAGTAACTATGTACCTAGTCTTGCGATTGTGTCCACATGCGTTAATCGAAGCAGATTGGTGATTAAAAGAACCAAACTGCCCTTTTTTCTTCAAATAAACAACATCGCGTCATTCCAACTCCCGTACAATCAGGTACAGTCACCCATTTTCTCTTCACACACAAACCAACACTAACATTGGCGCCAACATATTCCCCAATATTGGTGTCAAACTCTATAAAATTAAGTGTCAGTCAATACACTTAAAACAGTCCATTTTATGTGTTTGTTAGAATTGAAACGTTCTCGGGGGTTTACATTTGCAGAGAGAATGGGAATAGGGTAGGGTAAGAAAATGCAATATTTTTCTGCAGAAACTTTATGTGTCAATTCACTCGTCTTCAATAAAGTGGCCGTCTATGACACCGAAGCGAAACGTTGAATGCCAACTGCTTCGTAGGATGTGCATGGCAATGTTTGTCGCTTTTGGTGTGCGTTTCATGTGTTTACCAGTCCCGTAGCATAACTGTGTGAGTTGCAGTGGACGGATCAGATCTCACCTTTGACATACTAAGTGAAGTTACACATGTGAAAGATTGAAGAGGATGTGGAAAGGAGAGTGAATGTAGGGAATAAAGTGAATGGTGCTATACATGCGGTTGTTACCAGCAAGTTGATGTCTCCGGAAGCTCGACTCGCCGTTCACAACAGCGTGCTGGTGCCTACAATTTTGTATGGAAGTGAAGGTTGGGTATGGCAAAAATGACATAAAAGTAGGATTAATGCAGTAGAAATGCGTTCCTTGAGAAGTATGTGTGGTGTAACTTTAAATGATAGATTGAGGCATGATGTAATAAAACAAAGGTGTGGTTTAAAAGAAGATGTAGTGACTAAAATCGAAAAGAGTATGCTAAGATGGTTTCGCCAGGATGGATGAAAGGCAGACGTGAATGGAAACGCCGGGAGGGCATCGCATCCAGCGGCTGCCCGCAACTTTAACCAGGTTATCGGTCCACATAGTGGGACGCCTTCCAACGTATCGTCTTTCGGTTTGCGGTCGCCATTCCAGAACTTTTCGGCCCCATCGGCCATACTTTCGAGCAATGTATCCTGCCCACTGCCACTAAAATCGCTTAAAGGTGTGATATTAATCGAATTGCATCGCGCGATCAGTAAAGGACCTAAGAGTTAAAGATTTTAATCTTCTCAAAAATATTTCACTAATGATCTTACTCAATATTAATAAGTAGGTCATAAGTGAGATACTTTTTATTGTATTTTATTATTCGGTCCAACGATAATTGGCAGCACCCTGTACAGAATATGTTCAAAACTCCAGAGCCTTGAACATCGTCGCCGAGTTGCCAACTTATTTGTTATCGGATACATTTCGAGTAGCGTGCGATGGAATTGCATGATCTTATTCCACCTAGCCCGTTTCATCATCGGACTACCAGACGTACGGCGATGCGACATCGGTACACGGTGGATATCCCACCCATACACACAAAATGTTTTGGGGACACTTTTATTATGCGTACAGCTAAGGAATTCCCTGCAGGAGTCTGTGTTTACCAATAGCTACAATCTAGGGGCCTTTAAGTGAAAAATCTTAGATAAAGTACCTATAGATTAAGCCTTAAAATGACCTTGATTGATAGAGCGAGATGGCTAATTGGCAGCTCCATGTAAATGATAAGGACAAAAGATTATTTTTTGTCTTTGTCACCGTGGCCGGTTTCTGTTGTTTGTCAAACTCTAATACAATGGCAGGTTTGACAAACAAACTCGGTTTTGATTGATTTTCTGTGATTTCGTGATATTATGTGTTAATTGAGACAAGGAATTTGGGTTATTTATAGATAATAAGTGTCAGTGCGATGGTGGGTTGTAGTGTTCTTGTTCTTGTTGTAACACCAGAACTAAATATTGCTGTCTCATGTGCGGCCACGCCAGTGCTTAATCTATAGGTACTTTATCTAAGTGAAGAGTGAATAAGTTTTTTCTAGGCAAGCGTGCTTCACCGTCGATTACATCATCGTTTACCATCAGGCGAGCTAGTTGTCAAGCGCGAGCCTTATAGACTTAAAAAAAAAAGCTATGTACATTGAAATGTTGCGCTACCTTGTGTACGTCTCCCACACAATATTAGAGATCTCCAATTCACTTTGAGTTGCATATTTTTTTATTGAATAAAAAATATTGCTGGTTTCACAGAGAGGGTGGTGAATCAAGCTATTGATACTATAGTGATTCTTTATCAATATCAAGATGAATTATAGTTATTTAACATCACGCTTGCATTCCTCGAAGAAATAGATAAAAGTTTATATTCCAGGAACTAGTCTATTTCCATTAACCAGGCCAAATCATAAAGGATACAAGTTACGGACTTCCATACAAACTTTCAACGCCTATTTAACCTATTCGGGGACGAATTTTCAAAAATCATTTCTTAAGGGCCTACAACTGCTTTAGTGCCGTAAAACGGTAACTTTCTAAAGCATACTCCTACTAACGGCTAGGTTAAAAGGTTTGAAAAAAATATATATTTATTATTGTTTCATGTACATTATTTTTTAAACAAGGTTTTTTCGTGTAACTAATAGTTATGCTTTAAAAAATAATTAACAACACGATATCTTTTCGCAACTTATGGATGAGTTTCCATGATTCCTCCAAAACAACTTGGATGTTTAAAAATATTTTTACACAGAAAAATTGATGGCTGGAATTTCTTCTAACTGAAATAGCATATGTATTTTTATTTTTTTTACTCTAAGTAAGTAACAAGCCATTTATTTACATAGATAAAAGTATATACAGTGTATAAAATACTTAAATAACTAAAACTACAAACCTATACACAAAATGTAAATGTAAATCAAATAACATTTTGCAAACGACAAAAAAGACAAAGATATTTTATTTCAACTAGCTCACGAAGCGGCACTTTTGAACGTTACATTAAAATTTACAAGGAATAAAAATTGATTCTACCATGGAATATAAAGGAGGTTCAATATTTATATTTTGGCGCCGAGCGGTCGCACGGTGTTAACATTGGGGCGTATATATCGCCTTAAGAACATACCTACCATGCTACTAATTAGACTTCACAGGTGGCTCGATGACCTGGTTTCGGTTTCGGGAATCCGCTGGAAGCGAGACGCTTGGCCAATGTGGCAACACTTTGGGGTAGGCATTTCAGCTGTGGATATCTTTTGGCTGAAATTATGACGATGAATTTTTTTGTTTTTTTTTTTAAGTGACGTCTCGCAGTTTTCAATCCAAATGATTGGTTACTGCTTAACCGGGCTATCCTGTGGAGACTAAACTAAGCCTCCAGCCAGGCACAAAGTTCTAAACCTAAGCGACTACGCTGAGGGCTACCCCAGGTGGGGTCGAACCTCGGTACAGGGCGTCGCTGGAAGGGACAGCAAGGGGACAAGCTGGATCTTGATTATTATTGCTAATATTGATTCTACCATCAGTTCGTAAGGTACCTACTGTGGAGAAGAACTGACAAGAAACTCCACTATCACTATTTTGATTTTGTTCAGCAATTCGCGGGCTGCATTGAACTACATCGGGGCCAGTATTACGGGGATTTCGCGACGGTCCTCGGCGGCGAGGATGGAACTGTTATACGAGAGTTCGGAAACGTCTTTTTAAAAAGAAACTAAATTTTAGCTGGAAACAGAGTTTAATTAATTAAATGAACTTGGTACAGGAATTAGTATACAAAGGAAATAGAAAGATTTCGCGACTTCCGACCCGTACCGAATCTCAGACCGAACTGAAGTGCCATCCAATGATGGATGACGTTTCTAACTTACTAAATGCTGACGAGGCAAGTCTGGGTGCCGGTCAGCCATACTATATACAATAGCAAGGTATAACAGCCCCCCCCAAAAGACTGAAATTCGGGGATAAAAGCCGAAATTCAGGAAGTTAAACGATTTCTCTTAATCTAGGCAATGGAATCGAAGTGTCTTCAGGTTCATTATTTATATTACTGTTATCGATATCGTCATCGGTATGGGTCGTCGGTTTAACACAACAGATGTAGAACTTAGATCTATATTTAATAGTAATCTTATATAACTTAAATACTATAAAAGACATGACTATTATTAAAATAAACACAGTTAATACAGAATAATGTGTCCCGTATTTTACTAATAACTTCTTAATGAATAGGTTCTTCGTTAATAACTTCATTTAGATCTGCAAATATCTTTTCATTTTGTTTATTTAAAGTAAGATCGTCTAAGTTGATGTTTTGTAGTAAAATAGGGGATATATTGTTGCTTATACTAGTAGTCTTAGTATCTATTTTACAACACGAGTCCTTGATAATACTAAAGTCTAAACTAGGGATAGGAATGTCAATGTTGATTTCGTCTTTGGACGATATAAGTCTCGCACTTTTTGTGTAAACTGTACACTGATTTGGGATTCTTAAAATACCGGTGCCGGATATCATGATTTCGCGTAATTTGGAATTATCACAATCCATTGAAACTTTACTTGGACGAGATTGCACGAAAATCCACTGATTGTTCACAAGTGATTTCCAAATGTCTAATTCGCCGACGATTGTTTTAGTTTCACATTGCGTGGGGATAGCACTAACTGTTTTAGTTAATAGTTCGCTTTCACACGTAGGATTTCCGCTAGTCAACAATACCGTAGGTATATCACACAGAAAGAACTCAGAGCTTATTGTCTTACATTTATCTAAATTATCTAGATTACAGAAGTTTAACTTATCTTTTGAAATAGCAATATACGAACTAGAGGGTAAAATTAGACTAAAGGTATTTGGATTATCTGACCCGTGAGGGGTAGGTAAAGCTAAGTTATGATATAAGTTGAATTCGTCATTAGTAACTAAAGGAATTTGTAAAACAAATACAAGTTTGTTTTTATAATAATAACACGCAACATCAGATATGCTTAATATTAAGTGGATATTATCTAGACTTAACTCTATAGGAATTCCAGTATCTCTAGATAGGTACCGGTCATTATCAACGAGTTCCTTGAATAATTGTGCCGGACTTATTATGTTTGGATGTAGAATGTTTTGACTACTCAACATGATAGCATTTGTTAAGTCTTCAAGCTGAAACGACAATTCTAGTAGAGAGCTTTCAAGGCTAGCAAGTATCGAATATACTTTTGTTTCAGATATTAGAATTCTAGAAGTTTCCGTGATATTATTCAATTGTAATATAAGCTGACTAAGAGTATTTTTAAGCGAATCTTCGTTATCTTTTAATTTATTAATCGTTAGTTTGTAAGATTCCAGAGAAGAAGTAGTAATTAGGATGTTTTCTTTCATAAGTTCCGCGAGCTTTTTCTCGTGGTTTTGAATGGATTCAATCGCGGAATCGTATTTTGATGCATCATCTTCGTCTAAAGTGCCGAAAACATGTTTGAAAACGGTGCCTACTCCGCCGAACCATGCTGAACGTTTACTACGTTTTGATATTAAATGTGAAATAGAATCAAACTCGCGTTTGATATCGTTGTATCGAACTGTGAGTGGGGATAGTATATTTTCACATTGAAGGTTGCTTGATTTTTGACATGTTTTCCTAACTATGCCCAGGATATCATTGAGGTTTGTAAGATGAGGATTTATAAGGGAAATATTTACATGGTTAATAATATTTAACTTTCCTTTAACTGCTTTAAGTTTTCCTAGGCTATCGAAGTATATGCCGGAACTAGAAGGAAGTGGCTTGATAAGGTCTTGATGCGCATTTACCGAGGCGCTGAAAATAGAATTAATAGAATCAGTTAGACTACGCTAATTTATTATAATTACTAGGTAGTACTTATGTGCTAATGATTAATTATCTCTAATCTATTTCTAACAATAATACGGAGTCTCCTGCTACCGCGGGTTTCATTTGGTCGAAATGATGTGCCACATGACGCCTGTTGATAAGAAGAGTAGCTGTGTTATTATCGTGGACTTTAATGATTTTGTATGGTCCTTTCCAGATAGGCGATAATGCCTTTTTAAGCCTCAGGTGGGCTTTGAGGTAGACGTAATCACCAACCTTGTAATGTGGTGGTGGTTTAGTATGAGAATCGTAATGGGATTTAGAAGATTCCTTGGATTTTAGTATGTTTTCCAGAGCTTTTTCCCTGGTATATTTAAATTTATGTTGTAACATTTTAATATAATCTGAATATGTTGTACTAGGTTCTTTATCATAGATAGAGTTAGGAATAAAGGGTTTGTGACCGAATATTAACTCATAAGGAGTAAACTTTGTAGTTGAATGTTCTGTTGTGTTATAAGTCAGCATAGCTGTATACACATAAGTGGGCCAATTATCTTGGTTTTCGTTTACGAAGGACTTTAAGTATTCCTTGAGAGTTGAATGACTGCGTTCTAATGCTCCCTGCGTCTGAGGATGATAAGGTGATGACCATAACTGTTTGATTTTGAGAAATTGGCAAGTAGTTTTAAAAAGGTCGGACGTAAAGTTAGTACCTTGATCAGATAGAATAGACTTAGGAATTCCAAATAGGGATATAAAGTGGATAAGACAATCGCTAGATTCTTCAGCGGTTGTACTACGTATAGGATAAGCAATAGAATATTTAGTTAGATCATCTTGTAAGGTAAGAATATATTTTAGTCTGGCGGAACCAGATTCGGGTAAGGGACCAACTATATCTAGTGCTACTCTCTGAAACGGAGCTGTGGATGTAGTAGTGATCTCCATTGGAGCTTTATTTAGTTTTCTCAGTGCTTTATTTTCCTGACATAATTTACATTTCTTGACATAGTCTTCTATATCACTTCGCATGCCCTTCCAATAGAATTGTTCCCGGATTCTGTTGTACATACGTGTCGACCCTAAGTGCCCAGCTGTAGGAATGTCATGGTTCTCACGCATGATTTTAGGTCTCTCGCTCAGAGTAGGGTATATTGTTTTATTTAGGTAAACGTGGATTTTAATTTTTGTATTGTTAAAAATATAAGTTAGGATGTTGTAGATTTTAGTGTAGGAGTGCTGGTCAAATGGGCTTTTGAAATCAGAGATAGCAATGTCTGTTGTTTGTTCAGACTTCAGGATTTCGTTTCTTACTTCTTTCAGAGTGTCGTAGATAGCGGGATAAGATGATTCGTCAAAGTGGTGAACCTTTGTGAAGATGAGGTAAACAGTCTTGTCATCATATTTAGTTTTTAGAAAATGATATAGTTCTTTTTCAGAATTAAGGATTTCGTCTTGGTTGCCAGAATTTAGGAGAATTTCGCAGATATAGGGATTTGACTCGTCTAAATCTATAGATGTAGGAATCAATATTATTTTACAGGCTGTCTTTAAGAGGTTTTCGTTGTGTTCTTTTAGAATTGTATTGCATATAATCTCTTTGTTTGAAATTGATTTTAGAAATTGAGAATAATTATCGTCATTTAAATTTGACTGCCCGTTCGGCGAAGGGATTTGTAATGTGTCAAAATCGAGGTTGAGGTCAGCACTGTGAGGGCTAATTTCAAGGTTCGGCCCTAGATCTATAAGATCTGGATATAGCATTGGTTCAGTTTGTGGTATAGGATTTTGTAATGTATTAGAGTCGTTGTTTGTTTCTTGATTTAATAATTCATCATTCTCGAAGGAGAACGGAATGGGAGATGGTAGAATAATAAGAGGGTCCTCCAAGAGGTCATCGAATTCAGTGTCAGGATCTAATAGAAGAGGATCAGAGATTGGTGAAGGTTTACCTTGAATAGGGTTAACTGGAAATCGAGATAATGCATCAGCGTTAGTATTTATTTTCCCTTTCTTGTATATAATATCGTAGTCAAATTCCTCTAGTTTGAGTCGCCAGCGTACTAGCCTAGAACCTGGATCCTTACAGTTAAATAACCATTGCAAGGGTTTGTGGTCTGTGACTATGGAAAATCGATTACCGTAAAGATAGGGGCGAAAGGCCTTAGTTCCAAAGATAATGGCTAAGCATTCTTTTTCAGATAAGAAAAGTGGTGGCCCAGTGGTATCGGCCGCGACTTACAAGTTGTAGGTCGTGAGTTCGAACCCAGGCAGGCGCTTTACTTTGTGTAAATTATTTCATCACCACTGCTCTCAAAACGGTGAAGGAAAACATCGTGAGGAAACCGGCATGTCCTAGAACCAAAAATTCGAAGACATGTGACATCCACCAACCCGCACTGGGCCCGCGTGGTGGATTACGGCCCATTCCCTCTCACAGAGAGGAGGCCTGTGTCCCAGCAGTGGGAACATTAATAGGCTGATGATGTGATGTGATGTGATTCTTTTTCAGTAACACTATAGTTACATTCAGCCTTATTTAGTGTTCGAGACGCATAAGCAATTGGACGGTCTTTACCTATCGAACCTTGCGATAATATAGCAGAAACAGCGAAATTAGAAGCGTCGCAGGTAAGTATGAAGGGTTTGGAAAAATCAGGATATGCTAGCACTGGTGACGTTACTAGTTTATTTTGTAGATTTTCGAAAGAAAGTTGCTGCTCATTGTTCCAATTGAATGGTGTATCCTTTTTTAGAAGGAATGTTAATGGTTTTGCGAGTTTGGAAAAGTCAGGTATAAAGCGTCTGTAGTAAGATACGAGTCCGAGAAAAGATTTTACATCCTTTGGGCATTTTGGTATTGGGAAATCAGTGATACATTTGACTTTTCTAGGATTCGGTTGTACACCGTCCTTGTTGATGAGATGACCAAGATAAGCGACTTCTTTGCATAGGAACTCGCATTTATCTGGTTGGAGCTTCAAGTTATAATTCCTGAGCCTATTAAAAACAGCGGATAGATTTTGAATGTGACTTGGTAAGTCAGGGGAGTATACTACAATATCATCTAAATAAACAAAGCAACGTGAACCTTGAAGCCCACATAAGCATGTGTTCATTAGTTTTTGAAAAGTTGAAGGGGCATTTTTTAGCCCAAATGGCATTCTTGTAAATTGAAAATGCCCTTGGGGTATGGAAAAGGCGGTTTTAGGAGCGTCTTGCTCGGATATTGGTATTTGATGAAACCCTGAGGCCAAATCTAAAGTTGTAAAATATTGGCTCTTCCCTAATTGGTCTAGAATTTCTGTTATTTGTGGAATAGGATATGTTTCTCCAATGGTAACGTCATTGAGTTTCCTGTAGTCAATAACGACTCTCCACTTTCGTTGTCCCGAAGCATCAAGCTTTTTGGGCACAACCCAAATAGGTGAGGACCATGGTGAATTTGAAGGTATTATTATGTTTTGTTCTAGCATTTTGTTAATTTGATTTTCGACTTCCTTTTTATGGCATTCAGGGAATCTATAAGATTTAGTTTGGATAGGGATATCTGTATTTGTTTTAATATTATGTTCAGCAGCTGTAGTATATGTGAGCAGATCATCTGGGTGATGGAAGATATCAGAAAAGTCTGTGCAGATTTGTAATAGGGCATTGGATTCCTCTTTATTTAGGTGAGAAATCCTAAGATGTTTGAGAACTTTGTTAGTTCTTGAAGAGGAATTAGTAAGAGGCAATGATCCATGAGGGTTCAAATAAGCTTCAGAGTCTAGGGGTTCTAGTGTTAAATTAAGGTTAGATCGGAGTATGACGGACTCTTCAGAGATGTTGACAACCGTAATGTTTATACGATTATTTTCTTTCACGTTAACGATGCAATTGGCAACTAGTAATGATGCAGAGATGTGTTGGTCTATTAGCATACCTTCTTTTATATTTGGATTACTTACTGTACATTCGATTACAGCTTCCGTGCGAGGAGGAATATTATATAATGGTTCAGCGAATTTTAATTTTATGTAGGCGTCATCTATCTGTAAGGCTTCCCGACAATAGTCGATTTGACAACTTAGGTTTTTCAGGAGGTCATTGCCTATGATGCCATCGAAGTTTAGGCTAATATTTTCGACAACATGAAATTCGTGAATGTAAGGTTTATCGTTTTTTTTGAATATTTGCATTTTGAAGCTGCCTAGAGTTGAAGTTGTTTCATTTCCAGGGTCAATTCCTTTAAGGGTTATTATATCCTCGCTTAACGTTGGGACTTTGGACATAGAATCTAATTTCAGTAAGCTTATGCAGGAACCTGTATCGATTAAGAAGGATAAAGGTCTATCAGCAACAGAGGTTTGTATTATTACGTGAGGTAAGTATCTTTTTTCTGTGTTTTTATTTATTTTATAAATTTTTGTATTTGTTTTTAGTTTCAGGTTTGGCAAGTTGTCCGAAGGTGAAATAGAAGGATGTGTAATGAGAATAGAATCGGTGAATTTTGCTTTTGGTTTTGTTAATTTAGAAGGGTTAGTAAATGGTTTGGCAGAAACAGTGGAAACAGAGGGTTTAGTACACGATTCAGGGGATACAGAGGATTAGGTAAGTGATTCAGAGGATTCAGAGGATACAGAGGATTTAGTACGTGATTCAGAGGATACAGAGGATTTAGTACGTGATTCAGAGGATACAGAGGATTTAGTACTTGATTCAGGGGATACAGAGGATTTAGTACATGATTCAGGGGTTACAGAGGATTTAGTACACGATTCAGAGGATACAGAGGATTTAGTACGTGATGCAGGGGATACAGAGGACTTAGTACGTGATTCAGAGGATACAGAGGATTTAGTACGTGATGCAGAGGATACAGAGGATTTAGTACGTGATTCAGAGGATACAGAGGATTTAGTACCTGATTCAGAGGATACAGAGGATTTGGTACATGATTCAGAGGATTCAGAGAGAATAGAGGCATCGGCTTTGATATAGTAGGGCGAATTTCCCGCGCGACACCGGACGGGAAATTTTACTCGTTTAAATCATTTTGGTTGATTTCGTCGGCATATGCCTCCTTATCATGATTTATGTTAAAAATCCTGCGGGTTGGCTTAGAATTTGGAGCTTGTGTAGTGTTAGGTTGGCGTCCGTCCGAATTAGTAGCGTTAGATTGATTCCTACTATTGTTGTACTGTCTTTTGCGACAGTTTTCAATAGTGTGACCTATGTTTTTGCAATAGCGGCATACCATATCGCTGGTATTTACTGATTTTGAATGATCTGGCTGATTTCGCGGAGTTATAGCACGTGACGATTGGAAGTCACGGCGAAGGTTTGTATTTTTGAATTTATCGTTATTGGATGTTGATCTCTTATAGATACTAGAAATTATTTTTTCTTCTTCGACTGCCCAGCTTATAGCGGAATTTAATGAATCTGGGTTGCGACATCTAACGACTTGTGATACCCGTGGCAGGAGTCCTATTATGAAAGTGTGAAGTGCAAGATCTTGTATAGCGGCTACACGTCCTGCTAGTTCCGTTTTCTTTTTCGTCGGAATGGAAATGTTTATTTCCGTAAGTAGTTTCGCTAAGCATGTTTCTATATTCAAGGCAAATTGCATAACTGTTTCACCAGGATTCTGCTTACAATCCTGAAGTTCAGTGAGTAGGTGAGCATAATGTTTCCTTTCCCCAAACTGTTGTTTCAGGAACTCAATGAATTGTTCAAAGGATTCGAACTCTTTGACACTGCATGTTGTTTCAGCTTTATCTATTAGTTGACTTAGGATGAATTTGAATAAAATAGGTTTCTGGGATTTTGTAGCGGTACTAAAAGCGCTCTGGCAATTAGCGATAAAAGAATTTAGTTTCTCCCTGGAGCCATCGAATGGCTTAATGAATTTAAATAGAATACCGAGTTCTATTTTTTCTTCGATTTCTACCTTTGTACTCTTAGAGGTACTGGAACTTTCCTCCTTTGCTTCAGATTTGGAAGTCATGATTTTAATTTGACAAAACAAAATATAAATTTATTAATTACAAGAAATCGTCTTCCCCTTAAGCTACTTAGTACAATTGGCTCGGTGTTATGCACGCGTAATCGAAACGCGTAGTCTAAACAAAATATGCAGTAGTCGGACAGTATGGCCGTTATCAGTTACAATGTATTATAAACAATGTACAATAGGATTAAGTGTCTAAAAATAAACTATATAGATAGAAATAGTAGCTCTGAGTTAATTCTGGTATTCGTCCTAGGATATAGTAATAACTGAAGTAGTAAGATCACTCACAGGAACGCCGTCATTATGAGGATACTCAGGATCATTGTGACCGCTTCTCCGGCGGTGAACAGCAGATCAGCAGATGTAGTAGACCAGCAGAACAGCAGATGTAGTAGACCAGCACGACAGCAGATGTAGTAGACCAGCAGTACAGCAGATGTAGTAGACCAGCAGAACAGCAGATGTAGTAGACCTCTGTGCCAACAGAGGGTGGAGTCCAGTCTCGGTTGCAGGGTGCAACACACAAGACAGGGTGACGGTCAGACACTTACACGACACAGTATAGGGTTAGTAAGTTTTGCTCAGCGCAACTTTTAAACACTTAAAACGTTTAGGTCTATCACTTGGATTCACTGGCACTTTCCGGTAAAGTATTGTTTCCAGAGACGTATTTGGGTAGGGGATTTTCGTATCCCACCGCTGCCACCAAATGTTATACGAGAGTTCGGAAACGTCTTTTTAAAAAGAAACTAAATTTTAGCTGGAAACAGAGTTTAATTAATTAAATGAACTTGGTACAGGAATTAGTATACAAAGGAAATAGAAAGATTTCGCGACTTCCGACCCGTACCGAATCTCAGACCGAACTGAAGTGCCATCCAATGATGGATGACGTTTCTAACTTACTAAATGCTGACGAGGCAAGTCTGGGTGCCGGTCAGCCATACTATATACAATAGCAAGGTATAACAGAACGATTTTGTGTTATACTTTTTAATTGTGCTAGTTTCTCTACGACTCTCTTGGAGTAGGGTGGTGGCGTCATCGGGAGTGGTGAGAGTGTGCCTCGGTCGGCGAACTCTAGAAATTTTGGAGGGTTCATAGCGGGTGGCCTCTTTTATTAAGGGGTTTTTATGTTTAGCAGCAGTTTCAAAGAATCGCTTGGTAAGGCGTTTCGTGAACTGCTGTATCGTGGGCATTTTCATGTCCACGTGGAGTTCTTGATTACGGACAAACCAGGGAGCACCCGTGATTTTCCGGAGAAATCGGTTTTGAATTAGCTGTAGCCTGTGAATGTGGTGGGGTTTGGCATGTGCGAATACATCGCAGGCATAGGTCATGATGGGACGGATGACCGCTGTGAAAGTGCGCAGCTTGCACCTAAGTGACAATCTACTGCGCGCGTTCACCATCCCGTGGTGTCTGCCCATAGCGAAGGCGCCCCGCGAGCGTGCCGCCTGTATGTGCTTGGCGAAAGTGAGGTGGTTATCTAGTATAACACCTAGATATTTGGCTTGCTCCTCCCAAGGGATCGGCTTGCCATACATGGTGATAGGTTTTGGGGGAATGGGGTTTTTAAAACTGAGGTTATATTTTCGGTCAGGTCTTGAGAAAAGGACAGCCTGACTTTTATCGGGATTTACTTCTATCCTCCAGAGCCTGAACCACTTGCCCAGTGCGTTTACGGCTCTTTGGAGTTTTAGAGAGATGGAATTCGGTACACGGCCGGAGCAATAAAGGGCCGTATCGTCGGCGAATAATGCCAACTGTGTTGTTTTATTTTTCGGAATATCACTGGTGTACAGTGTGAAGTTTAATGGGGATAATACTGAGCCTTGAGGGACTCCAGCCCGTATTGGATGAGGGGCGGAGAGTTCGCCCTCGACTCTATAGCGGAAAGTGCGGTTCGACATCCAGTCTCTTAAGATAAGCACTAGGCGGTCTGGAACGCCGAGTTTGTAAAGCTTATATACTAAGCCATTGTGCCAAACATTGTCGAACGCTTTCGCTATGTCGAAGAACACGGCACCCGTCATATGACCACGCTGGAACCCAGCACTGGTATGTTCGACGATGCGGTGGACTTGTTGGACACATGAATGTTCGGAACGGAAACCGAACTGTTCATCAGGAATGAGGCCCTTTCTTTCAGCAAAGTCTCTGAAACGCTTATAAATAATCCTCTCATAGACTTTACTGAAGGTACTGAGCAAACTTATAGGGCGATAGCTTGTAGGCTCCGCTTTGGGTTTACCCGGTTTAGGGATGCCTATTACAGCGGCTTGTTTCCAGACTTGTGGGAAGATATTATTACTTAATGCAGCGTTAAAGATGGCTGTCATTAGAATAATGATTTGGGCGGGGAGTAGTTTAATAACCTTATTGGTGATGCCATCTAGGCCAGGGGCTTTACGATGGTGGAGCTTTTTGATGATTTCCTCTACTTCGTCTGTAGTGACGGGAGGTAGGGGGTCATCTGGGTCTTCCACTGGGGGGAGGGAGGTCCTACGTTCGACTTCTGCATCCACCATATCAATGTGGGCTTGGTCTACTGGTTGGGAGCTGGGTGAGCATTGAAGTTCGAGGCTGGCAGCCAGACATTCGGCTTTCTCAGAGTTTTCGAATACTACACTCTTATCGGGGCGATTGAGAGGGGGGATATCTGTCACTTCAGTGGAGCGTAATTTCCTCTGAAAGTGCCAGTAAGCATGTTGGTCGGGTTCAAATTCACTTAGCATCTTTTCCCATGACTCAGAACGATGCTCAGCAATACGTTTCGATACAGCACGCTGCAGACTACGCATGTGAGCCTTGTGTGCGTCACAGGGAAAGGTACTATAGGCACGGACAGCCGCGTTCTTCTCGGTTATCAACCTCCGTACATCATACGGGAGTTTCCCTTGCTGGATGTCCAGCACTGGAACCTCCCTTGAACATTCGTCCAGGACAGATTGTACGTGTGTTGTAAGCGAGTCGATCGCCGCTGTCGTGTCAGCGACTGTTTCGAGGTGGTCGGGGATTGCGTCTAATTGGGGTGACTTGGTGGATTTCAGTTTTTCTATTACTTTCCTCCAGTCAATGTCCTTTTTAGTAGGTATAGTCTGTCCTTGGTCTGGGAGGCCTGAGCGACTATTCAAATGCATAATCACGGGACGGTGATCGGAATCTAGTTCGTGAAGCGTTTCTATAGAGTTCAACCTAAGGTTTACATTCTTAAGTAACGCTATGTCGAGAATGTCCGGATTAACGCCAACTACCTTGAGGGAACAAAACGCGCACTCGTTTCACACCACTTCCGATATAGTCGTCCATGTAGGTATCAGAAGTGATACTTCCACAGCCTGAGGAAATTCGGCCATAAATTCCGATGCGTTTTAGTTGAGTAATTAAATCGCTGTAGTTGAACACGCCCCAAAAATCATAGACGACATTCGAAAGATTTTTATTGGACCCGCAGTATCATCGCGCCAGAGAAAACGCTGTGCGTCGCGGTCGCAGACTTGTATTAACCTGCGAGAACATCTCCTTTATATGGGCGGACCCGAAATTTAGTAGTTTCTTGTATTTTCCTTATTAATCTATGACTTAAAAAAAAAACCTCAGATGTAGATAATTAAATTGTCTTTGAGATGGTGTCGATTTCATTAAAATACGCCCAGCGGTTTGTGCGATTGTCGTGTTTGTGTCCGTTTTAGAAATAACTTAAAAAATTAAGTACACTATATTACACGAATAAAACTCAAAATTTTCTTAAATCAAATTATTAAGAAAATGATCTAACGTAACATATATTTTTACCAAAAAATTACGACTAGCCGTTTAGCCGATTCTCATTTTAAAATCAGCTACTCTGAGGTATCTGGGCCTTAAGTAAGGACCGGACTTACTAAAACATTTTCACATGTATTTTTATACACATCGCCAATAAGATCTGTGTATATCATTTTAGGGCTTTCCCTCCCGGTGTTTTCATTCACGTCTACCTTGTAAATTTATTAGTCGCCTTTCTTTCTTAATTCTTTATTGTACACCAAAAACAACATTACATATAGTGTGATAATAAAGGTGAATATAACACAGTGTTGAGTTCTCTTACAGCAAACCTTAGGGTGACAGAGAAAGATGACGATATAGAGGGCAGGATCCAGTGTACAATTTTAAAATAACTTCAGATCACATCACATCATCAGCCTTATAATGTTCCCACTGCTGGGACACAGGCCTCCTCTCATAGAGGGAGTGGGCTATAATCCACCACGCGGGCCCAGTGCGGATTGGTAGATGTTACATGTCTTTGAATTTTTGGTTCTAGGACATGCCGGTTTACTCACGATGTTTTGCTTCACCGCTTTGAGAGCAGTGGTGATGAAATAAATTACACAAAGTAAAACGCCTGCTCGGGTTTGAACCTACTCGTAAGTCGGGACCGTAACCACTGGGCCACCACTGCTCGCCACAAAATAACTTGAAACAAATTAAATCAATTTTTATTTTTCGTAAAAAAAAACGTTGACCCACATTAGGAATTTCTTCCTGTATCGTGGGTGCGTTTTCAAACATATAAACTCACATACACAAACACCCAGAGCCGGAACAACTATCTGTAGGTCATACAAATATTTGTTCCGTGCAAGTATCGAACCCGCGACACGCAGCGCAGCAGTCAATTGCTCAACCGTGCACCCAAATATACATAACTCTAATAAATTTATATATATACATACTAATATAATGCCCTTGCGCAAGAAAAATATATTTAATCTTCCTCTTGAAGATATCCTTTCTTTATTTTATTTACCTTTCTAAAGAAAATCACCTATAAGATCCGTATGTCTCCTGTCTTGAGACATAAAAGGAAAGATACTAACACATTCAATCAGACACTGCCAACGATAAAACTATCTGTGAATATGAAATATTCTATCGCGAGTTTATTTATATTTTATGTAGTTCTGCGAAGTAAATTGAATCAGATTGAAAACTTAGTGTGTAAAAAGATTTTCTTGTGTTACTGGCGATACAAAGATCGGAGATTCGATCCCTGGCCGTTATACTAAAGTCGTCACAATCTAAAAAGTCCGTTGATGTTTCTCATTTTAAAGGCGTCGATTGACAGACGGGCCAAGAGACTTACCGGCAACGATGCGCTGGTCGACTCAAAGCTCCAGAGCCTTGAACACCGACGACGAGTTGCCAGCCTGTCGAGTGAGGGAGTGTGCGATGGAACTGCACAATTTGATTCCGCCTAGTCCTTTCCATCATTGGACTACAAGACGTACGGCAATGCGCCATCGGTACATGGTGGATATCCCAACCAAACACACAAAGCGTTTTGAAAATACTTTCATTTTGCGTACAGCTAAGGAGTGGAATTCTCTGCCTTTGTTTCCTGATAGCTACAACCTAGGGGCTCCAACATGTGCATCTGGACCGAGGGCCCATTTTTTTAATCCTTGCGAAATGAAATAAGACTTAAAGGGAAATTAGTTAAAAATAGTAAAAACATAAAGCAATGGGCCAAGAATTTCTTAAACGTGAATTAAAACAGTTATGCTTAAATTACTTGGGCCCTCGATCCAGACGCGTGAATAAACTGGCATAGCCTACATCTCAGAAAATACTATCTCTGGGTTAATCATTTTTATTTAGGAATTTAGTTAAGAATTTCTTAAATATTTTAAGAAATTCCCAAATCTGTAGAATATGACATTACAGATTTTTGGCGGTTTAGCTAGGGCCCTCAATCCTTTAATGTCTCTACTGAGGAATCTGCAAAACATGAATTTATCTGAAGATATATATTAATAGGACTGTAATATATTTTGCTTAGATACCTCTGTAAATTAGTTAAAAAGAAATAATGACACAAAAGTGAATTGTTATAAAGTAAATGAGAATCGAATTTTACTATAACGTCTGGACTGAGAGCCCAATATTTTCGGCTTTATTGACTAGGTTCAACCTCATAGATTAAGTCAAATTAAAATATATTTTTTTACTATTTTTTAATTAAAATGTTACAAATCGTCCGTTCTTCTAAATGCAATACTTTAAGAGAAAATACATTTTTAATTTTTCATAGGAGAAAGTTTTGTAGGGTACATATGATTTTGTTACTTTTTTGGACTGATCAGTATGTATCCTCATACAAGCTATTTTTAAGCGTCTAAAGTAAATATTTACTGCTTGTACTGTCGGAAGCGACTGTTTTTTTGATGCATTATTTTGAAGGGAAGACAGGTCAATTGTCAGGAAAAGTCATTATTACATGGGTCCTTTTCGGGCGAGGATAAAACAAATCTTTCTTGGTAATGTACTTTTACAAAGTAACTAATTGCACAATGTAATGGAGAATAACGTAAACGACATTTCACTAGGCACGTATTTTTATCTAAACTTACAATCGGGAACTATAACGACTGTATTTCTCTTCAAGTTTTATCATGTTTACTACTGATCAAACTCGCAATCTTTCTTTCTCGATCTCCTTGTGATCTTCTCTTGTTCGCGCCATAAACTAGTGTTATGTCAAGTTAACATCTGTCAGTCATTCGAAACCAAATCTCTCTTCAGAAGGAAATCTTTAACATTGCTGACAAATTTAATAGTGCAGTAAATATTATTATTATCAGTGTTTCTGTTTTGTGATATCGAAGTAAGTTGGTAGGTACCCAGATCGCTTTAATATTGCTTATTTCATTTGAAGAATAATATGCATTTTTCCTGTGTTAATTCATCGTCATCGAGAATTGCTGATTATTGTGTTTTAATTAAGGCATATTTTATTATATCTTGAACACTTTATTGCTTTAACACATACTTGGGAACTGGTATGTAAATAAAAAAATATAAATAATAATAATATAAAATAATAAAATATAATAATAATATATATAATAAAATATTTTAAAATATTAGGTGTTATTGTCCCCCCGTTGAAACCGGCTGATCTTGGTCACTACAAGGGGCATGGTTTCGTAAACGGCCGCATGGTCTGTTATGATGATTTAATGCTTAGATTTTACAATAGTAGAGAAGAACAACCTATTTATTTACACATTGTGACATATGGTTTGGCTGATCATAATTTTGAAGAGTAAAGATAAAAAATATTAAAAATACATGACTGCGCTGCTAAAATCACGAACTACAGTTGGGGGACTGTTCTATGGAACACTATTTAACGTCTAAGAGGTCATCCGACTGCAATTCGTGTTTTTGGTAGCGCAGTCGTGTTTTTTTATATTTTTATTATTATTTATTTTTCTTTAATACATTTTAGTGACAAGTTTAATTTTAAAACAACATGTAGATAGGTAGGTACTCATCTGGACTTTAAATTTCATATCCATGTTGTTATAATCGATGACAAAATCTGATTTCATCTTCGAAAATAGGGGCATATAGTTAGCCGCTATTTTTGCATAAAAATTATAGCACTAAAAAATAACATTATTATTTAGCGTTCATAACTAAAAATCAGCATACAAACTTCGCTCACTCGCTTCTTTGAACAAATTTATTGATAATTTAAACTGTTTATTAGAAAATTTGTTACAAAAAGTTTGTAAGTAGGTAAATTTTATTTTACAACTAGTTGACCCGGCAAACTTTGTTTTGCCATAAAAACACCAAACATTCATCTACCCTACCTACCCTACCCTGACAACCCTACACTACCTACTCTACCTACCCTACCCTACCCTACCTACCTACCCTACCCTACCCTACCCACTTAGGGGTATGAAAAATAGATGTTAGCCTATTCTCAGACCTACTCAATATGCTCACAAAGTTTCATGAGAATCGGTCAAGCCGTTTCGGAGGAGTACGGGAACGAAAACTGTGACACGAGAATTTTATATATTAGATATCAGACTATTTTTAGGTTACATTTATGTGAAGTAAATAGTTTTCTTATATTTATACCGATCGTAACCGTTTATTTGAATAGTTGTTACAAATAGTTTGTAATTAAATTGATGTTACGATATCAAAGTATTTTTAGATTATATAATATAAGTGAAGTAAATAGTTTTTATAAATTTATACCAATTGTGTTTTATTCATCGAAATGATTTTGATTGCGACGTCTCTGGTGCTACATATCCTGTCCTTAGAAACAATGACATACGATTTTCCGTCCCAAAAAGTAACAAAATCATATGTACCCTACAAAACTTTCTCCTATGAAAAATTAAAAATGTATTTTCTCTTAAAGTATTGCATTTAGAAGAACGGACGATTTGTAACATTTTAATTAAAAAATAGTAAAAAAATATATTTTAATTTGACTTAATCTATGAGGTTGAACCTAGTCAATAAAGCCGAAAATATTGGGCTCTCAGTCCAGACGTTATAGTAAAATTCGATTCTCATTTACTTTATAACAATTCACTTTTGTGTCATTATTTCTTTTTAACTAATTTACAGAGGTATCTAAGCAAAATATATTACAGTCCTATTAATATATATCTTCAGATAAATTCATGTTTTGCAGATTCCTCAGTAGAGACATTAAAGGATTGAGGGCCCTAGCTAAACCGCCAAAAATCTGTAATGTCATATTCTACAGATTTGGGAATTTCTTAAAATATTTAAGAAATTCTTAACTAAATTCCTAAATAAAAATGATTAACCCAGAGATAGTATTTTCTGAGATGTAGGCTATGCCAGTTTATTCACGCGTCTGGACTGAGGGCCCAAGTAATTTAAGCATAACTGTTTTAATTCACGTTTAAGAAATTCTTGGCCCATTGCTTTATGTTTTTACTATTTTTAACTAATTTCCCTTTAAGTCTTATTTCATTTCGCAAGGATTTAAAAAATGGGCCCTCGGTCCAGATGCACATGGCTCCAACATCTTATTCAAGTCAAGATTGAATAGGTTACTTCTAGGCATGCGTGCTTAAAAAAAATCGATCTGTAGAAAAATGCTATTTTCTGATGCATTAGAAAGTGTAGAAAGGTAAGCATTATAAATTAGGTCTTGACCTGATTCCACGTTATGTCCTTCTAGGTGTGAAAAGCAAATGTAGGGTCGAAGTTATAAGAAGCAGCGTTTTTGTTGATCTCATTACTTATACGGAATTTATGTCCTAAATATAACGATTTTATTATCAATTTAATACTATATGAAACTTAAAATTAACTTGCTGCCAGAAACTTCTTTCATAGCTCACAATCTTTGTACATTTCCTTTTTTTTTAAGTTCAGTTAACACATTGATACTCATACAAGATAGGGCAACGCCATTTATTGACGAGAGCAAGAACTAGTAGTAACTAGTAGCACCATCTAGTATTGAATAGCGGAACTAGTCGAACATTCTGGAAGTTTCTCGTCGCTTCGGGAAAAATGAGTTCGGAAGTCGATTGTTCTGGAAGATTCTCGACGTATCTATAACAGTATGGAAAGTTCCAGAAACATCTTTCGTGCTATAAAAAGAGCGCTTGGGTTCGTCATGACTCAGTTTCGAGTGAGAAGCAAAACAGAGCGATGGATAAAAGAAAATAGTGCGAAGTAATAGAATTGTTTTAGAAGTGTTTTTGTAATAAAGTGTGATTAATTGAAGTCTGCTGTTTTAATAATTCATCCCTGAACCCCAGCCCGCAACAATACATACACTGTCAATCCAATTATTTTAGTTTTAAACCTTCTTTAGCGTCAGGCACATGATTAATATAAATCCGTTCTTATATTTCACCGCACATAACAATAGTTTTACCAACATTCTAAACCATAATTTTACTGAATCTATTTAAAAACGTCACATCGTCCGAACACTTCACTTCGTTCTTCGCAATGTTGTTGAAACTTGTAGTCGCTCTTGCTTACCGCCTCGGCATATACATCACACCGTAGCCCAAGGAATTAATTCAATGACAGCAGAAAAGCAGATTGCGTCGTGCGGAGGTGAGAATACGGTAACAACTTATTTTAAATGGTAACCAGCATATTTTTTATACATCTGAAGGAAGTGCAGAGAGTAAGGGGTTATTTGCTTTGAAAATAATCGTTAGGTGACCTATTTTTAAAGCAAATAAGTGTTAACAATATCTACGTAAGAAGTGTTAAGCTAGTATGAGTAGGTTCTAGTTGCAAAAAATAATAACCGCATTTAGGTCGTAGCTCATTTACACAACCCCGCTCCAACACCGCTCCCGCACAACACCGCCAGCTAGCAGGCAACCAGCTGTCCAAGCGCTTACAGCTAGCAATCAACTAGCTAGTTGAGGTAAAGCGAAAGCGGTCGGTGCGAAGACAGCTGTCTTCGCACCGACCGCTTTCGTCTTACCTTTTTCGACAAGATAGCAACGTGCTTCAAGCGAGCATTCTGCGTGCGTACAGCGCGCGATCCGCACGCTTGAAAGCGTGCGGTAAGCGAGACGTTAGCTATCGAGTGGTACGATGGCGGTAAGCTCGCTTACAGCGAGCTGTCTGCTTATTTGTGTTGTCTATGTAAAGTATGTCTATAGAGCTGAAATTTGAGCCCTGAATCTCAAATTTCAGTGAACCCGGGTGGAAGCGATGTCATATAAGTCGGCTACGACCTTTAGTACGAGTGCTCATGACCAAAATTTTTGTTTCATTGTTTTCGGCCAAAACCGGATACTATCGGTATATTTAGTGGTTATTCTGATTACAAAAATAATAAAAAAATTCACCGTCACGTCTGACCTGGCCGCATTTTCAAATATCATAATCAAAAAAATTTACCGAACCGAGGTTCTGCCAAACATATTTAATGACTATTTAAAATTAATTTATTGATCAAAATCTAAATCTAGGATAATTAAAAACGCTTTTAATGAAGTATTAGTTTTATTTTACCCTTTTATATGAATGCTAATCTGTACTTAACTAATTTGTAAAGTTTTCTCAAATAATAAAGACTTACGCGTCGGGCTGACGTTGGAGTGAAAAATTAAAAAAATACAGAACATTAAAAAGCACTAGTGAAAACAGTGACACTTTCCGCACAGTTTGGCTGCTTGGAAAAAGCTCTTTTTGAGGACATGCAATGTATTTAATAATTCAATCAAAACATAAAATAAATGATAGATCAATCAATGTGCTTAGCCTATGCCCAACTGTGTTGGAGCTTCCAGCCTATCCGCAATGAATCCGAATGTTAATATTTTTACGGCAGTTGCTCTAAAAATATCGAGAAGTCTGTTAACTGAAACCAGTTAACTGAAACAGATGGGTTTATTATAATATGTCTGCTATTAAAAATGTTGGTACATAGGTTTCGTAATTTTGTTATAAAAAGTTAGTTTTCATGCATTTTGCGTGTCACATGTGGAAAAAATAAAAAAAAGCATTTCCAAAAAATTTAAAAAAATAATCAGACTTGTCTCATATTTTTCAATATCTTTTGGTCCATTTTTTTTTTCAAATCTGTACGGTTGTCGAAATTACCAAAAAATTGTTATCAGACATTTTTAAAGTTACATAGACAAATTGGTTTCAACACACAGAATGCTGTGAAACCATTTAGAGTGATTACGTGTTTTTCTGAAAAATTATTTATTCTCATCAACTAACAAATATTCACTTGGAAACATGATTTTCAGACAGTTTGCTATGGGTATTTTTATTGCCTCATTTTTTAGGGTTCCGAAGTCAACAAGGAACCCTTATAGTTTCGCTCTGTCCGTCTGTCCGTCCGCAGCTTAGCTCAGAGAATCTAAGTACTAGAAAGCTATAATTTGGCATGTATATACATATTAATAATTCCGACAAAGTGGTAACATAAAATCATGAAAAATATTTTTTTTTCGGGTACTTCCCATAGACGTAAAGTGGGGATGTATTTTTTTTTCTCATCTATCCCATGGTGTGGGGTATCGTTGGATAGGCCATTCAAAATTATTATGGGTTTTTTAATACCATTTTTCGATTCAGAGATGCGGTTGCGTAAAATTAAGCTTTAAGTTGCAAATTTATGTTAGAGTCAAGTGTCCCCCCCCCCCCTGCCAGCAAAATGGTTGCTCTAGGCTATGTGAAAAAATTCAAGGCAGTAGTAAATATAACGAAATTAAAAGGAAAATTATCACGGATAACAAGGCTTTACAAGTTTGCGAGTAATAGTCGACCAACTTATAAAATGTACTTGGAACAGTAAATTTTTTGTACAAATGCCATTGAAAAATTACTTAAATAACGTTGTTAGCTGTGTAAAACAGATAGTAAATATATGCTTATGAACCATGTAATAATATACAAAAATGAAATCATAACATCCTTAATAATAATGATTTCTAAATTAATAATGTTTAATCTCGAATAACGCATTAGAGTGGCCGGAGTCGTTGGCATTATCAGTCCGTAGTCCATACGGCACATGCGCGCGGAGTCTATTTTGTGTTAGTGCAGAAGTATTTTCGACGTTTTGTAATTAAAACGTAAAAGTTAAGTCAAATTAGATTCGATTTCCAAGCAAATTACTTATTTTCTTTTGTCGATATCCTTCTATAAAGTCAATATTCGACCCGACTTCATCACTAATTGAATAACGTAAAATTTTCCAGAATGAAATAGTGAATACCGCAGATTAGAGGATTCACCTCTATTCTGCGGTAATAGAGGAGATTAGAGGTGACATACGATTTTTTTCTAATTCCGAAAGAGAAATAAACAAGAACTGTGTGCACGCAAGGATTCAGGAACGTACTATACCATTCCCCGTGGCTCTAACGCGCGCTCGTATCAGCTCCTTTCGCAATTCGCACCCGCGGTGGTACTCAAATAGATAATATTTTTCTAAATTCGTTTGCGAAGTTGGATTTTATAACTCCTTCTTCAGTTACCAGTTAGTCCTTATTTAGTTTAAGTCAAGAGTGAATAGATTACATCTAGGCAAGCCTGCTTCACCGTAGACCACATCATCGCTTACCATCAGGCGAGATAGTGGTCAAACGCGAGAATATAGATTAAAAAAAAACATCATTCTATGTGGACCCGTTTTTAGACTTTGTGAGCCGCTGAAACCGTTCTAATGTTCATGTAACAACAACAAAACCATCTTTTTAGTCCGCATTATTATGCAACTTCGGAACCCTATTACTGCGCGTGGCCCGACACGCACTTGGCCGGTTTTGTTTATAATTCTCTTAAATGGGCTCCTGGGTACGTGTGACTTGTGTGAAAATTGTGTAATCGGTATCTAAAATCTACCGTTCAACTACATTCTAAAAAATCAGACAGTTTTCTTTATTTTTTTTTCTCTTCTTTTAATTGGAAATTTACAATGGTTTTCAATCATCTTTATAACCCTTTGCTAAGAATAATTACAGCACTGTTAACTACATTTGTGCCACATGTTAAATTTAGTCTTGTTATACATTTATTTTTATTTTTTTTACATTTGTATAGATGCTTTTACCGATTGTTTTGTGAATGTGTGAACATTGTAGGCCTTCTAGATTTCTAGATGCTTGATAACATTTGATAACTATTTATCTCGTTTTACTTTTTATTTTTAGTTAGTAGCCTACGTTGTCCCCCCATATCTAAGTAATGCTGTAACATCTAAATATTGTAAAAATAAACCATATTTTTAAAAGAGTAACCATGGAGTTTCTTGCCGGTTCTTCTCCATAGGAAACGACCAACCCGAACCGTGCGCCTTTTGTCGACGTTTTATAAGTGCCCATGTAGGCCAATGTAAAATAAAAAAAAATGATTTTGATTTTGATTTCGATTGCTATGAAACATCACGTACATTTTGTTCGTGCCTTTTTGCGTTACGACGTGACAGCTATTTGCACATGCGCAGTAGATGTGCCCGAGGAACTATTAGTTAATCTGTGGATATGCTGAGCGCGCTTGAATAAGCCCGCCATTTTATTAATTTCTTGCTTGGTTCAGATATTTTTTTATTTCCTCGCACAATGCATAGTAAAATGTTGTATGATACACGTGCGTAAGATGATTTCCGACTCGTGTCGATTTATCCACTCACTCACTTCGCTCGCTTTTGAATAAAAATGCCACTCATCGGAAATCACCTACCTTCCGCACTACTACAAGTGCGGAATAAATAACTATTTCTCACTCTTTCCTGATTAATTTCATTGCGGGACCCAAGACAGTTGAGTCATTATTCCAGGATTTGTAGAGTTCGATTGAGGCTTACAGTAGTTGCAGAGATTTTATAAATAGTGTGGCAGACTTGAAAAATAATCAGTAATAGAACATACCTAGTATTTCTACTATCACAGAAATAACAAAATTATTAGCAATAGATACCATACAATTCAGACAAGTTATATTAACGTATTATCAATTTATCAGACAAGGATGGGCAGGGAACAAAACGGCTTGAACTGTGGAACTAATACTATCTGTTTGTTCCAGGAATAGTATAGTTACTGTATAGTTGTTAGTGGAATAGGTTTGTTAGGTCGATGTTATAACGACTTTTTTTGTTAAACTGTTTAGTGGGAGAGATGATTGGATCTTAGAAGAATCCATTTTTCTTTGCTTGTACAAATGCTTATGCATACTGCTCTACCACGAGGAGATAGTGCAGTTATGTGGGACTCCAACCCACTAAAATTACACGATGTTCTCTTGTGCCGCTTATGGCGGAAACACGGGCAAGCGTTAGCACTCACCGCGAACCCGCCGCGCCTGTCCGTCACTGGACCAACTCATCACCGGCGCACATTGTTTGCTGTGACCACCCCAAGGACCAAACCAGCAAATGGGCGCCAGACAACACCGTGTATGGCACCCTTGGTCCCCCTGTGACGGATCAGGTCAGTGGCCCCACCACCTACCTCTTTTCGGCCGCAGGGCATAGGAGAGGAGAGCGGCGCACCGCAATACCGGCACATCTCTCCCGCCACGGCCTCCTACCCTCAGCCGCGATACCTCCCATACGACATCGCGGCCCGCCTCAGTTGCGATGTCGCCTCTGTTGCCAAGCGACACCGCAACCTAGTTGTTGGCCGCTACGTTGTCGGCTTATCGGCAAAAGCTCTGACGACCGGCCCCTTCTCGAGCTCCTATTCGCTTCACCGTGGGTGACCAAGCCACGGCTACTGAGCCTCCCGCCTCGAACATGCGGGAACACACCGGGGGGGGTGGAGGGGGAATCTTAAAATAATCCTACGGTGAGTTAATCAGAATTTAAAAATCATACTAATATTATAAAGGCGAAAGTTTGTGAATCTGTTACTTATTCACGCTCAAACGGCTGCACGGATCTGGATGAAATTTGGCACAGAGATAGATTTTAGTCAGGAATAGCACATAGAATACTATTTAACCCGGGAACATGTTCTCTCGGGATCATATTTATATACCGCAATCATTATATTTTCCAAAGACTTACATACAAATAAAACAAAAGCTAGAATCCAAAAGACATCTTTATTATTGAAACTATTCATTGACTCAGAACCCGACATAAATAATAAAAATTATATAATAAGTATGTACGCAACCCTACCAATTACCACGGCTGTGCCCGTGAAGCGTGAAGCGTGTGCCTCGTTTGGATGCGGCCACTCCACAACTGACCACAACTATCCGCAACTCGTTACGAAATATGAATGCCGAATCTTCGACAGAACTGGAATGCATAATTGGCTATAGTCAATTACAAGTTCGTTGGAAGTTTAATAATGTAAAAATATGATGACACAGCTGCTTTACGTAAAAAACCCTTGCCAGGAATGCTTAATAATATGTGGCTATAGTAATTATTTTATAAGTCTGTACATGGCAACAGTGCCCAAATTACTAATCCAAAAACACTGGGTTCGCATTTTTGGTTTACCACCCACTCCGTCACTCACAGAGGTCCTGAGTGGGGCAATTAAACAATTGAATTGGATTTTTACCCAAAATGAAGTTGTAGAATAAGCGAACTGGAAGTTGTCTCAAACTAATAATTTTATACCTAAGCCTAGAACCATCACAGTGCATAGGGGAGAGGCCGTACAGCAGATGAAGCCTTTCGACATAAATGATACAGGGTAGGTAGTTACTCACCTAATAAGACCGTTTCCTCGCCAGCCTGCGATGCCATGACTCTTTCTTTGCACTGCTTCTCTTGGGTTCAGCCGTAGAGCTTCCTTGGACACGCTGAAACAAGAAAGAAAGTCGTTTAATGGCTTAAAACAAAAAAAACAGCTTAAAATTTATAAAAATAATCAAAACATGAATGCCCAAAACTTTTAAACAAAAAACAAACAGACTTCCAAAAAACACTGCAAAGCCAAAAATCACTTTCTTTTCCGAAGTCGGTGTCGAAACACGGAAAACAATAGGTACCGAAGACACCGACTTCAAAGTTTTTTATTTATCTCTTTTTAGTTTTGATAGGTACCTCCAATTGCCATAAAATTCATACGTAGCCGCAGTACATCTCATGACGATTCCAATAAGCCCATACACGACTAGGATACATTGTTTTATTTCGGCGTTCCAGTGCCTACCTGCCAGCTTCATCATCAGATCAGTTCGATGGTACCATTTTCATCAGTACTATTTTTTATAAGTATTTGCTTGATCATAGTCGTTAAACTATTCGAGATATCGTATACCCAATCCCTATGACATACTTAGCATTAAGGAGTTCTATTGGCCATCGGTGGTCTTCTTCACCAGTTCCACTTCACCAAATAATACTTTCTGAGTGCAAATGATTGCATTGTTAATACAATTACCAAAATCGCTATATGTATGCCTATAATATTTGAGGAAATCCATCGATTTCTCCAAGATTCCATCATCAGATCTTGACCTGATGACTATGGGACCAACTGAAAAGTATACCCTTTCAAATAAAAGAAGAATTTTCTAAATCGGTTCAGGCGTCTTTGAGTAATCGGGGAAAATACATTAAAAAAAAACATAAAATATTCCGACGAATTGAGAACCTCCTCCTTTTTTTGAAGTCGGTTAATAATGGCATATAACTCGGCATAATTTCAGTTGGCAATATTTTCATCTGTTGTCCATGAGGCTATGTTGTACTGTAGCCTAATTTCGCCCTTACATACAAAAAACAGATAGCGGATTCACAACTAACGTCGCCGTAGAATCTAATAGCAACGGTTTCAAATCCCGCATAATATTATCAATACTTTTCTTTTTTTTTAATATTAAGTGCCGTAGAATAGGTATCGTAATTTGGGCTTCGCAATCACTAGCCTCGATGGCTTAATAGTTTAGAGCCATAGGTTCTTGGACCGATTCTACAAGATCGGGTTCGAATCCTATACCTCATAATTTTATACTTTTTGCTTTTTATTAGTCATAAAAGGCACTCAATATGTATCTTAATTCGTTATTGCGGTACAGAATACTCCACAGCTCAGTATTTAAGAATCCTTGCGTAAATCGGGATAAAAAATTTATGGGTACTTGTTTATTTATTTATTAAACCTTTATGCACAAGTACAAAGGCGGACTTAATGCCCTAGGCATTTTCTACCAGTCGACCTTAGGGTGGTGCAGAGATAAAAAATGGCAGGTGCAACTAAATAAAAGGATAAATAGAGAAAAATATATATAAAAAGAATATATATAAATATATACTTAGATACAAACATACATAAACAATGTTATTGAGAAACCGAAACCAACAAATCTATTCTCTCTAATTATCTATTTATGTTTTTTTTTTACTTTTAAACGCCGTGCATTATGTATCGGAATTTGGTCCTAAACTCCACAAGACTCGTCATTGAGCCGTGCGTCCTTCCTGACTCTATAACATCGGGTTCAAATCCCACATAAAATTGTCAATACTTTTTGTTCTAATTTAGTTTTCAAATTCCCGGAATGTGTACCTTAGTTTGGTTCCAGCCTACACAAGACTCCATAGCTTAATAGTTAAGAGCCGTGCGTCCTTCCGGACTCAATAACATCGGGTTCAATTCCCGAATCATATTTTACATACTTTTTGCTTTTCCTTAGTCTAATAAGGGGCGGAATATGTTTCTATATTTGGCCCTAGCACCTACAAGACTCGTTAGCTCAGTAGTTAAGAGCTATGCATCCTTCTCGACTCAATGCCTTCGGGTTCAAATCTCATATTTTAATTATTTTTGCCCCATATTTCTGTTTCGAATTCATGCTATGTGTATCGTAATTTGGTTCTGTTCCGACAAGACTCCATAGCTTCATAGTTAAGAGCCTTTGCGACTCTATGCCTCCGGGTTCAAATCTCACATAATAATAATTTTTGCCCTATATTTCTGTTTCGAATTCGTGCTATGTGTAACGTATTTTGGTCCTAGTCCCCACAAGACTCGTTAGCTCAGTAGTTAAGAGCGTCGGTTGGTCCTCGCTCACCGTATTCTGTGTTCATTTCTTGGGGGCGAGGTACCTCGGAGGACGGAGGTGCAATTCCTTCACGAGTCAATTATTTTTGGATGTTTTATTTTATTGTATATTTCTTGTGTCTTTGTTGTACTACTAGTACTATCCATAAGGGTTAAGTTTAAGCATGTATATATTATGTATGTCTTATTGTGACAAATAAACATATTTTCTTTCCTATCTATCTGTTTTATTTAATTCCTTGGTGTCTTATGATGGATTTAACGTATGAAAAAACGTTTATTTTTTATTTTTCAGAGTATCATTGGATCGTTTCTTGGCCAGTATATCTATACTAACGTTATTGTTGGAATGTCTACGTTAAATTTTGAAATGTTGATGTGAAGAAGGAAACTAAGTATTTAAATTGTTAAAATCATGGGCCCCCAGAAAATACCAATGTGACTTTTAAAATGTCCGTTCCCCTCGGGTAGAACATAACTTATGGTGAATGTAAACATCGTTAGGAACTGGAATTTATTTTATTCTTTAATTCTGCATCAGTGAGCAATTCTCTGTTAAATTTAAATAAAATCTGAATTATGAAGAATTTTCGTTCAATATTTTAGACATTGGAATAAAATTTTGTTTTAAAAGTTGATGTAGTTTACGTAATATAAAGTAAATTAAGTTAGTTAGTTTAGTTTATGTTAAGTAAATTTGGACAACAGCACTGCCCAAGACCGTGCACAAAGGAGAAAAAAAAAAAAAAAAAAAAACAAAATCCCGACTTCTTAAGAAGCGAACTAAAAAGACGTAAACAAGAAGAAAATCATGCTGTGCAGTCGGAGGATATATATTCGCTAGCTGGCTGACCAAAACCATACGTATCCTCCGACTGCACAGCATGATTTTCTTCTTGTTTACGTCTTTTTAGTTCGCTCCTTAAGCAGTCGGGTTTTTGATTTTTTTAATTAACTTTTTTTATTTATAACTTTTTAGTTACTTTTTTTTGAATTTGGTACATAGAAATATATAAGTGTTATATATTTTTGAAATCGCCTCGTAAAACGCTTTATATTGATACCCCACAAGATAGGGTAGGAAGAAAAAAAAGATTTGGGCCCCCGCAATATGGCGCCCAAGAACCGCCATTTTGCCATTTTCCAATTTTAATGTAGCCAGTGACACTCGCAGGGTTCAGACGAATCGATTGACGTAAGAATCATCAAAATCGGCCAACGCGTTTGGTCTCTGGAACGCCACATAGGAACAAACATACATACATACATAGATAGACTGATAAACACATTACCCTCCTTCGGCAGTCGGGTAAAAAGGATAAGGAGGGCCGACCCCAAGTAAATGGGATAAGGTCGCGACTGATGATGATGATGACGTAGATTATATAATATAAAAGTTTTTTTTTTGCGTTTTTAAGTTTGGTCTTATCTTATTTGAAAGAAATTATACTACACTAAAGGGTTATTATTGTGGTGCTCCAGTGGCTAGGTACCTCTCGTGCTTGAGGTTGTGGGTTCAAATCCGGGCAAGTACCAATGTGACTCTTTCAATTCATAAGAACTTTCTAAGTTTATCTTAGACATCAATGATAACGATGAAGGAAAACATCGTGAGGAAACCTAAACTCATAGTTAATATATAAGTTTGTGCTCCATTATCCTCATATTCGGGGGAATACGAAGGCCGTGGCGGATATAGGGACATTTTGTATGATACGGAGGGTTATTTCGCTACTCCGTCCACAGACTCGTTAGCTCAGTAGGCAAGAGCGTCGCTAGTCTGGTCGTTCGCCGCTTTCTATCGTGTAGAGAGATGATAACACTATTCGGTTTGAGAGCGACGGACTAGCGGAGGTCGGGGGTGCAAATCCTCCCCGAGTCAACTCCTTTTTACCCGACTGCCGAAGGAGGGTAATGTGTTTATCAGTCTATAATATGAATGTATGTTTATGATTACATATTTATGACCAAACGCATAGGCCGATTTTGATGTCTTCTTACGTCAATCGATTCGACTTACCTTGCAAGTGTCACTAGTTCACTACATTAAAATTGAAAAAGAAAAATGGGAAATTTTGGGCGCTGTATTGTGGGGTGACCCAATTTTTATAGCACACTTTTATTTACTTTTACTTTTAATTTATTGGCGCTTATGGGCTCATTGACTTAATGTAGAAAAGTAGTGTCATTGTTTATGGAGGCGCGCGCTGCGCAGTAATGCGCGATGAGAATCTAAATTGCCCGCCATACCACCGATTTTTATTCGCCCGAATTTTGTCTATATATATTATATGTAGTCTATGTCTATTTAAATGATTTTTTTACCGCAATGCGAGCAGCTTCATACAATTCCATAGGTCGCAGAATGGGCGGTAAAAAATCGCGCGAGTAATAACGCAGTGCGTGCTAAGCCTTAGCGCATGCGCTGTTAATGCGGTGATGTGCTGGGTTTTGGCGCCACTCATACATTTTGCAGGTTTTTCTGTACAGAATTTCATGAGTTTTTTAAAATGTCTGATATCAATGAATGTTGAAGAAAATTTGACTCCGCCCGATATTTTAGATGCGGCGAAGGAAATTACTCATAATCTATTACCAGCAAAGTCGAGAAAATTATATGATAAATGCTATCACGACTTTATGGCATGGAAAATACAAGAAAAGGCATGTAGTAGGTTCAATCCCAATGTATGAGTGTAGATAAAGTAGTGTACGAAACTGAACATAACTAGGTATTAATACATTCGTGTGAATAATATTACATATTACACACTCATGTTATAATACACCTTATTATGCAACAGTTTCATAAACTACTATTGTATTAAAGAAAAACATATCCATCTATAATCTATTTTGAAAAAGCTAGCTATTTTAACCGCATTGTTAGTAAATCTTAATTCCATAACAAGCAAGAAACCATTTTCTTCAACCCTACATTAAAAACGAAACAAAATCAATTGTTATCTGTTTTAATAATCTTGAAATATATCTGGCCACAACTAGAGGTGGCCCCAGTCTGCACGTATCACTTAGTTACTCCCCAGACGACAATATTAGCGGTTAAAGCGCAGTCACACCTCTAAACTATGTGGGGATGAGTGTAAATTGTAATACAGGTGGATTTGAAAATGTTCTCAAAGTGTTCAGTATTTTAGAGTCATTTCTGTTTACGCGAGGGAATAATGTGAATGTTTAGTGTAAAGTTTCAGACTTTTTGGTAGTTTTTAGAGGTGTTAAAATGAGACGTGCTTAGATTTACTCAGATTCACCTTATCCTCTGTGATAATGGTGCATGAACCTGTTTATGTAGTTTTTAGGGTTCCGTACCCAAAGGGTAAAAACGGGACCCTATTACTAAGAATCCGCGGTCCGTCTGTCTGTCTGTCACCAGGCTTTATCTAATGAACCGTGATAGCTAGATAGTTAAAATTTTCACAGATGATGTATTTCTATTGCCGCTATAACAACAAATACTAAAAAGAGGAAAAAAAATAAGTGCGGCTCCCATATAACAAACGTGATTTATTTGCCGTTTTTTGCGATAATGGTACGGAACCCTTCGTGCGCGAGTCCGACTCGCACTTGACCGGTTTGTTTTTATTGGATGCGACAGACAACATACAGTACACTCTCAATACAAAAGTCACCTTTTAAAGTTTAAAAGTCACCAGTAATATTGTAAATCCCAAGCTAGCTCGCAAGCTATGCTCCGCTCCTATTGGTTGTAGCGTGATGTTATATATATAGCCTTCCTTGATAAATGGACTATCCAACACAAAGATATTTTTTCAATTCCAACCAGTAGGTTCCTGAGATTAACGCTTTCAAACAAACAAACAAACCCTTCAGCTTTATAATATTTGTATATGTATATATTAAGGGGTTGTCCTATTGCCGTAACCGTTCACAAATCTAGATTACAGACTGATTCTGAGAATGTTCCAAATATTTCACTGGAAAAATCCAATAACATATGTTCGACCCGAGAATCGACCACAGGAAAATTCGCTCAACTGACGCTCCTGTTACCACTTAATCAGCGAGGAAGATATGACGATTAAATATCCTAACTTATATTATAAATTCGACCAGGTGTTTGTTTGTACGCTTTCACACCTAAACTACTGAAAAAATGTTGATGAATTTTGGTATAGGAATAGATCGGACGGATTTTTAGGGTTCCGTAACCGAAGGGTCCAAACGGAGCCCTATTGCTGTCACTCACGTTTCCGTCTGTATGTCAGATCTGTCCGTCATCTGTCACACGGATTTTACAGCCAAACGGTTGGAGCTACATTCTTCAAATTTTCATAATATAAGTATCTTGTTGATCCAAAGCCATACAAATTTTCAACAAATATTTGTAAATGTTTTTAAAGGTTTCCCATACAAGAAAAGGAGGGGGTCAAAAAAATTGTCCTACCACATCCAGTGGGGTATTGTTGTTTAGAGCTCGTTGAATAAATAAATAATGTGTTTTTTGTTTGAAAAATATTGGAAAACAATTAAATTAGAAGCCACCAAAGTCAGCTATAGTCACAAAATTTTGTTTCAACTTCTCTTTGACCTGAACTTCAAATTTGGCGATAATTTTTATTACTACGTATATTTTACAAACAAATAACAATATATTTATAAATCAGATTTCTACCTTAAATGTGCGAAGTCTGACACGCAATCGGCCGTTTTTTTTTTATTATTGATAGGCTCGTGCTTAACCACCTGATGGTAAGCGATGATGTGGTTTTCTTTGGAGGAGGACGTAAGATCTTTCTATCTTAGGAGTTCGTTCCCTTGCGGTGGATAACCCTTGTAAACAGAAATTCAGAATATCTGTTAACAATTCCAACCAAAACCTTTCAATTGCCGTACGTTTTAGAATTCCGTCGTATTGAGTACTACAGCTTTGTCTATAAGTCTGCCTCGTGGAGTCGTATGCAGTGTATGCCTCGAGGCACACAGACTGTTGGCTGCCTGACAATACGACCGATCTAGTTCGAGAAACGTGGCCTTGTTTTTAAATAGAATTTAAAGAGGACATTTTTCGTTAAACTGTTTGAAGAATATTTTTGTTGAATTAAAGTTTATTTTTACCCGACTACAAGGGGTTAGAGTATGTATGTATGTCCATTTCTATAGCACGCTCTACTGCCCAAACGGCTTGACGGATTATGACTTAAGAGGTGTCGTTGGATTCGAGGCTATAAAATTTATTAATATGGCGCCTCCCCCCTAGAAAACGTGGTTATACAATTTTTGATTTCGTTATAATAATAATATGGGTATCAAATGAAAGCTACTAAATAGACCATTCCAAAAATATAAATACTGTAACACTTTTATGTTACTACTAGCTGTCCCCCGCGGCTTCGCTCCCGTCAACTGACTACCTACCTACCCTACCCTATCCTACACTACCTACCTACCTACTCTACCTTACCTACTCACCTACTTACCCTACCTACTCAACCCTACCCTACCCTACCCTACCCTACCCACCCTACCCTACCTACTCTACCATATACCCTACCCTACCTACCCTACCCTTTCCTACCTACCCTAAAAGACCATGTTCAATGCAATGCGGATTTCGTCATACGTGCGTACTACGCGAAAAACATTAAGAAAAATGGGTCACGCACCTACATGTTTGCATTATCTTCCAGCACTCCTGTGTGAGCAAGTCCGTGTAACAGTAAAAACAGCCTAACAGCTTTAGGACTTCATTACAATCTAGAGTAGTTAGTAGTTACACTTATAAAGCCGGATAACACTCACGTTAACGTTCACGTTCTTCTTGACGATTATGGCGACGCCACCCCCCCTGCCGGGCTTGGCCCCTGGCGGCCGGGGCACCCGCCCCACCAGGTACTTGTGCTGGGACCGAGGGTTGAACGGCTCGCTGTCCTCGTCTTCTTCAGATGCTGTAGAAGTGAGAAAGAGGAGATGAAGGTTAGTTGATTTGCTTCAAAAGTCGAGGAGTGTTCTTGTTCAGATGCTGTAAGAGTGAACGAGATGAGATAAGGTTAGCATAAGTATAATGTATAATTTGCCCACTGTTGAGATACAGGCCCCGTCTGTGAGAGGGTGTGGGCATCCACCACGCGGGTCCAGTGGCGGTTATAAAAGTCAAAAATTATGCTGAGGGAACATATTCCTGGGTTAAAAAGTATAATATGTGCTATTCCTGAGTATAATCTATCTCTGTGCCAAATTTCATCCAGATCCGTCTAGCCGTTTAAGCGTGAAGAAGTAACAATCACACACACTCACTAACGCTCACAAACTTTCGCCTATAATCCTATATAATATTAGTGTGATGTGACTAGCTTCGCCCGCGTGAATGTTGAAAATGATCCCAAGAGAAAGTATTCTATGTGCTATACCAGACTATAAACTATCTCTGTGCCAAATTTCATGCAGATCCGTTCAGTAGTTTTTGCGTGAATGAGTAACAAACATAAAAACACACTTTACTCATAAACTTTTGCCTTTCACTGCAGGGCAAAGGCGTTTCTTCTTTTATTTCTTCCAGTGACCTTGTGGACCAATCTATATGCTATTTTAAAAATAAACTCACTCTCTCTATTAATCTCGTTGTAAGTCTTCTTTAGAATACTAGGCAGTTTGTACCGGACCCTCTGGTAGCTTCAACTCCTGCTACTCCTGTTTTGGGTAATTGTGGACCAATCCTGGCTTAAACCTATTGTAAAAGTAACTCACACGCTCTATTACTCTCGTTGTAAGTCTTCTTCAGTATACCAGGCAGTTTATATCTGACCCGCTGGTTGCTGCGACTCCTGCTACTCCGGCTGCGGTAGTCGGAGTCTTCGGGTTCGGACTTGCTGTGCTTTATGCATTTCTTCTTCTTCACATTGCCGTTCGTGTACTTGAGGATGCTGGATGCAAAACTGAGATACAAGAAGGGTTTTTATTAGTATTATTCTTGTGTAAAGGAAGGGTGCAGTTCTTACACGGAGAAGGAATCCTAATTTAGTCACAACCACTTATAGCGACACCGCTTAAAATTACGTACTCGAATGTAATAAGGCCTTGTTACAGGACCTATGTGGAATTTTTTTATTTGATTTTGGCTCGCGTTTGACCAATATCTCGCCTTATGATAAACGATGATGAGGTCGACAGTGAAACACGCTTGCCTAGAAGTACTCTTGACTTTAAAACCCCTAGGTTGTAGCTATCAGGAAACATAGACTCCGGCAGGGAATGCCACACCTTAGCTGAAAGTATTTGTAAAACGCTTTGTGCGCATGAGTGGGAACTGGGACGCCTTATAACGACAGCATTTGACCGGTTCATTTAATATCGTTTTAAATAGTTTTGACTGTACCTATTTAATATTATAAAATACTAGTTTACACTACTCCCCCTTTAAAAAGCCTATTTTATTCACTGAAAACAGTGAATAAAAAGCACTTTTAATCACTGTTGGTTGAGGAGTTTGAATTTGGTCACACCAATGTATTGGACATCCGTCTCAATGCTATAGAACCTCCTTGCGCAAACAATACTCGATACAAACTTCTTGTGCAGAGAATACTCGACTTTCAAACTCCTTCTTCGATTATAATTTTGAATTTGTTTGTATTCAGGATTTTAATAATGATTTTATTTTAGTCTAGGGTGTTTATTGAATACTGATTTGGATTGTAATTCTAATATTAATTGCAATTGTATTTAATTAATTATAATTATATAACGTAACGGAGGTGGTCACTGGCCCCTGAAACACTGGTGCTGTTACCTAGCTCAGGGGTCAGGGTTTCACATTTTTTGTAAATTTTGAAGGTAATAAACCATTTATTTATTACTCGTAATATTCCTTGTGCTTTTCGCTTAAATCGTTCTTTTTCTCGTAGTCATGGTATAAAATATAGCATGCTACTCTTGAATAAAACGGTCGTTAGAATCCTTCACTTGCCCGTGATTCATCTATGGCCCTCGCTTTAAATCCGTCCTTTATTTAGTAGCATAATATTCTATTTTGGGAGCCTTCTCTCCTATAGCCTACTTTTTATTACCTCTTAACAATATTTGAAAGGAATTGAACATTTTTTTTACAAAAGTATACCATAACCTGGTTAATCCCAGTAATAAGGTACTTCAAGCAAACGAAGCCGCTGACAAAGACTGGTGTTAAAACTTTCAGATGTAAGAATTCAAAGACTTTACTTCATCAAATAATTATTACTTTGTTATCAGCTTTACAGAACGTCTCCAATTTTTCTGATACTAATGATCCACAATACTTCATAGCTCATTAGTGATTGATGGTGATTGGCTGTCCTTTCCTCGTTGACACCGAGGAAAAAAACAGTATTAGCCAATGGAAAATAAACACGACATTTTGTCCCGAAGTCAGCATTGAGCTACTTACAATGAGAAATATCAAGAAATATAACAAACTAAAAATATAAACATGTTCTTACTTAAATAAAACCATGTTCGTTTTTTATAATTTTCACTAGATTGGTACTGATGAGTCCTTGCGTTAGACATGCTATTTGTGGTTGTTTATTGGGTGTGTTGAAGATAATATTAAGTTTTACGAATTTTGTTTTCTCAATTCATAACTTTATATTTACTTCGGACATCCATTGTGAAAAAAAAAACACTCTACCGAAAAGTGACCCCGTATTACAAGTTTTGGCGCATTAAATAGGAATTCTGAAAAAGTATAACACATGGCAATGAGTGAAGCTCTAATATCTTTCTAGGACATACAAACAAAATAACGATTGTGAACAATACAAAATAAATTAAAAACAAAATAAATTATAACTCTGCAGGGGTTGACCTTAAGGACCTCCCGTAGAACATTTTTTTGCAGCTGATGGCCCCATCTAACCCCTAGTTGCGTTTGATCCACGACTTTTTGGCCACCCTGTATAATTAAATTTAAAAGGTAGACGTAGTACGGCATAACGAAACAAGAAAATGATAATTTGAATTCAAGATTCAAGAAGGAATAATACTTACGAAAACTTCTTTTTCTTCTTGGTTTCAATAGAACTGAGAGAAGTATCATCAGTTTCGGAGTCGGTGTACACGTATGGGGGCTTCCCCATTTTATTGAAACGGAACAATTTAAATATTTACAATAATTTCTATTGAAAACGGTGCATACGTTTTTAAAAGGGAAGGAATTTTTATTTTACAGTTTCGTATTTTTTTTGTATTTTTTCCATTTTTGTATTACAAGTTGTATGATGAAAAAGAAGAAATGACATCAAAGTGACAGTTTTCATCAATTTCTTCTTTTTGATGAGTTGTCATTGTTGGTTATATGAAAATGAGGTTTGTTGGAAAAAAATGGTTAAAATGAGTTCTTTACTCATTCTTTATGTTTTTGTGCACAATAAAGAATAACAATAAGTTCTGCCTCTTTTTAACCCTGACGCAAAAAGAGCTCCCCTTTTTTTATTTTTATAAGTTTGACGTGTGTATCTAAGTATTTGTTTGTCTGTCTGTGGCATCGTAGCTCCTAACCGGATGAAGCGATTTTGATTCAGTTTTTTTTGTTTGAAAAGTCGATCGAGAGTGTTCTTAGCTATTTTTGATGAAAATCTGTTCAGCCGTTCAGAAGTTATGCGCATTTTACTCTTTGAATCGCGGTATTTTCGCAACATGTCGTGTTAAAATAACGTGTTTCGATGGATTGTCGATGGAAGTGTATCTACTTCTAGATAAAATATGTAGTTTAAAAAGCATGAGTTAATAAGCCTCGCGGTTTTAAATTTTTAACCCCCAACGGAAAAAGAGGGGTGTTATAAGTTTGACGTGTGTTGCTGTGTATCTGTCTGTGGCATCGTAGCGCCTAAACGGATGAACCGATTTTGATTTAGTTTTTTTTTTTGTTTGAAAGGTGACTTTGTCGAGAGTGTTCTTAGCTATGTTTGAATAAAATCGGTTTAGCCGTTCAAAAGTTATTCGCATTTTACTCTTAGAATCTGGATTTTTTCGCAAGATATCGTGTCATTGTTACGTGCTTCGATAGACTGTCGATTGAAACGTGTCTGCTACTAGGTATATTATATGAAGTTTAAAAAGCATGAAATAAAAATTAAAATCGGGGATATTTTTAATTTTGTAATTTTATCGTGTTAATTTATACTTGTTCAACCATATTTTTACCAAACAAACCACATTACTACATAATTATTTTTTAAAAAACCGGCCGAGTGCATGTTAGACTTCGCACATTTAGGGTTCAGTACCAAACTGCAAAAACAAGTTGTTTTTAATAGAAAAAGATAAAATTTTAAAAGAATAATCTGATTTATCAGTATATTAGTACAATAAAATATCGTAATAATAAACATTATCACCAAATTTGAAGTTCACAGGTCAAAGGGAAGTAAAAAATTCTCCGGAACAAAATTTTGTAAAAAAAAATATCTACACAACGAGCTCCAAACAACGATACACCACTCGATGGGGATGAACAATTTTTTTTCGCGGTTCCCGTTCATCCGTATGGGACTTGGGAGCCCCCCTAAAAACAATTTAAAATATTTTGTGACAATTTATATGGCTCCGGTCAACAAGATGTTTATACTGCGAAAATTTGAAGACTTTAGCTCCGTTTGGACCCTTCGGGTACGGAACCCTGATAATGATGAATGGTCGCGTGGCCCAAGTTTTATTTTTATTTCATAACTTGCTTCTGCCAGCGGCTTCGCCCGCGTGAAAGTCGAAGATTGTCCCGAGGGAACATATTTCCGGGATAAAAAGTATCCTATGTGCTATTCCTTACTATCTATCTCTGTGCCAAATTTCGTCCAAATCCGTTCAGCCGTTTGAGCGTGAAGAAGTAACAAACATACAAACACACTCACAGACTTTCACCTTTATAATATTAGTGTGATTTTTAGTTTTAAACAGCTTGCTTATTTACCTACTCATACATAAAACATTAACATATCTTTAAATCGTGATAAGGTACTGAAAATCACATCCGTATCTTTTATTTTTCATCTTACTACTGGACATACAGCAGACGATATTAAGACAATTGTCAACGGAGGCAGCTGGAATCATTTCAAAGGTTTTCAAACAAAACAGAAAAGAAACAAAGCGACAATCAGTCTCGTCGCAGCAACGGTTTCAGGCGGCCATGCGCCATGCCGACCATTATCATTATGGCAAGCCCATTCCCGAACCAATTAATAATTCAATTGCTCTAAAAGAGCCGCCCAACTTATTTAGAAGATGGGCCTTAATATTGACTCCAAGTCAGCTAGAGTCAGAAATAATATAAAATTCTTCAATAAAAATCTTTTTTTAAAACTAGCTTTTATCACTTCTCAGCAAATCCTTTCATTTGATACCCATGTCATGGCAGTGCACAAAAAATAAATAGTCCACCATCTTGGGCCGTCCGCCATATTGGATTTAGAATGACGTCAAGCTAACCATGCTTTGTCATCCAAACTAAACGTGTATGCTAAATTTCATCTTAAACAGTGGAGGATAACTGCTTTAAAATTCGGTTGCAAGATTTGACCCAAATACACTTACATACATACCATACATTGCAAGTTAAATAAAAGCTTGTGAAAATTCATTTATTCGACACACACACACACAATGTAAAAGAGAAGAATAGTAAAGAATACGATACGGCCCGTACCACTGAAGGGTCTAAAGGATTTATGCAGATTCCAATCTTCAAAGCAATATCATCACACATTGTCGAAAAGTCTTCTTTTGGTAACAAACTAATATCAATTTTCAATAAACACTATTACAACAATATGGGTTATTACATTACTGCGCGAAGGATAATATTGAAAATGGGATCATAACAAGCAGAATATTTAAAATATTAACATCAGTCCTAGTCAAAACACCATCACCAGCTACTGACCATTGAAGGTGGGCAAACCCAAATACGTTGGCAGGTCACACAGTGGCCCGCGGGCCTGAAGTTGGGCAGCGTTGTTTAAAATAACGGTCTCACCCGCCAAAATGAATCGCCGCCAATTATAACGGCGTATCCAGTTTGAATATAGAACAGAACCTTTTTCAAAATTAGAACATGGACAACTTTTGAATTTGGAATCTTGGTTAAGGAAAATTCAGTTATGCGTTTCATAATTGATATTTTGGAGTTGATTGTTTTAAATGGAATTGATTGTGGATTGTGAAGAAAGTTTTCTATTTAAATATTAATTTCGTAATCAAGGGAAATGATTCGGACATTGTTTTAAAGTTTAAATGATTTTCATTCTTGTTTATAATGGTGGTAATATTGACTTTGATTGCGGTATCTTTATTACAAATCCTTCTATCTAAATTAATATTCTAAAGAGGTAAAATTGTTTGTAGGATTGTCGCTGGACGTACTAGTTACCATAAAATTATTTGATAGAAAACTATCGCTGAGTGCCATAGAATTCTCACAAAAGAATTTTATCCAATTAAAAAAAAACTTTTATATAAACAAGCTTGTTAGCTTACCGTACATTGTCATGCAAACGAAACGTATATGCAAAATTTCGTCTTAATCGGTTGAGGATAACTGCTTTAAAATTCAGTTGCAAAACTTGACCAGAACATACATTTATATACATTGCAAGTTAATAAAAAGCTTGTAAAAAATACATGGTCCCTATAGAATATGCCACAAGAATGAAGCCGAATAAAAGCAAACAAGCAAAATTTTTCTGTCCATTTTTTTTTTAATGTTTGCATCAAACTGCTTATCCAATTTTCACAAATCCCAGATTTGTTATTTATGAGCCTTAGTGCGGTACCGCAATGCATCCGTTCCGAATTCGAATTTTTGTTCCGAGTTCTATCCGAATTAGAAATGTTCTGTATTATGACGGATAGAGTTCGGATCTAGTGCGCAACCCCTCTTACAAGTAGTACAAGGACTACTTCAGAACGAAATTTCTCGGTTTCGGATCGGAAGCAGTGCAGAAACGCCCTTAAAAATCTTTACGTTGTTTTTTTAGCAAATTATTAAAAGCTTTTAAATTAAAATTCTTTATATAAAAGGAGATAGGAACTCGTAGTTTTTTTTGGGCCCGGTATTTTGTATTTAAGTTAAACATTTTAACAGTTGCATATACGTATATAGGTGCCAGTTTAATTTTATTGCATCAAAAATTCATTATTACATCAGATAAAAAAGTGAATTAAAAAATCAAAAATCCCGACTGCTTAAAAAGCAATAATTAACTTGTTTTATTTACAACTTTTTAGTTATTTTTTTTTTGAATTAGGTATATTTAAACATGTAAGTGTAACATATTTTTGAAATCGCCTCTTAAAATCCTTTATTTTGATACCTCACACGATGGGTTGGGAAGAAAAAAAATATTATTTTCTCCACAAAATGGCGCCCAAAATCCCGCCATTTTTGTATTTTCCCATTTTAATATAGGCAGTGGCACTCGCTGGATTAAGACGAATCGATTGACGTAAGAATCATCGAAATCGGCCAATGTCCGATGTTATTTGTCCGACATAAAGATTATTTTGTTTTTTTTTTATTACCCTCCTTCGGCAGTCGGGTAAAAACAGGCCACAGCTAAAATACAAATACTAATAACATATCCAGTTTTCTTGGATCCAAGTTAAAACCAAAGCAGTGCACGAGTTACTTGGATACTAATTTCAATGCAATAGCCGATCCCCGAGGAATCAATTGACAGAGCTACAATAGGTACCGGTCTCTACCTACCTTGATATTGTAGGTAGGTAGGTATTGCCTATCGGAGTATCGTGGTTGGTTTGCAAAGGTTGATTGGAGAAGCTACGTTGGTCTACCAATGCACATACACAACTATACTACACTACTATACTAGCCTAAACAATGCTACAATTTTTGAAGAGAGTAATGTTTTGTTACCAAAGGTAGCTAAGTGCAGATAGTGTCATCAATTGATTAGGTACTTTCCCCTTTTTTTGGTTTTTAGGTGCACCCGGTACCGAATTAATGCATTAATTAATGCATTAATTACTGGGCGAGCACGGCCTACTGTGACAGGCTTGAGTCACACATTTTTATCACAGTTTGTCTGTACCAATAATGTGAGTATTAGATTTGGTAGGTACTTAAAAAAATATAATATGATTTTATGGTGTTACATATTTTCTACGAAAAATAACCTATTACGATTTTGCCTGTGAACATATTGAGACAATATGAAAAGTAAAAAGAAAATTAAGGATTTGATTTCAAATAAGTAAAGGCCACATCAGAGTGTTGAAGGTTTCAGAAACGGAGAAGGAAAATTAACTTCTGTGAAATTATTTTAGTTTTATATTTTACCAAAATCCACAACTGTAATCGCATGTCCGCCTCTATGACATCTCCGCATACAATACACGAACACACACAGCGCCATTCGATTAGCGAGTCGGATCGCAAGCAGCGGCAGCCATGGACCAATATATGCGGCAGCGCTGCGTCGCTGGAACGTGCACCGGAGATTGAGCGATGAGATCATTGTTCACTGCATTTTGTAATAGCTTGCCTGAAGGTTCGATGATGCAGTAGGTACTCGCTGTTGGTTTATTTGCAGCACTCCAGCTAAATCGGATAGGGATATCGATTGAAAATTCATTCAGGATTATTAATGGAATCTGTCCTGAATTTAAAAGATTTCAGGTTTTAGGTTTTAGAAGAGCTAATGGCTAAATAATAACAGCTGCACGGGTCAGTCCGTGGATGGGTGACCATCTTTACATAGCGAGTTTCCTCCAAGCCTCGGCAAGTGCGTTAAAGGTCTATCCACACATCGGCCCTGATGGCCGTGCCCGGGACGTGCAAGTGACGTGGACAGACCGTGCCCCGTCAGGTGCTCAAAAAAATATCGGTTGGTACATTTTATATGAACTCGTTCACACACGTCCGTCCACAGCCCTGGCACGGCCTATGTGTGGATAGACCTTAAGCCGTTGGTTCCTGCTGTCATTTAAAGATCTTTGACAGTCATTACGGGTAGTCAGAAGCATGAAATCTGACACTGTTCTGATCAAGTTTGATTGTGTTACCCAGTTACTGGATTGTGGAGGTCAGATAGGCAGTCGCTCTATGTAAGATACTGGCACTAAGCTGAATCCGTTTAGGCAGATTGATTGATAGGAATATCTCTATAAAAACTGTTTCTGTGTAAATGCATTGGGTAACAATTTTCTAAGGTTCTATACTTCTATTACGCTTACCCAGATAACAATGAAAACAGGCAACTAAGCGGTGCTTCGAACGTGAATGATAATAAAAAGTTATCTTCTGGATATTTTATATAAACCTAAATGAAGACCTCAAAGAAATAGATTGGACCGACCTGTATAACAAAACCGATGTTAACGAAGCCGCGAAAATATTTATTGAGAATTTTAATTTAGTCCTTAATAAGAATAAACATACACGTAAAGTGACCTGTGCAAATGTGATTGTTAAGAAGTGGATAACGCCTGGCCTCTTGAAGTGCATCAGACGCCGCGATGAGTTGCATAGTAAAGCCAGGAAAAATCGTAATGACCATAATTTACAGGAAAAAATACAGACTTTACAGAAATTATTGTAATAACATATTACAGCAGCAAAAAGAACAATACGAACGGAAACTCATAACTAAAAATCAAAATAACTGTAAAAAAACATGGGACTCAATTAAGACTATCTGTAATATTAGTAAGGTAGTCAATAAAAATGAAGACTTACTCAAAATAAAACCTAATCCTAAAGAGTCACTGAACGAGGTAAATGACTATTTTAGTTCCATAGGCGATCAATTGGCAAGTACGGTGCTTAATAGATTAGGTCAAACTGAAATTGAACTGGCTAACAACTACAGTTTTGAAAGAAACGCCTCACCGGACTCACTATTTCTCTCACCAACTAACGAATTTGAAATAATTAAAATAATAAGTACGCTAAAATCTAGTTTAGCTATTGGATACGACAATATTAGCAACGATATGCTTAAACTGACAAAACATATTATAGCAAGTCCTATAACATACATTTGCAACTTAAGCATGTCCTCTGGTGTAGTACCTAATGACTTGAAAGTAGCGAACGTGATACCAATTCTGAAAGCAGGTGACTCATATCAACCAGCAAACTATAGGCCTATCTCGCTTCTAAGCGCACTGTCAAAAGTAATTGAAAAGGTGATAAATATAAGGTTACATAAGTATCTTGACCAAAACAGTCTTTTGGCCGGGAATCAGTTTGGTTTTCGCGCCGGCATGTCCACGGAGGATGCCGTCACGCATCTTGTAGATTCTATAATTAGCAAAGTGGATGAAGGGCAGAAATGCGTCGGTGTCTTCCTGGATCTTGCAAAAGCCTTTGACACAGTTTCCCGGCCAATACTGTTAAGAAAACTGGAGGTATTCGGGATCAGAGGCTTAGCTCTAGACTGGTTTAAGTCCTATTTAGGAGAGCGAAAACAGCGCGTCCGGATTGGTGAATATGTCAATGATTTTGCAGATGTTGGTTACGGCGTACCCGAAGGCAGTGTCCTAGGCCCCACGTTGTTCCTTATCTACATAAACGACCTATGTTCTCTAGAACTCCGTAAAGCCAGTGTCTTTACATTTGCAGATGATACCGCAATAATTTTTCATGCGAAATCCTGGAGGGAGGTCGTTTGTGTGGCTCAGGAGGGCCTTGGGAGGGTTGCTGCCTGGCTCCAAAATAACCTACTGACCCTGAACGTCGCTAAAACTAAGTCAATGTGTTTTAGTGTATCTGATCGGTCAGCACCAGACTGGGATCTGCAGATAAAACTGCATGTTTGTGGTAGTTTCGATGACGAAAGCTGTCTCTGCTCGCAAATCGAACAAGTTACGAGTATAAAATACCTAGGCATACAAATTGATAAGCACCTAACATGGGAAGCGCAAATTGGCGCACTTGTGAAGCGTACTAGAAAACTTTCACACATATTTAAAAAAAATCAGGTCCATCGCAACACCAAAGCTGATTCGTATGTTGTATTTTACCTTGTGCCAGTCATTATTGAGTTACTGTGTGTCAACCTGGGGAACAGCAAACAAAACAAATCTGCTTAGGCTGGAGAGAGCTCAACGAGCTATTCTAAAGATAGCGTACAGGAAGCCCTGGCGATATTCAACTGATGCTCTATATTCAGATTGTAGCGTCCTCAGAGTGAGGCAATTGTTTATCGCTTCGGCTCTGATGCGCTTTCACAGGGATGCTAAAGAACTAGCCCGCCATTCATCCAGAACGTTAAAATGGGATCGACCTAGAGTTCACTCTTCATTTACACGCAGATCTTTCGCATTTCTTGGGCCCTACCTCTATTCAAAATTCTACTCTCACGATAGAACTATTATCACCTTGACTTACAGACGTTTAAAATTTTTTTTATTCGAATGGCTGCATCCTCTAAACTATAACCAAACAGAAGACCTTTTGCACATACAGTCGTAAAATTAGGACATAAAAAGCAAAAATACCTACCTACCTATATATTTAACACTCATCCCTACATACTCCACACTCCACATATACACATACACTCAACAAAAAGCAACTGAAACTAAATTCATAGGATAAAATAATAACTTCTATTTCTATTTATCATCTATACATTACAAATTAATTAAGTTTAACCTGTGTAACCATGTAAAAATATTTACCTTACCTACTTGGGAAGAGACTGGACCCCACAACACAGGGAATCCTAGTGTGGGATCCAGGGAATTTGTCAATAACTAGCACTTAAGGGTTTCTATGTAATGTATTTTTGTTTTAATATTGTACTGTGTAAAAATGAACGGAATAAAGAATTTTTAATTTTAATTTTAATGCAAATATAAATCACACATCACACAATCACACTAATATTATAAACGCGAAAGTTTGTGAGTGTGTTTGTATGTAAGTTACTTCTTCACGCTCAAACGGCTGAATGAAATTTGGCACAGAGATAGATTATAGTCAGGAATAGCACATGGGATACTTTTTATCCCGGGAATATGTGCCCTCGGGATAATTTTCGACATTCACGCGGGCGAAACCGCTGGCAGGAGCTAGTGTGTAAAAAAATAAGCAGACGAAATTAGATGTAGAGAGATCGAGGGGCAATATGCGATTCGTCGTGGTAATCGTGACCAAGGCCACTTTGGCTAAAGCGGAGCAGGAAATTAAGACAATAAAATTAGCCTATCCACTGCAGGGAAGAGGACTCTTCTCATACAGAGATAGCACAAGCATTAATCACTACACTTACCCAAAACGGGCTGGCGAATTCAAACTTAAAGTAACTTTAAGCCCATTTTCGTGACGTTACAAATGACATGATATAATACATAAGTTACATAATTATTTGTGTGACTTTCCAGCTGTCTCTGGAATAAGCTTTGCATGTCTACAAAGTTTTGACTTCAGATCTGCGTGAAGGACACTGCTATTCTTAAGTAATAAGTAAGTAGGTATTCATTAGACCAACCGTTTAAACCCCAGACAGCTGCTACTTACACGTCTTATATGGACGTGACATAGAAGATATATATAGTTACATACATAAACAGTCGCCTTTTTCCATGGTAGTAGGTAGAAACTACAGAAGTTCACCTGCTACGATCCATTAGTACATTTCGTGTCGAGCATAAAAAGTCGAGATTTTAACACGAGCGATGTAGCCAATTTCGACGTGAGCCGAAGGTCGTTCGCCTTCGGCTCACTCGAAAGCTACATGCGAGTGTTAAAATAAAGCCTTTTTATGCGAGACACGAACGATTCTTTTTCCACTACCTGATGAGGTTACTTAATTAAATGCATATAAGTTCCAACAACAATTTATTAGAATCGTTCAGACTAAAAACCATAGACTATATACACAATCAAGGCGCACTTTTTCGAGAGGTAACAGGTTCAGTATCATTCTGCCAGTTACATAATGATATCAAAACTCCATACCAAAAACAAAAATCATTTCGTAACTGTTATTATGTAATTTTGTTTTTAATTTTAATTTTTTAATTTTGTGTCTAAATGTTCATATGTTCTTATATTTCGAAACGAATTTCTTAGGCAATGTGTTACATAATAGACAAGGTAGTGGAAAAAAATAATTCCATTGTGTCGTTTACGTTTATATCATACATCTAGTCATACACGCACGCCGGTTATGTGTACTGCGCAACTGGCCTTTCTGAAGAAATAAGTAAAGGACCTTTAAGATCCGTGTAAGTCCTGCTAGGGCGTAGAGATGGGCGTTTTCGGTTTTTGGCGAAAATGGTTATGTAACAGATATACAGTTTTCATATCGATATCGAAATCGGTTTTCATATATCGATATTTGTAGTACAATTTGCAAAATTTATCATGTTCTTTAGATGAGAAAACTAACAACGAATGCGAACTAAACCAAACGAAAAGAGGTTTTTGATTCGATACAGATTTTGTGATATCGGTTATTTTGATATGAAAGTGACTGACTGACTGAATGACTGAGTGACTGACTGACTCACTCACTCACTTACCATCAACGCACAGGCCAAACGGCTGAAGCTTCAATCATGAAACTTGGCACGTAGGTTCCTTTGGTAGTGTAGGTGAGCACTAAGAAAGGATTTTTGGAAATTCTACCCCTAAGGGCGTGAAATAGGGGATGAAAGTTTGTATGAAAATCCGTCAGTTTTAAAGTCAGGATCTTCATATTTTGGGTTTAGGCTGAAGATTAAAAAATAATTTACACGTATCTCAGCGATTTTGAAGATTTCACCCCCACGAGGGTGAAATCGTCTAGAGAGATACTTTATACTGTGCAGGTATCCACTAAGAAAGGATATTTGTGAATTCCACCCCTAAGGGTATGAAATAGGGGATAAAAGTTTGTATGAAAGTCGGTCAGTTTTGAAGTTAGGATCTTCCAATTTTATTTGCTTAGAATGTAGGTAACACAACACAACACACAAATATAGGAATTAAATAGGGACGGGAAAATCTTCTTCACCATGACAATTAATAAGGCTCAAGGACAAACTTTGAAGTATGCTGGTGTAGATTTGAGGGAGAATTGCTTTTTCCATGGACAGTTCTATGTAGCGTTTTCACGTGTTAGCTCATCAAATAGTCTGGTGATATTGGCGTCAAAATCCAAAATGGTTTAAAATGTTGTTTATAAGGAAAAACTTTAATTTAATTACTTACTTATGCTTATGATTACTTATTATTAGTCATGGATAAACACAGAAATAGTGAAGGGATAGGGACGGGACAAGGATAGAGCGTATTGATGATAAAGTAGGTAAGTATAAGTCTGTCCTAAGAAACACTTTCGCATTACATTATTTTTTTACTAATATGATAAGGAAAAGCATGTAGTCTACGCGTGCGAAGCCGCGGGCAAAAGCTAGTCGATAAGATATGATATCTAACACTTATCCGATATAAGTTACGTTTTGATATATCGGACCCATCCCTACTAGGGCGTCCTCTCACACATATTATAGATGTTGTTATAATACAAGCATCAGGTGGGCAAGTGTCTGTCTGGAAAAAAGCGGCAAACTTTCGCTTGATTTATTTATCCCTTAATTGCGTCTCAACAATAAAAGTTTTGTGGATTAAAATTGTGTGGTTAAGAACCTGATGTTCACCTGTTCTCGACCTTGTTTTTAATGAGTCGTATTTAAACGCAAATAAAAATGTACTACTTTTTGTATCCAAAAATAATCCGAAATCCAATCGAAAATATTGATTGCTGTGGTATTCATTCCACATCTCTTAGTCTACTTACGTATTAACACACTTTACAAATCTCATCTACATAACTTTTGAAATTGTATCAATTCATGTTACTCATTTTTATGTATTCTTTGATAATGTTAACACCTGAAAAGCATACGATTTGTTTTAACATCCAAAAACTTATTTTTACTGCTAATTTGTAAAAGTCATAGAATATTTTAAACTCAGACATTTTTATCTGACATGACATATGTCTATTTTATTTTCTTAAGCCATAGACATATCATACCATGGACTATACCTTCTTTAAGCTCGTTGTACATTATTATTTTCATAATAAGGGCAGCGGCAGACTGCCTCCTCTGTAAACCGTTTTTATTCGATCGTCATGATGTCATAATTGAGATTTTGAGTTTTGAATCTGGTTTGAACGCTGAAAGTTATTGAGTGTGGAACTTAAATGTAAGAATTTTTACTGGTTCATTAACCTCGTCGGTCACCGCTTCATATTAAAGGGCTCGTTTGATCGGCGTTTGAAGCCACAGCCCGGCCTCCACAACACTTGCTGCCTGTGCCTGCACCTGTGATACTGCCTACCTGCCCGTTAGCCTGACTATTAGTTCAGCTGCCTTGATCATCTATCTGTGTGCCTGCCTATCCATCCTGCTGCCTACTCTACAGCCTACCTACCCGATTGCCTGCTCATCTGCCTACCTAGGGCACACCACGTCTTCCTGCCGATCTGCTGCCTAGTTAGCTGCCCACGTCGTGCGAAGCCGGACCTTAATTTTAGTTATCTACATCCTTTTTCATAGTTTTAATTTATAATTACTTTTACTTTCATTAACGTGGCTTACGTAAAGCTCATCTGAGCTATACGTAACGCTACATTGCACAGCAAAATAGTTACCTCAAAATATTACTATTTAGAGGTAACTACAATATATTTCCTTATTAAAAACAAGTGCGAGTCAGACTTGCGCACGTAGCGTTCCGTACAATTATCGCAAAAAACGTTTTATTCTGTTTTTAGTATTTGTTGTTATAGCGGCAACAGAAATACATCATCTGTGAAAATTTCAACTGTTAACAGGAGATACAGCGTGGTGACAGACAGACAGAGGAAAATTAAAGGTGATAGGGTCCTGTAAACCGTTAACCATTTGGGTATGGAACCCTAAAAACAAATATTTTATCTTATAACATAATTATATCAACTTACTTTACAATGTATGCCGCAAGTCATTCATACAAACATATAAATAATACACACAACTAAATAATAGCTTTTTAGTAAATCTTTTTTTCCTGTATAATCTCCAAAACGGCTGCACTGATTTTGACGAGAGATTCACTGGCAGATAGCTGATGTTATAAGAAGTAACTTAAAGTTTTAGAAAAATAATTAGGGTTCTGCGCACAAAATAATTATAAAAATATTGATTTACATTTCTAACGTGAACGAAGTCGCGGGTAGCTAGTATATATTAAAAAGTAAGTCTGAGGGATATCCTTCAAAGTTATTTAGTGAGACAGTAAAACCCAACTGCCATACTGTATCTTTTCTCAAATTTTCTAAGCCAACCATATTGTTTCACATTCACGAAATTCTCGTCGTATTCATATTAAAATAACTGTAGGAATGCGTTCACAATATTGTAAGCAGACTTCAGTTGTCATAACGGGACGGTATTCATACGACATTTCAGCTTATTGGAATATCTCTGGGATATCCTTCGTTGTTAGATTATTCGATTATACGAGTATGCAAAGTTTTTTGAGAGTATTTTGTTTATAGAAAAGATTTGCTTGTTGAGCTAATATTTTTTTTTTGCCGTTGACAGCTTATTTGAACCTCCTCTTTTTTGAAGTCGGACTTCAAAAAAGAGGAGGTTCTCAATTCGACTGTTTATTTTGTATATTTATTACGCTATTATTTACATACCGAGATTCCTCTGCTGTCATTTGGACTCCGTATCAAAACGTCCTATAAGCAGAACGTCCAATTCTCAAAATTACCTATTAATAGGGCCAACTAATCACACTAATATTATAAAGGCGAAAGTTTGTGAGTGTGTGTGTGTGTGCTTGTATATTTGTTACTTGTTCACGCCAGAACGGCTGAACGGATCTGGATAAAATTTGGCATACAGGTAGATTATAGTCAGCAATAGAACATAGAGGATACTTTTTATCCCGGGAATATGTTCCCTCGGGATAATTTTTGGCTATCACGCGGGCGAAGCCGCTGGCAGAAGCTAGTGAATAAATAAATAAAGCTAGTAATCACTATTGATATTTTTTAGGTAACAGCCTTCTTTTCATAGCCTAACTCATTTGGGCGCACGGTTGGCGCAGTGGTTGAGCGATTGACTGCTGTGCTTCGTGTCGCGGGTTCGATTCCCGCACGGCACAAATATTTGTATGACCTACAGATAGTTGTTTCGGCTCTGGGTATTTGTGTATGTGAGTTTATATGTTTGTAAACGCACTCACGATACAGGAGAAATTTCTAGTGTGGGGCAACGTTTTTTTTTAAATAATAAAATATTAATAAAAAAGACACACAAAGACGTTGAAGTAGTAACTGATCGGCTACAATACTCACTGGATCTACTCAGCCAATATTTTAAAACCTGGAAACTAAAGCTAAATTCAACAAAAACTGAAGGCATTCTGTTTACCAGAAAACGTACACTACCTACTAGGCTTGTAAAAATTGATGATTTCCAGATTACGTGGCGGGTGTCGGTTAAGTATTTAGGCATAATATTAGACAAGACACTTAACTGGAACAAAAATACTGAATTAATTATAGGCAAAAGTGTAAAAGCCCTTAATTCTTTAAAACCTATTTTAAATCGTAAATCTGTTCTCAGTCCTTCAACCAAACTACTAATTTACTCCACTTTAGTTAGACCTTGCCTAACTTACGCAGCACCTGTCTGGTCTAGTCTAACTTTAACTAAATATAATAAACTCCAAACTATCCAAAACAAAGCTTTGAAACTATCATACAACACACCTTTTCGTACAAACCTTAAAAGATTACACTACCGTATCAAATACCCCTTGTTAAAAGATTTCATATTAAAAATTTCGCGTAAATTCTATTTGCATAAAAATCCGACACACCATAACAATCTAATATCCGAAATTGGCAAAAGTAGACTTAGTACTTTGCCGTACGCCCGCACGTACAATCGATACAGACTCCCACATCACTATTTCCTCCGTGACGCATCATGACGATAGCTCGCTTACCAGCTGACGCCGCTTCTCCGGCCGTTTACTCATAATTTTTGCACCAACTACCCACTATTTTTCTGTTATTATATAAAACTATATTAAAGTGTACATCATGTAACCTAAATATTGTAAATATTATGTGGGTCCTTTCTAAAACCTCCACATACCCAGTAGTTTATAATCATTTCTTTTATAAGTTAGTTACTTCAATGCAAAGTATTGTCATAATAAAAACACGTTTTAATGTTTAGAAAGGCGGTAGCCTGTGTAACAAAATAAATTACGATTTGTCTACAAATAGAATAAGATCATTTGTAAACAACACTGTATAACTTATGTATAAATAAAGACCTTTCAAAATCAATCAATCAATAAAAAAAATTACACTGTCATAATTTGTATTAAGTTTGAGTTTAGCAGACTGCGAAAGTCGGCTTTTTAGTACAAAATTTAATTTAAATATAATTTATTGAGTGTGGAACTTAAATGTGAGCATTTTTACTGGTTCATTAACTTCGTCGGTCACCGCTTCATATTAAAGGGCTCGTTTGATCGGCGTATAGCGTATAGGAGCTCGTGGCTAAATAATAACAGCCGCACGGGTCGATCTTCAAGGTTAAGCAACGCTTGACGAGGTTGGTCCGTGGATGGGTGACCATTTCAACATACCGAGTTTCCTCCGTGCCTCGGAAAGCACGTTAAGCCGTTGGTCCCAGCTGTCATTTGAAGATCTTTGACAGTCGTTACGGGTAGTCAGAAGCCTGAGATCTGACACCAGTCTTGCCAAGAGGTATCGTGTTACCCAGTTACTGGGTTGTGAAGGTCTGATAGGCAGTCAGTCCATGTAAAACACTGGTACTCAGCTGAATCCGGTAAGACTGGAAGCCGACCCCAACAATAATTGGGAAAAAGGCTAGGCAGATGATGTTTGATCGGCGTATGAAGCCACGGCCCGGCCTCCACACCCCTTGCTGCCTGTGCCTGCACCTGTGCTACTGCCTACCTGCCCGTTAGCCTGACTATTAGTTCAGCTGCCTTGACCATCTATCTGTGTGCCTGCCTATCCGTCCTGCTGCCTACTCTACTGCCTACCTGCTCGTTAGCCTGACTATTAGTTCAGCTGCCTTGACCATCTATCTGTGTGCACGCCTATCCGTCCTGCTGCCTACTCTACTGCCTACCTGCTCGTTAGCCTGACTATTAGTTCAGCTGCCTTGACCATCTATCTGTGTGCCTGCCTATCCGTCCTGCTGCCTACTCTACAGCCTACCTATCCGATTGCCTGCTCATCTGCCTACCTAGGGCACACCACGTCTTTCTGCCCGACCTGCTGCCTGGTTAGCTGCCCACGTCGTGCGAAGCTGGACCTTAATTTTGTTATCTATATCCCTTTTCTTAGTTTTAATTTCTAATTACTTTTACTAACGTGGCTTACGTATAATTCATCTGAGCTATACGTTACGCTAGAGTTTGGCGCCCAACTTTTAAATAACTGGGCGCAACGTTGTTTGTACGCCCAATTTTCTCACCCCATCACCCACACTGCCTACTTTTCCCACTATTTCTTTTTTTAACCTGGGCTCGATTTTTCATTTTCTCAAAATGCTAAAACCATACTTACAAGTATATATACAAGTACGTAGACTAACTTTTGGTTTCTATTTCAGGCATTCATCATCATTTTTATTTTTCATTTTTGCTAGCACTTTTTTTTATATTCTTCACAATTTATACTGAACTTATTAGGCAATTTTTATATCCCTCTTTTTATGTTTTATATCCTCTTTAGAGCGCTTTGGCAACTCTATAAATAAGCCCCTAATGCCTTGTAAATATATACTTCCATACCATTTTTTTTAATGTTGGTAAGGATTGAGCACGTCTCACTTCAATAGGTAGTGCATTCCACAAACGAGCTGCTTGAACTGTATAAGATTTGTCGAAGAAGGATGTGGAATGCATACTTATACTTAATTTCAGATTCTCCGATGATTTCAAGGACCTAGAATGTGTGTCACAAAAGAACTGAAAGCGTTCTTTAAGATAAAAAGGACTAGATGGATTAAAGAGCACGTTATATAGTAAAGAAAGTTATCTGTGGAGAATGTGGTTGATTTCACATTTGTATCATTTCTGCATCCTATATTTTTGTAATGCTTAATGTGTAATTGTTTATTTTCCCGAATAAAAAAAATACAATTAAAATAAATATAAAAAATATTATTTATATTTCGTGCACCCGCTTTTAGAGATAATTTATTTATCAATGAACTCAATAAAATATGACGCAAATGCAAAAGGCAGAAAAACTAAAACTTTGCAGATGTTTCTTAGATAACTGATAACCTTTTAGTAGGAGTCATTGTCAAGAATGCATGCTACAGAGTCTCAAATACATTTTTTTTTATATTATCTTCATTTTAATAACTGAGATTTGGGTATTGTAGCGACGCGTAGCCACGTTAATAAAAGTAATAGTAATTAAAATTAAGAAAAAGGATATAGATAATTAAACTATGGGCCGGCTTCGCACGACGTAGGCAGCTAACCAGGCAGCAGGTCGGGCAGGAAGACGTGCAATGCCCGAGGTAGGCAGAAGAACAGGCAATCGGGCAGGTAGGCAGGTGAGCAGGCAATCGGGCAGGTGAGCAGGCAATCGGGCAGGGGGCAGGCAGCCGGCTATGACTCAATACGCCAAACAGCGAGGCCTTTGATTCCAAGAGATGACCGTTGAGGGTAAGGTCCAGGAAATAATGCTCTCTTTAGGGAACCACACACAATATATTTTATTGGAGCACTTCAGAAAGTACCTAATATCTCTTAAACAAGCTATAAAATTCACAGTTTTTGAGAGGTTTTAGAATAGAAAACACACTTGGTATTATAGTACTCAGTAGTCAATCGACTTTCGGCGTTCAATCCAGATTCAAAACTAAAAAAGTGACGCCCGTTTTTCTTCGTTCTGATCAATTAAAAAATCATGACGAACGAATAAAAACGGTTTACAGAGGGGGCAGTCTGCTGCTGCCCTTATTATGAAAATTATAATGTACAACGAGCTTAAATAAGGTATAGTACATGGTATCTTATGTCTATGACTTAAGAAAATGAAATAGACATATGTCATGTCAGGTAAAAATGTAAGAGTTTAAAATATTCTATGATTTTTACAAATTAGCAGTAAAATTAAGTCTTGGATGTTAAAACAAATCGTATGCTTTTCAGGTGTTAACATTATCAAAGAATACATAAAAATGAGTAACACGAATTGATACAATTTCAAAAATTATGAAGTTGAGATTTGTAAAGTGTGTTATAAAACGTAAGTAGACTAAGAGCTGTGGAATGAATACCACTGTATGGACTTCATAGCGCGCGCCAGTGTACGGCGTGGCGACCGGAGCTGATTTTTTTTTTTATTTGGGACAAACCCACCGCACTATTCCCAAGCTCGTTGCCTCGCCTTTATGTCACTGTTCTACATCTGACTGCGTATATGTACAATCTGCACATCATAACTTATGGGAGTGTATTCTTTGACAGAATGAACGTAATATTATGTTGAATAATGTAGAGGCTACCTCAGGAGTTGTTTACTATACGGACCTTGTGGAAACTAGAACAAATTTCCGTGCGTTCAAGCGTTTTTGCCATACCTATTATTGGAATCAAACATAGTAGCTCACAATGTTAGGACCCATTAATTATTAATTCTTTTTTTTTTATCCGGTGCTGATTTGAAGACTTTAAAACTCGGACTCCAATTAAAACCCCGCCCGGACGCTCCCAAGAGGCATTCTAATCTAGGACAAATCCGGAAAAACCCGGACGGATGGCAACCCTAATTACAACCAACCTAATTTTGCGGTTTGGTACGGAATCCTAAATGCTCAAAGTCCGGCACGCACCTGCCGGATTTTTTTTTATTCGGTATTATGGTTTTGTCGCTTAGAGAACACGTCGTTTTTAGGGTTCCGTACCCAAAGGGTAAAAACGGGACCCTATTACTGAGACTTCGCGATCCGTCTGTCTGTCTGTCTGTCTGTCTGTCTGTCTGTCTGTCTGTCTGTCTGTCCGTCTGTCTCCAGGCTGTATCTCATGAACCGTAATAGCTAGACAGTTGAAATTTTCACAGATGATGTATTTCTGTTGCCGCTATAACAACAAATACTAAAAACAGTATAAAGTAAATATTAAAGGGGGGCTCCCATACAACAAACGTGATATTTTTGCCGTTTTTTGTTCGATATTTATAACGGCAACAGGTAGACGCTTGAAATATTCACAGAATGTTTAGTTGTATATTTACTTCAAAAAATAATAATTAATAAATTAAAATAAAATAAATTAAGGGGGGCTCCCATACAACAAACGTAATTTTTATGCAGTTTTTTGCGATAATGGTACGGAACCCTTCGTGTGCGAGTCCGACTCGCACTTGGCCAGTTTTTTTTTTATTTGATTAAAGGTCAGACCGCACTAGGCGTAACTACGCGTTAGCGGAGTGACGCGATATAGACAAGAATTTAAAATTCTTCCGGTTTTTTCTGCTGCCCATACCGAATAAAAGTTAGAGGCATCGTTGACCCGGTACTAATACGTGATGTACGTCTCATTCCGTGGTACCGCACTACCTACCTTCTATCCTGAGGTAATCGCGGGACTACCTACGCTATTCCCGGAATAATCGCGGGTCTGTGTTGCACGGGTTGCACCCACTCAATACGCGAGGCGTATTATGTACGGTACGTCTCTTGCAAATGAATCTAGGGTTTGAAGATAGATACATCTAAGTAATGTGGTTGCTCATTTGATAGACGCAGAAACACATCTGTATATATTGTGTAACGGAATGGTGTGGTCATATTTTTTAAATTGCTTCAGCACTTGTCATTGAACAGTTGAGAATGAAGGAAACCAACATTGATGTACTAAAAAGAGGAAGATACGTTACGCGCTAACATCGCGATCAGAAAACCTGGGCTCGGCGCACGACTACATGCACCGAAACTCACACATCTGTATTCAGTGTCATCACCAGTCCCAAACCTACAGTTACTGATAGACAAGTACAAAAATAGGAGACGGCGCTGTAGTGCGAGCGAAATCGCGTTAGCTGCCGAATGTTAACTATTATAAATGAAATGACACGTATCGTGTCTCTCACGCATGTTTTTAATATCTATCTCTCTCTCACAAATATGGCGAAGCAAACATTAAAAATTATTGTAATTTCCAACAAATTAACATTTTTGACTGTACTTACGAGTGGTCAGTGATCCCGTGTAACTTATTTTTTTTCCTGGTATTATTTAAACAGTGTTTAGCTACACAAGAAGTCATTTTGATGCGTATTTATTGCAAAAAAAACACAAAAACACTGAAATTATTGAGCTGTGAGATCAACCCTGTGCCGTGCGCAACTGAGTGCCCGCTACGGGCATTCACTTAGTTTAGTAGGACCAAGCGATGTGTCCAGTACCGTATCTTCCTCTTTTTAATACATCAATGGAAACCAATAATTTTATTTATTCAAACGTTTTGCGAATACTTTCATTGTGCGTATAGTTAATAATTCTCTGCGTCGGTGTTTTCTGGTAGCTACGACCTGGGGTCTTTAAGTAAAGAGTGAATAGGTTACTTCTAGACAAGCATACTTCACCGTCAACCTCATCATCGCTTACCATCAGGCGAGATAGTGGCAAACGTGAGCTTATCAACAATAATAAATAAACCGGCCAAGTGCGAGTCTGACTCGCGTACATAGGGTTCCGTATAAACAGCTACATTCACCAAAATAAATAGGTAACATTACTAACGTTCACAAATAATGAAAGCACCGAACATTGCTCTAACGAAGGGACAAAATTAACTTTGCCGTTCGAAAACTGTTGTCCCCATACATCAATATACAGAATGTTTACTTTTCCAAGTATATTTTATAAATGGGTCGACTATTACTCGTAAACTTGTAAAGCCTACTTAGCTGTGATAGTTTTCCTTTATATTTTCGTTATGTATACTACTGCAGTGATTTTTTTCATATAACCGCAACCATTTAGCTGGCAGCTCCCTCCTGCCAGCTAAACACTTGACTCTAGCAAAAAATTGCCATTTAAAGCTTAATTTTACGCAAACGGATCACTAAATCTAAAAATGGTTTACACAGACCCGTAATATTTTTGATTGGCCTATCCAGCGATACTCCACACCATGGTATAGACGAGAAAAAGCATACCCACTTTACGTGTACAGAAGGTAAACAAATGTTTTTTTTTGTCATGATTTTGTTTTACCAATTTGTCGGCGTGATTTATTATGTATGTCTATGGTAATTTATAGTTTATAGTACTAAGAGGCTCTGAGCTAAGCTGCGGACGGATGGACAGACGATAAGGGGGTTCCTTGTTGACTACGGAACCCTAAAAAGAATCGCTAGTAGGCACTACAAGACCTGCAGTTTCTTTTTTCCTCTCTTAAATAAATTGAAACAGAAACTGAAAGGTAGATAGGTACAAAAAAGTAATTTAAATTGAACATTAATAGCGATCCCAGTGATTTGTGTTGCGCACAAGGCCCAGCGTGCAGCGGTTCCCGGGAGACGTTCAAATAAATCTAATAAGGCCCGAACGGTATATGTATGTGTTCCGGCTTCTTGATCGCGTACAAGTGGTAAGTTTTAGTGTTGCCAGTTTGGGGATAGAAAAGAGTAGAATTCTGACTTCTTCTTTTATTTCGATGATACATTTAAGCAATCTGTTTGGACCCATTGTGGCCACCTTTATTGCAGCGTCAGAAGTGTTCTACTGGACATCTAGGGTCCAAGGGAATGGACAGTTGGGGTACTCAAGCAAGTGGCTCATAGTCTGTACAGAAGCACCGCGCTTGCACAAGGTATTAGATGGATCCATAATCTCCCATTTTGCCAATTTCTGACTAAAATTATAATTAATATTTTTATTACTTTTTGTTAATCATGATAATTTAATTCTATGTTTTGTTTTGTATATTTTGATTTAATGAATAATGATTATTATTGAATTTGCTTATTTATTTAGCGTTATTTTTAATATGTAAGTGCTGTGCACACCTTTAAGTGTAATAGTTCACAGTAATTAATACATAAATTGTGAGTAATCTGTTATCAATGTTTTTGTGAAACATTCGTTGGTGTGCCGTAATAATAATAAATAAATAAATATATAAAAATCTAACAGATACCTAGAGGTTTCAGGATCAATGTTTTCGTCTTCTAAAAATATACAGGATCAGAAAATTTTCCACACCTAGCAACACTGAAACTTCTCTAGTTTCCACTAAATGTTTACATGTTTCTTTATTAGGCCGTACATTTCGGACCCCACTTTTTAGAGTCCCTTAAGTGTATTAGTGAAATCCCTATAAATCTTGTCAATTGTAGGTTTATACAGAGCTGTATAGGTATCCAACTACCCACGTCAAGACGATAAATATGGTAGCTACTAGCCACCGAGTTTTTAAATAGTTGTGACGTCATACACAAATATGTGGTGCTACAGGAAGATGCTGCATAGCCGCGAACGGCACACAGGACGAACATTCGACACTGCAGTAAAAAAGTTCAAGATGCCGAATGTGTGCCTCCGCTAGATATTTGATTTCTGTGGTTATATCTCCCGGAAACCTGGTGACAACCTACTGACGATAATTGTCATTGGCAAAGTCTAGGACAAACTACCTAGAGGAAGAAGTACTATACAGTGGTCAGGCAGAACAAATCCACAGGCTTATTTCGTCTTTTGCAAGAGCAAAACGATTTTTGCGCAATGTTCAATACAAAAGTTTTACAAAAGTTGGTTTTGGTCAGCCAACTCACGAATATGTACCTATCTTCCGACTGCACAGCTTGATTTTTCCTTGTTTACGTCTTTTTAGTTCGCTTTTTAAGCAGTCGGGTTATTAGATTTTTTGAATTTTTTTTTTTTTTTTTAGGTTTCCGAAGTCAACAAGGGACCCTTATAGTTTCGCTCTGTCCGTCTGTCCGTCCGCAGCTTAGCTCAGAGAAGCTAAGTACTAGAAAGCTATAATTTGGCATGTATATACATATTAATAATTCCAACAAAGTGGTAACATAAAATCATGAGAAATATTTTTTTTTCGGGTACCTCCCATAGACGTAAAGTGGGGATGTATTTTTTTTTCTCGTCTATCCCTTATTGTGGGGTATCGTTGGATAGACCATTCAAAAATATTATTAATTTGTTAAAACCATTTTTCGATTCAGAGATTCGTTTGCGTAAAATTAAGCTTTTAAGTTGTAAATTTATGTTAGAGTCAAGTGTTCTCCCCCCCCCCCCCCCTTTTTTTTTTTTTTTTTTTTTTTTTAGCGTGGAGAAATGCTCATGCATACTGCGCTACCACGGAGAGATAGCGCAGTTATGTGGGACTCTAACCCACTAAAACTCCACGGTGTCCTCCTGTGCCGCTTATGGCGGGAACACGGGTACGCGTTAGCACTCACCGCGAACCCGCCGCGGCTGTCCGTCACCGGACCCTCCTCTGGGGATTACCCCCCATCACCGGCGCACCAGAACACACTGTGCGCCGTGACCACCCCAGGGACCAAACCAGTACATGGGTGCCAGACGACCCCGTGTATGGCACCCTTGGTCCCCTTGTGACGGGTCAAGGTCAATGGCCCCGCCACCTACCATGTTTCGGCCGCAGGGGATAGGGAGAGCGGCCAACGCTATACCGACACTCCTCTTCCCCTGCGGCCCCACCGCGTCCGCCATCAGACGGTGGCGACCCCGTCCAGGCCGCGGAAGGTAGGGAGAGCGGCGCACCGCAATACCGGCACTCCTCTCCCGCCGCGGCCTCCAACCCTCAGCCGTGATATCGTATGGGTTTGGGAGACCCCATACGACATCACGGCCCGCCTCAGTTGCGATGTTGCCCAGGCAGCACCGCAACCTACTTGTTGGCCGCTACGTCGTCGGCTTATCGGCAAAAGCCCTGACGAGCGGCCCCTCCTCGGGTTCCTCTTCGCTTCACCGTGGGTGACCAAGCCACGGTTACTGAGCCCCCCCGCCTCGACAATGCGGGAACCCACCGGGGGGGTCCCTAAATTATTAATTTTTAAGCTCGAATAACGCATTGGAGTGGCCGGAGTCGTTGGCAGTACCAGTCCGTAGTCCATACGGCGCATGCGCGCGGTGGAGTCTATTTTGTGTTAGTGTAGAAGTATTTTCGACGTTTTGTAATTAAAACGTAAGAGTAAAGTCAAATTAGATTCGATTTCCAAGCAAATTATTTATCGATGTCCTTCTGTCGTCTGTCGATATCCTTCTATAAAGTCAATATTCGACCCGACTTGATCACTAATTGAGTAGCGTAAAACTTTCCAGAATGAAATAGTTAATACCGCAGATTAGAGGATTCACCTCTAATCTGCGGCATTAGAGGAGATTAGAGGTGAATACATACGATTTTTTTCTAATTCCGAAAGAGAAATAAACAAGGAGCGTGCACGCAAGGATCCAGGAACGAACTATACCATTCCCAGTGGCTCTAACGCGCGCTCGCATCGGCTCGTTTCGCAATTCACACCCGCGGTGGTACTCAAATTGATAATATTTTTCTAACTTCAGTTGCGATGTTGGATTTTATAACTCCTTCTCTAGTTACCAGTTAGTCCTTATTTAGTTTAAGAGTCATGATTGGATAGGTTACATCTAGGCAAGCGTGCTTCACCGTAGACCACATCATCGCTTACCATCAGGCGAGATATTGGTCAAACGCGAGAATATAGATTAAAAAAAACATCATCCTACGTGGGCCCGTTTTTAGACTTTGTGAGCCGCTGAAACCGTTCTAATGTTCATGTAACAACAAAAAAACCCTTTTTTTAAGCCGCATTATTATGCAACATCGGAACCCTATTAATGCGCGTGGCCCGACACGCACTTGGCCGGTTTTTTTAATTAATTAATTTACTTATTTTTTTTTCGAATTAGGTACATTTAAACATTTAAGTATTATATATTTTTGAAATCACCTCTTAAAACCTTTTATTTTGATACCCCACACGATGGGCTAGGAAGAAAAAAAAAATTGGGCCCCCGCATTATGGCGACCAAAATCCGCCATTTTCATATTTTCCAATTTTAATGTAGCCAGCCAGCATACACTCGCAGGGTTAAGACGAATCGATTGACGTAAGAACCATCAAAATCGGCCAACACGTTCGGTCTCTAGAACGCCACATAGGAACAAACATACATACATAGACTGGTAAACACATTACCCTCCTTCATCGGTCGGGTAAAAAGTATCCTATGTTTTCCAGACTATTATCTATCTCTGTGAAAAATTTCATCCAAATCCGTTTAGCCGTTATGGCGTCCATCCATCCAAACTTTCACATATAATATTAGTAAGAAGATAGCATCCGTGGTATTAATTATTATTAATAAAAAATCTTAGCAGATAATATCATTCTTTCTATTCATTTTCTTATTATTTTTATTTATCATGTGTTGGCATGGTATTCGTATTTATATCCGAGAAAGGTATGTAAAAAAACATTTTTATTAAATAATCAAACCGACTTCCAAAACAAAACACTACAAAGCGAAAAATAAGTTTCTTTGCCGAAGTCGGTGTCTTTGGTACCTATTTATTACGTTTTTCGACACCGACTTCGGAAAACAAAGTTATTTTTCGCTTTGTAGTGTTTGGTTTCGTTCGTTTTTTTTGTTAAAAAGGTTTTAATTTTACTCTTTTTACCTCCAAATACCATGCGAATCATTTATAGCCAAAGTAAATCTTACGACGATTCCAATAAACCCTAACACGACTAGGATACATTGTTTTATTTCGGATTTCCAGTGCGGTAGGCACTGGAACTCCGGCTTCATCATCAGATCAGTTCGATGGTACCATTTTCATAAGTACCATTTATTTATAAGTATTTGCTTCATCATAGTCGATAAACTACTCGATATATCTTATACCCGTGACATACTTAGCATTAAGAAGTTCCAGTGGCCATCTGTGGTCTTCTTCATCAGTTCCACTTCACCCAATAACACTTTCTGAGTGTAAATGATTGCATTGTTGATAAAAATAATAAAATCTTTTTCTGTATGCATATAATATTTGAGGAGTTCCCTCGATTTCTCCAGGATCCCATCATCAGATTCTGACTTGATGAACATGGGACCACCTGGGAAGTATATCCTTTCAAAAAAAATCAGAAAAACAAAATCAGAAATTTTCCAAATCAGTTTAGGCGTCTTTGAGCAATCGGGTAAAATACATTACAAAAAAAAAAAGGATTCTGACGAATTGAGAACCTCCTCCTTTTTTTGAAATTGGTTAAAAAGTCAAAATTAAAAGTATCTTTAAATATTAAAACAAAAATAAATTATACTTCTAAAATATTTTTTAAAAGAACCTGTTAGTTATTTTTTATAAAATCAAACGCGTTTGCCAAATTTCAGCTCATCGTTTAGGGACAACTGTTTTAAAATTCAGATGCAAGATTTGACCAATACACTAACTAACAATTGCCTTGTTCACACTAACATTCAAGGTTAGTATAAGGAAGTAGGAATTGCCTCACAAATTCTGTTCCATATAATAAACAGTATTGTCGGCAACGTGTCAACTTTACCTACACAGATTTTGTTTGATTTAAACATGCGCTACTTCGCTCCTATGATAAATAATTCTCAAAGGTTTTTTTTTTTGTTTACCCAACAGTTATACCTACTGGGATTGACACGGATATTCGAAAAAAGAAATGTGTAAATTGCCAATTCAAAAGGTTATAGGCACATACATAAGTTATGGAAACAAGTTCAAAAAGGTATGTGCTAGTCAACTACCACGGTAAAAATAACTATGCATTTCGATCCTACTCCCTGGCACCCGCGCGGGGCCCCGCGTTCGCCTCCTGCGCCAATAGCGAGAGTCGAACTTCAGAGTGACGTCACAGCGCCAGGTGCAAAGGTATTTACCGAGAAGTAGTTCCCACCATGTCGTTATGACAGTTTGTGGCAATAACATTATCCTTAGTGATAATAATAAAAATATGTATCATTGTTTGAATTATGTTCAACTTCAAGATTTGATTAAAATCAATTAATCATTTTAAAAACACCCTCTACTTTTGTAAATTACCGAGTTTAGCGAAGAAACACAACCTCTCATTTTTGTAATAACTTCTGAAATTTTTTTTTAAAAGCATCGGATGTCAGTCTATGATCTCTGTTCCGGACTATAAAAGGTCGCTCACACCGAGGCGCAAATGAAATTAAAATAACTTTGGCGAAGTTTTAGACATAATTATTATTGGTGGGCTAATTGTGCCGAAGAATATATTATGTGGGTTTACTGCTTGATACCGAATGTCATATGCCTGATGGGTAATTCCCCGGAGTCATCGAACGTCCGAAACGCCGAAATTCCATAGCATCGATGTACAACGATTTTGGAATATCCATTAGACCGAGCGTCCGTTACGCCGAAAAGCCATTGCAACAATAGTCCTATCCACCGAATGTCTATTGGCTCGACGTGCCAGCAAGGCGAAAATCAGCAGGGCATCAGCAGCATTAATCTAATCACATCACATCACATCATCAGCTTATTAATGTTCCCACTGCTGGGACACAGGCCTCCTCTCTGTGTGAGGGAATGGGCCGTAATCCACCACGCGGGCCCAGTGCGGGTTGGTGGATGTCACATGTCTTCGAATTTTTGGTTCTAGGACATGCCGGTTTCCTCACGATGTTTTCCTTCACCGTTTTGAGAGCAGTGGTGATGAAATAATTTACACAAAGTAAAGCGCCTGCCTAGGCTCGAATCCACGACCTACAACTTGTAAGTCGCGGCCGATACCACTGGGCCACTACTGCTCCAATTAATCCAATATTATGTAGGTATAGGTATATTTACTTTGGGTCCCGGGGTGGTATTTTAAGAGGTTACGGGAGTTTCTACGTGATCACCGGGGTGGTTTTAGCGAGGTAAAAATCACACACTCCCTGGTCTTTTCTTCAAAAGTCCAGGCGCCTTTTGAAGGTTTCCCCCCATAAACAAAAAAAAAAGTATATATACTTTTCGAATTTTAAATTTTGTACTCGGGGTGTATTCGAATACTTATTCTCACGGAAATGTGTACATTTTTTGAGTGAACATAAAGTTCTAGCTTGACGCTCCGGTAAAAAAACGTTGGTCTCTTTTTTATTTTTATTGTAGACTAGCTTCTACACGCAGCACGCACTTACAGCATTATCCGCTGGGTCAATCTAAAGATTGTCTGAAAATTTCATTAAAATCGGTCCAGCCGTTTCGGAGTCTATAAGGATCATACATACATACTTTCTCTTTTATATATATATAGATAGATAGAAGATAGGCTCGCGCTCAACCACTATCTCGCCTGGCGGTAAGCGATGATGTGGTCGGCGGTGGAACGCACTTGCCTAGAAGTAACCTATTAACCTCTTACTTCTTATTCGGAAAACACAACGCTGCGGTATGCGTTGTCAAATATTCGGAACGGTGAGGTCGCTACTCGAAGCCTGTGAAGCCTGCAGGAAGCTTCTGTGCTTTTGGGCGGAGCTAGGGTGACTATGTTAGCCAGCCCCACGCACAACGGACCGAATGAAAGTCATAGAGCAGAAAATTAAATTCCTATACTACTACCACACCGATGTGATCCGATCAAGAAACCAATGTCTGGTATAAGATGACCTTTAGCTTCTCGTAATATAATATTCTGGTTTCAAATTAAATTAGCATTGAAGACCGTCCACTCGGACTTGAAGTTAGAGTTGGGATCACTCAGAGGTATTAAAATTCTACGAAAGTTGTTTAATATTTGACTATTGTAGCTGAAGAATAACGCTTACTGGCTAGAGAACATTCAAAGTCGTGGCCCTGTGGAACGACCGCGTGAAAGTTATCATCGTTGATTACTCGGTAAATACAAACTGGTTCAGTTCTGTTTTTTTTTTACGAATTGGATCACATATAAAAGTACTAATTATTTGCATACTTAGAATAGCTTTAACATGCTCATGCGCGCATTTCGGCGCTCATGATGGTTCTGGTAGAGGGAGCGTGATCACCTTTCTAAGTCGATTTTCTCGAAAAGTACTAAGTTACCAATTTTGTTTTTCGAGTACTAATTAGTACCAATTGAGTACTAATTATTTACCAAATGTGGAAGCGATTGTCGTTGGTGATCCAGCGGTAGTCACGGACATGACAAACTGACATTCTATCAGCAAAGGCGATTGTCGAAATGTCAGATGTAAGGGATTGATCACGTGACATTTCAATAACTCTTGGAAATCCCACAATTTTTTGTCGATTTTCCAATAGCGATCGTGACGCTTTCCTTGGTAAATTGTCAATTGTATAGAGCCTCTGGTGATCATGGTCCTAGATGCTAGGATCGTGAATTTTCAAGATTCGGTTTACAAATTTGAGCATAAATTATAAATATACAATAAGATTTAAATCTAAATGTTTCTCTCTTTTTTTGAAAAAATCGTTGGTTTTCTAAACCCCGCGATTTTTTATTCGATCAGAATATTAAAATAAAACAAACTTCAAATAAACAGACCACTTTATTTTATACCTGCTAATACAAATATTTGTACAGTTCAACTATTTTCTTAATGTCCCTCGGCAAACTTCGTGTTTCGGCAATCGTCGGTTTTCTACCAGTTGCCCTTTGCACTTGGTGCAGACCGGACGCTCTCAATCAACTTGGAAGTATATAGAGTTGTTAATACCCATAATAATAAAATTTGTGTTAGTTAATTAAAGTTTATTTTCTAATACCTAACTAAAATGTACAAAATCGTAATACTATACAATTGAAGCAAACTTAAGTTAACACAAAATAAAGTTTGGTAAAGAAAGAGAGTAACATTAGGTGTTTATTAGTGAGTCGCACAGGAGATGCAAGAGATAAAACAAAAAAAAAACAACACACATAGAAAATATCAACTTAAGGTTGCACTAGTCCAAAATTCTTCCATACAAACGTAGTTTGGGTTTTACTCCACTGTTTGACGATGTACGTTCAAAATAAAAAATTATATCAATTTGTCTCATCATTATCTAGTCCTGTATGGAAGCAAAAAGTACAAAAAAAAATTAGCTTGAAAGTTATGAGCTTCGAAAGTTCCATATTTCAACACCAATTTTAACGCATCTTTGGGCGCAAATAAGTACCATAAGAAGAAAGAAAATTGAAAAACGGCCTCCATACAGGGATAGATTAGTTGTTCAACAATGCAAATAATTTTATTTTGAACAGATACATTCAGTGGTTTTTTCATGATATCCAGACTCCCAAAGGTCTATTTATAAAATTTCGCGCGCTCGTTTTCGTTCTAAATCATCATCCATCTCGCTACAAATTTCCTCCCCGGTCAGTGGGGCGGAGGGGTGCGCGTGCGGCGCATTTACACCTACACACACACACGCTCACTAGTTTAGCTACCGCCCGGCGCCCGCGCCCCGCTGCCCCAGAGGGGCCTCAATCGTCTGCTGCATAATATATACGTCACCGTAATTACGCGCGTGCGGTGTATGTTATTGATATTGTGATATCGACGATAACGTATTCGTATAATATTTTATAACATTGACCCCTGGCTTGAACTTTGGATTCCGATATTCCTTTATGTGTTGTGTTGATTATTTTGAATTGGTCCGAAATTTTACTGACCCTGGCGTTCGTGGGATTTCATACTGATTTACATGGCGTTTGAATTTGAACTTGTTGCGTAGGTGAAGTGATCTTCAGCAGTTCAAGTAACAATGGGTAAGTTGAATCTTTTATCGAATTTAGTTTGTACAATTCATGAGGGCGCTTGACTTGACTTTTATACCTAAATAAACACAGACTTGTAATTCTAATATTTCACGCGCATTTATAAAATTTTAAAATTACAAACTGCCTATCTTTATCTATAATTAGAAAATCTTTTTTAAAAATACTACCGACTTCCAAATAAAAACACTACAAAGTGAAAAATAACTAATTTCGGAAGTCGGTGTTCTTGTTTTTGTTTCTTCGTTATTTTTATTTTTTTAGTTGTGGTACATAAAGATCAAGTTCAATAATACCTATAATCTCAGATTAGAGAAAATCTGAGCCTAAAATGCCTAAATTTATGCCTGAATAGATTACCTGAATACCTAACATAAAACTAACATAACCGGTGCAATGAGAGTGTATCTTTCAGGGTGAACTGTACAAATCTGTGTACCCCTTTAGAGCGTACCGGCTTGACGTTATGTTATCAAAAGGCCTAACCAATAAACAGTTTTGCGATCGCAGCAATCCCGAAAGATTTGCCGTTGTTTATTGAAGAGTTCTGTTGTATATATATTAGATTCCAATTAGATTAGGTATTTTAAGATTTTCGATAGTCGTGCCTACTTATATCGAAAGTTCATTATTATGTAGGTACCTATCTGTTATATCGATATCGGCTCGGCTTCAGCGGCGGACAAACACAAAAGGAAGCTATTTTTTAACCGACTTCAAAAAGGAGGAGGTTCTCAATTTGACTGTATTTTTTTTGTTACTTACCTCAATACTTTTTTAATGTGAACCGATTTTGATGATTCTTTTTAGGGTTCCGTACCCGAAGGGTAAAAACGGGACCCTATTACTGAGACTTCGCGGTCCGTCTGTCTGTCTGTCTGTCTGTCACCAGGCTGTATCTCATGAACCGTGATAGCTAAACCGGTGAAATTTTCACAAATGATGTATTTCTTTATAACAACAAATATTAAAAACAGAATAAAATTAATATATAAGTGGGGCTCCCATACAACATACGTGATGTTTTTTGCGATAATGGTACGGAACCCTTTATGCGCGATTCCGACTCGCACTTGGCCGGTTTTTTATTTGTATACCTACTATGCGCGCCGACACTCACAAGCTCGGCTCAGCCACCCGAAGCTATTATATTGTATTGTGATAACAAAGAGAATATTTCAAACTGCTATTGTAAACAAACAACCAATAAACAATTTACAAAATAACATTATTTTTTATTTGATGAACCTAATTACCTAGAAAACAAGTCTCACATCAAAGTGGCGCTGTCGAAAAAGCAGTTATCCTGACTCTGGCTGGTATGAAATACCTACTTACGGGGAGGCGCCTGTAGGTTATAGCTTACTAGCTAAGGTAAGTAAATACCTATTTAACACACATTGTAATATTTGCAAAACCTGCAATAAAATACAACAACATAAAGACATGACCTACACCCGTGCGCATAGAGCCTAGCTTTCCGCACGCGCTGGTACGATACCTACAGTCAGCGAAGCCCTGGCGCCCGCTCTGCCAACGTAAAATCTACCGACTTGACGCTCGAACACTTTTCATTCTTATAACTAAGGGCATAAGGTTCAATAAGCGCGCAAGCGGCTCGCGCTGCTCTGCCGTCGCCGCCGCCAAAAATAATTAAAAAGTCAAATCTAACATTACTTGTCGATAATAACAATATCTATGTAAATTCACATTTTCGCAAAACATCTTATTGTCAAGTTGGCAAAGTCGCGGGTAAATATAGGTGCATAACAACAAGTAAATTGAGTGCCTTCTAATTACGTTACACACAGTAATAATCCAAAGTTCTACCGGCACGCCGGTGCGGTGGCGCGTATGCAATTCATTGACAACATAAACATAAAAAATAGGTGTTAGCTTTGACACCGCAACCACACACAAGTATATTATAGTAATCTTTGCACACACACCGCCGCGCTGTCGGCGCTCTGCAATGAAATTGCGCATGTGTGCGTCACACAGCGTAATGAGTGTGTATACGAACACGATCTAGCTTCTTACTGCTCATCACAGCGTCTATCTCTTTCCTGCGTGATGTCGGATGAGATAGCAAATATTTTAACTCCGCCGCCAAATAGTTCGTGCCGTTGACTAGTGTAACCTTAACACAACAACACACACTTTTAACATACATACATAAACTCACGCCATTGTCCCATGGGGGAAGGCAGAAACTACAGAACGCCACCTGTTACGATCCTTACATACTTCTTTTGCTTCACTCACATTCGTACATCTAGTACACACGCCGGTTATGAGTGCTGCACACCTGGCCATTAAAACAATTAAAAAATAATTACAAACTAGTTCGGTTGCTTGTAAGTAAGCTGTTGGAGTTGCTATAGGCCGACCACTTAACTGAGACCGTTGCTACCTGCAACAGAAATGTTGACAACTTGACACCCATCAGCGAGCTATCGACTGACAGGTCACACACCCGCGGCACCGGCGCGCCGCCGGTTACGTACTTTGTAATAAATAAATAAATACACCCCACCGCCGTACCGCGCAGCTACTTTAGAATGGTCTCAGTTAAGGTTACACTAGTCAATCATTCTTCCATACAAACGTAGTCTGGCGAGTATGCCACTATTTGTCGGTGTACGTTCAAAATAATAAATGATATCAATTTGTCTCATCATTATCTAGCCCTGTATGGAAACAAAAAAAGTTATGAGCGTCGAAAGTTCCATATTTCAACAACAATTTTAACGCATCTTTGGGCAGAAATAAATACCATAAGAAGAAGGAAAATTGCATAACAGCCACCATACAAGGATAGATAAGTAGTTCAACAATGCAAAAAAAAATATTTGGGAAATACACACTTTTTCATGATATATAGACTCCCAAAGGCCTGTTTATAAAATTTCGCGTTCTCGTTTTCGTCCTAAATCATCATCCATTTCGCTGCAAATTTGCAAAAGTGATAATTCTTACGCGAACTAGCTTCTTACTGCTCATCACAGCATCTGTCTCTGCCGCACGTTTTGTCGGTTGATAGAATGCATTTTAACCCCGCACACAAAATAGTTCGTGCCGTCAACTAGTGTAACCTTAAGCGGTCGAACTATAGTAGCTAATTTGCTTTTTTTCAGAGAACCTATTAAATACACGTTTCTATTTGATTCGATCTAAACATTTTGCTACAGGTGCGATGTTATGGTTATTTTATTAAACTCCATCATCAAAACCCTTCATATCTGTGTCATGTCGTTGAAGGGTCCGTGTTCTGATAACGCTGGCGTAGTACCGCGCCGACTCTCGAGCCGTACGCGAGCGATTAACGTCAGTAAAGTTGACGGCGTACAAGCCGTATTTTGGACTGAAAATATAAATCAAGCTATAACGCAACCAAAGTTACCGACATAGGGTGAAGAATTTCGAAACTTATGTAGTAGTGGGCAGGGCTCATTGCTCGCAGAACAAATGGTCGATGGGGTTGAAAAGTTCTGGAGTGGCGACCCCGAATCGAAAGATGCTGCGTTGGAAGGCCTTTACGAGGTGGACCGATGACCTGGTTAAGGTTGCGGGAATACGCTGGATGCAAAACACACGGGATTGGTCAATGCGGTGACACTAGTGAATGGTGAAACAAGTGAACCTAGGGGAGACAGCTCAACGATGTTCACTGGTCTTCGATAACGGAAAACGTGTTATCGAACTTAAATGGAGTTGGGCCGGACACATGGCAAGGCGTGCTGATGGCAGGTGGATTAAGGCAGTGACCGAATGGCGACCAAGGACAGGCAGAAGGAATTGTTGGCCGCCCGGCAGTTAGATAATAATAAAAAAAAATTGTTTTCTCTCCACAAAGGTAGACTTACAATCTACAATAACACATGTTAGAAGTTCTTTTGCGAGAGACTGAAGTCCGTACTAGGCTCTCCCCCTATAGTATAATTTCCTATTGTTATTGCAATAGTAATAATAATACTTAAATTCGATTATTCAGGTAATTTTAACCAAATTACAGATTAAATAAGGAGATGGGCAGACGACATTGTTGTGATCCCGGGTAGAATCTGGATAAGGGTGGTAAAAGAAAATAGAGGTATATTTCCAGCAGTGGGCGAATGATGATGTTTGCTACACATAAGCCTTTTGTCCAAGCGGGCATATCGACCTATACTGTGTGTCTTGCATCCAGAGGAGTCCCGAGGGCTGCACCAGGTTATTGGTCCACTTTTGTTGGGCATTCCGGTAAGCAGTCACCACTTTAGAACCTTTCACACTAATAAATGAATTTTGAATTTCCTCTCCACTGACGCACCCTCAGAATGAAAGTGACCTAACTCAAAAAATGCAATTTGTGAGAAATGAGTAAAAAGTCTTCTTACAAATAGTGTTGAGTGTACTTTTTTAGGGTTCCGTACCCAAAGGGTAAAAACGGGACCCTATTACTAAGACTTCACGATCCATCTGTCTGTATGTCTGTCTGTCCGTCTGTCACCAGGCTGTATCTCATGAACCGTAATAGCTAGACAGTTGAAATTGTCACAGATGATGAATTTCTGTTGCCGCTATAACAACAAATACAAAAAACAGAATAAAATAAATATTTAAATGGGGCTCCAATACAACAATCGCGTTTTTTTTTCCGTTTTTTGCGATAATGGTACGGAACCCTTCGTGCGCGAGTCCGACTCGCACTTGGCCGGTTTTCTGTACTAAAGTGACTGATGTGTATTCATCCGTTTCTTACTCATAATTCGTTTATTTTCATCACAAGGTTTTAGTGTAGGCTTTTTAAGGTCAGTTTATAGCAAATTCAGGAATTACAGGAATTTTGTATTAGGCAACTTTCATTCTAAGGGTGCTGACTGCGATATGAGCAATGTGCCGTTCAATGTACTGGACCAGGCACCTTGCATACTATGAGAAAGGAAGAAAGTAACACATACATGTATCCTGTAGTCCACTCGAAGTTGTCCATCATGGACCATGCTGTATACCCCATCACGTGGATACCATCGTCTATGGCAAGTAATAACTGAAAACACAAAAGACAAGATAACATCGCGACTGTATGATCCCTAGGTGTAAAATTTAAAGAGAGTTACCGCGGCCCTGGCACAAACAACTGAAGGAACACGGGTGGGTTTTAGTCGGTAAAAGTCTGACACGCCCTCCCGCTTCTCGCCCAGAGCGGGAGAAATCATTGGAGGATCAAAAAAAAGGTGTAAAGCAAAGGTGATATGCTAAATAGTAAACTACTTGAAAAATTATTTGAGTTTGACCTATATTTCGCCAGATAGGTATTGAATTATTTCCACAAATTGAGGATCCATATATATATATACATTCATATTCTTTAATGTATACAAAGCAATCATATACAAATACAGAAGGACAACTTATGTACAAAGGCGAGGCGTCCATGTTGCTACTAAGGAATTTCTAATTTAAATAAAAAGTTAAAAATCCAATAACACTTTGGGCGACCGAGAAATTGAGCCCAGTATCTATTCGACGTAAAAAAAGCCACAGAAAACAGTATTGCCTTCCGCGTAAACCCAACTTTATTTTTAATAATCTTAGGCTCGCGTTTGAACACCTATCACCTATCACCTGATGGTAAGCCATGATGTAGTCCACGGTGAAGCACGCTTGCCTAGAAGTAACCTATTCATTTTTGACTCAGACACCCAGGTTGCACCTTTAAGACGACGAGTAACGCCAACGACCTTGAGGGAACAAAACGCGCACACGTTTCGCACCCGCGCGACCCAAAATTTAGTAGTTTTTTGTACTTTACTTATTATTCTATGACTTTAAAAAAAAACCTCAGATCATTACATAATTAAATTGTCTTTGAGATGGTGTTGATTTCATTAAAATACGCCCAGCGGTTTTGGTGCGATTGTCGTGTTTTTGTCCTTTTTAGACATAACTTTACAAATTAATTACACTATGTTATACGAATAAAACTCAAAATTTGCTCAGATCAAATCATTAAGAAAATGGTCTAATATAACATATATTTATTCCAAAAAATTACGACTTGCCATTTAGACGTGATTCTGATTTTAAAATCAGCTACTCAAGGGAATCTGCGGCAATACAGACTCTGGCAGCGAATTCCACTCCTTAGCTGTACGCACAATGCAAGTAGGTATTCCCAAAACGTTTAGTGCGTATGGGGTGAGTCACAGTCAAGTCTCTTGACTATTTCAATACTGACTCTAAAACTGTCGGCACACAATGGTTGCAGAATAGAATAAAAAATCCGATTCTATCATATTACCTGTTCCAAGTTATTTCTCATATAATCCAGCCGCTGCATGTCGTACAAGTCTGGAGTTTTCGACGGTAGACCGTTCTCGGTGATCAATATCTTGTTCACGCCGTAAGTGTTGTTGATCCAACGCATCTGCTTCCTAAGACCTTCTGGATAAATCTGGAAGGTTTGAATATAACATATTTTCATAATGATAATGTAAGAAAGAAATAATGTGCCTTAATTGGCTGGCTTGAGTGGATATTCGCAAGAGCAAACGTGCTCGGAGGAAGGAAGTTAACCCCGTTAAGCTGCGTCTACGCTAGACGAGCCAAGCACGAGCCGAGCACAAATTCGCAATTTAAAACGCAGCTTTAAGCTGCGTCTACGCTAGACGAGCCGATCTCTTAACAATCTGCTTAGCCTTTTCCCAACTACAATACAATAGTTCGGGTTAGGGTCGGCTTCTAGCCTTACCGGATTCAGCTGAGCACCAGTATTTTAAACCCCGACGGAAAAAGAGCAGTGTTATAAGTTTTTCTGTGTTGCTGTGTAACTGTGTATCTGTGTGTCTGTCTGTGGCATCATAGCTCCTAAACGGATGAACCGATTATGATTTAGTTTTTTTTTGTTTAAAAGGTGACTTTGTCGAGAGTGTTTGTGTGACCCGCTAAGTAAATTAAATAAACTGAGGTCACCGTTGGCGGTTCCCCGACGCGAGTAAGGTTTATTTTTGCTTTTTAGAGATTTTTGTGTCAGAGGTTTTTTAAATTTATAATTTGATTTTACATGGAGCGACTGCCTACCTGACGTCCACAACCCAGTAACTGGGTAACACGATATCCTTTTGCCAGACAGGTGTCAGATCTACCAACGGCTTAACGTGCTTTCCGAGACACGGAGTAAACTCGCTATTTAAAAATAGTCACCCGTCCATGGACCGACCTCGTCAAGCGTTGCTTAACCTTGAAGATCGACCCGTGCTGCTATTATTATTTAGACACGAGCTTCCCTTTGATGACCACAATGTATTAAAAAGATTCTTGCCGCAAACCAGTCAACGAGCGCCGTCTTCCAATCAGGATGGTTGACAAAGTTGATTCCGATCTCCTTGGACCCCTTGTACGGCCAGGAGCCCGCCTTCTCACGGTCCACCTTCCTCACCAGTCTGGTCGTGTAGTGGTTTAGTGCGTAGAAGTCGTAGGTTCCTGTAAGTATCAAGCATTATACATGTATATTTTTTTATTTGGTTAATGAAATCTATCTTAACTAATTCCAGAACCAGCAATTCTTGTATTTATGTATATATATATATTTATAACCTGAATCTCAGAAACGGCTACAACGATTTTCATGAAATTTAGTATGCATGGTATTTCGGGGGCGATAAATCGGTCTAGCTAGGTTTAATTTTCAGAAAACGTCGTTTTCTCTATTTTCACCCGAGCTCGGTCGTTCAGGTACTCTTATTAACTATAGTAACACATTATGAAAAAAAAACTAAAAACATATCTTCATCAGGGACGAAGTTATAAAGAAGTATGCTTTAGTAAATCACCGTTTTACGACACAAAGCGGTGGAAGGCCATTAATTGAGGTTAGACACTGGCAGATACAGTTGTTCTTTCTCACGACGGCGACGACTGCGCGGCAGGTTGGTCTTAGAGCGTTTGTCCACCGCCCCCATCACCGGGACGTCAACGAGAACGAGTTTTTTTTCTGCCCGAGATTACGTTAACGTGACGGCGATCGTTTATCCACCTCAACGATCTCGGTGGTATACAAAGAACTATATTCAATTCAATTTATTCATCAACAAAATTTTGAGTACAATGATCATCCTTAAAACTAGGTACCACTTAAATATCACAGATGAATGAGGTGCATTTCAGCAGAACGCAGAGCAAGGCGCCTGCGTTACAGGCACTTGAAAACAAAAACAGGCGCGGTGCGACGTCTCGGCGCCGGTGTGGTGGACCAGTTTAAACGTATTTTGTATTGCCGGTACATCGGCCCGTCACAATCCCGGGCCGAGTTCTAGCAGTCACGCCAATTTACTTGATTTACCCGGACGGACCTCGGGCGACGGGCTTGCGATGAACAAGCGGCTATAGTAAATGTATGTGTCGCTACATCGGGCCGTCATCACGTTCTCGTTGACGTCCCGGTGACGGCGGCGGTGGACAAACACACTTAGTCCTGTGGGTAGATGCACTTGCACATTGTTTCTGTGTGCCCAGGCGATACTGAGCGCTTTCAAGCTTACTCACAAAGAAACAACGTGTATGTGCAGCAAACACACGACTACGACCAACCCGCCATCGTGGGATAGAACAACTGTACAGTTTAGTTTTGTGCTAAAGTAGACGTGAAGTACAATGGAGGTGCTGCTAGGATGCTAAAGGAAATTACACCTTAAAGACTGTAACATAGATTTGGAATTACTCTACTGGTATTCATTCCGTTTTTTGTTGATAATGAAATCACGCCCGGCACTTAATTGACAGAGATATTTAAACATGACGAAATGACACAATTTTAAAAAATACATAATAATAATTATACCAGCCTGTAACTGTCTCACAGCTGGGCAAAGGCCTCTTCTCAAACAGAGAAGGCACTAGCATTGATCATCACGTTTGCTCAAGACGTGTTGGCGATTTCAAACTAAATAAGCTCAGGTTTTCTCACGATGTTTTCCTTCACCGCTGTCAGTGATGTCCAAGATTAACTTGGCAGGTCCATATGGAATTAAAAAGTCACATTGGTACGTGCCCGGATTTGAACCCTCGACATCAAGCACCAGAGGCGACGTATGGCCACTGGGCCATAAAAAGACATACCTCTAACAAATGCAACTTCCTCAGGAGTGAAAGGGGGCAGCCTCGGATATGGGTAACCTTCCTTCTTGCTGTTTTCCGCCAGGACTTTCTCCAGTTCTGGAGGCCAACCTCCCAATTTAGAGTAGATGGCATGGGAATATCTGCCCTCCTGAAACAATCAGAAGAACCAGACGTCAGTATCTACTATAAATACAAGGTAAGTTTACCAAGTGGGCGTGGATGAAGACGTATTGAAAATAATGGCCATAATTTTTAACAAAGAAGTCCAATTAAAAAGGGTCCAGTTCTCGGCATTTTGTTTCCGTGATATACGTAGTTTTGTAAAGTTGCAGTCATACAAACACAAATATAGTTTGAACTTCAAATGTTCGATAAGAAAAAGTTTTATTAAAGGATTATCAATTGACTATTCTAGATACTGAATCTAGTATTAACTCAATACCCCACGATTAAACCCTTTTTGCTTGGACGCTGAAAATAATCTCTTAAGTAAGAAAGAGAAAAGGAATTTTGTTAAAATTTAAATATTTCTCTAAATTTGTACCGTCCCAGATTTTTCTCTATCTTTTAAAAATCCAATGATGCAACTTAACTTTTCATCAAAATCGGACCCGTGACTCCATTGATTGTTTTTCGCTATAGTTTCGAATAAGGCCATCACGCCCACTTGAAAAACTCAATCTGTATATCCTGTAGTACTATTATCATTGCTTAAGGCTGACTACACAGCACACGACAGTCCAATCAATGACTTTACTTTGATGTTTAAATTTAATCATTTCAACTGGTCCTGGAAAACGGGCTTACAGAGGCTGTGTGCAGTTTGCTTTGTTGCCATCTAAAGCTGACCTCCCAATGAAAAACATTGCTTACCCAGAGTTGTCTTGTGAGTTCTGTAGCTTCAGTATCTGCTGGTGTCTCCGGCTCGAACCAGAAGAAAATACTAGTCAGCGACAACATACCTGGAGGCAAAAGAAACGCATTAAAATATTGGACTGTGTTCAAGTAAAATTTATCTACAAGGTGGACTCTTAGGGAGTAAAAGTACTCATGTTTATAAACAACTTTTACGATGGAACCAATCCTTAAATCGTGCAATAAATGTAACACCCAGAAAGATTTCCAATAAAGGAGAAGTCACCATTGTAGAGTAGACTAGTGCCTTTGGGTAACACAATAATCCTTTGTTTAATAATGAATCTTCCTCTCTTTTTCCTTTGTTTGAGGTCGGCCAGAAGTATCCGTGCTGGATCATCGAGAAGACAGCTGTCTGTCTTGTTTACGACGGATATCCAGGATCATGGAGATGAATTTATCTAGACATTCAAATTACTAGAGTATTCATATTTTCAGCCAAAAGAAGTCTACTGCTGATTATAGGTCTCCCTTAGTATCACCACATATCTTCAAAAGATCATTTCAGACATCAGTCTACATGGTCTTCACATGATCTAACCAAGATTTTGTCTGGACTTTAAAAGAGACTGTGACCTCTGAGTGTGTTTCGGCCTTTCTTCTCAGAGTAGTCAGATAGGAAACGCCGACCACATCTAGTTTTATAAAATATGATCGACATGTAAAAGTATTTGTACAAACCAACTTACAGAAATAAAATCATTTATCAATTATCACATCGATTGGTCCCGTGCCTCTCGCATACACCGGATACTCGCAACTTTCACAGTCACCTGTCTACCTAGTGAGAGACCTTCCAACGCAGCGTCTTCCAGTACGCGGTCGCCACTCCAGCTTTTCGGCCGCATCGATTATCCGATGAAGAGTAATAGATTTAACTCACCATGATACAAGTGTCTGTACTCCTCATCATAGATCCTGTAGGCCTTAGCATGGGCCATCAGCACATGTTTGTTGCACAAATACAGTCCTATTTTCGTGTCATTCAAGAAAGGAGCCGCCATTTCACCGTATACAGCGTCACAGATGACCATGGGCTCGTTTAATGTGAGCCAGTACTTCACTCGGTCAGCGAATAGGGAGTACAGAACCCTGGCGTAGTCTGCGAACCAGGTGATGATGAGAGGGTTCGCCCAGCCACCTGAAAGAGATCGTAATAACTTGTATTTTTAGTGAAGGTAGCTTCTGAGTGACACACGGGATAAACTTTTTATTTTTGGTAGCTTAGGCTAATTCTCCCACTATTTGGTCGCCTTTCTAATCTTCAATTTGAAAGGAACCCATGCAGTTCTGCCCAAATCAGAATAAAATAAAGAACACCAACATCTTTTCAGATGCAAGGCTATTTTTTAATGGTAATCCTATGGACTCCTTTGATAAAGACTGGCCCAAAACTGCTCTATACGTCATATAAGGAATAAGTGGAAAGAGAGTAGTTTGATCTATTATCCAGTATAGATATATCTTGTCCAGGATTGAAATAACTAAGGCTTATAATAATTATGTGATTGTGTACTCCACATGTTATAGGGGTTGAAAATAAACTGAAAATGAAATGTTGTACTAAATATTAGGCGAGCAGAGCTATAATTATGGGCGGTCATAAATAGGTTTTAGTTATAGTCGGAGGATACATATTCGCGAGCTGGCTGACCATCTGATCCTCCAACTGCATAGCATGATTTTCTACTTGATTTTCAGTAAACATGGTAAATTTCCCGTATCTTATGTTAATGTTAGTGATTTTCTACTTGTTTACATCTTTTTAGTTTGCTTCTTAAGCAGTCGGGCTTTTGATTTTTAAATTAACTTTTTTTATTTACAACTTTTTAGTTATATTTTTTTTTCGAATAACTTTTAAAGTGGTATGTATTTTTGTAACCGCGTCTTAGAACCCTTCATTTTGATACCCCACTCGATGGGGTTGGAAGATATGAGGTAATTAAGAATATTACATACATACAAGATACGCGTGAAAAACATAACCCTTTCCTTGCAGTCGGGTAATAAATGGAAAGAGAGTAGTTTGATCTTTATCCAGGATTGAAAAACTAAGGCTTATAATAATTATGTGATGGTGTCAGATGGTGTACTCCACGCGTTATAGGGGTTGAAAATAAACTGAAACTAACTAACTGATATTAGGCGAGCAGAGCTATAATTATGGGCGGTCATAAATAGATTTTGGATGTAAAAGGCCCAGAGGCGTTTAAGAACTCTCGCCAGGCTTTCGATTTCTAAATTTAAATTTAAAATACATATAAAGAACCCTTACCAAGATCCTGAAGAGATTGCGGCAGATCCCAGTGGTACATGGTCACAAGAGGCTCGATGCCCTTCTCCAGTAGACCGTCGATCAGATTGTTGTAGTAGTTCTTGCCATCCTCACTGATGTGGTTGGAGAAACCAGACGGGAGAAGACGAGGCCAGGATATTGAGAACCTAGGAATGAGGTCCGATTATTAAATCAATATTAATCTGCCTAGCCTTTTCCTAAATATGTTAGGGTCGACTTTCGGTCCAACCAGATGCAGCTGACCTCTACAACCCAGTAACTGGGTTATACGTGTCTCAGATTTCCTTGCTTCTGGCTATCCGTAAAGACTGTCAAATATCTGTCAAATGACAGCTAGAACCAAAGGTTTAACGCTCTTTCAGAGTTACGAAGGGTCTGGTATGCAATGGTCACCCAACCACAGACCGACTTTGGCAAGTAAAACTTAACCTTGACCGACCCGTGCGGCTGATATTACTTAGCCAAATAGCCACGAGCCCCTAGCGAACTAACCTGTACAGATTGAGCCCCAACTCCTCACAAATCTCGATGTCTCTTCTCCACTGGTGGTAGGAGTCACACGCCACGTCTCCGTTGGTTCCGTCCAGGACCACACTAGATCGAGTATGCAAGAGTCTGTCCCAGACGCTCTCTCCTTTATCTAGAAGATAATGAATTAGGTTGAGGGGGTTCGATAGCGATTAGCGGATCCAGTTCTTAAGGGCCTTAGAACAAAGTACCCTGGATGTACGATAATGTCGATTTCTCTGTGAAATCACACTGTGGTGACCACCTCCACCGCGTCTGACGTACAGTACTATCGATGAATTGTAGCCTATCCTATGTTAGCGCCAATGGTTGCCCAAAACATACTTTACTAACCAAATGGCTGTTTTCTGCACGAGTGTACATACGTGAAAGTTCGCAAAGCCTATGTTCAAACGGGCCACGACTCATCGGTCGTACTGTAGCCTGCAGTCTCCACGTACCGCTGGTATACGCACTAATCGATACCACCTATTAAGTGTCAGTACCTATTGAATTAAAATACTTAGAACGAAGTTAATCTTGTATTTATGTCTTGTCCTCAATTAGCATTTACTTAATAAGCAACATATGTTTTAATTTTTTTTATTTCTACAAGATGTTTTGTTCAAGCCCCTTCCAAACGACAATCCTGGATCCGAAGTTGAAAAGGTGCAAAGGAGGATACATTATGAGTTCTGTAAGGCTTTTTAACTTCAGTCTCAACGCAACCAGAAACTTCTGTTAGTTTTTGGTTTTAAATATTTATCCGATATTTTTACTGTCAACTTCTTCCGCTTCATCGCGTACGCACAAACTCATCGTATCGTGGTTTGTCGCGATTGAGCCATCGATTTGTCGCAGGTTCGATTTACACGAAGAATTTTAAAATGTTTGAACTATAACTCGCCAAACTTCTTGGCCGCCCTGAAGTTGGCAACAATGGCTGCGCAGTACTAAATCTCATACAAAAACAGCACAGTTTCGTGCATCGCGCATGCGGTAAACAAACTTCAGGGCGGCCAAGAAGTTTGGCGAGGACTATACTTGACAGTTTTTTCGATTCAGTTAGAGTTTGATATGAATTTAGATGAGGATATAAATAAATAGAAAATACTTTATTGTACTCCAAAATAGTTGAATAATTCTTAATCATCAAGCACCAAGATTATATCTTACCTAACAGGAGGAATTTCTGGTGTACGGCAATGTTTCCATTTGTAAACAAACTTTCTAAAGCTCGGTCCACATTAAACGAATTTGTGCTCGGCTCGTCTTGCTTAGAACCAGCATTAGAAAGGAGAGGTAACTTACCGCTTGCATTCCATCCACCTTCTACTTGGTAGGCGGCAGTAGCTGCCCCGAATAAGAACCACGATGGAAACGTCAGGTTCTGCTCACAGGAACCTTCTGTGATGAGGACACTGAAATGTTAAGGGCCAAGTGTTATTAAGGAGAGTGTTAGTATGGTGGTGTTGACAGTAGTCATACAATGTAAAGTACCGGATACTTCATTGAAAAGGGAGGATCCTCCGACCACAAAAGTGGTGATTGTGTCTGGTTCGGGCAGCTGCCCGACGGGTGATGTCGGACAGTACACCTACTTATTGTTTAATCGAGATATGGTAATGGAACTTGGAACAGCATTTTCCTTCTTTCTAAAATGTCCTTGAAAGTGCTGACCCAGTACAGTAATTCTACCACTGATAGAAATTAAGCTACTTTATTGCAAAGTGACATATGGCTACTTTTTACCTGACTGCCGAAGGAGGGTAATGTGTTTATCAGTCTATACGTATGTTTATTCCTATGTGGCGTACTAGAAACCAAACATAACATCGCTTACCATCAGGCGAGATAGTGGTCAAACGCGAGCGTAAGACACTGCGCCGCCTGCATCTCAGCGTATGCCCACCCTAAACTTTTCCTTGAGGAGACATCTTTGCTAGATAGAACTCGAGTAAATGTAGCAACAGTGAGTATCAGCAAAAAATCTAAGGCCCGTTTTTGCCACCATACTACTAACTCCGAGTTAGTAGCTGACACGAGCCCATTATGTATGACATATCTCAATTTAACCTCAAGTTAGCAACTAACCCAGAGGTAAGTTTTAAGGTAAAAAATCTAAACTAATATTATAAAGAAGTAAATCATTTTCTTCTTCTTCTTTTGGAGACGAATGAATAACTTTTTAATAATAATGAACCACGTTAATTGCAGATTCAGCGGCGTTTATAAGGTCTTCAAAAGTGAAGGTGTACGAGTGCTTGAGGCATTCGCAAATGTGTTATATTCTACACAGGGGCAACGCACTCACATTGGATATCAGACGGATCTATAAAAAAAACTTTTTTACAAAAAAATACTACCGACTTCCAAATAAGAAAACTAGAAAGTGAAAAATAACTTAATTTTTGGAAGTCGGTGTCTTTGGTAGGTACCAAATTTTTAAGTTATGGACATTTTTTTATTTTTCACTTTATAGTTTTACCTACCTAATAGGGAAGTAGTTAAGTAAGTACCTATAACGACAGAATAGATTACCCGAATAACATGAAACTTAAATATTACCTGTGAAATGAGAGATCTGCATACCCCTTTCGAGCGTACTGGTGTGATGTTATGTTATTAAATGGTATAAACAATAAACAGAGAGAGAGATTTGCCGTTATTTATTGAAGAGTTCTGTTGTATATCTCCGACGTTCTTCATCAGATCTTCACCAAATTAAAATGGGACCAATTTCGGAATATACTCTTTCAAACAAAACATTTTCAAAATCGGTCTACAATTGACGGAAATATCGGTGAACAAACATAAAAAAATAGTAAAAAAAAACCATACATAATGTCGAACATAGAACCTCCTCCTTTTTTGGTAAGTCGGTCAAAAATACACCTGACGTGGTGTAATTCGAGATAATATTAACCAACTAGTAAAATCGTACCTATTGAAAGAATTGACTTTTTTAACCTAATTAATAAAAAAAAATATGCTCGAACACATGTACCTACCTATAAGGCAACGTCCCATTAAACGTGAAAAAGCAAATCGCTTTCAATGTAGCAGAGACCTATACCAACTGAACGCTGCTTATCTGAAAACGTAAACAATATCTAACTCCTAGGTAATTAACGTTGATTGATGCCATAAAACTGCGATGCTAGTTAAAATAACCGTTTGGATGTAGATAAGTCTCCGATTGTTGAAGCATTAGGAGGAAAACGGAACACTTTCTTTCTACCATTTCAAACGGTAAAAATGGGACCCTATTCCTTAGACGCCGTCTGTCTGTTTGTCTGTCTGTCCGTCTGTCACCAGGCTGTATCTCATGAACCGTGATAGCTAGACAGTTGTTAATTTTATCACAGGTGATGTATTTCTGTTGCCGCTATAACAAAAAATACAAAAAAACTTAAGTGGTTTTTTGCGATAATGGTACGGAACCCTTCGTGCGCGAGTCCGACTCGCACTTGGCCGGTTTTTTATATAACGTTGCTCCACACTAGGAATATCCTGTATCATGGATACGTTTACAAACTTTTAAAACTCACATACCTATACAAAACAGCCTCACATAAAAAAATTGAAAAAAAAATCCTCGAGAATCATATTAAAAATATGATTTATTAAATATATCAAATCATCAAATCAAATATCAAAATCAAATCAAGCTGCTTACTACGGAAAAACAGGTAAATGATAGGTGTACCTATCTATTCGACAATAAGCACATGAATGAAGAATTTCCAAGCCAAAATCAGGTACTTTTTGACCCTTTTGAAAGGCCTGTGCGTAAAATTGGATATGATGAAATACTGTGAAGATGATGAGAAATGCCAAAGTTGATGGGCCAGATAATGTATCATCGGCAATATGGAAAATCATAGGACTTTTAGGCATAGAATGGCTGATTAAACTCAGAACTCAAACTATTCAATATCATCCTCCAAACAAAGAAAATGCCGGCATCCTGGCGACTCAGTCATCTTGAAGCTTCCTACAAGAACTAAGGAGGCGTAAAACAATGCGCAAATTATAGAGGCATTAAAATTACATCGATTTCTGCTCATCGGACCAATTGGATATTAATACCGGAGTCCCTCAGGGGTCGGTACTCTCAGCAACATTATTCTTGGGGTATGCAGACGATTCTCCACCTTTGGGTAAACAGACGACAGCACTGCTGCTGAGAGATATTTGACCAACACACGGGCTGCCGGGCCGCAGATCCGGTCTGTAGCGGCACCGACGCCGCCACTTACAAACAAATGACATGACGTCACACAAATCCTGCATCGCCCAAGCAAAGTTTTCGGCGCGATTTGAACACATACAACAGTCCGACATCAACCGTTGGGCAGTTGCCCGGACCAGACACAACACCCGTCTGGTCGGAGGGAGTCTCCCTTTTCTATGGAGGATTGTGGGACTTTACACCCTGTTCCCCCTACCTCCAAACTGGTGACCCTCGAACATGAACATCAGCGCAGCCTTCGTGCAGAGCTACTTCATCGTGACGTCATCATCACTTCCTCAAGCTTTCGAGCAGCGAGTCACACAGCCAGCCAGTACCCACGGCATCTACGGGGGTATCCTGACCACCAGCATGCAGCGGACGCGCATACCTGGTCATCACCCTCAGCTTCTTTCATCACCGCTCCGACCCACTGGAGCCAGCAGCACTGTCCCGACTCACTGGGACACATCATCACCGCTCCCAACTACTGGAGCCAGCAAAACTATCCCGACTCACTGGGATATCATCACCCCGACTCACTGGGGCACAACCGCATACAGTTCCGACTCACCGCGAACTCTGCGACTTCCGGTTCCGACTCACGGGAACCAACCTTCCACTAGCCAGGCACGCATCACAAGATGTACGGACGACTCAACCTGCTATCGACCTCCGGTCTCCGGAGGGGAGTGATGTAGCGGCACCGACGCCGCCACTTACAAACAAATGACATGACGTCACACAAATCCTGCATCGCGCAAGCAAAGTTTTCGGCGCGATTTGAACACATACAACAGTCCGACATCAACCGTTGGGCAGTTGCCCGGACCAGACACAACACCCGTCTGGTCGGAGGATCCTCCCTTTTCTATGGAGGTTTGTGGGACTTTACACCCTGTTCCGCATACCCCCAAAGGTCTCTCCGTGAGGCTATGGTGGAGCGTTTGAACCTGTCCTTGTAGGCAGTTTCCGAATGGGGCGATGCCAATCTGGCAAAAGAGCCAATTTCAATCGGCTCCATCTTGCCGAGATATGACCGTGCCATTAACGGACCATGTTGAGCTTCTTAGCGTTACGTTGACATTGACTCTTAATTATGGCCCTTACATTGAAGCAAAGGCTCAGCCGACTGAGCGACTAAAAAAGTCGGGGATCCTTGCAAAGGTCAGAAGGTACTTCACGCCGGAACAGTTCCTCATCTTGTATCAAGTGCAAGTTTGATCATGCATGGAATACTGTTCTCATCTCTGGGACGGATCTGCCAAATACCAGCTTGATGCACTAGAGTCGATCGAAAAGCGGGCCAAGAGGCTTCGGCGATGAGGCACTGGTCAAGTCAAAGCTCCACAGCCTTGAACACCGTCGCCGAGTTTCCGGCTTGTCAGTTTTTATCGGTTACATTTCGGGAAGTTTGCGATGGAATTGCACGATCTAATTCCACCTAGTCTTTTTCACTATCGGACTAACAGACGTACGGCGATGCACCATCGATACATGGTGAACATCCCACCCATACGCACAAAAAACTTTTATTATGCGTACAGCTAAGGAGTAGAATTCCCTGCGTTTGTCTGTGTTTCCCAACAGCTACAATCTAAGAGTATTTGAGTCAAGAGTGATTAGGTTATTTCTAGGCTAGCGTGTTTCACCGTCGACCACATCATCGCTTACCATCAGGTGAGATAGTGGTCAAGCGCGAGCCTATACAATATAAATAATAAAACCCACACCACGAAAATCTGGGCAGGAGTGTCACCGCATCCAGTCACTAATTGCCATAACCCAAAAACATTTAGTTTCACACCTTCTAGGTCTCTCCAACTGATAGACCAGGGTCGATAATTTTTGAAAAGGAAAAAGAATATAGTAGGATTCATCCTACTACATAAAAATATATTCCTTTTCAAAAATTTTGGAAAAGGAAGAGAATATAAGAAAAATGAAAGGAAAAAATAATTTACGGGCGATCTGAGGTCGGGAAGTGCGAGGAGGAGAGTTTTTAAGGGTAGAAAACGGTTGATCTCGATTACCGGCAAAACTACAAGTCCTATGGTTAAAAGTTAAATTTAAGATCTACAACTTTTATATTTACACTTTTTTCACATAACCTCAAAATTTATGTCAAAAATTCAAATAAAAGTTTCAAAGTTTCAAAGTTTTTTTGAGTGTGTTTTTAGTTTTATTTTGGATAAACAAAAAAAAAAATTCATGGAATTTGGGGAAAATATTCCTTTTTTACTTGATTCGATATAAAAGCAAATGTTGTGTGTTTATAAAGGGTCTTCCAACAAGGACGGGTTGATGTTAAAATTGAATAAAACAAGATGTGTGTGAGATATTAACGAAATTTATTTTTTATTTAAAAGGCCCATTTATGCCATTATGGATGGAATATGACATCGTTCAAATGTCCGCCGCGGCTTCGTATGGTGGCACGAATCCGAGAGGTCGGACGTGAACGACATGTGGTTCCAGCAAGATGGCGCTACTTGCCACACAGCGAACGACACAATCGACATTCTGCATGAACGGTTTGAGGGTAGAGTTAGAGTTCCGCTAGACTTTTTCTTGTGGGGTTTTCTGAAGTCGCAGGTCTATGCCAATAAACCACATTCGACCGTTGCCCTGAAAGCCAACATAACGCAGGCCATCGCTCGGATACAGCCGGATCTATGCGGCAGAGTCATTAAAAATTGGACCTCTCGGATTCGTGCCACCATACGAAGCCGCGGCGGACATTTGAACGATGTCATATTCCATCCATAATGGCATAAATCGGCCTTTTAAATAAAAAATAAATTTCATTAATATCTCACACACATCTTGTTTTATTCAATTTTAACATTGACCCGTCCTTGTTGAAAGACCCTTTATATAAAATATGTAAGTAGTTAGTTTAGTATAAGTTAGTATACGAGTAGTTTAGTTTAGTATAATTAGTTAATTATGTACCTACACTGTTTCTTACACAAGATAAACTCTAAAATTTTATGTACAATTATAATCAAGGCGATTAAACACGCACTTACATAGTTTAATAATACATACGACATAAATAAAAAATGTTAGAATAAAAATAACAATGTTTTAAGATAATCTGATTATGTATGATAAATCCTGAGAATTTGTAGAAAACAATGTTAACCTATATTTTGTTTTTCTAGATAACTGTGGGATAATATGTTGAGAATGACGTCAGTGACACGGCTATCAATTTTTATTTATTTTAATTGATGAGAATTTTCTCAAGACAAAATTTATGGACTCATGTATTTTACGACTGTTCTTTTTAGGGTTCCGAAATCAACAAGGAACCCTTATAGTTGCGCTCTGTCCGTCTGTCCGTCCGCAGCATAGCTCAGAGAATCTAAGTACTAGAAAGCTATAATTTGGTATGTATATACATATTAATAATTCCGACAAAGTGGTAACATAAAATCAAGAAAAATATTTTTTTTTCGGGTATCTCCCATAGACGTAAAGTGGGGATGATTTTTTTTTTTCTCATCTATCCCATGGTGTGGGGTATCGTTGGAAAGGCCATTCAAAAATATTATGGGTTTGTTAAAACCATTTTTCGATTCAGAGATCCGTTTGCGTAAAATTAAGCTTTAAGTTGCAAATTTATGTTAGAGTCAACTGTCCCCCCCCCCCAACCAGCGAAATGGTTGCTCTTGGCTATGTGAAAAAATTCACGGCAGTAGTAAATATAACGAAATTAAAAGGAGAATTATCACGGATAACAAGGCTTTACAAGTTTACGAGTAATAGTCGACCAACTTATAAAATGTACTTGGAACAGTAAAAATTTTGTACAAATGCCATTGAAAAATTACTAAAATAAAGTTGATAGCTGTGTAAAACAGAGTAAATATAATGCTTACGAACTATGTAAAAATATACAAAAATGAAATCATAACAGGCTTTACAAGTTTACGAGTAATAGTCGACCAACTTATAAAATGTACTTGGCACAGTAAAATTTTTGTACAAATGCCATTGAAAAATTACTTACATATCGTTGTTAGCTGTGTAAAACAGATAGTAAATATATGCTTATAAACCATGTAATAATATACAAAAATAAAATCATAACATCTTTAATAATAATGATTTCTAAATTAATAAATAAATAACGCATTGGAGTGGCCGGAGTTGTTGGCAGTACCAGAACGTAGTACATACGGCGCATGCCTGCGGTGGAGTCTATTTTGTGTTAGTGCAGAAGTATTTTCGACGTTTTATAATTAAAACATAAAAGTAAAGTCAAATTAGATTCGATTTCCAAGCAAATACTTATTTTCTTTTGTCGATATCCTTCTATAAAGTTAATATTCGACCCGACTTTATCACTAATTGAGTAGCGTAAAACTTTCCAGAATGAAATAGTGAATACCGCAGATTAGAGGATTCACCCCCAATCTGCGGTATTAGAGGAGATTAGAGGTGAATACAGACGATTTTTTTCAAATTCCGTAAGATAAATAAACAAGGAGCGTGCGGGCAAGGATCCAGGAACGAATTACACCATTCCCCGTGGCTCTAACGCGCGCTCGTATCGGCTTCTTTCAGAATTCGCGATGGTACTCAAATAGATAATATTTTTCTAACTTCAGTTGCGAAGTTGGATTTTATAACTCCTTCTTCAGTTACCAGTTAGTCATTATTTAGTTTAAGTCAAGAGTGAATAGATTACATCCAGGCAAGCGTGCTTCACCGTAGACCACACCATCGCTTACCATCAGGCGAGATAGTGGTCAAACGCGAGAATATAGATTAAAAAATCCTATGTGGGCCCGTTTTTAGACTTTGTGAGCCGCTGAAACCGTTCTAATGTTCATGTAACAACAACAAAACCCTCTTTTTAGTCCGCATTATTATGCAACTTTGGAACCCTATTACTGCGCGTGGCCCGACACGCACTTGACCGGTTTTATTTTAGTGTTCCGTACCCAAAGGGTTAAAACGGGACCCCATTACTAAGACTCGATTGTCCGTCTGTATGTCTGTCTGTCACCAGCCTGTATCTCATGAACCGTGATAGCCAGACAGTTAAAATTTTCACGGATGATGTATTTATGTTGCCGCTATAACAACAAATACCAAAAAAACTAACTAAAAAGACGTAAACAAGAAGAAAATCATGCTGTGCAGTCGGAGGATACATGTTCGCGAGCTGGCGGACCAAAACCAGATGTTTCCCTTCGACTGCACAGCACATGATAATATTTTTATTTTTTGTACTAAGAACAAAATTCTTAAAAATAAATTACGCTCTAGCCTATACTAATAAGAAATTAGCTAACTTAATATTTTACGTTTTTTAAGTTTATTTTGGACATCGCTAACAACGGTGAAGGAAAATATCGTGAGGAACCCTGCAGCCTAAAACTAATAACTTGTAACAAAATAGAACTCATCGCGATCGCTCACGAACTCAAGTTGTAAACAAGTTTCTGGAACGTCTCCTGTTAAAAAACACATAATGCCTTTGTCTTATAATTGAATTTTGCCTGCCGTATTATTATTCATATCATGTTTTTATAAATTAAATCAGGCTCTAAGAAAGTGCTACGGACTTGTCTAAAAGAGCAAATGGACAATATTCTTAGTTTTATCATAATCATAAATTATAGGACCCTTTCGAAAACAATAATTCACCAATGAAAGCGTCTAATGTTTTTTTGCGATATCTAATTATTTAAAGAGATTTTGTTATACTCTTTCATGGGGTCAAATTGTTTTCCTTGCCGAATTAAATCTATACAAATAAATAAAATTGAAGAGTCTGTATGTAATATCAAAATAACAACGTTTTATTGAATGCACGTGAAAGTATATACGGTACTAACAACAAATAAGCAATTTTTAAGATTTTATTCTGTTTGTCTGTTTGTTCCGGGTAATCTGCGAAACGGCTGGACCGATTTTGACGGGACTTTCACTGGTAGATAGCTGATGTAATAACGAGTAACATAGGCTACGTTTGATCATAGCTCCGGCGGGAAACAAAAAAAAATTAAAATATTTTTTTTACGAGTTGACCGCGGACGAAGTCGCGGGCAACAGCTAGTTATTAAATAATTTTAAGTTTAAAATCGCCCACCCGCATTGAGCAAGCATGGTGATCAATGCTCGTAGCTTCTCTCTATGAGAAGAGACCTTTGCCCAGCTGTGGGACAGTTACAGGCTGCTATTATTCTATCGATTCGAGAAGAAGAAGAAGTAATTTTCTACCTTTGCGTAACCATACGGAGAATACAATAATTATTTCGCTTACCTGAGCACAACCACACTGATTAAAATCATTATCACGACTAATTGTGATTTAACTGCATAAGTAAAGAACTTTTATTATAATCTAAACGTATGAAATCTCGTAGATATAAACATACATTAATTTGATTGATTGTATTTCTTAAGGCTGTCTGAATAAAAATAATAAAAGACAATCGAAATCTAAAACGTGAGAATAAGGTTGTTTTTTGAGGGTCAGCAAAAACTGTATTTGTTATTTACAGTATTTTTAACCAACTTACCAAAAAGCAGGAGGTTCTATGTTCGACTTGTATGTGTTTTTTAGGGTTCCGAAGTCAACAAGGAACCCTTATAGTTTCGCTCTGTCCGTCTGTCCGTCCGCAGCTTAGCTCAGAGAATCTAAGTACTATTAAGCTATAATTTGGCATGTATATACATATTAATAATTCCGACAAAGTGGTAACATAAAATCATGAAAAATATTTTTTTTTCGGGTACCTCCCATAGACATAAAGTGGGGATGTTTTTTTTTTCTCATCTATCCCATGGTGTGGGGTATCGTTGGATAGGCCATTCAAAAATATTATGGGATTGTTAAAACCATTTTTCGATTCAGGGATTCGTTTGCGTAAAATTAAGCTTTATGTTGCAAAATTATGTTAGAGTCAAGTGTCCCCCCCCCCCTGCCAGCGAAATGGTTGCTCTTGGCTATGTGAAAAAATTCACGGCAGTAGTAAATATAACGAAATTAAAAGGAAAATTATCACGGATAACAAGGCTTTACAAGTTTACGAGTAATAGTCGACCAACTTATAAAATGTACTTGGAACAGTAAAAATTTTTTACAAATGCCATTGAAACATTACTAAAATAAAGTTGATAGCTGTGTAAAATAGAGTAAATATAATGCTTACGAACCATGTAAAAAATTTTTACATGGTTCGTAAGCATTATATATTTGTATATTTTTACTAAAAATATACAAAAATAAAATCATAACAGGCTTTACAAGTTTACGAGTAATAGTCGACCAACTTATAAAATGTACTTGGCACAGTAAAAAATTTCTACAAATGCTATTGAAAAATTACTTAAATAACGTTGTTAGCTATGTAAAACAGATAGTAAATATATATGCTTATGAACCATGTAAAAATATACAAAAATAAAATCATAACATCCTTAATAATAATGATTTCTAAATTAATAATGTTTAATAAGCTCTAATAACGCATTGGAGTGGCCGGAGTCGTTGGCAGTACCAGAACGTAGTCCATATGGCGCATGCGCGCGGTGGAGTCTATTTTGTGTTAGTGCAGAAGTATTTTCGACGTTTTGTAATTAAAACGTAAAAGTAAAGTCAAATTAGATTCGATTTCCAAGCAAATTACTTATTTTCTTTTGTCGATATCCTTCTATAAAGTCGACCCGACTTCATCACTAATTGAGTAGCGTAAAGCTTTCCAGAATGAAATAGTGAATACCGCAGATTAGAGGATTCACCTCTAATTATAGGAGTAGTTGTAGTAGAAGTATAGAGTATTAGAGGAGATTAGAGGTGAATACATACGATTTTTTTCAAATTCCGTAAGATAAATAAACAAGGAGCGTGCACGCAAGGAACCAGGAACGAACTATACCATTCCCCGTGGCTCTAACGCTCGTATCGGGTCCTTTCGCAATTCGCACCCGCGGTGGTACTCAAATAGATAATATTTTTCTAACTTCAGTTGCGAAGTTGGATTTTATAACTCCTTCTTCAGTTACCAGTTAGTCCTTATTTAGTTTAAGTCAAGAGTGAATAGATTACATCTATTATAGGCAAGCGCGCTTCACCGTAGACCACATCATCGCTTACCATCAGGCGAGATAGTGATCAAACGCTAGAATATAGATTAAAAAATCCTATGTGGGCCCGTTTTTAGACTTTGTGAGCCGCTGAAACCGTTCTAATGTTCATGTAACAACAACAAAACCCTCTTTTTAGTCCGCATTATTATGCAACTTCGGAACCCTATAACTGCGCGTGGCCCGACACGCACTTGGCCGGTTTTTTTAATTTTTTATTTATGTTCACCGATATCTCCGCTAATTGTGGACCGATTTTTAAATATTTTTTTTGTTTGAAAGAGTATGTTCCGAAATTGGTTTGGTGAAGATTTGATGAAGAACTTCGGAGTTATACAACAGAACTCTTCAATAAATAACGGCAAATCTCTGGGGATTGCTGCAATTGCATGTCCGTTTATTGTTTATACCATTTCATAACATAACATCACGCCAGTACGCTCGAAAGGCGTACGCAGATCTCTTATTTCACCGGTTATGTTCAAGTTTCGTGTTATTCGGGTAATCTATTCTGGCGTTATAGATTATTTCTAAACAACTTGCCAATTAGGTAGGTAAAACTAAAAAGGGAAAAATCATATAATAATGTCCATATCACAAAAAAATGGTACCTACGAAAGACACCGACTTCCAAAAATAAAGTTATTTTTCACTTTGTAGTTTTTTATTTGGAAGTCGGTAGTATTTTTATGCAAAAAAGTTTTTTATTATTTATTTGTATAGCGGCGACATTGGAATAGCTTGCCCAAATTTAATTTTTATTTTGTCTTTATTAACATAATTTAAGTAGTATTAATACTATAGTTATGGGTTAAGTTCAAGCAAAATTGTACACGTCTGTCGTTTAGTGACAAAAAAATTGTTCTTTCCTCTTTTGTAAATTGGCAAATAGAATTGGATAATTAATGTTTTCTGTCAACATGTTTCGGCTCTGATGGCTTTAACAGGAATGAAAAAAAAACAAAACTGTCTATGAATATTGAATCGCGTTCTCGTATCTCTTGCCAGCATCATGGAAAGGGTATGTAACCTCATTACAGCAGCTCGGTTGTGGAATGCATTACCTACCTATTGAATTAAGACGTGCTCAAACACTGCCAACGTTTAAGAAAATGGTGAAAGAGCATTACCTTTCACTATATTTTTTTTTTCTTTTCCTTTCTCTGTTATATTTAATATGTATTAGTATATTTAGTAATATTGTATGTTTGTATTTTATGTTATTATGTTCTAAGTAATTATGATAATTTGTACACTGACAGCTCTAAATTCTTCTCCTATCGTTCAGTCCATCCAAAGGTTGTCTGTAACAGATTGCCTAGTGCGATAAGACCGCCCATTGTACACTTGTTATCTTGAACGTTTGTCCTGTATGTTGTTTGTGGTGTACAATAAAGTAAAGGGTCTTTCAACAAGGACGGGTCGATGTTAAAATTGAATAAAACAAGATGTGTGTGAAATATGGATGGAATATGACATCGTTCAAATGTCCGCCGCGGCTTCGCATGGTGGCACGAATCCGAGAGGTCCAATTTTTAATGACTCTATTGTCACGAATTATAGGGCCGGACCGGGCAATGTTTGATGACAAATTATCCCGTTAAATGATAAGAGGCTCGCTAAATATGAGATAACTACATCTAGACTTCTGCCGACTTCTTCGTGGAATACAAGCAATACAAAGCATTGAAAGAAAAACTAATCGAGACAGCTTTATTATTACAAAAACTTACAAATGTACTTGTATAATTCAAACTACTTTTTACCCGACTACGGCGAAGCCAAATTAAGGTTTATGATTTTAATAGTCTATGTATGTTTGTATGAACGTATGTTCCTCCGTAGTGCCTAAACTATTCATCCGATTTTGATGAATAAGGTGTCAATCGATTCGTTATTATAGCCCGGATAAAATAGGCAAAATCCGTAGTCGGGTTACAGTTTTTATTAAATATTTTGCTTGTTAATTTTCAATCCCCGACGGAAAAAGAGCGGTGTTACGAGTATAAGTTTGACGTGTATCTGTGTGTTTATGTATCTGTCTGTGGATAATAGCTCCTAAACGGATGAATCGATTTTGATTTAGTTTTTGTTTGATAGGTGACATTATCGAGAGTGTTATTAGCTACGTTTGATGAAAATTGGTTAAGCAGTTTATAAGATATGGACGTTTTAGAGTTTGAATCGGGGTATTTTCATAATTACCTACGTGTTCGATAGATTGTCGATCGAATCTTGTCTACTACTTGATAAATTAGGTACCCAAGTGCACTAGCTAAAGTTATTCATGAACTCATGAATAAAATAATTGCCTGGTACACACTAATGAGTGCACGAGTATCCGCTAAGTAATCCTAGCCTAGTGCGCTGAAACAATGCTTTGTTGAAGTAAAAATTAATGAAATCGCGACCGATTTGCTATGCATTACACTCCTACAAACATACCTACCTATTTAATCATGTACCTCATTTACTAGCTACGGTGGACATATAACGGGACTGTACAATCTGAATGGTTTAACTGCCATGACGTGTGATTGTTGGTATTTCATTTGTATTTTGTTATTAGATACGCGGTTTAGGAATTAACTAATATTTACTACTGAGACACAGATCTACTCTATCGCAATAAAATATTTGTATGGCCTACAGATAGTTGTTCCGTATCTGGTTGTTTGTGTATGTGAGTTTGTATATGATTGTAAACGCACCCACAGTACAGGAGAAATGAGGATGAACTAATTTACGTTAGTTTAAACTTGGAATGTCGACTAAGGTCCATAATAAATTTTGCTGTTAAACGTTGTTATAACGCACACGGAAACAAAGTTTGAATTAAAGTCATTTCTAATGCCGTAAAAGTGCGATTAAATATAAAAATGTAAATAAAATCTATGAAATTTTACATATCGGAGACCTCACGCCACACCAGCGCCTCTAGCGGCGAACCCATACGCGGTTGTCCTCATTCCTAGTGTGGGACATTGTTTTTTTTATTAACATACCGGCCAAGTGCGAGTCGGACTCGCGCACGGAGGGTTCCGTACCCAGGAACACCCTTGAATTATCAACATTTTTAAATTTTTGGATTTTTGCCTTTATTTGTGCTGTAAGACCTTACTTTTTGCCAAATTTCGTGATTCTAGGTCAACAGTACCATATAGGTTTTCGATCCAAAACCTATAGGATACTTTGGGTTGACCTAGAATTGTCAATTTTGGTTAAAAGCAAGGTCTTACAGCACAAGTAATTCCGAAGATTAAAAAGTTGAAAAATGAAGGTAAAAGATTTTTATACACCTAATAGGGACTATTATAGACCTCAGTATCAATACATATAATAAATCTGTAGAAAAGTCGTTTTTTTACATAGAAAATATTTAAAAATAATAGCCAGGGTGTTAAAGGATAACCTACAGAATCTATTTCCAGCATTTTTGAAATTTTTGTCTGTTTATTTATGCACGCATCACGTAAAATGTACGAAACCAATGTCCACCTTTTACACATACAAATTATGAGTAACTTTAAGTATTACTTAGTTTTTGTTTCATCGCAATCGGTTCACTCTATCAAAGTGAGATGAATTTAAAGTGTTCAAGAACTAAAATATTATCACAACACACGCCATGTCTCTGAACTCTGACACACGCAAATCAGATACTCGGACAGTTGAACTTTGTATTCGATAGATGGCGTTGTGCATTTGACGTCATTTTCTGAATGGCGCTGATAATATTTTCCGCGGTAAATGACACTTGAAAAAAATTTATAGGTAGGAAGGTAGGAAGGGTAGGTAGCAAGTCAATTAGGGTAGGCAGGGAGAGTCAACTCTATACGTCGACGTCGAGTAAACAACTTACCTTCCAGAGTTCAAGGGCTATTTCAGGTGTGGCTAGAGTAAAAATAATAATTCGGGAGCACGCGAATGCACGAGACAAGAAAAATACGTTTTATGATGTCAATGATGACGTTGACGTGTGTGCAATGTGGTTCGTAACTTTGCCACCGCTACTGCCCGTCTGAATAGACTAATGATAAGCGCGGTGGCCTACTACGCCCTAGATTCCGGGTTCGAATCCCAGCTATGGATAGGTATTTTTTATGTTTTCCTTTCGGTGTAGTAGATAAAGGCAAAACTGTCTTTACTTTTTTAGGGTTCCGTACCCAAGGGGTACAAACGGGACCCAATTAGACGAAGACTCCGCGGTCCGTCTGTCTGTCTGTCTGACACCAGGCTGTATCTCATGAACCGTGATAGCTAGACAGTTGAAATTTTTACAGATGATGTATTTGTGTGGCCGCTATAACAACAAATACTAAAAACAGAAAAAAAAATATTTAAGTGGGTCTCCGTACAACAAACGTGACTTTTTTGCCGTTTTTTGCGATAATGGTACGGAACCCTTCGTGCGCGAGTCCGACTCGCACTTAGCCGGTTTTTTTTTGTGTGAAGTCGATATTCTTCTCCCTTGATTAAATAATATTCTGTGCAGGTAGGTAAGTTGGGTAGCTAGATAGGTAGGGCAGGTAAGGCGTAGGTTGGGTAAGTAGGGTAGGTAGGTAGGGTAGGTAAGGCGTAGGTAGGTAAGTAGGGTAGGCAGTTGACGAGAGAGACGCCGCGGGCACAGCTAGTCTGATACAAATTTCAACTTGCTAGGTCCACCCGTTCCTGAGATAATCGGTGGTGACACACGGACTTGATCTTATAAGGGTTCCTTTTTTACCTTTTGAGGCACAGAGCCCTTAAAATAAATATAGGAGACGGTACCTACTGTAATCCACCAAGTGGGTCCATGGATCGTCGTGGGTCAGTGGATGTCACAATAACTCTTTAAATTATTGTTTCGAGGACATACCAGTTTCCTAACAGTTGTTTGCTTTTACTGTTTTGAGAGCAGTGGCGATGAAAATAAAATAACACAAAATATCTGCCACGACCCGTAAGTCAGGACCGTTGCCACTGGAGATGCACGGCTTCTGAGACTTCAATGTTCAACGAGGACTTCTTCCTCGACTTTGCCAGTAATTATTGATTACCTTCAGTAGGCCGTCACCAGGTTTGCGGGTGAAATAGTCATAGAAGTCAAATATCTTGGCTTCAAGAATATTGGCCTTTTTGAAATATTAAGCTCCTGCTGTATCGATTTGTTATTTATTTTTCTTGACCAAAACAAAAATAAATACTCTACTAAAACTGCCCGTTGCGTGTTCGAATAACCAAAGAAAATAAATCTCCCCTCACGGATTTTTTTTAATATTGAATCGATACTGACACATGAGCTCCACCTTACGACAAAGATGTATTAGATTACTTAAAGGGGCCAATATATCTGCAGGGACCACATCCCACCTCTAATGTCCGGTTATTTCAGTTTAACCCCAAACTAAAGCCGTGATGTTACATACCAATGCACGTATACCACTGTACCAGTTACCGGTTTAGACTAGTTTTAATCCGGATGGAACCGGATTGAGCCAATTATTCCCGAGCTATTCGGCCGAAACGTCCGCTAATCAGATTTGCATCGTATTTGCACGTCCGCAAAATGGATGCCGGAATGTTTTATTGTTAGTTTGAATGGCACACGGGACGAACAAATCGATATTTGCCAGAAAACTAAAGTATTTTGAAAGTGCAGATGTATGGCCCCTTTGGAAACTACAGCATATGTCTCATATTCTGCAAAGGAGCATCGCACTCACAATACCCATTGTGAGACGGGTCTATAAACGTGAACGCGCACCTATCCGCGCCGCAGGAGCCGGACGCGCCGCACGCGCCGTACTCGCTGAACGTGCTGAACGCGCCGCACTCATTGTATCCACTTCTGTACATCTTGAACAATATTTTCTATACGGATACGGATGACGTCACCGCGCCGCCCGCATCGCACTCGCCGCAAGCATCGAACGCACCGAATCTGATGACGTCATCCGCACGCGCTGTTGGAATCCGTATACCTACAGCATTTTGCTGAAATGCGGCTCGTGCGGCGCGGATAGGTGCGCGAGGCTGCATACGATTTCATATAAAGATTTATAAAATGCGATGACTGCGGCGCGTGCGGCTCCTGAGCTGCGCGTTCACCTTTAAACCCCATTTTGCCAAATTGTGTTTGCAACGACCTACCCATTATACGGAGTATTTTATTATACCATGGACCTACCTGGGTACGCAAACGATTGAGTGCTTTCCATATAGGCCACTGCTGCAGTTCACGTCCAGGTGGCAGTTTTAGTATTCTTCGGGTTTTAAGAAGTCTGGTGGCGGTAGGTGAACTTCTTCCCACAGCTTGCTTCTCACTATAGGCCCGTGTGTCCATAAGTTTGCCGCATGTTGTTACATCCCAGAATTAGATCCGTAATAGGGACACTATAGATTTGTGTAATAATACAGCTTGTATGTGTGTGTTTTTTTTTCTTTTAAACAAAACGTTTTATTCCAGCAGTCTAATTGCGTAAGTGAATTCGACTAGGCAAAGGGTTTGACTGCTATCAATCGACCAATTACATGCGAGATGAAAGACGCGATGTCGATTTCCGTCTATGCCAATTGTCGATTGATGGCGGATGCCGAATTACGCAATTAGGCTTCGGGATAGGATTTTTTTTATTTTTTTTTTTAAATTCCTATGGTGGAGTCTTAGTTTTCACCAACATTGGACCCGAGACTTCTGCCACTGGTTTTTGTTATTCCTTATACTAGTTTTGGATTTGGCAATCCACGCCGACTTGGAAAACTCACCCTGTATACTTCAGGTTCACTTGGGAGTCCGAAAAAAAAGGCAGGTATTGTAATTGTAATATATGTAACTCAATATATTTTTGTTTAATCAACCAGATACATATTTTAACAACTCAATAGGAAGATAGTTAAATGTAATATTTAAATAACAATGTTTATAATGTAAATGTTTGAGTCTAGCAATAACAAAACAATCTTATCTTACAATAATAAATAATATTAAAGTGTCTGTCATATCAATTAACAGCGTTTTACTAAAAGTATATGAAAATATACACGGAACATAACAAAAACTCATTTTTTATATGTTTTGTCTGTCTGTCTGTATGTTCCGGATAATCTCTGCAACGGCTGGACCGATTTTGACGGGACTTCACTGGCAGATAGCTGATGTTAATATATGGAGTAGCTGAGGCTAATTTACGAGTTTGACGCGGCAAAGTTTAATTAAAATCAATCAAAGGCTTTTTTAATTAAAATCAACTAAAACTATTATTTACAATTCACTTAAAACTTGATCACATCTAACACACTTATCGCTATCGTCAGTAACATTATATTTTCTACAACGCAAACACTGGCCATTTTTACTATGTGACAATTCAATATGCGTGTCTTTCCCGCCATTCTTAACTGTCAAACTGACAGATGACAGTTCTAAAATCTCGCACAAAACACTTTCGTTTACACCATCAGACTTATTTAATTCATTTAATTTATCATATAACTCAGAATTTAAAACAATATTAGCTTCGAACTTTTTTAAATTTTCATTTTTTGCTATCACACATATTTGTCTTTTCAAATCCAATATGGTTTCCATTAGTGCTGTGTCCACATCAGTTGGTCGCAAAACCGGCAAGTTTTCGGTAAAGTAAAACGGGTTTTCGTACAATGGATGGTGTTGCCAGACTTCTTCGATCAAATGAGGCAGAATAGGCCCTAAAGCTTTGCATAGAGAGACTAGAATCGTGTGTACTACTAACTGAGCTGATACTCTTTCATCGGAATCTCTTTGAGAGCAATATAGTCTATCTTTTATACAATGGCAATACAAACCGGAGATTTTATTGCTTATAAAGTACAAAATGCTTTGTGCTACATGATTATACCTAAAATTATTATAACTGTCGTTTATTTGGTTGACAAAATCCTCTGTTTCTTTGACCATATATCTATCAAAATAATTTAAAGTCGGTTTTCGGTTAAAATCGATTTTTTGTACGTCATTGACTACTCCTAGAAGATATTTCATGATGTTTCTGATTCTGATCAGTTCCGCTTGACAGTCATCGAGGAGTTTCTTGCTGATTATGATCTGCGAATGCTGGGTGGAGTGGCTTGCTACCCACCATCTGGAAAAAAAAACTTGAATCATTCTGAAGCATATTATTGTACACTTTATACTCAGTGCCATAAAATGCAAACTTGAACTAACATCGGCGTAGACATATAGAAACCTAAGGACCTAAAGATTGCGGGTTCAATCTACATAATTTGTACCTTAGACACTAATGATAAGTTTTACTATACAAAAATAACTGTCAAAATGTAGGTGTACTCTGCCTAACCTTTCAGGGCAGCATTTCCTAAACTATGGTTCGCGAGCAAATATTGAGGACGGGTTCATGTGTGAGTACTATGTTCCGACTGTTCTACCATTCACTGTATCTATGTGTCGTCCGTTGACTTGTAAAGACCTGGATCCTGGCAGTTCAGTCTGTCATTCTCCCTCAAATGTCTCTCTGATGTTGGCACATGTGTTGGATCATTCGATTCCCTTCATGATGGTTGAGCTGAGTGGTGCCAATCCATGCGTCATATTCGTGAACGGGCGCCACCTGTTGGGATGGGTCATAACTTGGTTGCCTCGGCCTGTTTTTAATTTATTAATGTATTTTGAGGTTGTTTATTTTACTCTAGACCCTTTTACATGCACGTCTTTTTACATTGTTCTTACATTTATGTGTTATTTTCCAACAAGAATGATGTGGCCAAATACTTGTAATTGAAACTTATTGATGGAAAAGAGTGTCCGTGGAGTTTCTTGCACATTCTTCTGCATTCTTCTACTGACGCTTGCGAATGTGCAACTAGACTCATCTTTTTTTTTGTTTGACAATTATTCAAAAGTACCTACAAGGTTACAAGGTTTATTTGAAATAAACTATTTGATTTTGAATGTGTTTCTTGACAATCCAAAAGAAAACGATGAAGACTTTCTGGATGAACTAGTACTTTCTGGAACTTTATTGCGACGCAATACCAAATATCCAACTGTCGCCGTAAAATACATTTTGATTATATATTTGAACGTAAATTAATTAAATACTCCAATAAATTTAAATATCAAATTATATTTTAGTTAACCAATAATTATTAAAGTTTATTTATTGGTCAGACTTACAAATTGTAACCTAAACTCTGAGGTTAGTAAAAAAAAAAACTAACTCACTATTTGTATTATTATCTACAACGCTCAAAACGTTCCATAATCCATTCCACTTGAGTTTACAATATTGTAACGCTCAGAAACAAGTGGAGCGGAAAAAAACAGTGGTTGTGAGCGTGATTGTCGTGAGTGCTTAGTGGAACGCACCCTGAGTGGGCCCTGAAATGTAGGACGATACATCGACCGAGCCAACTGATGGACGCCTGGATGGCTACTGAGTACTGACGGCCCGGTCAGACGGATGTAAGGCCTGGGCGCCGCGCGCGCGGGTTGTGTCGGGCGGCGAACGGAACGCATGTCGTGAGCCCGAATAATTATATCAGAAGACAGTTTTCTGAAGTTCAGGGAATACGAGCGTAATGTTTATTTGCTGGAACCACAGACATAAATCTAAATAGATAACGCAAGTCCCTCCATCTGTATGAAAACCAAGCGTGCCACTTTTTCACACACAACTTAAAATAGTAGTTTATGCAATGGTCATATAATAGGGGTTATTAAAACACGAGCGTAGGTTTATCAAATGAGGCGAAGCCGAATTTGATAATAATATTACGCGAGTGTTTTAATACCTAATTATATGCTATTGCATACACTACTTTATCTTCACTCATACAGTTGAAATAAAACAAAAGTGGAAAAGGAAAAAATATGTGGTATGGTATGGCGGGCAATTTAGATTCTCATTGCGCAGCACGCGCATTCACAGACAACTGACAATGACATGAGCCCATACGCGTCAGAAAATTAAAAAGTAAAAGTGTGCTATAAAAATTAAAAAGTTATTTTATGATGCAGTTGTTTGAAAATCGAAGGAAAATGTTGAACTATAATGGTTTTTTTTTTTAATTTTTCCTATCCACGAATATAAAGTACATGTTTATGCAATATTTTTCGAATTCGTATTTGGAACATTACGTTGTGAGTGTAGATAAACAAATTTACTTACCAATAAAAGAAAATATTTCCAATACCTCGGCCAACTTTTTCTATACAGTCTTTACAGCTCAATATGGCATAAAAAGGCATTTTTAGGGTTAGGAGACAGACAGACAGACGGATCGCGGAGTCTTAGTAATAGGGACCCGTTTTTACCTTTTGGGTACGGAACCCTAAAAACAGAATAAAATAAATATTTAAGTGGGGCCTCTCATACAACAAACGTGTTTTTTTTGTCGTTTTTTGCGATAATGGTACGGAACCATTCGTGCGCGAGTCCGACTCGCTATAACAACAAATACTAAAAACAAAATAAAATTAATATTTAAGTGGGGCTCCCATACAACAAACGTGATATTTCTGCCGTTTTTGTGATAAAGGTAGGTACGGAACCCTCCGTGCGCGAGTCCGACTCGCATTTGACCGGTTTTTTACCCTCTAGGTACGGAACCCTAAAAAATAGAAAGAAAAAACGTACCTAAGAGTATCAACGCCATAGGCAGGCTGGTTGTTCTTATCCTTGCCTCCCTGTATGATGGTGCTGGGATCGATCACGTTCCCGATGGACTTGGACATCTTGCGCTTCTTGTCATCTACGACGAAGCCATGCACGAATATCGACCTGGGAAATGATAAATAGTACATTTCGTGTCGAGCATAAAACGTCAAGATTTTAACACGAGCGATGTATCCAATGTCGAAAGCTACATGCGAGTGTTAAAATAAAGCCTTTTTATGCGAGACACGAACGATTCTTTTTCCACTACCTGATGAGCTTACTTAATTAAATGCAAATAAGTTCACAACAACAACAATTTATTAGAAACGTTCAGACTAAAAACCACAGAGTATATACACACAATCAACGCGCGCTTTTCGAGAGGTAACAAACAGGTTCAGTATCATTCTGCCAGTTATATAATGATATCAAAACTCCATACAAAAGTAGTTTCGTACCTAACTGTTATTATGTAATTTAGATTTTTTTATTTTTTATTTTATAATCTTTGTTCGCGACGAGACTCACCAACCAATTGAATGGTTTTTGTAAATAAAGTATGTATTAGAGTCATACGTCTGCTCACGCCCGAGCGCCAAGTAGGAATGAAAATGTTGTAAACACGTCGGTCCTATTTATAAGCTCGGTATGTAATGGTATTTTGAATCGCATTTTTAAGGTAGTAATATAACGTCCTTAACGTTTATTTATGCGTATTGGGTTTTAGTAATACCAGATTAATAGAATAGAAGCATTGAAATATATAAATATTATAGTCTTCATACTTAAAACGTAAAATCAATTTCATGTGAATGCGTGCGTTCGCTGCGCCCGCCTAGTTCCGAATGGTGCGCCAGATGGCGGCGGGTAGTTTTATATGTTGGCGTTTTGCGTACAAAAATTCTGGTAGCTTAAAATCATGTTTTGAGGGGTTATATTATGTATTAGACATAATTTTAGTACATAGGAATGATATAATGTGGAAAATGTATAGTTTCCACCATTAATATGTGAATATTGACGTGATGTCTCAGGAAGTGAATTTAGGACATTTAGGTCATTTTAGGGTATATGGGGGACCTAGATCAAGACGGGAAACCTATATACAGTTCAGAATTAGTGTACTGCTTTATATAAAGCCTATTTACCTGAGATATCATGTCGGTATATAGTGTAAAACGCGCTGTTTATGGGAGTTTCGACGGGACTATTCTTTTAGGTGCCCTAAGCACCTAGAAAATATGTAGGTGTACTGTTAAAAGTACTACCATTGGAAAGCTCGTCGAAGGGGCTTCCAGACGGTCTTAGTAGTAGTAGTAGTAGTAGGGACTCCCTTTTCCGCACTTAGACTCCCATTTGGTCCGTTGTGCGTGGGGGTGCTGGCTAACATAGCCAGCCCAACTCCGCCCAGAAGCACAGAAGCTTCCTGGGAGCTTCACAGGCTTCACGGAGCGACCTCATTGTTCCGAGGATTTCTTCGCGTTGAGAAGCCACGGCCTCGCATTCCAGGATTACGTGGGCGGCTGATTCTTCGGCGTTAAAACAGCCCCTGCAAAGTGGGCTGTCCGTGGCGCCTATGTTGAATAAATGTTTGTTAAGAAGGGTGTGGCCCGTTATTGTCCCTATAATTATTTTGAGGTTATTTCTACTCAGGCTGAGGAGTTTTTTAGTGAGACGCGGGTGTAATTTTGGCAAAGCCATTTTTGACTGTCTGCAGTCTGTTGCCCGTGACCATCTGTTATTGTGTAGTTCTGTTGATCTTTGACGAATCCATGCACGAAATTGCGAAAAAGGCAAGGGGATAAGTGGGTACGGGCCTAGCACTAACATCTCGGAGCCTCTCTTCGCAAGTTCATCTGCGGCATCATTGCCTAGGGATCCACTATGCCCCCTGATCCACTGGAGCGTAATTCGATTGGATTTCGATATACTCTCCAGGGCGAGGTGGCACTCAAAGATTAGTTTGTTGTTAGTCAGTTTGTTTTCTAAAGCTTTGAGCACAGCCAGACTATCAGATAGGAATCTGATCCCGTAGTTCTGGATACCTAAACGCTTTACGGTTTCTGCGGCTTGTGTTAAGGCGACACATTCACACTGAAATATCGAACTGTGTGTGCCTAGTGGTATGTGAAAGTTAATGTTGAGGTCAAGGGAATGTACGCCAGCACCTGAACCGTTATTAGTTTTTGAGCCATCTGTGTAGATTCGCACTTCATTGGCTCCTGACTGATCCCTTTCTTCCTCTGTTGTTTGTATGTTATAATTTTTGTTGAACATAGGTTGTTTTTGTATCCTATCACACGGAGCAGCGATGAGAGGTTGATACTCAATCGCCCGGTCCAGGATTTTAGCGTGTGGACTCGTGAGGTTATTGCCCCATATGCCTAGATGCATGAGCCTGATGGCAGCTAGCGCTGCCTCTTGCTGTATGTACAGGTCCAGGGGAGTTATTTGTAGGGCTATCTCCATGGCTGCTGTTGGGGTAGTTCTCATACAGCCGGTGATAGCTGAACAGGCCTGACGCTGGAACCGTTGGAGTCGGGCAATGGTGGTCGAAAGTTCGGTCCTCGTCCACCAAACCAGAGCGCCATAAGCCAACATTGGCCTGATCACCGCTGTGTATAGCCACAGAGTAATTCTTGGAGACAGCCCCCATGTTTTTCCTAGCATTTTCTTACACTGATATAGTGCGATTGTGCATTTATTGAGTTTGTAGTCAAGATGCTTGTTCCAGAGCAATTTGCTATCTAGGATTACCCCCAAGTACTTGACCTCCTCTTTGAGTGTTAATTCTGTGTTAAAAAGTTTTGGAAGCCTATGCGGTCCAAGACTTCGTTTATTAGTGAACATTATTAGTTCCGTTTTTAAGGGGTTAACCGATAGTTCGTGCTTTGTGCACCAGCTCTCGATTATTTTGAAGGCCTTCCTCATGAGATCACATAAGATGCCCTCAAATTTCCCCGAGATTAGAATTGCTATGTCATCTGCGTATCCTACCGAGTAGAGACTGCTGGCGTTGAGCTCTGCAATGAGCTCATTCACGACTAAATTCCACAAAAGTGGTGACAGCACCCCACCCTGTGGGCAGCCCCTACTTACGATTCCTCGTGTGGTAGTGTTTACAGTAAATTGAATAGCACGGTTTTTTAGCATGTTGTTAATCCATTCTACGAGCGTCGGCGCAACACCGTGCGTGGCGAGTGCCTGCCCGATGCTGGTGAAGTTAGTTTTGTCGAAAGCACCTTCGATATCGATGAAGGCGCCTAGGGTTAGATTTTTGTTTTTGAGAGCATTTCCTACGCGTGAGACTACGCTGTGGAGCGCTGATTCAGTTGATTTGCCTGCACAGTAGGCGTGTTGGTTGGGATGCAGAGGTTTTTGTATCGAAATCTGGTTTCTTATCTTCCTATCCCCCAGCCTCTCCAGTGTCTTCAGAAAGAACGAGGAGAGGCTTATAGGTCTGAAAGATTTGGGCTGAGTGTAGTCGCCCCTACCTGGTTTCGGAATAAATATTATTTTTACTTCACGCCATTTCAAGGGGATGTAGCGGTGAGCCAGGCAGGCTCGAAAGACCTTGACGAGGTAATCAGCCAGCAGACCACCGCTCCACCTGAGCAGAGCTGGGAAGATACCGTCCATCCCCGCTGCCTTGAATGGCAGAAAGGTGTTGATTGCCCACGTTATTTTATCTTTGTCGATAACTTCTAACGCCACCTCCCAGTCCAAACTACTCGTAGCCCTCTCCCTGTACGGTTCCCAGCTTTGCTGGGTGGCAATCTGGCAGCCCGGGAAGTGGGTAGTTAGGAGTAGTTCGCTAGTTTCGGCGTCGTTTGTTGTATAAGTATTATCTGGTTTTTTCAGGCATCCTATAGAAAGGTCTGTCTCTTGAGCAAGACATGTTTTGACCCTTATTGCCTGGTTGTTGTTTTCAATGTTAGTACAGAAACGCCTCCAACTTGTTATTCCTCGGAGGCGAATTAGTTTTTTGTAGGTTTTACGGTTTGTTATGTACCGGTCCCAGTCTTCTGGCGACCGTGTGTTCCTAGCTCTGTTGAATAGCCTTCTTAGTTTGTGTCGGTGTCTCTCCAGTTCAGGACTCCACCAGGACTGCCTGATTCCTCGCCTAGGTATGGTGAGGGGACACGACTGTTCATAGCTAGATAAGAGGATGGAAGTGATGTTGTTTACGTGTTCGTCTATATTGGTTACCGTTATTTCAGCCGGAAGAGAGGGTAACCTACCCAGTTCAGTCCCTACAAGTCTAATAAACTTCGATTGGTCTGTGTTGCGAGGAACCCTTCTTGGCTGTGGTGTAGTTAAGTTGAAGTTAATTGTAAAACGGATCCATCTATGGTCTGAGCATGATATCTCATTGGACACATGCCAGTCCTGGATGGAGTTGGAAACACCTAAAGTTGCTAACGTTAGGTCTATTATTGTTTGCGATCTTGCGTTTATGAAGGTGGGTTCAGAACCCTTGTTAAGTAGTACAAGGTTATTGCTAAGAATAAAATCAAGCATTTCCTCACCTCGGTTGTTGGTTTTGACATTACCCCAGAGCGTGTGATGCGCGTTGGAGTCTGTGCCGATGATTAGTTCAAGTTTCTCCCTTTCACAGTACTCCACCAGCAAGGCGAGCTCTGGTAGAGGCACGTCCGCGTCGCCTGGCAGGTATGCCGAGGCTAGTACAATGTCCGGGAGTTCCTGTTTAGTTCGGAAAAGCCTGGTTGCTGTCAGGTCCCTTGAACAGAATTCGTTAATTAAAAGGTTAGGTACATGTTTTGGGACCAATATGCAGGTACGCGGATTACTTACGGAGGTGTCTAGCAGCAACTTACCTCCGATGTTAGCAAGACCGCATATTTTGCCACTTCTAATCCACGGCTCTTGGATGAGGGCAATGGTCTTCTCTTGTTGATTTTCCAGCACTCTGCGTAAAGTAGCCGACGCAGTTTGGCTGTGCTGGAGGTTAGTCTGCAGGATCCTAGTCTTCCCGCAAAGGAGAGGAGCAGAGGTCGCTGTCCTCGTCCCCACTTCTCTCCCCTGGCGGAAAGCAGTCCTCGTCCGAAGTTAGTCCGGGCGAGGGTGGATCCCGTGTTGAACCCTCAGTTGAGTCAACCTCAAGCGCTGCCAAAGAAGTCGCCAGCTCCACCGCCTCCCCAGCGATCCCCGTCGCGAGAGGCGACGGGGAACGCCCAGGCGGCGGCGGATCAAGCTCCGCCCCAGGCGCAGCCGAGGTTGTTGAGGTTGATGGCGCAGCGGCATCTTCCTTGGTTCCACCCTCCTTCAGGAACCGGATGTATATACTACCCATAAGGTAGTATACTCGCCGCTGCTGGTCCTTTATGGTTTTTACCATGGACTCCGGCACACGAAAGTAGAGACAGGTGCTCGGTGGCTCCTGAATAACCCTTGCGTGTGTCAGAGTCCAGGTGTTAATTTTCAGGTTGGGGTTCTGCCTCGCCAGCATCCCGAGAAGGTCTGAAGTGTCCTCGCTGTTCTCAGGGACATACAGCATGCACAAAGCCTTCTTGGGTATGTCGGCTTGAGGCCGAACGGTGAGTTTGGTCCCCGGTAACGGGGACGGTGTGTTGTTTATGACCCCCTTGAGCCAGGCCAGTGTGAAGTCGTCCTCGCACCATGTTTTGAGGACGCCTTCGGCGTAATGGGCCCGACCTCTGAAGTGGATCGCGGTATTTTGAGTTGGGGTGGCTGGTTCAGGAACTGCCTTCAGCAGAGCCCGGAGCTGGTCCTCAATGGTTTGTCGGATCCCCTCCGCTTGCTCCTGCGTCATGTCCATGAAGGGTTCGGTCATGACGGCGACACACAGCTCGTTGTTCCTGAACGACGCGGCCGCTTCGGCGTAGCTCACCAGGGTTCCATCAACCATATGGGAGCGAGCAGGCTTGCTCTTCTTGCTTACCCCAGTTGGTGTGACGGAATCCTCGGGACGCGAACGCTTCTGCGCCCTAGCCGGCTGTTCAGTGTTGTTTTTTTGCTGTTTCTTACGCCCTCTTGGTCTCGTGCTGCGTTTGCGCTTAGCGCCGGTGGCAGCCTCGCCAGTTGGTGTATCAGCCGTAGCAGTCACCGTCTTGGGGAGCGTCTTTTTGTTTGTTATTGTTTGCCATTTATTGGCGTTAGGTGATCCTGCCAGTGGGCCTTCGGTTAGCTCCGTCAGGTCCCTCTCAGAGACCGCAGCCGCTAACGCAACCCGTGTTTTGGGCACATCTGCGTTTGCAGTGCTCTTCGAGTCGCCGTGAGCGAGAACTGTCCTTGGCTTTTCGGTCAGGGATGTGTTATGGGGCGCATCCATGGACGCGGATGAGGTGGGGATTGCTTGGGACGCAGCCTGTTGTGGTGCATCCCTTGCGGTTGCCTTCCTCATCGCATCCTTGGACGCAGCCGAGCGTTTGTGTGTTTTGGGTGCATCTGAGTACGCAGCCTTAGGCGGTTGTTGCTTAGGCGCATCCTGAGACGCTACCCTTGGGTTAGTCGTAAAAGGCGCATCTGAAGACGCGGCCCTTGGTGTGTTTAGTGTAAGCGCATCCGACGAGCGGGACGCAGCTTTTGTTTTTTTGTGTTTTTTTGTTTTGTAAGTCTCTTTATCCATGAGTTTGGATTCTAAATCTTCACCGTTGGAGCTCTCCACCCGCCACGGAGCCCTCAGTCGGGGACGTCGCTCGTTCAACAAGCGACGCCAGAGCTACTCCTTCGGTATAGGACCAGCTTAGTGAAAAGTAGACGAACCTGCACGCGACGGAAGATCACGGGACTGTATACGGCACGAGACTATGCCGCAACTCATCCCGAAACCCCACGCCACGCCGGCTGCCCCCCCCCACTAAACCGATCCTCGCTTGACATCCCGCTTATGGGATGCCTCAGCCGGTTGATCGTGGGTAGCTACCCCACGACCTCCCATGTGAGAGGAAATCCGGGCCAAAGTGGTGTGTTGTGTGCAGCCTGCTCCACTCAACCACCAGGATCCCTTCATCCCCCCGTACGGGTCCCCGCGCACGGCAAAAACACGCAGGAGGTCATTACTATCCATCATCTGATTCATCATCCGATGGTGGACACCCAGGGGCATGACCTCGCCACCCCTGTGATAAGGCGCACGGTGATTTCTGTTACGTCTATTTCATAGGGAATTAGACCAAAAACAGGGCGGCAACCACGTGAAGGAAACCCACCGCACTTGCCTTGAGGATCTACACGACCGTAGCGCTCTCCCTCAAGACCACGCCACCTTGCCTTCTCTAAAGGAGCCAGACAAGGTAGGACTGCATCGACAAAGCCAAGCCCCACAAGGCTTGTCGCTGAAAGCTCAAAGCGTAAGTTTGCTAACACAGCCCAGCCCCCAGACCTCCAGACGGTCTTTAGACGAGAAAGATCGCCCGGATAGTTTCCGACATACTCAGCGCGGAAAAATGTAAACAAACAAAATTGTTGAAATTTGTAGACCCTTCAGGTCGAATAACTCCCTGAAGGGAATAGATGTACTTATTATAGAAGTACTTTCGGATGGCCCGTTGGACTAGCTATCAGGCCATCCCTTTAGAGCGAAAATCGCTCATATAGTTTAGGCACAAATCCAGACATGGTAATCTGGACTTGTGATTTTTGGCCCGTTTTTTGGCATTCCCAGGGACTATACACCCCTGAGACTTCCAAAAATAAGGAATTTTCGGGGACTTCCCGATGGCCCGATAGACGCGCCATCGTGTCGTCCCATAAAAATATAGAATCAGTTAAGTAGTTTAGGAGATAGCTAGACACAAAGGGAGTGACTAGCTGTCGAACTAACACTTTTTTGGGTACATTATGTACAAAATGTATATATATACTTATGGAGACACTAGAACTGTAAAGTGCTCTCCTTCAGCCACCAGGCCACCCATATTCGGTGGTGATAGCTTGGATGGTCTGAGTAGAAATTCAAGTAATAGAATAAATTGTCTAAAAACGTTAAGGAGCGTGTATTTAAGGGATGATATCCCACGATAAACGTCCGAAAATAAGCTTTTTTAAGCCGCCCATAGACGACTTGCTGAATTTGTCAGCAGGTCACCCCAACCTATAGTACTCTCTGGGCTAGGAATGTTGTTATACAACTTTCCGACATGAAAATAAGGGAACTTGTCCCTTTTTTCTATAGATATAGCCTAGGGACGCTATCAATGCCTGGATATAGATGTATGGATTAGATACTGAGATAGGGGGTGCTACTGTGCTACAGTACACAGAAATCCAGGCGTTGATAGCACCATGGAAGGGATAGTACAGACCCAAAACCCACTGTCGGGTAAGGGATTTTTTTGGCAAATAAAAATTATTTTCGGCACAAAATCGCGGGGCTCTCGATAGTAGTAACGACCGAGGGTATAAAACACCCTCGGTCCAAAGATAGAATTGTAGTCATCGGCCATAGCCACTAGAAACAAGTCACTTGAACTTAATTAGTAGTTACTTGTTGAGAGCCCTAAATTCGTACCAAGTTTTAAATAATTGAAGTGTTTTATTTAATTAAACAATTATCATCCCTGCACCTGCTTGATTAGAAGTCCTGAGGCAACAATCCAAAGAGGTTACCAGATCCAATCTGAAGAGTCAATGTTCTTCGGGCGTCCAGCGCGCCATCCGGGAGCTTTACGACCTCCCTCCTCGGGGAAGGCGATCACGCTACGTCCGCAACATTTATTGGTCCTGTCGAACCGGATTTGATCAGCCTGGAACCTGGAAGAACAGCTCCAGGACGTCTAAGAAAAAGAAGGAAGAATCGTCGAAAATAAAATAAATCCGACACTAAATAGATTTTGTGCCGGATTTTAGAAACCTGGAAAACCGGGAAGAAATACTGAAATTCCACCAGGGATAGAGGAAATTCAGCCGCACAATATGCTGCCTTCAAACTGAAGATTGAAGCCAGGAAAGCAGCTCCAGGACAGCGGGAAGAAATAGTGGTGGAATTAATTTGTCGAATTCCTGACGAATTAATTTCACAAGGAACAAGTTGAAGTCGAGCACCGCAGAGAATAGATCCTGCGTGCCCAAGCCCACCGCTGGACCAAAGAGGTAAATTCCGGGAGACAGTTATTAGAACTACCCTCTTGTTTTTAATAACTGTTAGAAGATTGAATATATTTCCTGTGAGCTGCAAAAGTGCCGTATGAAGACTGATGTGCATATATGAAGCTATAAGAATAGTTCCTGAAGACTTATCGCTGAAAACCACCCTATGTTCTCAGTGATTTGTTCTGGAACTGAACGCTGGTTTAATTTTACCAAGAATATGCGTTTTTAAGCCTGAATTGCGTCTTTTACGTCGAGCAAATAATTCCTGAAGGCTTATCGCTGAAAACTACCCTTACGTTTTTAGCGATTTCGTTCGAATACTAAGCGCCCGTCTAAACAAATAGAAGACGTGCGTTTATGAAACTGATGTGCAGCTTTGATGTTTGAACAAACATATCCTGAAGGCTTATGACTGAAAGCAACCCTTAAGCTTTCGGGAATTTTCGAAAATTGAAATTTCGTCAAATCGAAAGAAGATACGTACTCAGAAGATTGAGTTACGACTCTGACGTCTGGAACAAGCAGCTAGTGAGGCATTATCGCTGAAAAGTACATTCGACTTTTCGGTGATTGATATTTCGATTGAATTATAGTCAATCGTATTGAAGATACACGTTTTGAGAAAAAACAAACGTGTACTACAGATGTCTGAAGTTTCATAAGGACTTATCACCAACCGTGAGTTTTTGGTGATTTGAATTTTTGGAGATTGAATTATAGTCAATCCACTTGGTGAATTTTTTGAAAACTGACGTTTTGACCGTCGGAAATTTTGGGAATTAGGTCTTGTGTCGTAAATAGACGTTCTGACCGTCGCAATAAAAATATTGAACTGGAACTCATGCTGATAGGTTGACGTTCTGACCGTCGAATATTTAGAACTGGGGTTAATTTTGAATTAAAAAAAAAAAAAAAAAAAAATATTTCAAACAACGATGCCGCTTACTAGATCCCAAGGCAAAGCGCCTGCGGCGTGGACCGTGGAAATGGATAGACCATCCACCGTCATCAGACATGATGAGCCGCCGTACTCGCCTTCCACTGTCGATGGGAACGAACAGATGGACGGGCAGCGCCCTCTAGCGCCTCAGTCTGAAAGTACCCCAGCGCATCAACCAATAGAAACAGACCAAGCAGTTTCCACAAAAATAACCAGTATAGAAGGAACTTCAGACTCAACATTGAAACCTTCTCGGAACGAGAAGACTTTAGAAGATAGACGTACAGCCATGCCGATGACTACCCGGGGTGACACCCGTATCGAACATAGCCGTCCGCCGTCAACTAAAATGACTCGGTCACGGAGAAAAATAGATAGGGCTCGCGAAGACTTACTCAAAATTAAGTTGGAGCTTGCACAATTAGCACTTCAAAGGGCAGAGGATGAGGATTCTGAGGCCGAATACTTAGATGACAGGGACTCAAACAATGAGTACGTGCGTTCATGGCTCGAAGAAGCGCCAGAACCACGGCCTGAGAAGGAGGATAACGTCGGTGAAGGGGGAACCAGAAATTCTATGCATAGACCCCTGACTCCGACTGCCACCAAAACACAAATAGAAACTCAGCATCCCAGAAGGTCCGAAGTGACAAATCCTCCAGTTTCAAATACTGGAGGTCAGGGGGAAAGTCTCCGTCCATTTTTGACGGAACTTACGGCCGCTATAGCGTCGCTAGCCGACAGAAAAGTCGAACAGCGTGACCAATCGAATCCCTCTGCATCGAAATTCATCATGACATTGCCGAATTTCAACGGTGCTCATACAGAATGGCTTTCATTTCGTGCCATATATGAGACCACTCGAACGTATTTTACGGACGTCGAGAACACGGCGAGGCTTAGGAGAAGCCTGCATGGGCGGGCACTGGAGACCGTCAGCTCAGAACTCATTGGGCATGCTAAACCCGATGACATCATGAAGGAACTCGAGCTGCAGTTCGGCCGTCCAGACTCCATAGCGCAAGCCGAAACCAATAGATTACGCGACCTGCCGCGCTGCAGCGAGTCACCTAAAGACATCTGCACGTTTGCCAGTCGCGTGAGGAGTGGCGTAGTGACGCTCCGCGCGTTGAAAAAGGAACATTACCTTATGAATGCGGAGCTTCTGCGATCGTTAACCGAAAAGCTACCGAACTCGCTACGCACTCAGTGGTACCGAACATATACCGAGAAGTACCAATCGTTGCCAGACATTACGTTGTTCAGTAATTTTGTTTCTGAACAGGCACACTTCTGTAGTGCATTCGCCCCACCCGAAGGCATCGCTTCGGCCGAGGCAACCACTAACAGACGCGTCACCCAAAGGACGCACATCGCTACGGACAAACCGGTAGACAAATGCCGTATTTGTTGCGTAGGAACCCACTACGCTCCTGATTGCCCAAAATTCAGGGGCGTAGCTATAGACCAGAGATGGGAGCTAGCCAAGAAATACAACTTGTGCTTTTGCTGCCTACACATTCGTCGAGGCAACCACACTTGCAAGTCAAAGCGGTGTGGCCAAGAGGGGTGCACATTTCCGCACCATCAGCTTCTTCATAGGAAGAAGCAAAAGCAGAGGGATGCCACCAGAAGGCCCGACCAGAGGGATCGCGAAAACAAGCCCGTTGTTACGGAATCCAGTAAGGATCCGCAGGAAACGGTGGCCAGTTCAAGAACCCAGTCGAGCCAGGCGTTCCTCAAGATAGTGCCGGTCCGGGTTATCGGACCGGCGGGAGAGGTGGCGACATACGCCCTCCTGGATGACGGGTCCACCGTTTCGCTGATGGACGAGGACATCGCGATGCAAGTCGGGGCTAAGGGCCCTGTGGACCCACTCAAGATCGGTGCGATAGGCAACACCATGATCACCACCCCCTGCTCGAGAAGGGTCACGGTGACGCTGGTTAGCCAGCTCGAGAATAGAGTGCAGTTCAAAGCACGTACTATCCCGCAGCTAAGTTTGGCGAAGCAAACAGTGAGCAATAGAGTTGTCTCACGTTGCAAGCATTTAACCGACTTGAGAAAAGAGTTGATGTACGATAATGGCGTGCCAAAAATACTCGTCGGCCAAGATAACTGGCATCTATTATTGGCCAGCGAGATTCGAAGAGGCCCTAGAAACCAACCGATTGCGTCACTTACAGTGATGGGTTGGACACTACATGGCGCGCATAATAGTTCGCTGCGACAGCGAGTACATCAAGTGAATAGAATAACAACTGATGATGACTTAGATCATCGGTTGCGCGAATTTTTCGCTATAGAATCGCTGTGCATAAACCCACAGCGCCCCGCCTCTGACCCTGAGAAAAGGGCAGAGGACATTTTGAATCGAATGACCGTCCAGTTAGCAAATGGACATATAGAAACCGCCATGTTATGGCGTAATGAGCATGCTGAGATGCCAGATAGCTGTGAGACAGCTCTAAAGAGGCTCGTCTCAACTGAGAAGAAGCTGGACAAGAACCAGGTACTTCGATGAAGATACTCAGAACAAATGGACATATAGAAACCGCCATGTTATGGAGTACGCGAATTTTTCGCTATAGAATCGCTGTGCATAAACCCACAGCGCCCCGCCTCTGACCCTGAGAAAAGGGCAGAGGACATTTTGAATCGAATGATCGTCCAGTTAGCAAATGGACATCATGGCAGGCGCTGTACAATGTACTTACAGAAAAACACCCAACTGAAGAGGTGTTGTCCACACTGATTTGTGAGGCAGAGTACATTGTGAATAGCCGACCATTGACACATGTGTCAGTAGACAGCGATGATGATGAGTCCATCACACCGAACCACTTCCTGCTCGGTGGGTCAGCCAGACTACCTACACCTGGCGTATTCACTGAGCAGGATATAGACAGCAGGAAAGTATGGCGACGATCACAGATCCTCGCTGATATGTTCTGGAGCCGCTGGGTCAGAGAGTACCTGCCTGAGCTCCAAAACCGGCGGGAGCCACATAGTAGTGGGCCCAAACTTAATGTGGGCGACCCCGTCCTGATAGCCGACGGCCAGCTGCCTCGAAACACATGGCCTCGAGGCCGCATTGTAGCCGTGTATCCAGGAATCGACGGAGAAACCCGGACTGCTGAGGTGCGCACACTTGGCGGCATCCTGAAGCGTCCGGTGAAGAAACTCGTCCCACTGCCTCAGTAACCAGAGACGCCGGGGCGGCGATCATCCTTCGGTGAGCCTGGCGACGGCATCCGAGACTGCCACTCGTCACTCACCATGGGAGTGCAGCGCCGCGCCGACATCACTTCGAGCCTGCACGGCACTGCACGGCGGGAGATATGTTCGCGACGAGACTCACCAACCAATTGAATGGTTTTTGTAAATAAAGTATGTATTAGAGTCATACGTCTGCTCACGCCCGAGCGCCAAGTAGGAATGAAAATGTTGTAAACACGTCGGTCCTATTTATAAGCTCGGTATGTAATGGTATTTTGAATCGCATTTTTAAGGTAGTAATATAACGTCCTTAACGTTTATTTATGCGTATTGGGTTTTAGTAATACCAGATTAATAGAATAGAAGCATTGAAATATATAAATATTATAGTCTTCATACTTAAAACGTAAAATCAATTTCATGTGAATGCGTGCGTTCGCTGCGCCCGCCTAGTTCCGAATGGTGCGCCAGATGGCGGCGGGTAGTTTTATATGTTGGCGTTTTGCGTACAAAAATTCTGGTAGCTTAAAATCATGTTTTGAGGGGTTATATTATGTATTAGACATAATTTTAGTACATAGGAATGATATAATGTGGAAAATGTATAGTTTCCACCATTAATATGTGAATATTGACGTGATGTCTCAGGAAGTGAATTTAGGACATTTAGGTCATTTTAGGGTATATGGGGGACCTAGATCAAGACGGGAAACCTATATACAGTTCAGAATTAGTGTACTGCTTTATATAAAGCCTATTTACCTGAGATATCATGTCGGTATATAGTGTAAAACGCGCTGTTTATGGGAGTTTCGACGGGACTATTCTTTTAGGTGCCCTAAGCACCTAGAAAATATGTAGGTGTACTGTTAAAAGTACTACCATTGGAAAGCTCGTCGAAGGGGCTTCCAGACGGTCTTTAGACGAGAAAGATCGCCCGGATAGTTTCCGACATACTCAGCGCGGAAAAATGTAAACAAACAAAATTGTTGAAATTTGTAGACCCTTCAGGTCGAATAACTCCCTGAAGGGAATAGATGTACTTATTATAGAAGTACTTTCGGATGGCCCGTTGGACTAGCTATCAGGCCATCCCTTTAGAGCGAAAATCGCTCATATAGTTTAGGCACAAATCCAGACATGGTAATCTGGACTTGTGATTTTTGGCCCGTTTTTTGGCATTCCCAGGGACTATACACCCCTGAGACTTCCAAAAATAAGGAATTTTCGGGGACTTCCCGATGGCCCGATAGACGCGCCATCGTGTCGTCCCATAAAAATATAGAATCAGTTAAGTAGTTTAGGAGATAGCTAGACACAAAGGGAGTGACTAGCTGTCGAACTAACACTTTTTTGGGTACATTATGTACAAAATGTATATATATACTTATGGAGACACTAGAACTGTAAAGTGCTCTCCTTCAGCCACCAGGCCACCCATATTCGGTGGTGATAGCTTGGATGGTCTGAGTAGAAATTCAAGTAATAGAATAAATTGTCTAAAAACGTTAAGGAGCGTGTATTTAAGGGATGATATCCCACGATAAACGTCCGAAAATAAGCTTTTTTAAGCCGCCCATAGACGACTTGCTGAATTTGTCAGCAGGTCACCCCAACCTATAGTACTCTCTGGGCTAGGAATGTTGTTATACAACTTTCCGACATGAAAATAAGGGAACTTGTCCCTTTTTTCTATAGATATAGCCTAGGGACGCTATCAATGCCTGGATATAGATGTATGGATTAGATACTGAGATAGGGGGTGCTACTGTGCTACAGTACACAGAAATCCAGGCGTTGATAGCACCATGGAAGGGATAGTACAGACCCAAAACCCACTGTCGGGTAAGGGATTTTTTTGGCAAATAAAAATTATTTTCGGCACAAAATCGCGGGGCTCTCGATAGTAGTAACGACCGAGGGTATAAAACACCCTCGGTCCAAAGATAGAATTGTAGTCATCGGCCATAGCCACTAGAAACAAGTCACTTGAACTTAATTAGTAGTTACTTGTTGAGAGCCCTAAATTCGTACCAAGTTTTAAATAATTGAAGTGTTTTATTTAATTAAACAATTATCATCCCTGCACCTGCTTGATTAGAAGTCCTGAGGCAACAATCCAAAGAGGTTACCAGATCCAATCTGAAGAGTCAATGTTCTTCGGGCGTCCAGCGCGCCATCCGGGAGCTTTACGACCTCCCTCCTCGGGGAAGGCGATCACGCTACGTCCGCAACAATCTTGTTTCTAAATTTTCATATTTCGAAACGAATTTCTTAGGCGTAATGTGTTACAAGGTAGTGGGAAAATAAATAATTAATGGAACCAAAACGTTAACGTTACAAACATATTGGCGGCTCGGGACAATCAGCTAGTCGCTGCGCAGTGGAAAATTCATGTGACACTGGGGGTGACGGAGTAAGATATTTGCTACGAAAAAAAGTCTAGGTACTTTCACCAACATTTTCTTAATTATTATTAGAGACCGGATTATATGCATTTGAATGTTTGCATATGCATTTGCTTATCCCTTTTTACCGGTTATTGCATATTTTAACAAAAACTAGTGATATGCATATTTTCGTACAAATGTCGATGTAGAGTCAACCATTATTTTAATTTTTTCTTCTTATAATAATGTTTTTAGCGATAGAAGACACAACCTTACTACCGAAAATTTGGAACAGTCCCTGTCGTTTATGTTTACTATACTTAGTAGCAAATCTTTAGATACCTACTATTGTATTTTTTATTTATAATATGGATTTATGAAATAAATAATAAAATCAAATAAAATGCACAGATTGTATGTATATATTTTTTATTATTATTATATATATTTTAAATAAAATAACTAATAATAACTGTTTTAATTATTTGATGTTGCATATTTTGGCAATTTTCATGCATATTATAGTCCTATGGAAAAAAGTTAAATGGCTACTATTATTTTTGTCACTTTTTACCATTTTCAAAGGCTTCGGCACTGGTCTATGCAATTACATTTATTTTCCTGGGCTATAAAGGATTAATTCAATCGAACGTATTGTAACGAGTGCGCGATTTCCAAAACCTTAGTGTGGTGATTATAACAACGTTTCTACCTAGGCAATCTTTTATCAAAATGTAAGGGCTCACAAATGAAAGAACTCATCATCTATCTATATCTATACTTCTATACTAATATTATAAAGAGGTAAAGTTTGTGAATTGTGAGTTTGTGACGTTGTAGGAGGTAATCTCTGGATCTACTGAACCGGTTTTAAAAATTCTTTCACCAGTAGAAAGCTACAATATTCCTGAGTGTCATAGGTGTGGTAGGTAGGTGTATATTTTTTTAATTGGGATCTTTATGAAAATTGCAATAATGTAACCCAAAGTGGCAAAATTTTGCATATAAAATTCATTCTTTAGCGTGCGCTGAGAAAACTATTGATGATACATAAAAAATATTAGGTAGATAGTAAAATATTAGTTAGGTAGGTAGTAGTAGGGTAGGCAGGGTAGGCAGGGCAGGCAGGATAGGCTGGGTAGGCTGGGAAGGCAGGGTAGGCTGGGAAGGCAGGGTAGGCAGTGTAGGCAGGGTAGGCAGGGTAGCCAGTTGACGGGATCGGGGATCGGGTCAGCTAGTAATATTATAAAGAGGTAAAGTTTGTGAGTTTGCAAGGTTGTAGGGTGTAATCTCTGGATCTGCTGAATCGATTTTGATGAAATTTGGCATGGAGATAGTTTGAGAGCCTGGGAAGGAAACAGGCTAGTATTTGTATTCCCTTGGGATGATAAAACACTTTTTACGCGGGCTAAGCCGCGGGCAGAAGCTAGTAAACGATACAGTTAGCGCAGTAGTTGAGCGACTGACTGCTGTAAATGATTTCAGCTCAATCGGAAACTGGAAAGTGTGTCAACTTGCAAGATTTGATTACAGACACAGGTAATAGTACATTACTGCAGCGGCCAGCAAAAGAGGCATTGATGGACGAACGTGTAAATGTGGGCCGAGGCGAAGCCGAGGCACACATACGTAAGTCCATCAATGCCTAGTTGTGGCCAAGGCTTGTATAGTGCTTTTCTCAAATAATGCGCGGAAATTAAAAGTAAGTAGTACCTAGAACTCATTTTGGCAAATCAATGACGAACAACAATAATTGTTCCCGCGTGTTAAAGTGTTCTTTTGTTTTTTTTTTTAAGTAAACAGCGTTCTATTTGCAAGTCAGTTCGAAATTTAAATAAAACCTTTGTTAAGTTACCTCCTTGGTTGCCATGTTTCGGAGTTAAAGATTGTTCCATTTTTAAATAACACGACAGATATGAGTTTACTATACTGTGATTTATAATTTCGTGGACTAAACTGACAGCTGCTATTGACCTTTTCTCAAACATGCTTGGAAATGTGATCATTATTTTGACAACCTTCTTCGAGATAAATCGAAATTGCTGTACTGGTCAAATACATGCGCGCAGCGGCCGGCAAAAGTTGTATGAAAATCCATATCTGTCGTGTTTAGCGGCCAAATAAATTCCATAGTAAACTCATATCTGTCGTGTAGTTTAAAAATGGAACGATGTTTTACTCCGAAACATGGCAACCAAGGAGGTAACTTATCAAAGGTTTTATTTAAATTTCGAACTGGCTTGCAAATAGAACGCTGTTTAATGAAAATAAAAACAAAGAAACACTTTAACGCGGGAACAATTATTGTTGTTCGTCATTGATTTTGACAAAATGAGTTCTAGGTACTACTTAGTTTTAATTTCCGCGCATTATTTGAGAAAAGTACTATACAAGCCTTGGCCACAACTAGGCATTGATGGACTTACGTATGTGTGCCTCGGCTTCGCCTCGGCCCACATTTACACGTTCGTCCATCAATGCCTATTTTGCTGGCCGCTGCAGTAATGTACTATATTTTTTTAAAATGTTGCAAGCACAGTGTTGTAGGTAAGGCTCAATCATAAGTGATTCATCGAATCGATGTGACATGACTCCTGAATTTATTTTTACTAATTGGTGTAAATAAATGTTTTATGAATATAAACGTAATATATTTAAATATAACAGTATTCATACACATGGTACATGAACTTTTATTGTGTTAAATATGAAATCCACAATAAAATAAATGCAATCGATAAAATTAAGTCTGACATAAATGAGTAGAACCTAAATATGATCAGCTAGTTTCTAAACAAATTATTTTTTATGCCGTGAAATAGTTTTCGATCTACTTCAATTTTCGATTAACTTTCGATCACTCAGGATAGTTAGGGTACGACACTATTTTAATGTAACAATAAAGTGACAACCCCCAAATGTCAGTTTAGTCCACGAAATAAAAAACCGGCCAAGTGCGAGTCGGACTCGCACACGAAGGGTTCCGTACCATTATCGTAAAACACTGCATAAAAATCACGTTTGTTGTATGGGAGCCCCCCTTAATTTATTTTATTTTAATTTATTAATTATTATTTTTTGAAGTAAATATACAACTAAACCTTCTGTGAATATTTCAAGCTTCTACCTGTTGCCGTTATAAATATCGAGCAAAAATCGGCAAAAATATCACGTTTGTTGTATGGGAGCCCCCCTTTAATATTTACTTTATACTGTTTTTAGTATTTGTTGTTATAGCGGCAACAGAAATACATCATCTGTGAAAATTTCAACTGTCTAGCTATCACGGTTCATGAGATACAGCCTGGAGACAGACGGACAGACAGACAGACAGACAGACAGACAGACAGACAGACAGACAGACAGACAGACGGATCGCGAAGTCTTAGTAATAGGGCCCCGTTTTTACCCTTTGGGTACGGAACCCTAAAAATCACAGTATATGTAATTTATTTGGCCGCTAAACACGACAGATATGGATTTTCATACAAAATTTGCCGGCCGCTGCTCGCACGTATTTGGCCAGTACAGCAGTTTCGATTTATCTCGAAGAAGGTTGTCAAAATAATTCTCAAAAATACTCACTTATAAGGCGCCTCATCCGTGAGCGCTAGCGAAGTCAACAGTGAAGCCTGGAACCAGCCAGTCAGTTGGTCCACTCCTTCAGAGTACAGCCTTGCAGTACGACCACCTAGCGTGGACCAGGATAGACCTGAGTCTAGCCAGATATCCATTATGTCCTGGGAATGTAGACAACACAGCATTAGGAGATATAAAACAAAGTTTAAAATATTTCTGGTTCAAAATCTAGCATGTATTCATCCCCATAATGGCATGGTGGCCCAGTGGCTAAGACCTCACTTCTCGTGCTTGAGGTCGTGGGTTCAAATCCGGGCAAGTACCAATGTGACTTTTTCAATTCATATGTAATTCCAAAGGCCAACGCAGACCGGGATGTAGGCAAGGAATTTAATTTTTTACCAATGGACATTCAAACGTATCGATGTAGAAATACGACATAAACTGCTATGCTTTAAAATGATATCGTGGCATCAAAAGGAATATCATTGCACGGCATTGCAAGGCGCGTCACGGGCTCCCGCCGCGGGATGCCGTCGCGTACTGCAGTAGGCAACGGCATGCCGAGGACGCCGGCGCTGGTTGTGTCATACCGCGGGGTGAGGCGGGGGATGCGAGACTAAATGTCGAGGCATGCTTTACAGCGGCACGCCGTGGCATGCCGTGGCAAGACGCTGAAATGCCGCGGTATCTAAGCGGCGAGTGTGCGCTGACTGACGGCAAAATCGCTAGCCATCCCGTCCCGGTCTGCGTTGGCCTTAAGTTTATCTTGGGCAATGCTGACAACGGTGAAGTAAAACATCGTGAGGAAACCTGGACTTATATTTAATATTTGTAAATTTGTGCTTCATTAGTATAATTACTGCAAGGCGTTCCAGTGAGAGGGTAAACAAATATCAGCCGAAAGACGTCCACGGCTGGACATAGGCCTCCCCCAAGCGTAGCCATATTGACCGGTCCCGTGCGTCTCCAGCCTTAACCAGCAGCCTTATTGCGTAATGAATTCGGCAAGGCAAAAAGCATGAACAATCAACCAATCACATGCAAGATGAAAGACGCGATATGGATTTCCGTCTATGTGAGTGGTCGATTCGAATTCATTACGCAATAAGGCTGCAGATCATCGGTCCACCTAGAGAGGCGCCTTTAAACGCAGCGTCTCCAGTACTTATGTATAAACTGAAGAATACACCAACTTGGTTGACATTCAACACACAGTGAGTAAAAGTCACAGACAAATCTAACTAGATAACGCAAGTCCCTCCATCTGTATGAAAACCAAGCGTGCCACTTTTTCACACACAATTTCAAATCCATTTTTTTTATTTAATAGAGAACAGTATTATAAAGATTTTTTTTTGCATTGGCCCCAAACTAGGCAAGCCTGTATCTTGGGAGCCAACACAATTTAAAAACAATATTACTTACCATTGAAAGAAAATATTTCCAATGCCTCGGCCAACTTTTTCTATACAGTCTATACAGTTCAATATGGCATAATCAGGCATTTTTCTAGATTTCGATGGCTTTCCGGTGCCGATAATGCTAATTGAAAGCTCAAAGTACGATCATTGATCGTAATTTTACTCCGTTTTTAGGGTTCCGTACCCAAAGGGTAAAAATGGGACCCTATTACTGAGACTTCGCTGTCCGTCTGTCTGTCTGTCTGTCACCAGGCTGTATCTCATGAACCGTGATAGCTAGAGTGTTAAAATTTTCACAGATGATGTATTTCTGTTGCCGCTATAACAACAAATACTAAAAACAGAATAAAATAAATATTTAAGTAGGGCTCCCATACAACAAACGTGAATTCTTTGCCGTTTTTTGCGATAATGGTACGGAACCCTTCGTGTGCGAGTCCGACTCGCTCTTGGCCGGTTTTTTTTGACACGCGAAGTACATACAATCGCGTCATCTAGTTAGATTTATATCTGTGGTAAAAGTGGTCCCACATTATACAGATAAAACCTGCAATCCTTATCTGTATCAAAGGAGGCGTTTACTTCAAGCATGCTTCACCATTGACCACATCATCGCTTAACATCAGGCGAGAAAGTGATCAAACGCAAGCCCACAGATTATAAAAAAAAGAAGGACAGTGTGATAATTATGTTTATTTTTATTTATTTTTAATACGCAGCCCCACACTTGGAATTTCTCCTGTATCGTGGGTGCGTTTACAAACATATTAACTCACATACACAACACCCAGAGCCGGAACAACTATCTGTAGGTCATACAAATATTTGTTCCGTGCGGGAATCGAGAGCAGTAGTAAATCGCTCAACCACTGCGCCAACCGTGCGCCGTATTAGGCTACTAACTTGTTATAGGAGAAAATCCTATATCTAAGCGGAAGAATGTAGTTTCCAATGGAAGTAACTTTTACATCTATAATCCATTTCTGTCACCTTAAATTGAACTTCATTCTGAAACACATTAAGTTCAAATTCGCATATACTGAAGATTAAAATGCTATGCTCACCTTTCCCTTAGTAAGTTCCTTGGTATCAATTTGATGATCTTTGACGACGTCATCGGCTAGCAGTTCAGTGACGTCACAGGTCCACCACACGTCAGCGCCACGCGACTCTACCAGAGAGCATAGCCTGTCTATGATGCGTCTGAAAATTAACTTAACATAAATATTTATTTCTCTTCCACAAAGGTGCCTTATAAGGAGAAGTTAAAAGCTGCATAATAATAGCCGCACGGATCAAACTTAAGCAACGCTTGCTGATGGCAGTACGTGGATGGGTGACCATCTTTACATAATGAGATTCTTCCGTGCCTCGAACCTGTCTGGGTCGCGGATAAATTTAAAAGAGAGTTACCGCGGCCCTGGCTCAAACAACTGAAGGAACACGGGTGGGTTTTAGTCAGTAAAAGTCTGACACGCCCTCCCGCTTCACTCAGAGCGGGAGAAGTCATTGGATGATATCCAAAAACAAAAAAAAAAGATCGTTTAGTCAGACGCCAGGAAATTTGACAGCAGTCTTGCCTGAGGGTATCCCTGTTACCCAGTTACAGATTGATTTAGATACATTACTCACTCATCCACTACAACTCGATCCCCGCTATACACGGCGGATATGGGCAAGCCCCAGGCGCTCTGTCTCGAGATACACCAGTAGGGCCTCTTCTTCAACAGCTCTGAAGCTACTGGATGCTGTTAGGATCTCTGTTTATAAAGGTATTACTCACTCATCCACCACAACTCGATCCCCGCTATACACGGCGGGTATGGGCACGCCCCAGGCCTTCTGTTTCGAGATATACCAGTACGGCCTCTTCTTCAACAGCTCTGAAGCTACTGGATGCTGTTAGGATCTCTGTCTATAAAGGTATTACTCACTCATCCACCACAACTCGTTCCCCGCTATACACGGCGGGTATGGGCACGCCCCAGGCCTTCTGTTTCGAGATATACCAGTACGGCCTCTTCTTCAACAGCTCTGAAGCTACTGGATGCTGTTAGGATCTCTGTCTATAAAGGTATTACTCACTCATCCACCACAACTCGTTCCCCGCTATACACGGCGGGTATGGGCACGCCCCAGGCGCTCTGTCTCGAGATACACCAGTACGGCCTCTTCTTCAACAGCTTTGAAGCTACTGGATTCTGTTAGGATCTCTGTTTATAAAGGTATTACTCACTCATCCACCACAACTCGATCCCCGCTATACACGGCGGGTATGGGCACGCCAGTACGGCCTCTTCTTCAACAGCTCTGAAGCTACTGGATTCTGTTAGGATCTCTGTTTATAAAGGTATTACTCACTCATCCACCACAACTCGATCCCCGCTATACACGGCGGGTATGGGCACGCCCCAGGCCTTCTGTTTCGAGATATACCAGTACGGCCTCTTCTTCAACAGCTCTGAAGCTACTGGATGCTGTTAGGATCTCTGTCTATAAAGGTATTACTCACAACTCGTTCCCCGCTATACACGGCGGGTATGGGCACGCCCCAGGCGCTCTGTCTCGAGATACACCAGTACGGCCTCTTCTTCAACAGCTTTGAAGCTACTGGATTCTGTTAGGATCTCTGTTTATAAAGGTATTACTCACTCATCCACCACAACTCGATCCCCGCTATACACGGCGGGTATGGGCACGCCCCAGGCCCGCTGTCTCGAGATACACCAGTACGGCCTCTTCTTCAACAGCTCTGAAGCTACTGGATTCTGTTAGGATCTCTGTTTATAAAGGTATTACTCACTCATCCACCACAACTCGATCCCCGCTATACACGGCGGGTATGGGCACGCCCCAGGCCCGCTGTCTCGAGATACACCAGTACGGCCTCTTCTTCAACAGCTCTGAAGCTACTGGATTCTGTTAGGATCTCTGTTTATAAAGGTATTACTCACTCATCCACCACAACTCGATCCCCGCTATACACGGCGGGTATGGGCACGCCCCAGGCCCGCTGTCTCGAGATACACCAGTACGGCCTCTTCTCCAACTGAGCTCTGAAGCCTTGTCGGGATTGATCGCTACTGGATGGCGGTAGGATTTCCACTTTCTCTAAAGCTGCCTGTTGAAAACAGACATGGATAATTTAAAAGGAAAAATTAATCATGAAAATAAATATATAGTCCTCCTGTCTGTTTTTGGTCACGGCGACCAAGCTCAACGGAGACTAGCTATGGGCGCGGGAGATATAATAGTGCACAAGTATGTGAGCAAACAGTTTAATTTCCACTCTCATCACCCTCGTAGCCTTATGGGTTGGAAATCCGACACGACTGTAGAAAGATCAGGCGCAAGACCAACGGCTTTCCGTGCTTTCCGAAGCACTATGGTGTCACTCTGCCAGCTTCAAACTGCGGAGAGTACCACAGAGAAATTCCTAATTTTCATCATCAGCCTACAGCTTTTCACAACTAGACATAGGCCTCTCCAATTGCACACCATTTGTCTTGATTCTCGGCAACTCACATCGTCACGTTACTCCCAGCAGTCTTACGAGTTGAATTTTTTTTTCTGGGCATTTTTTTCTAGGCGTTCTTTTTTTTTCTAGGCATTCTTTCTTCCTTCCTTTTTTTTAAACTTTGCCCCACACTAGGAATTTCTTCCCGTATCGTGGGTGCGTTTACCAGTCATTGTTAGACAATTGAATCCTTCAAGTTCTTCCAGATATTCTTTGCCCGCGTCGTCTTAAACCAGCCCTGATGGTACGCGTCCAAATCATCTCGTCACCTCTTTCTGGGCCGGTCCCGATGGCGCCTTTCGTTTTCTGGAACCCACTGTGTGGAGACTCTTGCCCAGCGGTCAATTTGCATGCGACTAACGTGATCCGCCCAGCCACATTTGAGCCTGGCAATCTTTTTGCCCACGTCTATTATGCCCGTTTTGGGCGAGCGGTTATAATAATAATTAATAAAAAATATTTAAAAATAACAAAAAACCCGACTGCTTAAAAAGCGAACTAAAAAGAAGTAAACAAGAAGAAAATCATGCTGTGCAGTCGGAGGAACATATGCGCGAGCTGGCTGACCAAAACCAGATGTATCCTCCCCACCAAGTTATAGTACAACAATAAGAACTACCCACCAAGGCTTTTTTCTTCAATGCTGCCGTGTCAATGAACCACTGCTGGCTGGCTCTAAGGATGACTGGCTTCTTGGTCCTCCAGTCCAGAGGGTACGAGTGCACGAACTCTCCTCTGTGCATGACGTCATCACCTAGGCGGGAGATGACCAGCTCCTGACCTTCGCCCAGGACTGGCAGGCCATTGAGCTCGTCGTCTATGGAAGTGTATCGGCCAGATTCGTCTACGTTACATGCCTGGGAAAAAGTAAATACCACCTGTACTAATAGTAAAAAAGAATCGTCCAAGTGCGTGTCCGGGACACGCGCAGTAATAGGGTTCCGTAGTTGTATAATTATGCGGACTAAGAAGAGGGTTTTTTTTTGTTACATGAACATTAAAACTGTTTCAGCGGCTCACAACGTCTAAAAACTGCATTTGTACAAAAATTTTACTGTTCCAAGTACATTTTATAAGTTGGTCGACTATTACACGTAAACTTGTAAAGCCTATTTAGCTGTGATAGTTTTCCTTTTAATTTCGTTATATATACTATGACAGTAGCTAAAAGCAACCATTTTTCTGGCAGGACACCTGACTCTAACAAAAAATTACAATTTATAGCTTAATTTTACGCAAACGGATCTCTGAATCGAAAAATGGTTTTAACAGACTCGTTTTGAATGGCCTATCCAACGATACCTTACACCATAGGACAGACGAGACAAAAAATTACATAAATAGGTTACGTGATTTTATTATACAATTTTGTCGGAATTATTAATATGTATATCCATGCCAAATTATAGCTTTCTAAAGTCAAAGTCAAAGATTTATTTGCAGATAAATATGGTTACTTCTAGTATTAAGACCCTCTGAGCTAAGTTGCAGACGGACAGACGGACATAGCGAAACTATAAGGGTTACTTGTTGAACCCTATAAAAGGATCAGCAATGTGAGTAAAACAGAGACAGCCTATCTGTCATTTAAGTAAAAAGAACAGAACAGACAACATTAACACTATACTTTTTTCAGACTTAATTTGCACAAATGGAATTTTTAAGTTTTCCCTTTCATTCTGGGGGTGCATTTTGTAAGAGTCGAAAAAAAGCCTCCTTTTCTTCTCGTATTACCAATATGAACCTTAAATATTATTTAAAATCAAATGTTTTTTATTTCACATAGGCCTACATGGGCACTTATAAAACGTCGACAAAAGGTGCACGGTTCGGGTTGGTCGTTTCCTGTGGAGAAGAACCGGCAAGAAACTCCACGGTTACTCTTTTAAAAAATTTGGTTTGTTTTTACAATATTTCCATGTTACAGCATTAGTGCATTAGTGCTGCGACAAGAAATCGTAAGAAACTAAAAAAAAAAGTTTGTATAAACGAGATAAAGAGTTAACAAATGTTAACAAGCGTCTAGAAATCTAGAAGGCCTACAATGTTCACACATTCACAAAACAATCGATAAAAGAATCTATAAAAAGAAAAAAAATATATATAACTAGACTAAATTTAACATGTGGCACAAATGTTGTTATCGGTGTTGTAACTATTCTTAGCAAAGGGCTAAAACATATTAAGTATTGAAATCATTGTAAAAAGTCTAATTAAAAGAAGGACAAAAAGAAAAAATGAGATTGAGAATAGTTAGAGACATCCACATATTTATTTATTATTATTTTTAGGTTATTATTAGGTTAACCTTATTTAACATTTGAAAAAAATCAGTTAAGTATTGCCATTCATGGCGGCAATTTTAATAAAACCTTTTTGCATATCAATTTTAGATAGTAGAGTAGAACACTTAAACTCGCCGACACAGTGCATCATAACTACTCGGTTAGTTTTTAACGTCAACATCCGAAATAAAACTGCATCATGCTTAATGGCTTGAAACACAAGTAAAATTTAAAAAATTTAAAAGCCCCCGACGAATATTTATTTCATGCTTCATAATTTATCACGCTTCGATCGACAATCTATTGGGCACGTAATTATGACACGATATCATGTGAAAACACCCCGATTCAAACACTAAAACGCCCATAACTTTAGAACGGCCGAACCGATTTTATTCAAACATAGCTAAGAACGCCCTCGATGAAACCACATTTAAAAAAATTAAATAAAATCGGTTCATCCGTTTAGGAGCTATGATGCCACAGATAGATACACAAATACACAGGTAACACATCAAACTTATAACACGAGTGGTGTTATAAGATTGATGTGTGTTTTTCAGTCGCGGGTTAAAAAGGACTAATGTCTATAAAAATGGTATCTAAAATATACAGACTGTAAAGATACTTTTTTATCAGCCTGTCCTTCTGCCCATCATTCTCTATCTTTTGCTACGAGTACATCTGGCCAATCCTTAAGGTTACACTAGTCGACAATTCTTCCATACAAACGTAGTCTGGCGATTACGCCACTGTTTGACGATGTACGTTCAAAATAAAAAATTATAGCAATTTGTCTCATCATTATCTAGCCCTGTATGGAAAAAAAAAATTTTTTGAACGTCGAAAGTTCCATATTTCAACACTAATTTTAAGCATCTTTGGGTGGATATAAATACCATAAGAAGAAGGAAAATTGCAAAACAGCGACCATACAGGGATAGATTAGTAGTTCAGCAATGCAAATAATTTTATTTTGAAAATATACATTTAGTAGTTTTTCATGATATTTAGACCCCCAAAGGTCTATTTATAAAACGCGCGCTCGTTTTCGTCCTAAATCATCATCCATTTCGCTACAAACTTGCAAAAGTGCTAATTCGTACGCGAACTAGCTTCTTACTGCTCATCACAGCATCTATGTCTTTCGCACGTGTTGTCGGATGAGTTAGCATGCATTTTAACCCCGCGCCCAAAATAGTTAGTGCCGTCGACTTGGGCAACCTTAAGATAGGATTCTATCTCGTCACGCCATCTCCTGGGGGACCCCCTTTTTCGCACTACTACTCCCATTTTATCCATTGTGCGTGCAGGCCACCTCTCTGTGAGAGGGAATGTGCCGTAATCCACTACGCGGGGTCAGTTAGTGGATGTCACACGTCTTCGAATTTTTGGTTCTAAGACATTGTTTGTTTCCTCACGATGTTTTCCTTCACCATATTGAGATCAGTACAATTCTCTATTTTAGTGTACATTGCAAAAATCAGTTCAAAACGTACCACGGTCATATTATTCTTCAGCGCAACAAGGAAGTCTTCGGGACCATGCGCGGGCGCCGTGTGCACTAGCCCAGTGCCTTTGACGTCGGTGACGTGGTCCCCCTCGAGGAACGGGAGGCTCTGGTGCACTAGTTTGTTGTGGTAGGTCGTGCCAGAGAGCTGGTGACCTGGGAAAGAAGGAAACGTTGAAGAGGCTCGTTGATAAATAAAAACACCTGCACGGATGGAAGAGCAGTGGTGGACCAGTGGTAAGCGGCTTTACAAGTTGTACTCGTAGGTAGTGGGTTCATACTCAAGCAGGCGCTTTACTCTGTGTAAATTATTTCATCACCACTGTTCTCAAAACGGCGAAAGAAAACAAAGTGAAGAAACTGGCATGTCCTAGAACCAAAAATTAGAAGACCTGTGACATCCACCAACCCGCACTAGGCCCGCGTGATGGATTGCGGCCCTTTCCCTCTCACAGAGAGGAGGCCTGTGTCCCAGTAGTGGGAAAATTATAGCATGATCGGTCAAAGCAGACGGCACGGTTGGCGCAATGGCTGAGTGATTGGCTGCCACGCTGCGTGACGCGTGTTCGATGCCCGCACAGGAAAAAAAAATAGTATGGTCTTTAAATCGTTATTATTATTCCATTTATTTATTTTATTTACATATCTTTACATTTTTAAATATTATTCTATAAAAAATTAAATAAAAAAACATTTAAAAATACAAAAATAGTAGCCCACCGGTATCGGGAACAGGATCCAAGCTACCGGTGGTCAGGGCTCCTGAGAGAGGAACCTCCTAACGATACGCGCCGTGTCCAGGAGTACCGCTTTCTGGATCAAGCCCTTGATCCAGCTGCCCAACGAGAGCCTCCTCAGATGTTCGTCGAGGCTCTTGGCTATTATGCCATTGGCCGTAACGACTATCGGCACAATGACTGCTGTATTCACATCCCACATGTCGACAACCTCGCGAGCCAGATCAAGATATTTGCTTTTCTTATCTCTCTCAGCCTTCACGAGGTTCTCGTCATGGGGGACCGCTATATCAACAATCATTACGCGACGCTCTAGTCGGTCTATCACCACTATGTCAGGTTTATTGGCAACCATAGTCCTGTCAGTGATGATAGACCGACCCCAATACAACGTGGCGTTGCCATTTTCGAGAACTGGGTCGGGCACATACTTATAGCAACGCACTTCCGATTCCACAAGATTGTATTTAAGAGCAAGTTGCTGATGGATAATCCTGGCTACAAGGTTGTGTCTATGCAAATAGTCTCCGTTAGCTAGACTAGAACAACCGGAGATAATGTGACGGATGGATTCCCCCGGCCGGTGACATGCCCGACAGATGTCAACCGTGCCGTCTTTCACAATATATTTCCGGTAGTTGTTCGTCATCATAATTATTATTATATTCTTTATTGCACACCATAAAAAATTACATACAGAAAAAAAATTATAAACAAAGTGTACAATGGGCGGTCTTATCGCTGGTCTTGGCGCTTAATCGTTGTGCCGGGTCTGGCTGTTTGTATATGAGTTTAATGTTTATATAACAAGATAAAATTACAAATTTAAAAAACCCCCGATTTTAATTTATATTTCAAGCTTTTTAAATTACAAATAATATACCTAGTAGTAAACACGCTTTAATCGACAATCCATCGAAACACGTAATAATGACACGATATCTTGCTAAAAAAACCAGATTCAAAGAGTAAAATGCGAATAACTTTTGAACCGATTTTATTCAAACATAGCTAAGAACACTCTCGAGTCTCGACAAACTAAATCTAAATCGGTTCATCCGTTTAGGCGCTATGATGCCACGGACAGACACACATATACACAGATACACAGCAACACACGTCAAACTTATAACACCCCACTTTTTCCGTCGGGGGTTAAAAATACATACAATCGAACATAGAACCTCCTCCTTTTTGGAAAGTCTGTTAAAAAGCATCCAGGACACAGGAGAAATGCCTAGTGGGCCCTTAGGTGTGGGTGTGTGTGCTAGGTCCGTGCATGAGTCCCCGTCCATTACATACCGAGAACCTACCGTGCCTCAAGCTGATAGTTCCGGCAGGCATCCATAGATCTTTGACAGTCGTTACGGTTACGTCAGAAGCCCGAAAGTTTGGGAACCAGTCAATTCCATTGTGGAGGTCCGATTATAAGCAGTCAGTTTGTTTTGTATTCTGATCATCATCTTCCTGTCCTTGTCCCATGTTACTTGGGGTCGGCGCTACACGTTTTCTTCTTCCATACCGTCCTGTCCTCCGTCACGCTATCACTGACTCCCTTTTCGTTCATATCACTCCTCACACAGTCCATCCATCTTTTCTTTGGCTGTCCCCTCCCACTCCATCCATCCACATTTATATTCATAACTCTTTTAGTAACATGCGTTTCATCCCTCCTCATCACATGTTCATACCAGGACAAACGGTTTCCTTTCAACTTTTCTGTCACTGGCGCCTCTTTCAAACTTCCTCTAATATACTCATTTCTCACTTTATCCATTCTCGTCACTCCGCACATCCATCTCATCCCATTCTCATCTCTGGTACATGGAAAAACTGGCCAAGTGCGAGTCGGACTCGCGCACGAAGGGCTCCGTACCATTATCGCAAAAAACAAAACGGCAAAAAAAAAAACACTTTGTTGTATGGGAGCCCCACTTAAATATTTATTTTATACTGTTTTAGTATTTGTTGTTACAGCGGCAACAGAAATGCATCATCTGTGAAAATTTCAACTGTCTAGCTATCACGGTTTATGAGATACAGCCTGGTGACAGACGGACGGACAGACAGACAGACATTGGGATCGTGGACTCTTAGTAATAGGGTCCCGTCTTTACCCTTTAGGTACGGAACCCAGCAGGCAGATGATGATGACAAACACAAAACATTGTAGCGACGAATGTTCATTGTTGACATTGTTGCTGTGACGTCACTCTGATATTCGACTCTCGCTATTGGCGCACGAGGCGAACGCGGGTGCCGCGCGGCCTAGGCGGGAGTAGGGACGCATTCCAGCGAAGTGTACAATTAAGTTGACCGTTTTATATCTGTGAAATCTTACACAAGTTTCAACTATGAATTTGGTGTAATCTATAATACATACCGTCAAACTCAGCAACAATCTTAACCTCCACTTGTAACAGCTCCTTTAAAGCTTGCACCAGTCCAGACGCAACCAGCAAGCAGTCAGGTCGACTGCTCAGCGATACGACGCTGTATTTGAGCTGAGGGTTGTAACAGATCGCGCGGTTCGCTACCAACGTCCAGGGAGTTGTCGTCCAGATTATGGCTGAGAGCTGCTTTCTGCAAAAAAAGGGTAGCTATATTTATAATTTGTCTAGAACAAAAAGTATGCTGAAAAAACACAAACAAACAAACACCACCACATATAGGACTTTTACTTAGTAAAGTGTAAACAATTTTGAGAGGCAGATTCGCTGGAAGACCAACCAGATGTTCAGTTCGCTTTTTAAGCAGTCGGGATTTTTGTTTTTTTATATTTTTTTTTTTTATATTTGTCTTCTGTCTTATTTCCTCAGTCTAAATTAGACTGGTTTGCAAGATGCGAGATGCTTTTGTTGCACATTTGTACGAAGCAAGTAAAGCAGCGACATCCGCGAAAGTAGCAATTGTGATCTCGGAGCTTTGTGGTAAGTCGGCAGTAAACAGAATGTACAGTACAGGTCCGAGGACCGAGCCCTGTGGTACTCCTGCGGTTATTTCATGGAGTCCCGAGGTGGATTGGTTTTCTCTTACTTGAAATCTTCTGTTAGTGATGTAGGATTTTAGTCATCCATAGAATGTTTGTGCCAAACTCTGTCGAAGGCCTGTTGTATATCAAAAAAGGCAGCTGAGCAGTACTCCTTTTTCTCAAATGTTTTTCTGACTTTCCTACACACTCTATGGACTTGTTCTATGGTGACATATTCTTTTCGAAATCCAAATTGGTGATCTGGGACTATGTTTTTCTCATTGAGAACTGGTAACATTAACGTTAACATTTTATGTTATTATGTCTAAGTAATATTATTGAAGTATGTAATTTTGTACACTGAGAGCCCTAAACTCGTCTCCTATCGTTCGTCTTTTTTCTATTTTTGTGTGAAAATCTTAATGCGGTTCACAGAATACATCTACTTACCAAGTTTCAGCAGCATAGTTCTTATAGTTTCAGAAAAAAGTGGCTGTTACATACGGACGGACAGACAGACAGACAGACATGACGAATCCATAAGGGTTCCGTTTTTGCCATTTGGCTACGGAACCCTAAAATTGGGATGCAATAAGACAAACTCATTAGAAGATCAAAGATTACCTACCCTTTGACTGCATCCTTGACTACAGAAGGTATATTCTCCAGAGGGAATGAGACATACACTTCTTTACTTTTGTATTGAGGGTCATATTCCAACTCAGCTTCTGCTAATGCTGTTCTGAAAAGACCAAAAATGTAAGTGAAGACAAGACAAAATTTTGTTCATCGATTTCAGTTAGTCATTTTAAGAATACATCAACTAATGAGACTTGGGGCTGGTTTCTGCTCTTTTTTGAATGCTATATTTTGGCGGGTTTTGAGACTAAGGGCGCCCACACAAAACCGCGATGCGATGCGATAAGAAGCGATATCTACATATATAATACGAGCGGGCTTGCAGATATTTGCGATGCGTTGCGAATTCGCAGTTATGTGTCCCACACATAACTGCGATTTCGCCCTAAAGTAGCAACTTTAAACCACTAGCTAAAAATTGGGGGTTATTCAAATAAATATAGAAAACTTGGTGTTCTCTGCATATACCACAGATGAAAAACACAGAAAAAAACATTGCCTGCTGCTTTTCTGATTCTTCTAATACTTAATGGCCAAATTAGCATCACTTAAAATAATCATCATCAGCATAAATTAAAATTTAGTTTTTATTTTTGATATAAATAAACCATAATAAAAGATTATTAATAGATAAAATCATAACTTACTTTGAAGAAGGCGACCAATAAACCGGTTTCAAAGCTCTAAATATCAACCCAGACTTATACATCTTATGGAACTGCCGCAACTGATTCTGTACGTATCCCTTATTCAGGGTCAAGTAACACTGCTCATCCCAGTCAGCCATGATGCCCCATTTCTTAAATGCATCTTTCTGTCTTTCTACCGTTTCTAAGGCAAAAGTTCTGGCAATTTCTCTGATATGTACTGGGTCGGAAATCCGGCTGTTTTTTGAAGTTTTCTTGGCCTTTTGTAGAGCTTTGAGTTCTATTGGTAGACCATGACAGTCCCATCCGGGGATGTAGTGGACACAGTTGCCTTGGAGTACTTGGCTTCGGTTGTTAATGTCTTTGATTATCTGGAATAGAATTTTTTTAATGTTATAAAGCAGATGCAAGAATCAGCCACCCACATAATCGTGGCATATGAGGCAATGGCATCTCAACGTCACAGATAATATAATACTAGCATACAGATGCCTCATCCCATACAAAGAAACCATGCCGACATAACTAGCGTTATTCATCCGATTACAGTGATTATTTTTTGTAAATCGATTGTGTTCGGTTCCGTTCCACGGTGATAGATAGATCACCATCTATATCCGTGGAACGGAACCAAACGCGATCGATGTACAAAAAATAACCAGAATAATCAGTATAGAATGTCGGCACGGTTTCTTTGTATGGGATGAGACACGACTGTCAACGTGAATAAATCCTCAGAAACAGTGAGGTCGCTCCGTGAAGCCTGTGAAGCCCCAAGGCAGTCTGTGCTTTTGGTTGGAGTTAGGCTGGCTAGGCCAGGCCAGTACCGCTATGCACAACGGACCAAATGTGAGTCTAAGTGCAGAAAACCGGAGTCCCTACTACTACTAGCAGATGCAAACAAAGCACAAGGCCGAAAAACACATTCATATTATGTAAGTAAGTAGAAACCACATGTGGATGTGTGTTAGGGCCTTTAGGGTTGTGGCAGGTGGCATTCTTTAGTTTCTGCCTACCCCCATCATGAGACAATGGCGTTAGTTTATATTTGAATGAAGCAGATGCAGATACGTACTTTAACCATTACAAAAGAATAAATATGAACTAATATTGTTAAGAGGTACAATTATTGTTATGGTAGGAGATCTCAGATGACATAATTTCTTGACTGGTAGAAAGCTGCCCTATCTTGAGTACCATAGGCTACATTGTATTCCAGAAATATACACGGTTTTGGGATGCCAGGGGAGCGAAGCCGCGAGAATACTAGCATTTTTAGTACTTTGTATTTTAAATATAGTTTTCTAAATATTATTTACCTTGTTTACAGCATGGCCCATATGCAAATCTCCATTGGCATAAGGTGGGCCATCGTGCAGTACAAACTCAGGACCTTTCAGGTTTTTCCTTTGCCAGTTATAAAGCTCAGCAAATTGTGCAGTCTGAAACAATAATATGATTTGGAATTTGTGTTAAATACACTTTAATTAACTAAAGATGAGTTTCTGCCGTTACTTTGGGACTTAAAAGATGTTGTATTTTGTAAATAAATGCTTGTTTATATGTTTTTATATAAGTTTACCTTTTGAATTTGCTCTTTTATTGCACTACTTGACCGAGCTGGGAAATTAGTCTTTGGGGAAAGAATAGTATGAGAATATGTCTTAGTCTTTGGTGCAGCTGTACTTTTCGTACGCATACAACTTGTACAAGTCCATTTTGATACGATTCTTCTGTATTTATTACACAAAATGTTTGAATTTTTCGCGAAATACATTTTTAGAGGTTATTTTGTTATGACAGCCTTAATGACAGCTTAAGACGTTTTTTGTTATGAACTTATGATGTTGGTAGGTTGGTACGTTGGTCTAGTTTTGCCTATGCTCAAAACTGTTCGATTTACCTATAAAATATGTCAAAAAATACTTTACTACTTTTTTTTTGTTTTATTTCTAATGAAGACTATCCCTAATATTCATAAAACAGTTTAGCAATTTGAGCAGTGAAGTGAACAAACTCAGCTTATTCCGTTCAGAAATTCAAACCACAATTAGATCACTGTTTCTGAGGAGTTTTTGGCGGAATTTTTCGAGTTAAGTTCAGCGGCTGTTAATATTATTTGCAAATTGATATTGTGATATAAAATTGGTGTAGTTTTGAAATTGGTGTCTACGCAATTGGACATTGGACACAACAGGATTGTGGAGCGGAGAATTTTATTGTAGTATTGACTACCTCCGCATCTCTCTCTCTAAAAAAACATTAGAATCTGTAACATCGCTTACTAATGCATACTAAAAATAATGATATTATGCACTGAAGACGAGGCGGTATGGTCCAAGACCTTAGCCTGCCCGAATAGGGCGAAGGAAAAAAAAAACACTGTTTCAGAACGAAGAAAGAAAACATTCTTTTGACGTACGCCTTTCCAAAACAACACATGTTTTGCACGTATCTGATAATATTTCCATAATTACCACGCTATAGTTCGAATAAAACTACTTCAAAATGGTAATGTATCATAAAATCCTCTCATATTTATAATTTCATTAAATATTTGGCCAGTAATTCCTTAATAAACACCACATAACCTCATTACAGCCGAAGACAAAAAAGAAGGTGAAGTTTATAGATCGCAAAAAAGCGGTGACGTTCAACCTGGTGCATCGTTCTCAAAGGGATCCTCTGGCTGCTGATGAGACTGCACCCCAGCGTGTGTTAGTGCCTGTTAGCGCTAATGTTCCACAGCAAAAGGACAAAGACCCAGTGAGTATCCTCTTATGTTTTGGAATGAATCCTGCATGGCACTGTGTACAGTCACCAGAATAAAATAAATACCTTCATCATCATATCAGCCGAAAGACGTCCACTGCTGGACATAGGCCTCCCCCAAGCGGGAATTCATAATCCTAATTAAATACTATGTTACCGATGCACTATGACAACGAGTATCATTCGCAAGCATCAAGTTTAATTATTATTAAGTATTTTTATAGCTGTCAAAACAGGCCTTTTATTTTTTGACAACTTTAATCTACAAAGTTTTATCTATACTATAATATTATAAAGAGGTAAAGTTTGTGGATTGTGAGTTTGTGACGTTGTAGGGGGTAATCTCTGGATCTACTAAACCGATTTTGAAAATTCTTTCACCAGTAGAAAGCTACATTATTCCTGAGTGTCATAGGCTATAATATATTTAAAAAAAATTAGAGATCCTTATGAAAATTGCAATAATGTAACCCAAAGTAACAAAATGTTGCATATAAAATTCATTCTTTGGCGTGCACTGAGAAAACTATTGATGATACATAAAAAATGTGTACTAAATGATTAGGTAGAGTAGGTAGGGTAGGGTAGGTAGTGTAGGGTAGGGAAGGTAGGGTATGGTAGGTAGAGTAGGGTAGGTAGGGTAGAGTAGGTATGGTAGGTAGGTAGCCAATAAACCACTTGTTAGTTGAATCAAGAATTGGATGCTTGAGGTGAAGAAACCTTCAGAAAATTATCTCTATACTACCTTCTGCCAGCGGCTTCGCCCGCGTGAAAGTCTAAAATTATCTCGAGGGTACATATGCACAGGTTAAAAAGTATCCTATGTGCAGTTCCTGATTATAATCTATCTCTGTGCCAAATTACAATAATAAATAAATACAATAATATTACATTCGAGCCTATCAAATATAAAAAAATAACATCCAGATCCATCCAGCCGTTTGAGTGTGAAGAAATAACAAACACACTCACAAGCTTTCGCCTTTAAAATATTAGTATGATGTAATTATATCTGCATACAAGATCACGAAACATCATTATATGCTTCTAAAGAATATGATATTCTTTTAATTTATAAAAACAAAAGAACTTAAAAAATTTATGATAGTCAAGACTCATTTTGTTTCTTACTTTAATTTTACAGGAACTTACTCCAGAGCAGCGCAAAGAGACACAGATCAAGTATGGGATATACTTTGATGATGACTACAACTATCTGCAACATCTTAAAGACTCCAGAGAAGTCACACTTGTGGTGCAGCCTGTAAGAAACTCTTTATTTTAATAGACTTGGACTTAGATCTAGGCATTAAAGAAAGTCCTGCTTGTAAACTTATAATCGGCTTCATGAAACAACACAATAAATTCTATATAGTTCATTTCATTCTTTTCCAAAGCTGATTGGTTTATTTACTAAAGTCTCTGCCAGAAAAAAAAACAAATAAAAGTCATTGAGCTTGTACCAAAAAGTATAATTAAGTACGTAAACTTGAAAACATGATTTTTGTTTATAATAATGAAATAATATATTTAATCTGTTCTAATCATGTAAATCGGTCCACGCGTTTATGAGATATTAACTCATTACTAATCAACCAAGTGAAATGGTCAAGGACACCCGTTACCGCAATATGTTTGTTTTAAATGTGTTAGCGACATTGGCTTTAATTTTTTTTTGTATTTTTTTGATATATTGAAATATATTGGTCGACAGGGGTTAACGACTTGATTTTTCTTTGTTATATAAAGGTGACTTTAAACTTGGTCAAATTAGATACAGGGGGTCTCTGTTTCCTTGGTTCAAAGTCTCTTTTGAAGGACAAGACTTATAAACTGAGATTGTTTTATGTTAATCATAAAACAATCTTAGTTTATTAACTTAACTTTTGTTTATTAACTGAGATTGTTTTATGTTAATCATAAAACAATCTTAGTTAATAAATCAGAAATTAATAAAAAGATATAAATAGTCTTTTTAAATCAGTTATTGAGGTTACTGTTTAATTAGTTAATTGCTTTGTAAACTACATAATTAGTTTATCTTGCTTTCAAAAGAAGCAATAAAATTATCAATTGAATCTTATTTTACAGAAACCCATCCACAAACGCAAGGAGAAATCCACCATAGCTACAGAGGATGGTGAGACCATCCCAGTGGTAGAATCACTCAATCTGCCCAGTTCGGTGTTTGCTTCAGAGGTGGAAGAAGATGTTGGTCTACTCAATAAAGCTGCCCCACAAGGTACCAAAGAAAACCCTTTTATTATAAAAATATACTTTATATTAAGTTTCCTATACCTTTAACAGGAAGGATAACAGATCGTGTAGAATAGTTATTAAAAAACTACACCCATCCTACACCCATAAACATCATCAAGGAAGAAATAGAGGCTACAGGAAATAAACGTAACGGGTGAGATAATAAATGCAAAATTCGGCCCTGAAAAGAAGCCTACCTCAACCTTTTTCGTCAACCTAGAGGCAGGTCCTAACAACAAATCAATTAAAGAGTTAAAATATATCTATCACCAGTCTGTCCTCATAGAAGACCCGAAAAAAAGAAAGACAATAGTCCAATGTCAGAGGTGTCAGCAGTACGGACACACTAAAAACTACTGTATGCGACCATACAGATGTGTTAAATGTGGACAGTCTCACAAGACATCAGAATGTCAGAAGCAAGACCGTAAAGTCCCGGCAACATGCGCATTGTGTAATGGCCCACACCCAGCCAACTACAAAGGATGTCAAGTTTATACGGAGATCTTAACTAGAAGGAAAACAAAATTCGCAGACAAAAGACCATACCCAAATACTCGTTTTATTCATCCAGATAAAGAGCGTAAACACAACAATCTCAGAGACGAAAGATCCTACGCTGAAACCCTACAAGGAGAGACACGAGACAGCACCTCAACAGAAAAAGACCCAAAAGTTCGAATCACAACACAACACCTGACAATAGAACAATTACTTTTGAAACAAAATGAAAAATTCGAAATTATCCTACAACAAATGGGTACTCTAATGAGCCTCATAGCCAAACTTGTTGACAAGTTATCAAAATGAGCACACTACGCATTGCAACTTGGAACGTAAATGGGCTTGCCCCAAATAAAAACGAAGTGGAATTGTTAATGGAGACACAGAATTTGGACATCTTACTCATATCCGAAGCACACTGCTCTGCCAAAACATCTGTAAAGTTTGACAATTACCAATGTTACGCCACGCACCATCCTGACGGAACAGGCCATGCTGGTACTGCTGTGGTTATAAAGAAAACCATCAAACATCATCAAATGCCCGATTACAAAACGGAACATATTCAGGCGACGTCGATTTCTGTGGTAGACAAATCTGGGAACTTCACCATGACTGCAGTTTACTGCCCACCCAAACATAAAATCTCAGAAGCTATGTTTTCCCACTTCTTGCAAACACTTGGCAATCGATATGTTGCGGGAGGAGACTGGAATGCTAAGCATACCTACTGGGGATCAAGGCTCATTACAACCAGAGGCCGACAGTTAAAACTAAGCATTGACAAGAACAACCTTAGACACATCACCTCTTGTGAGCCAACATATTGGCCAAGTGACACCAACAAAATACCCGACCTCCTGGACTTCTTCATAATCAAGGGTATACCTAAGAACTATCTAAAAACAGAATCCTGCTATGACGGCTCGTCTGACCACACGCCAGTTATACTAACTATAAGCACAAATGTCATAGAAATAACAGCTCCAGAAACCCTACATAATAAGAATATTGACTGGGACTACTTCAGAGAGTATATAAATAAAAATATAAAATTGAAAGTAGCTCTTAAAACTAGTGATGATGTGGAGGACTCAGCAAAATACATAACTACGCTTATACAGAGGGCTTGCTGGATCAGTACCCCGGAAAACAACCAGCGTAAAACCAAGACCACTAACTATCCGCTAGAAATAAAATCTGCACTGTTAGAGAAGAGACGACTACGCAGAGTGTGGCATCTAACCAGACTAGGAAGAGATAAAACAAACTTCAATAGGGCCGCCGAAGATCTGAAATGCAAATTAAAAGAATGGAGAGATAACACACTACAGATACAGCTTGAATCATTGTCTGCTACAGAGGCAACGAATTACTCCCTGTGGAAGTTCACCAAACACTACAGAAGACCCCAGGTTGCAAAGCCTCCTTTGAAGTATGATTCTGGCTGGGCAAGAACCCCACAAGAGAAAGCAACCGTATTTGCAGAACACCTCTCCAAAGTTTTCGTCCCAAATGATACGGTCGACAAAGATTTTGATAAAAAGGTGGAACTAATCCTTAAACAAGATTATCAAATGACCTTACCACCGAAACCCGTAACTACACGAGAGGTCTGGCGAGTGTCAGTGGGACTCAAAGATAAAAAAGCACCAGGATTTGATTTAATTACAAAGGAAATCATAAAACAACTACCTAAGAAAGCATTTATCTACCTGACAATGCTATATAATGGTATCCTGAGAGTGCAATACTTTCCAAAATTTTTTTTAATTGGGACAAACCCACCGCACTATTCCCAAACCACTGCAACTCCTGAAAGCCAGAATCAACAGTGGCGACCACCAGAAAAGCGCCGAGGCAATGAAGCTCGACGAAGTCCCGGAGAATGAATTTAACTGTCTTGGATCCCGCAACGAAATTAATCAGAAAAGAATAACGGAGGAGTAGGAAAAAACATAAATTTCCACTTCCCTCCATATCAAGCAGGAGACAGAACAAACAAGGCCACTAGGCACAAAGGGTCGTTTACAACTGGGATAAGCCCAGTTGCCTAGCACCACGGATAAAAAAAGAATTAATAATTAATGGGTCCTAACATTGTGAGCTGCTATGTTGTGTGTTGTGTTGTGTGTGTTGTGTGCTACTTTCCAAAATTGTGGAAAGTATCGCAAATCACAATGGTATACAAAGATGGCAAACCACCCAATGAAGTCAGTTCTTACAGGCCTATAAGCTTACTCCCAATTCTGTCAAAGATCTTCGAAAAGCTGTTACTACGCAGAATACATCCCTTCCTGGAAGAAAATCACGTCATATCGGCTCATGAGTTTGGATTTAGGCAGCAGCACTCCACGGTGGAGCAGGTCCATAGAGTATGCGAAAGGGTTAGAAAAACTCTTGAAGAAAAAGAGTACTGCTCTGCAGTATTCTTAGATATCCAGCAAGCTTTTGACAGAGTGTGGCATGAAGGCCTCCTCCGCAAAATTAAAATTACCTCCCACACAGCTACCATCAAATTCTGGCTTCATACCTAACTGAACGACTGTTCCAAGTTAAGGAAGGAGATAAAATGTCTAAATTTGCAGAGATACGCGCTGGTGTTCCGCAGGGCTCTGTTTTGGGACCTCTGCTGTATACCATATACACAGCTGACCTACCTGAAGCAGATAAGACCACAATTGCAACGTTCGCGGACGATACCGCCATCCTTGCTAGCGACAAAGATCCGATCACGGCTTCAAAGTTCCTACAGAATGCACTAAATAAAACGACCAAGTGGCTACAGGAGTGGCGTATCAAAGCAAATGCTACAAAATCTGTCCATGTTGTCTTCGAAAAGGCAACTGCCCCCCTGTCCAACTGGAAGATACCACCCTACCACACCAGAACAGTGTCCGATATCTTGGACTGCATCTCGATCGGCGCCTGACATGGAACCAACATGTGAAAAAAAAGAGAGATGAACTTAACATTCGCTTTAAGCAACTACTTTGGCTTCTGGGTCGTAACAGCAAATTGTCAGTGGATAACAAGCTACTCATCTATAAAGTAATTTTGAAACCGGTATGGATGTACGGCGTCCAACTCTGGGGTAGCGCCAGCAATTCAACCATCTCATGCTTGCAGAGAATGCAAAACATAATACTGCGAACAATTAGCAACGTACCATGGTACATCACAAACCAGGAAATTCATGAACATCTGAATATGCCCACAATAAAGGACGTAATCCAAAACGTCACCTTAAAATACCGGGAGAAGCTAGTGAAACACCCCAATACATTGGTAACACAGCTTACGATACGTAGCTACATAAAGCGCCTCAAGCGGAAGGACATCATATAGAAGAAAAAAAAAAAAATATATAAATCTAAGGATGGACGATGAGGAGACGCCCTCACTGGGGGACGCACTCTAACCGACATAATGCGCTCACCAAATTTGCTAATAGTGCTAAGCACTGATCGCAGATACTACAATAAACAAAAAAAATATTAAGTTTCAAAGAAAATAATAGTCTGCTATCTTCCCTGCCTCATTTAGAGTGGTTAAATGTGAAGGGATTTTACCAATCCTAATAAAGCAGCCTCCAGTAACATTTATGTCGGCAAAGGCTTGTAAAAGTTCATAAGCAAGCTTTACTAGTTACTTGTGTCTTATCTAAGTGCAAGTAAAACATCTAAGTAAATAAAACATGGCTCAAGCATGTTTAGGCATCACACACACTCAACTTATGAGATTTTAGAGTTTTTAGAGTGAAAATTATCTCAAAATTTATCTGACACATTGTTCTATGTTAGGGGGTTTGGTTTCCGCACTTAGTCCTTCAGGTGGACCATTGTGTGCGGGCCATGGCGGCCGTTTGGTGGTTATTCCAACCAGCCCACCTCCCTCCAGAAGTTAATTAGAGCTCCTGGTTTCCTCAGAACATCTGTGTAAGATCTGGGTGACCCGAGGGTTTGTGTTCTTATCTGGGTGACACCTGTGCATTCAAAGAGAACGTGTGCAACGTTATGCCTATTGTGTGGAAGTGTTTGTTAAGTGAGCAGTGTTCTGTGATGGTCCCCGTCATCAGGCGCAGGCCATTCCTGTCCAGGCGTAGTAGACGCCTGGTAAGCCTACTATCCAAGGATGGCAAAGCTTCTTTGGACTGCCTACAGCCTGGTGATCTGACACATTGTCAAATACATGTTGTGATTGATTGAATAAATCATCATCAGCATCTTTAACTTGCATTGATTTGTAACAATAAGTTCTTTCCAGAAACTACTATATATGGTACACATTGAATGCCAGAAATAAAAGTCTCCTAGAAGGATCACCAACAACTGCCCCTGTCAAATTTAATTATCCTTTTTACCAGCTTCTTAATAGTTCTTGACTCAAACATAACTTTTTTTTATTTTGTGTATAGGATTATGCCTGGATTTGGATCCTGAAGTGATAGCAGCTTTGGATGATGATTTTGACTTTGATGATCCCAATAATGAGCTGGAAGACAACTTCATTGATCTTGCAATGGCTGATGGTAAGTTATTTTCATAATTCTATGCTTTTTTTACAAAAAAATATTGTTCTAAATTTGATTGAACAATGTGTTATAGTTTCGGGTTCATAAGGTCTTAATATACTGTTGGCATTACCCCATTTTGCGTTGTTTTTTTTCTTTTTAGTTTACTGGTAGTGCCATGTGAGGTCATGCGCCACCATATATTTTTTAATTAAATTTATTTCTAACATTTTTTACTTGTTAGCGAAAATAATGCGGGGGCACAGATAATATAATACTAACATACAGATGTCTCATCCCATACAAAGAAACCGTGCCGACGTACTGTATACTGATTATATATTTTACATCGATCGCGTTCGGTTCCGTTCCACGGATATAGATGGTGATCTATCTATCACCGTGGAACGGTACCGAACGCGATCGTTTTACAAAAAATAATCGGTATAATCAGATGAAAAACGCTAATTACGTTGGCACGGTTTCTTTGTATGGGATGAGGCATCTGTATGCTAGTATTATATTATCTGTGGCGGGGCATCACCACACATGTGATAACAGTAAACATTCTTAGAAGAACAGGAGAGATTTAATGGAAAACAAGGAAGGATTTATATTTTTCTTCTCTTTCATGTAATGAAAAATGACGTTTCCTTAAAATTTAACTTCTCTCTCCTCCAATATTGAAGAAATTACAATTCAAAAATATATTTTTTTTCGATGTGACAAAAGGGTCAGTAAATATTGAGCTGTACAAGCTCCCTGATAACCACAGCCAGTTTTATAAGAATAACTAGCACTCCGCCCGCGACTTCGTTCGCGTGATTTCGTATTATACCCTACAGATGACTTTCTTATGTGCAGTTAGTGAATACAACCAAAAAAAAGCTATTGTTAAATCATTAAAAAATGTGTTATCGAGGGTTCATTAGTTTGGGACGGTTCGTTATTTGACTTAAAGAATAATCAATTTTAGGTTACCGCCACAAAGTAAAATCCTCCCCTAAAAACTTAATAACCCCTTTTTGCCCAAGTTTTTAACAACTCAAATATTATGTTTTTTACTCTTTTCTTCCCGTTTTTATTTTTTGTTTATGTTAGTAAGATTTCGCAGTATAATTACTCAAAAAACTTGAACACCCCTTAACCCTATCTGAGGGGTAGTTTAAAAAAACGTATTAAGTATGTCAATTTTGATTATTTGCTTTATGCATTAAGATACTACTACTGTATTTTCTGGTGTACAATAAAGAATACATAAATAAATAAATACTTAGCAAACTTTAACACGCCTTAAATCGTCTTTTGGGGGTAGTTTCGAAAAACGAATAGTAACAACCTTAATTATTTACTTAAATTGCATTTGTGCCAAGTTTCAAAAATATTAGCCATAGGAATAAGATTTTTCATACAAACTTTCAACCCCTTTTTTTCCCCCTTAGGGGTAGAATTTCCAAAAATCCTTTCTTAGTGGTCACTTGATGAACCTTTCTGCCAAATTTCATGCTTCCAGGACAATATTTTTTTTTTTATATACGTTGCCCCACACTAAGAATTTCTTCCTGTATCGTGGGTGCGTTTACAAACATGTAAACTCACATACACCCAGAGCCGGAACAACTATCTGTAGGTTATACATTTTGTATTTGTTCCGTGCGGGAATCGAACCCGCGACACGCAGCGCAGCAGTCAATTGCTCAACCACTGCGCCAACCGTGCGCCCAAAGTTGGTTTGGTAGTGCGTTGATCGATCAGTCAGTCAGCTTCTTCATTTATATATATAGAATAGATAAAGTATTTCTTTTCATTAAATAATAATATTAATAAATAATAACTTACAGGAGGCGAAGGGTCTGATGACGAAAACTATGAAGACGAAGATGATGATGGCATGTCAGACGACGGCAATTCTGACAAGGCGTTCGCGTCAGACCTCGATTCTGACGACGACAGTGATTCGGTAAGCACCTCCTTATCAAGTAGTTTAGCCTATCAATAAATCTGACTAATTTGAATAATCAGCCTATAACGTCCGCACTGCTGGGACACAGGCTTCCACTCTATTTGCGCCATTTCAGTTGAAGTTGCAATGTATATGCGGGTGGAGGAACAATAAGCTGGTTTCGACTGCTATGTCCCTTCCCCTCCCGCACAGTGCCATCGCAACAGGTGCGAGCTACTCTTCGGGGAAGACAGACGTAATGTTACGTTATATTTCTAAACCTTATTATTTTCCTACACCAGGGAGACAGAGAGACCAGGGGTGTCCGTATGCCGAACTGGGATGTCCGGGACAAAGATGACACCAAGTCGCGATTCTCTCAGTACTCCATGTCCTCAAGCATCATGAAACGTAACCAGGGACTCACGCTGCTTGACAACAGGTTTGAAAGGGTAAGTCTTGGGTTTTGGAAAGGGTAAATTGAGGGGGCTAAAAGCAAAATCGCCACTGTCCAGTTTTGCTCAAATTGAACTAAGAACGCCATCTTGTAGAGTGTTTTAAAACCTTTCGGATGGTTCAACTCGTTTGAATGCAATGTTACCACTATCCCATAGAAATTTGAGATTAAAAAGTCGGTTGAGAAGCAAAAACGATACTATCCTCAACAGTTTAATTGCAAATACGCTACTGTCTAAATTGACCAATCACTGCAATCAAAGAACGGTCGGCCATGACACTTTTATAATGGCGGTGGATGATTTTTGAGCAAAATCGCCACTTTCCAAGCGTTTGGATGCAAATCTTACACTGTCCAAAGCTGAGATGCAAACAGTTTTTTCTACTTTTCGTAAAAAAAAGCCCAAGTTTTTTTTTTTTGTGTCGCTTTTGCTTTTAGCCCCCTCAATTGTGTTAAGGAAGAGTGTCGCTAGTGAACTCTAATAATTTCCGGAGACATTTAAGATTAATATCATTTGTGTTAAATTATTTATTTTAGAGCAATATGATGAACTACGCTAAGGATAGTAAAATAAGCCATCAAATAATTTTTAACAATAGCTATATTGTACCACGAGAAAATTACCAGCAAAAAAGTTCTCGATCGAAGTTCGTGATCAAATTTTTTTTGTTAAAATTTCATTAAACATAAGAAAAATACTTAGATAATAATAGAGGGTAATATTTTTGGCGTAGGGTACAAACCATTGGGTCATAAAATATTTTAATAGTATAAAGCGAAATCGCTGTCTGTTTCTCCTCTTACTTCTTCCAAACAACACAAATTTTGGTACGGTTTTGAAAAACGAGGCAGGTTTGTTATTATATCATTTGTTACGTGCGAAGCCGTTCAGGTGGTAGCAGGTGGCGTTTTGTAGTTTCTGCCCACCCCCATGGGATAAAAGGTGTGAGTTTATGTATGTATGTTTTTGTAGATGTTCGCCGAATACGACGACACAGAAGTAGGCGCTCTCGATCTTGAAGAGATCGAGGGCTTCATGCCGGAGACACACGACATGCTGCTGCAGGCGGCCGAACACTTCGAGGAGTCGCAGCGCCGCTTCCAGCTCGATAAGGAGAAGGAGATCGCCAGGTAATGCCAGTTCATCATCAGCCATTTTGGTACCTACTATCTTGAACAAATAAATTACTTTGAGCACAGATAATATAATACTAGCATACAGATGCATCATCCCATAAAAAGAAACCGTGCAGACGTAACTAGCGTTTTTCGTCTGATTAAGAAGATTATTTTTTTAAAGTACTTTTTCGCGTTCAGTTCCGTTCCACGGCTATAGATGGTGTTAGCAGCGACTTGCAAGTAAAAGGGTTTTCTCGGTTCGTAACAAGTTTTTTCTCTTAATACAGTAACAATTCGTTTTATACTATTTTTTTGCAAGTTTGTACAGTTTCATTGTACCAAAATGTGTTATAAAACAAATAAAAAATATGGTGTGGATGCTTCAGAAATTTAAAACCGCGCCATCTATTGGAATCAATTTTAAATGATCCATTCAAATAATCTTTGAAATGTGAATTAAGAGCCCAATATTCCTTAATTTTGTGCGAGAGTTAATTAAACAAGAACATATTTTTTTTATGATATTTCATAAAACTCAATAACAAATCGAAGCTTATCACGCCATCTAGTGCAATTTATATGAACCAAATTTTCTTTCTTCGCGTTTCTGCCCGTGACATAATATTTGATGTCTGATTCACTAGCAACCTTATAATAATTTACCACTCCATCATGGCTATCCCATATGCTTACCAACATATTATAGACCTAGAAAAATGTCATATTATATTCACATGTCTTGTTACAGAATGCAGCGCCTGCAAGAGATAGAGGAAGAGTCTGAAAACGACCTTGAGACAGTAGAAGTGGACCCCAAAGAGAAGTGGGACTGCGAGACCATACTGTCGACTTACTCCAATCTTTACAACCATCCCAAGGTCATTCAGGAGCCCAAGGTAGGTTACACGTAAATTTGAACTGCTTTTGCGCAATAGCCTTTTCTATTATCCTTTGATTACAGTGGCTATGTTCATACTTATTTTTTTTTTTTTTTATTCATTTATCGTCGCACTGGAACAACTTGCAGCAATTACACCATTGGACCAATAACTAACTATAAGTCCAGGTTTCCTCAAGAAGTTTTTCTTCAAAGTTGTCAGCGATGTCCAAGATAAACTTAGAATTACAAAAAAATAGTAAAAGTGACATTGGTACTTGCCCGGGTTTGAACGCACAAACTCAAACACAATAGGCGAAGTCTTAGCCACTGAGCCATCACGACATATCTATTAACTTTTACCCTAGTCTAGTCTATACTATAATATATTATATAATTATTATAATTTCCTTTATTCATTTATGTACATACTTTTTACATTGTTAAATATTAGCTTATAAAAATACAATAAAAAAAACATTTAAAATAGTAGCCCACCAGTATCGGGAACAGGGTCCAAGTCCATAATTATTATTTTATTTTTTATTATAAAGAGGAAAGATTTGTTTGTTTGTTTGAATAGGCTCCGAAACTTCTGGACCGATTTAAAAAATTATTTCACCAATAGAAAGCTACATTATTCCTGAGTAACATAGGCTATTTTTTTATCCCGAAAACGGGTCCTGTGGGGTGGTCCACGGGAGCGAAGCCGCGGGGAACAGCTAGTTCTATATAAAAGTCTCATGTATTCTTGCTGGCCCTTGAAACACAGGTACTGTTACCTAGCTCAGGGCTCAGGGTCTCGCTTGTTTTGTAAAAAATTAATGTTAATAAACAAATTATTTGTTATTCTTAAAATATCATTCTTTCACAGAAACCCCACAAAATCAAGCTGAACGCGCGCGGCATACCTAAAGACGTTTTCGGCAAAGATAACAAGCTGACTGTCAAATCGCTCGCCAAGTTCAACGCTATGAATGACGATGACTCCAGCGGTGACGAGGATGGCAGGACTAATGCCGAGACCTTGCTGTCGACTTTGAGCGTTCTTTCCTTACGGTAAGAGTTATTTTTGTGTGGCAAACAACCTAGTGTATACTGGTTCAACGATATAAACGAAGATAGCGACTCGAGTGGTGGCGACGATGGGAAGACTTATGCTAAGCGTTCTATCCTTACGGTAAAGGTCATTTTTGTGTGGCAAACATGTTAGTTAGTACAAGGAGACCGTGCTGTCGACTTTGAGCTTTCTATCCTTACGGTAAGGGTCGTTTTTGTGTGGCAAACATGTTAGTTAGTACATGGAGACCGTGCTGTCGACTTTGAGCTTTCTATCCTTACGGTAAGGGTCGTTTTTGTGTGGCAAACAAGGTGACTGTTGAATCGCTCGCCAAGTTGAATGCTATGGCGATGACTCCAGCGGTGATGAGGATGGAAAAACCAATGCGATGACCGTGCTATCGACTTTGAGCGTCTTTTCCTTACGGTAAGGGTCCTTTTTGTGTGACAAACTTGTTGGAAAAGATGGCAAGTCTAATGCCGAGACCGTGCTGTCGACTTTGAGCGTTCTTTCCTTACAGTAAGGGTCATTCTTGTGTGACAAACGTGTTGGTAAAGATGGCAAGTCTCATGCCGAGACCGTACTGTCGACTTTGAACGTTCTTTTCTTACGGTAAGGGTCTTTTTTATGTGGCAATAAAATACAGGCGGTCCACCTATAGTGGTCACCGCCACCTATACTTGAATTTATAATCTATATATATAAAAATGAATCCCTATTTCCCGTGGTCACGGCATCACGCGTGAACGGCTGGACCGATTTTGCTTATTCTGTTTTTGTTGTGTTTGTTATTGTTAGGAGAAGGTTCTTAAGAAAAAAAAAAAGAATGGTACCTTAACTTCATAGGGTAGGTAAGGTAGGGTAGGGTAGGTATGGTAGGGTAGGTATGGTAGGGTAGGCAGGGTAGGGTAGGTAAGGTAGGGTAGGCAGTCCCCTGCGGCCGAAACATGGTAGGTGGCGGGGCCATTGACCTTGACCCGTCACAAGGGGACCAAGGGTGCCATACACGGGGTCGTCTGGCACCCATGTACTGGTTTGGTCCCTGGGGTGGTCACGGCGCACAGTGTGTTCTGGTGCGCCGGTGATGGGGGGTAATCCCCAGAGGAGGGTCCGGTGACGGACAGCCGCGGCGGGTTCGCGGTGAGTGCTAACGCGTACCCGTATTCCCGCCATAAGCGGCACAGGAGGACACCGTGGAGTTTTAGTGGGTTAGAGTCCCACATAACTGCGCTATCTCCCCGTGGTAGCGCAGTATGCATGAGCATTTCTCCAGGCTAAAAAAAAAAAAAAAAAAAAAAAGGGTAGGCAGGGTAGGGTAGGTAAGGTAGGGTAGGGAAGGTAGGGTAGGGTATGTAGGCTAGTGTAGGTAAGGTAGGTAGAGTAGGTAGGGTAAGGTAGGTACGGTAGATGAATGTTTGGTGTTTTTATGGCAAAACAAAGTTTGCCGGGTCAGCTAGTTCTAGATAATTTCAATCCGTCGCCACCACCTCAGGTATCGAGTATGGGTTACAATGGAATTTGAACTTTGTCGTGTGTGACATAGAGTTTGTTCACATTGTTTGATAAGTAACCGAATTCTGAATTCAAATATATGTAGATCCCTAACTTTTTGTAAAATAGCTCTACTGCTTTCGAAGATCACGAGAATTTGCTAGATAGGCGGCATTGCTTGGCGAGCCCCTATGTCCAGCAGTGGACGTCTTTGAACTTGAATGATGTTGATAATAAAATTAATCCGTAATTTGAACCTTTACTTTCTATTACAGACCTAAAGACGAATCAGCAGAAGATAAAAAAGAGCGTAAACGTCTTCTAAAGGAATACAGGAAAGAAAGAAGGTTAGAAAAGAAAGCCAACAAAGAAGCTTTTAAGGAAGAGAAGAAACGCCAGGAGAAGATTATGTTGAACAACAGAAATAATATTCAGGGCAACAAAATATTTTAACCGTTTGTTGCTGCTGTTTTTATTAAGTACTGTATAGGAATATATTATTTTATTTTATAAGTTGTTGTTGTTTTATTTTGTTGTCTTTAAATTCTGGCTATAAGTAATTAATATCTTACATGTGGAATCCCACTAGATGAACCGATAAACTGCATTTTTTAGGGTTCCGTACCCAAAGTATAAAAACGGGACCCTATTACTGAGACTCCACGATCCGACTGTCTGTCACCAGGCTGTATCTCATGAACCGTGATAGCTAGACAGTTGAAGTTTTCACAGATGATGTATTTCTGTTGCCGGTATAACAACAAATACTAAAAACAAAATAAAATAAGTATTTAAGGGGGGCTCCCATACAACAAACGTGATTTTGCGATAGTGGTACGAAACCCTTCGTACGCGAGTCCGACTCGCACTTGGCCAGTTTTTTTATCCTGCACGAGTGCTCATGCATCATTATGCATGAGCATTTCTACACAGCTTCACCGATTTCTAGCGCAGCAGCTACTACGGGGAGATAGTGCAGTTATTTGGGACTCTAACCCACTAAAACTCCAAGGTGTCCTCCTGTACCGCTTATGGCGGGAACACGGGTCCGCGTTAGTACTCACCGCAAACCCACCGCGGCTGTACGTCACCGGACCCTGCTCTAGGGAGTAACCCATCACCGGCGCACCAGAACACATTGCACGCCGTGACTACCCCAGGGACCAAACCAGCACATGAGCGCCAGACGACCCCGTTTCTCAATTTTATTTCAAATGAGTGACTATGGTTGAAGTCGTGTTGCAATCTATATTATTTAGATTACGAAGATGGGAGATTTTTTTGCTAGCTGTTTGCTGGTCAGGGTCCGACGGCCCCCTGAGCTTGGGGGCCCCGGTGCACGGCCCCCTCCGGTACCTATGCCCCTGCTCCCAGCACCACGAACCATCCCGCTTTCACCCTTAATCGTGTGACATCACAGTGTGCTACACTTTATACTGACAAAGTGACGTCACAAACCCCCACTCCTGAACTTTGATGCGCTTTAACTTTGTAATTTTTTATTGATTTGGCAAAACAAAAAATACGTGTCCAATATTATTTGATAATCTCCACTGACGGACTAAATAGAATTATCATTTTTCTACCCAAGAAAAGTCTCTATTAATAAACTTGCAAATATGGTCCGAAATTTCGAAATGCATGGCCTAATCGGAACTGAACACTCGCTTGTGCAGCGTAGCACAGGCAAACACGCTAATAGACCGCCAAGCGAGCATCGCTGAGCGAGTATTATCTTTGGTAGCTCTTGTCGCTGCGACAAAGGAGTGGTGAGAGTACTCGCAGGGCGGTTTGAACAGCCGGGGATCAACTAATAATATACCTAGTTTCGTGTCTCTTTTACTGACACGGGATCTATATCTTTTGTCCGTTTCTTCAGCATGAAAATAGTCGGACAACTAATAGCTTCTTCGTCGGCGGTGGGACAAGTGCCTTAGACCCGTAATGTTATGTTTCTAGACCAGCTTTTTTTACTTCATACTGATCCACATCCATAATTATACAGAGATACAACTTGTATCTCAATAATCTTAAGATACGGCGTTTCCTTGCGGGATCGAATCAGAAATGACGACTGCGTACCGGAAGACTCAGCTTTGGAAGGCCTGCCTCTAGGTGGAGTGACGACCTGCAGCCTAATTACGTAAGTGAATTCTGCAAAGCAAACAAGTCGGAACCTACCCAAAAACGACTTTACGTATCGCATATTACACTCTGAAAAGGTAAGGTTATGCTCCTTTCCATCACCAATATATTGACGTAGAATTGATTGTAAAGAATGAACGAAAGCGGAAGAATCGAGATAAAACTTCACTATTGGTATTGTGTAATGAAATTATGTCCTAAGGATTTGGAAATAAATCATTCGAGTTTGATGAAACATAACGCAATAGATGAATTTCAACTCAAAGGAGGGTGTTTGTACTCTTTCCAAATTAGTTTCACAATACCGAAAAAGTTGAAAGAAATTATTCTAATTCTTTGAAGGAATCGAGTTGTTTGCTTTGCACTTACGCAATTAGGCCAAGGCTGCGGGTGTCCGGTGGATGCGAAACGCACAGGACCGATCAGTGTGTCGACCCTTGGGGGAGGCCTAATGTCCAGCAGTGGACGTCTTTCGGCTGAAATGATGATGATGACGGTGATGATGAAGGAAGGAAGTGAAGGAACCAACAAAGCTATGCAGCTCTCGGTAGAATAAAGAGTAAGTATTCTATTTTCATTGTTTACAGTCAAGTCAATATTTAAATATAACTAGTTGTCCCCCGCGGCTTCGCTCCCGTGATCTGGTTACCTACCTGATAATCGGTATCGGTATAATCAGATGAAAAACGCTAGTTATGTTGGCGGCACGGTTTCTTTGTATGGGATGAGGCATCTGTAATGCTAGTATTATGTTTAGTTTAGCGAGAGAGAAGAGAACGAACAGAAATCGATTATGAAAAGAAATATATATAGATAGGACCAAAGGGCCTTATCTATTACAAAAATATATTCTTTTAACAGGTTATGGGCCCAGTTAAATAGAAACAAATTCCCCTCACTCTTATATGTGATCCGTTGTAACAAAACATTAGCGAGATCTAATTCGATCCCAACGCCATCTATCGAACTAAGAAACAACTCTGTCATCAGCAGGACATGCGAAATCGTCACTACTCATTTGCATGCGGTTTTCACTATATGCTTGACGTGGAGCCAGGCAGAAGCCACAGAGAAACTTATACATGCAGAAGCGTCAGCACGCGCGAACATATTGGACGTGAGGCGGGCGCAAAAATCGTCCAGGCTTTCTATCTTGAGATCTCGCGTGATTATACCGTTTCTCACGTAGCGAGAGGCATCCGACGCGTCTGATTTTGCTGCGTACGGATACGTTTCTTATTAGACTCGCTAGTGAGGGCGAGTCATGCTGGAGGGATATTATTATTATACATATTACATATATATATAGGAGAAACGCACAGATCACAACGAAGGACTACGATGACACGAACGAAATAATGCGACAGCACAACGAGCGAGACGCGACCTAATATGTGTGAGAGAGAGAGCGGACGTATACCTGCCGATTTGATCACGCGGGACGCACATGCACTCGCCAAAATCCTTTAGCTATTTAACAGAACGACAACCTATCTATATAGATAAAGCATACGATTTTTTGAATACCTTCTTAAATATATTTTTGGTTTAAACATTGTTCTCCCATGGATTCCAAATAAAATAACCTTAAGCGAATTTATACTCTTTCATTTTATACCATTTTCATTAAAGTCCGCGACCTGGTCGGATTATGCCCAACCTTTGTATGGCAAAATTTCTATCCACGTCCTGCCCATCTTTGGTGTAAAAGGTTAGTACAATACTGAACTTTATTGCTCTAAGAATAGAGTATTTATTTACTTTGTAAAACGGATATACAAATCTCACACTGGCCATCGAGGATCCGAGGTATAGCGATGGACATCTTTCGGTGTGAAAGGGTAACAGTGATTTCAATTCTCACCCATCCCATGCACGCCTCGCCTTGCCAGTGTAAAACCACCTTTATTCTGCTGTTTTAAAACTATCATGGTTCCACTATGAGAGAGTGACGGAGCTATACAGGACAAAGAACGTAAAAAAGCCCCAGAACTAGGGATTTTGAAATAAAACCATCATCAAAATTAACACGAAATATAATATTGCTTCTATAAAACTTGCATTATTTACGTTAAACTTAAATATAAAATACTTTATAATAATAATAAATTTTCTTAACTTATTTACACTTAATATTAAAACATGAGATTTTAAATCATTGTTGTTTTTATTAAAATAATAGGAATGTAGTTTCGTAACAAACATTCCATCCAACTATTGGCAGTATTACCAATGTTACCATAATTTTAGAATTAACGCTAAAGTCACCGACAGATAACAAAAAAAAAAAGTCGTTAACACCTGTCTACCAATGTATTCCAATACTTCAAAACGATACGAAAAAAATGTACAGCCAGCGTCGCTAACACGATCAAAACAAACGTATCGCGGTATGGGGCGTCCGTGACCCTTTCACTTGGCATTCAGTAATGAGTTAATATCTCATAAACGCGTAGACCGATTTACATGATTTAAACGGATCAATTGATTCTACGAATATACCTTTCATTTGATACCAAAATTATCAAAATATATCCATCAAAAAATCATGTTTTCAAGTTACGCAATTATAGTTTTTGGTATAAGTCGGATCAACGGCTTTTATTTTTTTGTTATCTTGCGGAGACTTTAGTACAGCGATTAGATGTTAGAGTGGGATTTTTTACTCCTCGAATATCACAAATACCAATTATAAGGATGATTCCTTGGTTGAAAATATTTTTTCTATATTAGACAAGTATTTTTTGCTTTATCAAATCAAAATAAATTGACAAAGATAAAGCGCATTAAAGTTCAGGGGCTTGTGACTTCACTTTTGAGTAAAAATTGTACTAAAATGTGACGTCACACGAAATTACCACGCACTGTATCGTCGTTATTTTTTGTTGACGTAACAATAGAAAAAATATGTGTCCAATATTTTTTATTAAACTACCTGACGGACAATTTTTTTTTTTTTGTAATGTTCCCTATGATATCCCACTACCACACGCATCTAAGCCAGTGTAAGTCCTTCGTAACCTAGCCCATCAGGGTCTGGCGTCTCCATCCTGTTCTTGAGGTGCTGCAGCGTGTTGTGGAAGTGCTTGGTGATCTGTTCCACTTCCTCAGACTGGTCTAAGTTGGCTAATTCTTCACGGATTTTCTGGATTACCTGAAAAGTAAGTAAGGAGTATTTATTAGTCTAAGAAGTATCTGGACAAAATTAAGGTAATATTGAATGCCCATGTTACACCCACTCCTATCTAGGTCGGAGACTCTACACTCGAAGTTGTGGGCGACTATGTCTACCTGGGACAAACGATCCAATTGGGTAGGGCCAACTTCGAAAAAGAGGTCAACCGTCGAATCCGACTCGGCTGGGCTGCGTTCGGGAAGTTGCGCGGTATCTTCTCGTCAAAATGACCAGTGTGTGTTGCCAGTTATGACCTATGGCTCTGAGACGTGGTCGCTCACAATGGGCCCCATCAGAAATCTTACAGTCACCCCAAGGGCAATGGAGAGGGCTATGCTCGGAGTTTCCTTGCGTGATCGAATCAGAAATGTAGAGATACGCCAGAGAACCAGGGTTACCCACATAGCCCGAAGAATTGCCAAACTTAAGTGGCAGTGGGCCGATGGGGCAGAAAAGCTCTGTGGCTACCGCGAACCGGAAGACTTTGCGTTGGAAGGCCGACTACCTGGTGAAGGTTGCGGGGATCCGCTGGATGTGAGACCCATCAAACCGGGCACCAGACTCCGGGTTACTACTAAGAAATTCTAGGTGAACGTGAATCTTTGGCAGTAGTGATCATTTTACTGATTAATTTCGTTTGGGGTCCAAATCAGTTGAATAGTTTCACCCAGATTCGTCGAGCTTCTTTGACTCGACGCTTTTCTGGTGGCCGCCACTATTGATTCTGGCTGTCAGGAAATGCAGTGGTTGGGCATAGTGCGCTGGGCTTGTCCCATAACAGGCTAGGCAGATGGAAACTTACCGCATCTATGAGGTTGGTAGTAAGACTAGCGTTGCCCCGTTCCCTCAGTAACGCGTATCTTCCTAGTAGTTCTGCTAACAGCTGTGCTTGCACTCCTCCGTCGATACATTGTTACAGTACACTGTTACATTACTCACCGCATCTATGAGGTTGGTAGTAAGACTAGCGTTGCCCCGTTCCCTCAGTAACGCGTATCTTTCTAGTAGTTCTGCTAACAGCTGTGCTTGCACTCCTCCGTCGATACATTGTTACAGTACACTGTTACATTACTCACCGCATCTATGAGGTTGGTAGTAAGACTGGCGTTGCCCCGTTCCCTCAGTAACGCGTATCTTCCTAGTAGTTCTGCTAACAGCTGTGCTTGCACTCCCCCATCCATACATTGTTGTGCTACTCGAGCCGCCTTCTTCAAGCAGTCTAGGGCGCGAGATGCATCGTTCAGAGGCCACTGGAAAATAGAAAATATGAAATGAATAAAAGCCTTATTTGGTGTTTAGCCGCATGACTCGATTTTTAAGGTTAAGCGAAGCTTGCTGAGGTCGATCCGTCTGCATGCCTCAGCTAGCACTTGTTGACAAGGGGTATCGGATTTCCCAGTTACTGGATTGTGCAGTTTATAAAAGCGGTCGACCGTGGTACCGGGTAGACTGGTGTCTCGGTGTACAGTGGAATAAGGACACGGTCAGTGTTGTGTGTAGAAATGTGAGGGTAGAGGAAGAATTTTCTGCCCCAACGGAGCCAGTACACCGAGACACCAGTCTATCCGGGACCACGGTCGTTGCAACACGGTCGAAACGTCGGGTTAAATAGGTAAATAAAAAATCTAAATCATCGCGTTAAATGCCCGTGATATATTGTTTTTCAATTATGAAACGCGAAAGTTTTAAAGTTAATATGGGTGAATTGATAATAGGCAGATAGATGTTATTCCATACCTGCTTCCCATCTTTAGCGGCCTTCCAGAACAGATGAGCACACAACGCTACCGCGCGGCTCTGGTCCGGTTTCTTCAGTAGCTTGCTAGCCGCTAGGGCGCATTGAGTACGCATTGGCTCTGCGTTTTCGGCACCTGAGAGTGAGATAGTTATAATTTAGTCAGTTGTATATACCTAACCTACTAGTGGGTATTTTGTTTATTTTTTAATAGACAGGTATTTCGCTTTTTCCACCGAGTAAAATACCTGGATTAATAAATAAATAAGTGGATAGGATAATAAAGTGACACACGATTAACCTACCTACGCTCGCGTTAAAAAACTTGTAGGTAGTTTCCTAGGTTTGGCTATCTACTTACTTATGTACTTAGCTACTAACATATATTATTCAATTGGACGAAATATCATTATGAAATGATAACCTATGAGAGTTATAAATCGTATACTGCGTTATTTTAAATCTTACTATTATATTTTTTAATAAGTATATTAAAAAATATAATAGTTACAATCACAAAACTAGAAATAAACTCAATTATGTAGAGGCGGGCAGCCCTAACGCTTGTTTACGTGACGCGCGCTTGTAGGTAATTATTTCAAGTACAGGGCTAAATCACAATACTATTAGATATCATTACCGTGCTAAATTCTACTTTTACAAAACTGCGCTCAACTTTGATTTTTTTTTTATTATTTGACGATCAAGAGCAAATCACGACCTTTAGCCACGAATTGTTCAACACCGGTAGGCATATACCCAACGTCTTACCACTAATAGGTAAGACTAGCTGTGCCGCGACTTCACTCCCTACAAGCATCAACTACCCTACACTAAGTACCAATTATTTTTTTGGGTCATTCTTCCACGGATAATCTTAACACCGCCATTCAAAAAATGACGTCTAATGCACAACGCCATCTATCGAATATGGAGTTCAACTGTCCGAGTATCTGAATTGCGTGTGTTGTGATATTTTACTTCTTGAAAACTTTAAATTCATATATCTTTTGATAGTGTGAACCGATTGCGATGAAACAAAAACTAAGTAATACTTCAAGATACGCACAATTTTTATGTATTATATTTATCTATATTGGTTTCGTACATTTTACATGAAACGTGCACAAATGAACAGACAAACAGATAAAAATTCCATTAATGCTGGTCTTAGATAAAGTACCTATAGATTAAGCACTCGCGTGGCCGCACATGAGACAGCAATAGTTAGTTCTGGTGTTACAACAAGAACAAGAACACTACAACCCACCATCGCACTGACACTTCTATAAATAACCAAAATTCCTTGTTTCAATTAGCACATAATACCACGAAATCATAGAAAATCAAACAAAACCGAGTTTGTTTGTCAAACCTGCCATTGTATTAGAGTTTGACAAACAACAGAAACCGGCCACGGTGACAAGGACAAAAAAAAATCTTTTGTCCTTATTATTTACATGGAGCTGCCAATTAGCCATCTCGCTCTATCAATCAAGCTCATTTTAAGGCTTAATCTATAGGTACTTTATCTAAGATGCTGGTAATGGGTTCTGTTGGTTATCCTTTTACACCCTGGCAATTTTTTTAAAATATCTTCGATGTACAAAAACGACTTTTCTACAGATTCATTATATGTGATTGATTGATGCTGATTGATAACTTACCGAAGCAATTGATCTGCTCAAAGGTGGCGATGATCAAGGTAATGGCGGCCAGCTGCGCCTTGCTGTCCGATATCTCGTCTTCGTACAAAGAGAATGCTTGCGAGAGGAACTCGTATGCTATCGTCTCGTGGTTCGCGAAGCCTATCTCACTTATCGCTAGGGCTCCTTGCAGGTATAATCTGAAAAATGCATGCGATTATTCATCAAGATATACACATTATCTTCTTTTTTTCGTCGGTACACTCTTGGCAGAGCGGTCGTGGTCATCATGTTGCAGTGAGACTTCGGGCTGACATGGTTCACCTCATGATGCGACGCCACAATTGTACATTTCGTGTCTAGCATAAAAAGTGGGGATTTTAACACGAGCGATGTAGCCAATAAAGTCGATAACTACATGTGGATATTAATATAAAGCCTTTTTATGCGAGACACGAACGATTCTTTTTCTACTACCTGATGAGCTTACTTAATTAAATGCAAACAAGTTTCAACAACAATTTATTAGAAACGACTAAAAACCATAGACTATATACACACAATCAACGCGCGCTTTTTCGAAAGGTAACAGGTTCAGTATCATTCTGCCAGTTATATAATGATCCATACAAAAGTCATTTCGTAACTGTTATTAGGTAATTTTTTTAATTTTTAGGGTTCCGTACCCAAAGGGTAAAAACGGGACCCTATTACTGAGACTTCGCTGTCCGTCTGTCTGTCTGTCTGTCACCAGGCTGTATCTCATGAACCGTGATAGTTAGACAGTTGAAATTTTCACAGATGATGTATTTCTGTTGCCGCTATAACAACAAATACTAAAAACAGAATAAAATAAATATTTAAGTGGGGCTCCCATACAACAAACGTGATTTTTTTGCCGTGTTTTGCGATGATGGTACGGAACCCTTCGTGCGCAAGTCCGACTCGCACTTGGCCGGTTTTTTTATAGTCTTGTGTCTAAATGTTCATATTTCGAAACGAATTTCTTAGGCAATGTTACATAATAGACAAGGTAGTAGAAAAACACATTTTAGTAGCTCATAAAATGGGAAGAAACCAAAATAACTTCATCAGACACAAGATCCATAGTGACTTAAGACTAAAAAAATATCGTCATCATCATCAGCCTATTAATATTAATAGGCTGATGATGATGACGACATTTTAGTACTTACATTTTTTTAGTCTAAGTCATTATGGATCTTGAGGAGGCCTGTGTCCCAACTGTGGGAATATTCCCACTGTTGGGACACAGGCCTCCTCTCTGTGAGAGGGAATGGGCCGTAATCCACCACGCGGCCCCAGTGCGCGGTGGTGGATGTCACATGTCTTCGAATATTTGATTCTAAGACACGCCGGTTTCCTTACGATGTTTTCCTTCACCGATTTGAGAGCAGTGGTTCGCATTGTGAACGCATTTCCGAATACAAACGAATGCTAATTTCACGCAATTATTAGATTTATTGTGTACTAGCTGTTGCCCGCGGCTTCGCTCCCGTGGGCCACCCCACAGGACCCGTTTTCGGGATAAAAAATAGCCTATGTCACTCAGGAATAATGTAGCTTTCTATTGGTGAAAGAATTTTTCAAATCGGTCCAGTAGTTTCGGAGCCTATTCGGTACAAACAAACAAACAAAAAAATCTTTCCTCTTTATAATATTAGTATAGATAATAATTTGAATTCAGAACTAAGTACTTTGTTGTTGTTTTGTTTTGACGCATTGTGAACGCATTTCTGAATACAAACGAATGCTAATTTCACGCAATTATTAGATTTATTGTGTATAATAATTTGAATTCAGAACTAAGTACTTTGCTGTTGTTTTGTTTTGATTTCCGTGTAAAATATATAGAGCTGTAAAATAGCACCTTTTCTCCTATTCTTTAAATTGATTTATATTATGTTAAAAGAGTATTAACAACTCTATATACTTCCAAGTTGATTGAGAGCGTCCGGTCTGCACCAAGTGCAAAGGGCAACTGATAGAAATCCGACGACTGACGCAACACAAAGTTTGCCGAGGAATATTAAGAAAATGTTTGTATTGAGATAAATATACCTCAAAGGCAACTCGGCTAGCTCAGCTTTGACAAGCATGCTGATAGTCTGATGGCAGAACTGGAATATTTTCTGACATTTCTTCTCCCACATATCGTCCTGAAACCAAATCATTGTAATTTAAAAGTAAGTTTTAATATGTGTGACGATTTTAACGTAAGCTTTAAGTTGAAGAATATTTAGAGACTAGCTGACCCCCGGGGCTTCGCTCCCGTCAATTGGCCACCTACCTACCCTACCTACCCAACCCTATCTACCCTACCCTACCTAGTCATGTAGTACATAATTATTATGTATCATCAATAGTTTTCTCAGTGCACGCTAAAGAATTAATTTTATATGCAACATTTTGCTACTTTGGGTTACATTATTGCAATTTTCATAAGGATCTCTTTTTTTTTAAATATATTATAGCCTATGACAATCGGGAATAATGTAGTTAGCTTTCTACTGGTGAAATAATAAAAAAAAATCGGTTCAGTAGATCCAGAGATTACCCCCTATAATGTCACCAACGTTACCTCTTTATAATATTACTAGCTGTTCCCCGCGGCTTCGCTCCCGTGAGCCACCCCACAGGACCCGTTTTCGGGATTAAAAAATAGCCCATGTTACTCAGGAACAACGTAGCTTTCTATTGGTGAAAGAATTTTTTAAATCGATCCAATAGTTTCGGAGCCTATCCGGTTCAAACAAACAAATCTTTCCTCTTTATAATATTAAGTATAGATTGTAGATTATTGCTCAGTGCCTGTTATTAATACAGAGCGAAAGTAACTTCGTTCGAACTTCAAACTGGGTATCCCTCGACATTTTGTTTTTCTATTTTAAAGTCTATACTAGTTAAGCTTATACGCGTATTATACTAGTTTTTTCATTACCGTATCCTTAAGCTCCTTGTAGGTGTGCGCCAGCCTGTACGCGTGGAACAGTATGGGCGGGAACGTGTGCTGTATGCGCGTGGCGCCGCCCGCCTGTAGCGCCTTGCGTGCGCCCGACAGGATGAGGTACTGGCGGTCAGCTGAGTCCGACTTGAAGTGGTGGATTAGTCTGGAACAAGGAGTTATTATGTAGTCGAGTCTTTAATGAGGTTCAATTGAGGCATTTTTTTATTTATCTTAGGGTGAACCCGCCACACTGTTACTCCTGAAAGCCAGAATCAACAGTAGCGATCACCACAAAAAATCCGATTCAATGAAGCTCGACGAGAATCAACTGTCTTGGATCCTGCAACCAAATTAATCAGAAAGGAACAGCGGTGGAGTGTGAAAAAATTTTTTCACACTCCACTATAAGGAGGGAATTGGATATTATATTTTCATATCCAATTCCCTCCTTATCAAGCAGGAGATAGAAAAAAGTTAAGCCAATAGGCACAAAGACGCGAAAATAACTCTGTCCTAACCACGGGGTCCCACTCCTAAGAAAGAAAATTTGGTACAAATAAATGTTCGAATCCTACAATGAGCTTGAGCTTTCGGTGAAGGAAAACATCGTGAGGAAACCATAGCACGGTGGTAGGGTACTTTGTAGTACCCGCCTGGCTGGCAACCACCCTCAAGTTGAAAATCTGTCGCCAAGCACCTTCCGGTGTGTTCCGACAGCAGCACTTGAGAGCCAGTTCCCTTCTAGGCTTTGTGTGCTTACCACCATCGGCCACATCATCACTGACCACGGTGAGATTGTGGTCAAACACAGGCCTATACATAGTAAAAAAAAAAAAAAAAAAATGTCAATAGATGGCGCGATATGCATCTATCTATGTTACTAAATATGTAAAACTGTAAAATTAATCATAAAAAAAATATGTTCTTGTTTAATCAACTCTTCTAAGCACAAAAATGCGGAATATAGAGCTCTTAATTCACATTTCAAAGATTATTTTGAACGGATCATTTAAAATTGATTTCAATAGATGGCGCGGTTTTAAATGGCATGGCTATCGATTTTATAAAATTTGTATTGGAACACATTTTGGTACAATGAAACTGTAAAAACGTGAAAAAAAATACTATAAAACAAATCGTCACTGTATTTAAAGAAAAAAATTGTCACGAACCGAGAATACCCTTTTACTTGCAAGTCACTGGTAACACCATCTATAGCCGTGGAACGGCACCGAACGCGATCGAAGTACATATAAAAATAATCATCATAATCAGACGCAAATTACGTCGGAACGGTTTCTTTGTATAGGATGAGGCACCAGTATAAAAAAAAAAAGTTTATTGATTCAATAAAAGAGTGTTACAGTATTAAGATGTGACACTGGATCCTTTTTTTTTTTTTTTTTTTATTATTGATAGGCTTGCGCTTGACCACTATCTCACCTGATGGTAAGTGATGATGTGGTCGACGATGTAGCACGCTTACCTAGAAGAAACCTATTCACTCTTGACTTAAAGACTCCCAGGTTGTAGCTATCAGGAAATACAGACTCCGGCAGGGAATTCCACTCCTTAGCTGTACGCATAATGAAAGTATTCCCAAAACGTTTGGTGCGTATGGGTGGGATGTCCACCATGTACCGATGACGCATCGCCGTACGTCTTGTAGTCCGATGATGGAACGGGCTAGGAGGAATTAGTTCATGCAATTCCATCGCACACTCCCCGAAATGTAACCGATAAAAAACCGACAGACTGGCAACTTGGCGCCGATGTTCAAGGCTCTGAAGCCTAGACTCGACCAGTATCTCATTGCCGATGAGCCTCTTGGCCCGTTTTTCGATTGACTCTAGTGCATCCAGCTGGTACTTCGCAGATCCGTCCCAGAGATGAGAGCAGTACTCCATGCATGACCGAACTTGCGCTTGGTACAAGTTGAGCAACTGTTCTGGCGTGAAGTACCGTCTCACCTTTGCAAGAATCCCCAACTTTTTGGCAGCCAGTTGAGCTTTTGCCTCAATGAATGGGCCAAAATTGAGGGTCGATGTCAATGTAACGCCAAGAAGTTCAAGATGGTCCGTTATCGGCACGGTCACATCACGGAAAGAAGGAGCCGGGTGGAATTGGCTCCTTTTAGCGGAAAAAAGACACGCCTGGGTCTTAGTAGCATTGAACCTGACCAGATTGGCATCACCCCACTCGGAGACTGCCTTCAAGGACAGATTCAAGCGCCCAACCATGGCCTCCCGGAGAGACTGGATCTGAGGCCCAGTAGCACGCGCGTCGGATACGTATCTCTCAGCAACAGTGCTGTCGTCTGCATACCCAAAGGTGCCGGGTTTTAACAGATCATTTATGTGCAACAAGAACAATGTTGCTGAGAGTACCGATCCCTGAGGGGCCCCGGCATTGATATCCAGTTGGTCAGATGAGCGGCCATCAATAACCACTCGTATAGACCGGTCCCTCAGGAAGTCCGCGATCCAATCGCACAGTCCACTGGGCAGACCGAATGAAGGAAGCTTACCAATAAGGCTCTCGTGCCAGACCCTGTCGAAAGCCTTCGAGATATCGAGGGAGACGGCAAGCGCTTCCCCGTGCTTCTCGATGGCCTCACTCCAGATGTGAATGGCATACGCTAGAAGATCCCCAGTTGACCGATTTTGGCGGAAGCCATATTGGCGGTCACTGAGGATGTCGTTAGCTTCTAGGTATGCCAGGAGCTTGGAGTTGAGCACCCGTTCCATACTCTTACAGAGAATGGACTAGGATAACCTGTGTCCTGTGTGCAGAATCCAGTAATAGTGCTAGTATAATATTATCTGTGGTCCTAACATTGAGTGAGCCTAATCAGCTCAGCCAGGAAGAAAACAAAGATATGATTTAAAAAAAGTGAATGACATACCTCGCCAGCAAACCCTGTTCCTCCATAAAGTCTTCCACGTCAGGCTCTGCAGTCGGCTGGTCGGGCTGGTCTTTGACTAGTACGTCCAGCATGGATAGCACTGATTCCACCTGAAATCATACAAAACATCTATTGGTTAAGAAACTAATTACAATAGGTGCTATATAAAGTTCCCGAAACGTAAAAAAAACGCTGAGCAACTGTGGACGGTATCTGTCTGATAACTTTTAACTGAGGAATAAAAATGGCCGTTTGACATATTTTCTATACTAAAGCTGTCAAACCGCCATTTTTATTCCTCAGTTAAAACTTATCAGACTATTGAAAAATCGGGCCTAAGTCTATCTATAAACTACTAATAAAGCTGAAGAGTTTGATTGTTTGTTTGTTTGAATGCGCTAATCTCTGGAACTACCAGTCGGATTTGAAAAAGCTTATTGTGTTGGATAGCTCATTTATCGAGGAAGGCTATATAAGCGGAGCATCAATGAATTCTTTTAATTCCTTTTGAGAGCTACCGTTGCTGCGCTGCGTTGTGTTGTTGATTTTAAATTTAGGTAGGTAGGTTGGTATGTAGGGTAGGTGGGTAGGTAGGCAGGGTAGATAGGGATGTAGTATAGGGTAGGCAGGTAGGGTAGGTGGGAAGGTAGGTAGGCAGGAAGGTTACGATAGGTAGGTAGGGTGTTAGGGTAGGTGGGTAGGTACGTAGGGTAAGTGGGTAGGGTAGGTGGGTAGGTACGTAGGGTAAGTAGGTAGGGTAGGTACGTAGGGTAAGTAGGTAGGGTAGGTGGGTAGGTAGGTAGCCATATGACGGGACCGAAGCCGCGCGGGACAGCTAAGCTTTTTTCACAAATGAAATAATTCTACTGTAGTTTCTTAGTGATTTGGAATAAGCTGGAATCGATAAATCACCCAGTGCGCAGGCAAACGTTAGCTACTATGCAAATTTACCTAATCGAGAGCCGTCTTACTTAACTATAACCCCAAATTATTTTATAGCATCAGAAGTGCATAAAAACAAGAGACAGACACGTTTCTGGTTTTGCGCCATTTTTCCTCCTGGTTAAAAAACTACAAACTCCTGAAAGGCCATTTCGAGGGTTTTAACTTTTGACTGTCAAAAAGTACTGAAACCCATATTTATGACAGTTAAAAACCATAGATTTATATTTGTCTGGCAAAAAGTTCTGAAAGCCATATTTTTTACAGTCAAAATCCATAGATTCAACTTTTGTCTGACAAAAAGTGCCGAAAGCCATATTTATGACAGTCAAAAACCATAGATTAAACTTTTGTCTGACAAAAAGTGCCGAAAGCCATATTTATGACAGTCAAAAACCATAGATTTAACTTTGACTGTCAAAAAGTACTAAAAGCCATATTTTTGACAGTTAAAAACCATAGGTTTAACTGTTAAAAAGATGTTTTCCTCATTCCGGAATGATTCAGGTGTTTGATGAGAGGCGCTTAGTTCTGTAGCTTGGTGCAATAAAACAACCTAATCAAGTACCGTCTCACTTAACCCATTCGCTCAAAGTGTTTTATAGCATCAAAAGTTCTTAAAAAAAAAAAGAGCAGAAGCGTTTCTGGGCAGTGTTTTGTTCTTTTTTTCACCCGTCCAAAATAATACAAACTGGGAAAGTGCGGCCATTTTAAAGGCGACTTTTGACTGTCAAAAAATACTGAGAACCAACTTTTAGACAATCAATTTTTTATTTTTAGAATAAATAAAGAATATTTTACTTACATCTTCAGGCGTAGAGATCAAACAGTCAGTTTCCAGTACATCATTGATGAGGTGCACAGCTATCATGATCCTTCCAGGGTGGTTCAGGTGTTTGATGAGAGGCGCGTAGTTCTGTAGCTTGATCAGTGTGAGGATGTTCTTGTAGTGGTCCGCGGGTAGTTTGAGGATCTTCATCAGTTCCTTGAAGACTGCTGTGTTGTGTTCGAGATGGGTTTTGCCACTGGAAAAGAAGATATAGTTACGTGAGATTTATTATCTTTACTACCTACCTAATAATAACTACTATTATTGTGTATGACTAGATGTATGAATGTGAGTGAAGCAAAAGAAGTATGTAAGGATCGTAGCAGGTGGCGTTCTGTAGTTTCTGCCTACCCCCATGGGTGAGTTTATGTATGTATGTATGTAAAGGATCTTTCAACAAGGACGGGTCGATGTTAAAATTGAATAAAACAAGATGTGTGTGAGATATTAACGAAATTTATTTTTTTATTTAAAAGGCCCATTTATGCCAATTATGGATGGAATATGACATCGTTCAAATGTCCGCCGCGGCTTCGTATGGTGGCACGAATCCGAGAGGTCCAATTTTTAATGACTCTGCTGGATAGATCGAGCGAGCGCTACAGATCAATGATAAACAATTTCTTTTGGCATGATTTGAACAATATGGACTTGAACGACATGTGGTTCCAGCAAGATGGCGCTACTTGCCACACAGCGAACGACACAATCGACATTCTGCATGAACGGTTTGAGGGTAGAGTTAGAGTTCCGCTAGACTTTTTCTTGTGGGGTTTTCTGAAGTCGCAGGTCTATGCCAATAAACCACATTCGACCGTTGCCCTGAAAGCCAACATAACGCAGGCCATCGCTCGGATTCTATCAGCCGGGTCTATGCAGCAGAGTCATTAAAAATTGGACCTCTTGGATTCGTGCCACCATACGAAGCCATATCATCTTCCTGCCCTTATCCCATGTTACTTGGGATCGGCACAAAACGTTTGCTTCTTCCATACCGTCCTGTCCCCCGTCATGTTATTACTGACTCCCTTTTCTTTCATATCACTCCTCACACAGTCCATCCATCTTTTCTTTGGCCTTCCTCTCCCTCTCCATCCATCCACATTTATATTCATAACTCTTTTAGTAATATGCGTTTCATCCCTCCTCATCACATGACCATACCAGGACAAACGGTTTCCTTTCAACTTTTCTGCCACTGGCGCCACTTTCAAACTGCCTCTAATATACTCATTTCTCACTTTATCCAATCTCGTCACGCCGCACATCCATCTCAACATTCTCATCTCTGCTACATGCAATCTCCTTTCATCCATCTTTTTCACAGCCCAAATTCGAAGTTGAGTATTTTCAAACTTTAGTTATTAAGTACTATTTTGACAAGTTCTTAAGTTCATATTCTTAATTCAGAAATTGGGGGTAATATAGTTTGGATTTCCTAAGAATGCTATGTTGTTACCTATAGGGCGGGTAACGACCCAGTCAATTTCATCATTGGTGAAACTGACAGATTTGCATGTTATTTTGCAATTATTTTTTTTTAAATTAGGTCGACTGGTAGAAAATGTATAAGACAGTCAGTGATTTTTACTTGGCGATAATATAATAATAACAATATCTCACCTAGCCTGATGTATATCAGCACAAATCTTGTCCGTATGCGCCAGTACTCTGTCAACGTAGTTCAGTTTGTCAGGGTGGCACCTCTGTGCTAGCTTCAGTAGTGCCAACTGAAGGGACAGCATGTCTTCGGGAGGCATGTCAGTGCGACTCTGGGGAACAAAAAATAAGGTTACATAATATAAACTGACGCCTTTTGCCAAGGGTAAGCAGAACCTTTACTGTAGCGTTAACGGCAAACGCTAAGGCCAAATATATGGCAATGACATTATCTTAGGAAAGGACACGTAATATCAAGAGCCACTGTGATCGAAGTGTTTTGACTCGTATGCGTAAGCGAGGCGTATTACATGGCGTCAACGCAGGCGTATTACATACAATGTCGTATTTTTTTTTAATAGTGTTAAAAAAGTATTTGCATATTTTATGGACAAAGATTGTCACACAAAGCCATGAAATATGTATTGTTACAAGAAACAATACGTATTTTAGAATCATTTGCCGCTGTCCTCTTTACCCAACTGTGGCGAAGCCCATAAGGGGGTTATGTTTTTATTAATAAGTTAATCTTGGTTATAAGCCCCCTATGTTCCCCCCCAGCCTGTGCTATGTTCCTGTTAAACAGCAGAGGTATGACCTCTGCTGTCAGGAAAAAAGTGTACTTTTATTGTGCTTACAGTTAAGCACCTGTAGCCAAGTTGATAATCTACAATCGATAACGCTAGTAGAAAACGAATCAATGTATGGGAATGACACATCCGAACGTTAAGTCACGTAGTCAGACCATACAAATAGAAGGCGTTAACGATTGTAGAAAGAGATTCGATACGAAACGTTTGTAACTTGGCTAGAGGTCAGGAAGTGGAATTCCCTAAGAGAGCCTGTGTTTCCCGATAGCTACAACCTAGGGGGTCTTTAATATAGATACTTCTACTAGGCAACCGTGCTTCACCGTCGAACGCATCATCGCTTACCATCAGGGGAGATAGTGGTCAAGCGCGAGCCTATCTATATTAAAAAAAAAACAGCCAAGTGCGAGTCGGACTCGCGCACGAAGGGTTCCGTACCATTATCGCAAAAACCAGCAAAAAATACACGTTTGTTGTATGGGAGCCCCACTTAAATATTTATTTTATTCTGTTTAGTATTTGTTGTTATAGCGGCAACAGAAATACATCATCTGTGAAAATTTCAACTGTCTAGCTATCACGGTTCATGAGATACAGCTTGGTGACAGACAGACGGACAGTGCAGTCTTAGTAATAGGGTCCCGTTTTTACCCTTTGGGTACGGAACCCTATAAAAGAAGAAAAAAAAACGTGATATACCTGTGTTATAGCAGCAACTTGGTCGGAGAACACTTCAAATAGCTGCACCTCCTGTTCTTTACCGTCTTCGAGAACCACACTCAAGTTGACGTTGCCCTCGTTTCTCTGCAACAAAAATAAATTTATTAATCAATACATTCTGCCCTTGTCCTATGTTAAAGCGGCTACTCCAATTTCGTATTTCAATCTGTCGATTCAACTTTAGTTGATTTGATAAATTGCGCTAATCAATACAAATGATAATAATAATAATGCCTGCAAGGAGAATGGATCAACTAATTCACAGAATCATTAAAACAACCTCATAATTGAAGGTCTAACAGTCCAAAGATACTGAAATAGCATCACTCTCACAGTACAACTATTTTCTTAATGTCCCTCGGCAATGATCGCATCTCCAAATACAAACGAATGCTAATTTCCATGTCCATCAATTATTAGATTATCGTATATAATAATTTGAATTCAGAACGAATTACTTTATTGTTGATTTTTGATTGCCTTGTGAAATATATAGGGCTGTAAAAATAGCAGCTTCCCTCTCATTTTTTTAAATGAATTACATTAAGTTAAAAGAGTATTAACAACTCTATACTCCATTTCCGATAACATTAGACGTTTAAATTAGTCTATTTTACAGCTCGTTCAACCGATTTTGACTTCTATTGCGTTAGTGATACGGCAAATGGTAGCTGTAATAAACGGTTTTGGTAACAGGTTTATGCTTTTTACTCATACTTATGTTTACGGGATAGAACTCAAAATCGGTTGAACGGACTGTAAAAAGATTAGGAAACATGTCTAATGTTATTTCAAATGGAGTTTATATACTTCCAAGTTGATTGAGAGCGTCCGGTCTACAACAAGTGCAAAGGGCAACTGATAGAAATCCAACGACTGACGAAACACGAAGTTTGCCGAGGGATATTAAGAAATTAGTTGTACTGTACTCGTATTCGAGATAAGGAGTACGGAGCACGTTTTATTTAGTACTCGTATATGGGCTCGTGTATTTCATCTTCAAATTTTTGACGTCATAAATTTTATAGGTACACCGTTTTTACATGTAAGAGAAAATAAGTAAAATTATAGAACTGCACCTGTAGCCAAGTTGACAATCTACAATCGATAACGCTAGTAGAAAACGAATCAATGTATGGGAATGACACATCTGAACGTTAAGTCACGTGGTCAGACCATACAAATAGAAGCAGTTAACGATTGTAGAAAGAGATTCGATACGAAAAGTTTTTAACTTGGCTAGGGGGTTGATATTTCGGAAAAAAGGAGAACAATATCATGGCATGAAAACTTAGGATAGGTTGAATTTAGACAAGTGAAATACGTTCTGAAATTACCTGGCTGTAAGTAGCAAGTCTTTCAATAAGTGCTATGATGATGTTCTTAATGTTGACTCCTGGTTGTAGCTCGGCGCAAGACTTGAGAAACGGTTGTAGATTGGCCAGGTGGAACTCATCAGGAAATACCTAGACACAAAAGATAAAGAAATCAGGCTTTAATAATTACAGATTATGATAGTTTTAAATAGGTTTTTAGTCTAGTTTTGTATGGGTTACAAATTTTTGAGGGAGAAACAAACTTAAAGTAAGTTTGTAGAGTGTGATCCAAATAGGGAGTGACCATCGTTGAAGGTTGTGAGTGTTGTGACCAACTTTGCAGAAGCTGATCAACTTTCCAGTAGTGACAAACTATGCAGTAGGTGACAAACTATGCAGTAGGTGACAAACTTTGCAGGAGGTGACAAACTTTGCAGGAGGTGACAAACTTTGCAGGAGGTGACCAACTTTGCAGGTGGTGTCCAACTTTGCAGAAGGTGACTAACTTTACAGGAGGTGATAAACTTTGCAGGAGGTGACCAACATTGCAGAAGGTGACTAACTTTAAAGGAGGTGATAAACTTTGCAGTAGGTGACCAACATTGCAGGAGGTAACCAACTTTGCAGGCTGTGATACCCTTTGCAGGAGGTGATAAACTTTGCAGGACGTGACCAACTTTGCAGCAGGTGACGAACATTGCATGAGGTGACCAACTTGTGAGAAGGTGACAAACTTTGTAAAAGGTGATTTTGCACGAGGAGATAAGCTTTGTAGTAGGTGACCAAATTTGTTTGGAGGTGAACAACTTTACAGGGCGTACCCAAGTTTCCAGGGGCGTGACAAACTTTACAGGAGTCTGTACTGTACCTGTATGATACACTCCATAAGATATTCCTGCGCGATGGCGTCCCTGCAGCTGACGACCTGCTCCAGTATGCCGGGCAGCACGAGGCGTCCGTAGTCTTCCACTGTGACAGACTCTAGTTGTGATAGACGGACCAAGTTGGTTCCTACTAGGATGCGGAGTTCGGACCTTTCACGTTCCCGACGTTCCTTGTCTCTGTGGAATGAGAAAACGACATTGAAAAATAAAATCAGAAATCAAGTTAGATTGAGACTCATCATGTTGGGATTGTCGGATGTTATAAAAGGCAGTTTCTGAAACATCTATCCATCACCGAGTTTTAGCTTGGAAGAATTGGGGCATTATCAATATATTGTTTGTATCTGCCAAGCTTTTTCAGCTGAGTACCAGTGTTTTACATGGTGCGACTGCCTATATGACCTCCACAACTCAGTAACTGGGTAACACGATACTCCTTGGCAAGACTGCTGTCAGATCTCAGGCTTCTGACTACCCGTAACGACTGTCAAATATCTTCAAGTTACAACGGGACAGTGGCATTAAGAGACACGCAGGAAACACGCTTTGTAAAGATGGTCACCCATCCACGGACCGATCTCGGCAAGCGTTGCTTAACCTTGAAGATCGACCCGTGCGACTGTAATTATTTAGCCACGACCTTCTCTGAGCAATATCTGACTGTGTGATAAAATAAGAATATTGATAATGTATTGGTGATAAAATAAGAATATTGATAATGTATTGGTGATAAAATAAGAATATTGATAATAATTTATTTTGAAGTGATGAAGGTGTAAATGACTAGCAAAATCTTCTAATGGGCTCTTTTATTTAAATGACTTATTACCTGGAGTGTCCCTGATGTTGCATCCTGACCCACAGTTTGTTCATTTCGGCGAAGTTCATCAGTACAAAGTCGATAGCATCTTTTACCTGAACAAAAACATCATAAACATAAAAGCTCACTAATATTAAGAACAAAAATATATTTTTATTTCTTTACTAACGAGCACAAGATTAAGATAAAATATTTTTTTATGTTTGTTTTTGCCCATACCGTATGAATTCAAAGTCTATGTAACGGCAATTAAAAAAGCCAAGGTAAAAAAATATGTTTTTTATTTCTTTGCTAACGAACATAACGATAAAGTACCTATTGGCATACAGGTTGGTAGGTAGGTAGGTAGGTAGGGTAGGGTAGGGTAGACACGGGGAGGAGCTAATGATAAATAAATAACACTCTACTTGCAAAGTAGAGCGTTATCATGCCCATGTCTTGTAAAACCATAGTCATATCATACTCACAACCCCTTCATTTTCGTTCTGCGCGTCAGAGGTGTCGGGCAGGACATTTCTGGTGCACTGCAGGAGGTAGTTCCTGAGGAACAGACCGCGCAGGGGATGCTGGACTCCTCGGCACATCTCTACCAAGTCCTGAAAAATAAAGCTTGATATAAAAATGGAAAGCATATTAGCTGAAGTACCAGAACGACAACCTAGATCACAAGCCGTGTTATAAATGATGTGGTTACGTTTCTAATCCATACAAATATTATAAATTCGAAAGTAACTGTTTCTCTGTCTGTCTTTTTCACGCTTAAACCACTGAACGGATTTCAATGAAATTTGGCAAGGAGATAGAAGACATCCTGGGGAAGAACATAGTCTACCTTAAATCTCGAAAAAAAATTGTGTGTAGGTAGATAGGATAGGGTAGGTAGGGTAAGTAGGCTAGGGTAAGGTATTAGGTAGGGTAAGGTAGAAGGTAGGGTAGGGTAGGTAGTGTCGGTAGGGTAAGTTAAATAAGTTAATGAAGGGGTAAGTTGGTAGGTAGGGTAGGTGGGTAGGTAGGTAGAGTAGGATAGGTAGGTAGCCAGTTGACGGGAGCGAAGCCGCGAGGGACAGCTAGTTGTAAAATAAATTAAATAATTAAAAAAATAAACCTATTTATAACAAGCTTCTTACGTATTTCTCTCAGTAAACGCTTTCATTAACGCTATTATTTTAAGGTGTACAATAAAGCATATAATAAATAAATAAATATGAACCCATAGAATTGCGGTGCATAAAAATAACTGGTCCGCCACCTTTGGAAGTCTGCTTTCTACACGTGCGGGCTAGATAAACGCAAAGATCGATATTCCTCTCCTTACCTTCAACAAATCCCTCCTCAAATTGGAGTTAGTCTTGATATAGACCAGCCCTACGGTGATGAGCAGGTACAGCCTCGGCACGATGTTGCCAGCATACTGCACCAGCTCGTAAAGATCTGCCACTTTGCGTCCCTTCTGGAACTCTTCTAGGAGGTACAGCTCTAGGTGACGGAGCTCATCTGTTATGGCCATGTCTGTTATGCGAGTTAAGGGAGGTAGTATTGTTTCATCTATACTAATATTATAAAGAGATAAAGTTTGTGAGTTTATTTATTTATTTATTTATATATACTTTATTGTACCAAGATAAAAAGATTACATACGGAAACCTTAAAGTAACAAGAAACATACAACAGGCGGCCTTATCGCGTTCAGCGATCTCTTCCAGGCAACCCAGAGTTTGTGACGTTGTAGGGGGTAATCTCTGGATCTACTGAACCGATTTTGAAAATTCTTTCACCAGTAGAAAGCTACATTATTCCTGAGTGTCATAGGCTATAAAATATTTAAAAAAAAACTGCTTGCGGCAAACTGTTGCCTGTAAAATTCATTCTTTAGCGTGCGCTGAGAAAACTATTGATGATAATATAAATATGTAGGGTAGGGTAGGTAGGGTAGGCAGGATAAGCAGGGCATGCAGGGTTGGCAGGGTAGGCAGGGCAGGCTGGGTAGGCAGGGTAGGCAGGATAGGCAGGATTGGCTATTATAAAGAGAAAGTTTGTGAGGTTGTAAGGGGAAATCTCTGGATCTACTGAACCGATTTTGAAAATTCTTTCACCAGTAGAAAGCTACATTATTCCTGAGTGTCATAGGCTATAATATATTTTCAAAAAAAATAGAGATCCTTATGAAAATTGCAATAATGTAACCCAAAGTAGCAAACTGTTGCCTGTAAAATTCATTCTTTAGCGTGCGCTGAGAAAACTATTGATGATAATATAAATATGTAGGGTAGGGTAGGTAGGGTAGGCAGGATAAGCAGGGCATGCAGGGTTGGCAGGGTAGGCAGGGCAGGCTGGGTAGGCAGGGTAGGCAGGATAGGCAGGTTGGCTATTATAAAGAGAAAGTTTGTGAGGTTGTAAGGGGAAATCTCTGGATCTACTGAACCGATTTTGAAAATTCTTTCACCAGTAGAAAGCTACATTATTTCTGAGTGTCATAGGCTATAATATATTTTCAAAAAAAATAGAGATCCTTATGAAAATTGCAATAATGTAACCCAAAGTAGCAAACTGTTGCCTGTAAAATTCATTCTTTAGCGTGCGCTGAGAAAACTATTGATGATAATATAAATATGTAGGGTAGGGTAGGTAGGGTAGGCAGGATAAGCAGGGCATGCAGGGTTGGCAGGGTAGGCAGGGCAGGCTGGGTAGGCAGGGTAGGCAGGATAGGCAGGATTGGCTATTATAAAGAGAAAGTTTGTGAGGTTGTAAGGGGAAATCTCTGGATCTACTGAACCGATTTTGAAAATTCTTTCACCAGTAGAAAGCTACATTATTCCTGAGTGTCATAGGCTATAATATATTTTCAAAAAAAATAGAGATCCTTATGAAAATTGCAATAATGTAACCCAAAGTAGCAAACTGTTGCCTGTAAAATTCATTCTTTAGCGTGCGCTGAGAAAACTATTGATGATAATATAAATATGTAGGGTAGGGTAGGTAGGGTAGGCAGGATAAGCAGGGCATGCAGGGTTGGCAGGGTAGGCAGGGCAGGCTGGGTAGGCAGGGTAGGCAGGATAGGCAGGTTGGCTATTATAAAGAGAAAGTTTGTGAGGTTGTAAGGGGAAATCTCTGGATCTACTGAACCGATTTTGAAAATTCTTTCACCAGTAGAAAGCTACATTATTCCTGAGTGTCATAGGCTATAATATATTTTCAAAAAAAATAGAGATCCTTATGAAAATTGCAATAATGTAACCCAAAGTAGCAAACTGTTGCCTGTAAAATTCATTCTTTAGCGTGCGCTGAGAAAACTATTGATGATAATATAAATATGTAGGGTAGGGTAGGTAGGGTAGGCAGGATAAGCAGGGCATGCAGGGTTGGCAGGGTAGGCAGGGCAGGCTGGGTAGGCAGGGTAGGCAGGATAGGCAGGTTGGCTATTATAAAGAGAAAGTTTGTGAGGTTGTAAGGGGAAATCTCTGGATCTACTGAACCGATTTTGAAAATTCTTTCACCAGTAGAAAGCTACATTATTTCTGAGTGTCATAGGCTATAATATATTTTCAAAAAAAATAGAGATCCTTATGAAAATTGCAATAATGTAACCCAAAGTAGCAAACTGTTGCCTGTAAAATTCATTCTTTAGCGTGCGCTGAGAAAACTATTGATGATAATATAAATATGTAGGGTAGGGTAGGTAGGGTAGGCAGGATAAGCAGGGCATGCAGGGTTGGCAGGGTAGGCAGGGCAGGCTGGGTAGGCAGGGTAGGCAGGATAGGCAGGATTGGCTATTATAAAGAGAAAGTTTGTGAGGTTGTAAGGGGAAATCTCTGGATCTACTGAACCGATTTTGAAAATTCTTTCACCAGTAGAAAGCTACATTATTCCTGAGTGTCATAGGCTATAATATATTTTCAAAAAAAATAGAGATCCTTATGAAAATTGCAATAATGTAACCCAAAGTAGCAAACTGTTGCCTGTAAAATTCATTCTTTAGCGTGCGCTGAGAAAACTATTGATGATAATATAAATATGTAGGGTAGGGTAGGTAGGGTAGGCAGGATAAGCAGGGCATGCAGGGTTGGCAGGGTAGGCAGGGCAGGCTGGGTAGGCAGGGTAGGCAGGATAGGCAGGTTGGCTATTATAAAGAGAAAGTTTGTGAGGTTGTAAGGGGAAATCTCTGGATCTACTGAACCGATTTTGAAAATTCTTTCACCAGTAGAAAGCTACATTATTTCTGAGTGTCATAGGCTATAATATATTTTCAAAAAAAATAGAGATCCTTATGAAAATTGCAATAATGTAACCCAAAGTAGCAAACTGTTGCCTGTAAAATTCATTCTTTAGCGTGCGCTGAGAAAACTATTGATGATAATATAAATATGTAGGGTAGGGTAGGTAGGTTAGGCAGGATAGGCTGAATAGGCTGGGTAGACAGGGTAGGCAGGGCATGCAGGGTTGGCAGGGTAGGCAGGGTAGGCAGGGCAGGCTGGGTAGGCAGGGTAGGCAGGGTAGGCAGGGTAGGCAGGGTAGGCAGGATAGGCAGGATTGGCTATTATAAAGAGAAAGTTTGTGAGGTTGTAAGGGGTAATCTCTGGATCTACTGAACCGATTTAGATGAAATTTGGCATGGAAATAGTTTGAGACCCTGGGAAGGACATAAGATAAAAGTTTGCGGCTGCTCCATTTCGAAACCTAGTAGGGAAGACTTTTTACAAAAATCGTTTTATAGTTTAATCTTGCTAACCTAGTAAGTCCCTACCAAATACTAAAACACCAGCGTTGAAAACTTAAAAAAAAAAATACCAGATATATTTAAGCATCGATACCTAGTAACTGCACTATTCACTCCCTCGTGGCCAGTTTAAAACCTAGTAAGTCTCTGGACTTGCTAGGTTTTTACCAATAGCATATGTTTTACCTAAGATAAATACTTTTCAAAGGCAGCTGACCTATTTTACGTTTATGCGCTCTCCTGTAAAATTTAGTCTTAGGCCCTTACTAGGTATTGAAATGGAGCAGCCGTTTTTATTCCCTTGGGATGATAAAACACTTTTTACGCCGGTGAAGCCGCGAGCAGAAGCTAGTGTGAAAGATTTCGGCCACGGCTACCAATCTCAACGGAGACTAGCCATCGGCGCAAGAGGTATTATGGTACAAACATATCCCATCCCACATTCCATTCCATTAACTCGTGGCTAAATAAAAACAACCGAACGCCCCGATCTTCACGGTTAAGCAACGCTCGCCGATGTCGGTCCGTGGGTGGATTACCATCTTTACATAGCGAGATTCCTCCGCTCTAACTCAAAAGTGCCAATAACAGGAGGGGTGCCAGCGATAGGATGGTTTACCCTATATAGATTTTCTTAAAAATTAATTCATTTAATTTTGAACATGCTAGTAAGAACACTATTTTTTTTTTGTTTACAACTGCGCTGTTGTACAGAAAACTGCAAAATCCGCTATTTTTCTATTTCCAATTTTAATGTAGCCAGTGACATTCGCAAGGCTAATACGGATCGATTGACGTAAGCATCATCAGAATCAGCTAACGCGTTTGGTCTCTAGAACGACAAACAGGAACAAACATACATACATAGACTGATAAACACATTACCGTCCTTCGGCAGTCGGGTATAAAGCCTCGTGTCCACTAGGCAACATTTGACACGCAACACGTGACGCTCAATATGTTCGGCAACGTTGCAGAACAATGCGCGAAGTTGCTCGTCTGGTCGACTGGTCACATTGTCTCGTCGCAACATGTTGCGCGCCAGCTGGCCAAGTCGCCAAATATCTTAAGCATCACGTGTTGCGCGCCAATGTTGCCTAGTGGATACGAGGCTTAGAGCCTAGTGGATAAGAGGCTTAGAACCTAGTGGATACAAGGCTTAGAGTCTAGTGGATACGAGGCTTAGAGCCTAATGGAAACGAGGCTTAGAACCTAGTGGATACGAGGTTTAGAGCATAGTGGATACGAGGCTTAGAGCCTAGTGGATACGAGGAATGAGGCTTAGAGCCTAGTGGATACGAGGAACAAGGTTTAGAGCCTAGTGGACACGAGGAACAAGGCTTAGAGCCTAGTGGACACGAGTCTTAGAGCCTAGTGGACACGAGGCTTAGAGCCTAGTGGATACGAAGCTTAGAACCTTGTGGATGGGAGGAACGAGGCTTAGAGCCTAATGGACACGAGGCTTAGAGCCTAGTGCACACGAGGCTTAGAGTCTAGTGCACACGAGGCTTAGTGCCTAGTGCTCACGAGGCTTAGTGCCTAGTGCTCACGAGGCTTAGAGCTTACTACATTTGATGCGCAACACGTGACGTTCAATATGTTCGGCGACATTGCCAGGTGTCGCACAACATGACGCGACCAGACAACATTGCTAAACAAAAGCTCCTTGTTCCCGTTCAACATAATGTGCAACTTGTTGCGAATCAGGTCGCACGTCAAATGATGCATAATGGATACGAGGCTAAACTATTTCCCCGATTTTGTATCCCTGACTTTATATTCTGACTGACACTTGGGATACAAAATCGGGGAAATAGTGAAATCTAAAGAAAGTTGCAAATACAAACAATGTCAGTCAGAAATGTAATATGGGTATCATGTTATTATATCTCGTAGTTTCGTGTTACAGTTATTCAACAGGCTGGAACCAAAGTGAATGTACACCTAGATGATTTATTACAAATTAAATAAAAGCTTATAAAAAATAGACAATTTTCTATTTTTTATAAGCTTTTATTTAACTTGCAATGTATGTAACTGTGTTCGGGTCAAATCTTACAACTGAATTTTAAAGCAGTTATCCTGATCCTCCACCGATTAAAATGAAATTTTGCATACACGTTTAGTTATATACGAATTTATATAAGTACATTTTTTAACATAATTATATATTCTAAAAAAACAGGCTAATATACAAATACAAAGGGGAGAGGGAGAAGGGTTCATTATGCATCCAAAATTCATCCACAACGATTTCAATGGGAAACGTTACCCCCCAGAACGCTCGCAGTTAAAAAAACATTTAGTTTGGATGACAATGCATGGTTAGTTAAGTGACGTCATTTTAAATCCAATATGGCGGACGGCCCAAGATGGCGGACTATTTATTATTTTGATATTTTGTGTACTGACATGATATGAGTATTAAATGAAAGGGTTTGCTGAGAAGAATACGAAAAAAGCTATTTTAAAAAAGTTTTTTTAATGAATAATATTTATTCTTTTTATGACTAAGAGACGATTCGAAGGGTAACACTTGCAGCTGCACCAAAATGGTATAAGATCGAATAAGCCAGCATACTTACACCAGTTTACTTGGTGACTTTGATATCAGTAAAAAGCAGCTATTTCCTTTCAAATCAAAACATGAATTGCATTACACCCAAATCTATTGGAAATGGAACTTATGTCCAATCCAGCCACATTCACAAGACTGAATAGAAGGGCACCCCAAGACTTACTGAATAAAACCAGCTTTCATTAATTGTAGTGGGGCAGTGGCTCCATACCGTGCAAGATAACCATCCATCTTAATACTATTGCTGAAAGTCCTAGTAGTTCCAAAATTCTTGTATTTTTTAGGGTTCCGTACGCGAAGGATTCAAACGGAGCCCTATTACTGTCAGTTACGTTTCCGTCTGTCTGTCCGTCGTCTGTCACGGCCTGGTTTTACGGCCAAACGGTTGGTCTTAATTTTTTCACAGTATAAGCATCTTGTTGACCCAAAGCCAAGACAATAGAAAAAAAAAAAAAATTGCTCCCATACAGCTAAGGGTTAAAAAACATTTTTGACCTGTGTTTAGATCTCATTGAGTAGATAAATACTGTATTATTTAAATATTGGAAAACAAAGGAATGAGGAGCCACCAAAGTCAGCTTTTTTTACAAAATTTTGTTCTGTTTTTTTTTAACTTCCTATTAATCTATGAACTGGAAAATATTTACGATTGTTGCATGCAATTTCTGCCCACACTTACCAAACTCACGGACATCCATGACAATATTATATAAAAAGGATACAAAGCTCATAATAGCTCTTGGGGGACAACAGAGAAGTCCTCAGCTCTCCCAGCATCGTGGAGGCGTGCTTCAATGCATCCATCAGCTTTGACTTGTCCAGACATCTCTTCATTTGAAATGCCTGAAACAAATTATTCTTATGAAACAGGTGACACAGGAAAAAACGTATGTTAACATATTATTGAAATATAGGTAGATTATTTGTTTGGAGCTTTTGGGTTGCCATCTCTAAAATCTGCCAACCAAGACAAGAAGTGTGAAAACTCCGGCTTTTGGAGCTTGCAACCCGGACATTTGAACAGAGTATGTTATCTAAGTAACCATCTCAGTAAAATAAAATATAGTTTTAATGGTTATAAAATAACATTTTATTTATTTTCATAAGTTTTTTAAACTAAATGAAGTTTTAATTTTTTTTTACATAAAAATACAAGCGACTTCCAATTAAAAACACTTTTTCAAAAAACAACATACGGCTACAAGGTTGGCCGAATAACCGGTATCCGGCCAAACAACTATCTGTTTCATCTCTAGTCTATTTTGTGATGTATGTGGTGTGTGATGTGTTTAAAATAAATGAATAACATTAATACTATACAAACTTCAGTAGTAAGTTTCAGCATTAAACATCATTATAAAAAAAAAAAACATAACATACAAGTGACATAATTACCAGTATCAATTAGAAGAGATTAGAAATATCACTAAACACTGCTAATTGCTATTGTAGCAGCATTTATCCTGCCACATATCAACTATGACAATATTATAATGTTTCTTTACAGTGGCTAGGTATTAGAGGTGGGTCGTAACATCTTTTGGGTGTAATCGGTTATAAGTAGTTTCGTGGATATGAGTAACTATTACTACTGTAAACAGTAGAGCATTGTTTAGTTTTGTGTTTGTATTGTTATTATTACGACAATGTTACATGTTATAGGTTTATAATATTAGTATTACTTTTGTTTACTGTTTATTTATTTTTTTAAGTTTAGAATCTATATTCGCATTTTCAATTAAAAAAAGATGCATTGATTACTACATGATTATAGGTACATGATAATCAGCCTCATAAGCAGTTACTGAAACCACGCTCGTATATGAGGCTCACCTTAAATAGACGTGAACTTTTTTTTTTTTTTTTTAATTCTTTCTTTGTAAGAACAAAATTCTTAACAATTAATTACGATCTAGCCTAAAAGACTAATAAGCAATTTAACTCTCACTTAATATGTTACGTTATAGATTATGTTAAAACTAAGAATAGTGTCCATTTGCACTTTTACACAAGTCCGTAGCACTTTCTTAGAGTCTGATATAATTTATAAAAACACTATGTTCATGTGTTATATGTATAGCACAGCGTTGTCATCATTATTCATTCACTTTGTACACTACACTAATTCAAAAGGTTTAGTTCTTTTTAGCCTACGCACTAAGTCTGTATTGTCTAGCAGCTGAATAGCCTCAACATTCACGTGTCGATGAAGTCTGTGACGTGTAACTGTTTAACATCATTGATGGCAGATGTGTCTTGTGTAAATTGATTGGTATTGGTAAGTAGATCAACTGTATGATATTAATTTGTGTAATTCGGCGATTTCCAATTATATTGAACGTAAAAGTGTTAACCGAATGGCTCCAGTTATTTTCAATAAAATTCCGCTACAGATAAAGAATCTTAATAATAATATATTTAAAAAGAAACTGAAACAATTTTTAATTCACAAATGTTGCTACTCCACAACTGAGTTTATGGAGGACACCACTGACATTTAGCTTATTACAATATTATATTTAGATTATTATTATTATTTTGACATTGGTAATTGTGTGTTAGTAAGTATGGAATTGTGTGTTTTGTAAGTAATTGAATTATTTAATTTTAAATGTGTCTGTTGTTTCGACACCACTTTGTAATTATTTGTATGCTCTCGAGTAAAATGTAGCGAACTGACCACCTTATTATAACATCCTATTGTATTGAAACCTACATTTATGAATAAATATGATTTGATTTGAACTAGCAACCACCCGGCTTCGCCCGTGACAAATTATACACAAAAACCTTCCTCGTTTCTCACTCATTTTGTTGGTGAAAACCGCACGGAAGTCCCTTCAATAGTTTTAGAGTTTATCGCGTACAAACGTGGCAGGATACTTTATTTTATAATATATAGTGATAGTAATTAGATTCATTGCAAAATAAATCCTGTATTTGGATTGTTACACGGGATTCTTAATAGACATTGGCAATACTCTTCTTTAGTATTTTTTTTGCTAGCCTCAGGCATTATTACAGAAACAATTGTGAATGAAAAGTTTTGGTAAGTAACTTCCCAACAATGCATAGATAACAATCATAATAAAGTTTAGTTTTAAATCCCTTGATACAAAATTGCTACTACTTTATCCACAACAAAGTTTTTGGCCTCACTTCAAAATTAGTTAACTTTAGTTAGACTAAATTGCTGACTGTTGCTTACTAAATAAAACAAATAAAGAACATTTTATTTCATTACAATCCAATAAAACACGAAATAATTGGGGCGGCAATGTAAAACGTGTAAAAAACCGGAAAGCAGTACCGCCCATAAATTGTTGAGCAATTAGATAACAATATGAAAACAAACCTGCACTTTGACTATGTTCAGGGCCTCATCCAGGAGTTTCTCCTGCTCCTCCACCGGAGAAGCTTGGTTCGTCATTTGTGCCTACAAAACACAAACATATAAAACACAACTTTGATATAAACTACGATAAATTAAAGTACCTACTAACTACTAACACTGGACCAAATGTACAAAAATGGATGATTTATCTGCTCCATACGGACTGTTTAACATGTAAATTGACGACGTAATATTTCGCAACGCACCTGAGTTGTGGAATGAGGACAAACGGAGTCAGCGATAAGATTTTCAAAGGAAAATTTGTTTAATTTTCTTCAGTAAAAGATTCTCGTAAGCGATTTCGACCTGTCAAATTTGACAACTTGTTTAATTTCAGGGTTGTCATGTATTATGGTAGTAGTTTACCATATTTTTGATAAATCCAGGCAGTTTCATAAAGCTATTGATCGACGAAAAAGAAACTGTCAATTCTTTCATTCTTGAAAAACTCTATAAAAAAAAGAGACAAACATAGAAAACGCTACCATCCTGAACGTTAAAGAGATAACTTTTTAGTCACTGTTGTAACCCACCGGTTAGCAGCTCTAATTAAAGATTTTCACCGTTTTCACGCCTTTGTTTCGTTTATATCAGGAAGAATTTTGTTGTTTAATTATCTACATGAACCATGTCATGTGTGGCTATCGGTTGCAAGAGTAGAATGAGTGTATTAACAGGACATAATCAAAGGATATCTTTCCACCGGTGGGTTATAAATAAAATACTGAAATTATTGTGCAGGGAATACATTTCATAGGCTGTCCGGAATAAAGGAATCTTAGTTCTAAATACGTCGAGGATGTGTAGTATCATTTGAACCATTCTATTTTAGTGAAATAATTAACTTTTATGCGTTCGCTGATAGAGCTATGACAGTTTACGTACTTACGTTCTGATGTTATAGATGTGACAAAAGTCACAAGAAAGATTTATCGATACTGTATTATTGTTTTACTTTAATGTATTTCTTAAAGTTTATTTGTTAATATTAATCTAATATTGATTGTGCACAGGTTCTTTAGAGTACTTATTTAAGAAACAAGAGGATCAAGAATATAAAACGAGCTAACTGGACACCTTCACCATATTCTTGCTTGTGTTCACTGCATTTTATTGAATCATGCTATACCTCGAACCATCTATGGATACAGGTTGATGAATCATGTTTATTTTCACATTTTACTTTTAGAAATTAAATTATTATATTTAAACCATTTAATTATTATTTATTTTGTTACTTTTATACTTATATAAACTCGTCTTTGAACTTTATTTTCAGTCTTGCACAAGTTCACTCTTTGTACGAGTACACATTCACTTTTTAAATAATTAAAAAGAATCCCTTAAAAAACGTAGAAAAAATTTGCCGCAGTCAGGGACGATTCTTACAGATATTTGACCAAATTTGTAGAAAATCCTCCTTAACTAAACTCGATAATATCGATATGACAGTGACACAGATCTAGTTCGGATATATGTCTATAGATAAGTATCTATAGCATCCTCAATCACACTGGCACAAAAGATGGCATAGACAAAAGTATATCTATCTCTTATTGCTTATGACGTTATCTGTTAGTGCGAAAGTGAATACCGATATTGAAATTGCGTCTTAAATACGTTCCCTCTAGTATAATACAAACTCTCTGATCAGTCTATAAAATAAAAACTATAAAAATATACAACCTAATGTAAAACCAACAAGCAAGCTTACCTTCTTTAACTTTTATTGTTTACATATCTTGCTTAGTAATTTGTACACATCATCATATGCTGGACTGGGCTGGGTCACAGGCCTCTCTGTGAAAGGGAATGGGCCATAATCCACAACGCAGGCCCAGTGCGGGTTGGTGGATGTCACATGTTTTCGAATTTTTGGTTCTAAGACATTCTCATTTTTGGATTCCTGACGATATTTTCCTTCACCGTTTTGAGTGCAGTGATAGAGCATTGGTTGTACACAGTGTAAACCTATTATTTTTGAAAACGATATTTGTGTGCCCAATAAGGCAGCAATGAACAATGTGTCTAATATTTTACATATATTATACATTCCACTCCAAAATTCAAATTTTAATGTACTTTTTCTCAACTTTATTTCCCAAAAAAATCATCATCATCATCATATCAATCATAATCACTGTACGAGCAAACCCGTACATTTTGTATTGTTAAGTAATAATGCTGACGCTTGCACTCACGATGCGGTGCATCGCGTTCATTTATAAACTAATTACTTTAGTGCCAATAAATCCGTGTAATAGTAAACATCGTTTTACTTAATCAATTCCCTAACCTGGGTCGCGGCGCGGTACTCATAACATTAACTAACTAAGGTGTAAGGTGAACACCGTACATCTTTATGGTCCTTCGAGCCAACGAGCGGGATCATTAACGCGAATAATCAGTGGACATTGAGTCAATTCGTGTGAGTGGTTCCATATCAGCAGCAGCTGTGGAGTTGCAGTTCAGGGAGTAAACAGCAGCCTTGAGCGCAATCAACATACCCACCATACAGCAGAATCAAAGTAAGATCTTTCCTTTTTATTGCTTGACCTAACAATATGAGCCAAACAATGGAGGATCTTCTGGCCAACCAGAAACGAATCATGGTGGCCATGAACCAACTTTTATCAAACTTTAAGAAAGATGGTCAGGAACGCAAAACTCCTGACTACATCAAACGTAGATTGGAAACTTTAGACTCCTACTGGCAGGAGTTTCAATCTAATCACGATCAGTTAAACCCATTTTGCAACAAATCGATTGAGTATTTTGCATTGAATCACTATCAACAAACTCAGGGTATCTATCTTTCAACGCGTGAATTTATCAAAAGTGTAGGAACTCCGTCTATTTTAAAACCCGCAACATCATTAGCCGGCACGTTCAGGGCCGGCGTGGACGAGACCCTTAAGAACAGGAATCCCGATGACAGCGAGGCTACGACCTTTCTTGAAACGCCCAAATTCAAGTCTCAGGGCACCAACAGCAAGTTGGACGAATTACTGAAGAAGCAGACTATCAATTTTAAGGCTTTCTATCGAACTGTGGCGAACATCAACATCGATGCCATAACTGAGAAATGGGAGTTTCAAGATACGTTGAAAACATTGGAAGCGAGGTGGTCGGCCATTGACACGCTTCACTGGGAGTTGGAAGGTGAACTCGACGGGCAAGATGATTCGTATGAGGACAAGTTTACCTCGTATGAAATGACGTACAACAACATGAAGAAGTCTCTGAACAGTAAATTGTGGTCTGTATCACACCGAGAACATTCTACACCAAAGATGGAAGTGCCTACGTTTAATGGCCATTATCAACACTGGGTATCCTTTAAAGACTTATTCACGGAGGCTATCCACAACAATCCGTCGCTCTCTCAAGCTCAAAAGATGCAGTACCTTAAAGCTAAACTGAAAGGGGAAGCCGAAGGTTTAATACACCATCTTCAGATCAGCTCTGAAAACTATTCAACGTGTTGGGAAATCCTTAATCATAGGTATAACAACAAACTGCTTATATTCACCTCACATATGAATACTCTAACCAACCTTCCGGTCATGCAACAACCTTCAGTCTTTCATGTGAAACGCATCCACGATATAACTATCGAATGTGTCAACGCTATAAAGAACATGGGAGCAGACGTAAGCACATGGGACCCCATAATTTGCTATTTGATGTCGAATAAATTAGATGCTAACACGCATTCCGAATACATCGCATCTCTTAAGCAACCTCGTGAACTGCCCATTTTATCTGACTTTTTGGACTTCCTGGAAGCCAAGTTCACGAGTATGGAGTCATCGCGGCGTAAACAAGATCAGAAATCTCCAAATTCCAACGCAAAATTAGCTAAAGATAACAATTTTAACAACAAAAATATCAATCGTTATTCGAAACAATCCTATTCGAGCAACAAAAACGTGTCGAAATCGAACGGAAAATTTCACAAAACACGAACTTGCCCATTATGCGAAAATGGTCATGGATTATTCCATTGTGAACAATATATTGGATTGTCCCCAATCGACAAAAAACAATTTGTCGTTGACAACAAGCTATGCGAAAATTGTCTTTTTAGTCATAAAGGCAAGGCATGCATTTCAACAAAACGGTGCCATGAGTGCGACGGAAGTCACAACACGATACTTCACGATGCGTTTGCGCAATCCGCAAATGCATTGCCTAACCAAGCAATACCTAAAGCTGGAAATGCACGTACTTTGCCTGAGCAAACTCAGCAACTTAGCACTCACATGGCTCAACAACGTGATTTACCGGAAACATTATTGTCCACAGCCATGATTAAGGTCCAAAAACGTGATGGATCTTATCTTAACATGCGAGCTCTGATTGATCAGGGTTCCCAAACTTCGCTCATTACCGAAAATGCCGCACAACAATTGGGACTGTCCCGTCAAAGATGCAAGGGCGTAATAACCGGTATAGGAGACAGGGATAATGCCTGTAAGGGAGTTATAAACATTAACTGCTCATCAAGAAGAGAATCTTACTCTTTTAACACAGATGTTTTCATCATGAAAACTTTAACAAAAAATCTGCCAACTTATACCTTTGCTAAGCCCACGTGGTCTTATTTAGAAAACATAGAACTTGCAGATCCTGACTTTTACGTCAGTCGTCCGATAGATATTTTATTTGGCGCTGACATATATTCAAACATCATTATGGAGGGTATCTGCAGAGTTGAACAAACAACACCCATTGCTCAACAGACTCGGCTTGGGTGGATTCTGTGCGGTAACGTAAACATACTGCAATGCAATGTCGTACAGTTTGATATTGACCAGTTGCAAAAATTTTGGGAAACGGAGGAAATTGCAGAGTCTACTTCGCTTTCATCAGATGATCAAGAGTGTATGCAATTTTACAGCTCAACAACAAACCGATTGCTAGATGGAAGATATGTAGTGAGGCTCCCTCTGAAAACAAATTTAGAAGAACAATTGGGTAACTCGAAATCAAAGGCCATAGCACAATTTGGTCATTTGGAACGTAAATTAATTAAAAAAGAAAACATCGCAAAAGAGTATAAAACATTCATACACGAGTACCTAGCGTTAGGACATATGAAACCAGCTATTTGTAACTCGAAACTCGAATGTTTCCTGCCGCATCATTGTGTGCTACGTGATGACTCTACAACTACGTCACTTCGAGTCGTTTTTAACGCCTCATCAAAAACATCAAGTGGCCAAAGTTTAAATGATTTGATGCAAAGGGGCCCAAATCTGCAACGGGACCTTCAGTCATTAATACTTAAATGGAGGCAGTATCAATTTGCCTTCACCGCGGACATCGAAAAGATGTTCCGCCAAATTTTGGTCCATAAGGAAGATCAGAGCCTACAAAAAATAGTTTGGAGAGATAGTCCCCGAGATAAACTACAAGAATATCAGCTGACCACGGTCACGTATGGGACTAAAGCGGCTCCTTTCCTCGCAATGATGACGTTAAAACAGCTGGCGAACGATGAACGCTCCGAATATCAAGAAGCATCTAAAGTCCTCGAAGAGTCGTTCTACATGGATGACCTTCTCCATGGTACTCACAGCGTATCAGCAGCACGCCAACTTCAACAAGATTTAATTGAACTGCTGAAACGCGGGGGATTCAATTTAAGAAAATGGGCTTCTAATGATCCGCATTTACTGCACGATGAAGTCCCATGCCAACAACAAAGCAAAAGCTTTCGACAGCCGGAGTCTACTAAAACATTAGGACTACGCTGGAATCCTATCAAGGATAACTTTACATTTGAGCCAAAAATTGATTCAACAGTCAACAAGGCTACAAAAAGATCAGTGCTATCCGATATCTCCAAGTTCTTTGACCCTTTGGGGTGGCTCACACCTACAACAACAAAACTCAAAATTTTATTTCAACGAATTTGGACTTCACAAATTCAGTGGGATGAGCAGATACCTGAGGAAATTTTTGAAGAATGGAATAAACTTAAGGCGGATATCGATCAAATAAGTCAAGCTCAAATACCAAGATGGTTGGGCACAAAACCCGAGCGAAGAGTCGAGTTACATGGTTTCTGTGACTCGTCAACAAAAGCATACGCATGCGTTATTTACTGTAAAGTTTATAACGAACAAACAAGCATCATCTTGGTGGCCGGAAAATCAAAAATAATCCCGGCTAACAAAAACATATCGTTGCCACGATTGGAGCTTTGCGGCGCTCATTTATTAGCAAAACTCATGGCTAAGGTCAAGGCTTCTTTAACTGACTACAACATTGTTATTTATGGCTGGATTGACTCCACAGCAGTACTGGGGTGGCTGCAAGGAGATCCAGGACGTTGGCAAACCTTTGTTGCCAACAGAACACGATTTATAACTGAAATCATGCCTTCTACCTGCTGGCGGTATGTCAAATCTGCCGAAAATCCTGCAGACTGCGCAAGTAGAGGCTTATCGATGTCGCAATTGATTCAACATCCTTTATGGTGGCAGGGACCATCTTGGCTACAAACATTTAAAGCAGATGAAAGAATTGAAGAAATAATCTATACAACAACATTGGAAACAAAAATACAGAAGCAAGCAAACACTGTCACGAAACAAACAGATGACGAAAGTATAATCATGAGCTTATTAAAAAGTCACAGTTCTTTTACCAAAGTTGTACACATTTTAGCTTGGGTGTATAGATTTTTAACAAACAAGCAAAGCAATAAGGAAACTTCCTATCTTACGTTAGAAGAGATAAGAGAAGCAAAAATGAAGATCATAAAGCAAGTACAGCAGCAGGAATTTGTAGAAGAAATCAAAAGCTTAAAAGAGAAAGGAAAGCTTAGCAACAAAAGCAGAATACTAAATCTAAATCCATTTCTGGATAACATTGGGCTTCTCCGTGTCGGGGGAAGGCTAAGACATGCTCATATTCATGCAGACATGCAACATCCTTTAATTATTCCACAGCGAGGACGTTTAACAGAGCTTCTAATAGAACATGCACACAAGCTTACTTTCCATGGCGGAGCCCGCTTGACATCGGGATTTATCCGACAAAAGTATTGGATTATAGGCGGAAATGAAGCAACGAAAAAGCAAATACGCTTATGCGTTAAATGTAAAAAGCTAAGTCCTAACAAACATAACCAAATTATGGGTGACTTACCTGCAGCGAGAAGCAATCCATCTCGTCCGTTTGACCACACTGGAATAGATTTTACCGGGCACCTACTCCTTAAAGCCAACAAAGGCCGTGGCATAAAAACCACTAAAGGATATGTGTCTGTTTTCGTCTGCATGTCTACAAAAGCAGTACATCTAGAGCTAGTCTCCGATCTTAGCACCTCATCGTTCATCGCAGCTTTACGACGAATGGCAGCACGTAGAGGTACGCCGAGTCACATTTATAGTGACAATGGACGAAACTTTGTCGGAGCTAACAAGCAAATTCAACAAGAATACCAAGAAATGCAACACATATTTAACAACGAATTTTTGGCTGAACTAACAGACATGGAAATCAACTGGCATTTTAATGCACCAATCTGGCCTTCCGCAGGCGGTCTTTGGGAGTCCGCAGTCAAAAGTTTCAAACATCACTTTAGAAGAGTTGTCGGAGAGCAAAAGTTAACTTACGAAGAGTTGTCAACAGTCCTCACGCAAATCGAAGCATGCCTCAATTCTAGGCCTCTATGTCCCCTCACTGAAGATCCGGAGGACTTAGACTACTTAACTCCATCTCACTTTTTGACTGGCGGTTCAGCACTTACCCTAGTTGAAACAGAAAGGGACTTGAGGACTAGGTGGCAGTTAACTCAGAAAATTTTCGCTGACATCTGGAAAAGATGGCGATCTGAGTATCTAACACAACTAACAACAAGAAGCAAGTGGCGACAGTCTCGTGAAAACATAAACCTAAACGACGTAGTCCTCTTGCACGATGACAACTTACCACCAGGAAAATGGTCTATGGGTAGGATCGTCGATCTACATCCCGGAGCAGATGGATTCGTTCGCGTTGTCAGCTTAAAAACGAAGAACGGAATTCTTAAAAGACCAATTACCAAAATATCAAAGTTACCTATAAAACAAAATCAATCAGACTCGTCTGAAAACGTCCAGGAAGAGCTGAAACCAAACAGCGAAAAAACACAACCTCAAAGGAAATCGAAGAGAGTTAGCGTAACAACATTATTTATATCTTTATTATTTTTTATGACAATCGTAACAGGAGGACACTGCGATTTCCAAACAACAAAATTTAGACCTAACCAAGGCCTTTATTTCGATAAATTAACTAACATGCAGATTATACGGGACGAGTGGAAGCTCATTATCTACTACGATATGCAACCTTATTGGGAGGGCATAACAGCTCTCAACAAATACACGAAGTCCCTAGAACAATCATGCAAAACAATACGTAACATTATGAACTGTGATATCATATTATTACAGTTAATTCAAGGCTTCGGTGAACTTGAGTACTACAACCAGATGTTGCTCGGTCAGCACTCAAACGTGCAGCGCGCTAGACAGCGGCGCGGTCTTATCGACGGTGTCGGATATCTCGCGAATAGCCTCTTCGGGGTATTAGATACGAGATTCGCCGATCAGTATCGCAAGGACATAACGTTATTACGCGACAACCAACGTCATATTGCCTCCTACTGGAAAAACCAAACATCGATTATAGAGGTTGAATATAATCTCCTCAAACGAACAGAGCAAACCATGAACAAACAACATAAAATGGTTTCCCAACATATATTTTCCATTGAAAAAGCGCTAAACCAACTTCAATCCGAAACACGAAACATGTCTATCGTAAATGAGCTGATCGTCGGAGCTATTATCGGGAGCAACATGCTACATAACTTGAAGTCATTACAAAGCACCTTACTGGACACTATCACTGACATCTATCACGGTCAGTTTAATCCACATCTTTTAACTCCCGTTCAATTGCAAGATCAGCTGAGTACCATCGCTAGTCAGCTCCCTAAGGACGTGACATTGCCTGTAGACAATGTGCAGATGGATTTAAGGAAAATATATAAGCTTCTTAAAGTAAAGGCCAGAATGCTGGCAGAATACCTTATCTTTGAAATTAGGCTTCCTCTTGTAGCATGATGGTCTATGAATGTCTATGATTGAATGTCTACAATCTAATATATTGTCTATGGCTCTAGCTCATACCCGATCTTAGGAAATGGACGTGTGTCCCAATAAAATAATTATTAAAAATCAAGACATCTTTATTTCAAGAACCTCACTCCACTCCGCCAGAACCCAGGCAAGCCCAAAGGCAACATGGTGTCAGAATTGGTCACAGAAGGTAATAAGAAGTGATAATAATGACAGAAAAAATGTTCATTGCGAACATGAGGCCACTAACGATAGAAAATGGCGACAATGCTGCCGAGAAATGGAGGCAATGGAAACAACGTTTCGAAATCTTCGTGGATGCGAATGAAATCAACAAATTTCCGACCGCAAAACAGACAGCAATTTTATTAAATGCAATTGGAGATGAAGGGCTTGAAATATTCAATAGTTTCAATATTGACAGAACACAGACAAAAATTGAAGAAATCTTGAAAAAATTTGATGATAAATTCAGTCCTCACACAAACGTAACAGTCGAGAGATACAATTTTTTCACTAGAATGCAAAAACAGGACGAGACTTTGGAGGAATACCTCACAGTTCTCACTAACTTATCTACCGCATGTGAATTTGCAACACTAAAAGATTCTCTAATTAAAGACATGCTGGTCATTGGTATGAAAAATACACACATAAAGGAACGACTCCTTCAAGAAGAAAACTTGACAGTTGAAAATGCTATGAAAATTGCAAAAAGTCTAGAACTCTCTCAAGAAAGGTCAACAAAACTTATGTGTAAAACCGAAAACAAAGAATCAGTACAAGCTATCAGGACAAATAACAGAAGCCGTTCACAAACTAGTTACGACAGAAATAATTATTACAACAGGAACAAATCATCATCAAGCAGACATAACTTCAACCAAAGATTGAAATCACCAGCCAATAAAATATGCAGGAGATGTGGTCAAGTACACAAATACAAATGTCCAGCTGAAGGCAAGATATGCAGTAATTGTAAGAAGAAAAACCACTTTGCTAAATTCTGTTTTTTCAAAAATTCAGGAAATAACAATAATTCTGGTAACAATGGTAAAAATAATCATAGAGTAAGTACAATTCAGTCATTATCAAATCCACAGGATAATCATTTTGTAATAGGTTCCATTAATAAAAATCATAACAATGCGGAAGACTGGCAAATTGATGTCTATTTCCATAACTTCAAAGTCAAATGTCAAATAGATACAGGAGCTGATACAAATGTCATATCAAAGCATATTCTTAATAGAATTAGGTCTAGTACGCAGGATCATATTAATGTGTTTAGAACAAATAATAAAATATATACTTTTTCAGGAGAACTAGTGCCAAACTTAGGTACTTGTATTATTGATTGCAAATTTGAAAATGGATCTTCAGCAAGACTTTACTTCACCGTTGTAGAATGTGAGTGCATACCAATAATTGGGTGGAAAACATGTGAAAAACTTGGTATTGTAAAAAGAATATTCAAAATTGAAGGTAGTTACAGGTCAGTGCAAAACATTGTGTCAAAGTACGCACATACATTTGAAGGTTTAGGTTGTCTACCCTACAAAGCTCATTTAGATATTGATCTCAGTGTTCAACCAAAAGTTTGTCCAGTTCGTAGAATACCATATTCTTTAGAAAATCGTCTTAAGGATGAATTAAAAAGTATGGAACAACAAAAAGTCATTGAAAAGATTGAAAAGCCAACAAAATGGGTCAATTCCATAGTCTTAGTTGAAAAACCTAATGGCAAGTTGAGAATTTGTCTTGATCCTAGAAACTTAAATGAAGCTATTAAGCGACCTCATTATCCTTATCCTACATTTGATGACCTTAGATCCAAAGTAGCCGGAGCTTCTATTTTTTCAAAATTAGATGCTAGTTCTGGATATTGGACTATTTGTTTAGATTCAGAAAGTAGTGATTTATGTACTTTTAATACACCTTATGGTAGGTATAAATTTCTTAGATTACCATATGGAATTAATTCCAGTGGAGAAATCTTCCATAGAACTATGAATCAATTATTTGGAGACTTACCAGGAATAATAATTTTTGTCGATGACATCCTTGTCTATGGGTCAAATGAAAAAGAACACAATGAAAGGTTAGAATTACTATTCAAACGTGTTTCTGAAGTAAATTTAAAATTCAATAAGTCTAAATGCCAATTTGGTATGGCTGAAATACGCTATGTTGGTCATATTTTCAATAAAAATGGTGTGTCACCCGACCAAACTAAAGTTGAAGCAATTTCTAAGATGTCAAGTCCAACAAATGTTAAAGAACTCCAAAGATTCCTAGGAATGATTAATTATTTAGGTTCCTACATCCAAAACCTTGCAGAAGAAACTACTATTTTGAGAGATTTGTTAAAAAAGCAAAATATTTGGAAATGGTTAGATCAACATGAACAGCAATTTAAAAGATTAAAGTCATTAATATGTCAATCACCTGTTCTTATTCATTATGACATGAAAAAACCTATAAGAATGTCTGTCGATTCTTCAAAAAATGCAGTAGGTGCTGTAATACTACATGGTAAAAATCCTATAGCATATGCTTCAAAATCACTAAATAAAAGTCAAATAAACTATGCTCAAATAGAAAAAGAACTTTATGCTATTGTGTTTGGTTGCAAAAAATTCCATCAATATATATATGGTATACCTATTCAAGTAGAAACAGATCACCAACCATTAGTCACTTTATTTAAAAAACCAATGTCAGAAGTCCCTACAAGATTACAACGTATGATGATAACTTTGCAAGCATATCACCTAATTGTCTCTTATACTAAAGGCACAGAAATGTATATTTCAGATACTTTGTCACGTGCTCCAATCAAGGACACTAACCAAAATCAGGAATTAGTCAGCCTAGATGATTTAGACAATGAAGTTGAAATTCATATTAACTTATTAACTTCTAACTTAGCTATCACAAAACAAAAACTTGAAATAATTTTACATCACACAAATCAAGATTTAGTATCACAAAAATTAAAAGAATATTATAAAATGGGATGGCCTAAATGTAAAGAACAATGTGACAATTTAGTATCACCATATTGGAACATCAAGGAAGAAATTCATGTAATTAATGATATAATTTTCAAAAACAACTTAGTCATTATACCTATTTCAATGAGATCTGAAATTTTAAATATTTTACATGAAGGTCATTTAGGTATAGAAAAAACAAAATGTTTGGCTAGAGGAGTAGTCTATTGGCCTAATATTAACCAGGATATAGAAAATAAAGTAAGACAATGTGAAACTTGTGCTATTTATTCTTCAAATAAAACAAAAGAGTCAATGTTATCACATGAACAACCAATATTTCCGTGGCAAAAGCTAGCTACAGATTTATTTGAATATAAAGGCAAAAAATATTTAATTGTTGTGGATTTTTATTCCAACTACATAGAAATAGCAAATTTGAATAAAGACAGTAAAACTTTAAATGTCATAACACACTTGAAATCTATATTTGCTAGACATGGTATCCCATTACAACTTTTAAGTGATGGAGGTCCCCCTTATAACTCATTAGAATTTAAGAACTTTCTATTTGAATGGAATATTGAACATATTGTATCAAGTCCACACTTGTCACGTTCAAATGGTCTCGCAGAAGTTTCTGTAAAAATCATAAAAAACATATTAAGAAAATGTGATGAATCAGGGTCCGATCCATACTTAGGATTACTTCATTATAGAAATAGCCCCAGAGGAAATATCTCTTCACCTGCACAGTTACTAATGTCAAGAAATTTAAGAACTCAATTACCTAATAAAGTAAGTGATTTAAGACCTAAGATTGTAAAATTCTCAGAGCACAATGTAAAGAAACAAAATTACTTAAATAAAACAAAAGCTTATTACAACAGAAATTGTAAACAATATCCTACATTTTATAATAACCAACAAATATACTTTAAGAAAAATCCAAGAGATATCATATGGACTAGAGGTACTATTGTGTCTAAAACTAAATTTCCTAGATCATTTATTGTAAAAGATTGTCATGGTACAACTTACAGAAGAAATACTCAACATATTCGTTTAGATCATAAGTCAAATAATAATAATTCAAACTATATGTTACAGTCACATAACAAGGAAGTCAAATTCAATGAAACAGGTCAAACTATGGATCATAAAATTCCAAGTTCATGTAAAACAAAGTTGAAATCAAAATCATTTTCTCAAAAAGAAGAGGAGGATAATAATTGTATATTTATCTTCACTCACGAGTCAAGTCCTATGTCAAATTATACAAGCAAAGAAAATAATGATTCTGATTCCTTCTTATCGGTTGAGTCAAATCATTCTATTGTTTCAGAGGAGATAATAACCTCTCCAGTATTTGTAAACATTGAAGAAATAATGTCACCTGAAAGTGTTCATGAGTTTAATGAATATGAAAGTCAAGATTTATTAAAAACTAATGAAGAATGTAATTTACAAAGTCCGATTAACATAGAAAACTTAATCAGTAGTCCTAAGAATGTTATCATACCTCATAACTCCGTAATGTCCAAAAATAACGATGCCCATCAATCTGAAAAGGAAATGCCACAAGCTGAATATAGCTCGAGAGGTAGATTGTTAAAAAAGAAACATAAATTAGATTTATAAGATTATAAAATTGTATGCGTAGTATTAATTATTATTAAATAGTATTACTCAATTTTGATAACCTAGCTTTGTTTATCAAAGTTTTAAGGTTATATTGTTATAATTCAAATCTGTCAATGTCAAATAAATTTGTTTATGTCTTTTTAGAAATGTCAATGTCACTTTAAAGAAAAAAGGGCATGTAGCATGATGGTCTATGAATGTCTATGATTGAATGTCTACAATCTAATATATTGTCTATGGCTCTAGCTCATACCCGATCTTAGGAAATGGACGTGTGTCCCAATAAAATAATTATTAAAAATCAAGACATCTTTATTTCAAGAACCTCACTCCACTCCGCCAGAACCCAGGCAAGCCCAAAGGCAACACCTCTTATCAGTAGAGACTCCTTTGAGATATTCAAAATATTTTCCATTCCTCAAGTCAAAGGAACAGACATGGTTAACATCCAACCAATATCAGATTATGTGGCTATAAACTTAAAGAAGGATACCTACTTAACTATGACAGAGAAAACATTAACATCATGTCTCATATCAGATGCATATCTGTGTCATATTCAGAGACCTATTTATCATCTAAATGGAGATAAAGATTTCTGTCAGACCGAAGAGCTTGAGTGCGAGACAAAGATCTCTCCTTGCAAAAACAGCTGGTTTGAAAGTAACACAATTAACAACTACATCTATTTTTGTTGCGATCAATGCTCTTTACGTATAATGTGCGAGGATCAAGTTGCCAGTCATCAGCTGACCGGTGCGGGTCTTGTCGCTATAGACAATGGGTGTATTATTAAAACGCAAGCATTTACTTTAATTGCACACAGACAACAGTCTAGCGAACTGAACATTAAACCTGATGTTTATACGCCACTGATACCGCCGATAAATCATATTATCAACATTACGATCCCGCATATGATAACCTTGAATGATTCTGAAACTGACCAGAATCAAATAGATTTAACAGAGCTTGGCCAGAAAATTAAGATCATGAAAGAAAATGCTGCTATAGCTGAAAGCATGTCTGTCCATGATATACACCACTACACGCTGATATACATCATCGTCGGCATCACGGGAGTAGCGGGACTGGTGTACGCGTGGCGTCGCGTGCGCGCCTGGAGAGTGCCGTCCACGCCGGCGCCGACACCAGCGCAGGCCCAGGGTGCGCCTGCGCCTCCTCCTCGCAACAACGACAATCCGTGCGTGATTATAGGTGACCGAGTGTTTTACCACAGTGTTAGTGAGTTAAATGACAACAATCAGAGCAGTGTTTCTAATCTCAATAGTGCGCGAGTGAATAAAGCTACGTCACCTATTTGCGTTCGTTGAGTTAAATGATGCGGCTAGTGACAATAATTAACTTTATCACTTAATCGTTAATTATTTTTGCTTTATATTGTCTCGACATTAATTTTGTATAACATTTATTATTTTTTACATTTTCTAGAAACATTGTTTTTAAATATGTTGATCTTTGATCTGTTAACATTAATTTTGTAACTTGTTAATTTCTCCTGTAGGGAGTATGTACGAGCAAACCCGTACATTTTGTATTGTTAAGTAATAATGCTGACGCTTGCACTCACGATGCGGTGCATCGCGTTCATTTATAAACTAATTACTTTAGTGCCAATAAATCCGTGTAATAGTAAACATCGTTTTACTTAATCAATTCCCTAACCTGGGTCGCGGCGCGGTACTCATAACATTAACTAACTAAGGTGTAAGGTGAACACCGTACAATCACTTAGTGCTTTATTTTACTCGAAACTTCTTCACAATATTTCGCCGTAATTTAGGGACAATGTGAATATAACAACAACAGCAACAGAATATAATAGCAACATTCAATAGTAATGCGTTCACTAATAAGAATTTTCAATTTTGTAAAGACTCTTTTCCAACTAGAATGAACGAAACATAAAAATTAAAAAGAATTAAATGTCAATGTGTCAACGTCATTTGTTATCTGCGAGGAATTTTAGTGATAAAGCGAATTATAAACAGAAAAAATGGATAATAAACCGTCGCTGAGTCAATATTTCGGCGATAAGGAAGTCCCACCCGCCTCCCAGTTCTTCGACGAAATCGGGACATCGCCGTCAGACATGATACAAAGCATTTATTTAGGTGAACCCGAAGGTACCGTTCTTTTTCGTTTATTAATTATTTTACTATTAAAATTGGTTAATTTATGATTAATACATAAAGTTAAAGAGTTACTCTGCGTTGTTTAGGTAATCAAACATCAACAGGCAGCACTTTTCCTCAAAATATGACGGCTTCATTTACACAACAGAAGATGAGCGAAGAGATGACTTTTACAAATGTTTTGCCGACTGTGAGTGGATCTGCTGCCGTGCCAGCTACAAGTTTACCCGATCCATCAACGTTCTTCGACACTATTGGCCCTGAACCACAAATAGTGCCGGCCAAAAGTGGAATAGCTAACCCTACTATACTTACTGAAGCTATGGATGGGTTAAGTATAAAAGTAAGAAATATATTTTATATTAGGACTATATAAGCTTCTTTTATAGCATACATAAAATTAATGTAAGTCTGAAATAGCTAAGTCAGAGGCCTGTGGGGTTCCCAGAGGCGGCTTAATTAACACTGACACCAGAGGTGGCCATACCTCACAAGAAAAGAAGAAGAAGAAGCATACCTAAAGCTAAATGTTCTTTATGAGAGCTTGTGCTCAGCTCTACATGATAAAAGCCTACATTTGTACATATATTTGAAATTTATAGGCTCAGTATTATACTGTTTTATTGCAGAATCAGCCTGTAGATAAAGAAGCTGACAGAAGGAGAGATGCTTGGTTACCAAATGATGAAGCTAAGAAAACACTCATGAAGGTAGGTTAAAGATAGAATTTTATATCTAAATATTGAAGTGGTGCTATGTAGTTTAATCAATTCTCTTTTCAATCTACAATCAAAATCATTTAACACGACGTTGAAGGGACCACTCAAATGCTGTTGTTATAGCAGATAGTAGTTTCAAATGTAATTAATCCATCAATCACATAGACGGAAATCCATATTTTGTCTTTCATCTTGTCAATAAAGCTGCAGGACTGCGAAATATGATACTCCTTGGCAATTCTGGTGGTTTCTGATGATCCATAACTAATGTCAAAGACCTATAAATGACCTTGACTAAACCTTTGAGGTCAACTTGTGCAGTTTTTAGGGTTCCGTACCCAAAGGGTAATAGACTGAAAAACGGGACCCTATTACTGAGACTTCGCGGTCCGTCTGTCTGTCACCAGGCTGTATCTCATGAACCGTGATAGTTAGACAATTGAAATTTTCACAGATGATGTATTTCTGTTGCCGCTATAACAACAAATACTAAAAACAGAATAAAATAAATATTTAAGTGGGGCTCCCATACAACAAACGTGTGTTTTTTGCCGTTTTTTGCAATAATGGTACGGAACCCTTCGTGCGCGAGTCCGACTCGCACTTGGCCGGTTTTTTTAATCTTTAGCAGCCATGCAGTGTTATTCTGTGGAACTATAAAAAAATTTTATTCTGATAAAAATTACAATTGTTTGTGTTTTTCTCTGCCTTCAGGCTCAGTCGTCACCGAAAGGCTCATTCTTTCCTGAGAGAGAAGTCCTAACAATGCCTGGCCTTGTGCTTGAAGAAGAACTGGTAAGGTCTCCCCCTATGGTATACATTGAAATAATTATTATTGTATGAGAATTTAATAAAAAGATTTAGCTTTGAAGTATATTGCTATAAGCTTAACACGCACTGCGGTTTTTATTGACGCGTTTTTACCGCAATTTCTGCGACACATGGAATTATATGAAGTTGTACGCATTGATGTAATAAAAAAATATAACGCAATATAAATCTTGCGGAAATAATTCCGCAAGAAATCCGTGTTTTGTCACAGAGTCCACCGCCTACGTATTAAATTTGAGCTATATGAACAGGTGGAAAGAGACAGACATTGCGCAAAATTTTATCCGCAGTGCGTGTTAGATATGATTAAGTACGCGGCCAAAAATTCGCGCGACTAAAAACCGCAATGCGTGCTAAGCCTTTTCTAAGTTTGTGCATGATTTTGACTCGGACTTTATTGTTTAAATTGAACATGCATGTAATTTAAAGTAATTTTAATTGTATTTGGAGATTGGCTATAAAAATGATATTTGCGAGATACAGAATATCTTGCTGTACCTCTATTATTGTGCCTATCTACTGGATTCCAAAATTGACAATAATCTTCCAGGCAGATGCTCTTCAAGAAGTAGCAGTAAAGTATCTCGGAGTGAGCTCAGCGGGCAGCCGCGGAGTGGTGAGGGCTGAACACGTGAGCCGCGACGAGGCAGGCCTGCGGGAGCTACTGCGCACTGGCTATCTGCGTGCCGCCGTCAATCTGACGCATGTTCTGATCAGTGCCGCGGGGCAAGGTAACAGTTTTGTACACGAGGAGTGAACTCAGCGGGCAGCCGAGGAGTGGTGCTGGCTACACACGTGAGCCGCGACGACGCAGGCCTGCGGGAGCTACTGCGCACTGGCTATCTGCGTGCCGCCGTCAATCTGACGCATGTTCTGATCAGTGCCGCGGGGCAAGGTAACAGTTTTGTACACGAGGAGTGAACTCAGCGGGCAGCCGAGGAGTGGTGCTGGCTACACACGTGAGCCGCGACGACGCAGGCCTGCGGGAGCTACTGCGCACTGGCTATCTGCGTGCCGCCGTCAATCTGACGCATGTTCTGATCAGTGCCGCGGGGCAAGGTAACAGTTTTGTACACGAGGAGTGAACTCAGCGGGCAGCCGAGGAGTGGTGCTGGCTACACACGTGAGCCGCGACGACGCAGGCCTGCGGGAGCTACTGCGCACTGGCTATCTGCGTGCCGCCGTCAATCTGACGCATGTTCTGATCAGTGCCGCGGGGCAAGGTAACAGTTTTGTACACGAGGAGTGAACTCAGCGGGCAGCCGAGGAGTGGTGCTGGCTACACACGTGAGCCGCGACGACGCAGGCCTGCGGGAGCTACTGCGCACTGGCTATCTGCGTGCCGCCGTCAATCTGACGCATGTTCTGATCAGTGCCGCGGGGCAAGGTAACAGTTTTGTACACGAGGAGTGAACTCAGCGGGCAGCCGAGGAGTGGTGCTGGCTACACACGTGAGCCGCGACGACGCAGGCCTGCGGGAGCTACTGCGCACTGGCTATCTGCGTGCCGCCGTCAATCTGACGCATGTTCTGATCAGTGCCGCGGGGCAAGGTAACAGTTTTGTACACGAGGAGTGAACTCAGCGGGCAGCCGAGGAGTGGTGCTGGCTACACACGTGAGCCGCGACGACGCAGGCCTGCGGGAGCTACTGCGCACTGGCTATCTGCGTGCCGCCGTCAATCTGACGCATGTTCTGATCAGTGCCGCGGGGCAAGGTAACAGTTTTGTACACGAGGAGTGAACTCAGCGGGCAGCCGAGGAGTGGTGCTGGCTACACACGTGAGCCGCGACGACGCTGGCCTGCGGGAGATTCTGCGCACTGGCTAACTGCGCCGTCAATCTGACGCATGCGCTGATCAGTGCCGCGGGGCAAGGTCAGCAGTATTTCCCATGTAGATGACCATGGTCACTGAGACTGCATATTGCATGAGCATAGTATCCCTTTCAAGGTATTGCTTCAATTACGGGTGGGGTTGGCACAGTCCACTGTCTTACTGAATAGGCCAAAGGCTTTTTTGTTCTCTGAGGATAAAAACCTCTTTTAATTTTTCACCAGGTGTAGGGCGGATGCATCGTCCCACGAAGCACACGCCGCGGTCGCTACAACTGTGGCTGACCAGGTTCGCAGTCATGCTAAGGATCAGACTCAATGACCCTCTTGTGAAGGAAGCGGAGCCCTTCGGCGACTTCAGCAAGCCTGATATGTTTTATGAGGTAATAAAAATAATGTTTATTTATAACAGATAGATATAGTGTCGTGTGCATACAGTACAACTATTTTCTTAATGTCCCTCGGCAAACATCGTGTCGCGTCAGTCGGCGGCATTCTATCAGTTGCCTTTTGCACTCGGTGAAGACTGGACGTTTTCAGTCTACTTGGAAGTATATAGAGTTGTTAATACTCTGTTAACTTAATGTCATTTATTTAAAATAAGGGAGGAAAGCTGCTACGGTTAAATAAGAAAATAGTTTTACAGCTCTATGTGACCTATTCACAGGAAAATTAAAACATAACAACAATAAAGTCCTTAGTTCTGAATTCAGATTATTATACACGATAAATCTAAGAATTGATTTACTTGGAAATTAGTATCCGTTTGTATTCGGAAATGCGATGATTGCCGAGGGACATTAAGAAAATAGTTGCACTGTAGTACATGGTTGACGTTTTATAAGTGCCCATGTAGGCCTATGTGAAATAAAAAACATTTGATTTGATTTGATTTGAATGGTACTTACGTATAATTAGCCACGACCCCTGTGCATGCGGATAAAGCAGTTCTATAGCGCTTATCTTCTGACATTTTACTTTACAAATGTCAATATTTAAGTCTAACCAAGAACTTCGTAATGCTATATAGCCTATAGCCTTCCTCATGAATGTGGCTATCATATTATTCAAAAATAATTTTTCAAATCCTACTGGTAATTCCTGAAACTAACGCGTTCAAACAAACAATCAAACCCTTCCGCTGTATTATATTAGTATACATATAGTATATTAGTATACAAGCCATTGAAATAAAGTATTCCATATAGATTTTTCAATGAATGTTATATTTATTACCAGGCGCGGATCCACGATTTCGTTTAGGGGGAGGGGCAAATGTTTCTCCCGGGAGGCAGGTGTCTCCAATAGGTCCCTTAAATAGAAAAGCATTTGAGACCGGATTAATAACCTTGTTTTTGTTTTCCGGTAGCTTTTTTTGATTAAATTGAAGCTTGAAAACCTTTGGCCACAGAATCGAGTGAAGCAAGATCAAAAATTTTTTGCACCTCATAGATAAAGCTAAGGTTTGACCGTTGCGTTGGTGCAAAAACAGGATTAACGTTATCGGCTTATGCTGAAAAGGTCAAGAATGGACAGTTTCGATTGCGAGCGAAGCCAGCTCGAAAATTTTAGTGCATCACCTCAGATCTAGAATAAATTTCAGGCGACCACTCACTACTATAGAAGTATCATTCTCAACATACTTACGCCTAAAAGAATGAGAAATAATGGTGAAAGAGCGAGCGAAGCGAGCTCGAAAATTTCTACACCCCACCTCGGGTAGGCTGGCTTTTTTTAGAAGTCATAGGGTAGTAGGCTCGAAGATTAGACGTGTTTGTAGCGATCCATGGCCCTTATTTATGGCCACAGGGTAAATATGCCTGATTAAGTTATCCGAGTGGAAACAAATTAGAAATTTAACAATTAGCCAAGGGTCGGCTAAATGCTAAAAAAAAGCTCAGGGGTGGCGGGGGGGAGGGGAAAGTCCCCGTTGCCTCCACCCTTGTAACTGCGCCTGTTTATTACCACAATTGGTAGTAGATCAAAGAATGATTAGAAAAGTAGATCCTATTGGACTACCAATAAAGAATTCAGAAGAAACTCGATTTATATTCGCTTCTCTATTTTGGCTCTCAAGGCTAGCAAGATGCAAAGCAAGGATGATATTATGTACTTTATTAGAATAAAGAGTAGTATAGTATATGCATGAATAAAATTTTTATTTTTTAGTTCTACCCGGACTCTTACGAGAATCGTACGGGCAGTCTAGTCCCATTCTCGTTGCGACTATTAGTCGCAGAGCTGCCGTCGCACATCGGAAAGCCGGACGAAGCAGTCGACAGACTGTACGCTATGCTGGAAACTATACAAACGGTAAGGATGAAAATAATAAATAACCATGGGACCATGGGACATATTGGGCCGCCATCTTTGTGTCCGCCATATTATTGGATTTAGAATGATTTCATTTAGCTAACCGTGTGACAAACCAAACCAAACGTGTATGCAATATTTCACCAATTAGCTACATACTGATTCATAGCCTCGCTACTAGGGAATCCAATCCCGCATCAAAATCGCGATCCGATTGGATTGTAGTTTTTTTTTTATCTTTCCTCTTGCGATCTATTCCTAAAAGATTCAGCAAACTGTTAAGAAAGTAATATTTGGCTTGGAAGTAGTGTCCGAGCAAAACTTTTTTTATGACCGAAACCGAATTTTGGCAACAGTCTCAGTTTCGGCCGAAACCGAAACTGCCTTACAAGAATCATGTTTTGAGAAAAAAAATAAGTAAACGTTATTATAATCAATCAGTCTTGCAGTTCTTGTAGGTTCTTCTCCATAGGAAACGACCAATCCGAACCGTGCACCTTTTGTCGACGTTTTATAAGTGCCCATGTAGGCCTAGGTGAAATAAAAACTCTTGATTTTGTTTTTTGATTTTATATCATGAATTTTATTGCACTTGATTTTAGTTTGGGGGTAGGTTATACGGTTTTAAAAATAGAAAAACGGAAATGAAATATTAATTTTACTATACAGTTACTTAGGTAGGTACCTATATAAGTACCTACTCATTTAATTATAAGTGCGTTAATTTTATTAAAAAAAAATATTAGGGACGTACGTAAGTGTCTAACTGTACTTGCCACTTGAATACCTTGGTAATAAGTATTAAAATGAATTTTGAAACTTTGAATCCATAATATCATCACCATTAATTAACTATAGTAAGTACCAAGTAGACCTTTGCCCAGCAGTGGGACAATATAGGTTGAGCAAAAAAAAAAAGTACCAAGTAGCTCTAATGTTTGTTTAGGTATAGAATTAGCGAGAGAGTTAAATCAACCAAAAAATATTTAGATAGGTTAAACTTAGGATTCTACTATAATCTATGTATTAGTTTGTTATAATGAATTTATTTTTTGATGTTTACTACCTACTCTCGTGCTATATCACGTAATAAAACTTACCAAATTCAAAATAACACGAAAACTCAACAAACAAAACGAACTGCAAACACAAGCTAGGCACGAAATGATTAGGCACGTGGACGCGGCAAAATGTCTTCGTCGCTTACTCGCTTGGATGGAATTTAACGCGCCAAACATGACCATTACAGCGCGAGAACTCCCGAATGCAGTTTCGGTTTGGATGCCTAGAGCTTTGCGCTTGGTAAATTTAATAAGATTAAGTTATTTTCAAATTACAGGCACATTTACTGGATTACGGGTGAAGAGATAGAAAGGGCTCGGTTTGATGGCTCCATGAAAAAAGTTTTAGTATACAGAACTGTTAATTGGCGACTACACTTGGCCATCGACCAACAGACACAGAAATCTACTGGATTGATAAATACTTTAAAAATGATGGTTCTTGTAGGATGACGCAATATGTATCGATTTGTTATTGAATGATCATAAAAATTATATGTTCTTGTTTAATCAACTCTCCTAAGCACAAAATTATGGAATATTGGGCACATAGCTCACATTTCAAAGATTATTAGTAGTGTATTTAAAGAAAAAAAGTCAATAACCGAGTAAACTCTTTTACTTGCAAGTCGCTGGTTACACCATCTATAGCCGTGAAACAGAAATGAACGCGATAGATGTACTTTTAGTCATATGGTCCGTCGAAAAACGCTAGTTACGTCGGCACAGTTTCTTTGTATGCGATGAGGCATCTGTATGCTAGTATTGTTTTATCTGTAACAATATTTAACGTTTCATCTATTAGATCTGTTTATTTTTACAATTGGATATATTTATTGGTTTTAGAGGCATAAAAACTCAGCTTATTTTTTTCTAATAAATACTTTCGAAGAAATTATAGAATATCTAATGTTTCATCTTTTATATTTGACTGGTAACTTTTTTTCATACAAATTCTATAGAAAAATCACGAGTTCCATGGGAAAGTGGTTAAATTACTTATTAATGAGGCTGTGCTGGGGGTCTAATAAATAATCAGAACTTCATTTGACCACATTTTTTTTTGCATAATCAATCCCAAACCCAAACTCAAACAAAATCAAACTTGCGGGATCCCGCATAATTAATCCCGCTAAAAAGGTGCGGGATTCAATACCCTACTCGCTACGTATCCTCGCTATTCTCGTACATCTTTGGTAGAAAAGCACACTAACTATGGGCAAAAAAAAATGGAACAGCAACCTATAGCAGAAAACTTGTCTTAAATATATTGTGTTAAGATCAGTAACACGATTATAACGAACCGCCATTTTTTCAGATGCTGTCAAACCTTCGCGAGGGCAAAACGGAAGATGGAACAGCCACCATAGCGGAGCAAGACAAAGCCGAATCTATTCGTCTATGGATGGGCAGAGAGACGAGAGTCATGCATTCTCTAGTAAACTGTGCTATAGCTATGAAGGTAAGGCATTTAACCGTATAGTTCGGACGGGGTTCACTTTGGGCGCGAAAAGCATACCTCCGCTGGCTCAGCAATGGTTCATTTTGGACCCCAGATTTAGGTCATACGACATCCTAATTAACAACTTAATTATTGATTGAGATACCTAAAGAAACTTATTTGGGGGCGTTAATTAAAATAGTTGGATAAAAAGCTTGATGTTAGCGCCAATATTTTTTTTAGATTAAGCGCGCAAGTTTATTAATTTATCTTTGTTAGATACAAGTGTGGTAATGCGATAATCGCCATTTTGATGACAGTGGTGGTCGAGGCTATAATACATATAAAATGCATATTTTGGACACCCAAACTCCACTACAGGGGTAGTGGTTTGCTCACTGTTTGATTATTTGACGAATTCATCCATATTACAAACTATATAATTAGTGATAATGAAGTTTTTTGTTATCCAAAGTCGAAGTTTCGCGACAATCGTGTTTGTTTACAGTTTTAGATGGCGTAGTAGTTAAATAATGTGTTCGGCAGGCTTATTACGTATCTTTTGCAAGAGCAAAACGATAGCGATCAAACGCTTTATGTCATAAAAGTCGACATTACCTGCAGTGTAGGTATGGTAAGTTCTACATAATCGTTTGCTAATCGCTCGTTGTTAGACAAATGAAAAAATTTCAAAAAAAAAAGCCAACAACTCTAAAACTTATGTATTGAAGAGCAATGATTGCGCAAAAATCGCTATCGTTTTGCTCTTGCAAAAGATACGTAATAAGCCTGCCGGTCATATTGCCATTGACACTGTCGCCTATAAATCCGGTTTGATTACACCGGTTGTCTAGGAAATCTTTCCAGGATGTGCCCTTGTAGGCAGGGTACATTGTAGGATTTATAATTGATTCCTTGAAGTAATAAAATGCTATGCTGTGACCGCAGGCTTCTGTAAAAGAGAAAAATCTTTTTTGTCTTAGAAAGCTTTTTGAATCAAAATAAAACCTGCCAAGTGCGAGTCAGACTCGCGCACGAAGGGTTCCGTACCATTATCGCAAAAGATGGCAATAAAAACACGTTTTTGTATGGGAGCCCACTTAAAGTATTTGTTGTTATAGCGGCAACAGAAATACATCATCTTTGAAAATTTCAACTTTCTAGCTATCACGGTTCATGAGATACAGCCTGGTGACAGACAGACGGACCGCGGAGTCTTAGTAATAGGGTCCCGTTTTTACCCTTTAGGTACGGAACCCTAAAAAGGTAAAGTTTGTTGGTAGGATCTCTGGAACTACTGAACAGAATTTAAATATTCTTTCACCTGTACAAAGCTTTATTATTCCTAAGTGGCATAGGCTACTTTTTCCGAAAAAATAACGGGTCCTTCGGGGTGGCCCACGGGAACGAAGCTGCGGTAAAAATCTAGTCATTCATAAATTTGCAGCATTCGAAAGACAACCGTTCAGAAGTTTTTAGTTGAATCTGCGCCACGTCGTGGACAGAAGTGTACCGCGCGTACTGTTATAACCGTTATTTAAGAGTATAAGGGATTTCAAACCACTTGCATCTTTGGAATCTAAAGTATCAACAAACCGCCGGCGCCGCCGCACCGTCGCGGAATCCGGCGGTCACAAAGTTAATCTCACATCGTTATCCTAGAAAGCCACACGTTTATAAATCCTATTTTTTTTTCTCTACGAAGACACGGCCTAACAATACGCAGTGGAGGCTTATTTTAGCAACGGACATTCGTAGACACGAGCACGACGCATATTTTGCAGTCATCTTAATATCGTGTGTGATAAAGCTTTTTTATGCCGGTACTGAGACAGGGTACCAGGGTATAAGTAAAAAGTAGGAGACATTTCATAAAAACGCACCAATCCATTTAACAATTTTTCACATCGCGGCTGTGGCGCACTGCCTTTATTTGGGTAAAAGTCCACGGTTCCAAGGGTATCCTTATAAGCCAAGAGACCAGCACACGTGTGAATGACGTCAACGATTGAGGCGTCGGAAGGATCTAACCTTTCGGCAGGGTCCATTCGAAAGGGAGAACTCAAAATAGGGCCTTGCAGGATGTAGACCTGTAATCATATAAGAAGTTCTTGTTTAGATCTGTTTTACCCACACTATGCGTGGTTCTTTTTGTCGGTGATGCCTTTCGCTTAAACGCCACCACGTGGTATCTATTTTTACCCGACTGCCGAAGGAGGGTAATGTGTTTATCAGTCTATGTATGTATGTATGTTTGTTCCTATGTGGCGTTCCAGAGACCAAACGCGTTGGCCGATTTTGATGTTTCATACGTCAATCGATTCGTCTTAACCCTGCGAGTGTCACTGACTACATTAAAATTGGAAAATAGAAAAATGGCGGATTTTGGGCGTCATATTGTGGGGGACAATATGACGCCCAAAATCCGCCAAGCTGTTTAGATTAAAACCCTCTTTAAATAAATAAAGATTAAAAAAAAAAGAAGAAAATCATGCTGTGCAGTCAGAGGATACATATTCGAGAGCTGGCTGACCAAAACCAAATGATTCTTTTAATTAACTTTTTATTTATAACTTTTTAGTTATTTTTTTTAGAATTATATTATATTTAAATATATAAGTGGTATATATTTATGAATTCACCTCTTAAAACCATTTATTTTGACACGCTACACGATGGGTTTGGAAGAAAAAAAAGATTTGGGAGCTCACAATATGGCGCCCAAAATCCGCCATTTTCCTATTTTCCAATTTTAATGTACTCTAGAACGCCACATAGAAAAAAACATACATACATAGACTGATAAACACATTACCCTCCTTCGGCAGTCGGGTAAAAAGAAGGGAGGGGGTGCAATATTATGGCATGTACTTACATAAACAACTTTTGCATTATAAGTTTTTAAACTGTCATGGTCACTAACATTAACATTAGAAACGGGATATTTACCATGTTCACTGTTTGTTGCGAGTTTCCGATATTTCGGTGCTGTTGCAAGCACCATGATCACGGATAAACTGAAAAGTCATTGCGGGTGGGTGTTTATGAGGAGACAAATCGGTCTACCCTCTTTCTTGTTCGTTTTTTGCATCAGTACCGCTATCATTGTCACTCACAACTCGATTCTGTGCCGAAATTCCGATTCACCGAAATATCGGAATCTCGCAACAAACAGTAAACATGGTAAATATCCCGTTTCTAATGTTAATGTTAACTTTTGCATTATCTATTACAAGTATTTTCTTAATTTGCTTTTTTATTCTGAACCCTTGAAAGAAGGTGAAGGCAAGTTGTACCAATAGCATAACATACATTTACATGGCTGCTGGAGATTGACTATTTTTTTTTTAACTTTGCCCCACACTAGGAATTTCTTCCTGTATCATGGGTGCGTTTACAAACATATAAACTCACATACACAAACACCCAGAGCCGGAACAACTTTCTGTAGGTCATACAAATATTTGTTCCGTGCGGGAATCGAACCCGCGACACGCAGCGCAGCAGTCAATCGCTCAACCACTGCGCCAACCTTGCGCCCAAAATTAATTAATTATTAAAATGTAAACCATCGCATGGTACTTGTATTTTCTTTCTGTATGCTTTGTCATCGAAAGCACTCGTTGAGCTCAGTGCAGTACAATAATTAATATTTACAATTGCCTTTGAATTGAATCTTGCTTACAAATGTCTTTTTTGTAAGAGTAATTTAAAAAGTAAATTATGCTTTGAAATAGTCATAATTGAAATTTCATGGTTTTTTGTGTGAGAAAGGTCTTACATGTTGAGCGACTTATGTCATTAACCTGTACATGTAGTACATGCCATTTGTTTTTTTTTGTCTGGGAAGACATCCAATGACTTCTCCCGCTCTGGGTGAAGCGGGAGGGCGTGTCAGACTTTTACTGACTAAAACCCACCCGTGTTCCTTCAGTTGCTTGAGCCAGGGCCGCGGTAACTCTCTTTCAAATTTATCCGTGACCCAGACAGGCATCGGCCCTAGCGGACCCCGTCAACTTTTGCTGACATCTACTTGAGGCGCGGTTGGAACACTACGCGCCGTCGACTCGGGCCTGGTCCTTATCGGACGGCGAGCTACCATTACCCATTACTCGCCGTCCGCAAGCCCGCGACTACGGTGGCCGGGAATCGGCTTGCGACTCCCGACGCCCGGGACGTCTCCTGCGGTGGCTAGGGGCGTGAGGGCGTCTCCGTTGTGTCTCACTCACGCGTTCCGCCTCCTCCTTCGAGAGCATTAATGCTTCGCTGAAGGAGGTGACAAGTTCCCATGCCCTCTCGCTCCGTACCATAGCCTGAACCAGGGCTGGACGCGAGAGGTCGCCACCGCTGATCGCCTCCACGAGACAAATTAATGATCAACTGAGCCCTCCGATTGAGCATAATAGTTCACACAGTTAAATTAAATATTATGCTATGCATTTTACAAAAGTTGTGAATATTATTACGAATACAGTGCTAAAAGAAGACAGCATTAAAATAAGGACTCATGAGATATGTTCATGGTTAAGAACAAATGTTTTAGCTAAGCTTATCGCTCCTATTGTTTCGGGAGAATATTTTATATTAGGTCTAACGGATGGGTAAATGGCCAACAGCCACAGAGCTGAAGCCATACAACACCGGACCATTATAGACCGTCCTCACTGAGAGCATTCACGTGTAATGAGCATTCTACGTCGAATATTCGAGTGGTGTGGACATTGAGCCGAGCGAGCGTTACAAACCTTACACGCAAGCGCGAACTTCGGCCGGTGTGGACGTCGCAACGATTTTCGCGGAAACGGCTCGCATTCGAATGTTCACGCAAATAAAACGCTCGAAAGCGAATACTCAATAATGAAATGAATGAGTATGCATGTAGGAATATTACTGGCCACTTGTAAAGCAAGCAACAGTTCCTTGATCTTAAGTGTTCGTGACCTTCTTGGTCAATCGCATTATCGAATGAATGACATTTAACGAGATCGTAATCGAATGCTCCAAGCTCGCAAAGAAATGTTCGACTCGAACGTTCATAGTTTTGCTCAAAAGTGAAAGCTGGGCTCACTGGGAAGCATTTGTTGCTCGCCTACGATTGCTTGTTTAGAAATGCTCACGAAAGAATGCTCCCAGTGAGGACGCTCCTTATAGTGTGTTCGAGGCTCACTTGCAAAATCTATTTCTAGTACCAATCAAAAGTGATGTGACACATCGTCCCTCCGTTAAATCAATTTGGCTCGTAGACCTTCATAGTACACTGAGATGCAACTTTATCACGTAAATACAAGAATCAACGACTGAAATTGCATTCCTTTAAGTCTATTCAGTAGCTACAGTTGTCAGCAACCTAACTTTTCAGCTGCTTCAGAACTGATAACCGCAATTACAGTTTAATACTTTAAAATTTCTTATCTTTACACATCAATATTGATAATTAAGCACATCGATTTGTTTTGGGGGGGTTGTTCCCAGAGGTCCACCTAGTCTATTGTTCTCGAAAAAAAAAATGTAAATGGTTGGAAATATTTTCTTTCCCTACGGGTCCATGAGAATGTTTGGTACAGTCAGCAATAAAAGCTTGGCTAAGGGATAAATCTTTACTATTTCTATGGAATAAATCACAATGAATATAGATAACAAAATACTGCATATTTACTGTATCACATGAATGGTCATGACTATTAAAAAATCAGGCTTAGTAGGCGTTTTGGCCGATGAGTTTCGCCCGATCCGGTCGGAACAGGAATTTCATTATTATTAATATTTGTGAGTGGTGTTTCGGACTATAATTTTTTTAAGCAAATTTTGTACAGTCAGAAAGAAAACCTTGGGTTATTTAAGTAAAAATCAGGCAATTTTTGGAAAAAGATAAAGCTTATACCATTACAACAATCAACAGTAAACATGATACATCACAATAATCAGTATTATATATCAATTAAAAATTGTACATAATGGCACCTGAGGTATTCCACATACGGCACCTACCGATATTTTTCGCAGGTGCCATAAGCAGGGACTTGACTTACATGTTAGCGAGCTGGCTGACCAAAACCAGATGTATCCTCCGACTGCACAGCATTATTTTCTTCTTGTTTATATCTTTTTAGTTCACTTTTTAAGCAGTCGGGTTTTTTGAATTAACTTTTTTTATTTATAACTTTTTTTAGAATTAGGTAGGTACATTTTAACATATAAGTGTTATATATTTTTGAAATCAGCTCTTAAAGCCCAGGAAGAAGAAAAAAATGGTATCCCACAATATGGCGCCCAAAAGCTTAAATTTTTTTTTTCTATTTTCCAATTTTAATGTAGCCAGTGACACTCGCAGGGTTAAGACGAATCGATTGACGTAAGAACCATCAAAATCGGCCAACGCGTTTGGTTTCTAGAACGCCACATAGGAAAAAACATACATACATACATACGTAGACTGATAAACACATTACCCTCCTTCAGCAGTCGGGTAAAAATGTAAAAGTATGTAAATAAAATGAATATTAATAAATAATACTAATATATCGTTATTAATGTATGTACGATTTATTATTAATATTGTTAATCAACGTTAAGTATACCCCTGCCTGGTGTTAATTTCGACGCAATAACTACCAAATCGCGCGTCGCGACACTCGCGACTTGCTCGTCAGCGCCCCACTGCCAGGGCAAGTACTACCTGCACTGAAAGGTGGGGATGTGCGAAAGAGATAAACGTATTTAGGTAGAAAGAGAGGTAAAATTCAACGGAAAACTGATGCGCCTCTCAATAGAAAAGCTATTAATAAGTTAAGTAGTTTAATATGCGTTTTATTTCAGGTAAAACGCTGCTAATAATTGGTAAAAATCAATAATTCATCTATACTAATATTATAAAGAGGTAAAGTTTGTGAGTTTGTGACGTTGTAGGGGGTAATCTCTGGATCTACTGAACCGATTTTGAAAATTCTTTCACCAGTAGAAAGCTACATTATTTCTGAGTGTCATAAGATATAATATATATTTTAAAAAAAATTAGAGATCCTTATGAAAATTGCAATAATGTAACCCAAAGTAGCAAAATGTTGCCTGTAAAATTCATTCTTTAGAGTGCGCTTAGAAAACTATTGATGATACATAAAAATTATTAGGTAGGTAGGGTGGGTAGGGTAGGCAGAGTAGGCAGGGTAGGCTGGGTAGACAGGGTAGGCAGGGTAGGTAGGGTAGGCAGGGTAGGCAGGGTAGGCAGGGTAGGCAGGGTAGACAGGGTAGGCAGGGTAGGCAGGGTAGGCAGGGTAGGCAGGGTAGGCAGGGTAGGCAGGGCAGGCAGGGTTGGCAGGGTAGGCAGGGTAGCCAGTTGACGGGAGCGAAGCCTCGGGGGTCAGCGAGTTTATTCATAAATGTGATTTCTAAACTAACATTCAATTATTTAATGTATATAAAATATAAATAAAAACGATAATAATTTTAAATGGAGTTATTATTAAATGATTTTGTAATTAACATATCAGAAATAAAGCCTATTTAAAATTGAAATTTGTATGCAAGTATAATTAAAAATATATAAAACAAAATTCTAAAACTTTTTATTGTGGTGGCTGTAAGTATTTTGTGAGGGTAATATGCGTTGATGTAATACTAAGACCATCTAAAGCACCAATTGACTCCGTCTCGTCGTAGATTAAGCAAAGGAGACACTTATTAACATCTTTTTTACAGGCCTGGCTATGGAGTTGATAAACAGGAAGCAGCTTATTTACTTTATTATATAACGTCGGTGCCACTTTTTATTTTCGCAAATTAGGTCCTTACGTCTTTTAGTGATAACTCGGTATTGGGTCGCAGCATGCTGAATAAGGACAGTATTTAAAATAAACAGTTGTCTGATCGTCAACACTTACCAACATTTGTATAGTTCAGCAGTCGGGAACGTGTTTTTAGGGTTCCGTACCTCGAAAGGAAAAAACGGAACTTAAATTACTTAAGTACTCAAGTCTACTGTCCCTTAAAGCAGTGTAAATTCAAACTTCTAAGCCAACGCAATCAAAAGATACAGCCGCTTATGCCGCAAATTTTCGACACTCTCAAGGGAATCAAAACCTACAGGGTACTTCCCGTGAACTCAGAATCTTGAAATTTGGTACGAAGCAACGTTTTATAGCACAGATAAAGGAAAAATTGCGAGAACCGTAAATTTTTAGTTACATCATATAATAAAAATATTATTAATAATTTTAAACTTACCACTTTCCTCATGAACGCGTAGAGGTATTAAATTGAAATTGATATCAAATACTCAAGTCAATAATAACTTTAAGCTGTAACAAAATCAAACTTCTATGTCAACGCAATCAAAAGAAACAGCAATTTAAGCATATTTTCAGTCTCGCAACTACTCGCAAGTAGGGTATGTAATATCGGAGGATTTTCAATTTCGATATTGATTTCCGATTTTAGATTTCAATATCGGAATTCCGATATTAATATCGGAATTCCACACTTTCGTTAAATATCGCATTTTTTTTTGTTAATTGCACAAATTCGGTATGAGGTTGGAATGTACAATAAAAAAAAGTTAATTAAAACAATCAAAAAACCCGACTGCTTAAAAAGCAAACTAAAAAGACGTAAACAAGAAGAAAATCATGCTGTGCAGTCGGAGGATACATATTCGCGAGCTGGCGGACCAAAACCAGATGTATTTACGCTTTATTTTGATTATTGATGATTATTCTTCTTGTTTACGTCTTTTTAGTTTGCTTTTTAAGCAGTCGGGTTTTTTGATTGTTTTAATTAACTTTTTTTATTTACAACTTTTTAGTTATTTTTTTTTAGAATTAGGTACATTTAAACATATAAGTGTTATATATTTTTGAAATCGCCTCTTAAAATCCTTTAATTTGATACCCCACACAATGGGTTTGGAAGAAAAAATTATTTTTTTCCCCCACAAAATGGCGCCCAAAATCCGTCAAAAGCATTATGCCGCGACATAAGTATTTGAATTTTCTATTGTGTCTCTCTCTAATCACTAGTGACTGGGTAATCGGACGCTTTTTTTACCCGACTGCCGAAGGAGGGTAATATGTTTATCAGTCTATGTATGTATGTAAGTATGTATATATGTATGTATGTATGTTTGTTCCTATGTGGCGTTCTAGAGACCAAACGCGTGGGCCGATTTCAAAAGTATATAACACTTATATGTTTAAATGTACCTAATTAGAAAAAATAATTAACTAAAAAGTTATAAATAAAAAAAGTTAATTTAAAAAATCAAAAACCCGACTGCTTCAAAAGCGAACTAAAAAGACGTAAACAAGAAGAAAATCATGCTGTGCTGTCGGAGGATACGTCTGGTTTTGGTCAGCCAGCTCGCGAAGATGTATCCTCCGACAGCACAGCATGATTTTCTTCTTCTTTACGTCTTTTTAGTTCGCTTTTGAAGCAGTCGGGTTTTTGTTTTTTTTTATTAACTAAACTGCCCAATTGTTCCCAAGAAAGAATATAAGTCATGTCCATCTAAAAGAGGATAATGCTAAAAAAAAACAGAAAATAAATATTTATCGATCAATCTGAAAGTAGTCCCGATAAGTGTTGTGAGTAAAAATGATTTATAAATTCAGTATAAGTATCGGTCAATGTGGCGACGCCTCCTGGGGCAGGCCTATATTCAGCAGTGGTTGTTATTACTATACACTTATCTTCCCATGCATTATAAACATGTCATAAAAGCTCAACAATAAGTAGTTGAACGACCCCTTGTAAAACCGAACTGTTTGCTATGTAATAATTTATGTTTATTAAAATATCTTTGCAATTGCTCTAAAATTAATTTCTCAAATATTTTACTAAACGTAGGTGGTACTGAAATAGTTCTATAATTTCTAGGGTCTGAAGTACTACCTGATTTAAACAAAGGTATTATTTTACTATTTTTCATTAGGTCAGGAAACTCCCCACTGTCGGTTAATAAAACCCAGAATTAATAACACAGGCATACTTCAATGTTTGATTATATTTTACACCTTACTACTACTACTTGTGCGAGTTACCATTTTCATCAATGGCCCAATAAAAAAGCTAGCAACGAAATCGCTTAAATTTGGAAGACGATTTAATACTAAATCTAGCAAAAACAGATCCATTTTAGGAGAAATTTATTAATGAGAAACAAGCGCAACCTTCGCAGAACGAGTACTCATAGGTTATTTTTTGTTAATTTGTATTAAAATACAAATGTTTATATCCTTTAGTCCTTAGTTTGTATCCGTAGGGTCAGCGTAATCCCCATAACTATGTGTAAGGTTTAAGTAGTGTAAGTTTCCATCACCATCCGGAAACCACATCCATTCCCTTCCATAGCCCTCGCCGAAAATCTTTTGCAACTCTTCAAAAGGATTTTCATCGGAAGAATCTAGAAAATAAATACAGTTTTTAATTATAATATTTACTAGCTGTTGCCCGCGACTTCGACCGCGTCAATCACCTTAAAACTAAAAAAAATATGTGTTTTAATTTTGTTTCAGGGAACACTTATTCTTTTTCTAAAATATAAGTAGACTAAGTTACTCCTTATAACATCAGCTATCTGCAAGTGAAAGTACCGTCAGAATAGGTCCAGCCGTTCTGGAGAAAACCTGGAACAAGCAGACATACAAAAATGCCATTATTTTGATATTAAAAACAGACACTTTTAATTTTATTTATTTGCATAGATAGCTAGTAGCGAATTTCTAAAATTACCCGACAAAACCGTTCTATCGTGCTAATAAAAATAATAGTCTTTTTTTCTTTTTTCATATTATATAGTTTTTTTATTTATCTATTGGCTCGCGTTTGATCACTATCTCGCCTGATGGTAAGTGATGATGTGGTCGACGGTGAAGCACATTTGCCTAGAAGTAACCTATTCACTCTTGACTTAAAGACCCCAAGGTTGTAGCTATCAGGAAACAAAGACTCCGGCAGGGAATTGCACTCCTTAGCTGTGCGTACAATGAAAGTATTCGCAAAACGCTTTGTTATTTTTTTTTAACTGCTAATGTTATATCATTCTAATAAAAGTAAGTATTTTAATCCAAAAAAGTATGTCTAGCTCTAAGGGAGGCCAATGCTGGAAAACAACAATCTTCTCGTACCGACGTCAGATAGTTAAACTTATTAAATTTAGTGTACATTTTATATAATTAATTAATTTTATATCGTTATGTATAAACACATGCTAGCTATCTATTTTAAAAACAACATCAAGGTTTGTTTTAATGCAATATTTAACAATATGTAAAGATACTCACTGGTGACAAAAACCAAGAATAAAAAAAGAATATTCAAATAATCCATAACAAAAATAAAAAAAATCTCAAGATTTTTTTTTAATACGATTGTACTATTGGACAAAACTTTTGCCAACTGATTGCTCTTATCAAAATTATTAAAACCTAATAGGTACCTACTTAGTTATGCTTATAATGGAAAAGCAATCGATTTCATGCCGTGCATGAAATCGATTGATTTTGAACATTATTTGTGAGAAAGGGAAAAAGAATTTAAACAAAATTAATGACGATCCAAAAAAAAAAATACTGCCGTTCAGTTCACTTTTGCCCACATTAGCTCTGCAAAATGTACAGAGCGGCAAATATTTTCTTTTTTTTGTGAGTTGGTTTTTGAATTGTCTTGGTTTTACTAGTAATTCATCAACTCGTCCTATATTCCTACGGCCCATTTAGGACGACATGCAGAAAATCAAAATAAATAATATTTTCATTCTGCAACTCGACCCATGTTTCTTTTTGTGTGGAACTTTAAACTTTTTAACGTTTGGTACAGTTAGTAAGACAAGATAAAACAATATTTTTCGAGAATTTTTAGTTTTTACTTTCGTTTTGTTCCTAGATTATTTAACAGTAATAATGACAGTACCTACAAAATAATATTTTTCTATAAATGATAATAAAGATAGCAATTTGCCAAGTTTTGTATTATCCATAACTTTATTTTTTATACCAATCAATTCTCCTATTTTTAACCCACGTCGGAAAAAGAGGGGTGCTATAAGTTTGACGTGTGTTGCTGTGTATCTGTGTATATATATGTGTGTCTATCTGTGATATCGTAGCGTCCAAACGGGTGAACCGATTTTGATTTAGCTATGTTTGAATAAAATCGGTTCAGCCGTTCAAAAGTTATAGGCGTTTTACAGTTTGAATCGGGTTGTTTGCGCAGGATATCGTGTCATAATTACGTGTTCAATAGATTGCCGATCGAAGCGTATAGCATGAAATAAAAATGTGTTAGGGGTTTTTAATATTTTGACATTTTTCTTGTATTGTTTATTTTATAATGCAGGTTTCATAATTATACCAGTCCAGTCCCAATAAGACCCTTTTAAATTTGATTGTACTTTTAGCTTTCCAAATCCTTCTTTGAGTTGAACACAGACTACTTAGAGATACTACGTATGTTTAACGCTTGTCAAATATATGACATTTGCATTACACAATACCAATAGTGAAGTTTTATCTCGATTCTACCGCTTTCATTCATTCTTTTACAATCAATTCTACGTCAAAATATTGGTAATGAAAGGAGCATAACCTTTCCGTTTCAGAGTGTAATATGCAATACGAAAAGTCGTTTTTGGGAAGGTTCTAACTTGTTTGCTTTGCAGAATTCACTTACGCAATTAGGCTGCAGGTCGTCGCTCTACCTACAGAGAGGCCTTCCAACGCTGCGTCTTCCGGTCGCGGTAGCTACTCCAGAACTTTTCGGCCCCAATGGCCATCCGTTCTGCGTGCAATGTGCCCTGCCCACTGCCACTTAAGTTTGGCAATTCTTCGGGCTATGCCGGTACCTTGGTTCTTTTTTGGATGTCTTCATTTCTGATTCGATCACGCAAGGATACGCCGAGCACACTAAACGAATATACACAAACATTGCATACTTATTTCATAACCTACATAACTTAAAAAATATCATCTATTGGATCAAAACTGTTTAAGCGATCACTGCGCTCGAGCTTTAGGCATGTGTGCGTGTATGGTGCACACAAACATAGCATCACAATGGTTGTACCGGGCGGACCTTATCGCTTGATGTAAGTATCGGGAGGTTGTAAGGCTCCTGCTCAAGCGCGTTGACGCCCTGTACCTATAGTTCAGTTTCTTCAAGAATCCTGGAGTCTGGAGAGTTGATTGATGGCTGCTATGTGTTGATAGGTGAAGGCTTCATAAGAAGAAATAAAAGACTTGATCCTCCCGGTTCATCCTGGTTTCCGACCATTTTTTTGAGAAAAATGTGTGTATATTCACCGTTCCAGGGTGAAATGCTATTATCCCTAGCTATGTACTGTTGTTATATACTGTTTTTCAGTCATAGACATAGGCTAAATAAGTTAGAACACCTAGTTTGTGTTTCCTAACAAAAATAATGTGCATAATAAGGCAACACGATTGGTGTGCGAGCGGGACGCATACACGACTACTTGAATCCCCGTTTTTATAGGGGTCTAGAAGAAAATAGTACATTACTGCAGCGGCCAGCAAAATAGGCATTGATGGACGAACGTGTAAATGTGGGCCGAGGCGAAGCCGAGGCACACATACGTAAGTCCATCAATGCCTAGTTGTGGCCAAGGCTTGTATAGTACTTTTCTCAAATAATGCGCGGAAATTAAAACTAAGTAGTACCTAGAACTCATTTTGTCAAAATCAATGACGAACAACAATAATTGTTCCCGCGTTAAAGTGTTCCTTTGTTTTTTTTTTCAATAAACAGCGTTCTATTTGCAAGCCAGTTCGAAATTTAAATAAAACCTTTGATAAGTTACCTCCTTGGTTGCCATGTTTCGGAGTAAAACATCGTTCCATTTTTAAATAACACGACAGATATGAGTTTACTATGGAATTTATTTGGCCGCTAGACACGACAGATATGGATTTTCATACAACTTTTGCCGGCCGCTGCGCGCATGTATTTGACCAGTACAGCAATTTCGATTTATCTCGAAGAAGGTTGTCAAAATAATGACCACATTTCCAAGCATGTTTGAGAAAATATTATTTTATTTACTTATGCTATTACATTCATGTCTTATGCTAGTATATAAGCTATGTGACGCCTCGTCGCGAACAATGGTTTTACCTAAACTCTATCTAGTGAATTTTGTGCACGGCCTCTTAACCTCTTGTGCGGGCCGGCCCGCAAGCGTCATGGTCGTAATAAAATGTAATAAAAACTATTTTGTTTACACAACGAAAAAACATGGCGTCGGAGTCTCAAAAATCACAGATGCATTTTGTCAAATTTTTATGTCATTCAATTTTAGTGATGTCTCACTAAAATGTTACCAAAGTCGGTGAAATATGAATCGATTGACCGAATGATACAGCCAGAAACTGTTGCAAGTAAAGTTTTTACGTCAAAAACCACCGTCCAATCGGACCATTGAGTTATGGCCTATGCCCATGACTCGTCCCGCGACTACTTTTCTTATGGACCTGCAACGGACCAAAAATCGCGTCGGAGGTTAAAGCATCCAATTGAGCTTATCAGAAATCTGATTTGTATATTGCGTCCAGCCTTTAATTTTACATTTGAAATAAGCCCGCCTATAAAGTTCCCTAATTATTAACAGGCAACTATAGTTAATAAAATGCAATACTTCATGGACTCATTACAATAATCCATAAGTAAACAAATTAATCATAATGTAACCACTCAAAATAAGTACAGTTATAAAATATATATATAAGAAATAATATAAAAAAATACAAATTTAAAAACGAACCTAATATAAATTCAATCGTCATTTTTTTACCCGACTGCCGAAGGAGGGTAATGTGTTTATCAGTCTATGTATGTATGTATGTATGTTTGTTCCTATGTGGCGTTCTAGAGACCAAACGCGTGGGCCGATTTTGATGGTTCTTACGTCAATCGATTCGTCTTAACCCCGCGAGTCTCACTGGTTACATGAAAATTGGAAAATAGGAAAATGCCGGTTTTTGGGCGCCATATTGTGGGGGCCCAAAATTTTTTTTTGCCTCCTAACCTATCGTGTGGGGTATCAAAATAAGTGATTTCAAAAATATATAACACTTATATGTTTAAATGTAACTATTTCGAAAAAAAAATTAACTAAAAAGTTATAAATAAAAAAAGTTAATTAAAAATCAAAAAACCCGACTGCTTGAAAAGCGAACTAAAAAGACGTAAACAAGGAGAAAAGCATGCTGTGCAGTCGGAGGATACGTCTGGTTTTGGTCAGCCAGGTCGCGAAGATGTATCCTCCGACAGCACAACATGATTTTCTCCTTGTTTACGTCTTTTTAGTTCGCTTTTCAAGCAGTCGGGTTTTTTGATTTTTTATTAACTTTTTTTTTGTTTATTTTTGTATAAAATATTGAAATTATTATTTATTCATTAAACCATTATTTCGATGTTCTATAAATACCCTAACACTTCCAACGTTGATTCTTCCGGTCCGCAGTCGCCATTCTAGAACTTTTCGGCCTCATCGACCGTCTGTTCTGCGAGCAATGTGGCCCGCCCACTGCTTCTTTAGTTTGCCAATTATTCGAGCTATGTCGACAACCCTAGATTTATCTATAAAATTCTATCCTGTGCAGGACTATAGACAAGCAGCCAATATCCTGCAGACCTTACAACAGCAAGCATCATCAGCGGGACAACGACGGGCCATCTGCAGCGCTCTGTGTAGACTGTGGCTGTTAGCCGGCCACGTGAAGGCCGCCATGTCCTGTCTAGACATCGCTCGAGACGCCAGGCATCACATGTGAGTATAGAGTACGATATAATGCTAGGTTACATCAGCGGTACATCTGCAGCGCTCTGTGTAGACTGTGACTGTTATCCGGCCACGTGAGGGCCGCCATGTCCTGACTAGACATCGTCGGGGCAACTGCCCCACGACCGACAATTGTTGTCGGACTGGTGTATATGTTATAATAATTAATTAGGAAATAAATAAAAAATCGCGTCGAAATCTTTGCTTGCGCGATGCAGGATTTTATGATTTTATGGATATCGCTACCACAGATAATATAATACTAGCATATAGATACCTCATCCCATACAAAGAAACCGTGCCGACGTAACTAGCGTTTTTCGACTGATTAATCTGGCAATTTTTTGTACATCGAACGCATTCGGTTCTGTTTCACGGTGATAGATAGATGGTGTTAGCAGCGACTTGCAAGTAAAAGGGTTTACTAGGCTCGTGAATATTTTTTTCTTTAAATACAGTGAAGGTTTGTTCTAGTATTTATTTGCACGTTTTTACAGTTTTTTTTGCAAATGTGTTAAAATGCAAACTAACAATCGAGTGGAATGCCTCAGAAATTAAAAAATGCGCCATCTATTGGCATCAATTTTAAATGATCCGTCTAATAATCTTTGAAATGTGAATTATGAGCCCAATATTCCATAATTTTGTACTTAGGAGAGTTGATTAAACAAGAACATACAATTTTTGTGTTCAATTTCAAGAAATGTTAATTTTACACACATTCAATAACAGATGGAGGTGCATATCGCGCCATCTGGTGAGTTTTATTTGAACCAAATTTTCTTTCTTAGCAATGAGACCCCGTGTCGCTACAGATACGTAAAATCTTATTACTTTTATCTCATTCCCCAGATGTCCAACGCCAGACGTCCGAGAATATGTGGACCTAGGTCTGATAGATATAGCACACGGGAAATATCAAGAAGCATACAATAACTTCGCGAGGGCAGCTGACCAGGAACCTACTAATATTATGGTAAGATATTTTTATTCCTTATTGCACACAAAACGTTAAAAACAGAAACAGTTCTACTAGGACAGTTTATCTACAAAGGTGACCTTCACCCATAATTCACACCCATGATTCTCTAACAGAAAATCTCAGTTAATACTATTAACTGAGATTTTTTAATTCTCGAAGCCAGTCAGGACATTTTCGACTCCCCTGTGACTTCGTTGTGGATAAAGCTAGAAGCCTGAATTTTCAGTGACTCAGAACATAAAAAACCTGGAGATATACCCAATAGTAGTTTAGGCAATGGTCATATAATAGGGATTATTAAAACACGAGCGTAGGTTTATCAAATGAGGTGAGGCCGAATTTGATAATAATATAACGCGAGTGTTTTAATACCTAATTATATGCTATTGCTTACACTACTTTATCTTCACTCATACAGTTACAATAAATCAAAAGTGGAAACGGAAAAATATTTGGTATGGCGGGCAATTTAGATTCTCATTGCGCATGACTGCGCAGCGCGCGCCTCCTTAGACAATGACAGTACTTCAATGAACCAATAAGCGCCAATAAATTAAAAAGTAAAAGTGTGCTATAAAAATTAAAAAGTTATTTTACAATGCATGTCCTCGAAAAGAGCGTTTTCCAAGCAGCCAAACTGTGCGGAAAGTGTAACTTTTTTTCACATGTCTTTTTACTTTTCAGTTTTTTTTAATATTTATCTGCAACGTCAGCCCGTCGCATAGAGTTTTTATTATTTGAGAAAAGTTTAAAAAATTAGTTAAGTACAGATTATCATTCATATAAAAGGTAAAATAAAACTAATACTTAATTAAAGGCGTTTTTAATTACTCTAGATTTAGATTTTGATCAATAAATTATTAATTTAAAATATTCATTAAATATGTTTGGGAGAACGTATATTTTACTCGTGCCTTTTTGCGTTACGACGTGATAGCTATTTGCATATGCGCAGTAGATATGCCCGAGGAACTTTTAGTTAATCTGTGGTTATGCTGAGCGCGCTTGAATAAGCCCGCCATTTTATTAATTTTTGCATGGTTCAGATATATTTTTTTATTTCCTCGCACAATGCATAGTAAAATGTTGTATGATACACGTACGTAAGATGATTTCCGACTCGTGTCGGTTTATCCACTCATCGGAAATCACCTACCTTCCGCACTTGTAGTATAAATAACTATTATGATGCAGTTGTTTAAAAATCGAAGGAAAATGTTGCATTGTAATGGTTTTTAGGGTTCCGTACCCAAAGGGTAAAAACGGGACCCTATTACTGAGACTTCGCTGTCCGTCTGTCTGTCTGTCTGTCTGTCTGTCACCAGGCTGTATCTCATTAACCGTGATAGCTACACAGTTGAAATTTTCACAGATGATGTATTTCTGTTGCCGCTATAACAACAAATACTAAAAACAGAATAAAATAAATATTTAACTAGGGCACCCATACAACCAACGTGTTTTTTTTGTCGTTTTTTGCGATAATGGTACAGAACCCTTCGTGCGCGAGTCCGACTCGCACTTGGCCGGTTTTTTTTTATAAATTTTACCTATCCATGAATGTAAAGTACGTGTTTATACAATCTTTTTTGTATTCATATTTGGAACATTACGTTGTGAGTGTAGATAAAATACATTAAATTTGAACTTTTAGTTTAAGAACTTTTAACCATCATATTGTAGCACTTTATATTATAATACATTATATATATTTTCTATTACTTTATATTATCTATTTTGCATATATTTTTTTTTAAATTTATAAGTTAAGCACCTACATATTCACATTATGACATTATTTTAAGTATCTATTTTATTTAAACACGTCCGTGTGTCACTAACGGGGTGCCAACTAAAAATCAGCGCTGGGTGTCTGACGCCAAGCAAATGCTGAGTTGGTAACCCTTTCGGTATGGATATGCCCGGCGCAATAATTTTTTAAACTTCTTTGTGCATTTTTTACTATTCTTCTGTGTTACTTTGTGATGTTGAATGTTGTTGTTGTGTTGTGTCTACGTCGAATAAATGTTTTCTATTCTATTCTAACTATTGCAAGTCAAAGTTCCTTAATTTCGTCTCTCATTGACTCACTCACCGATCATAAAAAATCTAAGGTACTTCTAGAAGACTCATAAGCTTCAAATTTTGAACAAAATTAGTGTTTCGCCTATAAAACAAGGAAAACATGTTCGTGACTACCGCCGGACCCCGACGACAATCGCTTTGCAATAGGGAAATCTTGAAATGAAAATTTAACCGTGACTACCGCCACCCCACCAATGGTATGGTATATCTCGTAAACTACTGGAGTACTAGTTGTGAATTTTGGGTACTAATTTTATCTTACAGGGTAGTAATTTTCTATGTAGGTTTGTGGAAAGCGAAAGTTATCATCGTTGATTTCTCGGTAAAAAAATGTAAAAATGTGTGCAAATGTTTCAGTTCTGTTTTTTTTACGAAATGAATCACATTTATGGGTAGTTATTATTTGTATACTTAGAATAGCTGTAGAATGCCCCTTTTTTCAGCGCTCATGGTGGTCCTGCTGAATGGAGCGTGACTACCGCAGGACCATCTTCAAAGTCGATTTTCTCGAAAACTATTACGGTACCAATTTTGTTGTTTGAGTACTATTTGGTACCAATTGAGTAGTAATTATTTACCAAATATGGAAGCGATTGGCGCCGGGGTCCAGCGGTAGTCACGGACATAAGGAAAACACATCCCTCAATTTTAATTCCGTTGCCTAGATATACATACTGCATAAGTAACTTTGTAACCCTATATAAATAGACATACAATATATGCTTAATATGCTGCTTGCTTGCTTAATATTAATTCTAATACAATATATGCGATTACATAGTTACTTTTACAGTTCTTGAAATTTTTCTTCACATTCTCTCTTCTTATTCGTTGTCTTCATTACTGAAGGTCGTGCCCATCTTGGAAAGCGGAGTCATTGACGAGCTGCTTTCAAGCCACTCTGTCTTCGGCTCTTATCAGGGCAGTGGTCACCGTGAGACCCGTAATCGCCCTGATCTGGTCTGACCACCGAGTGGGTGAGCGTCCGCGTGGCCTTTTCGCATCTACTTTTCCTACAACAACCAGTTTTACTAGATTATCTGGCCGTCGCCGGGCGATGTGACAAAAGTAATTTAGGATTCTTTGGTAGCTGATCGTGGAGAGTCTGGTTTTGATGTTTAACTGGTCGAGAATGGACTTATTTGTGCGTTTGGCAGTCCATGATATGCGCAACATTCTCCTCCAGCACCACATCTCGAAAGCCTCAATCTTTCTTCGATCCACCGAGCGAATTGCCCAAGATTCGCAGCCGTAAAGGAAAATTGAGAATACCAGGGTTCTAACGAGTCTCTTCTTGGTGTTATTAGAGATGTTCCTATCTTGCCATATCCTCGACATCTGCGTACGTCTTCGAATTTCCCGACTGCAGCCCCCTGATCGCTGATCATGGTGCCCAGGTACACAAACTCATTGACGAACTCTAGATCTACAAGTTCCCCCGTGCGTGCTATTAGTCCTGCTCTGTCGATGATCATGACTTTGGTCTTGGACTTGTTGATCGACAGTCCGACCAACTCGCTTACACGCTCTATCCTCACAAATAGCTCAGCAAGTTCGCGCTCCGAAGATGCAAACAATGTGGTGTCATCTGCATATTGGAGATTGCTGATTTTATTAACCCGACACCACCCTGGGACTGCCGGTCACCCTCTCGGAAATAGAGCAGGTTACGGGATTTGAGGATTATCGAGTCCTCCCCCTCTCTTCGGACTTCAGATAACCCTACAATAACCCTACAAAGATAACTCCATCGTAACCTGCTCAATACTTCCTTGACTTCGGCTATCTTCTCGTCGGTCCGGAGTGTTCGCATGTTACATATGTTTCCAGGTGTGTTTTTGGGGTAGCCGGGTCCACTCCGGGGATTCTTAGCACCCCTTGCCACGCCATCGCCTCGACCGCTACCATAGCCGAGGGAAGACGGGCTGCCGGGCACTCGGGGCCGTTTTTTGTGTGCTATTCATTAGGTTTGGGGGGGTTTGCCATAATCGCCACGCTTGGCAGGCGGGTTGGCGATCGCACTTAGTTGTTAAAGTGCACAGAGAACGCTGCTGTCCATTCTCTAGTGTGTCCCTTAGTCGCCTCTTACGAAACACACGAGTAGATATGGGATGGTGAAATTCTTTACGTCCGTCACCATACGGCACCATGATTTCATGCATAGCGAAACGTTTTAGTAGGTATTTTTCGAATCGAGCTAAGCGGGACTATTCGAAAATTATTATCATAAATACCACGTTTTTAACAACTTATTTTTTTCTTTTACACAGGTAGCTAACAACCTATCCGTCTGCCTACTCTACATGGGTCGTCTAAAGGAGGCCATTGCAGTCCTTCAAAAAGCCATCAATTCTGACCCCGAAAGAGGCCTGAACGAAAGCCTTCTCATCAACCTTTGTACGTTATACGAACTGGAGTCCTCGAAAACGAATGAAAAGAAACTCAACCTACTAAGAATGTTGTGTAAATATAAAAGTGACACTATACCCAATGTTCTAGAATGTTTGAAATTGTAATTGTTGTGTTGGCAGCATTGATTATCGCGCAACTTTATGTCGTCGTAATTCGAGGTATAATTTTTTAGTCTACAAGATGTAACGGTGTGGTCATATTTTAAAAACTGAAAAAAAAAATTGTATCTCCCATACAGCTACTACTACTGGTCAGCTGACGACAAGTTTGTATGGATAATCCTTTTATTTTATTTTTGGAAAATGCTTGTGACTTCATTGAAGTTGTTCATTTACATGGGCAGAAGCGGAATCTTATACATATATACAAATAAATAAAATGAAGTGTCTGTACGCAATATCAACATAACAACGTTTTATTGGATGCGTGTAAAACTATATGCGGTACCAATAACAAATACGCAATTTTTTATATTTGTCTGTCTGTTTGTTCCGGGTAATCTCCGAAACGGCTGGACCGATTTTGACGGGCCTTCACTGGTGGTAACTTCAGATAGCTGATGTTATAAGGAGTAACATATGATTTTTATCAAGAAAAAAATGTGTTCACAGTAACACACACCCACAGTTCCTGTGGGAAAATAAAGATTAAATAAAAAACAAGGTTTCCAGTTTTTTTTAATCTAATTCTACGCGAACGAAGTCGCGGGTAACAGCTAGTTTTTAGGGTTTCGTACCCAAAGGGTAAATACGGGACCCTATTACTAAGACTCCGCGGTCCGTCTGTCTGTCTGTCACCAGGCTGTATCTCATGAACCGTTATTGCTAGACAGAATAAAATGAATATTTAAGTGAAGCTCCCATACAACAAACGTGATTTTTTGCCGTTTTTTGCGATAATGGTACGGATACCTTCGTGCGCGAGTCCGACTCGCACTTGGCCGGTTTTTTAAATATAATCACACCTTTCCGTTACAACTTGTAAATATATTTTTTTGTTGCATTCTGTGTTGTAAATAATAAATATATAATTTTAATGGATAAGTAAATTTAATATCTAATGTAATATTTGGGTGTTAGAATCATAAAGCCCGTATTGAAGAGAAACACAAGTTGCGTGTCGTTAGCGAAGGAATATTATTGTGTTACTGGCAACAATTATCTCTTGAACATCATTGGTTGTCAGCAATATGCTTCCCATAAAACAAAAACTTGTTATAATGTTGTGAATTTTTGTTTTCCATGTCTACGGATCTATTTAAAATTTGAAGGTGAGCTGGTGAAATTTTTCATTGCAGTTGAAGGCAAGGTCTTTATAGAGCCGAAAGACTGCAATGATTAACGCCCACGTGTATCAAACGATTTCTTTTCAACACACTTATTCGAAAATATAAATAATATTTCATAATATAACTAATAATTTTCTCTATAAACGGTGAAGGAAAACATCGTGAGGAAACCGGCATGTCCAAGAACCAAAAAATCGAAGACATCCACCAACCCGCATTAGGCCCGCGTGGTGGATTAAGGCCCAATTCCTCTCACAGAGAGGTGGCTTGTGTCCCAGCAGTGGGTACATTAATACGCTGATGATGAATATAATCATTAGTAACAAATTATTGTAAGAAATGGCTCTCGCATGGTTTTCCTCAGCCGCGCTTGTTTTTCGTGGGGGCTGCCCGGCTCGCAGTGGGAGCTGTAGCCACAACAATATCCGCACGAGTGCGCAATACACATCATATCGTGCCTAAAAGCGGTAGGAGCCAGTTTTCGAATAAGTGTGCTGAAAAAACATTTATTCTCCCTACTGAACGGTGAAGGAAAACGTGTGAATCGTGAGGAAACCGGCATATCCTAGAACCAAAAAATCCAAAAAATCATGTGACAGCCACCAACCCGCACTGGGCCCGCGTGGTGGATTACGGCCCATTCCCTCTCACAGAGAGGAGGCCTGTGTCCCAGCAGTGAACTGTGACTGAACCACACTGTTAATACGCCACGTCAGTGTGATTATTACAACTTGAGAAATGTGCAGTGGTAAAAATAGGCTTTTATCGTAGCTTTATTAAAGCAACACTATATGATGCCGCAATTGGCTTCGTCAAACTAGATGCCACAAAAGGGAATATGCATGTATTTTTTTTAAATTGCTGAATGAAATACTTATTAACGATTATCTTGATCAGGTAAGTTACAAGTCGTCAAAGTTGAGAATTATGCCCAATTTTTAATGGTTTAAAATTTCCATAAAATGCCTGTTGTCATCAATTGTTAGCTTCACAAATGGACAAATAAGTTGGAGAGTCAATTATTTGACCATTTGTTAGAATAACAATTGCTGAATAAACGCGTTTTTCCGAAATTTTTAACCGTTGGATAGCTTATTTAACCATTGGTTTAGTTTACTACGCATCGATAAACTGGGCTTTAGACAGCCCGACGTGCCATCTGAGGTGGTACAACGCCCATACAACTGCCATAGAAAACGGCACTTTCTTTGGGAGGAAGAGGGACAGATATATTTCAAAAAATTGTTTAATATCGTTTGCTTTTCGATTAATTTTGATTCTGTTTTCGTTGTTTTTCATGCATATTTGTGTATTTCCAAGGTTGGTCATCCTAAAGTAACCAGTAGCTTGCATGACAACCCCGTTTAGCATTATTTATAAAAATTAAAAGACAATTATTTATTTTGTTATTTGTTTGTATAAAATTATAAATTTAATAATAGTCAAACCTTATAATGTTTTTAATAAAATTGATGTAGAAAATTAATATTTCATCTGTGATTCTTCTGTTTAATTTTATCTAGTATTGAATTATAGAATATTTTATTTAATGCGTAATTATGATAAGTTTTAGCAATAAATATTTTGAGTATAAACCGATTTTACATTTTATTTTTTTTTACTCGGCAAACCTTCAAAAGGCGCCTGGACTTTTGGGGAAAAGTCCATGGAGTGTGGGATAATTACCTCACTATAACCACCCGGTGATCACCATCAGCACCTGGAAGGGGCCTCGTCATCTCTTAAAAGACCACCCCGGAAGTCGGAACCCTCTCTGTGCAACGCCTTTTAGGGCACATCCCTGGGGAGGCTGAAAGAATCGCCTCCCCTGAGCCACGCTGTGCACGGCAGCACGTGATCACTGTGCTGCCGTCCTTCCTGAAGTCACTCGGTGGGTGGACAGAGTCCTTAATATGACCACCCGCGACCCCGGAGTCCTGCTTATGGAACCGTGCAGCTCAACTCAGAATTTAAGGAGCTGATGAACAATACCAAAGAAAAGACATTCGGGTAGGCCGCATAAATACTCAAACTGCCAGACCATGATTAAAAACTAAGATAAATTAAAATAAAAATAAAAAAAAGAATGATCCACATAGTCTTCACATTCACAATAATTAAAATAAAATAATATAATACTTTAAAAAGTAAATATTCTTGTCATAGCAAGAAAATAAAAAAAAATTAAAATCTAAATTCACGGCGCAAAATAAAAATAAAAAAACTAATTTTTTTTTTTTTTTTTTTAATCTGTTATAGGCTTGCGCTTGACCACTATTTCACCTGATGGTAAGCGATGATGTGGTCCACGATGGAGCACGCTTGCCTAGAAGTAACCTATTCACTCTTGATTTAAAGACCCCTAGATTGTAGCTATCGGGAAACACAGACTCCGGCAGGGAATTCCACTCCTTAGCTGTACGCACAATAAAAGTATTCTCAAAACGCTTAGTGCGTATGGGTGGGATGTCCACCATGTACCGATGGCGCATCGCCGTACGTCTGGTAGTCCGATGATGAAACGGGCTGGGTGGGATTAGATCATGCAATTCCTTCGCACACTCCCCGAAATGTAACCGATAAAAAACCGACAAGCTGGCAACTCGGCGACGATGTTCAAGGCTCTGGAGCTTTTACTTAACCAGTGCCTCATCACCGATGAGCCTCTTGGCCCGCTTTTCGATCGACTCTAGTGCATCTAGCTGGTATTTGGCAGATCCGTCCCAGAGATGAGAACAGTACTCCATGCATGATCGAACTTGCGCTTGATACAAGCTGAGCAGCTGTTCTGGCGTGAAGTACCTTCTCACCTTCGCAAGGATCCCCAACTTTTTGGCAGCCAGCTGAGCCTTTGCCTCAATATATGGGCCAAAATTGAGAGTCGATGTCAACGTAACGCCAAGAAGCTCAAGATGGTCAGTTATTGGCACGGTCACATCGCGGAAAGTTGGAGCCGGGTGAAATTGGCTCTTTTTAGCGGAAAAAAGACACGCCTGGGTTTTAGCAGCATTAAACTTGACCAGATTGGCATCGCCCCATTCGGAGACTGCCTGCAAGGACAGGTTCAAGCGCTCCACCATGGCCTCCCGGAGAGACTGGATCTGAGGCCCGGTAGCACGAGCGTTGGACATGTATCTCTCAGCAACAGTGCTGTCGTCTGCATACCCAAAGGTGCCGGGTTTTAGCAGATCGTTAATGTGCAGCAAGAATAAAGTTGCTGAGAGAACCGACCCCTGAGGGACCCCGGCATTAATATCCAAGTGGTCCGACGAGTAGCCATCGATAACCACTCGAATGGACCGATCTCTCAGGAAATCTGCAATCCAATCACACAGACCACCGGGCAAACCGAATGAAGGAAGCTTACCAATAAGGCTTTCGTGCCAGACCCTATCAAATGCCTTCGAGATGTCTAGGGAGACGGCAAGCGCTTCCCCGTGCCTCTCGATGGCCTCACTCCAGATGTGAATGGCATACGCTAGAAGATCCCCAGTAGACCGATTTCGGCGGAAGCCGTATTGGCGGTCACTTAGGATTTCGTTTGCTTCTAGGTATGCCAGGAGCTTAGTGTTTAGTACACGCTCCATACTCTTACAGAGTATGGACGTTACAGAGATGGGTCTGTAGTTAGCCGGGTCAGCTCGACTGCCCTTCTTGGGCACGGGCTGTACGTTGGCTTGCTTCCAAGCATTCGGCACTTTTCCAGTCTCATATGAAAGGCGGAATAGGCGTGTCAAGATCGGAGACAGTTCAGGCGCACAGGTTCTTAGAACTATAGCTGGTATGCCGTCCGGGCCGCTAGCCTTGTTCACGTCGAGGTTGCGCAGCACTCTACGGACGTCCTTTTGATGGATACGAATGTCAGACATACTCGTCTCGCATCCATCAGGAGAAGGAGGGGGCCGCGCGTTACCAGGATTCAGACGTGAAGATTCCGCAAAAAGAGAGGCAAATAAATTTGCCTTCTCCTCAGCGGAGTGGGCCAGCGACCCGTCGGGTTTCAGCAGTGGTGGTAGTGAGGGACGGCAGAAGTTCGATTCGACCGACTTAGCCAGAGACCAAAACGCTTTACTACCTGCTGGGTAAGAAGCAAGTTTGGTCCCTATTCGGCCGATGTGGTCGAACCGAGCCCTTCGCAACACCATCTTGCAGGACTTGGCAGCCCTGTTGAAGGCTCTCTTCTTCTGACCCACGTCACTCGCCTTACGCGATCGAGCGTCGACCCAAGCCAGGTACGCCCCATGTTTAAGCGCATCGGCGCGCTTACATTCGGCGCCAAACCATGGCCGGTCTTCGCTAGACATTGGTACGTCAGAGAACGGATTGTAGTACTCCATTCCCCGACGCAACACATCCGTCACGGCGTCCGCGCACGACGATGGATCAGTCGAAGAAAAGCAAGTAGGCTGCCAAGGATAGCATGCGAAGAAAGATCGCATACCATCCCAATCTGCTGACTTGTACCGCCAAACCCGCCGGGTGCCTCTTGGGCTGGGATCGGGCGGGGAATAGACGGACACAGACTTCACCAGACAGTGGTCGGAACTTCCCAATGGTGAAGCTATTGACACGGAGTATCTGTCTGGATCTGTTGTCAGCAGAAGGTCCAAGCAATTGGCTGTGTGTGAATCAACATCCGGTACCCTCGTTGACCCCTGGACCAGCTGGGTGAGGTTTAGCGCTAGCGAAAGCTTACGCATCTCCCGTCCAGCATGATCAGTGTACTGGTATGGGAAGAGCCACTCCTGGTGGTGGGCATTAAAGTCCCCCAGTAACACTAATTGGGCGGAAGGGTACCGCTGCTGTGCCGTATCAGCCGCCTCACTGATGTGCTCTGTGAGCCTGGTTGTCTCCTGATCTCCGCTGTGCGAACGGTAGACACAGGCGTAGATAATTTTATCCAGACCTGTGTCCACTAAAGCCCACAGCGTTGAGAATCTGGAGTCCTCAAGGTTACGAAGACGCCGATAGCAAGTATCGTCACGGGCTTACATACACACACCCGCGCGCGGTTTAAAATTGTGCTCCAGGGTAAACCCCGGGTAAGATAAGTATGACGCGTCCGACGGACTCGCTATCTGCGTCTCCGTAAGGAAAAACAGCGCTGGTTTCTCAGCCTCCAGGTGATAGTGGACTGCAGAGAGATTTGAGTGCAGACCTCGAATGTTGGTAAGGTGCACTTTGTGGGGGAGGGGGTGCAGCCGCTGTTTTAGTCTGATATTCATTTTCTTTGACATGATTGTAGTAGAGTGAATGGAGGTGAGGAGAAGGAAGTGAGACGAGGTTCTACGCTGCTAACCTACAGACACGCACTGAAAAGACGACATCATTGGGGCACTAGTCCGGAGACTGCGGGGACGCCCGAGCCCCCCCGGAATGTCCATCGGGCCCTCCCCATCTGGTCGCCAACCAGCACGATGGTGCATTCCGGGATTTTTCGACAGTTGGCGGGGCAGCCTTTCATGTGTGGCTGGCACACTACTTGGGCCCCCAACTACCTGCGGTCGGCCAGCGGCGCACCGTGCCTCGGATCCCGCTACCCTCCGCGACTAGTCTCCCGATACGTCTATAACAGCGCGCGTCAGGCTGGTCTGCCAGCAGTAGAACAGCTGTCTCGACCCAACTCCTCTAGTTGGCTACACCGAGCATCGTAACCGGAACACGGCTAGGCCGCTTGGCGGTACGTCTTTGCCCGGTGGGTGGTCGCAAGCCTTCGGCCGAAACCTACCACCAGTTATTGTCACCTGATTTGCACCACCCGGGGACCACGTGTAGGGAATCAAGGGGTACACTCCTACGGACGTGGGTGACTCGGCCCCCAAATAACTAACAATAAATTAACTTGATCCAGGTTTCTGGTAGTATAATCAAATGCACAGGACAGGGTATGGTGTGTTGTATAATGCAGTTTAACTCATCTAGCTTTCCTGGCGTCACTATATGCTACGTGCGTTAGCGTAAAGAAATTTTAGGGATTTAGCGTTTTTTATTAAGGTGTTGTATGAATTGGTTACTTCGTATCTTAGATAAAGTACATATAGATTAAGCCTTGGCGTGGCCGCACATGAGACAACAATAGTTAGTTCTGGTGTTACAACAAAAACAAGAACGCTACAATCATCGCACTGAAACTTATTATCTATAAAAAACCCAAATTCCTTGTCTCAATTAACACTTATTACCACGAAATCATAGAAAATCAAACAAAACCGAGTTTGTTTGTCAAACCTGTCATTATATTAGAGTTTGACAAACAACAGAAACCGGCCATGGTGACAAGGACAAAAAATAATCTTTTGTCCTTATTATTTACATGGAGCTGCCAATTAGCCCTCTCGCTCTATCAATCAACCTCATTTTAAGGCTTAATCTATAGGTACTTTATCTAAGCTTCGGATGTAGTGTTTAGAGTTGCATTATCTGATCCTTGTATCGCTAGTTTTTTGGCTGAGTTTTAGTAATTGTTGGTATTTCTTTGACATATTTAATTGTTATATCCGTTTCGCCTCTTAAATTTTTATGATACTTTTGTTGATAGGGGGTCTCATCAGAGTAGATCTTTATATTTTCAGATTGTATGCTTGATTTATGACGTAGAATGGATTTCGCAGGTTCAGATGTCCAGAATATTACCTTAATAGGTACAGATGCGTCAGGACTATATTTTCCTAGTCGTATGGTTTTTGTTGGTTCCGTGCAGTCTTAAACAGCCATTTTTATAACCTTCATTACATCCTGGCTGTCATGAATTAGTCTCTCTGCAGAGTTTGAGGATCTTATTTCTTCTACCCCTCGTATGATGACATTTTTCTCCCTCTGAGATCGGTCATTGGTCTCCAATATAATGTCTTCGTAGTTAAACAGAGGTGTGGAAATCGCGGGAACGGATCTAGATTTAAGTAAAGCTATTTCATTTTCAATAGTGTCTACTTTTTTCTCAATGTTAGCTCGGCAGCCTGAGATATTAGTTAGCTCCGATTTTATTTTGACCTGTTCCGAGGACAAGAGATCAGTTGTTAGCTTAATCTGACTTATTTCTTCCTTTATAGCTGAAACATCTTGGGATATTTTGTTAAGATTTTCAGCCTGGGTTTTAGTCATATATTTTATGAGCGATTCCATTTTGTCTTGGAATCTTTCAAATTGTGCACCAAAGTCGTCATGTGGCTGTTTTCTCTTGCTGCGATATGTTACCTGGTTGATGGAGTCAGATAAAGCAATTTTACGCAAATCTGGTTGCGAACCACCAGCCGTTTCAGATCTCCCAATACCACTTGCCATTGATATAGGAACTCTATTGCCTTCGTCATACGTATTAGGCGACTGCGGTGGCGATCGAGCGGCACTCATCGTGTGTTATTGTTGAAGTGAAACTTCTTTATCGACGTATGGGAGAAATTTTGTACGTATCGTCACGTTTTTCGGTTACGCGCCATGTTGCTTTTTTATCAAAGTTTAGTAAAAAGACTTATTCAAATTTAAGTGAATTTACAAGAAAAGTGAGAGTGATTATATATTTCGTTTTATAAATTCAACACGTATGAGCATGATTTTAATATTTATAAATTAATTAATATTTTTTTAATTTTTTTTTAATTTATATATTTTTTTTATATTTTTTTTTTATATTTATATATATATATATTTTTATTTATATATATATTTTTTTTTACAACAATAGTAATAATGATGCTATCATTATTGATGAAATACAACAATAGCAACGATATTGTAATAAGAACAATGATAAAATAAATTACTCATTAATTGTATGCATGTCTATAATAATAAAATAGCTTTAATTTAATACGGAAAAAATTGTTTTTCTTAAGGCTTAAGCCTTATCTACCCCATTTTCGTGAAGTTGCAAATAGTAGAAAAATTATATGTCGTAAAGAAGTTTCACTTCTTACCTGTGTACTCTGGTACACACACACATTTTTTTATAGATATGCAAAGATATTTACTTGAAGTGTCCGGAGCGCGCCCGCGCAAGACCACGACGAGAGCGAGATGAATATTCGTAGCCCGCCTCTTTTCACCGGTAAGGTCCGAGGGGAGAACTCTTGCAACTCACCGCTCGCTTGGATGTTGACGGGAAGCAATAACGACCGAACTTTCGCAAATGAGTTATTGCTAATTGCGCACTTAGGTGTATAGCACTAAGTTTCACTTATATTTGGAGGTTATTATTTATTTTATTCTAATATTGTCGACACGTCCGTACCGTTCGCTAAGTGAAACGCTACTTTTCATGATAAACTGCATTTTAATGAGCTTATTCATAATATTCAACAGACACAATTGAATGAGCAAACTACTATAGTACTTCTTATTGGAAATAGCCTTAGTATAACAAAAAGGGACATAGTTAATGGTATTGACACCCTACTTAAGTTAAAATTAGGCAAACTAATATTATGTGCATTGCCCTATTCTGACAAGTTACTTGTTTAGGAACATGAATACATTTCTAGTTTAAATAACTTGATGCATGTTATCTTGTCGTCATAGTGGCCGTTTATTGATTTTTGACACCAAACATTTTCTTAGTGATTTTATTTTGATTGGGAACCATATGTTTTTTCCCAAAAATAGTCGACATTTATTAGAATAGAATAGAATACTCTTTATTATGTACACCATATAAGTTACAGAACGTATAGACGAAGAAAAAATTACACTGGGTGACACGCAATTATTATTATTATTAATATACACGCAGTTATTGATGATTTAAGTGAGACTAGGTTTAGTGATTTAACAGTATTATCCAGTTTTTCTGATAATACTATTGTAGATCCTTTAAACTATTAGAGCCGACAAAAGAGAAGACGAATAGTAATATTTTACTATATCATCAAAATATAAATCGCTTCGCCGGCAAAATTTTAGACGTGGAATTGTTAGTAGATAAATATCACATGGATATCCTATGTTTTTGTGAAACTTGGTTAAAACCAGATAGGATGTTTTTTAATATAAATAATTTCTCAGTTGCCAGCGCGTACAACTGATCCACAGTGGGTGGTGGTACCCTGATACTTTGTAATAGTCGTCTCAAAGATAAGGAAAGGAAGGATATCACTGCTTACTCTGTAGATCGCTTATGTGAGTTAGCATGTGCAGAGGTCGAGGGGCATACTATCTTGTGTGTTTACAGACCACCAGCATCAAACTTGTCATTGTTTTTAATTACATTGGAAGAATTATTAAGTAAACTTTTCAGAGATAATAAATTAGTTTTTGTTTGTGGTGACTTAAATATAGATCTGTTATTCAATTCACCTGAAAAATGTAAGCTCATTTCATTGTTCAAATCATTTAACTTAAAATATTTATTTAATGAACCGACATGAATAACAGCAACATCAGCTTCGTGCATAGATATTGTATTCATTAATTGTAAAGTAAAAGATTCGTTTTTAATTAATGGCGTTAGGTCAGACCATACAGGTCAAATAATATCTTTTGAGTCAGATAAAAAATGTGATCTAGCTTAATCAATTCGATTAAGACCTCTTACTAAAAATAAATTAAATTCTTTTAATAATAATGTTTTTAGTAACCTTTCTAATGCCAGTTTTGATTCAAAAGACCCCAATATAAATTACGGCACGTTTTCTACAGTGTGCCAAGAATTTAATAAAACGTGTCCTGTAAAGACAGTTTAAGTCAATAATTTCAAATCAAATCAATTCAGTTAAGACATATTCCTAAAAATAAATTAAATTATTTTAATAATAATGTTTTTAGCAACGGTTGTAACGCCAGTTTTGATTCAAAAGACCCCAATATAAATTACGGCACGTTGTTTTCTACAGTTTGCCAAGAATTCAATAAAACGTGTCCTGTAAAAACAGTTACAGTCAACAATTCCAAATCGAAATTTAGTGAATGGGCCACTGTGGGCATAAGAAAAAGCCGAGATATCTAATATAATTTATATTACGAAAAATCTTTGACTTCCGATCAAGTTTTGCACACTTATGTTAGAAACTATTCCAAAATATTCAAAAGAGTCTGCGCTCAAGCAAAATCTCAAATAATAATTAACAAAATTGGTGTTTCTGATAATAAAATAAAAACTGTGTAGCAAGTAATTACTAGAGAAACTGGAATGTGTCTTTCCAGTTTCTACGTACTCTCGTGTCTTTCCAGTACAAAGCGATCAGAATGAGTTGTCTTTGAAAATAACTATTCAAACCATTTCTGATAAGCAAGAAGTCGCTGAGACGTTAGAAAATTTCTTTACCAACATTCCGTTAGAGGTTAGGAAGTCTCTTCCCTCCTCATCTAAATTAGCTGAAGCTCTTCTTAAAGAAACCTTTAAATTTAAATCAATATGTATTGATACAATTAAAAACGAGTTCAAAAGTCGCAATATAAAAAACACTGAAGACTTGTGGGGAATATCCGTTAGGGTTCTTGAAGATATTGACTCAATTGCTCCTGTCCTAACAGGCATATATAATCAATGTTTCGACAGCGGCACTTTTCCTGACTTAATGAAACACAGTAAAGTAGTACCAATTTTTAAATCAGTATGTAAGAGTGATCCCTCTAATTATAGACCTATATCCGCGCTTCCAGCATTGAGTAAAATCTATGAAAAAATCATGCTGGAACAGATGTTGTCTCACTTCAATTCAAATGGGATCCTGCATAGTCAACAGTTTGGTTTCACGAAAGTTAGGTCGACAACGGACGCGGGAGTAAAACTCATCAGCCACATCTTGGAATCTTGGGCGAACTCCCAGGATGCCATTGGCATTTTCTGTGATCTCTCAAAAGCGTTCGACTGTGTCGACCACAACACACTGATCTGTAAATTACACCACTACGGAATTCGAGGAAAATCTGCTGATCTTGTGCTTTCCTATTTATCAAACAGACAGCAAAAAGTATTTACTTTTCGTCCCCACGTACGTCGCCCCATTAACATTTGTTAATGGGGCGACGTCCTCCGGGTCTCTAGTCGAGATGAGCTTGCCCCAAAGTTCAATTCTCGGCCCTTTCCTTTTTCTTGTTTAAATTAATGATCTCCCTTTTATGATGGCCAAATTATCGGCTATAATTCTATTTGCTGATGATACTTCGCTAATTTTTAAAATACGGATGTCTTATATGTCAACGAAAGTCTAATTGGACACAAGGAGGGTATTTGGATCTAAAGTATGGGTTCATATTTTACCAAAACAGAATAAACTTCAACAAAGAGCAAAGCAAATGAGATTTGTGGGATATAGTACAAATGGATATCGTCTATGGGACCCTGAAACTAATGAAATAATATTATCCAGAGATGTGAAGTTTGATGAGACACAAATAAAATACAATGAAGAGACAGAAAAAGAAGGAAATCATAATATTCATGTGAAAACAGAATTTGAAAACAAGATAATGCAAAAGGAACAGAAAGATCAAGAAGATGATGAGAAAATTGAAGAAATAGATTCAGAAAATGATGATGAAGACTTAAGAACGGAAAGGCCAAAATATACTACAAGATCAGGAAGAGAAATTCATAAACCTAAGAACTTAGAAGAATATGATCTAAACATAGCCAATTGCTTTTGTGCAGGAGAACCGGTAAACTATGAAGAAGCAATACAAGATAAAGAATGGAAACAAGCAATAAAAAAGGAGCTAGACTCACATGAAAAATTAGGAACTTGGGAAGTATCAAATTTGCCAAAGGGAAGCAAAGCAATAGAAACTAACTGGATATTTAAGCAGAAACAAGATGGAACCAAGAAGGCAAGGCTAGTAGCCAAGGGTTATCAACAAGAAGGACAAGAAGGATATTATGTACCAGTAGCAAGAATACCAACTATCAGAACAATGCTCAGTCATACTATACAAGAAAGATTAATAATAAAACAGCTAGACGTACCTACCGCATTCTTAAATGGTGACCTGACAGAAAATGTCTATATAAGATGTCCTAAAGGAGTTGATCAAGAAGGAAAAGTTTTAAAATTAAAGAAGGTTTTATACAGCTCCAAAATGTTGGAACCAAAAATTTCATAATTTTATTACTAAGAATGGATTCATACAGTCAAAACATGATTTTTGTCTTTATAAAAATGAAGATACATGGTTATTGATATTTGTCGATGACATATTATTACTTGGAAATGAAAATATATTGAAGAAACTAAAAGAAGAATTCAAAATAAAATATTTAGGACAAGTGAAGAACTACCTAGGATTGGAAATTACAAGGAAAAAAAAAATGGAAATTAAGCAGACAGAAATGATAAAAAGAATTCTAGAAAAGTTTAAGATGCAAGAGTGTAAAGGAATAAATACACCTATGGAGACAAACTTCTATCATGCAGGAAATGAAGAAATCATTGATGTACCTTATAAAGAATTGATAGGATGTTTACTATTTATATCTATGAATAGTCGACCTGATATAACTTATCCAGTTGCATATTTGTCTAGATTCCTGGATAAACCAACAGCATCACTATGGACAGCAGGGAATATAATTTTAAGATACCTAAAGAATACACAAGAAAAGGGACTGATCTACTGAAGGACAAAAGAAGAGAAGGAACTAGTTGCTTATGCCGATGCTGATTGGGCAGCAGATAGAACAGACAGGAAGAGCATGTGGATGTGCAGTATTTTACTGTGGAAATCTTATACATTGGTTTTCCAAAAAGCAGACATCAGTAGCTCTATCTACAGCGGAAGCTGAGTATGTTGCAGCAGCTCAAGCAGTCAGCGAGTTAATGTACATGAAAGGCATACTTTATGATTTGACATGTTTACCAAAAATGCCTACAACATTATTATTAATAACCAGAGCTCTATAAGATTAATTAAAAACTTTGATAATGGGAAAAGATCTAAGCATATTGACATCAAAGCTCTGATGAATATAAAAGACTAGCTTTCCGCCCGCAGCTTCGCCTGCACGATATTGGCTGTATCGTTTTTTTTCAGTTCTGGTGGGATATTGCAAATTATTATCCAAACATAGTTTTCTGCCCGCGTCTTTGATCGCGTAGACCACAAAATTTGCTCAACTTCATTATTTACTTGAATTTAAAAAATTACTTGTGAATTTATATAAAATGAGCATGAGCGTCTGAGGCTTGTTGAGTTAGAGTAGTGACTTAAAAAAACCCACAGAAAGAAGTCTGGAACATCAGGCGATATTACTGGCCAGTGGTCAAGTCTGGGTAACGTCGCCCTCAGAATTTCGGTTGCGGCTCGTGCAGTAAGCGCCGTTGCATTATCCTGTTCTAATCATACACATATCATATATATCATTCACACACATATCACACATACATTCAACATAACACATCATACATACCATACCATACATATTTCACATATCATTCATATATTATGTTGTTCTATCATCGTTGCATCATCTGTTCAAAATTCCTTTTAAGGATAGAGAAATATGTTGATCATGGCTCTGTGACCTCGTCGACCATAGTAGTGGTTTGGCACCCCATGACGTCATCAGCGTAAAAAAAAAAGTTAATTAAAAAAATCAAAAACCCGACTGCTTGAAAAGCGAACTAAAAAGACGTAAACAAGGAGAAAATCATGCTGTGCTGTCGGAGGATACATCTTCGCGAGCTGGCTGACCAAAACCAGACGTATCCTCCGACTGCACAGCTTTATTTTCTCCTTGTTTACGTCTTTTTAGTTCGCTTTTCAAGCAGTCTGGTTTTTGATTTTTTTAATTAACTTTTTTTTTATAACTTTTTAGTTATTTTTTTTTCTCGTTATATACATTTAAACATATAAGTGTTACATATTTTTGAAATCACCTCTTAAAATCCTTTATTTTGATACCCCACACGATAGGCTTGGAAAAAAAAAATTTGTGCCCCCACAATATGGCGCCTAAGAACCGCCATTTTCCAATTTTTCAACTTTCATGTAGCCATCAAAATCGGCCCACGCGTTTGGTCTCTAGATCGCCACATAGGAACAAACATACATACATACATACATAAATACATACATACATACATAGACTGATAAACACATTACCCTCCTTCGGCAGTCGGGTAAAAACACACCATTCAGTAACTTTGAGCGGGTGTAATGACTCTGTCTAGATTATACGCGGGTTTTCGGTGCCACATAGGTGATAATTTTGCTTATTCACATATTCACAGAGCTTGCTCATGATGAAAATCATCATGAGCAAGCTCGTGGTCGTGATTTAGAATGGCTCGACGTAGGTTACACCAGCTTGGAGGTTACCAGCTATATTTTGTATCTGTTTACTTCACAAATGTTGAATCAGAATTGATATTTTCCACCATTTCCAAAAAATTAAAGCATCTTCCGATAGAGTGATGAGTTTTGCGCCATCCTGTACAGTCTAGATATTACTCCAAGTAGCTTACACTAACAAAGTCGTCATCGAGAAGTTAGAATTTAATTAACCACTTCTTTGTGTCAAAATGACCAGGCTGCTAGTGCTGACTCTGGCACAGGCAACGTAAAATTGCCCGTGTCTGAAACAATCTTGCCTTATATCTATGCCTGCCACCCTTAATGACTTACATTGAGATTTATTTATGTATATTGCAACCTTAAGAGGAATTGTAATCGTTTAAACTCAAAGATATAGTCAGAGGGTATCAGTGGTACTCGAGTTATGAAAACTGTTTCCCCCCGAGCACATCCAGTAATTATTCACATAAACTTTAACACCCCTTTTGGGGTACCTTTAAGGGAAGAAATTCAAATAATCCTTAAATTATTGTTTAATTTCAAGTAATTTGGTTAATAATTTTTCATTAAAATTTAAATACCGCTATTTACCCCTTATAGCGATGAAAATAAAAAATATCCTTAAATACGTGTTTCTGTAATTGTATTAAAGAGCATAAATACTAAATGCCAAGTAATTTTGATAATAAACAATTTAGTTTTCATACAAACTTTAACACCCCTTTTTACCTCTTTAAGGGATGAAATTCAAAAATCCTTAAATACCTGTTTCTTAATTGTGTTGAAGAGCAGAATAACTCAATTACAATTAATTTTGAGAATGAGAAATTTATTTCTCATTCAAACTTTAACATCCCTTTTTACCCCTTTTAGGGATGAAATTAAAAAAGTCCTTAAATACGTGTTCTTTAATTATTTTAAAGTATCTATATACTAAATTTCAAGTAATTTTGCTTTTAAACAATATATTTTCCATTCAAATTTTAACGTCCCTTTTTACCCCTTTAAGGGATGTAATTCAAATATAGCTTAAAGATGTATTTTATTATTTTATATTTACAGGCTAAATACCATATTTCATTCATTTCAAATTAAAAATGACCGAGTTTCATACAAACTTTAATCCCCTATTTCACCCCTTTAGAGGATGAATTTCCAAAAACCTTTCCTTAAATGACGTCTACAGTATAAAATCAACATCCTCTAAAAATTTCAAACTTCTATCATTAGTGGTTTAGGCTGGGCGTTGATATGTCAGTCGGGACATTGCCTTTTATATATATAGATATAGGACATAAGAAATTAGTATCAGTAAATTATGTTCCGACAAATGAAAATGTTTCAGATCACAAAGACTGTACCAAATAAAAAACACAATTATATTGTTACTAAACTAAATTATTTTAATGTAGTAATATAAGAATATTATAAAACTTAAAACTGTTGATTCATGTACACTAATGTAAGTCTAATTAAAATTGTTTCTAAGAATACTGAACTGTAATGTTAATTTGTTAATTCTTTCTTTTATGTAAGATCCAATTTAGGAATTTATTTTTGTAAAAATTGTCTAAATTGAGGGGAAGTGAAGAATATTGTGTGTGTACCACCCTAATTGTTATCTGTGGTTTTGCGCTCCAACTCTTTGTGTGTAATCTGTGACTATGGTTGTGCTCTGCTAATAAATGGCGAACGAACTAGCGTCTTTTATTTAATGGTCCCTAACTTGTGACAATTTATTTTGCCTCTATAACCCGATTGATTGATTAACAAACATCCAAGCATTCAGACTTTTATATTTATAATTATATATTATATTAGTAGTGTTTATAATTATATATATTAGTAGGAATTTGGATTAGTAAAATTAAACAATTCTTTATTGTACACAAATATTTCAAATAAAATAAATAATATTTATTATCAGGCATTAATAACCATAGATTTAAAATTACAGACATAAAATGGACATACTATTTTCAAAAATAATATTATTATAATATTTTTTGCTTTTCAGTTCGTTATTTCGTCGGTTATTTTTTTTTTGTTTTATAGGTTTTTTTGATTTATAGTTGATAAACAGTATCGATATTTATTATTTCGCCGTTCGAAAAGGAGAGCTAAACTCAAACTTCAATTATTATCCGGCAAAACTTTGACGTAGTTCATATAATTAAATGATTTAGATGGCTTAGTAGATAAATAATGGTTTCCAACCATATTTCCATTGGCACTGTCGCCCATATATCCGGTTTGTTTACACCGCCACCGGTTGTCTAAGAATTCTTGCCAGGATGCGCACCTGTAGGCAGGGTATATTGTAGGATTTTTAATTGATTCCTTGAAGTAATGAAATGCTATGCTGTGACTGCATGCTTCTGTAAAAGAGAAACTCTTTTTATAGACAGGGTGTCTCAGAAAGCTTTTTGAATCTAACAGAGGTAAAGTTTGTAAGTTTTTTTGTAGGCATACATCTCTAGAATTACTGAACCGAACTTAAAAATTCTTTCACCTGTACAATGCTACATTATTCCTAAGTGTCATAGGCTACTTTTTATCCCAAAAAAATAACGGGTCCTGCGGGTTGGCCCATCGGAGCGAACCTGCGGTAAAAATCTTGAAATTAATAATTTTGCGGGCAGAGGCTACAGAGAGGTGCAGCATTCGAAAGCCGACCGTTCGGGAGTTTTTAGTTGAATCTGCGCCAAGTCGTGGACAGAAGTGTACCATGCGTACTGTTATAACCGTTATTTAAGAGTGTAAGGGATTTTAAACCACTTCCATCTCTCGAATCTAAAGTATCAACCAACCGCCGCACCGCACCGTCGCGGAATCCGGCGGTCACAAAGTTTATCTCACATCGTCATCCTAAAAAGTCACAAGTTTATAAATCCTAATGTCAAAACTTCTATTTTCGTACTATTTCTAAATAAATAGTTCAACCATTTAAATTTGCATTTTTTTATTCCTCTACGAAGACACGGCCTAACAGTACGCGGTGGAGGCTTATTTTAGGAAAGGACATTCGTACACACGAGCACATTTTGCATTCATAACAATTTCTTGAGTGCTATGATAAACATCTTTCTTAGGGTTCCGTACACAAAGGGTAAAAACGGGACCCTAATACTAAGACTCCGCGGTCCGTCTGTCTCTCTGTCTGTCTGTCCGTCAGTCACCGTGTATCTCATGAACCGTGATAGCTAGAGTTGAAAATTTCACAGATGGTGTATTTCTGTTGAAAGTAGAAGAGATTTCATAATAACGCACCAATCCATTTCCAAATACCCTCACATCCCGGCTGTGGCGCTTTTCCTTCATTTGGGTAAAAGTCCACGGTTCCAAGGGGCTCCTTATAGCCCAAGATACCAGCACACGTGTGAATGACGTCGACGATTTCAGCGTCGGTAGGATCCAGCCTTACTTCAGGTTCCTTTTTAGTGAGGAACCCAAAAGAGGGCCCTGCGGGATCTAGACCTGTAATCATTATAAGAAGTAGTTGTTTAAATCTGTTTTACCCACAGATATAAATCCAACTAGATGACTGTATGTACTTCGCGTGTCAAAAAGTACGATGAATAATCGTACTTTGAGCTGTTTCATTTAGCGTTATCGGCACCGGACATCCACCGAAATCTAGGCCTCACTATGCCATATTGAGCTGTAAAAACTGTACAGAAAAAAGTTGGCCGAGGCAATGGAAATATTTTCTTTCATCGGTAAGTAAATTTGTTCTTAAATTGTGTGTGATAAAGTGGCACGCTTGGTTTTCATACAGATGGAGGGACTTGCGTTATCTAGTTAGATTTATGTCTGTGGTTTTACCCGTATTACGGAAAGGTGTGGTTATATTTAAATAAATAAAAACCGGCCAAGTGCGTGTCGGGCCACGCGCAGTAATAGGGTTCCGAAGTTTCATAATAATGCGGACTAAAAAGAGGGTTTTGTTGTTGTTACATGAACATAGAATGGTTTTAGCGGCTCACAATGTCTAAAAACGGGCCCACATAGGATTTTTTAATCTATATTCTCGCGTTTGACCACTATCTCGCCTGATGGTAAGCGATGATATGGTCTACGGTGAAGCATGCTTGCCTAGATGTAATCTATTCACTCTTGACTTAAACTAAATAAGGACTAACTGATAACTGAAGAAGGAGTTATAAAATCCAACTTCGCAACCGAAGTTAGAAAAATATTATCTATTTGAGTACCACCGCGGGTGCGAATTGCGAAAGGAGCCGATACGAGCGCGCGTTAGAGCCACGGGGAATGGTGTAATTCGTTCCTAGATCCTTGCCCGCACGCTCCTTGTTTATTTATCTTACGGAATTTGAAAAAATTCGTCTGTATTCACCTCTAATCTCCTCTAATACCGCAGATTAGAGGTGAATCCTCTAATCTGCGGTATTCACTATTTCATTCTGGAAAGTTTTACGCACTACTCAATTAGTGATGAAGTCGGGTTGAATATTGACTTTATAGAAGGATATCGACAAAAGAAAATAAGTAATTTGCTTGGAAATCGAATCTAATTTGAGTTTACTTTTACGTTTTAATTACAAAACGTCGAAAATACTTCTGCACTAACACAAAATAGACTCCACCGCGCGCATGCGCCGTATGGACTACGTTCTGGTACTGCCAACGACTCCGGCCACTCCAATGCGTTATTCGAGCTTAAACATTATTAATTTAGAAATCATTATTATTAAGGATGTTATGATTTGATTTTTGTATATTTTTACATTGTTCATAAGCATATATTTACTATCTGTTTTACACAGCTAACAACGTTATTTAAGTAATTTTTCAATGGCATTTGTACAAAAATTTTACTGTGCCAAGTACATTTTATAAGTTGGTCGACTATTACTCGTAAACTTGTAAAGCCTGTTATGATTTCATTTTTGTATATTTTTACATGGTTCGTAAGCATTATATTTACTCTGTTTTACACAGCTATCAACTTTATTTTAGTAATTTTTCGATGGCATTTGTACAAAATTTTTACTGTTCCAAGTACATTTTATAAGTTAGTCGACTATAACTCGTAAACTTATAGAGTCTTGTTATCCGTGATAATTTTCCTTTTAATTTCGTTATATTTACTACTGCCGTGAATTTTTTTACATAGCCAAGAGCAACCATTTCGCTGGCAGGGGGGGGGACACTTGACTCTAACATAAATTTGCAACATAAAGCTTAATTTTACACAAACGAATCTCTGAATCGAAAAATAGTTTTATCAAACCCATAATATTTTTGAATGGCCTTTCCAACGATACCTCACACCATGGGATAGATGAGAAAAAAAAGTACATCCCCACTTTACGTCTATGGCAGGTACCCGAAAAAAAATTATTTTTCATTATTTTATGTTACCACTTTGTCGGAATTATTAATATGTATATACATGCCAAATTATAGCTTCCTAGTACTTAGATTCTTTGGGCTAAGCTGCGGACGGACAGACGGACAGAGCGAAACTATAAGGGTTCCTTGTTGACTTCGGAACCCTAAAAACTGCATCTGCTCTTTTCATATACATAAACAAGGAAGACAAAGGCAATTCTCAAAAAAAAATACTGGAGGAATCCCAAATAAAAATTTTGATCAGCTGACGAGAATTTGTATGGGATATCTAACTTTTTTTAACCGACCAAAAGGGATGATTTTTAGTACCTACCTACCTCCCATATAAATTTGAAAAATAAAATCTATCCCTAAAGGCAAAAAAAAGAATTTATTGATAACTAGCTTCTGCCAGTGGCTTCGCTCGCGTGAATGTCGGAAACTATCCCAAGGGAACATATGCCCGGGTTAAAAATTCCAAAATTTATCCAGATCCTCCCTTTGCCAAATTTTATCCAGATCCACCCAGCCGTTTGAGCGTTAAGAAGTATCAAACATACACACTCACAGACTTTCGCCTTTATAATATCCATACTAATTAATATTATAAATGCGAAAGTAACTCTGTCTGTCTGTCTGTCTGTCTGTCTGTCTGTCTGTCTGTTACCTTTTCACGCTTAAACCGCTCAACCGATTAAGATGAAATTTGGTAGGAAGATAGTTTGAGACCTTGGAACGGACATAGGCTACTTTATTTTGCAAAAAATGCGAAGGGGGGGCATTGGGAGGGGGGTTAATTTTGAATGAAACTTCTTATTATGGCTTAAGCCGCTGCACCGATTAAGATGAAATTTGGTGTGAATATAGTTTGAGACCCTGGGCAGGACTTAGGCTACTTCTTTTTTGCATAAAACACAAATGGGAATAAATAGGGGGGTGGGTTAGATTTGTGTGAAACTTCTTATTATGGCTTAAACCACTAAACCGATTTAGATGAAATTTGGTATGCAGATAGTATGAGACCCTGGGATGGACATAGCCTACTTTTTTGTATAAAACAAGGTGCGGGAGAAATGGGGTGGAGTAGTTATAAAATATGAAAATAATATGAAACTTCTTTTATGGCGTCTTTCTTATTCGGCTGTAGGCATGATATAATTGTTTATGAAAGATTTGAGTGTCAATTTGAAAAAGTCAACTTAATGTCAGTGTCCGTGAAAGTGGTAATTTAAGCAAAACTTTAAAATATTCTACTGCTTAATTTTATTAGGGAGATAATTTTATGCTGTGGATATGCCTCGCAAGCGTAAATCTCATCTGAGCCGTAGCTCTAGCAGAGCTCGAACAGCAAGAGTAGCTAGAAGCCAAAAAACAGAGGAGCAGACTCAATCCGTCAAATTTTAGATGCTGAGCGTCACGAGACTCAAAGATCTGCTGAGACTTTCGACCAGACTCAGGCTCGCTAACTCGCAGATGCTGAGCGTCACGCAACTAAAAGGGCTGCTGCGACTTTCAACCAGACTCAGGCTTGCCAACTCGCAGATGCTGAGCGTCACGCAACTCAAAGGGCTGGTGAGACCTTTGAGCAAACACAGGCCCGTCGTATTTTAGATGCCTAACGTCACGCGTCATCGATAGCTGCTGAGACGCCTGAACAATCCCAAATACAGCGTATTTTACGAGCTCAACGGTAGTCTGAAAGGATATGTACGTATGCAAGAAATACATGGGAGTCGTTGATTACACTTGCCATCGATTAGTTCTCATAGGGAACATGGATAAAAAATGTAGATATTGTGAAGCACTCAAGTGGAATGATGAGACACCGGGTATGTGTTGCTCGCTTGGTGAGCCAGAAGAACCACTCAAGTCTTTGCTTTTGTATGACAGTGATGAATCGCACCGTTTTTTAAGCAGAATAAGAAAATATAATACATGCTTCCAAGCAAGCATGAAGCAAGTGGAAGCAAGTGGCAGCAGCACACACACACACACACACACGCACACACACACACACACGCACACACTTAAACTCTACGGTGAATTAAGAAACTCTACCCTGTAGTTTCTTAACTCTTTAGAATTATCAGGGGTACCGTCCCATACGTTGAGGCTGAAAGTTGGTGTCCCAGTCCTGTTAATGAGAAATCAGGACGCACCAAAATTATGTAATAACACACCTGGGACGCAATATATAGTAAGGGCAATAATTATGACAGGAATAGCAAAGGGAGAAGATGTAATGATTTCACGTATTCCGATAATCCCAACTGATATGCCATTCCGATTTAAAAGGTTGCAATTTCCCCTTAAAGCGACATTCGCGATTACCATAAATAAAGCTCAAGGGCAAACACTGAAAGTTGCAGGAGTGCATTTAGAAAAAAACGATTTTCCCATGGGCAACTGTATATAGCGTGTTCTCGAGTATCAAGTCCACATAATCAATATGTTTTAGCAAAAGATGGTAAAACTAAAAATATTGTTAACACGACTTTGTTAAAGTAAGTTATTAAAAATTACAACTCTGTGCTCACAACCCATTTCCACACTTTTGTCGACCTAAACAATATTAATAAGAATCAAAAATCAAATTAGTACCTACTGCATTTTATGTAACGCAAAATACACTATTTTTGTACTACTACTCTGTGTTTCCTTTTCTACGTTTTACGTGAGCGAAGCCGCGGGTAAAAGCTAGTTAATATATATATATATATATTAGTGTTCTTACAACAGTCGAATAATACCAAATCGCGGAGACACTTTAGAAGCAAGGTACATAACTTGAACCCTTTGGAACAAGAGTCATTAAAAAATATAATTTCGGAAGATTTAAAGAATATGGAGTTTGACGACCTGGAATTAGCATACAACAGATTAATCCGAATGATTAAAGAAGCAAGTAGTAAATTACCTAGAGAAACGATAAAAAACGAGATGTTTATTACTCCTTACGTAGAGAAACTAATAAATAAAAGAAATATGCTAAAAAATAAAGAAAATAGAACGCGATCTGAACGAAGCCAACTAAACGCATTATATAAACTAATTAATAAGCATATTTATAGAAACTGGAAAGACCACCGATATAGCATTATAGAAGAAGAACTAAAAAAGAGATCATCAGTTAAAAGAGCACAAAGCTTACTTAACAGAGATAAACCCTGGATAATGAACTTAAAATATAAAAATAAAAACGTGTCAGACAGAAGACAGTTACATAGTGCAGCTTCAGATTTTTTCAAAGAACTCTACCAAAACGACGACCTATCCTGTAACATTTACGAAGACGAGGATTGTGTCAACGTCCCTTCATTCCTGGAGAGCGAAACAAGACACGCTATTCAGCAGCTTAAAACAACAAAAAGCCCAGGAGATGATGGGATTACTAACGACATCTTAAAAGCAATTATAGACCCCCTTACGCCAGTATTAACTAAGCTCTTCAATAATATATTAGAAAATCTGAAAATACCGCAAGAGTGGGGAACATCAATAATAACCCTTTTGTATAAAAAAGGTGATCCTCTGAGCCTTGAAAACTATAGACCAATCAGTCTTCAACAAACGATTTATAAAGTTTTTGCAACAGTTCTGTTATAAAGAGTTTCCAAACAACTAGACAATAATCAACCCAGAGAACAAGCTGGCTTCCGGCGAAATTATTCAACCATTGACCATATATTTACATTAACACAGCTTATCGAAAAATGCACGGAATATAGACAAGAACTCTACCTTGCTTTCGTGGACTATTCCAAGGCGTTTGACTCCATAAGACATGAAAACTTATGGTTGGCACTGCGGGAACAAGGAGTAGAAACCACGTACTTACAAATTCTTCGAGAAATATACAGGAATAGCAAGGCGATCGTTAGGTTGGAGAATAAGGGAGAGCCATTTGATATACAAAGAGGCGTGAAGCAAGGTGACCCTATTTCCCCGAACTTGTTTACCGCTCTGTTGGAACACATTTTTAGAAAATTAAATTGGGAGAATTTGGGAATAAATATAAACGGCGAGTACCTCAATAATCTACGTTTTGCTGACGACATAGTGCTTGTAGCAGAAAATCACAAAGACCTGGTATACATGCTAACTACTCTGGACATAGAGAGCAGGAAGTGTGGGTTACGAATGAACACGCAAAAAACCTTTGCAATGACAAATAGTAAAAAACTACTTATTACAACGGAATTCCACACAATAGCTTACGTAGATGAGTATGTATACCTAGGTAAAAATATATCTTTTAACGATCCAACAATGGGAGAAGTTGAACGAAGGATAAAGAAAGCGTGGAGTAAATACTGGTCTCTGAAAGATATTTTCAAGTCTAAACTCCCCATAAAACTAAAAAGAAAGGCAATGGACTCAATTGTTCTCCCAACTTTACTATATGGAGGCCAAACTTGGACGCTAACCAAAGCTATCGCACAAAAAATAAACGTGTTCCAGAGAGCTACGGAAAGAAGCATGCTCAACATCACAAGAAAGGAAAGAAGAAGGAATATAGATATAAGAAAAGTAACTAAAGTAGTAGACGCCGTGGAACTTATGTGTAGACTGAAGTGGAGATGGGCCGGACATGTGGCAAGAATTACCGACAATCGATGGACCGAGAGGATTCTGCATTGGTACCCGCGAGAAGCGACGCGACCACGCGGACGACCTTATCGCCGGTGGGCCGATGACATCGCTCAGATAGCTGGACCAGCTTGGACCCGTCATGCCAAAGATAGAGATAATTGGAAGAGGTTGGAGGAGGCCTATGCCCAAAAATGGGTACCTCATCTAATAATAGAAAATTAAATTACAATTATTATAATTAATATTAAATAAAAATTAAATCCTATAATATTATTAATTTCAAAATAAATTTAATATAATTCAAATTACTTAATTAAATATTAATATAATAATTACGTAATATATCATTTTAACCAATTTTTATCTGATTAATTTAATTAATATCTGTTTGTAAAATAACCTAATTAAGTATGAATGTCCTATTATTGTGTTAAATTTAATATTAATGTTATAAATGTATATTTGTAATCAGTGAGAAATAAAGGCTTTATTATTATTACTATTATTATATATTAGTGTGATGTGATAGTGTGATTTTTCCACTGAATTTCCAGTTCTGAATCGATTCTGTTGAAATTAAGAAAACTGAAAAGCGTGAGTGCTGTTGAATTGTCAAAATAAAAGAGTTTGTGATCGATTCCATAAATAAATATTTTTGCTCAATTAGGCTTCTGGGCAGCCAGAAGCAATTCCCAAGAAAACCGTTTTACCAAAAAAAAACCAACGAAATGACGAGCTGAAAATAAAAAGTGGTTTTTCAGTTCTTCATTTCGTTGGAGAAGTAAATAAGAGAGGAATACATCCCGTAACAGTGGCGTAGGTACTGTAGGGCTAAGAGGGCACTGCCCCGGGGCCCCTAAGCCCAAACAGCCCCTTGGCTTTGGCGATTGCTGCGTTGCACATAATATTTATTATCGAGTAGCTTTGCTTTATTATGCATTGTAGTTGGAAATAAGGAGCAAATAATGAAAAAGTTTTTCAAATTTAAATAATTAAGAGTAGTTTACCCTAGGTTACATAGCTACGCCACTGCCGTAACTAAATACAAATCTAGAAAATACATACCCGTAACTCTATGTACACTTAAACTAGTGTTAGACGCCGCATTACCCATCACATGAGCGCCCAGACTATGTCCAATGAGATGCAACTGATCCCCAGTCACACCGTAGGCCTCATTCAAACGATTTAGAAACGAAGCTATTTCAGTCCCAATATACCAAGTCTTATACGCTGTCCAGAAGTAAAAAGAGCGCGCTGAACCTCTCCAATCCACAGTTATAACATTTACATTTTGAGCTTGTAAATAAGCATCTTTTATCTCTAATATCATTTTAGTGTCTGCTGAAGAAAGCCATCCATGGGTGATTAATTTTATAGGCAGGCTGGATTGCAAAATGTCTGTTACAATCTTTTGTTCAGTGGGGTTTTTCGCCCGACCTTGATAGTCTAGCAAAATATATAACGGGATGTTCCTGTGTGTCAGAAAAATAATAAATAAACTTGCATGTAGAATCTTAGAAGATAAAGTTTTTGGAAAAAAGCCCAATGTCTTACTTGACAAAGTTCAAATTCCCAAGGGTTATGCAGCACTTTTTATAAAAATGGTCAGTCAAAAATTAACTTATACCATATACCGAAGAATATTTTTGAGGCACATACTTTAGCGTCCAGCGCTAAAATATGTGCCTAAAAATATTCATCTATTTTAAAAAAATACAGAAATAAACCAACTTACAGTGCTCGCCAAACTTTTGGGCCGCCCTGTAGTTGGCTTTTCCGATGCACAACGCATGAAACGGTGCTGTTTTTGTGCACCCAACTTCAGGGCGGCCAAGAAGTTTGGCGAGACCTATAGTTGGAGTATAACAGTCTAGTCAACAAATGCTTTTTTTTTTAATATGTGCAAGGTGTCATTCGATTCGAAAAAAATATAGTCCCAGTCGCAAAAATTACCACAGTTATACACAATTTACTTAAAAAAGGGGGTTTGGTATTTTGCAAATATCTCAAAAACAAATCAAGATTTTTGAAATCTAAAAAAAAACTATAAGTAAGGAAAAAAAAATCTGATTAATAGTTTATATTTATCACACTCGCAACGTTTAAGTTCAAGCAGCAAAAACTTGTTAATAGTGATGTTTCCTGGGTAGAAAAATGATAATTCTGTTTAGTCCATCAGAGAGATTATCAAATAATGTTGGATACGTATTTTTTGCTTTGCCAAATCAATAAAAATTTACAAAGTTAAAGCGCATCAAAGTTCAGGAGTGGAGGCTTGTGACGTCACTAAGACAGTATAAAGTGTACAAGCGGCGTGACGTTTTACGATATTTCAGCGCATTATATCGTCGTCACTATTACGTTATCGTCGTCGTCGTTACGTGTCAAAAGAAAAAATACGTGTCCAATATTTTTTATTAATCTACCTGATGGACAAAAAACTTATTTTCAGTAAACTACCCTATTAAATAATTATTGTTTATCAAATTATTGTAAATTAATTTTTGTAGTGGTCTGTTTTTAGGAAACGAAAATTCAAAAACTTTACTTGAATATTTAAACAGTTTCAAGTAAACGCTGAAAGTAATTTTCATGTTTTTTTTTGTATGAACTGTATGTAAATTTTGTATGATTTGTATTACAATATCTGTCATGTGAGCTAGAAATAACAAAACTTACTTATTATATAATCTAAATTGAATTTCGAAATAACTAACGTATATCGGTAAATTAATATTATCTTCATTAAGTGCAAGGTTTATATAATGTAAGATTCCGTCGCCATCCGGAAAATACATCCATTCAATTCCATAGCCCTCGCCGTAAACCTTTTGCAACTCTTCAAAAGGATTTTCACCGGAAGAATCTAGAAAATAAATACAGTTTTTAATTATATTATTAACTAGCTGTTGCCCGCGACTTCGTCCGCGTCAAACTCCTAAAAACTAAAAATATATGGGTTTCAATTTTGTTTCAGGGAACCCTTATTCTTTTTCTTAAATATAAGTAGCCTACGTTATTCCTTATAACATCAGCTAGTAAAAGTACCGTCAAAATAAGTCCAGCCGTTTCGTAGAATACCCGGTACAAACAGACAGAGAGAAAAGAAGTGTTTTAATATTAAACACAGACACTTTTAATTTTAATTATTTGCATAGAAGCGAATTTCTAAATTAAGGGTAAGTGTTATACCATTCTAATAAAAGTAAGTATTTTTTAATCCAAAAAAGTATGGCTAGCTCTCAGGGAAGCCAATGCTGGAAAACAGGACAATCTTCTCGTACCGATGTCAGATAGTTAAACTTATTAAAATGAATGTACATTTTATATAATTAATTAATTTTATAATTAAAAAAACAACATCAAGGTTTGTTTTAATGCAGTATTTAACAATATGTGAAGGTACTCACTGGTGACAAAAGCCATGAATAATAAAAGAATATTCAAATAATCCATAACAATAATAAAAATTTGTAGAGATTATTTTTTTAAATAATTTTTAATACGATTGTATTATTGGACAAAACTATTGCCAACTGATGAGCAATCAATCAAATTTAATACGATTGTTCTATTGGACAAAACTATTGCTCGCTTATATGCCAACTGATTGCTCTTATCAAAATTAATTAAAACCTAATAGGTACCTACTTAGTTATGCTTATTAAGGGGCCGTGCATAAAATTGATTGATTTCATGCACGCGATTGATCATTATTTGTGAGAAAGGGAAAAAGAATTAAACAAAATGATTGAAGACCCAAAAAAATTAACTACTTTTCAGTAGGTACATTTTTGTCCGCATTAGCTCGGCAAAATGTACAGAACGGCAGATTTTTTTTTGATTTTTGGGAGTTGGTTTTTGAATTAACTGACTTAGTTTTATGAGTAATTAATCAAATCGTCCTACATGCCTACTGCCCATTTAGGACGACTTGCAGAAAATAAAAATAAATAATATTTTCATTCTGCAACTCGATTCTTTATTTTGATTTTCTGCAAGACCTCCTAAATGGGCCGTAGGCATGTAGAACGAGTTGATGAATTACTCGGTAATTACTCGGTTTTACATAAGAAGAACACAATAATAGCGGCCCCTTATTTATACCAAAATACATGTGTAAAAGACACCTCGCCTCGCATGGTATTTTAGCATAAGGACACTTCTCACGGTAACACTTGTAACGGTTAATAAGGCCTGCACATGTTTGGGCCTTCTAATGGGTCTATGAATTACGTAACATAAAGATCTGTTGTCGGCATTTTACAGTATTATAAAAATAAGTTAAATTCAATGCTTATTGTCTTCGGAACTGTAAACGAACCCTCATTAAACTAATGAATAGCGGCCGATTTGACCATACCTAAAGACATTAACTCGGCGTGAGAAAATAGGATATCCCGTTACATTGTCTCGTAGCTTTCTCTTCTTTGTGTTACAAATAAAAATACCACGTGGATGTTTAAAATAGGATTGAAATAGGTGCCATGTGAGTTTTAGATTAAGATTACCTACACTTGTAATATATATATAGAGAAAAGGTAGCTAATTAGACAAGATTGTGTATGTTTTCATAGCTCAAAAGTAGGGAGTAGGTTAGATAAGACTCTTGTATTGACCTTTTCACGTTTTATATTTTTCCTAGGTAGAATTAAGTAAGTAGATTAAGGAAATGTATAATTTGTGTAGATTTAAGTAAGATAAGTTTAATAAAGTCTGCATTTCTGCGGTGCCAGGCCCGAATACCGTTGAGGGAGAGGGGCGCTATTGTTCGCGGGGTTTTTGTATAAAGGCCGGACTGTTTGGGGGCACAGACACAGTCGGTCTCCAGCTCTACAAGGGCTAACAAATAATGCATAAAATTGAACATACGAATCAAGACAGTATTTTCAATCCTCCAACAAGACCCCAACATTCAACAAAATACAGTCCACTACAACATGCATTTTACCCGAAATAGACGATTCAAGAAATATTCGCTCAATACCACTGAGAGACAGCATTTTTTATAATTGAATGTTATTAAGTTTGCAATCTTTAAGATGACGACTGTTGCCAACGACCTTGAGGAAACAAAACGTGGTGTAATATTTCGAGCAAAATTAATGAAACGGAACGTAAACAAAAAAAAATTACGCCATTTGCGTCATGTGTGAAACGAGTCAGTGTCAATTGCTTTCGTTCATTCCGTTTCCCAAGTTGCATGGTGCTATTTGTATTTCTTATTGTTTTTTTTTATTTTATTTGTTTTTATTACTACCTATCAATCCTGCTGAGAAGGTCGAATCTGTTCCAAAACCGAATCGGGGCACCCCGACTTCACGAAGCCTTTTGTCTGCAACCCCTAGAATATATATAAAAACCGGAGGCGCGAAGGGAGAGCAACCCGCCAGAGACGACCAGCAAGCCAAAGCTGCGGAGGTGAGCATGGGTGCCTATGCTGCCGGCTGCATTCGGCCTGCGGGCCGTGCTTTGGACAGCCCTGCAGCCTAATTGCTTAAGTGAATTCTGCAAAGCAAACAAGTTGGAACCTTCCAAAAAACGACTTTTCGTATTGCATATTACACTCTGAAACGGAAAGGTTCCTTTCATTACCAATATTTTGACGTAGAATAGATTGTAAAAGAATGAATGAAAGCAGAAGAATAGAGATAAAACTTCACTATTGGTATTATGTAATGCAAATGTCATATATCTTCAACTCCGTAGTATCTCTAAGTAGTCTGTGTTCAACGCAAAGGAGGATTTGGAAAGCTAACGCTAGCTTTCCAAATTAGTTTCGCAATACCGAAAAAGTTGAAAGAAATGATTCTGATTCTTTGAAAGAATCGACTTGTTTCCTTTGCAGAATTTACTTACGCAATTAGGCTACTGGTTTAGAAGAATTTAGCGGAGAAACAGAAATGACGTCGGCAGACGCGGACAGTGACTTTATTTTGTACTATTTAAAAATATTAATAAAACAAGTGACTATTTACTTACTTACTATTTACTTTTTTTATGTGCGTTAGCGCTATCATATTATTTCTCATTTATTTAATATTTATCATTATATTTATTTATTTATCATTTATACTATAAAAATTTACCTGAATAGAATTAAGAATTAGTCGGATGATGGCCTTTCGATTCAGATGATTTCTTTCTAGATTGCCGGGAACAATTTCGTAATACTTAATATCAATTATGAAATAAAATTAGTAAACAGTCGTGGCAATGTGTAATTGTTTTTATGTACGTACAATAAAGTTTTGTAAGTACAAAACCAGATGCATTTTCTTAGCCCTTAGTACTGCATTTTTTACTAATAAGTCACACGAAAAAACCCATGTTTAATAAATATTGTACATGAGTCAATAATAAATATATTTTTTTATCAAACCTTTTAATCTAGCCGTTACGAAGGAGAACGCTTGAGAAAGTAACCGTTTAATCGGTAAAATTCGGCACTTCATCGGTAAAATTGGGCAGTAAGGGCCTTAATTGTATTTGTAATATTTATTTTAATTACACTTCAAACTGTCAATTTTAATAGCTACAACTTGGATTACCAAATTCATTGGTTAGGGGACCGTGAAGCGTGTGAGATTAGAGATAAGAATAAAATAACTCAACAACACTTTCATACATTTACTAATTAATATGCGACCACATATTAATTAGTAAATGTATGAAAGTGTTGTTACAGAAGCCCGTCAATTAAATTATGTCTTGTGAAGGTGTGGGGATGTTGTGTTATCGAAACAACTGTTCTCAAGCGATTACTTTTAATTACTGACTAAAGAGTACATATATGGATAGGGTCGTGCACATTATACTATAGGTAGTACTTACTTTGCTCGGGGGTGAGACTGTTATATTCTTAATTAAAAGATCTTCATGAGTCTTAAGTATCTTTATTAATCATTTTATAAGTTCACAAGTAGAATCAAGTTTAGTCTGATCCATGGAGTCTACCACAGACTATGTACAATCCTATAAAGCCAGTTATACAATATTCTATACTTAAGCTAGTTCTACATTTAATATATAACATCCTTCCCTTTCTCATAATCTTCAAGCTTTACACAGTACCTATTGCACATTATTAATTTTAATTAAACAATTCTTATTTTGAGACCCTTACACTCTACAATATTAAATTTAAACAAATAAACTTATCAGTTAACAAAGCCGTTATTATTTAACATAATTATACAAAATCTTTCAGATAATTTGGTCTTTTAATCACTCTCCCTGACCTTGACATCTTAATACTAGGGTTTTCATTATTAATTATTATTTGCTCATGTGAACCATTAGGGTTTTCTCTTGGTACATAAGAAGTTTGTAACTCCTGTCTCATTACAACAACTTTACTATTTCCTTCATCTTCTAAGCTACTCCTATCGTAATACTTTCCACATTTTATCAACATTCTCCTATTCCTTGTAATTACATGTTCTGTTTCATTTTTAAGGACCACTACCTTTTCCTACTATTATCCCACTCTCTTCTCATTCTGTATTTTTACAATTTCTCCCTTTTCCGACTCAGGTAAGTTTCTACTTCCTTTATTAAATAGTATTTTGTCTGAACTGTCTGTTCTGTCAGTAGTTCCTGTCTATATCCTTCCTTCCTATCACTATCCTCCCTATCTTGTGTCAATTTTGGTAAAGTAGTTTTAATGTTTCTATTGAACAACAATTCTGAAGGTGATTTCCCATTACTAGTCCTCCTGTGACTAGTAATGGAAAATCACCTTCAGAATTGTGTTTCTATACATTAACAAGCCTTTATATACATTCTTTTTAACATAGATTAACTTTTTCAACATTTTCTTTACAGTTTGTATATATCTTTCAGCTAATCCATTACCTTGATGGTGTTTTGGACTAATACTTTTATGTAAAAAGTTCCATTCTTTTGATAATTGTTTGAATTTAAAACTAGTAAATTGAGTTCCTGCTGATTATTTCTGGAATACCATGTCTAGCTAAAATTTCTTTAATACTGTCAATTGTAACATTTGCAAACAAGTTATCTAATTGCTTAATCTCTACAAACTTACTACATGTCAACAATCAACAACATAAATCAACAATTAATAAGTATGGCTTTGAATATAAAAAAATATATCAACTGACAAAATCTACAATGGCTTTTCTGGTATTTCTTTTTCAATCATAGATTCTTTCTTATTTATGTTTTGGAAACTTTTACATGTATCATAATTCTGTATCAAATCCTCAATTTCCTTATTCATTTTGGGCCAAAAACATGTATTTCTCGCTATCACTTTACTTTATTCAATTCCAAATTGAGCATAATGTATGTTTTGTAACATTTCTCTTCTTATTGACTTAGGTATAACTATATTTCTACCCTTACAAATCATTCCTTTAATATAACTCAATTCATCTCTGTAACTATGAATGATTTTAGCTCTACTATCTATCTGAGATTTATTTTCTGGCCATCCTTCTAATATGTATTTCTTTACTGTCATTAATTCCTCATCTTTAGCTGTTTCTTCTATGATTTCTTGCATTTTTTATTTGTTATGCTAAAACTTTCTAATACCATAGCTACATGAGTTTCAACTTGCCAATCAGAGTTCTCCTCAGTATCTAATAAATGTGATCTGCTTAAGTGATCATCTACTAAAAGTTCTTTACCGGGTTTATAATATAACTCAAATGAATAAGGTTGTAATCCCATCTTAATCGTCTGTAATCTCGCTGGACATTTATTCAATGGTTTAGAGAAAATGGACACAAGAGGTTTATGATCTGTTTCTACTTTAAACTGACACCCATACAAATATTGGTGAAATTTCGTTACTGCATATAAAATTGCTAAACTTTCTTTTTCAATCTGACTATACTGTATTTCTGTTTCTGTCAATGCCCTTGAACCATATGTTAATAGGTCTTCCTTCTTGTAAAATGACTGCTCCTAATCATGCTTTTGAAGCATCTACACTGAGCACTATCTCTTTATTAATCTATCTATATATATATACATATGAAAGGCAATGTCCCGACTGACATATCAACGCCCAGCCAAAACCACTAATGAGAAGTTTGAAATTTTTAGAGGATGTTGATTTTGTCCTGCAGGCGTCATTTAAGAAAGGATATTTGGATTTTTTTCCTTTAAAGGGGTGAAATAGGGTATGAATGTTTGTATGAAACTCTGTAATTTTATATTTGAAATGAATGAAATATGGTATTTAGCCTCTAAATATAAAATAATAAAATACGTTTTTAAGCTATTATTGAATTTCATCCCTTAAAGGGGTAAAAAAGGATGTTAAAATTTGTATGAAACATATATTCTTTAAAGGCAAAATTACTTGAAATTTTGTTAATAGACACTTCAAAATATTTAAAGAAACACGTATATAAGGATTTTTTGAATTTCATCCCTTGAACGGGTAAAAAGGGATGTTAAAAAACTGGCAACGCTGCCCAAGTGACACGTCAAATTTGCGCTCCGTATTTTAAAATTAATTTAATTATTATATACGTGAAATTAGTGTGTAATTATAAGTAAAAACACAATAAAACGGCATAAATAATTAGGATTATTGTTTTTCTGGCCAAGTAACAAGTTAAATAAGAGTTTTTGCCCCGGTTGTCGACCGGTAACCTATCGAACAGCTGACAACCGAACTACGGCATTATACGGGGAGTATTGTTTACTTACGTTTTATAATTATAGCACACAATATTACTTAACTTTGTAATACGCTCTCCTTTAGTGACGTATTTAATTTGAAAATAAATCTTTGATATTCTTTGGTTTTAGACCAAGTTTTTTCGCAGCTTTCACTTTAGCAGCTAATGGTGGAATGAACGAGGGCAATCGTTTTCTTTTAGTTATATACCCAGCTCCTGTCATGTTAAATCGATCAATTTTGTCATCAGCCTTTCGTTTTAAGTTCGTGCTAACTTGCTTTAGACGATCTTTTATTGAGGCTTCCATAGGACATGCTTGAGGCATATCCGATAAAAGACCATCTCCAGCGTTTAATGCATCCTTACCAATCTCTCGAGCACCACTTGAAAGTAAAGGTAAAACTGACCAAAATAAACCGCCTAAGAAGCTCCCAATACCATGACCGCGTTGATATGGTGACCCCTTATAAATGACCCCAACTCCCGATCCAGCTTGATGTGTATAATAATTTTCATATGGACAATTATGATGGTCACGAAAAGAATACATTATTATAATTTTCGGAAATGTTGTTTAATACACACGGTTCCAAACTGGAATGGTATTTTTTGTCCTGTGCTCGATCTTCTATCTATTTCCAGCGTATCAAACTCTCTTCGTAATAGGTAAGTAATGAGGTGGGGAGAAAACGTGCATTTTATTTGCACCATAAATGTATTTTGATGGATCTAATGAAATGATTCTTAATAAAGGAGTCATAACATCACCTACAATCTGAGGATCGATTATATCACAATATACAAATAGTTGAGATGGTAACCCTAAGTGTAAATTAGCTGGACACTTTCCAAAATTTCTCTCTAAAAGATTTTTATTTGGCTCATAACCTAGTTGTAAACTTAATTTGGGTGATAATGTTACGGATGATATATTTTTATCCAAAATAGAAACATGCCCAAATTTAGTTCATAACGAAATCTTAAGTTCTCTCTGATACCATTTAACGCTTTCAAAATATGCTCAACGTTATCATAGTTGGTAACTAGAATATGTTTTTTGTAATACACTGTTGAGGTTTTATCTTCATTAGGCATTATCATGGTTTTTGTAATGTATATAACATTTTTATGATCTTGAACAGTAAACATTGTACATGGATATTGAAACTCGACAACCCCAACCGACCATTCACCTTCTAATTTAATAGTTAATCTTGTTGAAAAATGTGTGGTCTTGTTACCAGGAAAGTAGTCCATTGAACTATTGCTGAGCAAAATTAAATAAAAACCTTTCTTTATTAATATTTCTTTTAAACTAGAAGCTAAAATCCAGCTGTTAAATTTATCTGGATAACCTTTCCACTTCACTAATACTTCTTTTGACGCGCAGCCACTTTCTACGCCAACTCGATCTCTCGACATCGATACGGAATCACCGTCAGCCTATGAATGACTGAAGCGATCCTCTCTTTGAAGGCAGGGAAAGCACATGGACTCGACCTGAACAGCGGAAATGTTACAAGCCGACTTAGCCTCCGCTATCGACGTGCTGGCGCCTTTAATTGAAAGGATATGGACCGCTGAAGTACTCCAGGACGACTGGAACAAGGGGCTTTTAATTACCGTGCCCAAGAAAGGTGATCTCAGTAGTTGCGATAACTGGAGGGGCATTACGTTGCTGTCGACTCCCTCTAAGGTCTTCTGTAAAATAGTCCTTGATAGGCTGTCAAGGGCCGTTGAGCCACTTCTGCGCGGGGAGCAGGCGGGTTTCCGTTCGAGCCGCTCATGCACAGACCAGATAAACACTCTTCGTATGATTCTCGAGCAGGCATCAGAATGGCAAAGGGAAATTTATCTTACTTTTGCCGACTTCGAAAAGGCCTTTGATACGTTGAAGTGATCCAGCATCTGGTTCCGCCTGTTGGACATTGGAGTGCCGCCAAAAATTGTCCGCCTATTGGAGAGCATTTACAGGCAATATTCCTGCAAGGTGACTCACGAAGGTCTCATTTCAGAGGACATCGTAGTGCATGCTGGTGTCCGTCAGGGCTGTCTTCTTTCGCCCCTCCTTTTTATAATCGTTCTCGACGGAATCATGTTGCGCATTTACGATAGCAGGCGTCGCGGGATAGAGTGGGGATTGACCAACCTCATGGAAGACTTGGACTATGTCAATGATCTATGCCTGCTGAGTCATACACACGCCGACATGCAAGCAAAACTGAACGACCTGCGCCAGAAGGCGGCGAAAACTGGGCTCAAAATTAACATCCGGAAGACCCAGGAGATGCGTACAGGTGTAAAGAATTCTACACCGATGTAAATCGGCACAGAGGTTGTGGATCGCGTCCACAAATTCACGTACCTCGGGAGCGCCGTGTCAGAGACTGAAGGAACTGAAGAGGATATCACATCACGGATCGCCAAAGCGCAAGCTACCTTCGCACAGCTGAGACCTGTGTGGCAATCGCGGAAACTGACCCGAAGGGTTAAACTCAAAATCTTCGGGTACAATGTCAAATCCGTGCTGCTCTACGGGTGCGAAACGTGGAAGGTAACAAAGGAAATCTCGCGCCAAATCCAGATCTTCGTCAACCAATGTCTTCGTCGCACCCTCGGGATTTACTGGCCCGAGATCATCTCTAATGTAGAGCTGTACAACGAGACCCCGATCGACCGCTAGATCAAGCGGCGTAAATGGAGTTGCATTGGTCATACGCTCCGGAGGGATCCCGATCGCATTCCTAAACAGGCCTTGGATTGGAATCCTCAAGAAAAAAGGAAGCGAGGCCGTCTCCGTCAATCCTGGCGACGTACCGTATTAGCTGAAGCGACGAGCATCGGAATGACGTGGAGCGAGGTGAAGCGCGAAGCTCAAGACCGGTCTCGATGGAGGACTACTGTGAAAGCCTTCTGCCCCAGCTAGGGGACATAGGATCTTAAGTCAAGTAAGTCAATACTTCTTTTCTGTTGCCCGAATAACGAGATTCAGTGTTGTAAGTGACCTTCTGTAATTCTCTGGCATAAAAAGTACCAACTATTGGTTCATTTTGTAAATCTGTTATTGTATATACAACCCATGGCGATCTATCAATTATTGAAGATATAATAAATACTTCATCACTCCAATTTGATTCATATCCTTTTTGGAAAACATGTTTATATTTAGTTATTCGAACATAATCACCCACATTGAAATTTGGTTCTGGATTGTCTAAAGAAAGTTTGTTTGAGTCCCCCTATCATAAAGATTAATCCAAACTGTCATAATATTGTTGGAATTTACATCACATGGACACATCCTTATACTAGAGTGAATGCTGTGATTATAAGAGTTTATTAAATCTTGTATTATTATGAGTGAAATAACGCCACATTTTCATTTTTACAGTTCTTTGAAATCGTTCAACAATACTAGCCTTAATATCAGGATTGTTAGTGGTATAATAATTAATCTTTTTGGATTTAAAGTATTTTTGTACATCTTTTGAAACAAATTCTGTACCTTTATCAGATTGTATGTGAGTAGTTGTTGAATTACTTTCAGTAAATATACTTTCGAAACATTCTTTAGTTGTTTCTGAGTTTTCTTTTTCATTGATCTTGCAAAAGCATATTGACTAAATACATCAATAACACAAATTATGTAGTTGCAAACATCATTATATTGAGAATAAGTTCGCATATCACTTAAATCAGCTTGCCACAGTCCATTAATATTTTATAGAATGTATCTATTACGCGGGATTTCTTTCCGAATGGGTGTGTTGTTTGTTGTAAATGTAAAACTAAAACAAAACTAACTATACTACTAAAACCAGCGGGGTTTTAGTAGTATTAATATATAAGGAAAAAATATAAAAAGAGGAAAATATAAAAGAAATACATTCTATTAATTTCTTCTAGTACGGGGTCCATTTTTCTCAATCGATCTTTTTACGTATTTTATTTATATTTTTTTTATCTCCACTGTTCGGTGTAGAAAACTCTTGATCTTCAATCTGAGAGGTTTTGTTCGTTGCGAAAGGCACGATCGGCTCGTTCGGCTTGCGCCGCATCATGACTAGGACATGCAGTTTTGTACATTTTCAATTTCGAAATAAGCTTACGAAATTGGCCTCCTCAGTTTCGAAATTTCGAAACTGAAGTGCCAAATATAATGAAAAATCTGAGTAATACTTAAAACTCAACTCAAAATGCAAAATTCGTAGTCTGGAGGGGTGCCTAAAGGTGAACGCGCACCTATCCGCACCGCAGGAGCCGCACGCGCCGCAGTCATCGCATTTTATAAATCTTTATATGAAATCGTATGCAGCCTCGCGCACCTATCCGCGCCGCACGAGCCGCATTTCAGCAAAATGCTGTAGGTATACGGATTCCACCAGCGCATGCGGCTGACGTCATCAAATTCGGTGCGTTCGATGCTTGCGGCGAGTGCGATGCGGGCGGCGCGGTGACGTCATTCGTATCCGTATAGAAAATATTGTTCAAGATGTACAGAAGTGGATACAATGAGTGCGGCGCGTTCGGCGCGTATGGCGCGTACGGCGCGTGCGGCGCGGAAGCGCCGAACGCGCACGATGCTGATTGCGCGGGGCCTTGAGAAAATGCAATGACAGCGGCGCGTGCGGCTCCTGCGGCGCGGATAGGTGCGCGTTCACCTTAAGTACAATTTATATTCAAACAAAGTGAATCCCCGAAGTGAGTCCCGTTACGCTCATTGTCCCATTACGATCTGAGCGGGCCCAATCTCGGAGGCAGAAATAGACTATCAGATGTCCGATGCTGTAGGAATAAAATCAACAACCAGCAGCGGAAAATGGTTATTTGAATAGCACGTGGCTGGCTGAAAACAGCGGAGCGTATCTCCTACAGGGACATTCAGGTACAGATCGGGCACGGTTCCTTCCGTGAGTACATGATTAGGATTGGGTGAGAGGCCACGGTAAATTGCCATCATTGTAGAGGGAACTTGGATTCTGCTTAATACACGCACGAGGAGTGCTTTCTTGGGCCTTTGAGCGGTGGGTCTAAGCCGCCAGGATCGGGCGAGACCTCTCTGCCAGTATTAGTGAGGAATATGGTGGCGGAGACAGAAAACTAGAGTGAAATAAAGTAGAATCGTGAGAAGGCCAATCCCACTCGCAGAAGAAGGTATCGTGGAGGCAACCGCCTCGATGTAGACACGCCGAAACCCAGCTTCATTTAAGGCAAGTGGAACTTCAGGATTTTGGGCACTCGGAGTTGGGACTCTGTCCGTCCACCGAGTGACCTCAGACCAACATCACGTGCTGCCGTACACAGTGAGGCTCAAGGGAGTCTCCTTTATAGTCTCTCCAAGAAGTGCTGATGGTCATCACCGGTTTGGTTTTAATGAGGTAGTAATACCACACCGCCTGGTTTTTTTTTTAATGGGCGAGCTTCTTTCACTCTTCTTTATTTATTTAACACCATGGTTAGCCTTTGTTTCATTGTAATGTTATCACACATGATCACAAGGAGGCCCTACGCAACGGTCTGGCTTTAGATTCGTATTCAGATGATCCTCTTTTGGTTTCAATAATAAATTTCATAATCGTATAAAAAAATAACGTAGTATTTAAATTAAACCCAGTTTCGAAATTTCGAATTTATTGGTGTCAATTTCGAAATTAAGAAAGCAAATATGGTCCGAAATTTCGAAAATATGAAATTTCGAAATGCATGCCCTTCACGTTATACTATCGTCCGTAAACCGACTTTACAGACAACCAATTTTTTTCTTATCTTGTTCTTTGAGAGGCACCTTTCCCTGAAGAAAGTTATAAATACATTCACAAATACAATTGATTTCTTCTTCATTGCATGATTTTAATAGCGCTTATTGATATTTACGTTTAAGTTTGTGCAAGGCTGCCAACAAGTCCCTATGTGTGGTTAGTCTACGCGACATTCTTTACAAATGGCTTCAATTGTTTGATTCTTTGAGTATTTAAACATTTTTGCGGGGACATATACTGTGCAATATCCGTTAAATGGGAATATATTCGTTTTTATATGACACAAGTCATTAGCATCCTGTTTTAAATCTACCATTAAATATCCATGGGCTTCTGTAGTGGCGTCTTTGTACGCATCTTCAATAAATTTTGAATTATCTGGAGATACGTGTCGTGCTAAATCTCTTATTTGTATCTTATCAAGAGGATTTTCAAAATAAATAATGTAACTAGAATTCAAAGATATGTCTCTCTGACCTTTACCTTGATGAAAAAGGTTTTGTGTAATATAAAATACGCTAAGGTTTCTATGATGGACTACCTTTGGTAAATATATCAACAATTCTACCATCAGATTCTCTCATTAGATCATTAATAATAACAAGATGTGGCTTTTCTCTTTATCAAACATATTAACGTTAGGAATTCCTTGATGGTAGTTGACGTTTTGTTAGTTATGTAAAGGTTGCATTTCATTAATGCACCATTTAATTTGGACGAAATTACAATTAGTAATTTCCTTGAAGAATATAATAAAATTGTTTACAAAAATTGTTTTTCCACATCCACTCGGTCTAACTACAATAGCAGTAAACGGATGTATAAATTGTAACATTGTGTACATGTGGTGTTTGGAAGGTTGAAATCAAAGTAATGGATTTAGTGTAAAAATATTATATTTATTCGGAATGTAAAGAAAGAGACAACATTATAAAATGAAATACTTAGTTACTATTACTTAATATTTACACAAGTAAATTTTAATTTTAACGCCTTAGATAAAATGAAACAAAATAATTCATAAGTTCAGATATACATAATTTTAAAACCGTACATAAAACGAAACAAAATAATACATCAGTTCAGATATACATAATTTTAAAACCTTACATAAAACGATACAAAATAATACATCAGTTCAAATATACATAATATTTGAAATATCAAATAAAAACTAGCACAAAAGAGTAAAATAAATTATTTGGTAGACTAAGAAGTATTTAAAGATTATTGTATACTTATAACTAATATCAATAATTATCGTAATGTATAATGACCCGTTAAGCATAGTGGTCATGGCTGAGACCATGGAGAGCCTCAGTAATTTTACTGCAGATTATTAGTAATTTCACTATTAGGTCATCGAGCAAATACTCAGTAGAGCTTCCGAAAGAGTGGGTCTTAAAATGAACATGGACAAAACCAAGGTCATGATGAAAGCCCATTTAACACCCACTCATATCAAGACCGGAGACTCTATAAGTTGTAGATGATTATGTCTACCTGGGACAAACGGTCCAGTTGGGTAGGTCCAACTTCGAGAAAGAGGTCAACCGTCGAATCCGACTCGGCTGGGTGGCGTTCGAGCAGTTGCCTGGTATCTTCTCGTCCAATTTACCGCAATGTCTCAAGACAAAAGTCTATGATCAGTGTGTGTTGCCAGTGATCACCTATGGGACTGAGACGTTGTCGCTCATAATGGGCCTTATCAGAAAGCTTAAAGTCACCCAAAGGGCAATGGAGAGGGCTATGCTCGGTATTTCCTTGCGTGATAACGTCAGAAATGATGATATCCGCAGGAGAACCAAAGTTACCGACATAGCCCGAAGAATTGCCAAACTTAAGTGGCAGTGGGCAGGGCACATTACTCGCAGAACATATGGCCGTTGGGGCCGAAAAGTTCTGGAATGGCGACCGCGAACCGGAAGACGATATGCTGGAAGGCCTCCCGCTAGGTGGACCGATGACCTGGTTAAGGTTGCGGGAAGGCGCTGGATGCGAGACGTACGGGATCGGTCAATGTGGCGACGCCTGGGGGAGGCGTATGTCCAGCAGTGGACATATTATGGCTGAAATGATGATGATGATGATGATAATGACCCCAAGCCAATGTATCAATGTTGTTGTACATAATACATCGTTAGGTATCATTATATGATAAAGATGTTACATTTATTTTTTGTGTAAAAATAGTGTGTTTGATTGACTTACGAGTATATCGAAGCATACTACAATATTGTACATTTTTATTAAACAAACACGATTTGTAATTTTCCATATTCATTTTCTTGTGACACTTTTGTTACCCTCTTTTAGCCTAAGAGACGTGGAAGATCGACCTTCACCCATCAGATAACTGGATGAGACATTTTTTTTTTCAAATGTAATTAATTAACAAACATGCTTATGATAACTTGCCTATCGAAAAGTTTTCATAGCTATTTTTAATTGAATTAATTGAAATCAATTTTTTTTCGTCACCTTCACTCTTTTGATAACCGAATTAAAACTGATAGTTTTTGACACACAGAATATGCCTAGGTAGGCTTGCCTACTTATTTCTGTTCTTGGCTACCTGGCAAGCAGATGTGAACAGGTATGTCAATATAGGTAACTACACCGATCTGATAACAAATCGAAATTTAAATCATAAGTAAGATATTTTCACTACAAAACCAATCGTATAGGTTTGCATGCAAAAAATCGTAAAGGATTATGTATTCTTTCAATACCTAATCCTCCATGAATTTATTATTTTCTCTAGCAAGATGATGAGCAATTTTGTCATAGTCCGTTAACAACTCTTTTTAACTTCTTATTTTAACATTGCATCCCAAATTAATCCTGGAGCACTATAGTAATACAAATTGATAATACAAATCGGAATAATAGGGCATACTACTACACTTGAAATGTTGCCAAATATCTTTTGCGTGATTATAATCATCATTTGAAATATTTAAATCTGTGAGTGAGTGAACTATAAAATTGGTGTTCATCAAAGTGATGGATGTTTCAAGCAATCACTATTACGCATAAATTCATAAGGATATACTCCTTTCCGTAAAAAATCTTCATTATTAGGATAGTTTCTTTTTAGTTCTGTAAACTGATCATCATTAAGATTTTAAGCTAGTTGGTCTAAACTACGCGATAAAAATTTCAATGAATCTACGAATCTTAAACTTACTGGTTTATTATTTATTGTTACCTGTTTTGAAAATGATATGTTGCGTTCTTTATTCTGTGGAATAACTTCAATTTCGCTATCATCGAGGTTTAATGCATGTACAATAAAATGAGCATCGTAGTGACTGAGGATATGTAGAAATATTGGAATATGACTAGGGTTTCTGAACTGAATTACACACTTGATGTGCAACACCCCTAAAACTGCCAGTGTGCCAATCAAAATCGTTAAAAGGATCTTCATTTAACTCAGTTTCACAAATATGACATATGTTTGAATTTGAAATTTTAATTTCATCTTTATCTGATAATGGAACGGATTTTTGGAATCTATTTTTTTTAACTATTGTTTTCACATCTTCACAAAGGCGATTCATAAACACTCGTGCACAGTTTGGCCAACTATACGTCTCATATTTTGATAATCTGTTATCATATGTACATTTAATATAATATCCGAAGCTATATACTTCATGTTTTTGAATATAAATTGTACTAGGCTTGGATGGATCGTTACTACATGATTCTATCGGGTTCAAAAATGCATCAAAGTCTGCAAAAACCACAAAGGGCATTTCCAATTTTTTCACGAAATTATCAAATTTCAATTTATTATTTGATGTTGCTTTACCAAACCAATCCTTTTTGGAATCCTCACCGTTTGGTAATTCCGTACAAATGTGAGCGCAATCATATTGTTGATGGTTATTAAGTCTTTCTTCTGATGGGAAATGAAGTAAACATGAATCGCATATTTAAACTGCACGATGTGGACTTGATATTTGTGAACTAACTAATCGCGATAAGTTTTTAATATAACAGTAATGATTGTTAGTACCATTCGATATATCTAGTAGGTTGATATGATTAAGCGTACGACATTTTGTTAAATATAAAGGACCTACAACAGAATTACACTTTTTTTGCTCGAGGGTACCTACCATACGCCTCAATAAATAAGCTCCGTCTGTAAATTTAATTTAAAAATCTTTAAAGTTCTTTTGCGTTAAATATCAGTAATATATGTGTAAAAAGGCCCGATTAATCAGTGTAAACGTTATCAAAGTGAATAATTCAACATTGACTGAAATAATTAATGTTAAATTAGCAACCATGACTATTCGCAATACACCACAAAAGTGACAATTAAAAGTAACAATAAGAGTGTCGAAATGTAGTTCGGTAAAATAATATATACGCCAAATGATACTTCGATGATCTGAAAATATGTCAAATAATGCATATAGCAAAAAAGACGTCGGTCAATAGTTTTCGGTAAAATTAAATTCGACCAAACAATATTCGGAAAAGTTATCGGTTCCCCCTTTGACCACGTAGATTATGATATTCTCTTAAGAAAACTTGAAGCTTACGGTGTTAGAGGCAATGTACTTAGTCTTCTTGAGTCCTACCTTAAAGACCGAAAACAAATAACCGAAATTTACCAAATTAATCCAGTTAGCAAGCGCGAAGAGATATATCGATCCTCAGAGCGTAAAGTTATGTTTGGAGTACCGCAGGGGAGCGTGTTGAGTCCTTTTGAATTCATACTGTATCTAAACGATTTACCTGAATGCGTTGAACAACCAATAACACTGTTTGCGGACGAAAGTACTTTGACAATCCCATGTAAAAGTGAGGAGACGTATGAAACGGACATTAATAATTGTTTAAAAAATGTTGTTAATTGGTTAGATGCAAATAATTTAAAAATTAACTTGAAAAAACAAAAGTTGTACATTTTAGTCAACGGATTCCTAGAATTAGCCCTAATATACACTACAACAATGAAGCAATAGAAGAAGAAGAAAATACAAAATTTCTGGGACTCGTAATAGATAAAAACCTAAATTGGAAAGCACATACTGAAACTTTATGTAAAAAAAATTGTAAGTCCGCATACGCTCTATATTCTCACTATCCCCAATAATATCCATGGATGCACTTCTTACTGCTTATTATGGCATAGTAGAATCCCACTTACGTTACGGTTTAATATTCTGGGGAAATTCAACCGAAAGGGAAACAGTTTTTAAAGCCCAGAAAAGATGTCAACGGGCGATGTTTAAGCTTCAATCCACTGATAGTTGCATGCCATACTTTAAACAGCACAAAATATTAACACTACCTAGTCTTTACATAATGGAAGTAGCTGTGTTTGTGAAATCGAACCCAACTCGTTTTAAGCCTCTGGCTGACGTAATTCCACGTAATAGACGCGACAATAGCCTATTATGTTCCCATCCCGCCAAAACGGCACTAATGCGCAAAAGTGTGTACTGCATGGCATCGATCATTTTTAATAAATTACCTAAGCAATGGAAAGAATTGCCGCTTTCTTTATTCAAAAACAGGCTCCGAAGCTTTTTAGCGCATAAAGCATACTATACTGTCAGCGAATTCCTCACTGAGAAAGAATTTTGAACAAGTCTTGTATATAATAATATAATTAATTATGTCTATAATATAAATTGTAATATTGGATTAATTCTAAATTGTTTGTGATATATTTTTAGATTTATTTGACATTATAGTTCTTGGGATTGGACTAGATTTATTTGACATTCTAATAATATTTGTGACATTGAGTAATTTGACATAATAATTGATTATTTTGACATTATAATTGTTCGTGACATATTGATTGATTTGACATTATAATTCTTGTATGATATATTGGAATGAATCAATATTTTAGTTAATTGTTTGTGACATATTTGATAAATTTGAATTTTTATATGTATAATCTATATAAGTTATGTTGCGGTGACCTAGATATAATAAGTTGTGATTTAAAACTATGTCTGTTAATTGCCTTTATTTATTGTTTAAGCGTCAAATTATAAATTTTGCATGCCTCTTGGTAAAATATGGCCGAACCTAATTTTTATCTGATTACCACCATGTACTGTACCTACCCATATTTGCAAAATAAAGAATTACTTACTTTCTTTATTATACTCGTACTCTAAACCAAAAACATTTATACTAATATTGTTTAATTTCTCTATTTTTGATATATCTGCAATTTTAACTGGAAAAGAAATACCAGTAAATTTTAGTTCTTTTCCATGAATTGCGTAAGATGTTATCCGATCTACACTTTTACATACAGGATATAAACCAGAGTAATGCCCATTTGAAACATATATTATCTGAGGAAGGTCGATATATGAACTACCGCGTAGAGGGTTGAATTTGCTAACATTCATATCTATGTATTTAATTTGATTAAGACACTATCTACTTTAAGACTATCTTTTTTTTTAAATTGACAAATTTTGCCGACTACAGTGTCTATTAAAGATGAATAAAAAAAAAAATCAGTCATCACCCTGACAGATTATGTAATTAAACGTTTGAAAATCAAACGTATTTTTTAATTCTTTAGTTTGTTGTATGAAATCAACATGCAATATGAAGTTTATTTTAAAAATTGTATGTTGTTGAATTCATTAATTTATCAAAAATAAGATATTTAATTTTTTAACGAATTTATAAACGATTCCGGTGTTTTAAAAATATTGTCCCGATTGAGTTGTTTTACTATTAATTCTATATGTTAAAATTCGGTTGCCAAAAGCGGTTTCAACAACTGTAAGATTTGTTAATGAATTATGTGATTTTAAAAGATTATTTTTATGTGCATTGCTTTTTAAATGGTTATTTATTTACTGGCCAGCCGCAAGCGAACGGATGGAAAGAATTGGTGGAGATGTCGGCCCTTGATGGAATTTTCCCACCTACATTGCCATTCGGATAAAAGTTCCTCCCAGACGTCAATAGGTGGTTGAAGAAAAATGAAGGAAAAGCGACTTATCAATGCCTGATTCAGATATTCCAAAGCTCTGGGCAATGACGCCAACGTAAACATCCAGTCACGTCATAAACGACCTCGTTGTGACCTTTCACCCAATAAGATGCTTGTGTACAAACCGTTCATCGTGTCCCCCACGCACGTACTTAGGAAAGTAACAAACCTAAGAACATAATCGTGATATTAGCCTCACGCACCCTTCGCGATAATGTTTTAAGTGCCTAACGAGCATCTCACTCTTCATAACAAAAACTTATTTCGTACACATGTACGAAATACGTAGAGAACGAACGTGAGATGGCTAGGAAACATAACGTTAAGTATGTCTGGATTAGAAACGCTACTGTTCTTGTTAAAGCTATCGATAGCTCTAGAACTTTTGCTGTACGCTGTCAAAACGATGTCAGCAAGATTGCGCAGTGTCAGAATGTATAGCTTAGTTTTTTGTTATGTTTACATAGATATCCATTTTAAACAAAGGCTTACACAGATTTATTGTAAGACAATGTTTATATATAATAATACTCTTAATGCACGCCTTCCGTGTATCCTATTTGTTATAGTCTGGAAGATCGGTTTTATATCATTGTTTTATAATGTTTCTCGCCTTTGTTGTTCATATACGTACAAAATCAAAATCAAGGTATTTATTTCAAGTAAACTTTAGAAGTACTTTTGAATTGTCAAACAAAAAATTAATAAAAAGATGACTCTAGTTGCAAATTCGCAAGCGTCTGTAGGTCTCAATGGAGAAGAATTTGCAAGAAACTCCCCGGACACTCTTTTCCATCAATTTTAATTACAAGTTTTTGGTTACATCATTCTTGTTGAAAAAATACATATATGTGAGAACGATGTAAAAAGACGTGTACGTAAAAGCGTAACGTAGTAACAAATAATTTAAAAAAAAAAGCACCTTAACAGGCCGGGACAGCTAAGTTATGACCAATCCCAACTGATGGCGCCCGTTCACGAACATGACGCATGGATCTGCACCACTCAGCTCAACCATCATGAAGGGAACCGAATGATCCAACACATGTGCCACCATCAGAGAGAAATTAGAGAGAGCATGACACACTCAACTGCCAGGGCACACAGAAGTCAACGAACGACACATAGGTACAGTGAATGGTAGATTTATCTATAGTCGGAACATAGTACTCACACATGTGCAGTGCAATTATATAAAAGAAATTGAGTTTATACAATACAAAAATTTTCATACAGTCTTCAGCAGGTCCAACAATACTTCGATACTTTTCTGCCCATCACTAATTGTTCTTGCGCCCTAGTGGCTGCGGAGCAGGACCAGCATTGAGCCAAGCATTTTTATCAGCGATGTAATCCCCCAACTTATCATATGCTTGCCTACATAGTGTGCGTTTTATACAAGTCTTAAATTTCGTCTCATTTAGTTGTAGAATGTGGGGAGGAATTTTATTGTAACATTTTATACAGTACCCCATAAAAGATGATGCTACTTTAGCCAGCCTGAAACCTGGTTGAATTAGTTGGTCCCTATTTCTAGTAACATAATTATGTCTGTCGCCGTTTTTACTAAAAAGATGTAAATTCTTTCTAACATACATGATGTTTTCATAAATATATTGACAAGGTACCGTCATGATATTAATGTTCTTAAACAATTCCCTTAGAGAATCGCGCCGGCGAAAATTGTATATTGCTCTGATGGCTCGTTTTTGGAGAATAAAAATTGACTCAATGTCTGCAGCCCTTCCCCATAGTAAGATACAGTAAGACATTATACTATGAAAATAACTAAAATAGACTAACCTCGCGGTATTGACATCAGTAAACTGACGTATTTTTCTAACAGCATAAGCTGCCGAGCTTAGCCGTCCCGCAAGTGATATTAAATGAGGCCCCCATTGTAACCTCGAGTCTAGCGTGATCCCCAGAAAAACCGTTTTATCGACGAATTCTAGCTTCTCCTTGTTTAATATAATGTCACAATCATTACTTTTGACATTCGGCAAGACAAATTTTATGCACTTAGTCTTTTTAGCATTTAAAACTAGATTTTTAGCTGTGAACCAATTTTGAACCTGTCGCAAGACGGTATTTACGTCGTCAACGTTACTCGTACGTCTATTTATCTTAAAAATCAACGAAGTGTCATCAGCAAATAACACCATATTTAGATTGTTCTTCAATAGATGAGGTAAATCGTTAATGTAGACTAGAAACAAAAAAGGACCCAAAATTGAACCCTGGGGTACCCCCATTTTCACGGTTAACCCGGACGAATTGACACCGTTTATTTGAACTAATTGCTGTCTATCATTTAAATAAGATTTAACTAAACTCAACGCTGATTGGCCTAGCCCGTAATGCTCAAGTTTCAGAAGTAATGTTTCATGATTAACGGAATCAAATGCTTTCGACAGGTCGCAGAAGACCCCTATGGCATCTTGTGCCTCTTCCCACGCTTCAAAGATATGTTTTAATAAGGTGACACAAGCGTCAGTCGTAAAACGTCCTTTGGTAAAACCATACTGTTTATCGTGTAGGATGTTATTCGTATTAAAATGAATGAGCATCTGATTTAGCATTATCTTTTCAAATATCTTGCTGAAAACCGGCAGCACCGATACTGGTCTATAATTATTTGTGTCTTTATTGTTCCCGGATTTAAAAAGTGGTATAACCTTACTATGTTTTATTTGATCCGGAAAGACTCCTTGATCTACACACAAATTAAAGCTAAGTACGGCGCTATAGTCTGAATAATGGAGGTACAAACTTTGATGGACATTCCCCATAGATCTTCGGTCTATTTGATCTTGATTTGCTTAAAAGCTTTTATTACTGTTATTGGGTTTACATGTGAAAAGTTAAATTCTGTCGGGCAGGCTGAAACGTTTGCGTTTAATAGCAATTTTGGTTCCGGTACCGGTTCATAGATGGCGCTGTTTTAAATAAAAAACGGAATCGTAATTTTGTTCTTAGTTGCCATAGCATGAATGCTATTCCCAGCTAGCAGTAAGGTGCATCTGCGGATCCTCCTCCTAATTGGAAAGGTCACGTAGAATATCCCTGACAGTTGTTTCTATAGCTCTTATCCTTAGCAGTAAGGAATATTTATTTTTGGATTAGAGGGCTTAGTACCCCGCCTTCGTCCAAGTGGAATTGGCTGTGTGTACTATGTCTTATTTTTAATATATAGTGTAAACATAAAACTGTTTCTTCACTACCTGGAATAAACACCTGCAAGTCATCTCGGTGTTTCCTTCAGACCTGTGACGTCAACAAGACTACACCCCTACAGGGGCCGATATTTTTGTGTTCTTCTAATGTTAAACCGAGTAATTCATCAACTGGTCCTACATGCCTACGGCCCATTTAGGAGGTCTCGCAGAAAATCTAATTAAAGAATCGAGTTACAGAATGAAAATATTATTTATTTTGATTTTCTGCAAGTCGACCTAAATGGGCAGTAGGCATGTAGGACGAGTTGATGAATAACTTATAAAACTAAGTCAGTAAATTCAAAAACCAACTCCCAAAAAAGAAAAAAAATATCTGCCGTGCATTTTGCCGAGCTAATGCGGACAAAAATTTACTGAACGGTAGTTTTTTTTATTTTTGGCTCTTCATTAATATTGTTTAAATTATTTTTCCCTTTCTCACAAATAATGTCCAAAATCAATCGATTTCATGCACGGCATGAAATTGACATGATTGCATTCGGCATGATTGTTTTTCCATTATAAGCATAACTAAGTAGGTACCTAATAGGTTTTAATAATGTTGATAAGAGCAATCAGTTGGCAAAAGTTTTGTCTAATAGTACAATCGTATTAAAATTATTTAAAAAATATTCTCGAGATTTTTTTATTTTTGTTATGGATTATTTGAATATTCTTTTTTTATTCTTGGTTTTTGTCACCAGTAAGTATAAAGATACATATTGTTAAATATTGCAAAAAAACACTTGATGTTGTTTTTAAAATAGATAGCTAGCATGTAATAAACATTCATAATGTTATAAAATTAATTAATTACATAAAATATACATAAATTTTTTATAAGTTTGACTATCTGACATCGGTACGAGAAGATTGTCCTGTTTTCCAGCATTGGCCTCCCTTAGTGCTAACCATACTTTTTTGGTTTAAAATACTTACTACTTCTTACTTTTATTAGAATGGTATAACACTTACCCTTAATTTAGAAATTCGCTTCGCGGATACTAGCTATCTATGCAAATGAATAAAATTAAAAGTGTCTGTGTTAAATATCAAAATAATGGCTTTTTTGTCTCTGTCTATTTGTGCCGGGTATTCTCCGAAACGGCTGGACCTATTTTGACGGTACTTTCACTTGCAGATAGCTGATGTTATATGGAGTAACGTAGGCTACTTATATTTAAGAAAAAGTTTTTTTTTTTCTAGATTCTTCCGGAGAAAATAGTTTTGAAGAATTGCAAAAGCATTACGGCGAGGGCTATGGAACGGAATGGATGTATTTTCCGGATGGCTACGGAATCTTACACTATATAAACCTTACACTTACTGAAGATGATATTACTTTACCGTCAGTCCTTAATGATAAAGACATTCAATTTAGATTATATAATAAGTAAGTTTTGTTATTTCTAGCTCACATGACAGATATTGTCATACAAAATTTACACTTCTGAACTTTGATACGCTTTAATTTTGTAGCAAAAAATACGTGTCCAATATTATTTGACATTTTTTCTACCCAGGAAACATCACTATTAACAAGTTTTTCCTGCTTGAACTTAAACATTGCGAGTGTGATAATTGTTAAACTAATAATCTGTTTTTTTTTTTCCTTCCTTATAGATATTTTTTAGATTTCAAAAATTTTGATTAGTTTTTGTGATATTTTCAAAATACCAAACCCCCTTTTTTATTATTTAAGGTAATTTTTCGACCGGGACTTTATTTTTATTTAATCGAATGACACCTTGCTCAATTTTTCGAGACTGCTGAAAAAAATTGAACAGAAAGGCTTTTTTTGACTAGACTATTATACTCCAACTATAGGTCTCGCCAAACTACTTGGCCGCCTTGAAGTTGGCTGCAATGGCTGCGCAGTAGTAAATCTCATACAAAAACAGCACCGTTTCATGCCTTGCGCGTCGGGTAAGCCAACGTCTGGGCGGCCCAAAAGTTTGGCGAGCACTATAAATGTTGGTTTATCTTTGTATTTTTTTTTAAATAGATGAATATTTTTGAGGTACCGTATACTTAAGCGTCCAGTGGTATAAGTTGATTTTTGACTGACCATTTTTATAAAAAGTGCTGCATAACTCTTGGGAATTTGAACATTGTCAAGCAAGGCTTTGTGGGCTTTTTTCCAAAAACTTTGTCTTCTAAGATTCTAAATTCAAGTTTATTTATTATTTTTCTGACACACAGGAACGTTCCGTCATATATTTTGCTGGACTATCAAGGTCGAGCAAAAAACTCCACTGAACAAAAGATTGTAACAGACATTTTGCAATCCGTCCTGCCTTTAAAATTAATCACCCATGGATGGCTTTCTTCAGCAGACAATAAATTTATATTAGAGATAAAAGATGCTTATTTACAAGCTCAAAATGTAAATGTTATAACTGTGGATTGGAGTGATTCAGCGCGCTCTTATTACTTCTGGACAGCATCTAAGACTTGGTATATTGGGACTGAAATAGCTTCGTTTCTAAAGGGTTTGAATGAGGCCTACGGTGTGACTGGGGATCAGTTGCATCTCATTGGACATAGTCTGGGCGCTCATGTGATGGGTAATGCGGCGTCTAACACTAGTTTAAGTGTACATAGAGTTACGGGTATGTATTTTCTAGATTTGTATTTAGTTACGGCAGTGGCGTAGCTATGTAACCTAGGGCGTAGGGTAAACTAAACTTAATTATTTAAATGTGAAAAACTTTTTCATTATTAGCTTTTATGGCCCACTGCAAGGCTACTTGGTACTAAATATTATATGCAACGCAGCAAACTTTCATGGACGCCAAGGGGCTGTTTGGGCTTGGGGGCCTTGGCAGTGACCCTCCTAGCCCTACGGTGCCTACGCCACTGTACGGGATGTTTTCCTCAATTATTTACTCCAAACGAAATGACGAACTGAAAAACAACTTTTTTATTTTCAGCTCATCATTTCGTTGGTTTTATTTTGGTAAAAAGGTTTTGTTGGGAATTGCTTCTGGCTGCCCAGAAGCCTAATTGCGTAAAATATTAATTTATGGAATCGATCACAAACGCTTTCATTTTGGCAATTCATCAGTACTCACGCTTTTCAGTTTACTTAATTTCAACAAAATCGGTTCACAACTGGAAATTCAGTGGAAAAATTATCAATAAATTATTATTTTTTTTGCCTTTAGGGATAGATTTTATTTTTCAAATTTATATGGGACCAACTCTGAGATAGGTAGGTACTAAAAATCATCTCAAAAAAAACTGTTCGACCACTCTATAAAAAGTTATGCGTGGTCATACATACAACTTAAAATATACATGTCTAATTGAGAACCTCCTCCATTTTTTTGGTCGGTTAAAGTTAGATATCCCATACAAATTCTCGTCAGCTGATCAAAATTTTTATTTGGGATTCCTCCAGTATTTTTTCGAGAATTGCCTTTGTCTTCCTTGTTTATGTATATGAAAAGAGCAGAAGCAGTTTTTTAAATATAGTATAAACCTATATACACACCTTTCTGTAATACGGGTAAAACCACAGACATAAATCTAACTAGATAACGCAAATCCCTCCATCTGTATGAAAACCAAGCGTGCCACTTTATCACACACAATATAAGAACAAATTTACTTACCGATGAAAGAAAATATTTCCATTGCCTCGGCCAACTTATTTCTGTACAGTTTTTGCAGCTCAATATGGCATAGTGAGGCCTTTATCAAGATTTCGGTGGATGTCCGGTGCCGATAACGCTAAAACAGCTCAAAGTACGATTATTCATCGTACTTTTTGACACGCGAAGTACATACAATCATCTAGTTAGATTTATATATGTGGGTAAAACAGATTTAAACAACTATTTCTTATAATGATTACAGGTCTAGATCCCGCAGGGCCCGCTTTTGAGTTCCTCTTTCGAAAGGGCCCAGACGTAAGGCTAGATCCTTCCGACGCTGAAATCGTCGACGTCATTCACTCGTGTGCTGGTATCTTGGGCTATAAGGATCCCCTTGGAACAGTGGACTTTTACCCAAATGAAGGAAAAGCGCCACAGCCGGGATGTGAGAGTATTTTTAGATGGTTTGGTACGTTATTATGAACTATCTTCTACTTTCTACTTATACCCTGGTATCCTGTCTCAGCGCCGGCATAAGATACCGGCCAAATGCATGTCGAACTCGCGCACGAAGGGTTCCGTACCTCTATCGCAAAAAACGGCAAAATATCACGTTTTTTGTATGAGAGCCCCACTTAAATATTTATTTTATTCTGTTTTTAGTATTTGTTGATAGCGGCAACAGAAATACACCATCTGTGAAAATTTCAACTATTCTAGCTATCACGGTTCATGAGATACAGCCTGGTGACAGACAGACAGACAGACAGACGGACCGCGGCGTCTTAGTAATAGGGCCCCGTTTTTACCCTTTGGGTACGAAACTCTAACAAAGCTGTTTACCATAGCACTCACGATATTGTTATGAATGCAAAATGTGCTCGTGTGTACGAATGTCCTTTCCTAAAATAAGCCTCCACTGCGTACTGTTAGGCAGTGTCTTCGTAGAGGAATAAAAAAAATTGCGAATTGAAACAGCTTATATATTTATTTAGAAATAGTACGAAAATTGAAGTATTGCAATTAGGATTTATAAACGTGTGGCTTTCTAGGATGACGATGTGAGATTAACTTTGTGACCGGATTTTGCGACGGTGCGGCGGCGCCGGCGGTTGGTTGATACTTTAGATTCGAGAGATGCACGTGGTTTGAAATCCCTTATACTCTTAAATAACGGTTATAACAGTACGCGCGGTACATTTCTGTCCACGACGTGGCGCAGATTCAACTAAAAACCTTCCGAATGGTTGGTTTTCGAATGCTGCACCTCTCTGTAGCCTCTGCTCGCAAATTTATTAATTACAAGATTTTTTACCGCAGCTTCGCTCCGATGGGCCAACCCGCAGGACCCGTTATTTTTTGGGATAAAAAGTAGCCTATGCCACTTAGGAATAATGTAGCTTTGTACAGGTGAAATAATTTTTACATTCGGTTCAGTAATTCTAGAGATGACTGCCTACAAACTAACTTACAAACTTTAACTCTCCTAGATTTATTGAATCTAGGAGAGTTAAAGTTTGTAGCTATCTGGGACACCTTGTCTTTAAAAAGATTTTTAAATTTTACAGGAGCATGCAGTCACAACATAGCATTTTATTACTTCAAGGAATCAATTAAAAATCCTAAAATGTACCCTGCCTACAAGTGCGCATCCTGGAAAGATTTCCTAGACAACCAGTGTAGTAAAACCGGATATATGGGCGACATTGTCAATGGAAATATGACCGGAAAACATTATTTATCTACTACGCCATCTAAAACATTTAATTATATTAACTACTTGAATGTTTTGCCGGATAATAATCCGAATTTAGTTAATCTCGCCTTTTTGAACGAAGGAGGGCAGCCCTATCGCTAGATAGAAATGAAAAACAAAAATAAACTGTGATATAATAAATATCGATATTGTTTATCAACTATAAATCAAAAAAACCTTTTCAACAAAAAAATTACCGACGAAATAACGAATTGAAAAGCAAAAAATATTATAATAATATTATTTTTGAAAATAGTATGTCTATTTTATGCCTGTAATTTTAAATCTATGGGTAAATATGCCTGATAATAAACATTATTTATTTTATTTGCAATATTGGTGTACAATAAAGAATTGTTTAATTTTACTTATCCAAATTCCTACTAATAATATAAATGTAAAAGTCTAAATGCTTGGATGTTTGTTAATTAATCAATCGAGTTTTAGAGGAAAGATAGATAGTTACTCAATAAGTATGTTAAATACTGGTACCACGGGGTCCCAGAGCTAACAAAGAAAATTGGTTCAAATAAAGGTATATCCACACATACCAAGGCCGTGCCCGGGACGTGCGCGGGACGTGGACAGACCGTGCCCCGTCAGGAGCTCAAAAAAATATCGGTACGTACATTTTGTATGAACTCGTTCACACACGTCCGTGCACGGGACGTGCCCGGGCCCGTGCACGGACGTGTGTGAACGAGTTCATATAAAATGTACCCAACGATATTTTTTTGAGCCCCTGACGGGGCACGGTCCGTCCACGTCCCTGGCACGGCCCTAATATGTGTATGTAACTAAATGGCGCGATATGCATCGATTTGTTATTGAGTTGTGTATAAAATTAACATTATCTAGAATCGATATTACAAATTATATGTTATTTTATAAATAATCTCCTAAGCAGAAAATTATGGCATATTGAGCTCTTAATTTACATTTCAAAGATAATTAAAACGGATCATTTAAAATTGATTCCAATAGATGGTTTTAAATTTCTGAGGCATGCAACTCGATTTATTCATTTGTATTGTAACACTTTTTGGTACAATGAAACTGTAAAAACGTGCAAAATAATACTATAAAAAAAATCGACATTGTATTTAAAGAAAAAAAAGTCACGAACCGAGTAAACCCTTTTACTTGAGCCGCTGCTAACACCATCTATAGCCGTGGAACGGCACCGAACGCGATCGATGTACTTTTAGTCATATAGCCCGTCGACATCGCCTTGGTGCGATTGGAGTCAGCGACTCGTCGACACGTTGTTTATGAAAATGACAAAATGAAATTCATTAGAATTATTGTGTAAGCTAGAGCTGGATCCCACTTCTGATGTTAGAATCCTAAAGGAAATCCATATAAAAGTATCGATATTTGTCAAGATGGTTATTTACTGTCTATCAGAGTTCCTATGTATGTGGTATATAAGGGAAAGGTTTTATGAAGAAAAGCACAAAAAGACAAGACTAGGTATTTATTTCAATTAGGCTTGTCAATTAATTAATATTGAGGCTCAGAGAGCTTACCGCCCGTTTGCTAGACCTAGTTCTCGTGGAGAAGAAGGGCAAGAAACTCCACGGAAGCAACTATGGTTGTACAAGTATTCATAGACATCTTTTACAACCATATAATTATCGTTTTATCACAATAAAGATCTAATTCTATTACGGTCATTATATGATGAATAATGTAATCAAAATAACAAGGAAAGGGGAAAGAACATATCTAGCCCTTAAATCAATTTAACATCATTATGAATAAAGGCTACAAAATGAAATAGAGTTTCAACACAACCATAAGAAATAATCAAGTTATAATATCAAATAACTTACGTGAAGCTTGTGTAGTCCATCTTTCACAGAATATAACAATTCAGGAAAACACTGTCACTATCACAACATTACAACCGGCCTGTACTGGCTTGTAGTTCACAACAAAGTGTGTTTTGCTTACGAATTACACACTATTTATTAACGAGTCGACCTGTCAAATGTCCCCACCTTTTTCTACATTTCTATAAATAATCTCACAATTAGGTCAATAATCGATTCTTGAGTAATGAAACCTTTTTAAAACGTATTAAGGAATACAATTAAGGAATTTAATATCGCCTATTTAGTAATTCTTAATCAATATTCGAAAGAATATTGATACTAACTGACAGTCTTGTATTAATTGTCTCAAAAGACTTATAATACTAAAGTAACTTTAAATCATCCACATACATAAAAGTTTTAGAGTGCCGTAGACAGTCTTACGACAGACTATTTTATTAACGACATCCCCCGTTAATAAAATAGTTGAACAATATAGGACCCAGATGAGAGCCTTGTGGGACTCCAGATGAGATATTATATACGTAAGATTGATAAAAATTTACTACAACAAAAAAGGATCTACCTCTCAAGTATGAAATCACCCATTCCTATCATTATTCCTATCATTATTATTTCTATCATTATTCAACCCTTTTTTTTTTTTCCATCTATGAATATGTGTAACACGTAATATTATATATGTATGTTTGTATATATATATATATATATAGTAATATATTTTTGTATGTATGTATTTAAATTTTTATGTAGCATTACACCACAGACTACCCCCTGTTTTATTTTAAGTTCTTTAGGTCCATCCAAAGGTTGTCTGGTAGATATCGCTGTCAGCGATAAGGCCGCCTTTGTACCCGTAGAAATAAGTATTATTGTAAAAGAGATGTGTAACTTAATTTTTTGGTGTACAATAAAGTATATTCTATTCTATTCTATTCTATTCAAGCAAGCCACCAGTGATACCATAAGCACGCAACTTACAAGATAAGATTTTGTGGGCAACTTTATCAAAGGCCTTGCTGAAGTCGGCATAAATGACGTCAGCTTGGTGACCAGAGTCAACAGCTTCAATCAAAAGTTCCGTGAAAGGGACCAGATTAGAGCTTGTGGATCGTGATCCAACAAAAGCGTGCTGATGATCGCTAATGAATAATTTTAGATGGTTTTGGAAATACGAGCAGAGCAGTGACTCAAACACTTTAGCAAACGTTGAAAGGATTGAGATAGGCCTATAGTTAGTTATGTCATCATTACTATCTGATTTATGTATAGGCACAAACTTAGCCATTTTCCATTTTAGAGGGAAAACGCCAGAAGATAAGGATTTGCTGTATATATGTCAAATGTATTTATTTCAACTAGGCCATTATGCGGCACTTTTGAACGTTAAAAAAATTTACATGTTATAAAAAATTGATTCTACCGTGCATTCGGAAAAGTAGGTTGATATGGAGAAGAATGCACAAGAAACTCCATACTTACTCTTTTAAAAAAATAAAGGCTTTTTACAATATTAACATAAATAGTACATACATTAATAAATTCTTATACGTGAGAACGATGCACCCAGCACTACTATACTAAATATAGGTATAAAGTATTACAAGCGCATTTTAAATAGGGACATGGTTCTCACATACTTACAAATATTGCAAACATACGTAAATTACCTAATTCAACAACAAAGGAACAGTGTGCGAGTCAATTTTTTAAACAAATAGAGAAGAAAATAAATAAAAATAAAGCGTTACTATTAGGTATTTTCCATTACAATAAATCTAAATGTAAACTAATATTAACTAACTGGCTACTAAAGTTGGATTACACAAAAACAGAAGAACTGCTTGTCATAAAAAAGTAAATAATGTATCCTACCAACACCATAACTACTTTTTGAACCCACTCAACATATAACTCATATAACTTCTCACCCTCAACACCACACACACAAACACACACTCACACACACACACACTGACACTCTTACTTCACATAATAAAAAGTAATAAAACCAAACAAATAAGTGTTTGCACTTGTAACATAAAAAAAAACGACTTTGCTAAGAATTATCTATCTATAGTAGTAGTTTTTGATGATATGTATAATTATTATTATTATCTTTTTTCCTGTAGGGGGGAGTCTCTGGTGTCCTGAAATACAGGTTACGGCTTAGCTCAGGCACCAGTCTCCCGCAAATAACTATGTGGCATATCGCTATTATTATGTTTCCTTTATTGAGTTTTTAGTTGATAAGTGTTATTTGTGGAAGAAAAATAAAGATTACTTTGTTTTTTTTTTTTTGATAATAATTATGAATATTATTATACCGTACACAAATTAACCATTTTGATCGTTTCTACACTAAAGATTGCCCTACGGAGCAGGACCAGCATGTTTCCAAGCATTCTTATCTTGAATATAATCATCTAATTTGTAATATGCTTGTTTACAAAGTGTGCTTTTAATTATTGTTTTAAATTTTCTTTAATTAAGTTTTAATATCTCACAAGGTATTTTGTTATAGAATTTAACACAGTACCCCATGAAAGATGTGTGTACTTTCGCTAATCTATAAGATGGCTGATCTAACTTATCTTTATTTCTAGTATTACAATTGTGTCTATCACTAATTTTACTAAAGAGATTTAAATTTTTACGCTGTTTTTTTCTACCTGTTTCATTATTTATTATTTTCCAGGTAGTTTTTATTTTATCGCCTGCTGATTTTATTTTATTGCTTATATACAGCGCTTTAGCTGTTTTGCATGCATTTTTAAAGGTTTTTGAATAATTCGCAACATATTTATCAAAGCTTGTATTATTCATATGTTGCTTTAGGCCATAAAGTTCATATAGATTTTCTCTGCTTTTACGAATGCCTGTAGTCGCTCAATCGCTAAATACGAACTTGCTGTAAATACTTTTCGCTTTCAGTGGAAATGACTCATTAAATTGGGTGTTTATGACTTTAGAAAATTCGCCATAGAACTCATTTGGGTCATTTATATTATTAAAGTTTTGAACACATAACTTACTATTCACGGTATTATTAAATTTTTCTAAATTATTACAAGTAATTGGTCTAAATTTTATTTGTATTTTTTGTAGAGGTATGTAGGTGCTAAAGGTTATTGTTTGACCACTGTGATCAGATGCTAACTTATTTACAATTTCTTTATCTAAGTAATCACAATTACATAAAATGTTATTTAAACAAGTCGCAGAAGAAGCTGTCACTCTGGTTGGCTCCATAAACACATTTGCCAGATTAAAAGATTTAAAAAGACCCAATAACCTAATACTGTTAGATTTATTCTCTAATAAGTTAATGTTGAAATCGCCATATAAGAATAAGAGGGCACACTAACTCCTCCGCACAAGACGTAATAAAAGGTCCAGCTCCTTTATTAATATCCAAACGCTTTTTTTTTTTTTTTTTTAAACTTTGCCCCACACTAGGAATTGCTTCCTGTATCGTGGGTGCGTTTACAAACATATAAACTCAGATACACAAACACCCAGAGCCGGAACAACTATCTGTAGGTCATACAAATATTTGTCCCGTGCGGGAATCGAACCCACGACACGTAGCGCAGCAGTCAGTCACTCAACCACTGCGCCAACCGTGCGCCCAAATTGTTGGACATGTTAAACATAAACTACTATTTTCAAAAGATTTTAATAATATTTTACTATTAAGTTCCTTGCTCAATTCTAGCTCGGGGCTATAAACAGACGCGAAGTTGGTAGCGAACATCTCACATATTATTGTACCATCAGATGTGGACATTGATCCATTTTTCATGGTCGTAGGGTTGTTTTTTAGCTCATTTTTAAGACCTTCCATATAAGCCTTGTAGCAAGAAGTGGCCAATCCATCGCAACGCTGAGCGGACGTTGACTCAATTTTCGTCATACAAAAGAGGGCAATCCGCGCGATCTATAAAATGGGTCCTCGCGAGTCCCTCAGAGAAAAATTTAAAGAGATCGATATACTGACTCTACCTTCACTTTATATTTTGGAATGTATTTTGTACGTACGCAAAAATCGAGGGCTTTTCAAAACTAGAAGCGACTTCCATAATTTAAATACACGCAGTAAGCACGAAATTGTAATACCCAAAATCAGATTAACGAAAACTAGCAAGTCTTTTCTTATAAACAGTATACGCTTCTATAACAAGTTGCCAAAGTCAGTTATAGAACTGGCCGATGGAAAGTTCAAAAACTTCATCAAACGTGTCCTTATTAAAAAAGCATATTATAAAATCAAGGACTAAGTTGAAGATAAAAAATTTGGCTCCTTCTGCGCATGCGGCTTCCCCGCTAACTCATAAACGGTACAAATATGTGGATGTCTCCAAATATTCTCAATCTCATTTTTTCTTTATTTTTCTCTTCTTTTAATTGGACTTTTTACAATGGTTTTCAATCATCTTTATAACCCTTTGCTAAGAATAGTTACAGCACTGATACCTACATTTGTGCCACATGTTAAATTTAGTCTTGATATACATTTTTTTTTTTTTTTTTTTTACCTTTGTATAGATGCTTTTACCAATTGTTTTGTGAATGTGTGAACATTGTAGGCCTTCTAGATTTCTAGATGCTTGATAACATTTGATAACTTTTTATCTCGTTATACTTTTTTTTTTTTTTTAGTTTCTAACTTCTTATTGTCGGGCCTACGTTGTCCCCCCATATCTTAGTAATGCTGTAACATGGAAATATTGTAAATTCAAACCATATTTTTAAAAGAGTAACCATGGAGCTTCTTGCCGGTTCTTCTCCATAGGAAACGACCAACCCAAACCGTTCGCCTTTTGTCGACGTTTTACAAGTGCCCATGTAGGCCTAGGTAAAATGAAAAAATATTGATTTCATTTGAACTATTCGGCAAACATTACATGATATCAGCAAGTCAATACTTACCCATAAGTCTTCACAGCCACTTTCCCAATTCTTAATACGTTTAGACTTGATTTGTTTATTAATGGCTATTAAAACACCACCCCCTTTTTTACCACTTTGAAAATGTGAAGTTTCTCTATCTCTTCTATATACCACGTACTTATCGTCGAACAGCTCGCCGCTCAGCACAGAGCCATTCAACCAAGTCTCAGACAGAATTATTATGTCATAATTATTACAGACAATATTACGATATACGGTATGTGTCTTAGTTCTTAACCCTCGACTGTTCTGATAATATATTTGCAAATTATTTAATTTTAATTATTAAATTTACAAATGCACACAATAATAGATAAATCGTTTGTTATTATCAAGAAGGTACACATTATTTTAACTTGTTTAAAATGTCCAAGCTTCCAATAAGAACATGCTCATCGCCGTCCGTCTTTCTGACAAATATCCTGCCGTTCCGCACCCACACGTACTTATTATCCCTTCTTCTTCGCCTTAAGTCTTGTTGCAGCGTGAAGAGCTTTGTATGCAGGGGATAAATGCTCGGCGACAAACACAGGAGATCTATTTCCAGCTATACCAAAATCTACGGTATTTAGTTTTCCGTGGCTTTTATTTTTGTTATAATTGATTACAGAGGCCAACAACAGTAGTAGGTATTCGCGGGTTCTGGCGCACCGATCTTGTGGGTTTTTTTTTTTAGTTTCTCGCGCACCTAGGACCCAAGGTGCGCGAAACAAAAAAATAAAAAGTTTTTGGGTGCGCTGATTCCGAATCTGTCATCCATTTTTACAGAGATACAGAAATCAATTACGGATCTAGTGTCGCTGTATTGTTATGGTCATTAGTAGCCTCGCCGCTAATTACTCTCATTACGGTTGCTTTGGCGTTCTTATCGTTTACTCATTGTTAACCCTCATTATGAGTGCTTTTCTGAATCATCAATAAAACACATTTTTATTTCTAAATTTTATTACTTTTTTCTACAAAATATGAGCGGAACATCTCATCCACTAAAATATCATTGTACAGTGTGTTCTCTGTAAATATGTTCGTAAAACTATGCATTGAACATCCCTGAAACTTATATAGCAAATACATTAAGCAATATTTACCACAAACATTCTGAATCCTATCAACATTTCAGTCCCATCTTTTACAATTTCTTTTTAAAAACTCGAGATAATATCGCGCAGGTGTTCGTCCATATGAATCAAAATTTTAATTTAATTTTTTCAGATGTTGTTGTTCTTCTAGTGTATCCATGATATTACTGTTATTAGCAGATTATTACAGTACCAATCTATTCAATGGTTAATGTAGGAATGTTATCATAAATAAACAATATTAAAAAGTAATTTAGATAAAGCTCATGTTGTCATGATTAAGCTACATTAAAACTTTTTGGTCTTGGACGGGGTTTTTATTTTTATTATTGTTTAATTTTATGCTTATTTCTCGTGTCTTCAGTGCGGGTCACAAATAAATATTTTTCTTTCTTTCTCAAAAATCCATTTCCGACCGACTCCTGACCTCCACCAACCCCCGGAACAAGCTGGTTTCCGCAGTGGCTTGTCCACTACCTACATTTTTTGAATCACAAAAAGAAGTTGCTCAACGCACCGAAAACACCTTGAAGAGCTATTGATCGTTGAAACTAATGAAAGGATCACTTCAACTCTCCCTAAAAAGGAAACTCATGGGCATGTGCATCCAGCCCACCCTTCACCTACGGAGCGCAAACGTGGTAGTTTACCAAACGGCAAAAGTCTTCACTCGAGGTCTGCCAGCGAGGAATGGGACGAAGTATTCTCGGAGTCAAAAGCATAGACCGCATTCGGAACAATATACTTCGTTCCAAAACACAAATTGCAGCACACACACTGCACATCTGCCGCATGTCTCAACAGAATTTGGCAAAAGTAGCCACTGACTGGATTCCGAATAACAGACTAAAGATATTCATGATACGTTTGGTTTTCGAACATTTAATTATTTTATTTGTCAAGAACATTACATAAATATTTTCTTTGCATCTTTAAATGATAAGATAACTAGTATTTTCTCTTTTTTTCAAATTTTAAAATGCCTGTACTATCAATCGATGATACGTAGTATAAGAAGTGTTCACGCAAAATTTCAGTTATTTTAGTCAATATTTTTAGGTGGCGCACGAGGATTGAGTTTTAGAAAAAATGTTTTGGATTTTTTTACGACTATATCTTTTATACAATATACTTAAAATATAAATAATAATAATAATAATAATACTTAAAATTACTTAAGGAACGAATAACTATGCAAAATAAGTTAAAATGACACCAAAAGTACTTTCGTTCGTTCGTTTCTGAACTGGTCCTATTTGACTCAGCCTTGGGGCACACAATGTTATATTTCTATTGTTTTCTCTCCTTTTATCTTTTTGTTAAGTTTAAAGATTTCTTTGTTTTTCCTTTTTATGTTGTGTGCTCTAGTGGCTTTTGACAAATAAGTTTTCTTTCTTTTCTTTTTCTTTTTAATGTCCTAAATCGGAAGTTGCAGCACCATCTTTTTGATGAGATTTCGTGTCGAGAAGCGATATGTCTTACCTGAATTTTATCCTCATACAAATAAAAGCAACTCTTGCTACTGATCCGCAACAGATACGAGCTTCACGTACCTCTCCAAAGTTTGAGTGTGACAATGATACTTTTCAATTTCAAGAAATGTACCTTCTTGTAGGAAATGTTTGAAATTTCTTTCTGTGTCGGTGTATTTCATTGTTATTGGAAGTTCAGTTATCTTTTATTTCTCCCAACCTATTAAATCATAATCACTAAGCGCATCAGCCTTAAGTTCTGAACTTGGAATTGAGCACTGATTTCTTACCCTTAAAACTATCTGAACAACCAGTTCCCTTATGTTTGATTCATCGTCTTGGAACATAACCAGCAAAACATTTTCTTTAGCATTCTGTTAAATTGTTTTTTTGAGGCAATGCTTTTATTAAATATATTATCTACAAATTTAAATGTTTATACGCGAAATACGACTAACAAAAAAATACAAAATGACTTCAATTTGCGGTTAAAATTTAGAATTGAAAATGTAAGTTTTTTGCAAACTACACTCACGATGTGAAAATCAATTTTAGTTTTTCGTACGAATGAAGCTTTCCTATTGTTTACGACTAAACTCTTTGTAAAGCTTCCGACGTGCTCGATAGATGGCGTTGGCGTCTAATTAGAAGTCACTATAGTTTGTTACCGCGATTAGGGTATAAGCAAATGGTTTTTTTTTAATAAATGAGCTATCACCTCAGATCAGTACACAGTGGTTTTATTTACATCTCTCGCTAGTGTACCTTCAGGTCAATTTCTACCAAATACCATCGGGTATTTAACATTGGTCCTTCGAGCCGGATAAAGTACCGGTTTTTTGTAAGTTCGTCCGTGGTACTCGCAGTGGATCGCTGCGGCTAAAGTCCACGGTTCCCAGCACCAAGCGACCAAGCTACGCCCAGCATTGGCGGTGAGCTGAGTCAGCGTTGGCGGGACTAGTTCAAGGAGTGGCCACAGAGGGCGCCACTCTCAGATCAACACTTCACTGGATGACGGCAAGGTGACGCAAGCGCAGCCATCACGCGACGTCACAGGTGACGTCACGCCCAGTTCAGACTTCAGATAGCGGCCAAAGAGGGCGCCACTTGCTGGTTGAAAACGGTGTTTGTGTGAAGTGCAGTTTTGTGAGTACATTTTATTTATTTATCTTGTCCACGAATTGGACAAAGGTCGAGTCAAACGATTTTGAACTCTATTCCAACAAGAAGTTTAACTTAAGGAAATAGTGAAGAAGTTTCAACTTAGAAGATTATTTCATAATCTTGGACTTGTAAAATTTTAACAAAATTTTTAGACTTAGAAACTTTTAGTAGAATAACAATTTGTGTGCATGTTAGAATTAGGACTTAGAATATTTTATAGAAAACGGAGGAACGGGGAACCTATACCCGATTTTTACCAGATTTTGTGCGTTTCCAAAACACTTGTAAAATTTTAAATTGTGATTTGGGACTTGTATTATTTTGTTGGATAATTGTACAACTTAGTAAACCAGTTGGCTGTTATGAACTTATCAGGTTACTGCTTAAATTGAAACATTTAGAAATTTTGGATATTTTATCTCTTTGAGAAAGTTGTTATTTATTTATATAGATTTTATCAACTTATAAATTTGTTGTGTTTACAAAAAAAATATCAAGTTAAACACGCTTTATTCATTTAAGAACACAAATCAATGATAAAAATGGATGGATTAATTAACGTTTTAAAAGATCAACAGAATGTTATCACAAAGGGATTGACAAATTTTAAAAAATGTGGTAAAGATAGATTAACGCTAGAATACATAGAAACAAAGCTAGAATTATTGGAAAGGGATTGGGCATTGTTTAAAGAAAATAACACTAAATTATATGAACGTTATAAAGCAGAAGATATAGTACAGAAAGTGGTTGATATCTATGATGCGACAGAAGACACTTATATTGTTTACAAAAGTTTAATGAAAACAGCTCTTAATAAAATTCGGATGGTTAAGGATTCTGAACATCAAACCAATAATGCTTCAACTAGTATAAATAAATCAAGTAGTTCTTTTGTTAAGTTGCCCAAAATATCCATTCCAACATTCTCAGGGAAATATGATGAATGGACAACATTCCATGATCTTTTTACATCATTAGTACACAAAAATGATACTTTAGATAATGTGCAAAGGCTCCATTATTTAAAAGGTCACCTTTCTGGTGAAGCAGAGCAATTAATACGTCATACACCTATAACTGATGCCAATTATAGTCAGTGCTGGACTCAGTTACAGAAGCGTTATAGCAATAAAAAGTACTTAACAAATTGTATTCTTAAGAGATTGTTCGGTCAAAAACGTATGCAGGTGGAATCAGCTACAGCTTTGAAGGAGTTGCTTGATACCACGTGCGATTGTCTTAATGCGTTGAGTAACTTGGAGATTAACGTGAAGACATGGGATGTCATCATTATACACATTGTTACCTTTAAATTAGACAACGAAACGCGTAAACAATGGGAGCTTAGTACTTGCAACAATGACTCCAACAATGACTTACCAACTTTCAACCAATTCAAAACCTTTATAGAAAATCGATTTCGTGCGTTAGAGTTTTTAGAGCCCAAAAGGGCACCAGTTCATCAGGGCAACAACAATAATAAAGGTTCATATGCTCATACTCCAAAGACTATGTTGGCTACGAGTTCAGCAATACAATGTGAATTCTGCTCAGAAGGACACAAACTTTGTTTCTGCAAGAAATTCTCAAAACAGACAGTTGAAGTCAGACGTGATTTTGTAGCAAAACATAAAATTTGCTTCAACTGTTTGGGCAGCAATCACATTGTCTCTGAATGTAGAAAACCTACCACATGTAAGGTTTGTCAAAAGCGCCATCATTCGCTGTTGCATTTAGGTCAGGAGTCGGACAAAAGGGACCAACCTTCGACATTATCGGCTATCGATAGTGTTAGTTCTCCTAATACTAGTCCGATAGTTTCGTGCCTGTCGACAGGTAATATTCCGAAGCCCAGACAGGTTTTATTAGCCACAGCGCTAATAAAGGCCGAGTCACGCTCTGGTGAATTTCAGACTGTCCGCGCATTGCTCGATCAGGGTTCGCAGGCATGTTTTGTAACAGAGGCCGTAGTTCAGCTACTCAACCTGAAAAAAATCCCTATTCAAGGAACTATTTCAGGCCTTGGGGGTAATAGTTCAACCATGGCAACGTACATGGTACATTTGAATATCCAATCTCGAGTAGATTCAAATTTTAATCTTAAAGTTAATGCTTATGTACTCAGTAAAATTACATCATACTTACCTGAACGTAGAGTCGACACAACCTTAGATTGGTTAAGAGTTACCACGCTGCAGCTTGCAGATCCAGAGTTCAACACTCCCAATAAAATAGACGTTTTACTGGGTGCTGATGCTTACAGCTGCATTATTAAGGCGGGCATAGTTAAGAGTCCGTCAGGCACTCTGATTGCTCAGAGCACTACCTTAGGGTGGGTCCTGTCCGGTGCAGTTAGTCGGAGCACATCTAAAAGTTCACCTAAAATTAATGTGTTGCATGCTCAAGTTAATGAAGACGAAATATTAAGAAAATTTTGGGAAATTGAAGAGCAAATTAGTTCAAAGAAAATTCTAACACCTGAAGAAAAAAAGTGTGAAGAGCTTTATACTAAAACTACAGTAAGGGATAGCAGTGGAAGGTATGTAGTGAGACTACCTTTCCACGATGAAAATCCCTCTTGTAAAGGTGGAGGCTCTCGTGCTATCGCTGAAAAGAGATTTAAGTCATTAGAAAAAAGGCTAGAAAGAAATATAGATCTAAAGGAAAGCTACAAGCAGGTAATAGAAGAATATTTACAACTGGGACACATGAATCAGATAGACAAGAATGATAAGAATAAGGAAGTGGCGGTATACTTACCTCACCATGCTGTAATCCGGGAAGACAAGATTACCTCGAAGGTACGTGTGGTCTTCAACGCGTCCGAGAAGAACAACAATGGAATCTCACTCAATGATACGTTGATGGTGGGACCTACTTTGCAATCCGATTTAAGACACACAGTGTTAAGATGGAGACTTCATCCCATAGCACTGGTAGCAGACATCGTCAAAATGTACCGCCAGGTCAGGATTTCCGAAGAAGACGCAATGTTTCAGCGCATATTATGGCGAGACAGTCCTGAAACCGAAATCAAGGATTACGAGCTGGTAACGGTTACCTTTGGTACGGCATCAGCGCCATACCAAGCAGTTAGAACCCTACATCAAGTCGCCTACGATGAAGGTAAAAATTACAATCTTGCTGCCGATATGGTTCTGAACTGCTTTTACATGGACGATTTGATGACCGGTTGTAATAACGTAGAAGCAGGCCTGGAAATCTACAAGCAAATGACAGCGTTATTAGAAAAAGGTAGATTCACGCTCCAAAAATGGAACAGTAACAATCAAGAAATAGTAGATAGGATACAGGCAATGGAAGGTAATACATTGAAAGGACAAATAGATCAAATTAGGTCAAAGGACAACATGAACAAGGACAACACAAATAAGCACAAAATCATACAGGACATAAAACAAGCAATAGAGTACAACAAACCAAAGAAACCAGAACACAAAGAAAAGGAAGTAGAAATAAAATTAGATAGTACCATCAAAATTCTAGGACTTACCTGGAACCGCACCGCAGACACCTTCCAGTACACGGTGAATCTCCCGCTGCCGACGACCGCACCTGTAACTAAACGATCCATTATTTCTGTGATAGCACGACTTTTTGATCCATTAGGCTGGTTAGCCCCTAGTGTGGTTTTAGCGAAAGTATTTATCCAGAAATTGTGGCTTGCAAGTGTTGGTTGGGATGAGAAGTTAAACAACGACTTAATAAACGAATGGAGATCATATCGTGAGGAATTGTTATTACTCACCAAGGTTCGGATTCCTCGTTGGCTTGGCACCAAGTCGAACGACTATCTGGAACTTCACGGTTTTAGTGACGCCTCTAAAACAGCGTATTCAGCTGCGATTTACTTGCGAATTGTAGACGCAGATGGCAATGTTCAAGTGTCGTTGCTGGTTGCTAAGACCAGGGTTGCACCAATAAAGCAGATAAGTATTCCGCGATTAGAACTCTGCGGAGCAGTCTTGCTGTCACAGATACTGTCTCAAACATCTGAAGTCTTAAGTATTTCCCAAGACAAGGTCAAGGCGTGGACGGATTCTACTGTGGTGTTGGCTTGGATAAATAGCCACCCAAGTAAATGGAAGACTTTTGTGGCCAATAGGACTTCTGAAATATTGACCTCGATGAAAGCGTCGCAATGGTTTCACGTCCCCACTAAAGATAATCCAGCAGACTGCGCCTCTAGAGGCATACTGCCCAGTTCACTGCTAGAAAACGATTTATGGTTTTCTGGACCATCGTTTCTTAAATTACAAAACGTAATTTACAATAGGCCAGATAATTATTGCAGTACAGATTTAGAAGAGTCAGCAAAGGCACATGTAGCGATCATTCCAAACTGTTCCTTCTTCGATCAATTTTCTCAATTACGAAGATTGGTTAGGATTGTTGCATACTGCCGAAGATTTTTAAAGGAGAACAAAATACACAGGAAAGGGTATTTACTAAAAATAGAATTAGACGCTGCACTCGAATGTTGTATTAGGAAAACACAGGAAGAACTATTTACAACAGAATATAAGGAACTAAAGGATAAAGGCTATATACAATTAAAAACAAGTCCATTAAGGTCACTCTGCCCATACCTCGATGATAAGGACATTATGAGAGTTCGAGGCAGACTGGAAAAATCAGAACTAAGCGAACAAATGAAACATCCGATAGTCCTGCCTCACTCCAGTCATCTAACTCGGCTAATCATAGCTGACGCACACTATAAAACCCTTCACGGGGGTCCCCAGCTCATGATAAATTATTTAAGGACAGTCTACTGGATTATAGGGATCAGAAATGTGGTCAAACACCACGTCACCAAGTGTGTGACGTGTGCCAGGCAAAGAGCCAGAACTCAAAATCAATTTATGGGTTCACTACCAGCTGTTCGGTGCACCCCAGCTCGACCATTTTTGCATAGCGGGGTAGACTATGCTGGTCCAATTAATGTGAGGACAACGAAAGGTCGAGGACACCGTTCATACAAAGGCTATATATGCCTGTTTGTATGCATGGTCACACGTGCACTGCATTTAGAAGCAGTGAGTGACATGAGCACTCAAGCCTTTTTAGCGGCGTTTAGACGTTTTGTCTCGAGACGAGGTCACTGTGCCAAACTGTGGAGTGACAATGGCACCACGTTTGTAGGTGCCTCCAGGGAGTTGCAGCAGTTGACAGCTATTCAACCGTCCATAGCCGAACACCTCGAAGCGAATGGTACGGAGTGGCACTTCATTCCCCCTCACAGTCCCAACTTTGGCGGGCTTTGGGAGGCAGGAGTGAAGTCCACAAAGTTCCATTTGAAAAGAGTGATCGGTGAAGCGACTCTCACATTTGAAGAACTGACGACACTCCTCAGTCAGGTCGAAGCGTGCTTAAACTCGCGACCTATGAGCACTATTAAAGTTGATGATCCTGGTGAACCATTACCATTATCACCTGGACATTTTCTAATTGGAGAGCCTTTATTGAATGTGCCAGATAACAACTACGAAGATTCAAATATTAATGCTTTATCACGCTGGCAATTCATACAACGAATGCTTCAGTCCTTTTGGAGACGTTGGTCTCACGAATATCTCGTTACTTTGACGAATCGTTACAAATGGTCTTCCCAAGTTGCTGAGCCAAAAATTGGAGATATTGTACTAGTCAAGGAAGACGACTTGCCGCCAAGTCGTTGGTTGATGGGTAGGATAGTACAAAAACATCCTGGGGATGATAACATCACCCGTGTCGTCACGTTACGCACCAAATCCTCAACAATCAAAAGACCAACATCCAAAATATGTATTTTACCCGTAGTTGAATAAGAAAGTTGTTGCTTGTTGATTTATTGTTTACATATTTTAACCATGTTTTTACAACTAATTTACACCTTTTATCTTGTTTGAATCAATTTATACAACTATTTTTACTCCTGTCAACTTTAGATCAACTGTAAAAAACAAATAATACACAAATTTTATTATTTTTTTTACACTGTTTACAATTTTATATTTTGTTTGCACCCCTTGTTTTTATAACCTAGAATAATTCATATTTAGCTTTAAGTTATTTTAACATTCGTTAGTCATTTTGAATTGTGTTTTATAGTTATTTATATCAACCATAGCTTGTCGATTTTAATGAAAATTATTTTCTGATGTAGTACAAATGTTTAGTTCAACTTGCTTTCGCAATATGCCACTTAAGTTCAGTTTAGAAGGACATTCCGCCAGTAACGTCCTTGGTGGGCGGTATGTTTACGACTAAACTCTTTGTAAAGCTTCCGACGTGCTCGATAGATGGCGTTGGCGTCTAATTAGAAGTCACTATAGTTTGTTACCGCGATTAGGGTATAAGCAAATGGTTTTTTTTTAATAAATGAGCTATCACCTCAGATCAGTACACAGTGGTTTTATTTACATCTCTCGCTAGTGTACCTTCAGGTCAATTTCTACCAAATACCATCGGGTATTTAACACCTATAGGATCATCGATTAACGATAGAGGAGACACAAAAAGGAAAAAATAAATAAAAAAAGAGTTTTTTTTTTTTTTTTTTTTTTCTTCTTTGGCAACTGAGCCGATGCCGACTATTCTGCCAGTGTCATGTAGAGACGACAGCGCAATCAGGCGAGTCGTCGAAATGTGCTTATTCTTTCAGTGTCGTGTAGAGACGACAGCGCAATGAGGCGAGCCGTCGAACTTTGACTATTCTTCCAGTTTCATGTAGAGCCGACAGAGCGTTGAGATGAGCCGACGAATTTTGTCCTTTGTTGTAGATAACAAAGATACATATTTATAAAAAAAAAAAAAAAAAAAAAAAACATTACAAAAATAAATAAAAAAAAAAAGAAACTACATTTTGATGTCATTGTCATTTATAAATTTTGAAAGGAGTTTGATAAGTTTAGGAGAGAAATATGACAAAAGGGAATGGAAGTTGATAGGAAGGGGGATTTTAATGTTGGGAAGCATATGATACAAGTCAAAGGAGTGGGAATACGAAGGACATGAAAAAAAGATATGGTCTAATGTACCATCATCAAGGCCGCACTCGCACAAGGAAGTGTCACGAACACGGATCTTATTTAGGAATACTGGACTACAGCAGTGACCGAGTCTCAGCCTACACAAGGATGAAACAGCTCTTCTAGACAGTTTAGGGCATTTGAAAAACCAAGGTTTCCGCTGGATGGCAGGTTGAATGTTGGCATAATACGCCCCTTTGAGTTTCGAGCTTGCTTGCCACTCCGCTGACCACGAGCTGAATAACTTAAGTTTGGTGTCTGAGAGCAAGTCGTAACTATAAAGCAGATAGTGTTTTCTATCCACAGGATTGGAAGTAGCAAACTTTGCAAGAGAGTCAGCACACTCGTTGCCACATATACCCGAATGGCTGGGAACCCAAACTATTTCAATGTTTAAACGTTTGTTGTGACAAGAGAAGAGTAAATTACGTATATCTACAATAATCTTGCTATGAATTTTAGATTTTAATTGATTTTGACCCAGAGCCTGAACGCTACTACGCGAATCTGAAAAAATTACCGAATTTTGGATATTGTGCGTTAATATAAAATTGATGGCTTCTAGGATACCAATGCATTCCCCTGTAAAAACTGAAGACTCTGGCGGGCATTGGAATAAAAGAGCTATTTTAGAGTTCTGGAAGTATGTTGAAACACCTGTACATCCCGTTGACGATAATTTGGATGCATCCGTATAGAACAAATTCCAACCCTTCCAGAATCTCTCAATAGCCCGATCAAACTCCGCTTTTACGTCCTGGGAGTTTTTAGTGATATCAAGGCCCAAGACGATCTTTGGCTTGAAATAGATCTCCTCATATGCGGAAGCAAATACTGGAAGAGAAGGGTATTGACAAACAGGCGAAGAGAGTTGTTTAAGTTCTCTGTACCTATTCATCAATGGAATATATTTATTATTCCAGTAAGAAGAGACATTAAAAGAAAGGTTGATTTGCTCCAAAATGGGAAGTAAGGGATGGGATGAGAGGGCGAAAACTTTTGATAAGAAACGATCTGCTAAGTATTGTCTACGAAGGGTAAGGGGGGGATCTGCACATTCAACCTGGAGAGCATTAATCGGGGAAGATTTCATGGCGCCAATTACGATTCTAAGACATTTGGCCTGGACAGAATCAAGTTTACGTAGGGCTTCTTTGTTACATGGTTCAATTAAGTAACTACAGTAATCCAACACACTTCTGACCAGAGCATTGTAAACCAGTTTTAAGGTGTACGGGTGAGCCCCCCACCAGACACCTGCCAGAGCCTTAAGAATCGAGACTGACTGCCAGTTTCCCAGCTCTCAATTATCGGGCTGTTAACGTAATCGAGGATTAATCGCCTGTTAATTCTACTTTCAGTTTCTCAACATTCAAGTGTGACAAGTGGTTGACAATTTGTCACATTTGAGTAAAATCTCGAATTAACCGCATGTTACAGCAGTTTTGGGTTTCTGAGCACCTTTTTAAAAGTTAATCTCTTGTCAACGAGCCTAATTTATAATTGTTGGAAATTGGTCGATTATTCGCGGATTAAAATTAATATTATGAATTTAAAGGCTTATATTACGATAAAAAGATAATAGGGGTCGGCGAAAACTATGGTATGGATTGAGTTATAAAAAATATGTTAAATAAATCAATTATTGTTGAATAACAAGATTTAAAAAAAATAGGATATTACAAACTTTTAAATTATTTACATTATAAAAACTTGACACAATTATTAAAATTTGTTATTTTGTATTTATGTAAATAAATAAAAAAAAAACAAACTGTTACTGACCTGGGGATCGAACCTTCCTCACGCGCTCTAGCGTACCCCTAGCGTATACCCTGTACTTAGTATTTACCAAGGTCAGCTTCTGGATAGGTTTGTGTTTAACTTGAAGCGGCTGGGGTGGTGACCGCGCCAGGGTAAGCAACACTAACCAAGGTCAGTCTTTGGATGGGTGACCACTTTTTTTTGGATCGCTTGTTTATGGATAGGTGACTCCGCCAGGGTAAGCAACACTAACCAAGGTCAGTCTTTGGATGGGTGACCACTTTTTTTTGGATCGCTTGTTTATGGATAGGTGACTCCGCCAGGGTAAGCAACACTAACCAAGGTCAGTCTTTGGATGGGTGACCATCACCACAAAAATTTTGATCACCCATCCTAAAGTCACCCCGTTAGGTTAAACAACATCTAACAAGGTCACCCATCCAAAAACAAAGCGAACCCAAAAAAAAGTGGTCACCCATCCTAACAGTGACCTTGGTAAGTGTTGCTTACCCTGGCAGGGTCACCCATCCAAAAACAAGCGAACCAAAAAAATGTGGTCACCCATCCCAAGATTGACCTTGGTAAGTGTTGCTTACTCTGGCAGGGTCACCCATCCAAAACAAACGAACCATTAAAAAACGGTCACCCATCCAAAGAATAACCTTGGTAAGTGTTGCTTAACCTGTGTGGGGTCACCTATCCAAAAACAAGCAAACCAAAAAAGAAGTGGTTATCCATCCAAAAATCGAGCTTGGTAAGGTTTGCTTAACTTGGCGGCTACACCAACCCAGCCTCTCAAGATAAAATACTATTTAAAATTACTGATTAGGTTATAGTAGTGAATGAATACCAGCTAGGGTAGCCAACCGAAATAAATTAATGTCGATTATTTAATGTAACAAGCGATTACGTAATTTCTCGATGATGAAGGGTTGAGAAACTCACTGACAACTGACGGCTGGTTAATTTGTGACAAATTGTCAGCTGATTTGAGATGTGACGTCGACTTAAGAAACTGGCCCTGAGCGCTCACATTTTTTAACTGTATTACTAATGTGATCTACCCCCGACAATTTAGAATCCAGAATAACTCCCAGAAACCTAGCCTTCTCCTTGACTGGTATAGCTTGGCCATCAATATTAATGTCAACTTGAGGGATAATACGTCTGCGAGTAAAAACAACTGATGTACTTTTTGGAGCACTTAAAGATAACCCATGATCTAAGAGCCATTGGTTTAATGAGGACAAAGAAACATTCATAGATTGAGCAGCATCCACGATAGAATTGCCACAGACCAATAACGCAATATCATCAGCATACTGGAGGATTTTGCAATTAAAATTTAAACAGGAAGGTAGATCGCAGGTATAAATATTGTATAAAGGGGGACTAAGAACGGAACCCTGAGGAAGGCCCCGCCAAGCTAACCTTGGTGAAGACTCCTCCCCAGGAATTCTTAATTTAAGACTACGGTCTGAAAAGATACTGGATATGATCTGACGTATTTTTGGCGGGATTCCCAGCTCTTTCATTTTATGCCTGAGAACTGGGATGAGGACAGAATCATATGCAGCTGAAATGTCTAAGAAAACGGCTACCACAGACTCATTCCTACTAAGGGCCAACCGGATCTCTGATGTAAGGGTACCCACACTATCAGCTGTACCCAGACTTTTCCTAAAGCCAAATTGAGACGTTGGTAGCAATCTCCTGCCCTCCACAAACCATTCCAGACGGTTTTTAATAAGGTGTTCTAAGAGTTTAATGAGTATGGACGATAGAGCAATTGGTCTGTAGGAACAATGATCACTAGGATCTTTACCTGGTTTTAATATTGGAATAATAATTTGAACCTTCCAATCAGGAGGAATGTATCCAGAGTAAAAGCAGTAATTGGCCAAGTCCAGGTAATACTGATGGGTCTTATCCCCAGCTTTGGTTATGAAGGAATACGGGAATCCATCCACCCCAGGGGCAGAGTCCTTTACATGGGCAAGGACAGATTTAAGTTCCTCCAGTGTAAATGGTCTGTCCAAAGGATCATCCGATGCTGTTTGGTGGTTCATAGAGATGCATTCACATTTACCAGGAACATAAGCTGGGGCCAACTTAGAAAAAAACTGGTGACTAAGCTCCCCAGACATTATGCTCCCAGAGGGAGGCCTCAAATTATTCCTAAAGGATTTCAACCTACGCCAAACTACTGAAACTGGGGTGGATGGACTCAGTGAATCACAATACCTACGCCAACCTTCTCTTTTTTTTTTCTTAAGTAATTTTCTGGACTTAGCCAATATATGCTGAAAAGCTATGATGTTCTCCAGGTTCATATCCAAGTTAAAATTCATTTCGGCCTCATTCCTAGCTTTGATCACAGCAGAGCATTCCCTATCCCACCATGGCGGAGATGGGATTTTGCCCGTTGGCAGTTTTTTGGAAGGGAAGGAATCATCCGCTGTAGCAGATATTATGTTGGAGAATGACAAAAAGCATTCCTGTGCATTTTCATCATTAATGGAAGGAAGAGAGGAGACGCGCAAATCTAGAATTTTTGAATAAAGATCCCAATCAACTGAGTTCAGTTGGTATTTTAAAAGTGGAGCAGAGGTTCTATCAGGGATAGTTTTGGAAGGGATTTCCACCATGATGGGATAGTGATCACTCCCATAGGTCATGTTCAAGCGACTCCAATTAAAAAGGCTGGCTATATTGGATGAACAAAATGTCAAATCAACGCAACTGTTATTTTGCCCTGGCACAGCCCGACGTGTGGCAGACCCATCATTTATCACACATAAATTAAGTTCATCCAATATATCCACTAGGCCTATACCAAAATTGTCACAGGTTTCTGACCCCCATCTGTAGTGGTGACCATTAAAATCACCCATGACAAGTAATGGCCCTTGTACATTACTTAACAAACTTTTTATGATATCAAGATCATCAATTTGTGGGTATGCAATATAAAAACTAAAAATATTTATATCCTCAGCTTTAACAGCAACAACATTGATGTTGTCACCTACAAAGGGTAGAGGAATTGGTGAGAATGGTACTTTGTTATTGATGAACAAAGCACATCCCCCATATCCATCTGATCTATCATGTCGAACACCATTGAAACATGGGATTCTGAAATTACTTTCAGAACGAAGCCATGTCTCAGCAATGCTGCAGATTGATGGTTTGAATTTATTAATGAGGAAAAGTAAATCATGTTTCCTGGGAGTAATACTCCTGACGTTCCACTGAAGAAGGTGAAGGGGGAGCATTGTGAATATAATTCATTATAGATGTCAATTTGTTGGCAACGTGGTCAGGTAGTGAATGAGCAGGGTTTGCTAATATAGTCATTAGCATACTGGATATAACATTTAAAATACTTTCTGAGGAAATAGGACTGTTAGTACTTTCCCGAGGGTAAGCACCACCATTTTGGACAGGAGTGAATGAATAATTTTGAATAAGGGCTTGGTGAGCCTGCTTATCGTAACTAGGTGACAGGGGGGCATGGGATTTTGGTTTGATTAATACAGTTTTGCGGTGTGATTTTGGAGTTTGGGGAGTTGATCTGGGGAACAGAAGAGGACTAGGTATAGTTTTTGTTTTTTGAGATGATCTAATTATTTCAGCATAAGATTTTGATACTTTTGGGAATACCTGGCTTGCTTCCGCATACGAGATTGATTTCTCAGCCATCAGAGCTTTAATTCCCTTTTGCCGACCCAACTCCGGGCAAGACTTGTCGGTGGCATAGTGGCTTCCAGAGCAGGAAACACAAAAGGCAAATTCAGTGGGGACTTGGCAGCCATCACCTGGGTGGTCTTCTCCGCATTTAAAACAGTGAGGTTTTGAGCGACATACAGTGCGTGTGTGACCATAACGACAACAGTTGAAGCATTGAATAGTTGGGAACATATACTTTTCCACTGGGAGAGTAGAGTAAAAACAATACACACGATTTGGCATAACTTGGCCATCAAAAGTAAGAATTACAGTTTGAGTGGGCTTCCACTCCGTAACGCCCGGAGAAATCACCTTACGGTTCATTCTCCTGGCCTTAATTACTGGACCGCATCCAGTGGGAACCCTGATATTTTCAATGACCTCTTCCTCTGTCCACTCGACAGGTACGTCTCTGACGAGACCCATGCGCGTAACGTTATATATAGGAACAGAAGTAATGTAACCATGGGATGTCAGTATTGGACTTATTAAAAAACTGTTTGCATCCAGGTGAGTCTTAAAACTAACTGCGAGTCTATTTCTTCCCAAACGTTTCAAGCTACCGAGTATCACATTAGCAAAATTATTATGTGTGAGGAACATTCCAAACTTAACAGGATGTAGAACAGTACCAGAGGTCTGTCCATCTTTTAGGGACACGTGAACTACATAAGGCGCGTTATCTTTCGAGTTGTATGTGTGTCTGCCTATCGTTTGCTTGGATTGTTTGGGAGGATTGATCGGAGTAGCGGGGGGAGAGCATGCGGGTCTTTTTCTTTGCGCAGATTCGGAGTCCATAGAGTTATCTATTTTGTCATCAGGGAGAGTAATGGTTAGAATCGGACTGTAGTCAAAGGGATCGGGAGGGTCAGGGGGTTTCTTGTTATCCATGGTGGATACCGGTTAACAAATTTAAATATATTAAAGAAATAGGTTAATACAAACCCTGGATGTTAGAACACAAACACCAAGAAAAATCTCGATCGAAATTCACACTAATATAAACACTCAAATCAAGGAAACTGGTAATACCAATAAAACTAACTGCTAACCCAACAACACTACCAAAGAAGGTCTAAAATTATCAACTCTATAGTGAAAAACTCTTAAAATCGAAATCGGACTAAATAAAATTTGCCGCCACAAGTTGACTTGACAATGACATCCCAAAAAAAGAGTTGCTTGTTTCGCCTATTCTATTGTAATAACTTTGTAAGAGTCATAGTGGATCTGTGCAATGCAAGGAATTTGAGATAAGTTTGTTGATTCATAAGCTTATTAACAATTCCGTTGTACTTAGAAATTTGCTTTAGATTAGAAATAACTTAGTGGTGTTATATAAGACCGAGCAGCAGCAGTCATGCTGTCAGTCCATAGTCGTTTGACTACAATTGATTTCTTCTTTATTACATGATTTTAATAGCGCTTTTTGATATTTTGATTTAAGTGTATGCAAGGCTTCCAACAAGTGTGTGGTTAGTCTACGCGACATTCTTTACAAATGACTTCAATTGTTTGATTCTTTGAGTATTTAAACATTTTTGTGGGGACATATACTGTGCAATATCCGTTAAAGGGGAATATATTCGTTTTTATACGGCACAAGTCATTAGTACCCTGTTTTAAATCTACCATTAAATATCCATGGGCTTCTGTAGTGGCGTCTTTGTATGCATCTTCAATAAATTTTGTACTATCTGGAGATACTTGTCGTGCTTAAATATCTTATTTGTGTCTTATCACGAGGATTTTTAAAATAAATAATGTAACTACAATTCAAAGATATATCTCTCTGACCTTTACCTTCCTGAAATAAATTTTGTGTAATATAAAATACGCTAAGGTTTCTATGATGACTACCTTTGGTAAATATATCAACAATTCTACCATCAGATTCTCTCATAAGATCATCAATAATAACAAGATGTGGCGTTTCTCCATCAAACATATTAATGTTAGGAATTCCTTGATGGTAGTTGACGTTTTGTAAGTTATATAAAGGTTACATTTTATCAAAGCACCATGTAATTTGGATGAAATTACAATTACTAATTTCCTTGAAGAATTTAATAATATTAATTTAATAATATTAAATTCTTCAAGGAAATTAGTTACTAACTATAACATAATATTTACACAAGTAAATTTAAATTTTAACGCCTTACATATGAAACAAAATAATTCATAAGTTCAGATATATATAATTTTAAAACCGTACATAAAACGAAACAAAATAATACATCAGTTCAGATATACATACTTTTAAAACCTTACATAAAACGATACAAAATAATACATCAGTTAAAATACGCATAATATTTGAAATTTTAAATAAAAACTAGCACAGAACAGTAAAATAAATTATTTGGTAGACTAAGAAGTATTTACAGATTATTGTATACTTATAACTAATATCAATAATTATCGTAATGTATAAACCTCAAGCCAATTTATCAATGTCGTTGTTCATAAAACATCGTTTGGTATGATAAAGATGTTTTATTTATTTTTTGTGTAAAAATAGTGTGTTTGATTGACTTAAATCGAAGCATACTGCAATATTGTACATTTTTATTAAACAAACACGATTTGTAATTTTCCATATTCATTTTTTTGGTGACACTTTTGTTAACCCCTTTTGCCTTTGCTATAAATTAATCTTCTACTTCCAAGGCATACATTTTTGATCGTAACCCTACAAATTGCTTCAATACTTTACCATTATTCTCGTCTTTAAAAAAACCTAACTATTTTTTATTTATTTTTGGATAACCATAAATATTATTTTCTGGATAATCTGATGTATCAAAATAGTGAAGTAGATCTGGTTTTATATCTTCATAAAAATTGTCTGTAAAAATTTGATATATCAAACTATCAGTATCGGTGTACAATAACTTAATTTTATTATTAAACTATTAAATCATGTAGTTATAATGAAATTCATACATAAGGGTCTTAGATATATCTAAAATACAAAATCCTAAATAAATTGGCTTATTATAAATTAATTTTGTTTTTCGCAATTGTATTGCGATTAAATGTTCTGAAAATATTGATAAAGTATGGAATTCTGGTTTTGCAATCAAATCCTGGGCACCTAAAACTTTACCCCGATTATCCCAATGAGTTAGTAGTTTAACGTTTACTCTTTTTTCAATATTTTCCATTGTCTTACCGAAGACAGAATAATTAATTTAAAAAAGTCTTTTTCAAAGTTTGATGTAGCTAACGTTCTCAAACTAGTATTTAAGTCTATGAATTTCTTTAACCAAGAACTCTGTTTAAATTTTAAAATTCTATGTACTTTAATTAATTGAATCCTTATTTCAATGCATTGTTTTAAATGCCTGTAGTGAATGATATATTTATTTTTTCTTTAGTATTACCCACACATATGTTTTCAGGACATAACGGAAAGTCAGAATGCAAATTATGAAGTTCATTAGGATATTCCAAATCAACTTCTAAAATATAACCGAAATCAGACGTATCCGACACATTATAATCTTTATTGCAATTTACCCATTCGAAACCACCAACAGGAAGGGATTGGGACATTGCCCAACCATATAAATTATTCGCATCAAAATATGTTATTAGGATTTTCGCTATCATAATCCTTCATGAATTTATTATTTGCTCTAGCAAAACGATTGCTACACTGAGATACACCCCCACCAGCTTTAAAAAACACAATTTTGTCATAGTCCGTTAACAACTCTAATTCTATTTTCGTAACTTTTAACATTGCATCCCAACTTAATCCTGGAGCAGTATAGTAATGAGTAGGATCTAATCCATAAGTTTTAATACAAAGCTTTCTAAAGTTTTCGAATACATCGGTCAAAAGTAAAACATCCGTTTTTAAATACAAATTGGAATAATCAGACATACTACTACACTTGAAACGAGTAGTAGTGTGAGTGAGTAGAGGGTTGAATTTGCTAATATTCATATCTATGTATTTAATTTGATTAGGACTCCCAACCACTATCTTTAATTTCAAATTGACAAATTTTATCGACTACAGTGTCTATTAATGATGAATAAAAAATATTTAAGTCATCACCCTGACAAATTATATAATTAAACGTTTGAAAATCAAAAGTGTTTTTATATCTTTAATTTGTTGTATGAAATCAGCATGCAATATGAAGTTTATTTTAAAAATTGTATGTTGTTGAATACATTCATTTATCAAAAATAAGATATATATTTTTAACGAATTTAAAAACAATTCCGGTGTTTCAAAATATTGCCCCGATTGAGTTGTTTTACTATAAATTCGGTTGCCAAAAGCGGTTTCAACAACTGTAACATTTGTTAACGAATTATGTGATTTTAAAAGATTATTTTTATGTGCATTGCTTTTTAAATGGTTATTTAGATACCTTTTATTAACAAAAACATGACATGTGTCACATTCCACCTTATTGTTGTCCACGTTATTGGTTTCGATCGATGATATAGAAGCTCCTTCACCAAAATTTGCTTTCTTGGTAACCTTATTTTCGTCAGTAGTGATACCTCTTTTGATACCTCTTCCAACTTGTGGTTGACTGTAACAAAAAAGCAAGAAAGTTATTAGACAAATCCTAAAATAAAACATCACTACATATTTTTTCTTATTGAATTTGTACTTCTAATACTTACATCAACGTTGTTTCAACCATTGCACATTGGTTATATAACTCATCATCATATGATGAATCAAACAATTCAGCATATTCTAGTTGTTCATAAACTTGAAACAGTTCTTGGTCCATGTCATCGTTTAAAAGTTCGAGTCTCTCATCGATGACCGTGGGGGAGAAAAAGAAAGCACTGACACAAACTTCACTAGTTTTTTCCATTTTGTAGGAAAGCCGAAATCGATAGTTTAGTAAGTAACAGCAAGAGGTTGATACACCAACTAATGTTTCAACTATATTTACATTTGGTATTTATAGTATTAAAAGTTTTGTACTCTACTTGTCAACACATTAAGATACTAACGTACACAATAGACTCACTAATTACAAACAAACACTAAATATATTAGAATTACTTAGAATGCATCGAGTTACCAATAGACATAATAGTTATCCATTAAGACAGCAATTAGATGAATTGTTACCCTATTTCTCACTATTAAAAAATTTTTATTTCGCGTTATATCACTCTCGGCAATTTCTTTCGTAATTTTATATATTATATTGTTGGTGCTGTCGAATATTTTGTTATCGTTTTCTTTGTTGTAGTACTTGATCCGTAAATTTTAATATTTCCAATGCTCCGTTTTAGGAATTTTCGTCAGTTTTTTCATATCATAAACCTCGATTTTGATTAGTTGCGTTGACTGGCTGCCGTCATCTGCATTAGTAGATATTAAAGACACTCCTCCTACTGCAGCTCGAGCCACTGTTGATGATATCGCTTTTTTCTTTTTGTTTTTCTGTTTTACTTCAAAAAAATCTTCTAAATTGCTTGCTGAAGACTTCCTTTTCCTCGTATCACTATTCGTTTCTATCACCATCTGCCCACTGCATTAATCATCGCGAGGGGAGCGTGGATAGTAATAATGTTTGTAAGTATTATCATCACCGAAATTTAATGAATTCTGTAACAACACAGTGATAATTTAGAACTAGTATAGTCTAAACATATGTAGTAAGAAATATAAAAGTAAATAAACGCTTACCTCCATTGCTATTGCTGCGTGTTGAGAGTTATAATTCACTGTTACACCGTAAGTTTTACCAACTGTCTACTTCCACCGACTCAATTGGTTTGTTGAAACAATTTTTTTTGCAAAATATGGAAAGATCATATATAAGTTTTCGTACAAAACTATTTTTAGTTTTTTTTTTCATTGTAATTACAAAGTAAAATCTCATCGAAAATAATTTTACAATGCATGTCCTCGAAAAGAGCGTTTTCCAAGCAGCCAAACTGTTCGGAAAGTGTCACTTTTATCACTAGTGCTTTTTACTTTCCTTTATTTTTTTATTTTTATCTCCGCACGTCAGCCCGACGCATAGAGTTTTTATTATTTGAGAAAAGTTTTACAAATTAGTTAAGTACAGATTATCATTATAAGTTTTTCTTGTATAATTTTATGGTGTACAATAAAGTATATTCTATTCTATTCTATTCTATTCTATTCTATCATTCATATAAAAGGTAAAATAAAACTAATACTTCATTAAAGGCGGTTTTAATTACTCTAGATTTAGATTTTGATCAATAAATTATAAATTTTTAATATTTATTAAATATGTTTGGCAGAATGTATTTCAGTAGAACTAGTGGGAACAAACGTTTTACTCGTGCCTTTTTGCGTTTCGACGTGACAGCTATTTGCACATACGCAGTAGATATGCCCGAGGAACTATTAGTTAATCTGTGGATGTGCTGAGCGCGCTTGAATAAGCACGCCATTTTATTAATTTCTTGCTTGGTTCAGATATATTTTTTTATTTCCTCGCACAATGTTGTATGATACACGTACGTAAGATGATTTCCGACTCGTGTCGATATATCCAATCACTCGCTTCGCTCGCTCGTGAATAAAAATGCCACTCATCGGAAATCACCTACCTTCCGCACTTGTAGCATAAAAAACTATTTTGAATCCAGTACCGAAAACATCCCGACAGTTTTCCGAACAAACCCGAGCCCGTGTGACGTCACAACGTTCATTTCTACTCATTGTGGCACATAGCTTATACAGTGTTTTGACTTTTAACCGATTCAATCTTGTTATTATCGTCAATATTTTGATGAATATCGAATATATTGATCATAAATATCGAACCTTATAAGTTATCGTGCTTGCTTTGTATCATTATGTACGAACACTACAATAAGATCCCCATTATATGTAAGGAAAAATTTAAATCTCTTTAGTAAAATTAGTGATAGACACAATTGTAATACTAGAAATAAAGATAAGTTAGATCAGCCATCTTATAGATTAGCGAAAGTATACACATCTTTCATGGGGTATTGTGTTAAATTCTATAACAAAATACCTTGTGAGATATTAAAACTTAATGAAAGAAAATTTAAAACAATAATTAAAAGCACACTTTGTAAACAAGCATATTACAAATTAGATGATTATATTCAAGATAAGAATGCTTGGAAACATGCTGGTCCTGCTCCGTAGGGCAATCTTTAGTGTGGAAACTATCAAAATGGTTAATTTGTGTACGGTATAATAATATTCATAATTATTATAGTAACGCTTTATTTTTATTTATTTTCTTCTCTATTTGTTTAAAAAATTGACTCGCACACTGTTCCGTTGTTGTTGAATTAGGTAATTTACCTATGTTTGCAATATTTGTAAGTATGTGAGAACCATGTCCCTATTTATCAAGTGAAGGGATTTACCTGTTAGTGCTTGTAATACTTTATACCTATATTTAGTATAGTAGTGCTGGGTGCATCGTTTTCACGTATAAGAATTTATTAATGTATGTACTATTTATGTTAATATTGTAAAAAGCCTTTATTTTTTTAAAAGAGTAAGTATGGAGTTTCTTGTGCATTCTTCTCCATATCAACCTACATTTCCGAATGCACGGTAGAATCAATATTTTATAACATGTAAATTTTTTTAACGTTCAAAAGTGCCGCATAGTGATTTGATTTGATTATATGTGTTTCGCGCAATAGCCAAGTACCTACCTAGCAATCTGTACTAAATTTGAGAAATGTTCTATGTCTAACTAGATTCCAATTATAATGTGTTAATTATGTTGTTATCTTGTTTTAATTTAGTATTAGATCCGTATTAGTTTGTTACTTTGATCATTAAAGACTGAGAAAAGTAAATTTTTAAGGGAACTTTCGAGCAAAGTTGACATTGTTGTATAATTACGTAACTTAAAAACATGATTTTTTGTTTATGGAGATATATTAATTATTGTATTCTTAAATGACAGATATAGATGTAAAACTAATATTTCTGTTTGAATTATGAAAATCGGGTGACGCATTTAAGAGATATTTACTGACGAATTAGTGTAAGAAAAATCTACCAAGTTAATATTTTCACGTTTCTGTTCTACAAACTTTTTAGTGTTTGTTAATATGTAATATAGATATTAGTGTTTAATATTATTAAGGGATAAGTAAATAATGGGAATTAACGAAAATGTTATGTTATGTTTATGTGTATCATATTTAGTGGTATCTAATGAAATTCTTTGATATCCAAAGTCGAAGTTTCGCGCCAATCGTGTTTGTTTACTTTTTATTTTACACCAATATTACCTACCCATATGTAAAAACGATTACGTTATGACAATTATATTTCTAGCTGCACCTGGTAAACAACAATAACTAACACCGGTCCACTAACACGTAATATTCATTACGACTAGTTTATTTATGCTCAAAACTTCCAAATCGTCCATCAGGTGGGTATATTATCGACATTAGCCTTTACGGATTCTTTATCACACATGACTAAATAAAATTTGTTGTTTAATATTATCTTGTTACTAAACTAAATTTAATGTAGTAATATAAGAATATTATAAAAATTAAAACTGTTGATTCATGTAGGTACACTAATGTAAGTCTAATTAAAATTGTTTCTAAGAATACTGAACTGTAATTTGTAAATTCTTTCTTTTATGTAAGATCCAATTTAGGACTTTATTTTTGTAAAAAAATTCTAAATTGAGGGGGAGTGTAGAATATTGTGCGTGTACCACCCTAATTGTTATCTGTGGTTTTGCGCTCCAACTCTTTGTGTATAATCTGTGACGATGGTTGTGCTCTGCTAATATATGGCGAAGGAACTAGCGTCTTTTATTTAATGGTCCCTAACAAGTGACTATCTATTTTGCCTCTATAACCCGATTGATTAACAAACATCCAAGCATTCAGAATTTTACATTTATAATTATATTAGTAGGGTTTATAATTATATATATTAGTATGAATTTGGATTAGTAAAATTAAACAATTCTTTATTGTACACAAATATTTTAAATAAAATAAATAATATTTATTATCAGGCATTAATAACCATAGATTTAAAATTACAGGCATAAAATGGACATACTATTTTCAAAAATAATATTATTATAATATTTTTTTGCTTTTCAGTTCGTTATTTCGTCGGTTATTTTTTTTTGTTTTAAAGTTTTTTTTTATTTATAGTTGATAAACAGTATCGATGTTTATTATTTCGCCGTTCGAAAAGGAGAGCTAAACTCAAACTTCAATTATTATCCGGCAAAACTTTGACGTAGTTCATATAATTAAATGTTTTAGATGGCTTAGTAGATAAATAATGGTTTCCGACCATATTTCCATTGGCACTGTCGCCCATATATCCGGTTTGTTTACACCGCCACCGGTTGTCTAGGAATTCTTTCCAGGATGCGCACCTGTAGGCAGGGTATATTGTAGGATTTTTAATTGATTCCTTAAAGTAATTAAATGCTATGCTGTGACTGCATGCTCCTGTAAAAGAGAAAATCTTTTTATAGACAGGGCGTCTCAGATAGCTTTTTAAATCTAAAAGAGGTAAAGTTTGTAAGTTTTTTTGTAGGCATACATCTCTAGAATTACTTAACCGAATTTAAAAATTCTTTAACCTGTACAATGCTACATTATTCCTAAGTGTCATAGGCTATTTTTTATCCCAAAAAAATAACGGGTCCTGCGGGTTGGCCCATCGGAGCGAAGCTGCGGTAAAAATCTTGATATTAATAAATTTGCGGGCAGAGGCTACAGAAAGGTGCAGCATTCGAAAGCCGACCGTTCGGGAGTTTTTAGTTGAATCTGCGCCACGTCGTGGACAGAAGTGTACCGTGCGTACTGTTATAACCGTTATTTAAGAGTATAAGGGATTTTAAACCACTTCCATCTCTCGAATCTAAAGTATCAACCAACCGCCGCACCGCACCGTCGCGGCATCCGGCGGTCACAAAGTTTATCTCACATCGACATCCTAGGAAGTCACAAGTTTATAAATCCTAATGTCAAAACTTCTATTTTCGTACTATTTCTAAATAAATAGTTCAACCATTTAAATTTGCATTTTTTTTTTCCTCTACGAAGACACGGCCTAACAGGCTTCGTTGCCACTAGTACCACTAACAGTTCCATGATGGAACTATTGATGTTTTTTTTAATCACTAGTTTCATTTTAAAAGAATCTGAAAAAATGGAACTAATGTTGTTTTTTTTATCACTAGTTCCACATTATTATTTTAGGCACATGTGAAATTTTTTAAGGGTGAAACAACACTAGAGGTAAAAACACTTAGGTTTTGTGGAGGCTTATTTTAGGAAAGGACATTCGTACACACGAGCACATTTTGCATTCATAACAATATCTTGAGTGCTATGATAAACATCTTTCTTAGGGTTCCGTACACAAAGGGTAAAAACGGGACCCTATTACTAAGACTCCGCGGTCCGTCTGTCTGTCTGTCTGTGTGTCCGTCTGTCACCAGGCTGTATCTCATGAACCATGATAGCTAGAGAGTTGAAAATTTACAGATGGTGTATTTCTGTTGCCGCTATAACAACAAATACTAAAAACAGTATAAAATAAATATTTAAGGGGGGCTCCCATACAACAAACGTGATATTTTTGCCGTTTTTTGTGATACAGGTACGGAACCCTTCGTGCGCGAGTTTGACTTGCACTTGGCCGGTTTATTATGCCGGCACTGAGACAGGGTACCAGAATATAAGTAGAAAGTAGAAGAGATTTCATAATAACGCACCAATCCATTTCAAAATACCCTCACATCCCGGCTGTGGCGCTTTTCCTTCATTTGGGTAAAAGTCCACGGTTCCAAGGGGATCCTTATAGCCCAAGATACCAGCACACGTGTGAATCACGTCGACGATTTCAGCGTCGGTAGGATCCAGCCTTACTTCAGGTTCCTTTTTAGTGAGGAACCCAAAAGAGGGCCCTGCGGGATCTAGACCTGTAATCATTATAAGAAGTAGTTGTTTAAATCTGATTTACCCACAGTTACAAATCTAACTAGATGACTGTATGTACTTCGCGTGTCAAAAAGTACGATGAATAATCGTACTTTGAACAGTTTCATTTAGCGTTATCGGCACCGGACATCCACCGAAATCTAGACAAAGGCCTCACTATGCCATATTGAGCTGTAAAAACTGTACAGAAATAAGTTATTTAAGTAATGGAAATATTTTCTTTCATCGGTAAGTAAATTTGTTCTTAAATTGTGTGTAAAGTGGCACGCTTGGTTTTCATACGATAGATGGAGGGACTTGCGTTATCTAGTTAGATTTATGTCTGTGGTTTTACCCGTATTACGGAAAGCTGTGGTTATATTTAAAAAACTGCTTCTGATCTTTTCATATACATAAACAAGGAAGACAAAGACAATTCTCAAAAAAAAATACTGTAGGTTTCCCATATAAAAATTTTGATCTGCTGACGAGACATTTGTATGGAATATCTAATTTTTTATTAACCGGTTCTCAAGTAGACATGTATATTTTATGTTGTTTGTATGACCACGCATAACTTTTTATAGAGTAGTCGAACAGTTTTTTTTTTTGGGATGATTTTTGGTACCTATCTACCTCAGAGTTGGTCCCATATAAATTTTAAAAATAAAATCTATCCCTATAGGCAAAAAAAGAATTTATTGATACTAGCTTCTGCCAGCGGCTTCACTCGCGTGAATGTCGAAAACTATCCCAAGGGAACATATTCCCGGGATAAAAATATCCTACGTGCTATTTCTGACTATAATCTATTCCTGTGCCAAATTTCATCCAGATCCATCCAACCGTTTGAGCGTGAAGAAGGAACAAACATACACACTCACTTTCGCCTTTATAATATTAGTGTGATGTGATAGTGTGATTTTTCCACTGAATTCCCAGTTTTGAACCGATTCTGTTGAAATTAAGAAAACTGAAAAGCGTGAGTGCTGTTGAATTGTCAAAATGAAAGAGTTTGTGATCGATTCCATAAATAAATATTTTACTCAATCAGGCTTCTGGGCAGCCAGAAGAAATTCCCAAGAAAATATTTTTACCAAAAAAATACCAACGAAATGACGAGCTGAAAATAAAATTTGGTTTTTCAGTTCTTCATTTCGTTGGAGAAGTAAATAAGTGAGGAATACATCCCGTAACAGCGGCGTAGGTACTATAGGGCTAGGAGGGGCACTGCCCCGGGGCCCCTAAGCCCAAACAGCCCCTTGGCGTCCATGAAAGATTGCTGCGTTGCATATAATATTTAGTACCAAGTAGCCTTGCAATAAAAGCAAGGGCAATAAAAGCTAATAATGAAAAAGTTTTTCACATTAAAATAATTAAGTTTAGTTTATCCTAAGCCCTAGGTTACATAGCTACGCCACTGCCATAACTAAATACAAATCTAGAAAATACATACCCGTAACTCTATGTACATTTAAACTAGTGTTAGACGCCGCATTACCCATCACATGAGCGCCCAGACTATGTCCAATGAGATGCAACTGATCCCCAGTCACACCGTAGGCCTCATTCAAACCTTTTAGAAACGAAGCTATTTCAGTCCCAATATACCAAGTCTTATACGCTGTCCAGAAGTAAAAAGAGCGCGCTTCACCACTCCAATCCACAGTTATAACATTTACATTTTGAGCTTGTAAATAAGCATCTTTTATCTCTAATATCATTTTAGTGTCTGCTGAAGAAAGCCATCCATGGGTGATTAATTTTATAGGCAGGCTGGATTGCAAAATGTCTGTTACAATCTTTTGTTCAGTGGGGTTTTTCGCCCGACCTTGATAGTCTAGCAAAATATATAACGGGATGTTCCTGTGTGTCAGAAAAATAATAAATAAACTTGCATTTAGAATCTTAGAAGATAAAGTTTTTGGAAAAAAGCCCAATGTCTTACTTGACAAAGTTCAAATTCCCAAGGGTTATGCAGCACTTTTTATAAAAATGGTCAGACAAAAATTAACTTATACCACTGGACGCTAAAGTATGTGCCTCAAAAATATTCATCTATTTAAAAAAAATACAGAAATAAACCAACTTACAGTGCTCGCCAAACTTTTGGGCCGCCCTGTAGTTGGCTTTCCCGATGCACAAGGCATGAAACGGTGCTGTTTTTGTATGATATTTACTACTGCGCAGCCATTGCAGCCAACTTCAGGGCGGCCAAGAAGTTTGGCGAGACCAAGTTGGAGTATAATAGTCAATTCAACAAATCCTTTTTTGTTCAACTTTTTTCAGCAGTCTCGGAAAATATGAGCAAGGTGTCATTCGATTCGAAAAAAATAAAGTCCCGGTCGCAAAATTGCCACAGTTATACACAATTTACTTAAAAAAGGGGGTTTGGTATTTTGCAAATTCCTCAAAAATGAATCAACATTTTTGAAATCTAAAAAATAACTATATGGAAGGAAAAAAAAACAGATTAATAGTTTAACAATTATCACACTCGCAACGTTTAAGTTCAAGCAGCAAAAACTTGTTAATAGTGATGTTTCCTGGGTAGAAAAATGATAATTCTATTTAGACCGTCAGTGAGATTATCAAATAATATTGGACACGTATTTTTTGCTTTGCCAAATCAATAAAAAATTACAAAGTTAAAGCGCATCAAAGTTCAGGAGTGGAGGCTTGTGACGTCACTAAGACAGTATAAAGTGTACAAGCGGCGTGACGTTTTACGATATTTCAGCGCATTATATCGCCGTCACTATTATGTTTTCGGGTCAAAAGAAAAAATACGTGTCCAATATTTTTTATTAATCTACCTGACGGACAAAAAACTTATTTTCAGTAAACTACTCTATTAAATAATTATTGTTTATCAAATTATTGTAAATTAATTTTTGTAGTGGTCTGTTTTTAGGGTACGAAAATTCAAAAACTTTACTTGAATATTGAAAGTAATTTTCATGTTTTTTTTTTGTATAAACTGTATGTAAATTTTGTATGATTTGTATTACAATATCTGTCATGTGTGCTAGAAATAACAAAACTTACTCAATATATAATCTAAATTGAATTTCGTAATAACTAATGTATGTCGGTAAATTAATATTATCTTCATTAAGTGCAAGGTTTACATAATGTAAGATTCCGTCGCCATCCGGAAAATACATCCATTCAATTCCATAGCCCTCGCCGTAAACCTTTTGCAACTCTTCAAAAGGATTTTCACCGGAAGAATCTAGAAAATAAATACAGTTTTTAATTATATTATTAACTAGCTGTTGCCCGCGACTTCGTCCGCGTCAAACTCCTAAAAACTAAAAATATATGGGTTTCAATTTTGTTTCAGGGAACCCTTATTCTTTTTCTTAAATATAAGTAGCCTACGTTATTCCTTATAACATCAGCAAGTAAAAGTACCGTCAAAATAAGTCCAGCCGTTTCGTAGAATACCCGGTACAAACAGACAGAGAGAAAAAAAGCCATTATTTTGATATTAAACACAGACACTTTTAATTTTAATTATTTGCATCTAGATAGCTAGTATCCGCGAAGCGAAGAGAATTTCTAAATTAAGGGTAAGTGTTATACCATTCTAATAAAAGTAAGTATTTTTTAATCCAAAAAAGTATGGCTAGCTCTCAGGGAAGCCAATGCTGGAAAACAGGACAATCTTCTCGTACCGATGTCAGATAGTTAAACTTATTAAAATGAATGTACATTTTATGTAATTAATTAATTTTATATTTAAAAAACAACATCAAGGTTTGTTTTAATGCAGTATTTAACAATATGTGAAGATACTCACTGGTGACAAAAGCCATGAATAATAAAAGAATATTCAAATAATCCATAACAAAAAATAAAAATTTGTAGAGAATTTGTATTTTTTTAAATAATTTTAATACGATTGTACTATTGGACAAAACTTTTGCCAACTGATGAGCAATCAATCAAATTTAATACGATTGTTCTATTGGACAAAACTATTGCTCGCTTATATGCCAACTGATTGCTCTTATCAAAATTAATTAAAACCTAATAGGTACCTACTTAGTTATGCATATTAAGGGGCCGTGAATAAAATCGATTGATTTCATGCACGCGATTGTACATTATTTGTGAGAAAGGGAAAAAGAATTAAACAAAATGATTGAAGACCCAAAAAAATAAACTGCTTTTCAGTAGGTACATTTTTGTCCTCATTAGCTCGGCAAAATGTACAGAACGGCAGATTTTTTTTTCTTTTTGGGAGTTGGTTTTTGAATTAACTGACTTAGTTTTATGAGTAATTAATCAAATCGTCCTACATGCCTACTGCCCATTTAGGACGACTTGCAGAAAATAAAAATAAATAATATTTTCATTCTGCAACTCGATTCTTTATTTTGATTTTCTGCAAGACCTCCTAAATGGGCCGTAGGCATGTAGGACGAGTTGATGAATTACTCGGTAATTACTCGGTTTTACATAAGAAGAACACAATAATAGCGGCCCCTTATTTATACCAAAATATATGTGTAAAAGACACCTCGCCTCGCATGGTATTTTAGCATAAGGACATTTCTCACGGTAACACTTGTAACGGTTGTTAAGGCCTGCACATGTTTGGGCCTTCTAATGGGTCTATGAATTACGTAACATAAAGATCTGTTGTCGGCATTTTACAGTATTATAAAAATAAGTTAAATTCAATGCTTATTGTCTTCGGAACTGTAAACGAACCCTCATTAAACTAATGAATAGCGGCCGATTTGACCATACCTAAAGACATTAACTCGGCGTGAGAAAATAGGATATCCCGTTACATTGACTCGTAGCTTTCTCTTCTTTGTGTTACAAATAAAAATACCACGTGGATGTTTAAAATAGGATTGAAATAGGTGCCATGTGAGTTTTAGATTAAGATTACCTACACTTGTAATATATATATAGAGAAAAGGTAGCTAATTAGACAAGATTGTGTATGTTTTCATAGCTCAAAAGTAGGGAGTAGGTTAGATAAGACTCTTGTATTGACCTTTTACACGTTTTATATTTTTCCTAGGTAGAATTAAGTAAGTAGATTAAGGAAATGTATAATTTGTGTAGATTTAAGTAAGATAAGTTTAATAAAGTCGGCATTTCTGCGGTGCCAGGCCCGAATACCGTTGAGGGAGAGGGGCGCTATTGTTCGCGGGATATTGTATAAAGGCCGGACTGCTTGGGGGCTCGGACACAGTCGGTCTCCAGCTCTACAAGAGGTTACAAATAATGAATAAAATTGAAGATACGAATCAAGACAGTACTTTCAATCCTCCAACAAGACCCCAACAAACAACAAAATACAGTCCACTACAACATACATTTTAACCGAAATAGACGATTCAAGAAATATTCGCTCAATACCACTGAGAGACAGCATTTTTTTATAATTGAATGTTATTAAGTTTGCAATCTTTAAGATGACGACGGTTGCCAACGACCTTGAGGGAACAAAACGTGGTGTAATATTTCGAGCAAAATTAATGAAACGGAACGAAACAAAAAAAAATACGCCATTTGCGTCATGTGTGAAACGAGTCAGTGTCAATTGCTTTCGTTCATTCCGTTTCCCAAGCTGCATGGTGCTATTTGTATTTCTTGATGTTTTTTTTTATTTTATTTGTTTTTATTACTACCTAGAAATCCTGCTGAGAAGGTCGAATCTGTTCCAAAACCGAATCGGGGCACCCCGACTTCACGAATCCTTTTGTCTGCAACCAGAGAGAGTATATATAAAAACCGGAGGCGCGAAGGGAGTGCAACCCGCCAGAGACGACCAGCAAGCCAAAGCTGCGGCGGTGAGCATGGGTGCCTATGCTGCCGGCTGCATGCGGCCCGCGGGCCGTGCTTTGGACAGCCCTGCAGCCTAATTGCGTAAGTGAATTCTGCAAAGCAAACAAGTTGGAACCTTCCAAAAAACGACTTTTCGTATTGCATATTACACTCTGAAACGGAAAGGTTCCTTTCATTACCAATATTTTGACGTAGAATTGATTGTAAAAGAATGAATGAAACCGGAAGAATAGAGATAAAACTTCACTATTGGTATTATGTAATGCAAATGTCATATATCTTCAACTCCGTAGTATCTCTAAGTAGTCTGTGTTCAACGCAAAGGAGGATTTGGAAAGCTAACGCTAGCTTTCCAAATTAGTTTCGCAATACCGAAAAAGTTGAAAGAAATTATTCTGATTCTTTGAAAGAATCGACTTGTTTCCTTTGCAGAATTCACTTACGCAATTAGGCTACTGGTTTAGAAGAATTTAGCGGAGAAACAGAAATGACGTCGGCAGACGCGGACAGCGACTTTATTTTGTACTATTTAAAAATATTAATAAGACAAGTGACTATTTACTTACTTACTATTTACTTTTTTTATGTGTTTTAGCGCTATCATATTATTTCTCATACTCTCATATTTATTTATTTATTTATCATTTATACTATAAAAATTTACCTGAATAGAATTAAGAATTAGTCGGATGATGGCCTTTCGATTCAGATGATTTCTTTCTAGATTGCCGGGAACAATTTCGTAATACTTAATATCAATTATGAAATAAAATTAGTAAACATTCGTGGCAATGTGTAATTGTTTTTATGTACGTACAATAAAGTTTTGTAAGTACAAAACCAGATGCATTTTCTTAGCCCTTAGTACTGCATTTTTTGCGGCAAAACTAATAAGTCACACGAAAAAAACATGTTTAATAAATAAAGTACTTGAGTCAATAAAAAAAAATATTTTTTAACAAACCTTTTAATCTAGCCGTTACGAAGGAGAACGCTTGAGAAAGTAACCGTTTTCGGCACTTAATCGGTAAAATTCGGCAGTAAGGGCCTTAATTGTATTTGTAATATTTATTTTAATTACACTTCGAACTGTCAATTTTAATAGCTACAACTTGGATTACCAAATTCATTGGTTAGGGGACCGTGAAGCGTGTGAGATTAGAGATAAGATTAAAATAACTGAACAACACTTTCATACATTTATTAATTAATATGTGGTCGCAGGTTACAGAAGCCCGTCAATTAAATTCTGTCTTGTGAAGGTGTGGGGATGTTGTGTTATTGAAACAACTGTTCTCAAGCGATTACTTTTAATTACTGACTAAAGAGTACATATATGGATAGGGTCGTGCACATTATACTATAGGTAGTACTTACTAACCTCAACTCGGGGGTGAGACTGTTATATTCTTAATTAAAACATCTTCATGAGTCTTAAGTATCTTTATTAATCATTTCATAAGTTCACAAGTAGAATCAAGTTTAGTCTGATCCATGGAGTCTACCACAGACTATGTACAATCCTATAAAGCCAGTTACACAATATTCTATACTTAAGCTAGTTCTACATTTAATATATAACATCCTTCCCTTTCTCATAATCTTCAGGCTTTACACAGTACCTATTGCTCATTATTAATTTTAATTAAACAATTCTTATTTTGAGACCCTTACACTCTATAATATTAAATTTAAACAAATAAACTTATCAGTTAACATAGCCGTTATTATTTAACATAATTGTACAAAATCTCTTGATAATTTGGTATTTTAATCACTCTCCCTGACCTTGACATCTTAATACTAGGGTTTTCATTATTAAATATTATTTGCTCATGTGAACCATTAGGGTTTTCTCTTGGTACATAAGAAGTTAGTAACTCCTGTCTCATTACAACAACTTTACTATTTCCTTCATCTTCTAAGCTACTCCTATCATAATACTTTTCACATTTTATCAAAATTCTCCTATTGCTTGTAATTCCTGTTTTATTTTTAACTTTTTATGACCTAGGACCACTACCTTTTCCTACTTTTATCCCACTCTCATGAGGTTTCTTTTTATTCTCATTCTGTATTTTTACAATTTCTCCCTTTTCCAACTCAGGTAAGTTTCTACTTCCTTTATTAAATAGTATTTTGTCTGAACTGTCTGTTCTGTCAGTAGTTCCTGTCTATATCCTTCCTTCCTATCACTATCCTCCCTATCTTGTGTCAATTTTGGTAAAGTAGTTTTAATGTTTCTATTGAACAACAATTCTGAAGGTGATTTCCCATTACTAGTCCTCCTGTGACTAGTAATGGAAAATCACCTTCTGAATTGTGTTTCTATACATTAACAAGCCTTTTTATACATTCTTTTTAACATAGATTAACTTTTTCAACATTTTCTTTACAGTTTGTATATATCTTTCAGCTATTCCATTACCCTGATGGTGTTTTGGACTAATACTTTTATGTAAAAAGTTCCATTCTTTTGATAATTGTTTAAATTCAAAACTAGTAAATTGAGTTCCTGCTGATTATTTCTGGAATACCATGTCTAGCTAAAATTTCTTTAATACTGTCAATTATAACATTTGCAAACAAGTTATCTAATTGCTTAATCTCTACAAACTTACTATATGTCAACAATCAACAACATAAATCAACAATTAATAAGTACCGGTATGGCTTTGAATATGAAAAAAATATATCAATTGACAAAATCTACAATGGCTTTTCTGGTATTTCTTTTTCAATCATAGATTATTTCTTATTTATGTTTTGGAAACTTTTACATGTATCATAATTCTGTATCAAATCCTCAATTTCCTTATTCATGTTGGGCCAAAAACATGTATTTCTCGCTATCACTTTACTTTTTTCAATTCCAAATTGAGCATAATGTATGTTTTGAACCATTTCTCTTCTTATTGACTTAGGTGTAACTATATTTCTACCCTTACAAATCATTCCTTTAATATAACTCAATTCATCTCTGTAACTATGAATGATTTTAGCTCTACTATCTATCTGAGATTTATTTTCTGGCCATCCTTCTAATATGTATTTCTTTACTGTCATTAATTCCTCATCTTTAGCTGTTTCTTCTATTAATTCTTGCATTTTTTATCTGTTATGCTAAAACTTTCTAATACCATAGCTACATGAGTTTCAACTTGCCAATCAGAGTTCTCCTCAGTATCCAATAAATGAGATCTGCTTAAGTGATCAGCTACTAAAAGTTCTTTATCGGGTTTATAATATAACTCAAATTAATAAGGTTGTAATCCCATCCTAATCTTCTGTAATCTCGCTGGACATTTATTCAATGGTTTAGAGAAAATGGACACAAGAGGTTTATGATCTGTTTCTACTTTAAACTGACACCCATACAAATATTGGTGAAATTTCGTTACCCCATATAAAATTGCTAAACTTTCTTTTTCAATCTGACTATACTGTATTTCTGTCAATGCCCTTGAACCACATGTTATAGGTCTTCCTTCTTGTAAAATTACTGATCCTAATCCTGCTTTTGAAGCATCTACACTGAGCACTATCTCTTTATTAATATATCTATATATATAAAAGGCAATGTCCCGACTGACATATCAACGCCCAGCCAAAACCACTAATGATAGAAGTTTGAAATTTTTAGAGGATGTTGATTTTGTACTGTAGGCGTCATTTAAGAAAGGATTTTTGGATTTTTTTCCTCTAAAGGGGTGAAATAGGGTATGAATGTTTGTATGAATCTCTGTCATTTAATTTGAAATGAATGAAATATGGTATTTAGCCCCTAAATATAAAATAATAAAATACGTTTTTAAGCTATTATTGAATTTCATCCCTGAAAGGGGTAAAAAAGGATGTTAAAATTTGTATGAAAAATATATTGTTCAAAGGCAAAATTACTTGAAATTTAGTAAATAGACACGTATATAAGGATTTTTTGAATTTCATCCCTTGAAGGGGTAAAAAGGGATGTTAAAAAACTGGCAACACTGCCCAAGTGACACGTCAAATTTGCGCTCCGTATTTTAAAATTAGATTTAATTATTATATACGTGAAATTAGTGTGTAATCATAAGTAAAAACACAATAAAACGGCATAAATAATTAGGATTATTGTTTTCCTGGCGAAGTAACAAGTTAAATAAGAGTTTTTGCCCCGGTTGTCGACCGGTAACCTATCGAACAGCTGACAACCGAACTACGGCATTATACGGGGAGTATTGTTTACTTACGTTTTATAATTATAGCACACAATATTACTTAATTTTGTAATATTCTCTCCTTTAGTGACGTATTTAATTTGAAAATATATCTTTGATATTCTTTGGTTTTAGACCAAGTTTTTTCGCAGCTTTCACTTTAGCAGCTAATGGTGGAATGAACGAGGGCAATCGTTTTCTTTTAGTTATATACCCAGCTCCTGTCATGTTAAATCGATCAATTTTGTCATCAAACTTTCGTTTTAAGTTCGTGCTAACTTGCTTCAGACGATCTTTTATTGATGCTTCCAAAGGACGCGCTTGAGCCATATCCGATAAAAGACCAACTCCAGCGTTTAATGCCTCCTTACCAATCACTCGAGCACCACTTGAAAGTAAAGGTAAAACTGATCTAAATAAACCCCCTAAGAAGCTCCCAATACCATGCCCGCGTTGATATGGTGAACCCATAGGTGAACCCTTATAAATTACTCCAACTCCTGATCCAGCTTGATGTGTTTAATAATTTTCATATGTACAATTATGTCATGAAGTCATGAAGGTCATGAAGAGAATACATTATTATAATTTTCGGAAATGTAGTTTAATACACACGGTTCCAAACTGGAATGGTATTTTTTCTCCTGTGCTCGATCTTATATCTATCTCCAGCGTATCAAACTCTCTTCGCCTAACAGGTAAGTAATGAGGTGGGGAGAAAACGTGCATTTTATTTGCACTATAAATGTATTTTGATGGATCTAATGAAATGATTCTTAATAAAGGAGTCATAACATCACCTACAATCTGAGGAACGATTATATCACAATATACAAATAGTTGAGATGGTAACCCTAAGTGTAAATTAGCAGGACACTTCCCAAAATTTCTCTCTAAGAGATTTTTATTTGGCTCAGAACCTAGTTGTAAACTTAATTTGGGTGATAATGTTACGGATGATATATTTTTATCCAAAATAAAAACATGCCCAAATTTTGTTCATACCGAAATCTTAAGTTCTCTCTGATACCATTTAACGCTTTCAAAATATGCTCAACGTTATCATAGTTGGTAACTGGAATATGTTTTTTGTAATACACTGTTGAGGTTTTATCTTCATTAGGCATTATCATGGTTTTTGTAATGTATAAAACATTTTTTGATCTTGAACAGTAAACATTGTACATGGATATTGAAACTCGACAACCCCAACCGACCATTCACCTTCTAATTTAATAGTTAATCTTGTTGAAAAATGTGTGGTCTTGTTACCAGGAAAGTAGTCCATTGAACTATTGCTGAGCAAAATTAAATAAAAACCTTTCTTTATTCATATTTCTTTTAAACAAGAAGCTAAAATCCAGCAGTTAGTAGTAAATTTATCTGGATAACCTTTCCACTTCACTAATACTTCTTTTGACGCGCTGCAGCCACTTTCTACGCCAACTCGACCTCTCGACATCGATACGGAACCACCGTCATCCTCTGAATGACTGAAGCGATCCCCTCTTTGAAGGCAGACAAAGCACCTGGATTCGACCTGATAACAGCGGAAATGTTACAAGCCGACTTAGCCTCCGCTGTCGACGTGCTGACGCCTTTAATTGAAAGGATATGGACCGCTGAAGAGCTCCCGGACGACTGGAACAAGGGGCTTTTAATTACCGTGCCCAAGAAAGTGATCTCAGTAGTTGAACAGCATATAACAGACAGTATATTATATCAGGAAGGGCATTACGTTGCTGTCGACTCCCTCTAAGGTCTTCTGTAAAATAATCCTTGATAGGCTGTCAAGGACCGTTGAGCCACTTCTGCGCCGGGAGCAGGCAGGTTTCCGTTCGAGCCGCTCATGCACGGAGCAGATAAACACTCTTCGTATAATTCTCGAGCAGGCATCAGAATGGCAAAGGGAAATTTATCTTACTTTTGTCGACTTCGAAAAGGCATTTGATACGTTGAAGTGAACCAATATCTGGTTTCGCCTGTTGGACATTGGAGTGCCACCAAAAATTGTCCGCCTATTGGAGAGCATTTACAGGAAATATTCCTGCAAGGTGACTCACGAAGGTCTCATTTCAGAGGACATCGTAGTGCATGCTGGTGTCCGTCAGGGCTGTCTTCTTTCGCTCCTCCTTTTTATAATCGTTCTCAACGGAATCATGTTGCGCATTTACGATAGCAGGCGTCGCGGGATAGAATGGGGATTGACCAACGTCATGGAAGACTTGGACTATGTCGATGATCTATGCCTGCTGAGTCATACACACGCCGACATGCAAGCAAAACTGAACGACCTGCGCCAGGAGGCGGCGAAAACTGGGCTCAAAATTAACATCCGGAAGACCCAGGAGATGCGTACAGGTGGAAAGAATTCTACACCGATGTTAATCGTACCATACCTCGGGAGCGTCGTGTCAGAGACTGGAGGAACTGTAGAGGATATCACTTCACGGATCGCCAAAGAGCGAGCTACCTTACCAGTACCACCACAACATAATACTAAAAATTACATTCAGACGTTTTCGTACATTCTGTTCAAATCTTATTAAGAAATTAAAGAGACAATTCCAGAGAAACGAAATTATTGACTCAATAAACAAGCCAAAACGACTGTGGCAAAAAAATAATGAAATCACCCAATTTAAAAGATCCAAATCCTCTAATAGTTGCCTCTTAAATATTACACCTTTCTTAACTCACTAAATCGCGTCAATCAGTTTTTCGTTGGGATTGGTAAAACTCTAGCTGAGGACATAGTCAATAACTGTGGTTTTGCGAGTGATACTTCTGTCATAAAGTCTCAGGTTACCTCGTTCGTGCTGCTTGAGACAGACCCCCAGGAGGTGGACGGCATACTTATGGGTCTGGATTCCGGCAGCTCACCTGGATGGGACGGTATACCAACTAAGTTCCTCAAGTTATCCAGAGACCTAGCTGTTCCATTAATAAGTCGGCTAGCTAATATATGCTTCAAGCTGGGCGTATTTCCTTCCGCTTTTAAATGATCTGTGGTAACTCCTGTGTTCATGGGTGAGGATGCGAACGACGTCAATAACTACAGACCTATTTCTGTGCTACCCTGCATCTCAAAAACTCTAGAAAAACTAGGGACGTTCTACACAGGATGCTGTGTTGGCATTGACAACTGAGATTGTAGGTAATGTAGATAAAGGGGATAAATGTCTTACAGTGTTTCTAGATCTGAAAAAAGCGTTTGACACAGTTTTGGTCCCCATCCTTCTGCGCAAGCTTAAAGCTGTCGGTGTTAGAGGTGCCACTCTTTCCATTTTTGAAAGCTATCTTCGAGACCGAAAACAGCAGATCAAAATTAATAATCTTCAAAGTGACGAGGAATATGTGGTGTATGGTGTGCCGCAAGGGAGTGTGCTTGGCTCGACGCTTTTCCTGTTGTACATAAATGACCTATGTAACATTCTGATCAGTGGCAGGCGGGTTATCTCCTATGCTGACGATACCGCTATAATTTTTACCGGGGTTTCATGGGCCGCGGTACACGCTACCGCAGAACTTGGTCTTGCGAATGTGGCTGACTGGCTAAATGCTAACTTATTGACTCTCAACATCTCAAAAACAAACTTTATTTGTTTCACCCCGAGTCAGAGGAGTCAGCCAGGCACTGATTTTCAGATCAGGATACATGGGTGGACAGTGTTTGCAACTGTAAGGATATCCAAAAAGTCCGATCTACAAAATACTTGGGACTGGAACAGTTGACCAAAGCCTGTCCTGGCACTCCCATATTGAAGTGATTATGACTAGAAAATATTATTTATTTATTATTATTATTTATTTATTTATTAACACACTTTATTAAACAAATATCAGTGCAGCCCTAGCTCTTGTACTAGGAAGTCCTGTATCACAAGAGCCAGACCTCTCCAAAAACAGGGAATATTATACAAATGGAGCATGAGAGACAGAAAACATAAAAAAATACAATAATAATAATATGACAGTTATAGCATGCATATGTTAGTATTGGAAGCACGTGTGACGTCATTAAATTTAATGAATTTACACGTTTAAGCACAATGGAATTGCTACAAAATACAAACTGTCATATTTATAAAGCATCTACCGACAAATATCGAAGTACCTACCTAAATTATTATTGAGTTGTCAAATACCTACAATTGTTAGAGTACCCACCTGTGTAAATATTGTAGTGTGTACAGGCAATAAATCTAAACTTACACATAAGCCATAGTGATGATATTCCTATAAAATATTACGTAATTTATAATGATCATTGCGATTTACCCTGGATTTTGAGACAATTAATACAAGACTGTCAGTTAGTATCAATAAGATCCCCATTATATGACATGTGTTTCGCGGGTTTTGGGAAATGTTCTATGTCTAACTAGATTCCAATTATAATGTGTTAATTATGTTGTTATCTTGTTTTAATTTAGTATTAGATCCGTATTAATTTGTTACTTTGATCATTAAAGACTGAGAAAAGTAAATTTTTAAGGGAACTTTCGAGCAAAGTTCAAATCAAATCAAATCAAATGTATTTATTTCAACTATTTATGCGGCATTTTTGAACGTTAAAAAATTAACATGTTATAAAAAATTGATTCTACCGCAAAGTTGACATTGTTGTATAATTACGTAACTTGAAAACATGATTTTTTGTTTATGGAGTTACATTATTGTATTCTTAAATGACAGATATAGGCGTAAAACTAGTATTTCTGTTTGAAATTTGAAAATCGGTCGACGCATTTAAGAGATATTTACTGACGAATTAGTGTAAGGAAAATCTACCAAGTTAATATTTACACGTTTCTGTTCTACAAACTTTTTAGTGTTTTTAAATATGTAATATAGATATTAGTGTTTAATATTATTAAGGGATAAGTAAATAATGGGAATTTACGAAAATGTTATGTTATGTTTATGTGTATCATATTTAGTGGTATCTAATGAAATTCTTTGATATCCAAAGTCGAAGTTTCGCGCCAATCGTGTTTGTTTACTTTTTATTTTACACCAATATCACCATTCGTAAATATGTAAAAACACCATATGTAAAAACGATTACGTTATGACAATTATGTTTCTAACTGTACCTGGTAAATAACAATAACTAACACCGGTCCACTAACACGTAATATTCATTACGACTAGTTTATTTATGCTCAAAACTTCCAAATCGTCCATCAGGTGAGTATATTATCGACATTAGCCTTTATGAATTCTTTATCACACATGACTAAATAAAATTTGTTATTTAATAATATTTTTGCAATAAATAATTTTCGGATATTTTTAATCAATCCACGTGTAGTAGTAATCAATTCTGATATTTTTAATCAATCCACTGCATTATCGGGATTTCCTTGAATGTTATGACGTCACCAACGTGGCAACTAATTGTAGCCCGTTCGTAGTCACGTGGTTCTTTTCAAAATTTTATCGATATTCAATTGCTTATAAAAAAATATATTTAAGTTTATTGAAACGACAATATAATTTAATATATGTAAAGTTTCGAAATACATAACAAAAATCGCCAACTTTTTTAATTCATCATCCTAATTGTATGTCTTGAAAATTGAGGATTGCTGAGCTTTATATACCATGTATCTAATGATTGGTCAACATTTTCATCTTATTAACTTTTTAATGTATAATCATGACTACATGAGCTTTATCTAAATTACTTTTTAATATTGTTTATTTATGATAACATTCCTACATGAACCATTGAATAGATTGGTACTGTAATAATCTGCTAATAACAGTAATATCATGGATACACTAGAAGTACAACAACATCTGAAAAAGTTCATCCCGGTCTAGAAAATAATGTTTATGCTATACCAACGTATATAATATGCAATTTGGATGTGGATGATAAACCAGGCTCACACTGGGTAGCTGTACATATCGATACGAATGGCATCGGTCAATATTTTGATTCATATGGACGTACACCTGCGCGATATCATCTCGAGTTTTTAAAAAGGAATTGTAAAAGATGGGACTGGAATGTTGATAGGATTCAGAATGATTGGACTTCAGTTTTTGGTGAATATTGCTTAATGTATTTGCTATATAAGTTTCGGGGATGTTCAATGCATAGTTTTACGAACATATTTACAGAGAACACACTGTACAATGATATTTTAGTGGATGAGATATTCCGCTCATATTTTGTAGAAAATAAGTAATAAAATTTAGAAAAAAAAAGTGTTTTATTGATAATTCAGAAAAGCACTCATAATGAGGGTTAACAATGAGTAAACGATAAGAACGCCAAAGCAACCGTAATGAGGGTAATTAGCGGCGAGGCTACTAATAACAATAACAATACAGCGACACTAGATCCGTAATTGATTTCTGTATCTCTGCATCCGTGCTAGCTACGTAAAAATGGATGACAGATTCGGAATCAGCGCACCCCAAAACCTTTTCTTTATTTTTTTTAGATTCTGGCGCACCCTGGACCGCCCACGAGGTCGATGCGCCAGAACCCGCGAATCCCTACTACTAACAACTGATCGCGGATTCTCGGTGAGGCAAGCTGCACCACAATAGAACGAGGGCGAGCTATTCTTGTACAGTGTGAAATATCTCTATCTTGAACCGCACAACCAACCACTGAGCCCAACTGCTTGACAATGATGTACAGGTTTTCCTGTTTATTTTCAGGCAAACACTGCAGCTCCAAGTTGTTGGCCCGTGTCTGCTGCATCCGTTTATTTTCCTACCAACATTCATAATTATTTCCCTACCAACTGTATACATTATGGTACGCAATAAATAATTGAGAATTGAGAATAGTTCGCTCTCCTACCTAACACATGGAACTGCATGCTAATTCTAGTATGAACAGAATATAAAGTAGAATCTACAATTAAATGCTACTAGCATGAGTAACTTATAAATTTCGTTTATGTTATTGAACATTCTAAACCATTTGCAACCAAACGAGATTTTAAAACTGGAATAAGACTCAAACCACAAACCTCGTAAATATCGTACTGTACCGTACTTTGTAAACACACAGTACAGTAAAAAGTTTTAACCTTTAGATACATAACGGTAAACGGTAGGTTTGCAGGGACGATCCAATCGCAACCAAACAAGATTTTAAAAGTAGAATAGAGTTTGAACCACAAACTTTGTAGATCCATTTATGATATTGGGTATTCTAGAAAACATTACGTTCCAATCGAAACCAAACGATATTCAAAACAAGTTAATTAAAAAATTCAAAATAGCCGACTGCTTAAAAAGCGAACTAAAAATCATACAGCTGATACAGCTGGTTTTGGTCAACCAGCTCGCAAATACGTACCCTCCAACTGCACAGCATGATTTTCTTCTTGTGTACGGCTTTTTAGTTCGCTTTTTAAGCAGTCGGGTTTTTTTAAATGCTTTTCAGTTGTAGTATCATCTCCAAGTTTGATACTATGGTATCAAACTTGGAGATGATGCAAATAAAGTATTGATGTACAAATGCATCCTAAGACCCATGTAGAATTATGTTTCTACATGGGTCTTAGGATGCATTTGTACATCAATACTTTATTTGCCAGGCTAAGAGATGACTGTCTGCCCAAAAGCCAGTAGATGTCTCCTAGATTTCAGTTTGCTCACCTTTTGGCTCAACGGCAATAGAATCACGTTTGTCGTATGGGAGCCCCACTTAAATATTTATTTTATTCTGTTTTTAGTATTTGTTGTAGTGGCAATATAAATACATCATCTGTGAAATTTTCAGGTGTCTAGCTATCACGGTTCATGAGATACAGCCTGGTGACAGACAGACAGACAGACGGACGGACCGCGAAGTCTTAATAATAGGGTCCCGTTTTTACCCTTTGGGTACGGAACCCTAACAAAGGACATCTCAGGCCAAATCCAAGTCTTCGTCAACCGAGGTCTTCGTCGCATACTCGAAATATACTGACCCGAAACCATCTCTAACGTAGAGTTCTTGGAGAGATGCCACAAGTGCCCGGTCGACAGCCAGATCAAGCGTCGTAAATGGAGATGGATTGGTTACACGCTCCGTAGGGATTCCGATCCCATTCATAAACAGGCTATGGATTGGAATCCTTAAGGAAAAAGGAAGCGTTGCCGTCCCCGACAAAATTAGTGACGTGGCGACGCACCGTATTGGCTGAAGCGACGAGCATGACGTGGAGCGAGGTGAAGCGTGAAGCTCAAGACAGGTCGCGATGAAGGACTACTGTGCGTCCACAGTAGTCTCTCTGCCCCAGCTCCCCTAGCTGGGGCAGAGAGGAATCTGCAGCAACATAGGATCTTAAGTCAAGTAAGTCATGTGAGAGAAGTAAATAAATATTGTAATGAAGTTCTTCTCAGGGTATATGAGAGCTAATGAAATGAGTTTGAAGCGCATTCAATTGTGTAGAGTACCTAAACAAAATGTGGCTTAAATTGTTAAAACAATGGAAATTCGATTGTATCGCGAAATCATGGTTTGCATTTCGCGGTCCAGTCGTCCATTTTAGGTTTGGGGGAATGCGGGCCTGGTTGAATACTCTACTCGCTACGCTTCAGGGAACATTCTTACAAGTACTTGCTAGTGCCAATAATAATTTAGATCTGTTCAGCCGTTCTGGCGTGACTGAGTATCAAACATACATCCATCCAAACTTTGGCATTTATATAAGTTATGTAAATAAGTAAGTATATTTGTTAATTAAGTATTAACTTACTATGTAAATTTTAATTGGGATAATTGAATAAACATACCTATTCGTAAATAAAAAATATTGTTAGATTAATATTATTACAATTAAATTTGTCAACATTATTTAATTATTCTGTTGTAGTAAAAAAAATGTGATACCCCAAATATGCCAAAAGAGCCAAAGACAAAATTGAAACATTATGCCCCGAATCAGAGATATACCTAGACAGAACGTATTTATGACGAAAATGAAACTGTCTGGTCTTTTGTTCTTGGTTATTTATTTATTTATTTCAATAAGGCATGCCAACAACCTATTCGCAATTACATTTTATAGAAAGAAATTTAGTAGATATTCCTGTGCAAAGGTCAGTTAGAGGAATGCACAGCACTCACAGATTAGGACTACAAAATAGTTATTTTATAAAAACAACAATATAAATAAGATACAATATTAAAATTAGAATTAGATCACAATTGAATTAATATAAACTAAAATTTAATCAAGATTGAAATAAAATAAAATTACAAATAAATATAAAAATCATTTAAAAAAATTACTATTATGTCACAAAAAATATATAACGATAATGATCACAATGCAAATAATTATTTTATGGCAACAAAACAAGTAAACCTATAATTTAGTTAAAATATAAATAAACACTGATAAGATTTTGAGCAGGCAATTTAGGTGAGACTACGAATCAATCAACGCGACCTTGGACTTAAACTTCGACAGAGAGTCAAAAAAGATGTCAATATCCTCGTTGCAAGAGCAGATCCCATTGTACGTGCTCATCAACCTATTCAAAGGAGCGGTACGCCCGAGATTCATGCGAGAACTTTTGGTTACGAAAGTTCTGCGTATTCTGGCTGACCTAACAAGGCCCCGGCGAGGTACGTCAAGGCTGATTTGATGGAGCAATTCAGAGGAGCAAGTCATGTTGATCATAATTTTGTATAAGAGACTCATGTCAGCTAAGATTCTACGGTCTTGCAGGGAAGTCAATCCGAAGTGGCGCATACGATGTCTGTAGTCGGCTCTATAGGGACAAGAGTGATCCTTAAATCGCAGGTATCGCGTAAAATTTCGTTGGATTCCCTCGATACCTCTCGTGTGAACATTGTAGGTTGGGTTCCAGACGGGGGATGCGTATTCCAGTGTGCTAAGCACAAGACAGTTGTAGAGAATTTTTACGGCAAGGGAGTTTTTAAATTCCCTACAGGTTCTTTTAATGAATCCGGTCATCCTAGCTGCTTTTGCAACAATGTTGTCAATGTGTAAGTTAAACGAGAGGTCACCACTCAGCAGTACACCAAGGTCGCGAACGGTCTCTACTTTCTGCAGTGCAGTACCCGCAAGTGCGTAGCGTGATGGTATAGTCTGTTTTTTACGCGTGAAGGAAATATGGTGACACTTTTTTGCGTTCAGTACCATCCCGTTCATGTGACACCAGGACTGCAGTGCATTAAGGTCGCGTTGAAGTAGTACGGCGTCCTCAAGCGAGACAATCCTACGATAAATTTATGGTCATCAGCAAAAAGAGAGCACTGACTGTGACGAAAACAGTCTGGTAGGTCATTGATAAAAATAATAAATAAAATTGGGCCTAAGTGCGATCCTTGAGGCACCCCAGATGTTGCGTTATATTCTGAGGAGTGGAAGCCCTCCACTACCACTCTCTGCATCCGCTAATCCAGGTATGACCTGAACCACTTCAAGAGACTTCCATGCACGCCATGTCTTTCCAGTTTTAACACTAGAATTCGATGGTCGACTTTGTCGAAGGCGCTGCTGAAGTCAGTATAGAGGGCATCAACCTACGCTCCAGCGTCTACGGAAGCAGAAAGATCACTTACATAAGACACCAGGTTCGTAACGGTTGACTTATTGTTGCAGAACCCGTGTTGCTGGGACACTATTTGTGATCTTACATGAGCAGCCAGGACGGGACACACCATGGACTCAAAGACTTTAGAGAATATAGAGAGCATCGATATGGGTCGATAGTTAGCCGCGTCAACTCTATCACCCTTTTTGTACACTGGAACAACATTTGCCTTTTTCCAATCAGATGGGAAAATGGCTGTAGTTAGAGATTTGTTAAATATAAGAGCAAGTGGGAGGGCAAGAAAGCGAGCGCACTTTCTTATGAAAATTGGGGCTAACCCATCTGGTCCGGCGCCTTTGGTTATATCTAGCTTTTGAAGAGCCTTGAGGACGTCTCTTTCAGTAAAGGAAATCTTGCTTAATGCTTGTTGGGGAAGCACGTGAGAGCTTGTAGCAGGTAGACAACCATTACAGTCACTTGAGGTGAACGATGATGAAAATTGTGAGGCAAAAAGGTTACATATGTCGTCGCCGTTGGTAGCCACGGTGTTGTTTAGTTTAACAACGGAAGGAATTTGTGTCGAATGTGAGTTTTTAGTTTTGACAAACGACCAAAATGTCTTAGGATTATATCGAATGTTGCTTTCCATTCTATGCACATACTTTTTGTAGCATTCTTTAATATGTGCTCGAGCCCTATCATCAAGAATTCTATATTCAAGTTCGTCACGTGGGTTACCATACTTCCTAAAACGTTGCATCAATTTCTCCTTTTCCGACAAGATAAAGACTAAGGATTTTGTGTACCACTGTGGATATTTGCAATTGAGACGCCTTCTTTTAGGAACGAGCTCTTGAATGATGACTTTCAGATTAGATAGATGATCGTAGAAAGCAGATACCATTTGATCAACATGAGAAAGGGGTTCGAGTAGCCGCCTCCAGTTAACACTGCACTGTTTTTTATTGATTGATTCGTAGTCAGCACCGCGAAAATTAAAGGAAACTGTTTGCCCAGATTTCAGTGCAACAACCGGTGCAAGTTTAAAGTCGATTTCTAACGGTGGATGGTGTTCATCTACTTTACATATCGGTGTTTTACACTTGTTTACCGCTCCACCAAGCACATTCGAAAAAACCAAGTCCAGAACTTTACCACGAGAATTTTTTACACAATTACACTGCTGAATTGAGTTTAAGAACACAAAATCCACAAGAGAAAAGCCAAGACTGTTGCCTTAGTTAGAAGGAGTAGCCATAGTCGCATTAGAGACACTGGGATCCAATTCCCAGTTTATGAAACCGAGGTTGAAGTCTCCCAGTATAACTACGTCCTCTCCAGTGGTTTCAATAACGCTCGATGCGGAATCCAGGAACGAATCTAGCTTTTGTTGGTTCACCGGTGGTGGCAGATATACAGCACAGATGTTAATTTTCTTCCCGTTCCGTGATTTCAGGCTAACCCAAAGATCTTCCGCCATGGTCTCCCATTGGCAAGCTCTAACAGAGTCAAACTTCTTGGACACTGCGATTAATACTCCACCCCCTTCCTTACATCCCAGGGCACTAGAGGCTGTCCCTACGATAGATATTGTATGAGGTGTTGAATATCTCTCCGTCTTTAATGTTGCTGTTGAGCCAAGTTTCAGTCGCCACAATAATATCATATTGAGTAACACCAACTGCCATATTTATATCATGAAGTTTAGTACGCATTCCTCGTAAATTTTGATAATAAATATTGAATTCTAAAACTATGCGTAAAGGTTTTGTGCACACGAGAATTATACTCGCTTACAACAGTGAGGCAGCCAGAAGTGACTTTATCTGCTTGGCATGAGCACCATCATCCTGGCAATTTTTCTGGTCTCAGCATGGATAGCTTTATTTATGGGCGATAGATGTTCTGGAACAAACACAGGCAACTTAGTGCCCCTATATCCTAAGTGGGTTGAATTAAGTTTATCCTGTGGGTTGGCCCTGTTGAATTTTGTGATTGATGCCAGGATTTCATCACGGACGCGGGTACTTCTCAGTTTAACAACAACTGAGCGCGGACGATCGCTCTTGGCATCCAATTTCCTGATACGCGAAAAGGATAAAATGTCTTGTTCATGAATACTGTGTGATACCGCCTTGCCTAGCTGCAACACAGTATGCAGTAAGTTCTCACTTTTGCTCTCAGGAACACCGTTGATCTCTATGTTGTCTTGCCGTGAGTACTACTCCAGCAAGTTTAAACGGTCGGTCAGGTTCGACACACATTTCTTGAGTCCGTCATTCTCGACTGTCAGCTGCTTTATGGTCTCCTTGTTGCCCTCAAATTCAATCCTCATATCCTCAAAAGATCTGCTCATGAAGTCAACCGAGTCTTTTAGGTCAGTAAACATCCTAAGACTTTCCTTGAGTTCCGTAAATTCGTCCCTGAAGTATGCTTTGAGTGACCTCTGCAGCTGGGCGGAAATCACAGATTCAATTTCACTGCGCATTGTTGCAAGAATCTGTTCATCAAGAAGGTGCAGTTGACTTCCGTCGCAAGCTACTTCGGCACTCGTAGCTTCAACTGATGAAAAGTTAACAGGCGAATCAGCAGACCCGCGGCCTCTTCGATCTGGAAGAGACGTTGCTCTCACCAGAGCGATCAGGTGTTATCTCTGCTGACTTCAAGAGTACCTTAGGAGAAACGCTTCGTTCTGCAGCGGGCGGGGGGGGCTATGCTTACGTGGCATCTTGTCAAAACGCCTTCCCGGTTCAGCTGAGCAATAAATCTATTTGTTGCGGTGGCTAGTTATAGGTCGACTGATCAATAAGGCAGAGCAATATTTTGCAAATGTCAGTTTAGTCGATTTACCAATATTTGGGAGATTCAAGTGACTGGCAACTTCTTTGGCAGATGTCAAATGCCAATGTCTCCCGTGACAGTTGTCAATTGGCGTTGACAGCATAAAATTAATATTTTGTCGGGTACTTCGACAGGCCTTGTCACTTAATTGCGAGGATATATAAAGTGCAGTACTTTTTTTTTTTTTTTTGGGTGGGAAATCATCCAATGACTTCTCCCGCTCTGGGTGAGGCGGGAGGGCGTGTCAGACTTTTACTGACTAAAACCCACCCGTGTTCCTTCAGTTGCTTGAGCCTGGGCCGCGGTAACTCTTTTTCAAATTTATCCGCGACCCAGACAGGCATCGGCCCTCGCGGACCCCGTCAGTTCTGCTGACATCTCTTTGAGGCGCGCGTGGAACACAACGCGCCGTCGACACGGGCCTGGTCCTTATCGGACGGCGAGCTACCCATTACTCGCCGTCCACAGGCCCGCGCCTACGGTGGCCGGGAATCGGCTTGCGACTCCCGACGCCCAGGGCGTCTCCTGCGGTGGCGAGGGGCGTGAGGGCGTCTCCGTTGCATCTCCCTCACGCGTTCCGCCTCCTCCTTTGCGAGCATTACTGCTTCTCAGAAGGGGGAGACAGCTTCCCATGCCCTCTCGCTCCGTAACATGGCCTGAACCAGAGCCGGACGCGAGAGGTTGCCACCGCCGATCGCCTCCACGAGGACACGGCGGTGCCCAGCCCAAGCGGGGCAGATCTCCACCGTATGCTCCACCGTGTCCTCCGGGTGATCCACACAATGGTGACACCCGGGCGTTTCCTCCCGCCCAATCCTGAACAGGAACCTCCCGAAACAGTCGTGTCCGGTGAGGACCTGCGTCAGGCGGAAGGTGAGGGCGCCATGGCACCTCTCAAGCCACTCCTCAAAGAGGGGCCTTATCGCCGCAATTGTGGCGTGCCCAGCGCTGGGTTGCGACAGTCGCTCTCTCCATTCCGCCATGAGATCTTGCCGGAGCTCTGTCCGCAGAGCCGCGATGTGTCGCGGCCACGGAGTTTCGCCCCGGCGTTTCGCCTCCTCGCGCCATTCCCAAATGTGCGCGAGGACTTTTGCCTCCAGATCCCATGGCGGTAATCCGGCAAGGAGGCTAGCCGCCTCAGCAGAGACCGTGCGGTATCCCCGGACCAGCCGGATGGCCATGACCTTTTGGGACGCGTTCAACCGGCGGACTGGTCGTCGCCTCAGGGAACGCGCCCACACCGGTGCCCCATACAGGGCCATGGACCGCACGACCCCCGCGTAGAGCCTCCGGCAGGAGGCGTTTGGACCCCCTAGATTAGGCAGGAGCCGCTTGAGGGCAGCCCCGGCCCGCTCCAGTCTAGGAGCCAAACGTCGGAAATGCTCCACGAAATTCCACCGGCTGTCGAGGACGAGTCCCAGATACTTCATCGTCGACCCGACGCCGATGTGAACCCCTCCTACCGTTACTTGGGAACCCGGCGGTGGCGCGTTCCGAGGACCATGAAAACACATGGCCTCGGACTTGTGCAGGGCCACCTCGAGTCCCAATTGCCGGATCCTCTCAACGATTGTCGCAACCCCGCGTGTCGCTAATTCAGCCGCCGCCTGGTGCGACCTCCCCTGCGCCAGGACCAGCGTGTCGTCAGCGTAGCAAATTACGCTAACGCCGCTAGGGAGGTCGGCGCGCAGCACCAAAGTGCAGTACTTGCGGTTGCGATTACACTTTAATGCAGGCGTGCGCTTCGCAGATAACAGCAGGTTGACTTCTGGCGCAGTTGCTTAGCAAAATAAGGAAACAAATGAACGGTATTTTAATGAATTTAACACTTTTTTATTATATGTAGTCCAGAACATAAATAATGAACTGTTACATAAGTTATAGATAAACTCTATAAAAAAAGGAGACAAACGCTATAATTTTCACAACGGATCTTTGTGGCTGCAAGACCCTGCGCAGTAGCTATTTTTGTGTAATATTGAAAGTGAAGATTGCATTGTATAACTGTCTCTTTCACTCGCTTACGTTTGTCGCATGATCCTATCTCGCTTACTCTATGCAGTTAAACTGTTTCTTGCGCAATAGTTGACAGAACCTACTTCAGAGACACAAAGATCCGCTGTGAATAGTATACCATCTTGAAAGTCAGAGACAACTTTTTACTTTGTCACCGTTGTAACCATTTGGTTAATTAAAGTTTTTCGCTTTTTCACGCGTTTGTTTCGTTTATATCAGGAAGAATTTTGCTGTTTAATTATCTGCATGAATCATGTCGTGTGTGGCTATCGGTTGCAAGAGTAGAATGAGCGTATTAACAGAAAATAATCAAAGGACATCTTTCCACAGGTGAGTTAACGTTAACAACTGGCATACTGAAATTATTGTGCAGGGAATACATTTCATAGGCTTTCCCGATTAAGGAATCTTTGTTCTAAATACGTCGAGGACGTATAGTATTATTTAAACCATTATATTTAGTGAAATAGGAAATAATAACTTTTATGCGTTCGCTAATAGAGCTATGACAGTTTACGTACTTACGTTCTGATGTTAGAGATGTGACAACAGTCACAAGAAAGATTTATCGATACTGTATTTTTATTTTACTTACTTTAATTTATTTCATAAAGTTTATTTGCTTTTTGTTATTATTAATCTAATATTGATTGTGCACAGGTTTCCTAAAAGTACTTATTTAAGAAATAAGTAGATAAAGAAAAAAAACTAGCTAACTGGAAACATTCACCATATTCTCGCTTGTGTCCACTGACATTTTAATGAATTATGCTATCGGGAAGGATATCAATTAAAGCTCCTACAGTGATGCAGTACCTACAATATTCACACATGTACCTTTTGATTTACTTAAGGTAAGGATTTAGTAGCGTAATGTGTGCTTTTCTTCTGTGTGCTGTAAAAAAATACAAATATACCGAATAATAATAAAATTTATAAAAAAATATTACAAAAATTAATTATTACAAAAAGTTTATTATGAGTTAATTTCCTCCCTCCTAATAGTATAAAAATACTTATTAGTAATATAATATTATGCCTAGGTATTGTAGGTAGTTGTTCGAAGAAGTTACTTCCCGCGTAATTCTACGTAGTTTCTTTCTTATGATAAATCTTTTTAATACTTTTATAATAATAATACCAGCCTGTTACTGTCCCACTGCAGGACAAAGGCCTCTTCTCATAGAGAGAAGGCACGAGCATTGGTCACCACGCTTGGGTTGGCAATTTCAAACTTATATTAATTACTAGCGACCCGCCCCGGCTTCGCATGGGCAGTAGACGTACGATACAGGTTTTTCCTAGTGTGTGTGTTTTTTTTAATTATTAATAGGCTCGCGTTTGACCACTATCTCACCTGATGGTAAGCAATGATGTGGTCGACGATGGGGCACGCTTGCCTAGAAGTAACCTATTCACTTTTGACTTAAAGACTCTCAGGTTGTAGCCATCAAGAAATACAAACTCCGTCAGGGAATTCCACTCCTTAGCTCTACGCACAATATAAGTATTCCTAGTAATCGTAATAGTAAAACGCTTTGTGCGTACGGGTGAGATGTCCACCATGTACCGATGGCGCATCGCCGTTTGTCTTATAGCCCGATGATGGAACGGGCTAGGCAGAATCAAATTGTGCAGTTCCATCGCACACTCCCCGGAATGTAACCGATAAAAAACCGACAGGCTTGCAACTCGGTGACGATGTTCAAGGCTCTGGAGCCTTGACTCGACCAGTTTGTTGTTTCTTTTGTTTTTTATTATACCATTTCTATTAATATTTTGTTCACTATTTATTCAGATCTCAGTCAGGCGTGACCCACCTTCAAGACCAGAATTAAATGCTCCATCAACATCCAAGCCGAATGTTCAGGAAGAAATTCTTGAATTAAAAGTTACAATATCAGAGCAAACGAAAATAAAAACAAAATTGAATGGATACAGGTTGATGCATTAAGGTTGTAGATACTTCTATAGTTCAGTTTTCTGTACTTCAAATAAAATAATGTGTTTCATTAAATAATTTAATGAACTGCTATGAACAAGGGAAAGACAGTGACAAAAAACTAAAGTATAATAATTTAAAAAATCAAATAAAGACTGAAGTGGCCTATCAAAAAATCTAAGAAAGAAGGTTGATTATGAAACTAAATAGTTCCAACATGCATCATGTTTATTTTCACATTTTACCTACTTTTTATAATTAGACCATAACCATAACCTTTTTATATTTAAACCATTTTATTATTATTTATTTTATTACACCTTATACATACTCCTCTGTAAACTTTCTTTTCAGTCTTGCACGAGAACTAGCATATCAGTTTATTTTTCAGTACCTGTTTGTACAGTCATACGAGTGTAACAAGAACTGTAACTTTGATCTCATGATGTACCATTATTAAACAACGCGTATAAAGCGCAGAAAAGTTACGAAAGAGTGGTATTGAACCCTTACAATGACTGATAAGTTCACTCTTTGTACGAGTTTCATCATTCACTCTTTAAATAATTAAAAAGAACCCTAAAAAAAACGTAGAAAAAAATTGCCGCATATGTTAGTGCGAAAGGGAATACCGATATTGAAATTGCGTCTTAAAGATGTTCCGTCTAGGTAATACAATGTCTATCCCCCGAATAAATTTCCACTCCTTACCTTAATCATAATCTGAAAAAATCAGAATGTGTGTAGGGTATAATGAAATTGTATGCATTGCCGGACTTTCTTAAATAATAATATGAATTCCAAGTCTGGATTCAGAGAGGAATTCAGAATGTGTGAGTCCAGCCTTAGAATAAGGTAAGTTAAATTAGTACAAGGTACAGATCAGGCGAAAGATTTATGGCGGAAACACACTTACGTTACGTGTTGTGCCGTGGCGTGGCGCCTTCTGAAGCAGTTGATTGACTACAAAACTCGTTGTGATACGGCGTAGACTGGAACAGCATCGTTTCATTGGTGGATTCCGCGCCACGCCACGCCATGACACATAATCGTAGGTATGTTTCCACCTTTTACGACTGCTGGTTGCCATCCGGCGGCCATACGAGCATATCATCAAACAAACGCTCAATAACTTGTACGGTATATTTTTTTTCACCATAAACAGCGAATATTTTTGAAATTATGCTCGTACAAAAATACAAAAATAAGGAACATTTTGGAAAAAAATGCACATAAAATTAGTTTTTTTGTTCGTTACAGATACATACATATACTTATTGCTATTTTATTTATATTTATGGAGTTGTTTGGGTAACTATTTAAAATGTCACTAATATAAATTTAAAACAAACTAATTTTATTATTATAAATAAATTTACTGTTGTCTCTACATTCCTGGCTGTATCCAATTTACCTGTGCGTCGCAACAGTTTTCATAAAAAAGTTAAAATAAAACAGCACGCTGCCAACCATAGATAAAAGAGGGAGGAAGTTTGTGAATGATCGATTTTACGCCGGCCTCCTGAATTCATCAACGACATTTTTCTTTGTTTGCCGTAACGCGTGTGGACAATATTAACTTTAGCCGCGAGTCTGTGTACACATAAATAAAATGGCGAACACGTTTCGCGCTGTGACGGTGTCGACGGTGAGTGGCGAGGGCATACTCACAGCGCGCTTCAATTTTCCAACAAACGTAAACGTGGATTACGACCCGCAAGGGTTGAGTGTAAAAGTGATTCGTGCGGACCCGGTGCTAGCACAGGAGGTGCTCGAGTTCCCTCTTCACAGCCAAAGTGAGTGTTCGCGCGTCGCGGGTCAATCGTACATCTTCACGATTGACAATGAAACGCTATTCTTCAAGTTCGCGTCAGACGCTGACTGCCAGGCCTTCCACCTGCTCGTTACGAAGTGCAAGGCAGGCAGGTCTTCGTCGGTGTTCACGGTGCGCACGGAGGACTCGTCGGCGATGCAGTACTTCCAGTTTTACGGTTACCTGAGTCAGCAGCAGAACATGATGCAAGACTACGTGAGAACGAGCACGTACCAGCGCGCCATACTATCGAACATCAACGACTTCAAGAACAAAGTGGTGTTGGATGTGGGAGCGGGTTCAGGTATTCTGTCGTTCTTCGCTGCTCAGGCGGGAGCTCGTAAAGTTTACGCAGTAGAAGCGAGTAACATGGCCCACCACGCGCAGGCGTTAGTGAGAGCAAACGGACTGAACGACCGCATCACCGTGGTCGCGGGCAAGATCGAGGAAATTGAGCTCCCTGAGAGTGTTGATGTAATCATTTCAGAGCCTATGGGCTACATGTTGTACAATGAGCGTATGTTAGAAACGTATCTTCATGCGAAGAAGTGGCTGAAACCAAATGGCAACATGTACCCAACAAGAGGAGACCTACACATAGCTCCGTTCACTGATGATGCTCTGTTCATGGAACAGTATAATAAAGCCAACTTCTGGTACCAAACATGCTTCCATGGAGTAGATTTGAGTGCATTACGTACAGCTGCCATGAAGGAATACTTTAGACAACCTATTGTAGACACATTTGATATTCGCATCTGCATGGCACGGTCAGAAAGACATGTAGTGGACTTCTTGAATGCACATGAGACCGACTTACATAGAATTGAAATTCCCTTCAGATTTGAACTCACACAGTCGGGGACATGCCATGGACTGGCATTCTGGTTTGATGTACTGTTTGCTGGTGCCACACAGCACATATGGCTATCAACTGCACCCACGGAGCCTCTTACACATTGGTACCAGGTGCGGTGCCTGTTAGAGACACCTATTTTCGCCAAACAAGGACAAGCACTCACAGGCCGCGTGTTACTGCTGGCAAACAAACGTCAGAGTTATGATGTTACGATGGAGATCAATCTAGAAGGCACTAACATCTCATCATCAAACACTTTGGATTTGAAGAACCCTTACTTTAGGTATACGGGTGCGCCGGCTGCCCCTCCACCTGGTGTGAATAGCAGCTCGCCCAGTGAAACGTACTGGAACTCTATTGAGTCAACTGCCTCACTGAGCAATGGACAAGGGGTCATGCTTACAGACGGTGCCCAGCAGTACTGCTCCACCCCAGACCAGACTATTGCTTATGGCGCACACCCCAGCATGATCAAAACTGTGATGCTGCAGGAGGAGTTCATCAAGAGGATTGGGATTAGTCAAAATGGCGACATATAATCCGAGAGATCGCGCCGTGCGCGCCTTAGGGCAATAAGGAACCGCCGTAATCGGTTGTGAACTTCTTCCGTTCAGACTTTATAGTGTTTAAGCGGACTTATTTATTACGATACATCACAGTGACACAATCATGTAACTAGATACTCTGCTGGCCTTGTAAATTAAGGAAAAGTGAAATGGTAATCAAAGGCAATAAGTTATGCCTTCTTGTGAAATGTTTAGTTTTGGCGGTACCATCGCTTATTAGTGTAATTTGAACACATATTGAATGTGACATTCTGATGTAAATATTCTACAGTTGGACGTGAATCAGCAACTGGCCAGGCTTACCGTCTCCAGCATGGCAGCTCTGCGCTAGTAATTGTACTATTAATATAGTCCAAGTACATTTAGGATAAGCAATAAGTGCTGAATTTAAATGATAATGCTTATCATTGTCAATACTCATTTATCATTATTGGAGTCAGGCTCAATCATTAGTTAGGTAGACGCAGCCAGTGTTACAGTCCAATGATACCTTCTGTCTGCCAGTCAACACTAGAGATCGCAAATTATGAAAATTTACTTCCGTCAAATATTTTTATACACTGCACTTTAGCCATAGATTGTGTAAAAATCCTTTTTGTAAATATAGGATAAAAATGATCAATTTTTTTTCTGGAACATTGATATTGAGCAAGTAATCAATATTGTATTGTTCTTATTTCTCGATAAACTTATGAATACTATGAATTTTTGTATTGTAATTTAGGTCTAACATTATAGTAATGTTGGCTAGGATCTGCTATATTTCATTGTAGTTATTTTGGTGCTTGATCCTCTATTGCACAAAAATAGATCAGACAACAATACTACCTCATGATTTGGCAGACACTTGGATCTCAAAAGTGTGCTGAGATTCTATTGCAAGCAAAATCATTCTTGACTTGTGAGCATAAACAATTTGCATCAACACCAAAATTATTTAGTTAAATATACCATACTGGGAGTTGAGTCATGAGTTTGCTTGCAAAAACCTTAGCTTGATAGAAAATAAATACATGACATTTTAGTATCATGAAGATCACATTGAGTTGCCATAAAAGCTCTGTATAAAAGAGGAATGAAGGATGTTCAGCAATATTACATAGCCTGACATTCTTAATATGTAATATAATTTTTCTAAATGGATACTTCCATAGGGTCAGTATGCATACTATTATTCAACATAACTGATATTTTGGCTCAAACCTAAGTAAAATATTCAATGAACCTGAGCAGGTGGGCGAGCACGGGCTACTGTGGCAGGCTTGAGTCACACATTTTTATCACAGTTTGAGAGCAAAAACTGTGATAAAATGCGTGAGTTAAGCCTATCACAGTGGCCGTGCTCGCCCGGCAGGAGCAAGTAAGATTGAATCTTGAATTTATAGTGATAGACTTTCCTTGAAGGGGAATTGTAAAATAAAAGAATGAGTATTTTAACTACTGGTACATTTTATCTCGAAGGGTATGAATTGATGTCATAATGTTTGCCAGCTTATAAGCCATTGTTACTTCTTCTATCTTGGAAAAGTTATGAAAAGTTAAATCCTGCCTGGATTTTCTATTTTACTATAAAATTACTCAACAACTTCTTATAAACTATAAAATGATAAACAAGGTGTCTAATTATTCCTAAATCAGTAGCATGCTTTGTATGATTAGCATGTCATATAAGTGACTAAACACAGTTCATTCCTCTTGTATTCAGAGCAATTATAAAATTATTTCACTTAGGATGTTCTGGCAACATTATCATAAGCGTTTTTCGCGGGCGGGGTGATTAAAATGTAAAATTGTTAGTGCTTTTAATGTCTTGTAGTTCATCTACTGTATGACTAGGTGCTGTCATAAATATAAGGGGATTGTAGCACCCGAAAACTTATGTGCAGTCTTGACTTGGGCCATGTAGGGCTATAGTAGCTACATGAAAACATTGTGCGAACTGCGATATTAATATGTGATGGGTATAAACTACCCAAATAAAAAGGTGGGATACAAAGGTCCCTGAATAAAAAAATGTGACTCATGTTATTTTTTTATTTAAAATATTGCCATAGAATAATGGCGCTCCACCCCGACCCGCGGCATTGGTGTTTTAGTAAGAAGCCAATATCACTTGCCATTTTAACGAAATTCAGTTTTATGTTATGAATATCATAGAGTCTATATTCCCTTGTCTAATTAGGTGTTAGGCCACTAATTAGAATAACACCAATGTTGGATCAGTGAGCTAAAAATGAAAATTTAATTGATTCAAATTGAAATCAATTTGTTTCGATGAGTTGGGGCTGTCATAGTGATACTATTTAATTAATGTAGGGCACTGAATATAAGTTTATATATTCACGCCCGTCAACATTAAAGGAGGTAGTTAGAGGTAAACTGTTACAAAGTTTGCCATTTAGAAGTGATAATTCATTGATGAGCTACTCAGTGATTAAAGTTGTATCATAGCTTACTCCATATAGTGTAAGTGTGATCATATTTGTAGTAGTATAAAATATCCTCTCGCTTTAAGAGAAGACGTAATTTTCTAGACATAGGCCTACCTTTGTCAGCCAATTAGGCTTAGGTAATAATTGCTAGGATATTTTAATACCATTTGGTATACATTCTGAATTATATGTATCCCTAGTATAAAAGGGATGACAGTGGAAGACCGCAAGCATCGACAAATATACACTGCCAGGTTTAAATAAATAAAACATTATGAATAGCCCACTATTACCAAGCTAACCCAGCGTTTCCCCGTTTGAAATTAAATTTTCATTTCTAGCAACACCTAGAATACAGATTATGTAAATAAGAACAATAATAATTGTATCATATTTGTTTTTATTTTTTTTTCGAATTGCATCACGGTTGTGTAATAAAATTATTTGTATAATGAGAATAGCATGCGTTTGTAGGAAATAAACCAATTTTACGGGTTTATTGAGCTACAGTTAGGCCATACTTTCATAGTAGGTAATTTGGGCTCTAAAGCATCTACGGTTTCCCGTTACTAGTATACAAAGTCTCTGCCGTTATTCATCCGAAAAATTTGCCATTTTGGAATTCTTGGGCCTGGCTGCCTTGCTAATCTAGCATCAATAAGCTAAGCGCTCTAGGCGGTTGAGTCGGATAATTCTTAAAAGCTAATTTTGTGTAATGAGGTCCCTATCTACTGTAATAAACCGAACTACTTTAAATCCTAAGATTTGCGGTTAGAAGCGTGAACTGATCTGTGGTTATCGTTAATTTTGGACTTTTACTAGCTCTCACACGGTAAAACAGGCTTAACGTCAGTGACACGTAAATGTTGAAAATACGTAACTAGCGATTATCACAGTCATGTCCGTAATTTTAGCAGTAAAAGTTGATAAATCTTAGGTTTTACCGTAGTTCGGGTTTCTACATGTGAAACATTTTCCCGCTCTTAGCAAGCCAGTATCACCGAATGTAGATAGACGTTTATAGCGTACCACGAGAGCTGTTCCAAATAAGAACTCGCTTTTACGATGCCCAGAAGAACGATGTTATCATAATAAGAATATGATTGTATTTACACCGTATTATATTATTACGGCGCTTTAGCTGTAAAAATAACTTCAGTAAAGTTATGATATATGAGCTAAACGGAAAGTGTTTACATTTTCATTCAAGTGTTTCTACAGTTGAAGTCCTGTTATTTATACTAGGTATGTTTGTCAGAACAGAGTAGCAATCCGTAAAGTTAGTTTATTTTCGAGGATATGAACATAGAAATAAATTGGTCAATTTCTAAGCATGATAAACTAAAATTGTAAGCGGTATTTTAACTCTTTGGATGGTAATGTAATTTAGAATGGTTCAATCTAAATACAAGAACCTCCTCCTTTTTGAAGTCGGTTAAAGATGAATGAAGAGTTGGAGTGCTTAAACTGTGAAAACGGGCTCGTTTGCCGGCGAGTCTGGTTTCCACCGCTTTAATACTTAATAATTGTACCGTATGTATAACAAGTATTATTAATTTCATATTTTTTCGTTCAAGAGTTAAAAGACTGTTCAAAAGTGAAGTATTTTTTGAAAGATTGGTAAATGGGATATTATCGGAAAAGGAAGATGGCTGACTGAAAATGTTTTTGCGACCTCATCTTACATACAAAAATGTATTATTATAGAGAGGTGGTAAGCAAGATTGATACTCAGAATGTAACAAAAGAATAAATAGACGAAGCTAGAATTAATATTTTGAATACTAGATGGCGCCACGAACGGTAGTGATGAATATGTCGAGCTAATAATGTCAATGAATTAAAATTTTGAGATGTTTTGCCAAAACATTTGCCAGTCTTTCAAAAGATATTTCAAGGAGGTTGATTTATTTTTATTAGGAATCTGATTTTGTATGTAAGTAGCCTGTATGACAAGTATAGAACAATTTAGTTTTTTTTTTCTTATGACATCATAGCAAATTATGTTTGGGATATTGTTCCTATTTACACTGCGAAAACGTACCGAAGGAAAGTCCGAAACTTGCATAATATATGCAACTGCTTTTTAGACCTTGATTCTTGAAGTCCCCGTGAATACGTAAGCGACGAATTCTCAACGAAATCATTAACTGCCGGTTTCCCAGCTCAGAATTATCGGGCTGTTAACGTAATCGAGGATTAATCGCCTGTTAATTCTACTTTCAGTTTCTCAACATCCAAGTGTGACAAGTGGTTGACAATTTGTCACATTTGAGTAAAATCTCGAATTAACCACATGTTACAGCAGTTTTGGGTTTCTGAGCACCTTTTTCAATGTTAATCTCTTGTCAACGAGCCTAATTTATAATTGTTGGAAATTGGTCGATTATTCGCGGATTAAAATTAATATTACGACTTTAAAGGCTTATATTACGATAAAAAGATAATAGGGGTCGGCGAAAACTATGGTATGGGTTGAGTTATAAAAAATATGTTTAATAAATCAATTATAGTTGATTACCAAGATCTAAAAAAAAATAGCATATTACAAACTTTTAAATTAATTACATTATAAAAACTTGACACAATTATAAAAAATTGTTATTTTGTATTTATTTAAATAAATAAAAATAAAACAAACTGTTACTGACCTGGGAATCGAACCTTCCTCACGCTAGTGCGCTTGAGGAAGGTTCGATCCCCAGGTCAGTGTTGACTATACCCTGTACTTTTTTGTTTACTGTTTGTGTTTAACTTGAAGCGGCTGGAGTGGAGACCGCGCCAGGGTAAGCAACACTTACCAAGGTCAGTCTTGGGATGGGTGACCACTTTTTTTTGGATCGCTTGTTTATGGATAGGTGACTCCGCCAGGGTAAGCAACACTAACCAAGGTCAGTCTTTGGATGGGTGACCACTATTTTTTGGATCGCTTGTTTATGGATAGGTGACTCCGCCAGGGTAAGCAACACTAACCAAGGTCAGTCTTTGGATGGGTGACCACTTTTTTTTGGATCGCATGTTTATGGATAGATGACTCCGCCAGGGTAAGCAACACTAACCAAGGTCAGTCTTTGGATGGGTGACCATCGCCACTAAATTTTTGATCACCCATCCTAAAGTCACCCCGTTAGGTTAAACAACATCTAACAAGATCACCCATCCAAAAACAAGCGAACCCAAAAAATGTGGTCACCCATCCAAACAGTGACCTTGGTAAGTGTTGCTTACCCTGGCAGGGTCACCCATCCAAAAATAAGCGAACCAAAAAAAGTGGTCACCCATCCCAAGACTGACCTTGGTAAGTGTTGCTTACTCTGGCAGGGACACCCATCCAAAAACAAGCGAACCAAAAAAAAGTGGTCACCCATCCCAAGACTGACCTTGGCAAGTGTTGCTTACCCTGGCGGGGTCAGCCATCCAAAACAACCGAACCAAAAAAAAGCGGTCACCCATCCAAAGAATAACCTTGGTAAATGTTGCTTAACCTGTGTGGGTGGGGTCACCTATCCAAAAACAACCAACCCAAAAAAAAGTGGTTACCCATCCAAAAATCGACCTTGGTAAGGTTTGCTTAACTGGGCGGCTACACCAACCCAGCCTCTCAAGATAAAATACTATTTAAAGTTACTGATTACGTTATAGTAGTGAATGAATACCAGCTAGGGTAGCCAACCGAAATAAATTAATGTCGATTATTTAATGTAACAAGCGATTACGTAATTTCTCGATGATGAAGTGTTGAGAAACTCACTGACAACTGACGGCTGGTTAATTTGTGACAAATTGTCAGCTGATTTGAGATGTGACGTTGACTTCAGAAACTGGCCCTAAAGAATTTAGCGTAGTTTTGAAAATGGGCCGCAAATTAAGTTTTCTTTGTGTCGATTGTCGAAACAGCCTCTAAAATGATGAATATTTTTACAAATTTATGATCGAATTTTTTACTACTTAAATTTTTTTTTGTTCTCTACTTTCCACGGTTCGCTTCCGCAGTGCCTCTCAGTGGGTGCAGAATAAAAAAATACGTGATTTTTATCCTAAGGCGTATTATAAGAGCAAATGATAATGGCGCCTAGTTGGCAGTCAATCTCTGCCAGGCCATGGCCTATAGTGCGGTAACGTTGTGGCCTCAAATATCAACAGTCCCTAATCTGAAGATAAAATATTGCTTTAGAGCCCACGTTCTTCAAATAAATTTATCGTAAAATTAATAGTTACTTCTGTGATTGGCTGAATCAATTGTCCATAGCCAATCACAGCAGTTGAACATTTGCTACATTATTTTTGCGATAATTTTCGTTGAGACTGCGTGCTTAATTTTCGTTTTGGAATTAGAGAAGATTTTGTGTCACCAATTAATTTATGATTACTTTTACTGAAAGGTACCGTTATGTCGTGGTGTCAAAATAAACGTGGCTTGAAAGGTGTTTAAGCAATAATTAATTTTAAGATGATATTCACGCGGGGAGTATTACCTATCAAGCTAGTCGATTTACAAGGCCATAGAATGTATGGCCTCATTAGGTCACAAGACATGTTATGGCCTCGTGCAGCCACCCTCGTGCTATATGCCGTGGCCTGAAACTCTTTCAATAAGTATTAGGTATTGTTTTTTTGTCACTGCACGTCCACATAAGTTTGTGTAGTATACAATCAAAATGAAATGTACTCCTAATTTTTATTACGACGACAATTAAATATTATGAAAATAAAAAAGTTTGGACGGCAATTTTCGGTAATTATATCAAATAATTCTAATCTATGCAGTGTCGTTTATTTTAAAACCTGACCCTTAAATATTAGCAGGAATCGTAAATGATAGTTTTACAAACGAGCTTCGTCGTTTTAGTTTTAAATTCAAATAATTTTTATTCTGGACTTGTGCTAGGTTTATAGCACTAAGCTGTCCCCCTTATTAAATGAGACTTAAACATAAGGCCTAATACGCACTGCGGCTCTTATTGCCGCACTTTCTTTGACAAATAGCATTGGCATAGGTAAAAAATCGCGCGGCAATAATACCGCAAGAAAAATCCACGCGAATATTTTGCGGATTAAATTCGCGCAAATATTTTGAGCTCTATGAACAGGTAGAAACAGAAAACAATCGCGCGGTATTTTATCCGCAGTGCGTGTTAGTTATGAATTATGATGTAGTACGCGGATAAAAATTTGTGGGAATAGTCCAGAGGTATAGTGTCGGTACCTATAATAGTACCCTAAAATATCGTTAGAGCTTAGCACGCATTGCGATTTATAGCCGCGCGGATTTTATTGGCCTGTACCTATTACAGGCGTGATGTTAAGTGTTTTTATCCTTTTTCCCAATATTAGCGTTTTTGCAAACTCGTACTTATATCTTATTGAATGCCTAAGTAGGTATGTTTTCTGCCACAGCTAAGATAGAAGGAAAATATTTGAGGAAAACAAATTAGCCGCAGAATGAACTAATCTTACTAACTACATTACGCTTTACCTGCTACGATCCTTGTATCCTTGTATACCCCTTTGCCGTCATTCACGTTCATACATCTAGTCATAGGTACCTTACGCACACGTTTTGAGTAGGTACTGCGCACCTGGTCTTTCTGAAGAACATCAACTAATCCATGTATGTCCTTCTAGCTAGAGCGTCCCTCCCAGCGTTTGCAGCCATGTCGACCTGCGTTGTGTTAGCCGCCTTTCAATCATCCTCTCGACATTGCCAAATCATCGTACAAATACTTATGTAATTCGTTGTATGTAGGTACCTAACTACGTGAAATAATGAATATGAATAATGATTGATAGATTGTCTAAATCTGAACTGTCTTAAAACATCAGCAGGGTCAGAGTTCAAGAGATAACGATCCTACTAGACTTAATATTCTATTGCTAGGTTCTAGCTAGACTAATAAAACTTATAAAGGCCAACCGCAGATAATAATAGAAGGCGAGGCTCATATTGGCAGGCCGCCAATTCAACGATTTCATAGATATTAGGTAAACATGTGAACGTACTATCTCCTATCTGATAGGTACGTTTATCACTAAAGATATGAAGTTACTTTTCTTAATTACTTTGCAGATAAAAATTAAACGGAGTGATTGATTAGTATTAGTGTATTTCAAGAGATATTAAATAGATTGCAATAGGTAGGTAGGTACCTATAATCTATGGATCTAGGCCAGTACATCGCGTTTCGCGCTGTTATTTGTAAAATGATGTGTCATGCCCCAGAGTCGGTACGTACATTCGTAAAGTCATGTCCATTAGAATGATAAAGGTACCTATCACCTTACAGTGTTGTCTTTATTAAGTTGTAATGTCGAGTCTGGTCGATTAAACACATCTAAAAATAAAACTGGGGCAATCATTGCGCAAGTAGGAACTACAGAGAGTTGAAGGTTTAGCAGGTCTACCGTTAAAAAAATACAGCTAGGGATTATGAGTCACACAGACAGGCAACATTGATGAGCAATGTCCTATTTCTACAAATAAACACGATCTCAATCCTTCCGAAAAAGCGAATTGCTCATTGCGAAAAACACCTGCACGATTTTATGATTTTTTGTTTATTAGGATATTTTGATAATCATCATCATATCAGCCGAAAGACGTCCACTGCTGGACGTAGGCCTCCTCCAAGCGTCGACCGTCGGTTCCCGTGCGTCTCGCAACCAGCGGATCCCCGCAACCTTCACCAGGTCATCGGTCCACCTGGTGGGAGGCCTTCCATTGGGGCAGCCGGGTCCACTCCGGGGATTGTTTGCACCCCTTGCCACGCCATCCCCTCGACCGCTACCGTAGCCAAGGGTAGACGGGCTGCCGGGCACTCGGGGCCATTTTTTCGGTGTGCAATTCATTTTGGTTTGGGGGATGTTTGCCGTAATCGCCACGCTTGGCAGGCGGGTTGGCGATCGCGTTTATGAGATACTAGCTTCTGCCAGCGGTTTCGCCCGCGTGAATGTCGAAAATTATCCCCTGGGAACATATTCCCGTATCCTAAAAAGTATCCTCTCGTAAAAAGTATCCTATGTGCTATTCCAGACTAATATCTCTGCGCTAAATTTCATCCAGATCCGCCCAGTCGTTTGAGCGTGAAGAAGTAACAAACATACAAACACACACACTCACACACTTTCGCCTTTATATTATTAGTGAGATGAGACAGATTAACTCTTTACTGAATGCAAAGTGAAAGGGTCACGGACGCTCCTTACCGCGATCACAGATAATATAATACTAGCATACAGATACCCCATACAAAGAAACCGTGCCGACGTAACTAGCGTTTTTCGTCTACTTAATCTGGCAATTTTTTGTACATCGAACGCATTCGGTTCTGTTTCACGGTGATAGATAGATGGTGTTAGCAGCGACTTGCAAGTAAAAGGGTTTACTAGGTTCGTGAATATTTTTGTCTTTAAATACAGTGAAGATTTGTTTTCTATATTTATTTGCACGTTTTTAGTTTTTTTTTGCAAACTTTAACAATCGAGTGGAATGCCTCAGAAATTTATAAATGCGCCATCTATTGGCATCAATTTTAAATGATCCGTCTAATAATCTTTGAAATGTAAATTAAGAGCCCAATATGCCATAATTTTGTACTTAGGAGAGTTGATTAAACAAGAACATACAATTTTTGTGTTCAATTCCAGAAAATTTTAATTTTACACTCATTCAATAACAGATGGAGGTGCATATCGCGCCATCTAGTGAGATTTATTTGAACCAAATTTTCTTTCTTAGTAATGACACCCCGTGCCGCGATGCATTATACATTGGTAGACACGTGTTAACGACTTTAATTTTTTTGTTATCTGGCGACGAGTTTCGCTGGAGTTACAATTATGCAGTTATTCATTTATCTCATAAAAAAGGTAATGGGTGAGAAAACAAGAAACACCGAATGATTGATTAGAAATATAATAATGACCTATTATTGCAAAGCCTTCATAAAACATGACTAAGTATCTTATTTCTTCTTGAATTTTTTCTCCAGTTGTAATAGAGATGCGTTCTTGCTTTTCCTTTTTTCTTTCTTCAACTGGCCGGATTCTATCGAGTTTTTCATTACCTGGAAATAAATTACACAATTACTATGGTCACAAAATATCATCGAGTTTTTTTTTTTTTTTAGTTTCTATGGTATAATTATATGTTAACTAGGTTCGCCCGCGTGAAAGTCGAAAATTATCCCGAGAGAACATATGCCCGGGATAAAAAGCCTATAAATGTGCTATTCCAGACTATAATCTATCTCTGTGCCAAATTTCATCCAGATCCGTCCAGCCGTTTGAGCGTGAAGAAGTAACAAACATACACACTCACAGACTTTCGCCTTTATATATGTAACGTATTGGAAGATGTCACTGGCCCTTAACAAAGGTACTGTTACCTAGCTCAGTGGTCAGGGTTAGGTACTTGTTTTGTATTATTTTTGCTAATGAACAATTTATTTATTATTATTCTTTTTCCCCGATGTTTTAGGCAGTAGTAAAAATAAGGTAATCTCTGGCAATAGGTACTGATCCAGTTACGAAAATTCTTCCACTGCAAAATACACGGTTCCTGTGTAGGTACTTAATGGGTTACGGGACCGAAGCCGCGTGAAAAAGCTAGTTGGAAATATTAGAATAAGGCAGCTAATTACCAACTTATAAACTAATATGTGTATCACATCTTTATTTTCTGAAGGATAGGTAAAGTTGTGTTCTTGCCAAATATATTTTTCTTTGATGTATGTCTGGCTAGTGATTCTATCTATAAATCTATCTATCTTTTATATAAATAAAAATGTATGCTTGTCCTCTATTCGTTCCTAAACCATTAACAATCCGAATATGATGAAACTATCGTGAAGATTCCTGGCCCAAAAAACATACTTTTTTTTAAATTTATGTGGCAATATTCTTCTTTTCGTGTGAGGTGTGGCCACCTCTGGTGTCAGAGAGTAGCATTGCAACAGCTAGAATAAATCTAAAGATCTAAAGAGAGAGCCTATAGTTGTTAGGCCTACAATCGATTCCCTGCTTCTGAGAATTTTGTGACTGATTCACATTAGGTAGGTAGTAACCTACACTATTGCATTAAGTAAGGAATCTTTCCCAGAAACCAATAATACACTGAGTCATAGACGGTTCTACGATAAAGAATCCAGAGTTTCTATATAAAGTTTTATCAGTAAGTACCTATTTTGGATTAAGATAATATTTTGATACTTAATAGCCTCTCATTCAGGCAGGGTGAAGGTTTGACGACTTGGATCCATTTGTGACGGATTAGCCTGATAAACTATCTTTGGAAAGTGTAAGGCCTATACTGTCCACGGAGGCGTAACTTCATAGACGCGTCTTCGTCATTATACGCTTGGTGTAAAGGGCTTATTACACTACACGGTATTCAGGGCCCTGATTACCGGGTCACTAAATCATTCCGAAGCAATAAGGTCGATATTATGAGAACCCTAACTCCCTAACAGTTATTACACTACTCTGAATTAGAGTATAGGGCCCTGAATACCGTGTAGTGTAATAAGCCCTTAAGCCTGCTTGCAGCTTACTTACATACAAAAACCTTGTCGACGGAGCGTCAATGTCGGGCTCGCGTCGCTGCATGCAAGCTTCATGTAGCCTGCCGTACTGCATGTACAGCCGTACATCTCGTGGACGCACTTGTTATTTTTTTTTTTTGTGAAAATGGCGGGAACGGCAGCGGAATTTGTTGAAATGATTGAAAACGTACGCATGCAATACGCCTCGTGGACAGAGTTCAGTACGCTGGGCTGCACAAGCTGCACAGCGTATTTTGAAGTGTCTATGAAGCCTCCGTGGACAGTAGGTCTAACTGGATATTGTCAGTTTGGACCAGCTCAATCGTGGAAAAAACGCGGGAATTCGATTTAGAATGTACTATATATTGTATATCGATATAACCGAGTTAGTACCTACAGGTGAAAGATTGTATGAGAACATAAAATATCCAAGATAGAACTAGAAGATTAGATTAGAACGAACCTAAAATGTTCACCTCCGCTGTCAGTGCCTTGTTAGTAAATATTGTAACTTCATCTTGGCCAGACTATAGTTACTTATATTTTTAACATCTACTGTTTTTCCCAAGGAGTTTTCATACGTACTTAAACCAAGATTAATAACCAACGTACCTGCAAAGCATTTTCTTCGCTGCCTCCAAAGGCTACGGTCTCATTCAGCGTGGGGTACTTGAAGGAGAATCCTCGTGGGTATATCGGTCGGGACAGTAGGGAGTCCAGCTGTCGGCGCTTCGCCTTCAGCGCCTTTTCTATCGAAGCGTCGACCTGTTTCACGGGACTGGAGTGGAGTTAAGGAATTTAAATTTTTGTTGAATATTGGAACATGCGTAAACTATACAGGGTGTCCCAGAAATCGACGTCAAGCCGTAAATGGGTGATAGACCAAGTTATAACAGTTCTCAGAAAAATACGAAAAAAAATCTATCTCATGTTTTTAAAAAATTATGTTCACTTTAAAAATTTACTAAAAAAATCAATCCCTGTAATGGTTCTTTAACTCCAATTGCTACAAATCCCATAATTTATCAATTTTTTTTATTATTATGTAATCTTGAATAATGCTTGTGTAGATTTTAGCCTAAAATTTAAAGCCAACTCCTCCTACTTAGAAGAAAATTAAACTTTTTCAAAACCAAATTATTCAAATTTACTGTTTCGCCCAACTTTAACTGACTGTACTGAAAAAAAAATGTACTACGCTAGTTTGGCAAGTAACATGAAAAATTGGCGCATTTAATAAGGATTCAAAAATGGTGTAACACTTGCTAGATTACGTTTTCAATAATTGGTCAAATTTTTTTTTGTAAATCGTATCGGTTTTTACCCAAAATGTCCATACTTCCTTAAAATGACTTTAGCTTACCTAAAGCTTTGCTAAACTCCGTTTCTAGTTCGATAGAGACGGAGAGAGTCTCTCACCGTCTAGTAGTTTGAAAGATATGAGGTAATAAAGAATATTACATACATACAAGATACGCGCGAAAAACATAACCCTTTCCTTGCAGCCGGGTAATTAACGAGAATGGATAAAGTGAGAAATAAGTAAGTATATTAGAGGAAGTTTAAAAGTGACAGAAAAGTTGAAAGGAAAGCGTTTGTCCTGCATCCTTATTGCATAAGTGAATTCAGCAAGGCAAAGGATTTAACCCCATCAATCGACCAATAAAAGTTTGTGGCTAAATAATAACAGCCGCACGGGTCGATCTTCAAGGTTAAGCAACGCTTGACGAGGTCGGTCCGTGGATGGGTGACCATTTCAACATACCGAGATTCCTCCGTGCCTCGGCAACGTGCGTTAAGCCGTTGGTCCCGGCTGTCATTTGAAGGTATTTTGATCTTTGACAGTCGTTACGATTAGTCAGAAGCTTAAGATCTGACACCAGTCTTGCCAAGAGGTATCGTGTTACCCAGTTACTGGGTTGTGGAGGTCAGATAGGCAGTCGCTCCATGTAAAACACTGGTACTTAGCTGAATCCGGTAAGACTGAAAGCCGACCCCAACATAGTTGGGAAAAAGACTGTTTGTGCCGACCTAAACGACCCTTTGTGCCTAGTGGCCTTGTTTGTTCTGTCTCCTGCTTGATATGGAGGGAAGTGGAAATTTATGTTTTTACCTACTCCTCCGTTATTCTTTTCTGATTAATTTCGTTGCGGGACCCAAGACAGTTAAATTCATTCTCCGGGACCTCGTCGAGCTTTATTGCCTCGGCGCTTTTCTGGTGGTCGCCACTGTTGATTCTGGCTTTCAGGAGTTGCAGTGGTTTGGGAATAGTGCGGTGGGATTGCCCCATTAAAAAAAAAAAAAACCGGCCAAGTGCGAGTCGGACTCGCATACGAAGGGTTCCGTACCATTATCGCAAAACACTGCAAAAAAAATCACGTTTGTTGTATGGGTGCCCCCCTTAATTTATTCTATTTTAATTTAATTATTATTATTTTTTGAAGATATTCTCTTCAACAACTAAATATTCTGTGAATATTTCAAGCGTCTACCTGTTGCCGTAATTAATATCGAGCAAAAAACTGCAAAAATATCACGTTTGTTGTATGGAAGCCTCCCTTAAATATTAATTTTATACTGTTTTTAGTATTTGTTGTTATAGCGGCAACAGGAATACATCATCTGTGAAAATTTCAACTGTCTAACTATCACGGTTCGTGAGATACAGCCTGGTGACAGACAGACAGACAGACGGACAGCGAAGTCTCAGTAATAGGGTCCCGCTTTTACCCTTTGGGTACGGAACCCTAAAAAAGTTGGGAAAAAGGCTAGGCAGATTGAATCAACCAAAAACATAGACGAAAATCCACAACGCGTCTTTTATCTCGCATGTAAGTAGGTAGGTAGGTAGATAGCCAATTGATGGGAGCGAACCCGCGGGCGTCAGCTAGTCTTCTTTAAGATTTATCAATACCTACTCAAGACAATCAATAAGAACAAAGAAGTTTATGTTTTTATTTTACAATACTTCCCGATCATACAGATTACATTCAGCATTGCATCATAAAGAATGCCATTGAAAGTCGTATTTTTTTTTTATTGTTTTCGTTATATCCTTATTTATATTTTCTCGCTCACATTTATCCCTTGTTTCCAAAAGCCTATTGAATTTAAATATTGGTTTGTATAATTACAAGGTTTTATTTATGTTCAACTGTCCCGCAGCCTAATTGTGCAAGTGAATTCGGTAAGGCAAAGAATTTGATCGCTATCAATCGACCAGTCACATAGACGGAAATCCACATCGCGTCTTTCATCTTGCATGTGATTGGTCGATTGATGGCGTCAAAACGCTTTGCTTGCCGAATTCACTTACACAATTAGGGTGCAGGTGTCTGTAATCAGATCATGCAAGTTGAATGATAATAAGTAATGGTGGGCCCATCTCTCAATATAAATAAGATACTCATGAATGAATAGCTGTTTTTATGCAGAATAAAACTTAGTACCACAGATAACATAATGTTACTGTACTAATATACTGTAGAAGTGCGATTGTGAAAGATAAGACTGGGGATACATCGGATATGTCGAACTACAGGCCCATATCGCTTGCTACTGTCATAGCCAACGTGCTGGACGGCTTGCTTGATAGGCATATGGTTGGCCCATTGATTTGCATGAGGCGCAGTTTGGGTTCCGACCTGGTCTCTCCACGGAAAGTGCCATACTGTCTATCAAGCATACTGTTCAGTACTACACGTCCAGGAAAACGACTGTTAATGCTTGTTTCCTGGACCTTTCAAAGGCGTTTGATCTGGTGTCATACCTTAAATGATACTTCAGTTGATAGGGGGGTTGTATCAATACTCCAGTTTTGGTATAACAATCAGGTCAACTGTGTTCGGTGGGCAGGCTCTTTGTTGGATGTGTATAGGCTGGAGTGCGGTGTGAGACAGGGCGGCCTGACCTCGCCCCGCCTCTTCAGTCTGTACATAAACCGATTGATCGTCGAGCTCAGCAGCACTTATCAGGATTGCTATGTGGACGGAGTATGTGTCAACAATATTAGTAACGCTGATGATATGGTGTTGCTGAGCCCTTCGATTAACGCACTGATGAATCTGCTATGCTGATATGTGAGAGGTATGCGGAGGATCATGGACTAAGATACAATGTTGAAAAAGTGAGGTACTAGTCTTTAAGGCAGGCACTAAAACTTACCCGATTGTACCACAGTTGAAGCTTTGCGGAAGTTTCTTAAAGCAAGTAACAAGTTTCAAGTATCTGGGCCACTGGGTGTTCGAAGACCTCAAGGACAACTTGGATATTGAGCGTGAGCGCAGGGCGTTGGCTGTTCGCTGCAATATGTTGGCTCGCAGATTTGCGGAATGCTCGACTGACATAAAAGCTACGTTGTTTAGAGCGTATTGTCAGTCTTTCTATACATGCAGTCTATGGGTCAACTACACACAGAGGGCATACAGCGCTCTGCGTGTTCAATATAATAATGCATTCAGGATGTTGATGGGGCTGCCACGCTACTGCAGTGCATCAGGCATGTTCGCAGAGGCGGAAATTGATGGCTTCCACGCCATCATACGCAAGCGATTCGCAGGGTGCGTGGCAGCCCCAACAGCATACTGAAAACTCTAGCAGACAGGTGGGACTGCCCCATACTGGGACATTGGATTCGCCTACATGCCAGTGGAGCGTACGAATATAAATAGTTATAATAACTTTAGTGTGCCTGTATTTAATTATTTGTATTTTATAGTTGTTTTTTTTTAATTTTCGGACATTAAAATTTTGTGTAATTTTAGTGTTATGAAATTTTATAATTGAACATTTTAATTTTAAAATTTCTGACATTTTAATTTTATGTCATTCTAGTTTTATAAATTTAATTTAATTATTTGACAATTTAATTCTGTGACATATTTACTATTTGACAACTTTAATTGTAATTTAAAATTGTGTCTTTCTTATTTAATTTATATTTGGTTCCCTGTAGATAATTATTATAAATTCATTTTTTTTTTGTCATTTACTAACATTAATTATAAGGTTGTGTACTAACGAAGAATGGACTCCAAAATTGTCTGAATTTGAATAAAATTTAATTTAATAATACCACACTATCACCACACAGAACTTAGGTAAGGATCACAGATAATATAATACTAGCATACAGATGCCCCATCCCATTCAAAGAAACCGTGCCGACGTAACTAGCGTTTTTCGTCTGATCAAGATGATTATTTTTATAAGTAGTTACTTCGATCGCGTTTGGTTCCATTCTACGGCTATAGATGGTGTTAGCAGCGACTTGATGTGTGTGAAATGATTTCTCGGTTCGTGACTAATTTTTTCTTTAAACACAGTGACGATTTGTTTTATAGTATTTTTTGCATGTTTTTACCGATTCATTGTAACAAAATGTGTTACAATACAAATAAAAAATCGAATGGCATGCCTCAGTAATTTAAAACCGCGCCATCTATGTGAAACCATTTTAAATTATATTTTATTCTGTTTTTAGTTATTGTTGCAACAGAAATACATCATCTGTGAAAATTTCAACTGTCTAGCTATCACGGTTCAAGAGAGAAAGCCTGGTGACAGACGGACAGACAGACAGACGGATCGTGGAATCTTAGTAATAGGGTCCTGTTTTTACCCTTTGGGTACAGAACCAAAGCTATTATTATTGTTATTTTTTTTGTTTGTCTTGAGATAATCTCGTGTCTTTTCTGCCAACTAAACGTACTTTCTCTCTTTATAAAAAGGATACACATCATCATCATCTATAATGATGTCCATCTCCCTGGCAGCCTTCTCCTTCCAGCCCTGCGCCTGCGCAGCGCGTCTCTTCTTCAGCTCCAGGCCGTCCAGCTCGCGCGCGACCTTCATCAGCTCCTTCAGAGGCGCCAGGACCTGAGCGTCTACTGGGAAGGTCGGCACTTCGGATGCTGTGGGGGAAAAATACTTTTATAACCATTTATTTATTTACATGTTCCTCCATCTCCATCATCAGTATAGTGAGCTCCTCCCTGGTTGCTCACGTGATCCCGCCACTACGGTGGACGCAGTTCGCAGCCGTCCGAAGCACTTGGTAGTAAATGACTCCACGTGGGTACATTGATACCCCAAATGATGAATGATGTGGGGCGCATCGTGCATTACAACCCCAGATAAAGACGTGGGGTACATTAACATCCCAGAATATAAAATAACACTTTTATTGAGCGTCCGGCACATCTTGGCCTCCGCGGACTCCATCAAGGGCGTCGCCAAGGGGGGGCAGGGAGGGGCAGCTGCCCCCCCCTAGAGATTCAAAAAACGTTGCCAAATGTAAAGCAACCAAAGTCCTAAGATGGTCTGGTCCTAAGATGAGTGTGCACAGAAAACTTATTCATGGAAATTTACATGATTTTCATAATAAAGTGGTCGAAAAGTTTTCAAAAAACCCCCGAAGCCAACCTAATCAAAAAAGAATCTTTGTTGACCACTATAATATTAAAATCTGGTACATAATTTGTTGTGGAAGAATTGCCAAACTCAAGTGGCAGTGGGCAGGGCACATTGCTCGCAGAACGGATGGCCGATGGGGCAGAAAGGTTCTGGAGTGGCGACCGCGAACCGGAAGACGTTGCGTTGGAAGGCCTCCCACTAGGTGGACCGATGACCTGGTGAAGGTTGCGAGACGCACGGGACCGGTCAATGTGGCGACGCTTGGGGGAGGCCTATGTCCAGCAGTGGACGTCTTTCGGCTGATATGATGTCATAATTACAAAAAAAAAATACACTTTATATTCAAATTCAAACTCTCCTTATATTCATCTATACACTCTCTTTATATACTTCTCTTTATATTCAAAATAACTTATTTAGAAGTTTTATTTATTGTACAGTCAAGAACTCGTGGACTCGGTACCGTTATTATTACAATCGCTGTAGATGTAAGGCTCGTACTACAAGTCAAAAGCTTCATGTGCTCTCGACTTTACCTACAATTCATACTTTTCTCATTCTCCATATCAACTTGCCCCCCCCTTGGCCATCAGCTGGCGACGCCCTTGGACTCCATCATCAGTATAGTAAGCCCTTCCCTGATTGCTCTCGCAGTTCTACCACTGTGATGGACTTAGTTGTCAGTCGTGCCTACATTAGCACCCCAGAATATAAACACACTTACTTTTATTGAGCGTCCTGCAAATCTTGACGTACAGATAGACCTCCGTGAGGTACATTGACACCCCAGATGATGACGTGGAGTGCATTATGACCCCATGTGAAGCGAGGAGTACATTGACACCCCAAATGAGGATGATGAGTGCATTACAACCCCAGATAATGACGTAGGGTGTATTACGACCCCAGATAAAAAAGGGGAGTATATTAAAACAAACTTACTTTTATTAAGTGTTCTACAGATTTTGCGGAAAAGAAATAGTTCTCTGCCGTGAGGAGTACTCGGTACTGTATGATTATATATGGGGTACATTGACACCACAAATAATGACGTGGGGTGTATTATGACCCCACCTGAAGACGTGGCGTATATTATTTATTATATTTACTCCCCAGAGTAATAAAACGTACTTACTTTTATTGAGCGTTCTACACATCTTGGTGTACAGATAGGCCTCCGCGGGCTCCATCATCAGTATGGTGAGCCCCTCCCTTGTGGCTCTCGCAGTCCTGCCACTGCGATGGACGTAGTTCTCCGCCGTGCGAGGTACTTGGTAGTGTATGACGTGCTCCACGTGGGGTATGTCTAGACCCCTCGCTGCTACGTCTGTGGCTATTAGTACACCGTTAGGGTCGTCCCGGAGCCTGTAAAGAGATGAACGTTCAATTTGTTTTTTATTTATTTATTTAATGTTCCAAATATGAACTCTAAAACTATTGTATATATTCGTGGATAGATAAATTAAAAAAAAACCATTACAGTGCAACATTCTCCTTCGATTTTCAAACAACTGCATCATAAAATATTTTTTTAATTTACTGGCGCGTACAGGCTCATTGAATTAATTTAGAAAAGTAGTGTCATTGTCTATGCGTAGTCATGCGCAATGAGAATCTAAATTGCCCGCCATAGCACATATTTTTCCGTTTCCACTTTTGTTTTATTTCAACTGTATGAGTGAAGATAAAATAGTGATATGCAACGGCATAAAATTAGGTATAAAACACTCGCGTGTTATTATTATCGCTTTAAACTTTAACCCACGCTCGTGTTTTAATAACCCCTATTATATGACCGTTGCATAAACTACTATTTTAAAGAGTCAGGTAATTCTGTTTTATTTATAAATAATACCGGGTGAGTAATAATACCGCGTCTGTCTTGTTTTCCAAAATCAACGGGTTTGATTCCTGGCTAGGATTATTGATATTTAAAAAATTCAATCAAAAGTCAAATATATTTATTTCAATTAGGCAATAAGCGGCACTTTTGAACGTCAAAAATTAAATGTAAATAAAAAATGTACAAGTAATAAAAATTGACTCTACCGTGCATTCGGAAAGTAGCTTGTTATGGAGAAGAACGCACAAGAAACTCCATACTTACTCTTTTTAAAAAAAATATGTTTTACAATGTTTACTTATGTACATACATTAATAAATTCATATATGTGAGGACGATGCACCCAAAAATAGCACTACCCACTATACAACGTACAGGTATAAAGCAATAAAAGCACTAACAGGTAAATTCATTAGTTTTATAAATAGGAACATGGTTCTCACATACTTACAAATATTGCAAACATAGGTAAAATACCTAATTCAACAACAACGGAACCTTGTGTGAGTCAAATTTTGGAAAAAAATAAGAATACAAAAACTATGAATAGGAATACAAATTAGCAAATTTGATTTTGTCCACACCAAAGATTGCCCTACGGAGCGGGACTAACATGTTGCCAAGCATTCTTATCTTGAATATAATCATCTAATTTGTAATATGCTTGTTTACAAAGTGTGCTTTTAACTAAAGTTTTAAATTTACTTTCATTTAGTTTTAATATATCACAAGGTATTTTGTTATAAAATTTAACACAGTACCCCATGAAAGATGAGTGTACTTTTGCTAGTCTATAAGATGGTTGATCTAACTTATCTTTATTTCTCGTATTACAATTGTGTCTATCACTGACCTTACTAAAGAGATGTATATTTTTCCTTACATACATGATATTTTCATAAATGAATTGGCAAGAAACTGTCATAATATTAATATTTTTAAATAGCTCCCTAAGAGATTCTCTGTGACTTAAATTATATATGGCTCTGATAGCTCTCTTTTGCAATATAAATATGGATTCAATGTCAGCCGCTCGGCCCCACAATAAAATACCGTATGACATAATGCTGTGAAAGTAACTAAAATAGACCAAACGCGCGGTCTCCACATCCGTCAACTGTCTTATCTTTCTAACAGCATAAGCGGCCGAGCTCAGCCGACCCGCAAGAGATGTTATGTGAGAACTCCATTGCAATTTGTCGTCTAAAGTGATTCCCAGGAAAACTGTTTGATTTACAAAGTCCAGCTTTTCGCCATTCAATATGATGTCGCATTCGCTACTTCTAACATTCGGCAATGTGAATCTAATACATTTGGTTTTTTTTCATTTAGTACCAAATTGTTTGCCGTGAACCAATTTTGGACCTGATGAATCAAGTTATTCACATCATCAAGATTTTGTGACCGCCGATCTATTTTAAATATCAAAGATGTGTCATCAGCAAACAACACCATTTTCGGTTGATTTTGTAGTAATTGGGGTAAATCGTTAATATAAACTAAAAAGAGGAATGGACCCAATATCGAGCCTTGAGGAACACCCATTGTCATTTCAGACCCTAGTGAGTTTACGCCGTTTATCTGAACTTTAACTTGTCTGTCCTTTAAATATGATCTAAGTAACCCAAGGGCTGTATGTCTAATTCCATAGTGCTCGAGCTTCAACAATAGTGTCTCATGGTTAACGCAATCGAACGCCTTCGAGAGGTCGCAAAAGATTCCAATGGCGTCTTGTGCTTCCTCCCAGGCGTTAAAGATGTTTTTTATTAGGGTGACACCGGCGTCAGTTGTGCAACGCCCTTTGGTAAAACCGTACTGTTGATCATAAAAGATAGAATGTTTGTTAAAATGACGCAACAATTGGTTGAGCATTAACTTTTCGAAGACCTTACTGAGAACCGGCAGTATTGACACTGGCCTATAATTATTGGCTTCTTTGCTATCCCCGGATTTAAACAATGGAACTACTTTACTGTGTTTCATGAGGTCCGGAAAAACTCCTTGATCGACACTAGCATTAAATATTAAAGCTAAATAGGGTGCAACAGTTTCAATGATTGGTTTACAATAGCCTGGGGATTTGTATGTTGAAACTTGAACTCCGATGGGCACGCATTTACGTTCTTTCTTAGTAAGGCAGCAGAGAGTGTGGGTGAGGAGTTTAAGGCTGCTGTAGTTTTAAGAGGAATATTAACAAAAAAGTTTTCAAATTCCTGAGCTACCTCTATATCTGAGGATATGGGGCCATGTGCAGTCGCTAAATTAAATTCAGTATTACGCTGTTTTTTCCTACCTGTTTCATTATTTATTATTTTCCAGGTAGTTTTTATTTTATCGTCTGCCGATTTTATTTTATTGCTTATATACAGCGCTTTAGCTATTTTGCATGCTATTTTAAAGGTTTTTGAATATTTCGCAACATACTTATCAAAACTTGTATTATTCATATGTTGCTTTAGGCCATAAAGCTCATATAGCTTTTCCCTGCTTTTACGAATGCCTGGAGTCGCCCAATCGCTAAATACGAACTTGGTGTAAATACTTTTCGCTTTCTGTGGAAAAGTGTCATTAAATTGCATGTTGAGTACTTTAAAAAACTCGGCATAGAACTCATTTGGGTCATCTATATTAAAAAAGTTTTGAACACATAATTTACTAGTCAAGGTTTTATTAATTTTTTCTAAATTTTTACTTGTAATTGGTCTAAATTTTATTTGCATTTTTTGCAAAGGTATGTAGGTGCTATACGTTATTGTTTGCCCACTGTGATCAGATGTTAATTTATTTACAATTTCTTTATTTAGGTAATCACAATTACAAAAAACGTTATCTATGCAAGTCGCAGAAGAAGCTGTCACTCTAGTTGGCTCCATAAAAACATTTGTTAGATTAAATGATTTAAAAAGACCCAATAACCTAATACTGTTAGAGTTATTTTCTAATAAGTTAATGTTAAAATCGCCACATATGATGATTGATTTACTGCTAGTACTAACTTTTTTTAACACATCTTCCATTAAAGAGTCAAACACAGATAGATTCTGGTAACTTGGAGGTCTGTAGACACATACTACAACATGCTTATCAAGCTCAACACAGGACAATTCAATGGTGTGTTCAACCGACAGTCTAACAATGTCTTTTCTTTCTTTAGATTTAATAGAATTATTAATAAGTATTAATGATCCGCCATGTATCATACGTTTTCTGCTGAAATGGCTAACTACACAATAATTTTCATAATTAATGGACCTTACTTGGTGATCTTTTAACCAATGTTCTGTTAGACAAATAATATCAAATTTGGTTTTTTCTAGAAATAGTTCAATTTCTAATAATTTGGAAGAGCAACCTTGAATGTTCTGATTTAATAATTTTAAAGAGTATTGCTCTCTCCTCAGCTTTGTACCACTAAATGGATTGCCAGAAGATACCTTCATACTATTTACTAATAATAACTGATTATTTGCAGGGGTAACTTCTATTGTCTTATGGACTAGTTTAAATTTATGTTGCTAGTTGAACTAGGCAACACAGGGTCGTCAATTAATATAGAATTTGATAGATTTACTATCACTTCATTAATAGAATATGCTATCAACATACCAATCTTATGTCTACATCTATGTGACAGAGAGAAAGCTCTCTGCGTTACTTGAAGTCCACTAATAAATCTATTAGTGTCAAAAAACAATAATTTGTCACTATGACAAGTCAACATTTGTAAAATGTTATTTAATTTAAAAATCCGCTTGTTCTCATCTTCTGAGAAGCTATCTGAATAAGGAAAAGCACAAACCATGAGCTTTCCTACATTTAACCCTAACAAGGTGTCAATACCAGCCATTATGTCCCTTTTGGTAATTCCAGTACTATTTCCCAATAGCAAAACCATTGTAGAACAATTATCTATTTTTGAATTTATAATTCTATTGATCATTTGTTTAAAACTTATATTATGGTAACAATGATTTGTAAAACTATGGCTAAGGTAATTTTGTAATATTTTTCCAAAGCCTGAACCTATTTCATCACTAAATAATATTGTTTTAAATTCCTTTTCATTGTGTACACATGTCTTTTCAGGAAAAGCCAACATTGGTGGAGACAAGTCACCTTGAAGCTGGGGAGGTGGTGGGTAGTTGGCACAGCTGCAAGAGGAATTAGTAAGAGACTCATACCTCTCTGCATTGTGCCTCACCAAGTCCAACAATTCCCCTGCCCCAATCAAGCGCTCACTCAATTGCTGTTGTGAAATTTCATATTTCTCAAAAATATTCTTCAGTAAACACTCCTTGTATAATAAATCTTTTTGGAGGCACTGTGTATCTTTATCATACTTTTCCCTACAATTATCTATCTCACCCATGCAGGTATTTAGTCTACTAGTTAGGTTAACACGTTCCTTTCTAAGAGTAATATTTAATTTTAGGAGATTTTGTTTTTTTATTGCTCTCCGTGAACGTTTCAATTTTTTTTTGATTTTAATATATTTCTTTAATTTATTATGACTCATGACAATAGGACATTCTAGTGTCATCACCAGTCAAATCTATTATAAAATCTGGCTCACACACTGATTCCGACTGAATGCTGCCAACCAACTCACTAAATAAACTATTAGTGTTATTAAACTGCTCACTGACTCTAATAGACTCTGCGCAAGATAGTGCCTTATGGGCATCACACAAAGCTTGTTCAAGTTCAGAAACACGGTTTAAAGTTAGTTCATACGTGTCATTGCACTTCTGGTATAATGTCGCTTGGTGCTTAAGTGCCCGGTGTTGTTCGGCTAAGTCTAGGTGCTGAATGTGTAGCTCAGCTAGCTCATTCTTGAGGAAGGTGTTTTGAATGATGCAGTTTTGAATTTCATCAAAATAGGGCCCGAGACTAAAAAGATGTATATAAAAAAAGTTAATAAAATCAAAAAACCCGACTGCAAAGATATAAACAAGAAGAAAATCATGCTGTGCAGTCGGAGGATACATATTCGCGAGCTGGCTGACCAAAACTATAAATTTCCTCCGACTGCACAGCATGATTTTCTTCTTGTTTATATCGTTGCAGTCAGGTTTTTTGATTTTATTAACTTTTTTTATATACATCTTTTTAGTTATTTTTTTTTTCGAATGACATTTAAATATATAAGTGGTATATATTTTTGTAATCACCTCTAAAAACCCTTCATTTTGATACCCCACTCGATGGGATTCGAAGAAATAAAAATTGCAACACCTACAATATGGCGCCCAAAATCCGCCATAATTCCTTTTTTTAACGGCACTTAAGAACACTTAGGCGGCGAAGACCTATCTAACGATGTATTAATTATAAAAATCCGTCATGTCGTTAGAAAGTTACGAGGTAATAAAGAATATTACATAGATACATACAAACAAACTTACATACATACCAAGATACGCGCGAAAAACATAACCCTTACCTTGCAGCCGGGTAAAAATAGTCAATGTTTTCAGTCAAACTTACCTCTCCAAATTCTTGATTCTCTGTCGCTGTGGCATACTGGCGTGCAGAGGTAGAGGTCGGCATTTGAGCAGTGTAAATAATTGAGCTAACCTGTAAATTAAAAATATGTTTCAGTGACATACTGTATTACTTTTATCACACCTACATATTGCTATATACATATAGTAGTCACAGCGGATCTTTGTGTCTCTGAAATTGCATTGCTGCTTTTGTGTCAATGTTGAAGTGGAAGATAGCATTCTGCCTCTTTCACTCGCTTAAGTTTGTCGCATCGTCCTATCTCGCTTATTCTATCTATACTTCTATACTAATCTATACTAATATTATAAAGAGGAAAGATTTTTTTGTTTGTTTGTTTGTACCGAATAGGCTCCGAAACTACTGGACCGATTTGAAAAATTCTTTCACCAATAAAAAGCTACATTATTCCTGAGTGACATAGGCTATTTTTTTATCCCGAAAACGGGTCCTGTGGGGTGGCCCACGGGAGCGAAGCCGCGGGCAACAGCTAGTAATATTATAAAGAGGAAATATTTTTTGTTTGTTTTTTTGTACCGAATAGGCTCCGAAACTACTGGACCGAATTAAAAAAATCTTTCACCAATAGGAAGCTACATTGTTCCTGAGTGACATAGGCTATTTTTTTTATCCCGAAAATGGGTCCTGTGGGGTGGTCCACGGGAGCGAAGCCGCGGGGAACAGCTAGTGCTGTATACTCGAAGACAAACTGTTTCTTGCGCAATGGTTCGCAGAGATAAATTCAGAGACACAAAGGTCCGCTGTGACTACTATACATAAACTCACGCCTTTTTCCCATGGGGGTAGGCAGAAATCATTGAATGCCACCTGCTGCGATTCTTACATACTCTGTTTGCTTCATTACCGTTTAACATTTTCAAACACAATCAATTCTTGTAGTACTTTCCAAATTTCCTAATATTTTTAAATCCAAAATATTTATCCTAATATTTTTATCTATAAATGTAAGATTTTGGTTGTATTATTTAGTATATATATATTAGTTTATACATTGTGTGTTGTACACGTATTTGTTTAAGTTTATTTAGTATGTAAGAATATTAAATGTTTTTATAAATTTTGTTGTGCACTTGGATGTACTGTCCTCATATACAAATTTCTTACTGCAACTGAGGTTTGCTGTAAGAGAACCCAATTATGGGTTAAGCTCGCCTTTGTACATAAGCTGTCCTATTGTATCTGTGTCTTTATGTTTTTTTTTTTGTGTATAATAAAGAATAAGAATATTTATAGTGTTTTTATTTGGAACTGATTGAAGTGATAGCGTGGCGGGGGATAGGACGGTATGGAAGAATAAAACGTATTGCGCCGAGCCCAAGTAACATGGGATAAGGGCAGGAAGAAGACATTCCAAACTTACCTTTTAACACTGCCTATGGAGTTAAGAGGTAAACGCGTTGCGTCAACCCCAAGTAACATGGGATAAGGGCAGGAAGGAGAAGAAGAAGACTTTTCAAACTTCCCTGTTAACACTGCCTATGGAGTTAAGAGGTAAACGCGTTGCGTCAACCCCAAGTAACATGGGGTAAGGGCAGGAAGAAGAAGAAGAAGACTTTTCAAACTTCCCTTTTAACACTGCCTATGGAGTTAAGAGGTAAACGCGTTGCGTCAACCCCAAGTAACATGGGGTAAGGGCAGGAAGAAGAAGAAGAAGACTTTTCAAACTTACCTTTTAACACTGCCTATGGAGATAAGAGGTAAACGCGTTGCGTCAACCCCAAGTAACATGGGGTAAGGGCAGGCAGAAAGAGAAGAAGACTTTTCAAACTTACCTTTTAACACTGCCTATGGAGTTAAGAGGTAAACGCGTTGCGTCAACCCCAAGTAACATGGGGTAAGGGCAGGAAGAAGAAGAAGACTTTTCAAACTTACCTTTTAACACTGCCTATGGAGTTAAGAGGTAAACGCGTTGCGTCAACCCCAAGTAACATGGGGTAAGGGCAGGAAGAAAGAGAAGAAGACTTTTCAAACTTACCTTTTAACACTGCCTATGCAGTTAAGAGGTAAACGCGTTGCGTCAACCCCAAGTAACATGGGGTAAGGGCAGGAAGAAGAAGAAGACTTTTCAAACTTACCTTTTAACACTGCCTATGGAGTTAAGAGGTAAACGCGTTGCGTCAACCCCAAGTAACATGGGGTAAGGGCAGGAAGAAGAAGAAGACTTTTTAAACTTACCTTTTAACACTGCCTATGGAGTTACAGAACACAATAGTTCTACCAGGATGCCTTTTTATAATGTAGTATAGGTACGCGTCCTTATGTTCCAGGGCGCAAGTTATCCGGGATTCTGTTAATGTTTCTGCTGTACCTGCAAGTAAAAGGCATGATGGTTAGAAGTGTACAAGTGTGGTACATGACGTAAGACGATAGCAGTGGTGGTCCAGTGGTATAGTTCTCGCCAAACTTCTTGGCCGCCCTGAAGTTGGCTACAATGGCTGCGCAGTAGTAAATCTCATACAAAAACATCACCGTTTCGTGCCTCGCGCATCCAGTAAACAAACTTCAGGGCGACCAAGAAGTTTGGCGAAGACTATAAGCTGGCGTTAAGGCTGTGTTTCCACCAGAGATGTGCGAGGATGCGTAGCGAGGGATGTGTTTGTTAAGACCCAATAGAATCACTTCATTCACCTAGCCTCTTTCAGCGCAGCTCTAGTGGAAATGCCTCAGGTGCGCTAGGTTTTCGTACATACAAAACAAGGGAAGGATGTGTGCGAGTTTGTAGGTACAAGTACTGATACCTACCTTTTATTATAATAGTAAATAATTATAAATTCAAAGATAACAGTGATTATACTAAATTGGTTTATAAGCAATTATAATATTTTATACCCTAAGGGATAGCTAGAATTTCCAAAAACCAATAAAGACAAAAATTCTTTGAATTAACCAACAGCGTAAATCTAAAATTTCACGTGTCCAACTTACAAACTGTAGAAATTTCATACAAACTTTCAACCACACTTTTACCCCCTTAGGGGTGGAATTTCCAAAAATCCTTTCTCAGTGTGCACTTACGTCACTTGAGGAACATCCCTGCCAAATTTCATATTTATACGTCCAGGGGTTTTCGATATTTCGTAATGAGTAAGTGAGTGACCTTTCGCTTCTATATATATATCGAAAATAGGAGGGCTATCTTCAATAATACCCTCGGTCTGTGGGCATATCGTGGGTATGCGATGCACAAAGCAGGTAACTTATGCCGTTTTAGAGATAGTTCTTGTTCCAATTTTATCAAAGCAGCGGATTCGGCCACCAATCGTTTCGCTTTTTCCCAACTTAAACACACTTGTTCAAGTTCACACACGCCATTTTAGGCTACTTCTCAACTCTTTTTCTCTCAACCCTTTTTAACTCCAAAAACGCGCGTCCACGCGTATCTTTTCTAACTTCACGACACAATATGGCGGGAGAAACCCACTCTAGAAAATCCGTATAGACTTTCCTCGCTTTTCATTGGTTCAAGAACACATCCGGCAAAGTAGGTACTGCTTGTATTATCCAATCCAAATCGAGTATTTTGACATAAGAAAAAGTGTTGTCAATCGAATAAAATCGAACTGAGAATTGATCAGAAGCTAAATGTTGCCAATTAAACAAACCTGAAGTAATAAGTTTACAAGCGATTTCAAGCGAATCATTTACCTTCCTCCGATATATAGATGAGAACCGTCGTGGCAGGAACGCGGCACAAGTGGCATGCAAACTTTGGTCGACAATTACGAATTAGAGGCGATTGTGGCAGCTGATGATACTCAATCTACGGCTGAATCAAAACTCTGACTCTTTATCTGATCTCTACAACCCAGTTGGTGGGTATCACGAAAGTTTGGTCAGATTGACAGACTTCCGGACTCGTAACAACTGTCAGAGAGCTTTGAATGGCATCCGGGACCAACAGTTGACGTGCTTTCTAAGATACAGGTGTGTATTTTATTAACGACAGGATGATTTCCGGGATAAAAACTATCCTATGTCCTTCCCAGGGTCTCGAACTATTTCCATACCAAATTTCATATAAATCGGTTCAGCAGTTTAAGCGTGAAAAGGTAACAGACAGACAGACAAACTTTCGCATTTATAATATTAGTACGGATAGGCTCGCGTTTGACCACTATCTCACCTGATGGTAAGCGATGATGTGGTCGACGATGTAGCACGCTTGCCTAAAATAACCTTTCACTCTTGACTTAAAGACCCCCGGTAGCTATCAGGAAACACAAACTCCGGCAGGGAATTCCACTCCATAAAATGTGGGTATGTGTTGAATAATTTTATGCTAAGCAGTCAGTGATAGATGTTTACAATATCCTTACCACGGGGTCTCATTGCTAAGAAAGAAAATTTGGTTCAAATAAATCTCACTAGATGGCGCGATATGCACCTCCATCTGTTATTGAATGTGTGTTAAATTTAACATTTTCTGGAATTGAGCACAAAAATTGTATGTTCTTGTTTAATCAACTCTCCTAAGTACAAAATTATGGAATATTGGGCTCTTAAGGTTGCACTAGTCAAAAATTCTTCCATACAAACGTAGTTTGGGTTTTACTCCATTGTTTGACGATGTACGTTCAAAATAAAAAATGATATCAATTTGTCTCATCATTATCTAGTCTTGTATGGAAGCAAAAAGTACAAAAAAAAATTTGCTTGAAAGTTATGAGCTTCGAAAGTTCCATATTTCAACACCAATTTTAACGCATCTTTGGGCGCAAATAAGTACCATAAGAAGAAAGAAAATTGAAAAACGGCCTCCATACAGGGATAGATTAGTTGTTCAACAATGCAAATAATTTTATTTTGAACAGATACATTCAGTGGTTTTTTCATGATATCCAAACTCCCAAAGGTCTGTTTATAAAATTCCGCGCGCTCGTTTTCGTTCTAAATCATCATCCATTTCGCTACAAATTTCCTCCCCGGTCAGTGGGGCGGAGGGGTGCGCGTGCGGCGCATATACACCTACACACACACACGCTCACTAGTTTAGCTACCGCCCGGCGCCCGCGCCCCGCTGCCCCATAGAGGCCTCAATCTTCTGCTGCATAATATATACGTCACCGTAATTACGCGCGTGCGGTGTATGTTATTGATATTGTGATATCGACGATAACGTATTCGTATAATATTTTATAACATTGACCCCTGGCTTGTACTTTGGATTCCGATATTCCTTTATGTGTTGTGTTGATTATTTTGAATTGGTCCGAAATTTTACTGACCCTGGCGTTCGTGAGATTTCATACTGATTTACATAACGTTTGAATTTGAACTTGTTGCGTCAGTGAAGTGATCTTCAGTAGTTCAAGTAACAATGGGTAAGTTGAATCTTTTATCGAATTTAGTTTGTACAATTCATGAGGGCGCTTGACATGACTTTTATACCTAAATAAACACAGACTTGTAATTCTAATGTTTCACGCGCATTTATAAAATTTTAAAATTACAAACTGCCTATCTTTATCTATAATTAGAAAATCTTTTTTTAAAAATACTACCGACTTCCAAATAAAAACACTACAAAGTGAAAAATAACTAATTTCGGAAGTCGGTGTTCTTGTTTTTGTTTCTTCGTTTTTTTTTTTTTTAGTTGTGGTACATAAAGATCAAGTTCAATAATACCTATAATCTCAGATTATTGAAAATCTGAGCCTAAAATGCCCAAATTTATGCCTGAATAGATTACCTGAATACCTAACATAAAACTAACATAACCGGTGCAATGAGAGTGTATCTTTCAGGGTGAACTGTACAAATCTGCGTACCCCTTTAGAGCGTACCGGCTTGACGTTATGTTATCAAAAGGCCTAAACAATAAACAGTTTTGCGATCGCAGCAATCCCGAGAGATTTGCCGTTGTTTATTGAAGAGTTCTGTTGTATATATTAGGATATTAGATTCCAATTAGATTAGGTATTTTAAGATTTTCGATAGTCGTGCCTACTTATATCGAAAGTTCATTATTATGTAGGTACCTATCTGTTATATCGGCTCGGCTTCAGCGGCGGACAAACACAAAAGGAAGCAATTTTTAACCGACTTCAAAAAGGAGGAGGTTCTCAATTTGACTGTATTTTTTTTGTTACTTACCTCAATACTTTTTTAATGTGAACCGATTTTGATGATTCTTTTTAGGGTTCCGTACCCGAAGGGTAAAAATGGGACCCTATTACTGAGACTTCGCGGTCCGTCTCTCTGTCACCAGGCTGTATCTCATGAACCGTGATAGCTAAACCGGTGAAATTTTTACAAATGATGTATTTCTTTATAACAACAAATATTAAAAACAGAATAAAATTAATATATAAGTGGGGCTCCCATACAACAAACGTGATGTTTTTTGCGATAATGGTACGGAACCCTTCATGCGCGAGTCCGACTCGCACTTGGCCGGTTTTTTATTTGTATACCTACTATGCGCGCCGACACTCACAAGCTCGGCTCAGCCACCCGAAGCTATTATATTGTATTGTGATAACAAAGAGAATATTTCAAACTGCTATTGTAAACAAACAATCAATAAACAATTTACAAAATAACATTATTTTTTATTTGATGAACCTAATTACCTAGAAAACAAGTCCCACATCAAAGTGGCGCTGTCGAAAAAGCAGTTATCCTGACTCTGGCTGGTATGAAATACCTACTTACGGGGAGGCGCTTGTAGGTTATAGCTTACTAGCTAAGATAAGTAAATACCTATTTAATACACATTGTAATATTTGCATAACCTGCAATAAAATACAAAAACATAAAGACATGACCTACACCCGTGCGCATAGAGCCTAGCTTTCCGCACGCGCTGGTACGATACCTACAGTCAGCGAAGCCCTGGCGCCCGCTCTGCCAACGTAAAATCTACCGACTTGACGCTCGAACACTTTTCATTCTTATAACTAAGGGCATAAGGTTCAATAAGCGCGCAAGCGGCTCGCGCTGCTCTGCCGTCGCCGCCGCCAAAAATAATTAAAAAGTCAAATCTAACATTACTTGTCGATAATAACAATATCTATGTAAATTCACATTTTCGCAAAAGATCTTATTGTCAAGTTGGCAAAGTCGCGGGTAAGTATTAGGTGCATAACAACAAGTAAATTGAGTGCCTTCTAATTACGTTACACAGTAATAATCCAAAGTTCTAACACCTATTTTTTATGTTTATGTTGTCAATGAATTGCATACGCGCCACCGCACCGGCGGCGGCAATAACACCGCAACCACACACAAGTATATTATAGTAATCTTTGCACACACACCGCCCGCGCTGTCGGCGCTCTGCAATGAAATTGCGCATGTGTGCGTCACACAGCGTTATGAGTGTGTATACGAACACGATCTAGCTTCTTACTGCTCATCACAGCGTCTATCTCTTTCCTGCGTGATGTCGGATGAGATAGCAAATATTTTAACTCCGCCGCCAAATAGTTCGTGCCGTTGACTAGTGTAACCTTAATTCACATTTCAAAGATTATTAGACGGATCATTTAAAATTGATGCCAATAGATGGCGCATTTTTAAATTTCTGAGGCATTCCACTCGTTTGGTAAAGTTTGCGTTTTAACACATTTTGGTGCAAAAAAACTGTAAAAACGTGCAAATAAATACTAGAAAACAAACCTTCACTGTATTTAAAGAAAAAATATTCACGAACCTAGTAAACCCTTTAACTTGCAAGTCGTTGCTAACACCATCTATCTATCACCGTGAAACAGAACCGAATGCGTTCGATGTACAAAAAATTGCCATATTAAGCAGATGAAAAACGCTAGTTACGTCGCCACGGTTTCTTTGTATGGGATAAGGTATCTGTATGCTAGTATTATATTATCTGTGATCCTTACCTAAGTTCTGTGTGGTGATGTCGACGACCTTGGTGTCCGACATGCCTATCATCTTGATGAGCCGGTTCACCTTCTGCTCGGGAGTCATCTTTTCTATTTTTCTGTTAAGTATCTTGCCACGTTTGGTGACCTGTAAACAATTACACACATTTTATTATTTCTGGCATTTAACGCCAGGCAGTATTAAGAAAACGATCATCATCATCATATTAGCGGAAAAACGTCCACTGCTGGACATAGACTTTCCCCAAGCGTCGCCACATTGACCGATCCCGTGCATTTCGCATCCAGCGGATTCCCGCAACCTTCACCAGGTCATTGGTTCACCTAGATGGAGGCCTTCCAACGCAGCGTCATCCGGTACGCAGTCGATGTGGTCAGGAGTAGTGCTCCTGACCACATCGACCATCCTTTCTGTGCAAGCAATATGTCCTGCCCACTGTCATATTTTCTATTATGACACATCTATTTATGCCTTAACCTAGTCACGGGGTCTCATTGCTAAGAAAGAAAATTTGGTTCAAATAAATCTTACTAGATGGCGCGATATGCACCTCGGTATCCACCTATCTGTTATTGAATGTGCGTAAAATTAACATTTTCTGGAATTGAACACAAAAATTGTATGTTCTTGTTTAATCAACTCTCCTAAGTACAAAATTATGGAATATTGGGCTCTTAATTCACATTTCAAAGATTATTAGACGGATCATTTAAAATTGATGCCAATAGATGGCGCATTTTTTAATTTCTGAGGCATTCCACTCGATTGTTAAAGTTTGCATTTTAACACATTTTGATGCAAATAAAAACTGTAAAAACATGCAAATAAATACTAGACAACAAACCTTCACTGTATTTAAAGAAAAAATCATTCACGAACCTAGTAAACCCTTTTACTTGCAAGTCGCTGCTAACACCATCTATCTATCACCGTGAAACAGAACCGAATGCGTTCGATGTACAAAAAATTGCCAGAATAAGCAGACGAAAAACGCTAGTTACGTCGGCACGGTTTCTTTGTATGGGATGAGGTATCTGTATGCTAGTATTATATTATCTGTGACCTAGTTCTCCTTCATTTGCGCGGGCAGGTCATGCATCATAGTGAGCATGGCGGAGAACACAAAAGTTCTGTGCGCAGCTCTGCGTTAGTCGTCGGCTTTAAGGCGCTCTAGTAGCGGCGTTAGTTCTTCGAAGTGACCGCGTTCTACCATTCATAGGATAAGAAATTCTATTGCTATTGAAATTAAGTCGAAACTTACCTTCTTCCCCTTCATATGCGCGGGCAGGTCATGCACCATGGTAAGCGTGGCGGAGAACACAAAGTTCTGTCGCGCGGCTCTGCGTTCGTCGTCTGCGTTCAGACGCTCCAGTAGAGGAGTTAGTTCTTCGAAGTGACCGCGTTCTAACATGCGGTCTGTTTCGTCTATGGCGAGGAATCTGTGAATGTGGCAGAATATTTCTTATAGTGTATAGGCATTATTATAAAAAAGTTCTTATAATTAAGTCATTTATACAGGCTGATTGTCGAGAGAGAATTGAGGTGCCCTTAATTATTTTTCCAAAATGTGTCATCGAATCATTGGGAATTACGGCTCCAGCGGGTAAGGATTACATAGTAAAATTACTCTAAGGAGGACGGTATTAGAAGGTATTGATAAGAAGTTGAGGCTTGAGGAGATAATAATCTAATATGAGGATTTAGTCGAGAAAAAAAGATAAAATAGCTTAAATCTTAAGTTTTTTTAGAAGCGAACTAAAAAGACGAAAACAAGAAGAAAATCATGCTGTGCAGTCGGAGGATACATATTCTCGAGCTGGCTGACCAAATAGAGATGTTTTTTTGATTTTATGAATTAAGATTTTTTGTTTATAACTTTTTGGTCAACATTTTAATCTAGCCAGTGACACTCACAAGGTTAAGACGAATAGTTTGACGTAAGAATCATCAAAATCGACCAACGCGTTTGGTCTCTAGAACGCCACATAGGAACAAACATACATACATAGACTGATAAACACATTACCCTCCTTCGGCAGTCGGGTAAAAAGAAAATTGGTGGATCTGGCGACATTGCATAAAAAAACTTAAGGATCTGGCGATCTAGCAAAACAAATTGAAGGATCTGGCGATCTACCAAAAAAAATACTACTTAATCAATAAGGAAGAGACCAAAGGAACCAATCCATCCTTACTTGACCATGTCCAACTGCTGCAGATGCGGCTGCCCCTGGCCGATGAGCTCCCACAGGCGGCCGGGCGTCGCCACCACTATCTCGGGCCCCGAGCGGAGCACCCGCTCTTGTTTGACGGCCGCCATGCCACCCACTATTGTGGCTACTCGTATGCCTGAATGAAAATGAAAATAAATAAACATGAAAAAAAAACAAAAAAAAAAAAAACATGAAAATAATCTATGTTCCCCATAGGGTTGGTCAGATGCTGTAGTATAAAATTATATGTCGTGGTAAGGAGTATGCTTTTGAAAGTAACCGTTTTACGGCACTAAATCGGTAGAGGGCGCTTAATTTTGCTACACATATTCACCAGTTTAATGTTAATTATTACTGTTACTTTCAATAGACACAATTCAATAACAAATCGATGCATATCGCGCCATCTAGTGATATTTATTTGAACCAAATTTTCTTTGTTAGCGCTAGCACCCGGTGATTTAGGTATGATTTTCTTCCCCGTTAAAACACAAGAAGTGGTGAAGGGAGGGTGTTTTGGGGGACTGGCTTTTATAACTTTAACATACAAAATGTGCTGGCTCTCAGCGTAATTTGAATAAATTACTTTTTATTTTCATTGCCTCACTTTTAAGCACAAATAAAACATTTCATTACATACCTGTATATTTGGCCGCACCAATCAAATGCCTGCTGATCTGTATGGCCAGTTCCCTGGTGGGGGTCAGGATGAGCGCGTACAGCGGCTTGCCGGTCTTCATTGATACGTGGCCGGGGATCTCTATGTTGTCCACTACCTTTACACAGCCTATGCCTGCAAAGAGAAGACGAAAAAAATAAGAAAGAATTTGTTTGTGGTCTGCCTGATTGGTGATGACTGCAGCCTGTGGACATTGGCAAGACGAGACAAATCTCAGATTTGTTGCTTTTCCAGATACAGAGATGGAATATTTAGTTATCAACTAGCTTCGCCCGCTTGAAAAGTGTTTTATCATGTGCTATTCCAGACTATTACCTATCTCTGTGCAAAATTTATTCCAAAACCGTTCAGCAGTTCAGGCGTGATTGAGTAACAAACATACATCCACACAAACATCCATCCAAACTTTCACATTTATAATATTAGTAAGATTAAAACTTTATGCACAAGTACAAAGGCGGACTTAAAGCTGGCATTTTCTACCAGTCGATTTTAGGGTGGTGCAGAGATAAAACATGGCAGGTGCAACTAAATGAAAGAACATGTAGAAAATAGTTATTTATGCTACAAGTGCGGAAGGTAGGTGATTCCGATGAGTGGCATTTCTATTCACGAGCGAGCGAAGCGAGTGAGTGGATAAATCGACACGAGTCGAAAATCATCTTACGTACGTGCATCATACAACATTTTACTATGCATTGTGCGAGGAAATAAAAAAATATATCTGAACCATAGAAATATAAAATACAGTGAAAAAACACGGTGATTGGTATATACACGCTGTGTCTGAAGGGATAAGGTTTATAATTGATTGTGTTCTGATTTAAGAAATGCGGGTGTGTGCGCGACTGCGTATCTATTGCCCTTACTGAACTGCATGTGTAGTAGTTGCCGTGTGGTAGGGGCAAACTGGAGACACAGGTTTCCGATATATTTTCGTCTACCGGGCATATCTCCTTGTTTAATATATCTATGATCTGAACCAAGCAAAAATTAATAAAAAGGCGGGCTTATTCAAGCGCGCTTAGCATATCCACAGATTAACTAAAAGTTCCTCAGGCATATCTACGGCGCACTTAGATAAAGTACCTATAGATTAAGCCTTAAAATGAGCTTGATTGATAGAGCGAGATGGCTAATTGGCAGCTCCATGTAAATAATAAGGACAAAAGATTATTTTTTGTCTTTGTCACCGTGGCCGGTTTCTGTTGTTTGTCAAACTCTAAAACAATGGCAGGTTTGACAAACAAACTCGGTTTTGTTTGATTTTCTATGATTTCGTGGTATTATGTGTTAATTGAGACAAGGAATTTGGGTTATTTATAGATAATAAGTGTCAGTGCGATGGTGGGTTGTAGTGTTCTTGTTCTTGTTGTAACACCAGAACTAACTATTGCTGTCTCATGTGCGGCCACGCCAGTGCTTAATCTATAGGTACTTTATCTAAGACTGCGCATGTGCAAATAGCTGTCACGTCGTAACGCAAAAAGGCACTAGTAAAATATACGTTCTGCCAAACATATTTAATGAATATTTTAAATTTATAATTTGTTGATCAAAATCTAAATCTAGAGTAATTAAAAACGCCTTTAATGAAGTATTAGTTTTTTTTTTTACCTTTTATATGTATGATAATCTGTACTAAACTACTTTTTTAAACTTTTCTCAAATAATAAAAACTCTATGCGTTGGGCTGACGTTGGAGTTAAAAATTAAAAAAATACAGAAAAGTAAAACTACTACAACACTAGTTAAAAAAGTGACATTTTCCGCACAGTTTGACTGCTTGGAAAACGCTCTTTTCGAGGAATATGCATTGTAAAATATATAAAAAGAAAATATATACTTAGATACATACATATAAACAATGTCATTGAGAAACCGAATCCAACAAACCAACTGTGTGAAGATTCTGCAATTTTCTTGCGAATATGCTCATGTATGAGGAATGTTAACAGGCACTCATCATTATCATGTATCTGGTCTTTTTCTCCAGCTATGACCTTAGGGTCAGCTTTAAGTCTGACCGGAGACATCTGAAAACTTTATATGGAGCAACTGCCTACCTGATCTGCACAACCCAGTAACCCGGGCAGGTACCTATACTGCTCAAATCAAACCCACAGCAATACTGAGTTAGAAATAGGTATGGAGGTAACTACCTCTTTGGGAAAGACACACAAAGAGAAAGTTCTAATAAGAACTGTTTATAGAATAATACATTACCTTGTTCATTCTCATTGCCTTCATCAGGAACATCTTCATTTCCTTCACTCTCTTCATCACCAGACTCTTCGCCTGCCTCACTATCTTGTTCATCATCTTCATCCTCTACCTCATCACCACCGCTTTCCTCAGCATCACTATCAACATCTTCATCAATATCATCACCAGAAGCTACTTCACTGTCTTTCCCTTCCTCTTCATCATCACTTGTATCAGCCAAATCATCAGAATCCAACATGTCTGACAGATGTATATAATTGTCATCATCATCACTATCATTGCCTTCATCAGCTGAGTTATCCCTTTTCCTGATAGGAACCTCAATTTCTTCTAAGTAATCATCATCAGTATATTTATCATTCTCTGATTTAGTATCATCAGCCTCATCATTGCTTTCTGTCCCGCTGCTGTAGCCATCCTCAGATGATTCTTTAGCCATAGGTTCTTCAACTACTTCTTCATCTTTCTTCTTTTGATATAGCTTCCTATCTTTCCTCTTAAATCTTTCTTTTCTGTCTTCTTTAGCTTCAATGTTCTGTTTCTTAGCTGATGGTTTTTTGTATGGTATGTCGTAGACATCTAAACCTTTAAGGAGGGCTTTTTCTTTCAGTTTTAGTATGCCACATAGGATTGGGAGGCCAAATGCTAAGGTCTTGCCACTGCCAGTTTCTGCTGCGCCTAAAATGTCTCTTCGACCTGCACAAGGTGAACACAATTATATTCCTAGCTCAACAATAGCAGACAAATTAACACAGACAATAAACATTTTTTGAAGACAATGGACCCTGTTTCATAGTGATTCAAACATAACTGGCTGATAGGTGCACTATTTACAAGTCTGCCTAGTGGTTGCAAGCGCTACTGCTGAGCTTGAGGTCCTGGATTCTATTCCCAGGTTGGGCCAAGTGTTATTGGGCATTTTCACAAAAACATATAGGGTAAAATTTGGATTCAATGAAGTTACATGTCTGCCTAACCTATGTTATATTATGTTTAAAGCAATGTTTTTTAAGAGTAGATAAAATGTCTGTCTGTTTATGTAAACAATTTTGCTGGTGAACAGGCTTTGGACTTTATAAAAAAACCGGCCAAGTGCGAACCGGACTCGCGCACGAAGGGTTCCGTACCATTATCGCAAAAAACGGCAAAAAATCACGTTTGTTGTATGGCAGCCCTACTTAAATATTTATTTTATTATGTTTTTAGTATTTGTTGTTATAGCGGCAACAGAAATATATCATCTGTGAGAATTTCAACTGTGTAGCTATCACTGTTCATGAGATACAGCCTGGTGACAGACAGACAGACAGACGGAACGTGAAGTCTCATAAATAGGGTCCCGTTTTTACCCTTTGGGTATTGAACCCTAAAAATAAGAACAGTTATATTTACCATGTATAGCAGCTGGCAGCGTCAACTGTTGGATCTTAGTAGGCTGTTTAAAGCCTAACTCAGTCAACGCCTTTATGAGAGGCTCCTGTAACTTGAACTCAGCCCATGGAAGCATGTCTTCTGGCGTCAAGTCTGTATTAGACTGAGGTAGGTCTCCTAATTTCTGTTTATTTTTTTTAGGAATAGTTGGAGTACTGTCTATGGCTTTGCTATCACCCTTCTTATTGTTTTTGGATTTCTTATTATTTTTTTTAGAATGTTTTTCAGTGTTCTCATTATTTTTATTAAGGTTTCCAGTGCTATTATTACTTTGTTCAGTATTTTTTGTCTTTTTATTTTTCTTATTAGTTTTAGTCCTCTTTTGAGTACTGTTAGCTAGTGATGGTGCTGTAGCGTTACATGATTCTACTACAAAACCATTGTCTAGTTTTAGCTTTTTGCTAGGAACCTCTTTGGATTCACTTTCTGAAGCTTTCCTTTTCTTCTTTTCTCTCCTCTCTTTGATGATTTCTTTTTGTTTATTCTGTAACAAAATTATAGATATAAATGTGGGGGCAGAAATGACATACAGTCAGAACCGTTTATAATGACATGGAAGGACCATTCAAATACTGTTATTATAGCTGACCGTTGTTATGAACCTAAATAATGGCGTATAGGTTGTTGTAACAGGATCTTTGCAATCTGTTGTAATATCCAGTATGTACATATTTTTACAGTCAATGATTTAATACTGTTCAGAGGTTGAGAGATTAGCCAACTATGCAGAAGATACCTATTATTTATTTATTTGTTCACACTCACACTGAAACAACTTGTATCAATTACACTAATGAAGCATAAACTTTCAAACACTAACTATAAGTCCAGGTTTCCTCAAATGTTTTCCTTTACCGTTGTCAGCGATGTCCAAGATAAACTTAGAAAGTGCATGAATTGAAAAAAGTCACATTGTTACTTGCCCAGATTTGAACCCAAGACCTCAAGCACGAAAGGTGAGGTCTTAGCCACTGGGCCACCATGACATCGCGGTGCACGACTGTGCAGAAACAGGTCCTCTCTGTTTATGTACTCTTATAACTGACTTATGAATAGAATAGAAATATATTTATTCGACACACGCATATCACAACAGCAACAAACATTGAAACATGGGTAAAAGACAAAAAAGAAGTGCAAAGGCAAATTGCACTGAACATGCCCATACCGAAAGGGTTACCAACTCAGCATTTGCTGGGCATCACACAACACCCAGTGCTGGATTTAATTTGGCACCCCGCAGTGACACTTGGACGTGGGTAACAAAAAAATAAATAATGTATACATAATTTGATATGAATGATACGATACAAGGATATGTAAATAAATAATCTATACTAATATTATAAAGAGGAAAGATTTTTTTGTTTGTTTGTACCGAATAGGCTCCGAAACTACTGGACCGATTTTAAAAATTCTTTCACCAATAGAAAGCTACGTTATTCCTGAGTAACATAGGCTATTTTTTAATCCCGATAACGGGTCCTGTGGGGTGGCCCACGGGAGCGAAGCCGCGGGGAATAGCTAGTGTACAATATAATTATAGAAGAATAAGTGTATAGTGATCTACAATGTGTGTGGGTTGTAGTGAAAAAGAAAATTAAATAATAAATACAAAATCACAAAAAACATAATAAGTAAGTCACAAACATGGTTCATTAGCCTACTACTAACAAGTCACCAGCCTGACTGTTCATGAATGCATTAGCTCATTCTTCAATCACCGCCAAGCCCTCCATACCAAATGTTACTGCTTAAAAACTAAGTATTTTAAATTTAAATTACTATTTCAAAGGACTTGTGATGACAATATATTGCAATAGGTATGTGAATTGAATAAAGAAACAGCAATTACCTAAGACTGTCAAGAGGCTCTAGATAAGTGACATCGTATCATCAAAAGCGGCGCAAAGGGAAAATGTATTTCCAAGCCTTAGATAAAGTACCTATAGATTAAGCCTTAAATTGAGCTTCATTGATAGAGCGAGATGGCCAATTGGCAGCTCCATGTAAATAATAAGCACAAAAGTTTATTTTTTGTCTTTGTCGCCTTGGCCGGTTTCTGTTGTTTGTCAAACTCTAATATAATGGCAGGTTTGACAAACAAACTCGATTTTGTTTGATTTTCTGTGATTTCGTGGTATTATGTGTTAATTGAGACAAGGAATTTGGGTTATATATAGATAATAAGTGTTAGTGCGATGGTGGGTTGTAGTGTTCTTGTTCTTGTTGTAACACCAGAACTAGCTATTGCTGTCTCATGTGCGGCCACGCCAGGGCCGGTTCTTCCTCGTGGTCAAACTATTTTGTCAAACTGATCCCTACTGAAATATCTCGTAAACACCTCTTACAGGGATTAAGGATTTGACCATAGCCATTGCTGATAGAATCACCCTTTGTCTACAGCATCAGTACAACATGGGCTAATATGACTTAATGTATAACATATGGTTGTTAATACCAGACCTAAACTATTGTGCATGCCTTCAAGCCGGTAGCATGGTTATTATTTAATCTTGTGAAACACCATGCATGATCAGCACCTGACTAGAGAAAAGTTTATGTCCACCAATAGGTATTTAAATTTATGACGGTGAAATCAAATAAAAAGAGTTTAGAATCGATAAAAACAAACCTTTTTAGCGCGATTTTTACTCTCCTTTTCAAATCCATAGTCGGTGCACTCTTCTAAACCCACAAAGCCGTGGAATTTGTCCGTCATGGAGGCCGGGAAACCATCCATAGCCACTGACTCCCATTTCATGTTGTGTAGTTTCTTACTCATTTTAGTAGTTTTATTTGAAAACACGTAAAAATCGTGTTATTTTGGTTAACATAACCTCAACCCAATTAAATTGAATGCAATGCAATGTGACTTTGACGTTGTTTGACAATGACAATAACATGCATGATAGACAGTTATAGAGTTCGTTCAGTTATTTCGTTTGTCATTCTTAGCAATTTTCGTTCAGAAATATCGATTCTCAATATCACGCACGACCGGCACGACCAAAAAATAGGCAAAATTCATCAATTTCGTCTTGTTAAAAATTGCGTATTACCAGCTTAGGCTTATTCGCGCGAATTTTTTCCGCCCATTCTGCCACTCGCTCCACTAGGATCCCCTAAATCAGTCCCCCAGGGGATTCTACAGCACTCAATGTTCCACTACGATCCCCTATGCAGGGGATTCTATAAGTACTAATAATTTCTATTCCTTTAAAGTCCCCTCTAAATTAAAAAGCCACCTATAAAATAACATTATGTAATACATAGAATTAAAAATCAGTCTACAGAGGGGATTACAATGACGTAAATTATTTTTTATAAGATAAAATAGATGTTGAAAAAAAAGTACCAAAAGCGTTGAAGAATTTCGCAATTTCGACTAGTGCAGCGTCTCGGTGGCGTTGGGTTTTTTTTTCAATGTTTAACTTATTTAAGTACCTACATTTAACGCATTTGTTAGCAGGACAGATTCGCTTTACGCCAGATTCGCGTTAAGACAGAAGTATAGTCAGGTAAAAAGTAATTATATTCATTAATAGGAAACATCAGAGAAAATAAAAAAATACCTTACCTACATAAATCGTTAATAATCAAAAATACGTTATAAACGCAAAATATTAAAAAAAAACCTTCTCTACTTGAAAAAATCATCATCACCATCATCATTTCAGCAGAAAGACGTCCACTGCTGGACATAGACCTCCTCCAGGCGTCGCCACATTGACCAATCACGTGAGTCTCGCATCCAGCGCCTTACCGCAACCTTAACCAGGTCATCGGTCAACATAGTGAGAGGCCTTCCAACACATCGTCTTCCGGTTCCCGGTCGCCATTCCAGAACTTTTCAGCCCCATCGGCCATCCGTTCTGCTAGCAATGTGCTCTGCCCACTGCCATTTAAGTTTCGCAATTCTTCGGGCTATGTCGGTAACTTATTGGTTCTCCTGCGGATATCCTCATTTCTGACGTAATCACTTAAGGAAACTCCGAGCATAGCCCTCTGCATTGCTCTTTGGGTGACTTTAAGCTTTCTGATAAGGCCCATTGTGAGTGACTACGTCTCGGTCCCTTAAGTGATCACTGGCAACACACACTGGTCATAGACTTTTGTCTTAAGGCACTGCGGTAAATTGGACGAGAAGATACAATTTCCCGAAAGCCGCTCAGCCGAGTCGGATTCAACGGTTAACCTTTTTCTCGAAGTTAGACTTACCCAACTGGACCGTTTGTCACAGGTAGACATAATCGTCTACAACTTCGAATGTAGGTATTCGATTTAAAAAAAAACGTTTGTAATTCTACTTAATTAACTTAAAAAGTGGTTTATTCCTGAATTATTATTTACTTCATCATTTCTAGAAAATGACCGACTGATATTTGCCCATTCAAGAATTTCAGTTGTGACTCTTGAATCTTTGAGTACATCTTCTGTTGTTTAGCTATTGGGCGGCGCTCTTTTTTTAACGCATTCAATACATGTACTAGCGTTGGTTTACGGCCAATTTTTTTAGTTATCTGGGAATGCCAGTTTTCTGCAACATTTGTTGTTATATAACGTTCGCCGAAATCTTCTAACAAATTCTTCATTTTGTAACCAGAACTTCATATATTTTTGCATTTTTTTTATTTAGTACTAATATTGCCATCCTTTCTTGTAAATAGGTTTTAAATTAATAATAAGGTTCTTAAACAATTAGGGGATTCAAAAGGAAATTAGAGTTTTATATGATCCCCTAGGGGATCGTAGTGGAACATTTAGTGCTGTAGAATCCCCTGGGGGATCGATTTAGGGGATTCTAGTGGAACGAGTGCATTCTGCGACATATGGAATTGTTTGAAACTGCACGCAATGCGGTAAAAAATCGCGTGGATATAATACCGCAAGAAAGCCGTGTTTTGACACAAAATCCACGCGGAGCGGATTAAATTCGCGCGAATATTTTGAGCTCTATGAACAGGTAGAAAGATATAAACATCGCGCAGAATTTTATCCGCAAAGCGAGATAGTTAAATACAGAACGCGGACAAAAATTTAAAGAAGACGAATAAAATAAACGCGATTAAAAATCGCAGTGCGTGCTAAGCCTTACTCCGAAGTTAAGGGCTTATTACACTAGCTACACGGTATTAGAAAGTTAGGGTTATTATTCGAATCTCGCTCCAGGTACTTAAATTGATATGGGATCCGTCATAGAAAACAAACTTCTGGTCTTTCATTCACATGTTCAATTTATTAGTAAGAATACATATTCTTAACTATATAGCACTCATCATATTAAAACTTTATACCTCACTTATAAAATAAAATCATCTACACAGTACAAATTTCTAAACGACACTGACATAAAATTTTCCTCATAAACATTGTCAAAACAATAAGCTCCAAATTCGAATACTAGAAAAAACAAATTCTAGTTGCTTTTAAAAACATAGACAATTAAAAATCACCTACCTAGCGACTGCAGAATTCAGGGACACGGTGTTCAGGGCCGTGTAATACCGTGCGTGCGTGCATATGCGCTTTACTCTTGGACTAGCTAAGCCTGGACTAACTAACAAAGAATTAAAGTAGGTTTAGTAATGTTGTAAACATGGAGTTACCTGCGACTACGTAACTATTCATTCCTTAAGGGCTTATTACACTACACGGTATTCAGGGCCCTGAATACCGGGTCACTTCATCATTCCGTGTCAATATGGTCCATTTTTTGGGAACACCAACTTCCTAACATTTATTACACCACCCTAAATTAGAATTTAGGGCCCTGAATACCGTGTAGTGTAATAAGCCCTTCACTCTTGGATTTACGCGTAAGCTAGAATTTAAAAGTAAAAATAATATGGAACCAGTGAATGCTCATATATTTATGGTCTGTGATTGAATGAGTGAATGAATGAAAATAAGCAAGTTGAACTGTTGATTGTTGAAGTCGAATTTTATTGTTTTTGTTATAGAAGAATACGATAAAATAATAAACATAATACCTAATATGTTAGTATCTCGAATAGATAACCGAATATGATCAAGCAATTATCAAATACTAATATCTAAGGTACTTATGAAAATGGTACCATCGAACCGGTCTTTGTCAACTATTGTTTTTCATTTTTCCACACAGACTTCGAAAAAGTAAGTTATTTTCGTGTATTCCCGTTCGTCCCACCGACTTCTTCCCCGTAGTAGGACGAACGGGAAATTACAAAAATAATATTAAATATGTTCTCGATCGTCCCATTCAGGATTTTAGAGGGATGAATGGGAATATGTTCTTAGATTAGTGCCATTCGTCCCACTAAATAATTTTGTGCGTAAAATGTTTAATCGTTGTTTCGTAGTTTACTTTCAAATTAGTCGTGATATTACATGGCTCTGGTGGGATGCTTCGGCGATGCCGCTAGATAATAAAAGCGTGCCGATAACATTGTGTTATTAGCATAAACCCTTCCTAAACCCTATTGATTTACCCAACATTCTCGCCCAGTATTATTGTTGACAAAACAATTAAACTGCACGGGTGTTAATGTAATAATATATGTTCTACACGAATTCTGTGGAAAACTACTGATGTAAGTACATTTTTTAATTCCTTAATAAATGACTGAATTTTATTTTAAAATTTGTTTTTTTTACCATTAAAACAACCAGTCTGAAATTATTTGGTGGGACCAAGAGGACTAAAAAAATAATTAAAAAGATATTCTCGTTCGTCCCACCAACAAAATTAGTGGGACGATCGGAATTCCCGTTCGTCCCACTACGGGGACGAAGTCGGTCGAACTAACGGGAATACACAGTTATTTTTCGCTTTGTAGTGTTTTGCTTTGGAAGTCGTTTTAATTTTTCTGTTAAAATGTTTTATTTTTCTCTTTTTAGTTTTGGTACCTCAAATTACCATGAAAATCATTTATTAACAAAGTATTGTCAATTGTCAATTTATTGGCTTCTTGGGTTGGAATCGTCGTGAGATGTACTAATGAGTACCTACATCTCACGACGATTCCAAGAAGCTCAAACGCGACTAGGATAAACACATTGTTTTGTTTCGGAGTCCCAGTGCCTACCTTCCGGCTTCATTACAGATCAGTTCGATGGTACTATTTTCATAAGCAACTTATTTATAAGTAGGTATTTGCTACATCATAGTCGGTTAACTATTTATAGTCGGTTAACTATTCGAGATATACCCGTGACACACATACTTATCATTAAGAAGTTCCAGTGACCCTCTGTGGTCTTCTTAATCAGTTCCACTTCACCAAATGATACTTTCTGAATGCAAATACTTGCATTTTTGATGAAAATACCAAAATTAATAGATGCATGCATATAATATTTGAAGAGTTTCCTCGATTTCTCCAGGACCCCATCATCAGAACCTGACCTGACGACTATGGGACCACTTGGAGAGTATACCCTTTCAAACAAAATAATAATTTCCAAATCGGTACAGGCGTCTTTGAGTAATCGAAGAGCATATAAAAAGATTACGATGAATTGAGAACCCTCTCCTTTTTTTGAAGTCGGTTAGATATATAAAAATAGTAAAAATGTACTAGATATCTGTCATATAGTTTTGACAGTAAAGGTGAAGGAGGGATTATTAAATTATCTCAACAACTTTAAACTTAAAAAATTAGCTAAAATGAACACAAAACGAATTCGCTCAGTCAACTGGGATGAAGAGGAAAAGGTAAGTAATTAAGATGAACCATTCTATATCATTTTAATATCGTGTTATATTTTATAGGTACCATTAATTTAATACGTAATTTTTATACTTACAATTATTCCGATCGTTTCAGCAATTACTTTGCAGTATTATAAAAGATTACGCGCACGTCATAGAAGACAAATCTATGAACACTAATACTAATAAGAATAAAAATAAAGCGTGGGAGGAAATCCGCATTAAGTAAGGCATTTTCTGTTTTTACGATCTGCCGGTCGAGCACGGCCTGCTGCGACAGGCTTGAGTAACACATTTTTATCACAGTTTGGGAGCAAAAATCGTTATAAAATGCGTGACTCAAGCCTATAAAAGAGACCGTGCTCGCCCGCTGGTAACTTTTGCCCGGGACTTCGTTCGCGTGAACATGGTGATGGTCTATCATGTGTAATATCGGGGAGAAGTAGGTACTGTGTGTTATATCAAGGCATAATGTACCTAGCCATTTCAGCATATTGTTCCGAATGGTGTTTCAAACGGGGTGAATAGGAATGCAGGGGTGAATAGAAACAAAACTTTGAAGGGCAATTACACATTATTTAAAAATGTTTTGCAGCATTTTTTTGCGTCGCCGAGTGGCCAGCTTGTCGGTTTTTTATCGATTACATTTCGGGGCGTGTGCGATGGAATTGCATGATCTAATTCCGCCCAGCCCGTTTCATCATCGGACTACCAGACGTACGGCAATGCGCCATCGGTACATGGTGGACATCCCACCCATACGCACTAAACGTTTTGAGAATACTTTTATTATGCGTACAGCTAAGGAGTGGCATTCCCTGCCGTAGTCTATGTTTCCCGATAGCTACAATCTGGGGGTCTTTAAGTCAAGAGTGAATAGGTTACTTCTAGGCAAGCGAGCTCCATCGTTGACCACATCATCGCTTACCATCAGGTGAGATGGTGGTCAAGCGCGAGCAAATACCAGATAAAAAAAAGAATTTATCGTCTTTGAGTAATCGGGTAAAATAAAACAATAAAAAAACCCGACGAATTGAGAACTTCATCCTTTTTTAAAGTCGGTAAAAAAAACGATGCTTTGTTTGAAACCATAAAGTGATATCAAAGGTAAAATCCTAATCAATGTTTTGTTCCCATTCACCCCTGCATTCCTATTCACCCCGTTTTACCCGGTAACTATCGTTTAATTACTATATCAGTAGAATGTTGGGTACACTACATAAATATGAAAAACTTTATTCCGTCAGTCACAAATACGAATTTCAAAATACCGATTTCCATAATGCCGAATGGTTCAAAATTCCGAATATAACAACTCCGACTTATCATTATTCATGTTTTTATAATTCCTAAATTTCAATATTCCTAACGTTTATAATTACTATTCTCAAAATACCGAGTTTCAATAAATCGAATAACAAAAAGTCCGACTTAATGATAATTCGAAAAATCAAAAATACGAATTCCGATTATTAAAATACCGATTAATACAATTCCGAAATAAATACGCCTTGTAAAACTGAATAGCAAGATAAATAAACACATAATTGCTCGTCACGACACGCAGCATGCAAGCAAGCATGCAACATGCAAGCAAGCATGCAACATGCAAGCAGGCATGCAACATGCAAGCATGCATTCAACATGCTGCAAGCATTGTTTCTGTCACGGCTCCGGTGCTGCGGGGTTTGGCCGGCCCCACGCGAGCTTAAATTACACTCTAGGGTAGGGCAGACAAGACTGCGTGAAGTCGGTTTTGCAGCGATTCGTTTCTGTCGCTAAATTTTGTAGCACAACATGTTGACTTTCAGTTTATTCGAAGTATTGAAAATCAGAATGTCGTTTTTCGGACCGAGAAGAACCCTTCGAGCATTTGATTCTTCGAACGTATGAAAATCGGAAAACTAACAAATCGCATTTACGTTTTTAATAATAGACATTCGTATACGTCATTTCGTGATTTTTAATAATAGACATTATAATTCTTAGATACCTATTATGAAATTCGGACTTTTGAAAATCGAAACATTGAAATTCGGAATAAAAAATTTCGGTGTATTTGGGTGTTCCCGTAGAATGTTATATATAATATTCATACCATATTTTCTCATAATTATAGGTTTAATGGATTGAACTGCCGTCAAAGACAATTGGGCCAGATAAAATTACAGTGGAAGTCCATGAAAATGAATGCCCGCAAAACCTGCAGCTTATTCAGAAATAAGACCAATAAAACAGGTGGTGTCGCAAGGTCACCTACTCCTGACGATTCCGACATTGAAATAAAAGATTTGTTGAATCCTGCGGTGTTGTTGAGAGATCATAATCCAAATGATTCCCATGGGCTTGTGAGTATTACCCCTTATTACTTGTTTTTGGTGGGGCCAAAAAGTTCTGGAGTGACGACCGCGAACCGGGAGATGTTCCGTTGGAAGGCTTCCCGCTTTGTGAACCGATGACCTGGTTCAGGTTACGGGAAACCGCTGCATGCGAGACGCACGAGACCGGTTAATGTGGCGACGCTTGGAGAACACAACGTAGGCCATGATCAGCAGTGGACGTCTTTCGGCTGAAATAATGATAATGATAACTTTAAAATAGTAGTTTATGAAACGGTCATATAATAGGCGTTATTAAAACACGAGTGTGGGTTTATCACACGAGTGTTTTAATCTAATACCTTTAAACGAGCATTTCTTGTACGAGTATATATATAGACTTTCGACTGAATGATGATAATTGATTTCATAATCCATACTAATATTATATGCGAAAGTAACTCGTGCTTGTTTGTTACCTTTTTACTACAACTAAACGGCTAAGCGAATCGTAACGAAATTTGGCAAGGATACTGGTTATATCCTGGGGAAGGCCACAGGATACTTTTTATCCCGGGAGTATCTTCCCTCGGGATAATCTCCAACTATCACGCAGACGAAGCCGCGGGCTGAGCTAGTTTTATATAAAGTAAACTGCTGTAAGATGTTTTTTTTTCAATAGGTGCCAAGTTCATCAACACAAGCATTGGCAAGAACCAGTTGTGCCATGATATCATTGCACTGTCAGAAAGCATGCAATAGTGCAGAACATTGACAATTGTGCCTTACTTTATAGTTTCTACTGTTTTTGAGGACGAAAAACCAATAGGGTAGATGACTAAAAAAACTATTTAGTCCGTCAATTAGATTACCTAAAAATAATGGAAACTTATTTTTTTCTTTTGGCACGTAAACAAAAAGTTACGACGATCACGTCACGGTGTGCTATATTTTTTATTGACAAAGTGACGTCACAAGCCCCCACTATTGAACTTTGATGCGCTTTATCTTTGTCAATTTTTTATTTATTTGATAAAGCGAAAAATACGGCTCTAATATTATTTGATAAATCTCACTGACAACTAAATAGAATTATCATTTTACTACCCAGGAAACATCCCTATCGCAAAATTGGACAACTACCCAGCAATGGATGTATTTCTTTTGACATAGTTCATCATCTAGTTAAAAAAAATATGATCGACATGTAAAAGTGTTTGTACAAACCAACTTACAGAAATAAACCATTTATCATTTATCATCATATCAGCCAAAATACGTCCATTGCTGGACATAGGTCTCCAGCGGATCCCCGCAACCTTTACCAGGTCATCGGTCTACCTGGTGGGAGGCCTTCCAACGCAACGTCTTACGGTTCGCGGTCGCCACTCCAGAACCTTTTTGCCCCATCGGCCATCCGTTCTGCGAGCAATGTGCCCTGCCCACTGCCACTTAAGTTTGGCAATTCTTCGGGCTATGTCGGTAACCCCAACTGCAGCCAAGTTGACAATCTACAATCGATAACGCTAGTAGAAAACGAATCAATATATGGGAATGACAAGTTTGAGTCACGTGGTCAGACATACAAATAGAAGGCGTTAACAATTGTAGAAAGAGATTCGATACGAAACGTACTTACGGAACGAAACTTGGCTAGGGATTTCTACATTTCTGATTCGATCACGCATAGAAACTCGGCGCAAAGCCCTCATCATTGCCCTTTGGGTGACTGTAAGCTTTCTTTATCATAGTTACCCAAGAAAATCAACCGATAACTGTGACAATAATTTCTTTACTCATACCTAAATAAACTAGCGAGATAATTTTATTTACATATTCTATTATCTACTTATTTTTTAGGATAAAATAACCATTGAAGAAGTTGACGCACAAGTTGATGAGCAGAAGTTTACTCCAATAGTCGTAAGTTTACAACAATAGTATACATCTTTATATATATACCTATATATATATCTATGAATCTATAAAATGCTTCAACTTTATAGTTTGTTTTCACAGAACTCTGAAGATGATTCAATGACAGCCAATCCGCTCGAGACAAATATGGCCAATATTACAGCAAGAAAGGTTTGTATAGAATTGATGTAAAATATTTTCCAATACATACTCGTATTAATAAAACTCATTTTAAATGTTTTTTTATATTTTTACAGGTACCTAAACGAAAATTTATGAGAAAAAATACGCGCAGTATTTCAAAGTGTAGAGAGGTATGTATGTTTGGTTAAACATATTTTTTAGGGTTCCGTACCCAAAGGGTAAAAACGGGACCCTATTACTAAGACTCCGCGATCCGTCTGTCTGTCTGTCTGTCTATCTGTCCGTCTGTCACCAGGCTGTATCTCATGAACCGTGATAGCTAGACATTTGAAATTTTCACAGATTATTTATTTCTGTTGCCGCTATAAGAACAAATACTAAAAACAGAATAAAAAAATATTTGATGGGGGCCCCCATACAATAAACGTGTTTTTTTTTGCCGTTTTTGGCGATAATGGTACGGAACCCTTCGTGCGCGAGTCCGACTCGCATTTGGACGGTTTTTCATATTTGTTTTTTTCTTGGCTTCTTTGTCTCGGCACTTTTCTGGTGTTGATTCTGGCTTTCAAGAGTTGCAGTGGTTTGGGAATAGTGTGGTGGGATTGTCCAAAAAGAAACATGATTTTCCTATCTTTGTTTATTTCAAATAACCAGTAATTAAATGAAAAAATATGTGTATGTGTGTGCTTGTTTTATGTTGAGATTTTATTGAACACTATAATATGATTAGGTACATGCCCTATCAAGGCCTACCTTAACATATGTTATCTGTTTATTAAGGTGGTTGACATTTCAGGACCTTGAATATGTGAGCGCTATGATAATGCTCTCAAGAGAGTTGAAAGTAAAAGAACACAAGAGACGTATGGAGATGGCAGAAGAGTTACATAAAGAACGATTAAAATGTGCCATATTGGAAAGGGAAATTTTGGAGTTAAGAAAAATTCGTGAAGAAAAACTAACATATGCGTAAAACATATATATTATATTAAAATATTTGTTTCTCATTTATTTTGTATTTTATTTCCGTGTTCATTTGAACTTTTAACAAAAATTTCAATCATCTAAAAAGCTAAGCCAAACCTGTTAAAAACATGTGTGTCTAAAACCTTTTACTGTATTCAATTCAAACAACAGCTAGGTCACTGGACACATATAAATATTTAATATTCGGAGTGCTTTGATAGATCTGATGCAGTGTCTCTGTCATACTAATGTTAATAAAATACCTAGTACTCGTATTAACTACATCTCCTTCTTGCCAATTCTTGAAATAATGTGTCGTCTCTGATAATATTACTAGCATAGGAAGCGATAAACAATAAAATAAGAAATGATTGTAGATCTACACAAAAATATTAATATTAAATATAAAAAAAAACATTACAAAGTGCTGCCCCTGACGCAATACCTCTAATATTATTATTTATTGTGTGTGTCACTGTTACATTTCCATCATATTGTTCTTCATCCTCAAATGGATCTTGCCTATTTATTGCAATATTGTGCAAAATTCTTGAAAACTTGGGTTCGATTCCCAGTTCATCATCATCATCATCATATCAGCCGAAAGACGTCCACTGCTGGACCGCATAACAAGCGTCGCCACATTGACCGGTCCCGTGCGTCTTGCAACCAGCGGATCCCCGCAACCTTCACCAGGTCATCGGTCCACCTAGTGGGAGGCCTTCCAACGCAACGACTTCCGGTTCGCGGTCGCCACTCCAGAACCTTTCTGCCCCATCGGCCATCCGTTCCGCGAGCAATGTGCCCTGCCCACTGCCACTTGAGTTTAGCAATTCTTCGGGATATGTCGGTAACCCTGGTTCTCTTGCGGATCTCTACATTTCTGATTCGATCACCCAAGGAAACTCCGAGCATAGCTCTCTCCATTGCCCTTTGAGTGACTGTAAGCTTTCTGATGAGGCCCATTGTAAGCGACCACGTCTCAGAGCCATATGTCATCACTGGCAACACACACTGGTCATAGACTTTCGTCTTGAGACACTGAGTGTAAGTTGGACGAGAAGATACCGCGCAACTTCCCGAACGCTGCCCAGCCGTGTCGGATTCGACGGTTGACCTCTTTCTCGAAGTCTGGTTGATTCCCAGTTAGGGCAAAGTATTACCGAGGTTTTTCCATTTGGTTTTTCTCAGTAGCAGGCGTCTGATGACTTAATTAATAAATTGGTACTTACTACTAGTTAAAAACTAAGATATAGATATAATTAAATCATGAATACAACTATGGTCAAAGCACACTCAGACAGAGTCGAGGCGATGCGTCACTCTAAAAATGTACAAAGCTTACTGACCCCTATTTTCAGCATTGTATTTCTCGGATGGACAGGTACAAAAAAGTACCGGTGGTACCTTTATGGGAATTTTAAGCATACTTGGCAAATGTGGCTGGTTTATAGGTGCACCCTTGTAACCTTCGGAGAAAATGGGCGTATCCTGTATTTGCTTAGGGGTGGGGCAAAAGTAAGGAAACTCGGAGAAAGACCTTCGGGACACTGGGTGGCAAATAAACAAGGCTGATGATGATGACGCGTACCGGTTCGAGTACCGGTACGCGTCGTCATCATCAGCCTTTTTAATGTTCCCACTGTTGGGAAACTAGGCCTTCCATCTGCGAGAGGGAATCGGCCGTAATCTAACACGCGGGAATATCAAAAATGTCAAATGAAAGGGCGATTTACCCGCTTGATCGAAAATTTCAGTATCCATCTTGTAGTTTTTTCTCTTGAGCAGTAAACTTTTAGTTACGAGTCATAGTGAAGGGTGGGACAGGCTGCCCCATCTGCCCCACCCTGGGTATAGTAGTCACAGCGGTTTTTTGTGTATCTGAAGTTGGCTCTGCCAACCATTGTGCAAGAAACAATTTGTCTTCGAGTATACTGCATAGAGTATATAGCACGATGCGAAAAACGTAAGCGAGTGAAAGAGACAGTTATACAATGCTATCTTCACCTTCAACATTGACACAAAAATAGCTACACAGCACACACACACACACACAGCACACAGGGCACAGGCACAGGCACAGGGCACAGGGGCACAGGGTCTTACAGCCAATTCAGAGACACAAAGATCCGCTGAGTATTATACGCCCATGACCGGGAATACAATTGTTATTTTATGAGATGTAATTATGCTTTTAATAAGTAGGTACCTAATGGTTCTTTGAACTTGAACTTGTAGGTACAGGAACATTGTTAGTCACTTCTTCTTCTTAATTAATGAATTCTTTATTGTACACCAAAAAACAACATTACATACATGTGATAATAAAGTACATGTACAAAGGCGACCTTAACTCAATGCTGAGTTCTTTTACAGCAAACCCTAGAGTGACAGAGAATGTTGACAATTATAGAGGGTAGGCATCCAGTGTACAATATTAAAAGGGAATAAATATAATGACCACCAAAAAAAACTTTGTGACGATAACCCCTAACCACCAAATCTAGTAATATACTGACAAAAATAGTAAATGATCACCAAATTTAGTAAATTGATCACCAAATTTTAATAGCAAATTATTGCGCTATTTAATGTTGTAAAATAGGTTAGGTTAGGTTAGAACTGTGACCAACCGCGCGCGAGCCGAGCGAGCAAAGCGAGCGGTGCCGCGGCAGCGGCCGGCGAGCGCTACTTCCAAGTTGCTCCCAGAAATTTTATAATCTTTTTGGTCATTGGTTTAATTTTGGTGATCATTTACTACTTTTGGTGATCATTTACTACTTTTGGGTTAACAATGATTTATTTGGAGTCATTTTGCCTAAACAGGATAGCGAGATGTTAAAACTTTGGTTATAATTTTACAATAAGATGCGGGTTTAATTTTGGTGATCATTTACTATTTTTGTCTGTTATATGTTACTATATCTGGTGGTAAGTTAAACATAAGCCATATTAAAATAACATAAGACGAATCAAATTAAAACGTAAATATACTTACTAAGTTCGTACATAAATAAATATTTATATTTAAACATACTAATATTATGCCATTGCGCAAGGAAATTATCATTCATCTTCCTTCTGAAGAAGGGAGGGCTGTCGTGTAGAAAGTGTGTGAGAGAGTTCCAGAGACGCACTGCTGTAGCAGAGAAAGAGCCATCATAACGGCTGGCAGTTTGTCGCGGAGAACGAAGGAAAAGAGAAGTGGCAGTGCGACAGGGTTTACCTCTCGGCACGAGTTATTCAAAGCGTTCACGAAGGTATTGAGGAGAATTAGGATTGTGCAGGATAGTATAGAGAAGGGATAGGATATGGGTATAACGACGACGCCGAATCGGCAGCCACTTTAATCTGTTGCGAAATTCCGACACATGGTTGTATTTGCGGAGCCCAAAAATAAAGCGGATGCACAAGTTCTGCAGTCGCTCGAGTTTATTAAGGAGTATCTCCGTTGCATCTAGAAAACAGACATCCGCATAGTCTATGAGCGGTAGAAGAAAGGATTGCGCAAGAGTAACCTTTTTGGAAAAAGTAAGAATTTTTGGAGACGTTTAAGGGACTGAAAGAGGTAAAAAAAAGTGTTCTTGGTCGGTACCTACACTCTTGACAAATTGCTCGTGGTGAGCATGTCGCAGTGAGACACCGTGCCGCCATGATTCGCCTATCGGCTATGTGACTCGTGTGCACTCATGTAGTGGACCACCTAATGCAGACTTGATCTGGTCGGTCCATTGCATGGGTGACCTCAATAGAGTCGTTGCCTCGTCGGGACACGTGACCAAAGAATTGAAGAATCCGAGCCTGGACTATAGCCGATAGACTGCTTGATGCCGAGTTCTTGGAGAATAGATACCTACGATTGTTAGTTATCTTTTGTGCAAATAAATATCAACTCGTAATCTGTTATAATGCATTTGTAGATAGTGAGATGTTTTTGAGACGTACGCTGTGCACGTAAGAATAGCATAAGAGTAGTGATCATGGATTGGTGCCGGGCAGTTGTGTTGAGGTAGGCTATAAGTAGATAATTACATAACAAAAAAATATTAATTAAAAAAATCAAAAAACCCGACTGCTGGAAAAGCGTACTAAAAAGAAGTATACATGGAGAAAATCATTCTGTGCAGTCGGAGGATACATCTTCGCGAGCTGGCTGACCAAAACCAGACGTATCCTCAGACTGCACAGCATGATTTTCTCCTTGTTTACTTCTTTTTAGTTCACTTTTCAAGCAGTCGGGTTTTTTGATATTTTCAATTTTTAAGATTATATCTTTCTAAGAAACACTTACTATGTATGTTATCAAACAAACAATGAAAAATAAAGTCGTGGGTCAAATATTAATTTTATCCCAACAAAATTAAAAAGTTTTTTATCTGTATGAACGGCACACTTTTATAAGTATTATTTTATTTGGTCGTCTATTCAGATTATGTCGCACTATGAACTCAGCAACAAGAAAGGCATGTCGCGTCTTTAAACTATGTCACATGGGTGTCCCGTGCTAGCATTTAAGACAAATTGTAAGACATGACATATTTTATCATAACTTGTCATGACCCAAAATATGTTCTGTTAAGAATTTGTAGTTCAAGTCGAAAACCAAGCAAAGTAAAAATTAAAATTCGGATTCGGAGGCCCGTAATTCGGAAATAGTGCGTCGTAGGGCTATGCTTCTCCGAACCTAAATGGTTTTATGGCCAAGTTTAAACCGAAACTGCAATAAAATTGGCAAATTACCGAAAAATAAAAAATAAACGTCAAGAAGTTATGCCACAAATCAAGAAAAAATCTCACGCCGCCGTGCTAGCATTTAAGACATAATAGCTTTATCGCCCAAACTGTGATAAAAAGTGTGACTTAGGCCATGTCACAGTAGGCCGTGCTAGCCGGGCTGGGATGTGCTCTAACAGGCGTTTCTTAGAGAGGGTTCCGGGGTGGTCTTTCATGAGGTCACGGGGGGTCTTCGTGCTGATGGTGATCACCAGGGTAGTTTCCCCAAAAGTCCAGGCACCTTTTGAATGTTGCCCTGTTAAAAAAAGTATTACCAGGCTCAGCAGATGCGCTTCCAACTACAAGATACATTAACTTAAAAAATTTACGCTAGATAAAAAAATCGTGTAAAGAAAAAACCGTGTTATTTAAATAAGAACAAATAGTTTTGCCAGGTTGTAAGATATTTGAATAGCCTTTGATAAGATAGCATACCCCACGCAGATAACTGGTTTCCTCCAAATCTTTATCAGAAAAACTTAAATAAGATGCAGATAGTTGGACCTTTTTATTATTAACTCACTTCAAAAATGAGGCACACTCACTACAATTAAGCACAAAATATTTAGGAAAATTCGGAGACTGCCTTCAAGGACAGGTTCAAGCGCTCAACAATGGCCTCCCGGAGAGACCGGCAGGCTTATTACGTATCTTTTGCAAGAGCAAAACGATAGCGATTTTTGCGCAATAATTGCTCTTCAATACAAACGTTTTAGAGTTGTTGGCGGTTTTTATTTTAAATAAGTACATTTGACAAACAGCGAGCGATTAGCAAACGATTGTGTAGGACCTACCATACCTACACTGCAGGTAATTCCGACTTTTATGATAAAAAGCGTTTGATCGCTAACGTTTTGCTCTTGCAAAAGATACGTAATAAGCCTACGGATCTGAGGCCCAGTAGCCCGTGCGTCGGACACGTATCTTTTAGCTACAGTGCTGTCGTCTGCATACCCAAAGGGTTTTAGCAGAACGTTTATGTGGAGCAAGAACATTATTGCTGATAGTACCGACCCCTGAAGGGCCCCGGCATTAATATCCTGTTGATCTGACCTCGTATTGCATCGGGTACCTATTCACTTTATATTTTGCACGTTATTGTACATTGAACATATGCGTCGAACAAGTTGGGAAAGAGACGTAATACGGCTAGGGACAAGTTGGGAAGCTGACTACAAATGTACAAAGTGTGGTATTAGTGAAAGCGACCTTTTATGGATAATGACGACATAGCTAGTGTGAAGAGTTGGGTCCGTGGCTTAGGCCCCCAGTGGTCGAGGCCCCTGTGGCCGACGCGTCCGATTCGATTAATTTATTTCAAAGCAGTTTTTGATGAAATGGACTGTCAGGCAGAAAATTTTTGTACAAAAATAGAATAGAATATATGTACTTACTTTATTGTACACCATAAAAGTTACACATCTATTTTATAAGAAAAACTTAATTATATGGGTACAAAGGCGGTCTTATCGCTGACAGCGATATCTACCAGACAACCTTTGGATGGACTAAAAGAACTTAGAATGAAAAAAGGGGGTAGTCTGTGGTGTACCTACTGCTATTATATTAAAAACATAAATATATACAAAACTTTATTTTTATAATAAATACTATCCATAAACTTATATACACATACACTTACATACATATATACATACATCATGTTAACAAATTCAAAGAAAGGAGGGACAAGAAAAAAAAATTGATTAATGATGAAAGAAATTTGATCCAAATATAAGAGTGTAGGAAAGGAAATGGTTTTTAATCCCAGTTTTGCCAAGGGGTAACGTGTTTTACCCAGTTACTGGGTTGTGGAGGTCAGATAGGCAGTCGCTCCATGTAAAACACTGGTACTCAGCTGTATTCGGTTAGACTGGAAGCCGATCCCAATATAGTTGGGAAAAGGCTAGGCAGAGAGAGATAATAATCAGTCTCAAATGTATAAAATAAGATTTTAAAAAAAATTCTGCAGAGCAACTAACTTTTTACATAGTGAAATGTTCTTTTTATATTTGTAACAATAATAATTGAAAATAATCAACTATGAAACCTTAAACAAATGAGAATAATTTTAACTAATTATAACAGTCAGTTTCAATAGCAATAACAAAACAAAATAATCAGTACGTACGTACGTACTCGTAGAGTACGTTTGTACATGTGAAATGTTTTAAAATTTTCTATGCATAAAAATAATCAAGCGTAAAAACTTTAGTACATAATAAATATGCTTTTAATGTTGAAAAAGGTTTGTAAGGATAAGGTAAAGTGGTGATCTACTCTCTGCTATTAGATAGATAACTTTTGTTTAGCAAGGAAAATTACTTTATAACGGTGAAACATTTTTCTCATTTAGGTACTGTACTAAGTGAAAAAGCACAAAATAATATAAATATTAAATTGATTGAATCGGGGGCATCGGCCACAGGTGCCGCGACCACTGGGGGCCTAAGCCACGGACCCAGTGTGACGAGTTGTCATCACAACCTTTTAATTTTTTTGTTAGTGTTACCTCAGAATTTTTCGTCTTCAAAAAGGAGGAGGTTATCAATTCGAATGTATTTTTTTTATATTTGTTTCCTCTGAACTTTTTACTACGTGAACCGATTTTGATGATTCTTTTTTTATTTGAAAGCTGGTGCTAGTATGTGGTCCCATTTAATTTGGGAATAAATATAATGACCACCAAAAAAAACTTTGTAGCCATAACCTCTATCACCTGAAATATATATACCAATCAGCAAAAAAAATAAACCTAATCCAATTTTCATTCTCCCTTTCCTATCCAAAGTTCTCGAGGCCTGTGTGCACAAGCAGTTTTCGGGGTTTATTTACAGAAACAACCTCATAACCTCATTCCAGTCTGGATTCAGACCTGGTCACAGTACAGCCTCTGCTCTCCTTAAAGTGACTGGCGACATTAGAGAAGCTATGGAGAATACTAAGGTAATTGTGTTAGTATTAATTGATTTCTCAAATGCCTTTAATGTCGTCAGTCACGATATACTACTTTCTATCCTCTCCCATGTTATGGTTTCTTCCGAGGCATTGGAACGGTTCTCCTCTTATCTTCGGGGGCGTCAGCAGTCGGTTCGCGACGATGAGAGTTCGTCGAATTGGCGTGACCTGGATGCTGGTGTTCCACAAGGCGGTATTCTATCTCCATTATTATTCTCAATTTTCATCAATTATATAACTCACTGTCTTCGGTGTTCGTATCATCTTTATGCCGATTAACTTCAACTGTATACAGCGGCGCGAATAGAAGATTTATCTGACGCCATAGAGGATGTAAACCGGGACCTGAATGCTATTAAGGACTGGTCTGACAGATTTGGGGTGTCCGTAAACCCCTCAAAATGCCAATTGTAATTGGAAGCTCGCGCATGATGGGTAAAGTGGCGGTAGGCTCTCTTCCACCGATCTTTTTCAATGGTTCCGTCATTCCCATTAGCCCTAGCGTGAAGGATCTCGGTTTGCATCTTGAATCGACACTTAGCTGGCAAAGTCAGGTATCTAGTGTCAGTCAGAGAGTCAACGGTACTTTGCGATCCTTGTATCGTTTGAGGCGGTTTTTGCCTGTAAAGACGAAGACAATGCTTGTGCAGGCTTTAATTTTTCCAGTCATCGACTATGGGGACGTGTGCTACTTTGACTTGAGCGTGGTCTTGCTGGACAAACTAGATAGGGTCTTAAACAACTGTATTAGATTCATATTTAATCTTCGGAAATATGACCATGTATCGAGCTATAGGTCCGAGTTAAATTGGTCGCCTATTCGCCAGAGAAGAAGATTACGTGCTTTGACCACGCTATTCTCTCTACTCAATTCGCCCACCCCTCCTTCCTATCTTATCTCTAGCTTTCAATATCTAAGATCTTCACACGCTCGCAATCTACGTTCTGCCAATAATCTCCTCTTGCTCTGTCCCTCTCATACTACTGATTTTGTTCACTCTTCCTTTCATATCCAGTCAATTATTATTTGGAATGCGCTTCCTTCCGAGATCAGGGCGGCCACCAGTCGGTACGCATTTAAGCAGATACGGATTTATTTTCAACACAAATAAGCTGAGTCATCTCACTTTTTTCTTTTCTGTTACTTCATAAATATATATAATATGTATATTTATATAGATACTAGCTTCTTTAGTGAAAGTCTAAAATTGTCCCGAGGGAACATATTCCCGGGATAAAAAATATCCTATATGCTATTCCCGACTATAATCTATCTCTGTGCCAAATTTCATCCAGATCCGTCCAGCCGTTTCAGCGTGAAGAAGTAACAAACATACACACTCACAGACTTTCGCCTTTATAATATTAGTGTGATATATTATATTCAATGTATGTACGTGTATTTTACCTGTTTTAGTATAATAACTACTAGCATTTTTTTTATAAAACTATGCACCCGCCATGTTGTCTCTTCACCTCCCTAGGTTCACTGGTAGAGAATGCCTAAGACATTAAGTCCGCCTTTGTACGTTTGTGCATAAAGTCTAAATAAATAAATAAATAATAAACCAAATTTAGTGAATTGATCACCTAATTTTAATGAGTGCTAAAACCTGAAGATGCCAAATCTAGTGATTTGGTCAATGAATCAGTCCAAGAGCGAGCAAAGCGAGCTCGGGAGCTTAGGGCACCCCGACACGGACAGGTTAGTATCGAAGGAGATGACGGGAGCTGAAGTGAGAGAGCAAGTGAACTCAGCTCCTTCGCCCCACCCCACCGTGTTAGGTTACTTTAGACCCTGTATTCAAAAATAGGAGTCGACTCCGTTGTGGTTCTAAATTTAATTTTGGTGATCATTTACTATTTTTGGCAGTATATTACTAAGTATACTATGACGGAAAATCATTCGGGATAGCTGGAATCGTATGTCTATTTATTGATTAGGTAACTACACCATTTCATAATATAACATCACACTGGTACGCACTAAAGGGGTACGCAGGTGCGAACAGTTCATCCTGGTATATTCTCATTACACCGGTTTTGTTTAAGTTTATTTTTATTGGGTTAATCTATTCTGGCATCACTGGGTATTATAGGTACCTTACTATAGAACCTGCTCATTATGTTTCACAACTAAAAAGAGAAAAACAAAAACAATTTTTTTTGGAAGTCGTTTGTATGCTTTGTAAACAAGTTTTTTCTTATCTTCTATCTACCAGTTAAAATATCTTTTCTCATCTTGTTTTTTATCTACCTTCTGGAACTGGGGGTCTTCAAAAAGTGGGGAGTGCCACTTGATATCACTGAAGTGGCTGTCAAAAACATGATCTTGTCTTGATAAGCATTTGTTGATAAATAAGATTAGTGATGTTTTTGTTTATTCATAGCACCATCATAAGAATTGAATAGGTATGATGACTCCGCAAGGTAGATTAATAAAAATATAGGAGCTGTAATTTTACTTTTGCCACGTAAATAAAAAAATTAACACTTTTCTCATTTCACTCAAAAGTGACGTCACACGCCCCCACTCTTGAACTTTGATGCGCTTAAATCTTAATCTTTGTAAATTTTTATTGATTTGATAAAGAAAAAGTATGTGTCCAATATTATTTGATAATCTCAATGGCGGATTATACAGAATTATAATTTTTCTACCCAGAAATCATCCCTATTGCCTTTGCAAAATACACAATACCCGGTACAAATGTCTATCATCATCAGCCTATTAATGTTTCTATTGCTGGGACACAGGCCTCCTCTCTGTGAGAGGGAATGGGCCGTAATCCACCACGCAGGCCCAGTGCATGTTACATGTCTTCGAATTTTTGGTTCTAAGACATGTCGGTTTCCTCACGATGTTTTCCTTCAACGTTTTGAGAGCAGTGGTGATGAAACAATTTACACAAAGTAATGCTCCTGTCTGGGCTCGAACCCCGCGGCCGATACCACTGGGCCAACACTGCTCTATAGGTCCAACTTAAGGCAAATTTCTATGGTCCAACTTTATTGTTACGTGCGAAAATCGATTCGTAGCGCAGAAGCAGATCATCAACCAGAGACTGCTGGAGGGTCTGTGCCTGGTCTTATATGCAAACACTATAATAACAATAACACAAACTTTATATTTTAATCCACACTCGTTCTATCACACTCTGCGCCCGCACACTCGAGTGTGGGAGAGGGACAGGTAATGGTTATTTCATGATAGATTTCGATATGTGAAAAAACTTTGGTGGCGGCTATCGCATCAACACTTCATTAAATGACGGTCATCATCCACGTTTCAACAGAGAAGACAGACACATTATCAACATCATCATTGCAGCCGAAAGACGTCAGCGACTGGACATAGGCCTCCCCTAACTGCGCCACATCAACCGGTCCTATGCGACTCGCATCCATTGGGTTCCCGCAGCCTTAACAAGGTCATAGGTCCACCTAGCGGGGGGCCTTTTAGTTACGTTTAGTCCTGCGTTTGCCTGGCACAAAACTAGATTCCCGAATGCTACTGACTTATGAATAACCTGAATACCGTCATCATCATCATGATCATCAGCCTATAGCAGTTCACTGCTGGACATAGGTCTCTCGAATTGCACGCCATTTGGTTTGATTTTCGGCACTGTCATTCAGCTGCTACCAGCCACCCTGCGAAGATCGTCGCTCCACCTAGCCTGAGGACGTCCTACCTTACGTTTACCAGTTCGCGGTCTCCACTCAAGAACATGTTTACCCTCACAGTCATCGGTTCTACGGCTTATATGGCCGGGCCAGCTGGCCATTGCCGCTTCAGCTTGCTTATTCTCTGAGCTATGTAGACAACGTTGGCTCTCTGCCGGATTACCTCGGTTCGGATTCGGTCCCTTAGAGAGACGCCGAGCATAGCCCTTTCCATAGCTCACTGAGCAACTTTGAACTGATGGACCATTCGTATTATAACTGTCCACGTTTCGGCACCGTAAAGGTCATAACAGGTAGGATGCACTGGTTGAAGATTTTGGTCTTCAGGCATTGTGGAATACGCGACAAATAGACTCGACGAAGTTTTCCAAACGCCGCCCAGCCCAGCTGTAGTCATTCTGAATACCGTATACCCACCGTATTTTTTTACACAGCGCTGTGCTAGCGGTGTCATGGAGTGCCGAAGACCTGACGTTTCCACCAGGATTCAGATTCGGAGCGGCCACTGCTGCTTACCAAGTGGAAGGTGCCTGGAATGCCAGTGGTAAGCTTCAAGAACCAGTTTTTGACTTCTACTTTAAAGTATAAAAAGATGTTGATCTTATTCTCCAAGTCATTGCCTTATGGAAACGGTAGGTAGAGCTTCCAGTCTGTCTGATACACGATATGCTTAGAATGTTTGGGTAATTTTGTAATTATAATTTAACAAGCACTACGCGCGCGAATTCGTTCGCGTGATCCGTATTTTATCCTACAGATGACTTTTAGTTCACCCCCTTAAAGGTTAAATTTCCAAAAATATCTTCTTATTGCTCCCCTACATCATAAAAATCTGGGTCTGGCACGAAAGCCTGATCGGTAAGCTTCCTTCATTCGGTCTACCCGATAGTCTGTGTGATTGGATTGCAGATTTCTTGAGGGATAGGCCCATTCGAGTGGTTATCGATGGCTGCTCGTCGGACCATTTGGGTATTAATGCCGGGGTCCCTCAGGGGTCGGTACTCTCAGCAACATTATTCTTGTTGCACATTAACGATCTGCTAGAACCCGGCCGACCTTTGGGTATGTAGACGACAGAACTGTTGCTGAGAGATGCTTGTCCAACGCACGGGCTACCGGGCCGCTGATCCGGTCTCTCCGAGAGACCATGGTGGAGTGTTTGAACTTGTCCTTGCAAGCAGTCTCCGAATGGGGTGATGCCAATCTGGTCAAGTTTAATGCTGCTAAAACCCAGGCGTGTCTTTTTTCCGCTAAAAAGAGCCAATTTCACCCGGCTCCAACTTTCCGTGATGTAACCGTACCAATAACGGACCATCTTCAGCTTCTTGGCGTTACGTTGACATCGACTCTCAATTTTGGGCCAGGCATTGAGGCAAATGCTCAGCTGGCTGCCAAAAAGTTAGGGATCCTTGCGAAGGTGAGAAGGTACTTCACGTCGGAACAGCTGCTGAACTTGTATCAAGCGCAAGTTCGATCGTGCATGGAGTACTGTTTTCATCTCTGGGACGGATCTGCCAAATACCAGCTTGATGCACTAGAGTCGATCGAAAAGCGGGCCAAAAAACTCATTGGCAATGAGGCACTGGTCAAGTCAAAGCTCCAGAGCCTTGAACGTCGTCGCCGAGTCGCCAGCTTATCGGTTTTTTATCGGTTATATTTCGGGGAGTGTGCGATGGAATTGCATGATTTAATTCCGCCCAGCCCGTTCCATCATCGGACTAACAGACGTACGGCGATGCGTCATCGGTACATGGTGGACATTCCACCCATACGTACAAAACGTTTTGGGGAAACTTTTATTGTGCGTACAGCTAAGGAGTGGATTTCCCTGCCGGAGTCTGAATTTCCCGATAGCTACAATCTAGGGGTCTTTAAGTCAAGAGTGAATAGATTTTTGCTAGGCAAGCGTGCTTCACCGTCGACCACATGATTGCTTACCATCAGGTGAGATAGTGGTCAAGCGCAAGACTACAGGCAATAAAAAAAGAAGCCCTGTTCAGTACATTTTTCAAAAATCTTTAACACTCCTTAGGGAGTGTCATCGTGTGATCGTCTTTTAGGAGTAGTTTTGAAAATCTAATAATGAAAACCTTTACTATTTACTTAGGTTAGTGTTTATGCCAAGTTTCAAATGTATAAGCCCAATAAATTTTCACCTTTTCACCTCCTTAGGGGTAGAATTTCCTAAAACCAATAAATACATGAATTCTTTTTATCAACCAAAAGCGTAAATCCGTAGTTTCACCTGTCACACTTAAAAGCGTAGAAATTTCACACAAACTTTCAACCCCCTTTTTACCTCCTTAGGGGTGGAATTTCACCAGTAGGCGTGGTGTGGGCCGAGACAGAGGAGTGGGGAGGGGACTCACCGCCCAGGAGGCTGCCAATAGAGCCGAGAGGCTTGCCGCGGAGGGGCGCCACCCCGGATCGACCTGCCGCAGGGCTGTCCACTCAGGGTCTTCTGGCGAAGAGCTGGACGCCGCTGGTGGCTCCAATTTGGAGCGAGCGGCCAGGTTCGCAGAGGTCGTGGGAGCCGCTATCCGGGATGTGGCCTTGAAGAGGAACAAAGCCTCTAAAGACAAGGCCATATCCGCTGCCATGGCCTCCATTATAGCGGCGGCGGAGGCAAATCGCGGTGGGCCTTTTCCGGATGGCATGTCCGAGATGCAGGTGGAGGTCGCCCGCTTGAAAGCCGACATGGAGCTTCAACAAAAGGAAAACGAGAAGCTCCGAGCGGACCTGGCCGGGCTTCGGGGGGCCGGCCCCCGAGAGATGCCGCAGGAAGGGGCGCAGCATGGGCTACGCCAGCCCGAGCCTGCGGAGAACCGGGTACTGAACCTGGTGCGGCAGGAGCTGGCTGCCTTTCAGAGCAGGTTTTCTGCACTGGAGGCCATCGTCCTGCGCCCCCCGCTAAAAGCGAGCCAGGCGGCCTTGGGCCAGCGGAAGGCGGCCTCATTTGCCGCCGCCGCAGCAGCCACGGGCTCGACGAGACAGCCCAGTCATAGAGCCACGCTGGAACCCACGAGGTCAGCCCCGGCGAGTTCGAGAAATCCAGGCAAAAAAGGTGGAGCGGCTGGACAGGCGGCGAGGGCCCCAGTCGAGGCAGCGAGTCGGCCGCCCCTATCTCTTACGCCTTCTGACTCTACTGCGGCAGACGCCGAATGGCAAGTGGCCGGGGAGAAGAGGAAGGTGGGCAAGGCAGCAAGGGCGGCTAAAAAAAAAGAGAGACGGAAGCGGGGCAAGGAGCGAAGCATCGCGGCTAGGCTACGCGCCCCGAAGTCCGCAGCTGTAGTGATTACGCTACAGCCGGAAGCGGAAAAAAAGGGCGGCGGTGAACCTGGAGGAGCTCGGCGTCACCGAGGGCATCCGGGTGAGGGTCACCGCAACTGGGGCCCGGATGCTGGAGGTCCCCGGTGCCGCCAGCGGCCCGACTGCTGACGCCCTAGCCGCAAGGCTCAAGGCGTTCCTAAATGTGGACGAGGCCTGAGTGTCCAGGCCCACCAAGTGCGCTGATATGCGCATTCTGGGACTGGACGACTCTGTGACGGAGGGAGAGGTGGTGGCCGCCGTCGCTAGGACCGGGGGGTGCTCTGAAGAGCAGGTGAGGTCAGGCACTATACGTCCTGATGTTACGGGGATGCGAGCCGTTACAGTCAGCTGCCCCGTCCCGGCGGCCCTAAAAATATCCGGAGAGGGCCAAAGGCTCTTGGTGGGCTGGGTTTCCGCGCAGGTGAAACTGCTGAAACCCAGACCTCTGAGGTGCTTCCGCTGCCACGTGGGCAACCATGTGGGAGCTAAATGCACCTCGGAGGTGGACCGCAGTGACCACTGCTTCCGGTGTGGTCAGCCCGGTCACAAGGCTGGCTCGTGCAATGCCACACCGCACTGCGTCGTATGTGCGGCAGTTGGCAAGCCGGCCGATCACCGGGCTGGGAGCAAGACCTGCGCTCCACCTGCCAAGGCCAGGGGCAGGGGCAAGCCCCCCACCACCGCCGTCATAGCCGCAGCCACAGCCACTTCCGCCGCTGCTGCTGCCCCCACAGCCGTCGTCGCCGCCGAAACCACCGCGGCGGGACCCTCACTAGGGGATGGGGAGGGGACTGAAATGGAGTGCCAATAATGGCCCCATTACGCCTCCTCCAGGCGAACATCAACCACTGTGCCGCTGCTCAGGATCTATTGCTCCAGAGCTTGGCACAGTGGTCGATTAACATCGCCGTGGTCGCTGAGCCGTACTTTGTCCCGCCCAGGGATGACTGGGTGGAGGACCTGAGCGGCTCAGTGACCCTAATTTCGTCGGCCGCCGCTGGCACCCCGTCCCTCGAGAGTGTCAAGAGGGGACAGGGTTGCGTGGCAGCACGGTTCGGGGAGATTGCCGTTGTGGGGGTATACTTCTCCCCGAACCGAACTCTCGCCGAGTTCCACAACTCCCTTGTGGAGTTGAAAACCGTCGTCGTCGGGTACCGCTCCCTCCCTGTGCTCGTCCTCGGGGACTTCAATGCCAAGAATTTGGCTTGGGGTTCCCGGTATACGGACACACGGGGCAGGATGGTGGAGGACTGGGCTCTGGAGACAGGCCTGGTCGTCCTAAACCGGGGTTCTGTCCCCACGTGTGTGCGGATGCAGGGCGAATCGGTGGTGGACATTTCGTTCGCCAGCACCGCTCTGTCACCACGTGTCATCGACTGGCGCGTCATGGAGGAGGTGGAGACCTATTCCGACCACCGGTATATCCGGTTAGACGTCTCCGCCCAGACCTCGAGCGTGCCGGTCCGACAGACCCCGAGTGGTCCACGGTGGGCGCTGAAGCAGCTGGACCGGGAGCTACTCCTGGAAGCCTCGATCGTGCAGGCCTGGGTGCCATCACCGGACAGGCCTGCTGATATCAACGACGAGGCGGAGTGGTTCCGGGACGCCATGTCCGAGATATGTGACGTGGCAATGCCCCGAGTTCAGCCAGGACACGCCCGGCGCCAGGTGTACTGGTGGTCGTCGGAACTTACGGCTCTGCGCCAGGCGTGCGTTGCTGCGAGACGCCGGTATACCAGGCACCGCAGGCTCCGTAACCGCCCCCCGGATACGGAAGCCATTGAGGCGGAGCTATACGAGAGGTACAGAGCGGCGAGGACCGCCCTCCGAGTGGAGATCAAGCGGGCTAAAGGATTGGCCCGCGAGGAGTCGCTGGGGACCTTGAATAGGGACCCGTGGGGACGCCCCTACAAAATAGTGCGGGATAAACTCCGCCCATGGGCTCCCCCGCTGACGCAGAGTCTCCGGCCGCAGCTCGTAGAGGACGTGGTGAGCGCTCTTTTCCCTTTGCGAGGGGAACATACTCCCCCGCCCATGGCTCCGCCTCCTGCGGTGCCCAATGCGGACCACACCGCCGGCGACGACGAAGCTTCGGAGGTGACTGAGGTAGAGCTGAGAGTGGCGGTACGCAGGCTGAATGCCAAAAATACCGCCCCAGGACCCGACGGCTTACCTGGAAAAGCCTGGGTCCTGGCTTTGGAGGCTCTCGGGCCTCGACTAAGGGGGCTCTTTAGCGCATGCTTGGAGAGGGGCCAGTACCCACTTCGTTGGAAGACGGGGAAACTGGTCCTTATTAAGAAGCCGGGGCGCCCTGCGGACTCTCCGTCCGCTTACCGGCCCATCGTGCTGCTCGATGAGGTGGGCAAGCTCTTTGAAAGAGTCATTGCAGACCGCCTCGTCGAGCAGCTGGTGCGGGTGGGGCCGGATCTGGCGGAGAGCCAGTTTGGTTTCCGCAGAGGTCGCCATCATGCGCGTGAGAGCTCTCACGACGGGGGATGCAGTGGCCCGGGGTGGAGTCGTCTTGGCGGTGTCTCTAGACATCGCCAATGCCTTCAACACCATGCCATGGAGCTGCATCAGGGAGGCACTCCAGTATCACCGGATGCCGCCCTACCTCTGTCGCGTGGTCGAGGCCTATCTGACGGACAGGGCCGTCATCTACCCCGGTCACCAGGGAGAGTGGAACCGGCGAGAGATGTCGTGCGGTGTCCCACAGGGATCGGTCGTGGGGCCGCATCTGTGGGACATCGGGTACGACTGGGTGCTGCGCGCTGATCTCTCTAGTGGCGTCAGCGTGGTTTGTTACGCTGACGACACGCTGGTCCTGGCACAAGGGAGGTCGCACCAGGCGGCGGCTGAAATAGCGACACGCGGGGTTGCGACAATCGTCGAGAGGATCCGGCAATTGGGACTCGAGGTGGCCCTGCACAAGTCCGAGGCCATGTGTTTTCACGGTCCTCGGAACGCGCCACCGCCGGGATCCCAAATAACGGTAGGAGGGGTTCACATCGGCGTCGGGTCGACGATGAAGTACCTGGGACTCGTCCTCGACAGCCGGTGGAATTTCGTGGAGCATTTCCGACGTTTGGCTCCTAGACTGGAGCGGGCGGGGGCTGCCCTCAAGTGGCTGCTACCCAATCTAGGGGGTCCAAACGCCTCCTGCCGGAGGCTCTACGCGGGGGTCTTGCGGTCCATGGCCCTTTACGGGGCACCGGTTTGGGTGTGTTCCCTGAGGCGGCGACCAGCCCGCCGGTTGAACGCGTCCCAAAGGGTCATGGCCATCCGGCTAGTCCGGGGATACCGCACGGTCTCCGGTGAGGCGGCGAGCCTCCTTGCCGGATTGCCGCCATGGGCTCTGGAAGCTAAAGTCCTCGCGCAAATATGGGAGTGGCGCGAGGAGGCAAAATGCCGGGGCGAAACCCCGATGCCGCGACAAATCGCGGCTCGGCGGACAGAGCTCCGACAAGATCTCATGGCGACATGGAGAGGGCGATTGTCGCAACCCAGCGCTGGGTACGCCACAATTGCGGCGGTAAGGCCACTCTTTGAGGAGTGGCTTAAGAGGCGTCACGGCGTCCTCACCTTCTGCCTGACGCAGGTCCTCACCGGACATGGCTGTTTCGGGAGGTTCCTGTTCCGGATAAGGCGGGAGGAAACGCCCGGGTGTCACCATTGTGTGGACCGCCTGGAGGACACGGTGGAGCATACGGTGGAGATCTGCCCCGCTTGGGCGGAGCACCGCCGTGTCCTCATGGAGGCGATCGGCGGTGGCGACCTCTCGCGTCCGTCCTTGGTGCAGGCCATGGTACGGAGCGAGAGGGCATGGGAAGCTGTCTCCTCCTTCTGCGAAACAGTAATGCTCGCAAAGGAGGAGGCGGAACGCGTGAGGGAGACGCAAAGGAGACGCCCTCACGCCCCTAGCCACCGCAGGAGACGCCCCGGGCGTCGGGAGTCGCAGGCCGATTCCCGGCCACCGTAGGCGCGGGCTTGCGGACGGAAAGTAATGGGTAGCTCGCCGTCCGATTAGGACCAAGCCCGAGTTTACGGCGCGTAGTGTTCCACGCGCGCCTCAAAGAGATGTCAGCAAAAGGGACGGGGTCCGGTAGGGCCGATGCCTGTCTGGGTCGCGGATAAATTTGAAAGAGAGTTACCGCGGCCCTGGCACAAGCAACTGGAGGAACACGGGTGGGTTTTAGTCAGTAAAAGTCTGACACGCCCTTCCGCTTCACCCAGAGCGGGAGAAGTCATTGGATGATTTCCCACCCAAAAAAAAAAAAAAAAATAGGGGTGGAATTTCCAAAAACCAATAACTACATGAATAGTTTTTTTATCAACCAAAAGCGTAAATCTAAAATTTCACGTGTCCAATGTACAAACTTTCAACCCTTATTAGGGCTCGAATTTCCAAAAACCAATAAATTCATGAATTCTTTTTATCAACAAAGAGCGTAACTCTAAAATTTCATGTGTCCAATTTACAAACTGTAAAAAAATCATACAAATTTTCAACCGTTTTCACCCCTTTAGGGATGAAATTCCCAAAATCTATAAATAAATAAATTCTTTTTATCAACCAACAGCGTAACCTAAAATTTCAGGTGTCCAACTTACAATCTGTAGAAATTTCATAAAAAATTTCAACCCCCTTACGGGTGGCATTTCCAAAAACCAATAAATACATGAATTCTTTTTATCAATCAAGAGCGTAAATGTAAAATTTAACGTGTCCAATTTACAAACTGTAGAAATTTCATACAAACTTTCAACCCCCCCCCTTTTACCCCCTTAGGGGTAGAATTTCCAAAAATCCTTTCTTAGTGCGCACTACTTGAGGAACCTCCCTGCCAAATTTCATCTTTATACGTCAAGGGGTTTTCGATATTTCGTGATGAGTGAATGAACCATTTTTAAGTAAAATGCTGGTACCCAGCTGCATCGGTGAGAATGGACCGACTCCAATATAGAACTTGCAAAAGGCTAGCTAGAGGAGAGACTACTCGATGAGTTGAGGCTATACTTCCGAAATTCCATTAATTCAAAGTAATGTAACAATGCACCTGCCTTGCTATATCTCACCACCCTTGGTTGACTGGTAGGGAATGCCTATGCCATTAAGTCCGCCTTTGTACCTTTTTGTGCATGACGTCTAAATAAATAAATATTGTCAAATTCTTATTTCAATTAGGCCATTAAGCGGCACTTTCCAACGTCAAAATTTTTAATTTAAAAGTAATAATAATTGATTCTACCGTTCACATCACCGGTCACCGCCGCCGGTCCCGTACCATACTAGTACTTTTTATCAGGGGCTTACCATAAGCTATCAGAGCAAGGATTTTGCGTAAGCAACAGATGTATACAAGTCATATATATAATTATGTCTTTTAAGTACAATGGATATAACCTTGATCTAAGAGCTTATGGTAGAAACCATGATCTTCTCACTAACCCTTCTGAAAAATAATTTCAACATGATTTGCCAGACAAAGGCGAAAGCATGTGGGACCGTTTCACCCATGAACATCCCGAAATGATTACTGATCGGAGCAGTGGAGATATCGCCTGCGACTCCTACTACCAGTGGGAGAGGGACATCGAGATGTCTGTGGAACTGGGACTGCACTTTTATAGGTGAGATCATCAACATCATCATCATTTAAGCTGAAAGACTTCCATTGCTGGACATAGGCCTCCCCCAAGTGTCGCCACCTCGATCGGTCCTGTGCTGTCGCAACGTTTCAAGCCCTCTTTCTAAGTGGAGCGATAACCTGGTCAAGGCTGCGGGAATACGCTGGACGCGAGCTGCACAGGACCGATCGATACAAGGCGAGAAGAACTATTCTTGAGGGCAGTTGACAGAAATATGTGAGTCTTACTCTAATAAAGATCAGCCATGTGATGTTGGTGAGGCATAAGGTAGTAGATAATTTCTCACCAAATGTTTCCTTAATTACCAGGTTTTCAATATCCTGGACTCGTCTCCTCCCGACTGGTTTTGACAACCACATCAGCGAAGATGGCAAGAAATATTACAACAAACTGATCGACGGTTTACTGGAGAAGGGCATTGAGCCTTTCATAACTTTGTATCATTGGGACCTGCCGCAATCACTTCAGGATCTTGGTAAGACTAACCGCCGTTTTTAATTGGTGTTCGAAGAGCAAGCTTCTGACCTTGATCTCCCACGGATCTCGATAAACGAATTACTTTTTTTCTGCCATGGTCTTGGGTTTTAGATAAAAAAAAGTTAATTAAAAAAATCAAAAACCCGACTGCTATATACTACTTTTTTTATTTATAACTTTTTAGTAGATTTTTTTTCTTTTTGGTAAGTCGGTTAAAAATATTGTATAAACACTTACTTTTTTTGTGGATAGATAAAATTAATTTAAAAAACCCGGCCAAGTGCGAGTCGGACTCGCGCACGAAGGGTTCCGTACCATTATCGCAAAAAACGGCAAAAATATCACGTCAACTCGGTCTCACGGTTCATGAGATACAGTCTGGTGACAGACGGACAGACAGACAGACAGACAGACGGATCGCGGAGTCTTAGTAATAGGGTCCCGTTTTTACCCTTTGGGTACGGAACCCTAAAAAACGTTACAGTGCAACATTTCCCTTCGATTTTCATACAACAACAATTATTCCTTGCAGGTGGTTGGACAAACCCACTCGTAGCAGAATGGTTCACCGACTACGCCAGGGTAGTCTTCACCCTCTTTGGAGACCGCGTAAAATGGTGGCTGACCATCAACGAACCACTCATCATTTGCGACGTGGTCTACAATTCTGGTATACTGGCACCACCTATCGTGAGTCCTGAGCTTGGGGCTTACTTGTGCAATAAGAATGTGCTGATGGCTCATGCTAAGGCTTGGAGGCTGTATGATGAGGAGTTCAGGCCGAAGCATCATGGTAAGTTGGGCAAAAATCTATTCAGAATTTGCGGCATTTGATAATCTTACCGCTAAACCGATCCAGCTGTCAATTGTAGGTCTTTGACAGACGTTACGGTAGACGGAAGCCATAAAAAATCTGATATAGTAGTCACAGTGGATCTTTGTGTCTCTGAAGTTGGCTGCAAGACCCTAATCAGCTGCTATTTCTGTGTCAATGTTGAAGTGGAAGATAGCTCTTTCACTCGCTTAAGTTTGTCGCATCGTCCTATCTCGCTTACTCTATGCAGTATATTGCCTTTGGGCTTGCCTGGATTCTGGTGAAGTGGAGTGAGGTTCTTGAAATAAAGACGTCTTGGTTGATATTGATTATTTTATAGGAACACACGTCCATTACGATGATCCGACAAGTGCAAGAGGCATAGACAATATCTTAGATTAAAGACATTCAATCTTTCTTGCGCAATGGTTCGCAGAGCCAACTTCAGAGGCACAAAGATCCGCTGTGACTACTATACCAGTCTTGCTAAAGGGATATTGTATTACCCAGTTACTGGTTTGTGACTGGAAGCTGACCCCAACATATAAGGGAAAAGGCTAGGTAGATTGATTGATACCCCTCCTGTTTCTTTAACTTAACAACAGTTTGCTCGGTAGCAGTTAAATGCAGTTTAGGCAGCCATAACCAGAGGGATTAAGGTTGCCATACACGGGTTCGTCTGGCGCCCATATGCTGGTTTGGCCCCTGGGGTGGTCACGGCGTGCAATGTGTTCTGGTGCGCCGGCAATGGTGGGTACTATCCAGAGGAGGGTCCGGTGACGGACAGCCGCGACGGATTCGTGGATAGTGCTAACGCGTGCCCGTGTTCTCGCCATAAGCGGCATAGGAGGATACCGTGGAGTTTTAGTGGGTTGGATTCCCACATAACTGCGCTATCTCCCCGTGGTAGCGCAGTATGCATGAGCATTTCTCCAAGCAAAAAAAAAAGGCAGCCGTAACTAATTTAAGCTGTTGATGATCTTTAAGGATGTACATTAGCAAAAGAACCCCTTACTGCAGTGCGTTCGTGCGTTCGTTAGGACGCACCTGTTAACTATATTTTGGAATCAATTTATTTCCAGGTAAGGTGTCACTTTGCAACCACCACATTTGGTTCGATCCTGTGACGCCAGCAGATGCAGAGGTTGCTGAGCTGGCCAGGGAGAGCTGTGTAAGTTTCACTAACAATACATATTATCTAAATCTATCCCTATACCAAAATTTATGAAAATTGGTTCATCTTGCAAATGTAACAAACAGACAGACAGAGCTACTTTTGCATTTATAATATTAGTATGAATTTAGACAGTTGTTAAATTATTAAAATTCTGCTGCTTTCAGGTTGGCAAATACACCCACCCGATATTCTCCACAACTGGAGGATGGCCGCCATCTTTAGAAAAAGTGTTGGAGGAGGTCAGCTTAAAGAGGGGATACAATAAATCGTCTTTGCCAGCTTTTACTCCAGAAGAGATTGCTTTTGTTAGAGGTAATATCATAATATATATTTGTTTATGGTAAGCGATGATGCGGTCGGCGGTGCACACCTCTTTTTTTCTGGGAAGCCCTCCAAAGGTGCCTGAAATTTTGGGAAAAGACCAGAGAGTGCGGGATTTTTACTTACCTAAAACTACCCTGATGATCACCATCAGTAGAAGGGGCTCAGTAACCTCTCAAAAGACCACCACGAGCCCCCTCTGTGCAACACCTGTTAGGACACATCCCTGGGGAGACTAAAAAAGCGCCTCCCCTGAGCCTCGCTGGGCACGGCAGCACGTTATCACTGTGACACCGGTCAGATTGGGCGGTCCCCAATCTGACCGCCCATGACCCCGGAATCCCACCTGCCCATGATGTAGGCGGGGTTTCGGCGTTTAAGAGGTCGAGGCAGTTGCCTCAACGATGCTTTCTTCTCCGAGTGCCACTGTATATATAAAAAAAATACCCACCAGGTGTACCGATGACCTGGTAAAGGTTGCGGGGATCCGCTGGTTACGAGACGCACGGGACCGGTCAATGTGGCGTCGCTTGGGGGTAGCCTATGTCCAACAGTGGACGTCTTTCGACTGATATGATGGTGATCTTCACCAATGACAGCGTCCAATAATTTTTCATACTCTTTCATGGGGTCAAACATTTTGCCTTGCCGAATTCACTTACGCATAGGCTTCAGGTACTACTTAATTATGTCGTTTATTTATCCAGGAACCTACGATTTCTACGCCATGAACCAGTACACCAGTCGACTGATCCGTCAGGCGAAGGAGGGAGAGAGCTTCACGGCCTGGCCACTCGGGGACGCGGTGGATCTGAACGGTATTGTGGAGAAAGGGGAGGACTGGCCCGTGTCGGCTTCGTTTTGGTTCTATGTGAGTATTTATTGTAAGCCTTTCTTTAGCAACCGTATTCAAACATAAGGACCTGGATAAGTCTTTCTTTGTTTTTTTTTAAACGTTGACCTACACTAGGAAATTACATTCTTCAGTATAAAGGTGCATTGAAGGAGCCATACAAATTTGAAAAATATTGTAATTTTTATTATTTTAGTTTTATTTTTATTGTTGATTTTTTATGATTAAGTACTTATATTTTATAAGATATAGATAGGTGTGTAAAACATCGTCTTGGTATACTGTAAAATGTTGTACTTATTGGTGTAAAATAAATAAATTAATAAAATAAATAAATTCCAGTGACAACTAAAATTTAGCTTTAGCCTTTATTTAACAATCTTATATACAATTTACATTAATTTAAGTCCGTGTGACAGTTTGAAAACTTATCAAAAATAAAAGGCCCGTTTTGACAGCTATAAAAATACAATGATTAAACTTGATGCTTGCGAATGATAGTCGTTGTTATAGTGTATGGGTTACATAGTAATACATAAGGATTATGAATTTAATTTTTCAATTTCTTAAGAAGAAATTATCGCTGCATGTAAAATGAGAAACGTCAACAGACTTCTTAGATTGTGACGACTTTAACTCTATACTTCATAAAAGATAGCTTGATATCTGCGACAGCTGTCAGTATCAATACAGTAACAATAGCGCTTGACAGGCTTACAATAACGTAACCATAACGGATACGGCAGTTTGACATATGTCGCAGAGATCAAGCTAACTTTTATGAAGTATAGCAAATTTTGGTCTACCATTTTTTTTTGCCTCAATGTTTAAGAATATCTTTCTCAGGTCTACCCCGAAGGCATCCGTCGGCAGCTAGTCTGGTTGAAGCAGAAGTACGGCAACTTGGAGTTCGTCATCACGGAGAATGGACTGTCTACTTACGCAGGTCTCGACGACCAAGACAGAATCAATTACTATAAGGATTACTTGAGACAGGTAGGTGCTGATGATGAAAAAAGTTGGGCGAAAATTAGAACTATATAGGTTAAGAGGAAAAATATAGGCGTCCCTACACAGCGAGCAACAGCTAAGCTACCTACGTACGGATGCATACATACCTTTACCGACCGTAACCAAGTGTGTAGTATTGCAGTGGACAATATCCAATATAAAAGTCTCTTCGGGGCACATCGTAATAGGGATGTGACCCGAAGTGTATTTTTTGTTTTATCAAATAAATAAAAATTAACAAATATAAAGCGCATCAAAGTTCAGTAGTGGGGGCAGTTGAAGCACGGTAAAGTCTTTCTTTACCGTTTTATCTTTACCGTGGTTGAAGTCTCTTTGTCAGTATAAAGTATAGTCAAACGATATTTCAACGCACTGTATCGTCGTAATTTTTTGTTAACTTGGCAAAAGAAAAATACAATGTCCAATATTTTTAGGTTACGGACGGACTAAATAGATTTTTTTTGTCAACTACCCTATTATGGTTACGTAAGTGAAATGAAGTGGGAGAACCAACCGCTACAGAACATTCACGATTGACTTTCTAGCATGTTACCTATCATAAGACAATTATTTATTTAATACTGCATGCACACACAAGTACAGAGGCGGACTTAATGCAATTGAAATTCTGTAAACAAAAGCGTCACGATAGCGATTAGAAAAACCGGTCATGTGCGAGTCGGACTGGCGCACGAAGGGTTCCGTACCACTATCGCAAAAAACGGCAAAAAATCACGTTTGTTATATGGGATCCGCACTTAAATATTTATTTCATTCTGTTTTTAGGATTTGATGTTATAGCGGCAACAGAAATACATCATCTGTGAAAATTTCAACTGCCTATCAGCTATCACGGTTCATGAGGTACATCCTGGTGACAGACGGACAGACAGACAGAGAGACAGACGGACCGCGGAGTCTTAGTAATAGGGTCCCGTTTTTACTCTTTGGGTACGGAACCCTAAAAATGTATGGGATTGGCCGAAGATTGCAAAATTCAAAGAACGTTGGCAATCGGATCCTCAGATCCTCTAGACAAGTTTAGTGTCATTCGATTTCAGTGCAGGCAATGGTCGAAATCCCGAAATGTAAGGGATTGATCAAGTGACAATTCAATAGCGTTTGACAATCCCATACATTTTGGACATCTTTTCAATCGCTATCGCCACGCTTTCGATGATAGAATGTCACTTGTCAGGCACGCCGACGAAGAAGTAGTTCCGATATTTTTACCGCTCGGCTATGAGCGAGTGTTTTATGCGACGGGTGATTACTCGCACCACTCGCTCGGGCGGTCAGTCTTGTACGCGTTGGATGGTTGATCTCTCGGCGTGAGTTCTAACCGCCAAGCGAGCATCGCCGAGCGAGTATCGCTGAGCGATTATTATCTTTGATAGCTCTTGTCGCTGCGACAAACTTGTGGTGAGGGAGTACTCGCCGTCTGTGTGAAAAGCCAGCGAACAACTATTAATATAATGTATCTCTTTTATTGACACGGCATCTGTATCTTTTGTTCGTTTCTTCATCGAGAAAATTGACGATATCTAATCGCTTCGCCACGCTTCTTCTGGTGGGACAAGTGCCTAAGGCCTTAAGTTACTCAAAGTTTCTAGAGTATAATATTATACCTTAAATGGTCTCATCTAATTACAGATCTTGCTGGCTATAAAAGAAGATGGCGTGAACGTCACGGGGTACACCGCGTGGACGCTGATGGATAACTTCGAATGGAATGATGGATATTCGTAAGTATAATAACGCTGTAATGTTTTTAATAGTTATGTTAATAATGCTAATCGCCATTGATGTAGTTTCCAGTATGATATAGGAAGAAGAAAAAGAACTGGCCAAGTGCGAGTCGGACTCGCGCACGGAGGGTTCCGTACCATTATTGCAAAAAACTTCAAAAATAATCACGTTTGTTGTATGGGAGCCCCACTTAAATGTTTATTTTATTCTGTTTTTAGTATTTTTTGGTATAGCGGCAACAGAAATACATCATCTGTGAACATTTCAACTGTCTAGCTATCACAGTTCATGAGATACAGCTTGGTGACAGACGAACAGACAGACAGACATATAGACGGATCGCGGAGTCTTAGTAATAGGGTCCCGTTTTTACCCTTTGGGTGAAAAAAATGAAAAAGGAAGGGATTGATGGACATATACATTTAATCGAAACTATCTGGTACCAAGAAGAGTTGTAAGTGATTTGAGGCCGCTGTATGTCTATTTGATCAACCGACTTTCAAAATACACAACAAAGTGCAAAATTATTTTAATATCGGAAGTCGATATTTCACATTTGTTAGCAAAGACTAATAAGTGTATTATTATGTACTTATAGCAATGATAATCAAAATAAAATTCAGAAGCAAATCAAAACTATATTATATTTATTTATACAAGTTTACAGTAATCGAAAATGAACTTAGGAAGATGTTATTCAGCCGTTCGTCAGTCCAAAAAAAAAAGGCCGCTCTGCTCGTGCACAGCCCTTATATAACTTCTGTAGACGTCAACGGCCGTGATTTTCAAATATTCTGCCGCCAGTTGACAGCAGTTTCGCGCCGTAGAATCGGTGTTGCCAACACGGCCATGCTGCAAGGTGCCTGCCCCAGGCACCCCACGAGTCTGGATAGGATACTGAAATGTAAATTGACACATGTTCAAGTACTTGACAAACAAATAAAACATTCTTGGTCGACTGAAAACATATTGCACACTTATTACTCATGTATTGAAATGCCATTTCCTGCACCTAAAGGGCTTTTGCCACACTTAGGTCACCAGGTTTTTATCTTCAGATCACCTGCACTCGAAGAGCATTTCGCCCACTCAAGCGTACCAAGTTGATCTCGAATTTTACACAAGGCAATACAATACATTTTGACATATTGTGCAATACCTTTAAATATTAATGGGTAAAGTATACTATCTAGGCTCGCTAAATAATTGAAATGGGAAAATAAAATGGGAAATTAGTTTCTCTTGATATTACTTTAGATTTATAGAAAAATCCGAGGTATTACTTATGTACAGATGTAAATAATGTTACTTCATTAAAACAGTTGTATAAAGTAATAATAAATATAATTAGAACAATACCTTGCCAACACGGTTTTTTTATATTTTTTTTTATTCTGTGCTCCAATTTTCAATATTTATCCACGGTTTGATATTTTCTGCCGCAGCTACGCCATTATACATTTTAGAGCTTCTTTGACTACCTCTTAAATCTGATATTTCATATCTATCATTATCTAGGATTTTCTTAATTTGGAATGGACCCTTGAATGTTGGTAATAGTTTTCGGCTTTGACCATCATTACTTTGACTCTGTATTTTGACCAATACCAAGTCCCCTTCTATATACCGTGTGGCTTTGATCCTAGTTTTGTCAAATCTCTTCTTTTGATCTCCTGCACTAGTCTTAACATTTTCGTCTACTCTTTCGCGCAACTTTGACACGTCTACCAATGCTTCGCTATCAAGATCTGGGGCAAAGCTATCACTATCTGTTCGTAATCTATACCCGAACATTACTTCACTAGGAACGGCTTGAATAGTTTTATGAATAGTACTATTAAGCCCTTGTTGTAATGCCTTGATACACTGATCCCACCTATCGTCGGTGGTGTCAGCACCCATGGTTTTCAAGGCCTCTAAAATGGTTTTGTTAAATCGTTCTACTTGTCCGTTAGCACGAGGTACACCTGTCGCTACAATATGTAACCTAATATTTTTATTCGCACAATATTGGGTAAATTTACTAGAAGTGAAACAAGATCCCGCATCACTAATTATTCTCCTAGGATTGCCAAATATTTTAGATACACATTCTAATTCCTTAATAACACCAGCCGTATTGGTTTTCCGTACTGCAGATATAAATACAAATTTTGTGAACGAGTCTACAATTACTAATAAATATTTATTTTTGTTTTTAGTTGCCACGAATGGTCCCAAGTTATCTAAATGTAGAGTGTGGAAGGGTTGTGCATATTTAGGCAAGGGATATAGCTGTCCTTCTTTTGGACCTCCTTTATTTTTAAAGTATATACAATTTAAACAATTTTTTATATATTTTTTTACAATATTACGCATCCGTGAAAACCAATATCGGGTACGTATTCGTTCAACACACTTGTCTACAGAAAAATGACCCAAATCATCGTGATTGCATCTTATGATCTGCCAAATACATTTTTTTGGAACAACCCATCTACGACCCTGACTAGTTCTCCTATAAACCTTTCCTCCTAAAAGATCATATTTGTCAAAAATATCTGTATTTATATCGGCCTCTCCTGATTCTAGAACATCCCTAATTTTAGCTATCTCCGAGTCCTGTATCTGTACTGACAGCAACCAATCTGCCTCCGTGATTGACATAATAATTTCAGATTCCGATTTTTCTCCGGATGGCACTGGATTTCGACTCAAAGCATCCACATGCTGCATCCGGGAACCTTCCCTATGAATTATGTCGAATGTGAATTCTTGAGTAGATAGAACCCAACGAGCTATCCGCGGAATAATATCCTTTTTTGTTAACGCGTACCTAACCGCACTACAGTCTGTAATTATTTTAAATTGCTTACCTAATAAATATAAACGAAATTTTTGAAGAGAGCAAACGACGGCTAGAAGTTCTAGTTCGAAAGAATGATATTTTTTTTCATTGGCCTTCGTTTGTCTACTATAATAATGTACTACCTTTTCGCCTTCATCATCTATCTGAGTCAATATACCAGCAATACCATCCCTACTTGCGTCTGTATACAATACTTTATCCTTATTGGGGTCGAAAATAGCTAAAATACTTTGAGATGTTAATTTATCTCTTAAAACATGAAATGCCCTATTTTGTACATCGTCCCAAACCCAGACGGAATCTTTTTTCAACAATTTCGTAAGCGGAGCTGATAAAATTGCACAATTTCGTATGAATTTACGGAAATAACTAATTAATCCTAAGAACTGTCGAAGTTGATGAACCGTTTTGGGTATCGGGAAACTCTTAACCGCTTCCAGTTTCGAATCATTTGGCATAACGAAACCTGGTTTTATTTTATACCCTAAGAACTCGATTTCGTGTTTAAAGAAATGACATTTTTTTAGATTTAAGGTTAAACCTTTTGTTCTAAATATCTGTAGTACATGTTCCAATAACTCAATATTTTCTGCTATTGTTTCTGTTACTAAATAAACGTCATCTAAATAAACAATAACGTTGCCAAATCTTAAATTACCAAGAGTTTTGTTCATCATATTTTGAAAACAAGACGGAGCATTAGCCAAACCGAATGGAAGCCTTAAAAATTCATAATGTCCATCTTCCGTTATGAATGCAGTCTTATCTATCGAATCTTTATGTAAACAAATCTGGTAATACCCACTTTTTAGGTCTAAACTTGTGAAGCATTTATGCCCTTGAAGCCTATCTAATAAGTCTTCAATTCGTGGCATAGGATATTTATCTTTGATTGTGACTTTATTTAATGCCCTATAGTCAATGCAGAGCCTTTTTTCGCCATTTTTCTTGTCTACTAACAGGGCTGGACTGGCGTATGGAGAGTTACTATCGCGGATAATTTTATTCTCGAGTAATTCTTTAACCATATCTCTTATTATCTGCCTATCCGTGTACGAGGTTCGATAGGGTCTGCATTGAACTGGCTGCGAGCTTGACAAATTAATTGTCATTTCGTAGTTACTAACTTTCCCGAGTTTTTTTATATCTGTAGCAACACAATCACTGTATCGGTTAAATAGAGCTAATAATTCACTTTTATTTTTACTTGCGTCTAAATCTAAGGCGGCTATATTGTTGCAAAATTCTTTAAATTCACTGGCATATTGAAATTTAAGTTCGTCGCCTATACGCGAGTATACTAAATCAGACCGCTCAGTAACATTTCTGCCAATCAGTATATCGCACCCAACCATATCATCTAAAATATACATATCTATATCTTTCAAAACCACAGATTCTAAAGTTAAGTTAACAGTAACCTTTTTAGTCACGTATTTATAATTTTCTTTTGAAAAACCTTGTAATATAACGGGTGAGGGTAGTTCGATATAAGGCAAAGAAAGTTCATTAGCTAAAGACTCTAATATTAATGAGCAACTACTACCAGTGTCAATAAACGCTTCGTAATCATGATTAAATATGTTAATCTTTTTAATAAACTTATTACGTGGGTTTGTAGAAACGAATTTTGTTTCTTGTTGTTCGGGTTTCACTACAGATTTTGTCAAGTTTTTCTTATGATAACAGATCGATTCTGTGTGCCCTCTTTTCCCACAGTAATCACACTTATTTGTATCACATTGGTTCTTTTTATGATTACCGCCACAATTGTAACATTTGATTATTTTACGGCTACCATCTTGACCAACATTAGAAGAAGTAGGTCGATTTGAAATGGCTGAATTAGTGGATACTGTTGTTCGGTTTATGGATGTTGATTGACTAAGAGATCCTGATTTAATCGGTACGTCACGTGAACTATTTTCTTGTTTTACATTTTTCTTGTAAATTCGACTATGTAAATAACTAGCTAAATCGTCACTTGATTTAAAGTTACTAGCTTCAATAGATGCACCGATATTATTATCACCGATGTTTCCTACTATAATTGAAATTACGTCTTGTTCTGAAAAATTTAAACACAAACGGTCTATCCTGCATTTTTGCTCGAAAAAGAATTCATACAGGGATTGATTCTCAATCGGTTTTTTGTCTATGATTTCTTTTAAAAGGTCAAACATATTTCTACGTATTTGGAAACTACCCGACAATTTTAACCGCCAATCGTCCCATTTCCACATAGGCCACTGCCTTTCTGTACGTAGTAACGAATCATACCAAACTTTAGCAGACCCCTTTAGTTTATTTAAAGCTTGATAGCGAATCATTTTATCCGACCATGAAAAAGTATTTGCATAAGATCGAATAATGCTAAGCCAGGTATCGATATCATCTTTTAGTGGATCAAAATCAGGTATAAAGTTGTTCAAAGCAATAGTATTTGAATTACTCACAGTTTCGGTACAACTATGTGATACCTTGTCCTTCCGTCTTGGTGGCGGAGATGGTGTCCGTGCGCTTGTGCTGGAGCTTGAAGATGAGCTGGAGCGAGTACGTTTTCGCCTTGAACGTTTACTAGCTCGCTTACCCATGGCGTGAAAGTTTCTTACCAGTTCTGATGTTAGCAAAGACTAATAAGTGTATTATTATGTACTTATAGCAATGATAATCAAAATAAAATTCAGAAGCAAATCAAAACTATATTATATTTATTTATACAAGTTTACAGTAATCGAAAATGAACTTAGGAAGATGTTATTCAGCCGTTCGTCAGTCCAAAAAAAAAAGGCCGCTCTGCTCGTGCACAGCCCTTATATAACTTCTGTAGACGTCAACGGCCGTGATTTTCAAATATTCTGCCGCCAGTTGACAGCAGTTTCGCGCCGTAGAATCGGTGTTGCCAACACATTGACTTCCGATATTAAAATTATTTTAAGAAGGTCAAATGATCACTTCCTAATCAAATCATCAAGTTATGTTTAGAGATTTTTTTAATCTTCTAGGACCAAATTCGGGCTGTACGAGGTAGACTTCACGGACCCCCAGCGCACGCGGACCCCGCGAGCCTCAGCGCAGTTCTACGCAGACCTTATCAAGAAACATGGGTTAGACTCTGACACGGTCTCGCCACCGGACGTTTCCGTAGTCTAAAATGTAATTTTCTGTTGAGGGTACAAAACAAACTTGTTGTTATTTATTTAATAAATAATTTTAAATGAGCTTTTCCTATGTTTTTTAACGGACATTCCATAAAGGAGGAGGTTCAACGTTCGCCTGTATGTATTTTATTTGTTTATGTTCACCGATTTCTCCGTCAATTGTGGACCGACTATGAAAATTAATTTTTTGTTTGGAAGAGTATGATCCCGAATTGGTCCCATTTAAAGGTGAAGATCTGATTAAGAACTTCGGCGATATTCAATGTTTGTCGAAATCAATTTTGAAGTCGGTGTTTCTGGTTTCATTTCTTCGTTTTTTGACACCGTCTGCCGATTTTTTTTTTCCTTTTTCATCTTGCGATCGGTTGTCAACCTTTAGCAGATTTTTTGTGCGGACGTTGACTGCTGAGGTCCATTCTTCCAGCGAAGAATCTGCCCCTCAAAATTATTTTCACTTTATTTAATAAAGTTATGTGGTGGCGTTTGAGCCTTTTCTTGGTAATTGGTTCGCTTATGGCTAAGGTGTTGGTATGTGATGTTATTCGTTGATTGTATGTCTGTATTCTGTGTTCTATTTCCTCTTTTATAGTTTTTATTTGTAGATGCTCATGTATTTCTGAGATCTTCATAAACCATGGAGCATTTGATATTATTTTGAGAATTTCTCGCAGAGCCCCACAGCTCGACTCCAGACAGGTTTTAATAAGGCCTTGTAAATGAGTACTTTATTCTCCAGTGACACATGTGATGAACTTCCTAAGAGCCAGTTCAGTTTTCGTCCCGTTTTTTTTTCTATGTGGTGTCTCCACGTTTGTTCGTGGTTTCCTGTCGAGATGTAGGCTGAGGTACCTTCTTAGCTGTTGTCCCTTGTGGAAGTGTGCCACCTCTGAGCTTAACAGGTGGGCAGTTGTCCTTTCTAAGAGTAAATGTCACATGTGTCGATTTGTTAGCGCTAGCTTTTATCTTCCATTCTCTCATCCACTTAGATACTTTGTCGAGGTGACTTTGTAGTGCGAGTGAGGCTATGGTATGTCGGCCGGAAATTAAAGTTATTTTTCAATTTGTAGTGTTTTTATTTGGAAGTCGGTTATATTATTTGGATGGAAGTGTTTTTAGTTTAGTATTTTAGTTCACTTTACTCAAAACGCCTGCTTTATGCACTTTTACAACACAAAGAGGAAGTCTTACAGCTATTCGTGTGGTACCCCTCAAGTAAACACTATTCTTAATGGGGGCTTATATTTTTTATTTCTATTAATCAAAGTAATCACCCATGCAATCCATGCATGTTTGCCAACACAGTGGCAGTTTATTGATGCCCTTCTTGAAGAAATCAGCCGGACCGGACGGGAGGCAACAAATTCTTATAAGGCATTTTGTACTGCCTCTCGGGTATTGTTTTTTTTTTGCGCCTAGAAGTTATCCAAATTCTGAAAATGGAGAACTCTGTAGACACAAGGTCTGGTGAGTATGGCGAATGGCGGAGACCTTCCAACCCCAGCTCTTGTAACTTGGAGACCTTCTGCTGTGCAGTATGAGGTCGCGCGTTGTCGTGCAGGAGCAGCGGAGACGAGCGATTGACCAAAGTTGGTTGGAGACGTGCGAGCTTTTCCATCATTGTGTTCAGGGAAGTCATCGAGACAGAGAGACTATCTTTGGCCAACAAGTGATGATGTATTCTGAAAATGTAGTAGAGAATATCAGAATGAAAACCATTTTTTTTTTACTTAAAACATTTTTAATCAATAATCTACAATAATATTTACAGCAACTAACTAGTTATAAAAGTTAAAGCTCATTCCGCGTGGTGGGTACTTCCAGAGAGTGACTCTTGATAATTCTGGCGTAGTAGTGCGCGGATGCACGCGGGGTGCGCTTGCGTTCAGGGTCGGAGAAATCCACCTCGTAGAGTCCGAACTTGACACTGGTAAATGAAAAATAAAATTATCTTACTAATATTATAAATGCGAATTTTTGGATGTTTGTTGCCCAATCACGCCAGAACGGCTGAATGGCAGGCTTATTGTGTAAGAAACAGCAATTAGCAATAATCGCGCGATCAAACGCTTTGTCATAAAAGTCGGATTTACCTACAGTGTAGGTATTGTAGGTCCTACACAATCGTTTGCTAAGGCGCTCGCTGTTTGTAAAATGCATTTATTGCCCATAAAAAATAAAACGCCAAAAAATATAAAACTTCTGTGTTGCAATTTTGGGCAAAAATATCGTTTTGCTCTTGCAAGATGGCAATTTGGCACAGAGATAGATTATAGTCAGGAATAGCACATATGATACTTTTTATCCCAGGAATACGTTGCTTCGGGATAATTTTCAACTTCCACGCGGGCGAAGCCGCTGGCAGAAGCCAGTAAATAATAAAAATCTTTATTGCCAGCATGTTTCCAGCTTTACAATTTCAATGTCATGTGGTTCACAAAACGAAGATGAAAAGTCATGTTAAAATCAAGATGAGGGGGACTGAGTGGTCGCAACTGCTGCTGTCGGTGTTTGTTTTTTTTTGGGTTCGGGAATGACTTCTCCCGCTCTGGGTGAAGCGGGAGGGCGTATCAGACTTTTAACTGACTAAAACCCACCCGTGTTCCTTCAGTTGCTTGTGCCAGGGCCACGGTAACTCTCTTTCAAATTTATCCACGACCCAGACAGGCATCGGCCCTAGCGGGCCCCGTCAGTTTTGCTGACATATCTTTGAGGCGCGCGTGGAAAACTACGCGACGTCGAGTCTGGCTTGGTTCCTTATCGGACGGCGAGCTACCCATACTCACCGTCCGCAAGTCCGCGCCTACCGGCGGAGCATAAGGTCCTGGGTTCGATTCCCGAGTCGGACAAAGTGTTTTTGGGTTTATCTATCTAGAATTTCTCAGCAGCAGCCCAGAGTCTGGGTGGCAATAGGCTAGCCCCCCATTACATGGGACTTAAACGTAATTAACAAAATGTGTGTGTTCTATAAGTGCACCAACTATATTGGGTCAGCGTCAGTCTTACCGGATGCAGCTGAGTACCAGTATTTTATATGGACCGACTGCCTATCTGATCTCCACAACCCAGTAATTGGGTATAACGATACCCCTTGACAAGACTTGTGTCAGATTTATCTGTAACGACAGTTAATGATCTATAAACAACAGCTTAACGTGTACCTCGTACGCACGAGGAATCAATCTATGTAAAGATGGTCACCTATCCAAGGACCGACCTGGGCAAGCGTTGCTTAACCTTGAAGATCAACCCAAACGACTGTTACTATTTAGCCACGAGCTTCTCAAGCTGTTTGTAACGCCATTGCAATAATAAAAGCGTTTATACCTGTATCCGTCCATCCACTCGAAGTTATCGATGAGCGTCCACGCGGTGTATGCTGTCACATTGACGCCATCTTCTTTTATAGCCAGCAAGACCTAAAAATATTGGGATTGTAATATTATAGAGCTAATGTACATTTGTTGGACGAGGTATACTCCGTAAACGAATTTATCGAGGTAAAATAGGACCCGCATGATTTCCTTGAGTGCGTTCTTATTATATCGGCATTCTTTCATAGGTTACCCCCTGATCACACTTCCTAATTCAAGGGATAAAACTATTGGTAGACAAACAGCTCTTTTATATAGGAAAATATACAAAAGGCTTTACCTTGGCAACATTAAGTAGAATCTTGTTAGGTGGACTTTTGAGCAAAGTGGCTTCGGCGACACTAATTCGCGACACTGGAGCCGCTATCTTAAGAGTCTTAAAATAGTATTTCGGTTTGAGCTGCCTCAGTGACGCTGCGCTTAAATGATGCCCCATACTACACGGTCAACACCTCTGCACCTGGCTGGAACACCCACCTACGCGCGCGGCCCCCGAATCTGCCTCGTGCGCCAATAGCGACTCGAGCGTCAGAGTGATATCACAGCTAAGTTGACCGTGATTACCATAGCGCATAATGCCATAAGGGATGCATAATGCTAGACCGTGGCGGGCGCGAGCCGAACCCCGTGTAAGGCACGGACAAGGCACGGATTCAAAACTTCAAGAACATTTTATATGATGCTGTTTATGCTATACCTGTATACTGTGACATGCGAGGCGTCCGAGCGTGTCCGGGACGCGGACGCCGCACGGTATAGCATAAACAGCGTGCCTCGCGCGGGGCTCGGCTTGCGCCCGCCACGGTCTAGCATAATTCACCCTTAACTCTGTCGCCACATCTAGTTTGTTTGAAGGCTATCATTAGGCATCTGACTACAGGCTATAACAACAGCAAGGACTGACCTGTTCCCTCAGGGGAGATGGTTTTCAGGCTCCCCAGGGATGTGCTCTAACGTTGTTGCGCAGAAGGGGTTCCAGGGTGGTATTTTAAGAGGTCACGGTTCTACATGCTAATGGTGATACATACAACGGAGTGGTTTTAGTGAGATAAAAATCCCACACTGTCTGGTATTTTTCTTAAAAGTCCAGGCGCTTTTTGGAGGTTGCCCCTCGTTGACGAAAAAATAATAAGAGGGGAAGGACTGACCTGTTCCAAATAATCCCTGTAATACTGAACCCTGTTCTGGTCATCAAGTCCTGCGTATGTAGAGAGCCCGTTCTCAGTGATCATAAACTCCATATCACCGTACTTCTCTTTCAACCAGACCAGCTGCTTGCGAATGCCCGGGGGATCCACCTGAAAAGTTGAATATATTACACAAATTATCTCTTATTATTTTTGAGAGCAACCCGCCAGACTGCTCCTAACCACTGTTACGCTGGAAAGCTAGAATCAGCCGAGGTGACCACTTAAAAGCGCCAGTAATGGAGTTCGACGAGTACCGGAGAAACTTTTAAACTGTTTTGTATTTCCCAATTAAATTAATTAGAATAAACAGTGGAAGAGTAAAAAAAACTGAAGAAATTGGCAGTGGGTAAAAAGATCGTCGCTTTGAGCTTATAAGCCTCGTGTTTGCCCACTAAATTTCACCATCAGGAGATGTGGGTTTCCTTTTACTTTAACCTTTAATATTCTAACTCTGGGCTATTGACCATGTCATGATGAAAAATATAATAAGACTATTCAGTCTACTAGTCAGTATTCGGCCTAAGGATCAAACCCAGGACTTACATTAAGTCCCATTTTAGACTGCATTAGGCCAACGATCATTATTATCTTGCTGTGCTTGTCCCGCGTTAATAGACCAAAGGTAAAATTCGGTAGTAACGGTAGAATTTTGCCGGAGTCTGTGTTGCCCGATAACTGCAACCTTGGGATCTTTAAGTCAAAAGTGAATAGAGCGAGCCTATAAATAATCTTAATATATATAAAATAAAGTCGTGTTAGTTACACCACTTATAAATCAAGAACGGCTGGACCAATTTTTATGTATTTGTGTTTTTGGATTTATCTGCGTCCGGAATAGGATAATAATTAAAAAAACATCGAAAAAAAGTTACGATAAAAAAACACATTCGCCCGTACATTTTGCGAACACAGCGCCATCTCAGATACATGATAGAAACAAAGCACACACAAACATGAACATGGCGTTGTATGCTGGTTCCGGTATCGCCAGTAGATGGCGCTATTGATTTTTCTGGAAATACATCATATAATTCTAATATATAAAACACAAAAAACGTTTCTTCCTATGTCCGTTACAGACTTTGAAACCATCCAACCGATATGCCCCAAACCGGTTTCATTAGAAAGGCAATGCGAAGATGGTTGAAGACCAAAAAATAAATTGGAAGGTAGGCATGTAGGGTACGGTAGGGTAGGTATAGTAGAGTAGGGCAGGTAGGTTGGTAGGTGTGTAGGTAGGTAGAGAAGGTGGGTAGACAGGTAAGGTAGGTAAGTATTAAGGGTAGGGTAGAGTAAGTAGGTGCCATTTTGCTTAAGATAGTTCTCACGTACAGTTAATGCAGATCGCATATAAACCAATAGTATTAAACACATGTCACGATATCCCGCCAACAATAACCTTTGTGTTACCTGTATAAACCATTCCAATATTAAACGAATATTAAAAATACTGTAATACTCAGTGCGTGCAAATTTTTTGGGAACAATTTAAATAATTTATATGGCAAACAACGTTTGCCGGGTCAGCTAGTAATAAAATAAAATAAACATACGAAGAACCAAGAAGAAGCAGTATTGGGCCAGTCTTCCCCTTTCTCTATTTTGAGGTTGAGGTCTACAGCGTCACCCAGCGGCCAGGCGGAAAACTCTTCACCTTCCTTCGCCTCGCGGATAATTCTGCTAGTGTAGTAGTTTAATGCGAAGTAATCGTAGGTACCTGTACAATTTTAGGTCAGTTATCATTTCAACTCTTGGCCTTTGGACTGACCAAAAAAAACTTAATACTTATTACTACTGAGTAACAAGTATTAAGTTTTTTTTTTAATTAATTATCAAGCTTTTGGAACTGAAGGGTAACTAAATGTCGCTTGTCAATACAAATCCAATGAGCCCACAAATACGATGGTGCTATCTTGTTTGGTTAAGGAATTGCTATGGCCGCCTTCCAGCCCCATTATTAGACGAGCTCCATAGTATATACCATAATTATTATATCATGTTTCCAAAGTTACATAAGTACACCAAACTTAATCGGATTTCATCAAAATCCGTTCAATCGTTGAGGCATGATTGTTTAACAAACAAACATACATAAACTCAAGCCTTTTGCCCATGGGGATGAGCAGAAACTACAGAACGCCACCTGCTACGAATCTTTCATATTAAATAATATTAGTAAGATAAATTTACCTCTGATCGTTTCAATCTCCTCCTGAGTAAATGCCGGGAACGTAGTCCTGGGGTATCCTCTCTTCAAGCTCAGCTCTTCCATATGTTTCTCTATGGAAGCTGGCCAGCCCCCCTCTTTGGAGTAAATTGCATGCGCGTATCTGCCAGCCTAGAACGAATGAGATTTACTTAGAAGAACGTTAGGGATCGCAAAAAGGCTGCGACACTTCAAAAATCTCAATTCGACGAGCTTTCCAGGTAGGATTTAGTTTAGAGAAATTCCTTTAATAACAGGGCTTGGCGTAATTGGCAGGTTACCTTTTGGCTTCGTGTTCTGTATTTCAGGATAATATAAATAAAACACTGCAGATCACTTATACTCGTGTAATGGCCGACAACCAACTCCTTTGACAAACCTACCCACATATATATATTTATTAGATATACCACATTCCTCCACCACTATTTTAAAAATACTTATTATTAAAACTTATAATTTAACTGGTTCCTAGTTTTTCTAATCGGATACCGGCGGACAACTTGAGGTTCCTGATATGATTTATTGCTTGAATCAGACTGACTTGAGTCAGGAAGGCCTGCGTCCACAAACTCATCATCCGAAACCGTTCCCATTTCCTCTTCCCTATCCTCTCGCGCAGGAGACGTGGGGGAGGCAGAAACCGGGTCCGGTGATGTCAGAATAGGTTCAGATACTAAACCTGCGTTACGCTCGTTTGACTGACCGGTCATCTCAGGGGAGAAATCTCCAAAAACACTGACATCATCATCCGGTTCAAATGATGAGTTTCCCTTGTACGCCAGTAACTGATCGACATGTTTCTTTACATTTATATTTTCATCTGGAATATACACTGAAAACATTCGTGATCCTAAACATTCACTCACTGTCCCCTGTTTCCAAATATGTTTAGTACCGTTATTAAAATATTGTTTTAGTAAAACTTTGTCGCCTACAGAGAAAGACACACTTCTTTGCCCACCATACTGTTTACATTGGTTCATTTGTGCTTTCATGACGTTCGCTTTGGCCACGGTCGACGAGGATGTTGTTATTCCTTGTGAAGGAAGTCTTAATAAATCGAGTCTGCACCGCAAAGGACGTCCAAACATCAATTGAGCTGGAGAAAATCCAGTAGTCAAATGTATTGAATTTCTATAATCGAACAAAAACTTATTTAAAACTTTCTGAAATACTTTTTGTGTTACGTTATTGTTTAAAATGGCTTTTAACCCATTTTTTACGGTTTTGACACTGTTCTCTGCCTGCCCATTCGACATAGCATGATACGGCGCGCCCGTCAAGTGTTGCATTCCGTTTAGCCGACAAAACGTCTCAAATTCATTTGAACAAAAATTGGTAGCGTTGTCAGTAACCAAAGTTCGCACTAAACCAAATCTGCTGAACATCTCGCAAAGTTTACTAATAATAGATTCACTATCCGTTTTTTGCATTATAAAACATTCCACCCATTTAGAGTGAGCGTCCACTGCAATTAAAAACTGTTTACCTCCTAACATAAACATATCTAAGTGAACGCGTTCCCAAACGCGCTCTGGGTACGGCCACGGTGCTAGCGGCACTTTAGGGGGGTTATTTCTGAGCATGTTACAAACACTACATGAACCTATTTTTTCTTCAATATGTTTGTCGATGCCGGGCCACCACATACGCATTCTAGCTTCCGTTTTGGTTTTAACTACTCCAAAATGCGAATTGTGTAGCTCATTTAGAAGTCTTTCACGATAACTTGAAGGAATCACGATTTTATGACCCCGTAATATACATTCATTCTCCACGGCCAAATCCAACCGACATAAGTAAAATGGACGTAAATACTTGTTCGTCACTTTAGAAGGCCAACCATTCTTTATGTATCCTATCACCTTTTGCAGTACTTCATCGCGGTTGGTTTCATTTCGGATGTCGTTCAAAGTTAAAGGTAGTAAATCTGATTCACATATAAAATTAATATACCGTGACTGATCTATTTGATTACCCCCTTCGAGCTCATTTGATTGAGTAGGCACAGACCGCGATAAAAAATCAGCCACGTTTTCTTCACTCTTTACATATTCGATTATGAAATTATATGCCGATAAGAATAAAGCATATCGTTGTAGTCTGTTCGCTGCTAAAACAGGCACACCTTTTTCCTTGCCAAAGATCGACAACAGCGGTTTATGGTCCGTCCGCAATACAAATGGCACCGTACGGCCATATAAATAATGACTGAATTTCTTAACCCCGAATACAATTGAAGTGGCTTCCTTCTGAATTTGCGCATAGTTCAGTTCGGATTTCAACAACGTACGCGAGGCATAGGCTACTACGCGCTCTGAGCCGTCGGGCTGCTTCTGCGCTAGGACCGCACCCAGGCCGGCCGGGCCGGCGTCGCAAGTAACGACCGTTGGGTACTCCGGGTGGTAGTGGGCCAGCACGCGATCCGAGGATAGCTCTTTCTTGATATTATCAAACGCTTCAGATTGATTTTTACCCCACTCCCATTCCATGCCTTTTTTCAAAAGCTTGTTTAGAGGACTAAGTACCGATGACGTATTCGGAACAAAACAGCGATAATAATTCACCATCCCTAAAAATGACTTTAATTCATTAACGTTTTTAGGTGGCTCGCACTTAATGATAGCTTCGATTTTACTATTAGATTTATGCAGTCCGTTCCTATCTATAACGTACCCAAGATACTCCACTGAGCTTTTGAACAACTCGCATTTATCGTATTTTAATCTCAATCCTGCGTCTTGCAATCTTTTCATCACGAGCTCCAATCTTTCTAAATGTACGAACCTATTAGGAGCCGTGATTAAAATGTCATCTAAATATATACATACACCGTCAATGTCGCCCAATAACTGTTCCATGGTACGTTGAAATATAAATGGAGCGTTTGCTAATCCAAATACGAGCCGCGTATACCTATATAAACCTCTATGCGTGTTTATACAACACCATTTCTTTGACTCATCGAGTTCTAGTTGAAGATAAGCCAATTTCAAATCTAGCTTGCTGAATTCTACTCCACCATGAAGCTTAGCAAACAAATCTTCGATACGTGGAAGTGTATAATTGTCTAGATATAACGCTTTATTTAACGTTACTGAAAAATCGCCGCAAATTCGGACGTTTCCGTCGGGACGCAATACTGGAACGATTGGCGTTGCGACGTCGGAATGGTCTACTTTTTCTATAATACCTGCTGCCAATAATCTATCCAATTCCTGCTCAATTTTGGGTTTTAAAGCTAGTGGTACGGCGCGTGGCCTAAAAAACTTTAACTGTGCATCAGGTTTTATTTTCAAGCTTACCTTATACTTGTTAAATCTGCCTAACTCATCAGAAAATAATGTAGAATATTTTTTTATTAGCATTTCTCCTGTGTTATCGCGTACTACATTGTTACAGTTTAAGCTACACAAATGTATACCAAACAACCTCATAAAGTCACGGCCTAAAAGAGGCAAACGTTTCTCATTTGTTTTGATAATGAAAAAAGTTAATGGTTTAGTGCGGCCTTCGTAGGCTATAGACAATGACAAACAACCTAATGGTGCAATTTTTACACCAGTATAAAAGTTAAAAATCTCCTCACACGACTGTAAACGATATTTACTATTGTTATCGCGCCCGAACAGCTGTTCATATAAAATAGCCGGTAAAACGGAGACAGCACTGCCACAATCAATTTCACATAAGATTTCCCTATCATCTAACTTGACTTTACGTGAGATGGGCTGATCCATAATAGTGTTTTTTAAATTAAATAAATTATAAATACCTCTGTCAACAACATCATCGTCACCCGTTCCCAAGAAATTGCTATCACTTATCTTAGCTTTACACACCCTTTTTAGATGACCTTTTTTGTTACACTTTTGACAGGTATAATTAACAAAACGGCACTTTTCTTTCGAGTGATTTTTGTACCCGCACACTTCACAACTCTTAGACACACGCGAATTATTATCGTTATAAGAAGAACCGCTCGGCCGCTGCAGCATGAACACAGGCTGCGCCTGCGCCACCTCCGCGGACCTCGCGCCAGCCGTGCCGGCCGCAACGTTGCCAGCTCGCGCGGTTTGCAACGCGGCGCGCGCACACCGCATGCTCTGCGCCATCTCCAATGCCTTATTGAATGTGAGGGTTTCAATGCTTTCTGCGAACAACTTCTCTTTTTCCTTGGCATTTTCTAATCCTAAGACGAACTTGTCGCGTAAAGCAGTATCTAACTCGGTCTTGAATCCACAATATTGTGCCAAATTGCGCACTCGCGCCGCCCATTCGGCTTGGTCTTCCCCAGGACGTTGTTCCGCCTTATAAAAACTGTACCTCTCAGCGAACGTACTCTTTTTTGTTTGGAAATGGACGTTCAATTTTTCTAACAGGTTTTTATACTCCACGTTGTCCAAGTTGTCCGGAAAAACCAAATCTCTTGCGACGCGGTATGTATCTTCCACCAGCGCCGTGAGCAGCAGAGCTCGTCTTCTCATTCCAGACTTATCGGTGTCGTCTCCAATGTCGTTCGCCGTACAGTACTGGATAAAACGACTTCTAAAAATGCTCCACTCTTGCGCGCGGTGATCAAATGAGAGGTTGCCGCCAAACGCCATATTATATGTTTTTGCGTGCTCCGTGCTCATTGATAACACAATTACTAGTCACAACGGCAATAATAACACACGTGAATAACGACTCGTCGCCAAATGTTCTGTATTTCAGGATAATATAAATAAAACACTGCAGATCACTTATACTCGTGTAATGGCCGACAACCAACTCCTTTGACAAACCTACCCACATATATATATTTATTAGATATACCACACTTCGATAATGGCCTCAGTAGGGCAGTGGATGCAGAAAGGCTTATTCTTTGCTCCGCACACATTTGTTTAACGCCAAATTGGGCTTATGCGAGACTTTTATAACAATAGAACTCTGCAAATATAACTTGAAAATGGTGTTTTACAGACCTATATAATACATGATGTGAGTGTGGTGCCCCTGTTCAGAGCGTGACCTAGTTGTTAGAGTGCGCCAAGTGCCCATACACCTATTCTTTGGAGGACTTGATGAAAGCCACTGATGCTGCTTTAAACGTGCCTACATACTGGACCCAAACTGTTTAAGGATTAAATCACCATTGACTCGAAAAGAAGAAGAATCAATCATGATAACTTACGCAGTTCTCTCTGACCAGCTCCACTAGGGTTTGATCTTCATTTGTTTTAGGATAAAACCACAATATTTGATTCGCTATTGAGACTTTGCCTGAAAAGAGAATTAATTCAGATAAGTCACACATTGAAACACACATTGAAAGTGTCTAGGGATCAATTAAGTACGTTTTAGAATATCACCGCAATTTGAGGATTATTATTTTAACTTTTTTGGATCGTTATTTATTCTTTTTAGTGAATTTCATTATTTGAATGAAGATTTTTTTTTTGTTTAAATATAGAAAATCGACTGTCAATCAGGATTCCAATAAAAGTGTGTAATAGCGTTTTTAAAAAACCATTACAACTTCTGCAACGAATCTGAAAAAAATTGCATCAAAATCGATCGACATCATTTCTCACGAGAAGAGACGATGAGAGCCGTCGGAATGTTGCAAGCTGGTTCCAGGCAACGTACTCTTGGCACTACACAGCATCATAAGCCGCCTCTGGACACGCTATCGTATCACAGGCAGCGTGGCCGAGCGACATGGAGGACGATCTCGCATCACTACTCACAGACAGGACCGGTACATCCAAAATACTGCTCGACGGAATCGTACCATGACCGCCATGATGTTGGCTACGAGGCTCTATAGCTCTTCAGGCTATGCAGCAGAGTCATTAAAAATTGGACCTCTCGGATTCGTGCCACCATACGAAGCCGCGGCGGACATTTGAACGATGTCATATTCCATCCATAGTGGTCCATTTAAATTTCGTTTATATCTCACACACATCATCATCTTGTTCTTCATCTTGTTTTATTCAATTTTAACATCGACCCGTCCTTGTTGAAAGACCCTTTATAACATACACACATCACACAAAAGATTTAATTTTCGAATCATAATTATAGGCTCTGAAAGTACGCCATGTTTAACAACTGTATTGCAAAAACTTTTTGATTCTAGAGAAAAAAATGCATGTAACTTCAGACTTACCATGATATTTAGGCTTAAACTCTTCATCGTACAATCTCCAGGCCTTGGCATGGGCCAGCAAGACATACTTATTGCACAAGTATGCGCCAACCTCCGGACTGAACAACGCTGGAGCTAAGAGCTCGTAGTTGTACACCCCGTCGCAGATGACTATGGGTTCGTTGAGTGTCAGCCAGAGCTTCACTCGATCGCCGTAGAGAGTATACAGAACCCTGGCGTAGTCCACAAACCAGTCAACGATGAGAGGATTTGTCCAGCCACCTGAAATTAGGTTCGCATTATTCCAAGCGCTTCTCTCTGGGCGATTTTTATCATTATGGTTTCAGCCTTAAGATCTCCATGAGCTGATTATATGCCTCTACCAAGCGTATAATCGCCATATATCGTCATATCGACCGGTCCTTTATATCCGAGGGATTCCTTGATCGCACATGGCTAAATTTGACTTCAGGCCTGAAACTTATCAAAGGTGTAGATCATATGAAGTAAATCCCGCTCGCCCGGCTTGTGATGAGGAGGAACTCCATGGTATTTATTAGATCGTTAAAAGTTCTACTTATTACTTCCATTCGCCCAAAAGAAGAAGCATATCGTTACCTTTTAAAGCTTCGTATCCACTAAACAACATTTGACGCGCGACATTGCACAACATGTTACCTATCATGATGAACGGCAACGCAGAACTTTGGTTTAGTAACGTTGTCTCGTTGCGTTATGTAGCGCGCCAGCTGGTTACGTCGCCGAATATTGAGCATCACGTGTTGCGCGTCAAATGTTGTGTAGTGGATACGAAGAATTAAACTCATGTGTAAAAGTAGGAAGAAGAAGACAAGCAAGTTAAGCCTTGACATAAGATTGAAGATCGCCCTTTTATTGTCTTTTAATTTATTTCTTTTTTTCTTAATTTGTCTCCTTCTAATATTTTTTTTCATTCGCCATTTCAGTAGTTATTGGAACAATCCCACCGCACTATTCCCAAACCACTGCAGCTCCTGAAAGCCAGAATCAACAGTGGCGACCACCAGAAAAGCGCCGAGGCAATAAAGCTCGACGAAGTCCCGGAGAATGAATTTAACTTAATTAAAATAACTACTACTTAATTTTTTTTCAGTAGTTAGTTACCCATTTGCAGCCAGGATTATCTTTCACATAGTCCATCCATCGATTATCTTACCGAGATCCTGAAGTGATTGCGGCAAGTCCCAGTGGTACATAGTCACTAGAGGCTCGATGCCCTTCTCCAGTAGACCGTCGATCAGGTTATTGTAATAGTTCTTGCCATCCTCATTAATGTGGTTGGCAAAACCAGACGGCAGGATACGCGGCCAGGAAATTGAAAATCTGGAAATTGGGCAAAAGAGCATTTGATAAACGAACTTCATAGATTAGAGCATGCTATGTCTATCGCGTCATATTGTACACTATGCTTGTATCATATTGCTTTTGTTATTAGGATGAACAGTGTAGCAATTCTAGATAGGCCAATAAATAAATAAATAAGGTCCTGAGTACGATTCCCGGGTAGAGCGAAGTTTTATTGTTTTTTTTTAGGGTTCTCTATCTAAAGGGTGAACACGGGACCCTATTACTAAGACTCCACGATCCGTCTGTCCGTCTGTTCTCATGAACGGTGATAGCTAGACAGTTTCACAGATGATGTATTTCTGTTGCCACTATAACAACAAATACTAAAAACAGAATAAAAACAATATTTAAGTGGGGCTCCCCCATACAACAAACGTGACTATTTGGCCGTTTTTTGCGATAATGGTACGGAACCTTTCGTGCGCGAGTCCGATTCGCACTTTTTATCTATATTTTTTAAGTAACAGCTCTGAATCTGGACTTCTGGCCGGTTGATGGCAATAAGCTCGTCCCCTACTACATGGGACTTGAAAACATAACTGGCGGAATGTGGGTGTACAAAGGTCACTTCTACCTAACCCTTCGAGGAGTACAGGCGTGATATTATTTCATAAACTTCATGTACATATGGAAATTATTATATGGTAAAAAGGAATGAACACAGACATAAATCTAACTAGATGACGCGACGCAACGCGAATTTAAAATTAGAAATCGGTGAACAAACAAAGAAAAAACAAACGAAGTCGAATATAGAACCGCCTCCTTTTTGGAAAGTAGGTTAAACATCGACCTAGGGGATGACCATAAGCTCTAAGAGTAAGATTATTTTGATTGCGTTTAAGGGACAGATGTATATGACTTGTATACATCTGTCACTTACGCGATCTCAAAATAACCTTACTCTAAGGGTTTATGGTCACCCCCCTGATATTAACACGTGAGGATAATTTTGGTGCTCCCACACGGCTGTTAAAAATGTTCACAAACATTTTCTAACTCGCAATACTTTACTAATAAATGTTAGGAATTGTTAAATGTTTTGGGTGCTCCTACACTGATGCTTACTAACATAACTTGTACTGCATTATAATATTACATTTTACATTACACGATGTTAACTAACATTACCTAACATTAAAACATTTTTCAGCAGTGTGGGAGCACCTTAACAATGTGATCAAAATTTTGTTTAGAAAATGTTTACCAAAATTTGTAAACATTTTTAACAGCGGTATGCACCTACGAAAATATTACGACTTCACGTTTCCAACAGAATGAAAAGGAAATAAATTCAGTTCTCTAATCTGAGGTAGTTATGAGTGAAGTCGTTCTTAGCTTGTTTAAATCAAAGTATATAGGTAGGTACCTGTAGAAGTGCAGCCCCAGTTCCTCTGCCAGCTCTATGTCTTTCTGCCATTGGTGGTAGGAGTCGCAGGCGACGTCCCCATTGGATAGATCCACGATCCTTCGTGGATCATCGTGTACGAATCGGTCCCAGGTGCTCTCGCTTTTGCCTAGAAAATACAGGGGAAATGGATTATGAGGGATCTAGTCTGACCGGCAACCGGCATGTCCTAGAACAAAAACTTCGAAGACATGTGACATCTACCAACCCGCACTTGGCACTTGTGGTGAATAAAGGCCCATTTTCTCTCTCACAGACAGGAGGCCCGTGTGGTCCAGCAGTGGAAACATTAATAGGCAGATGATAATGATGATGGTAGTTTGACCACGCGTACAACAGAATTCAAGTGGGTTATTTCATATCCAGTTTCGATCAATCGTAACTTTTTTGGAGGCAAGCTCGGCAATCTATTCCCACCCACAGCATATGCACACCAATCAACCACCAGAAAAGCGTCTAGGAACATAATTTCGTGGTCGTCGGTGGTTGTTTGCTCGGACGATGACTGCCGCGTCACTGCCGCACAAATGCATAATGTATAATTACAAGCGCATGCACAGTGCATGCCAGCGTTGCCAGATTTTTTTTTTCGAAGAGACATTGAAACTTTTAGAGTGAAAAAAGTATTTCGTCGAAAGCGATACATAGTAAAAAAACTTTTTTTGGAAATTAGACGAACAAGAAGAAAAGGAAGCAGAATTATCAAATGATTATGAGTAAGACGGATAATTTTACCTATTTTTTTTTTTATTCACATGGCTTTCATTATTTCCAATAGTACCAGTTTTTACATAATTTTGAATAGTATTGAATTAAGAGGATCACAATAGATTTTGGAATAGGACTATCGGGGAAACCACGCTAAAAAAACACAAAGCACAAAGTACACTACCTCCCAGGTGGCGTGGAAACGTCTGTATATTATGAAGAATACAACTTTTTCAACTTTTTAAACTGTTATATCTCAGAAACAGTGACGTTTAGGAGAAACATTGTAGAGACAATTTTTATAGATAATTGCATAATCTACAATTATTGTCTGTCCTATTTTATCATAAAACTTACCGTTCGGCTAAAAAACGCAAAAAACCTATATTTGCGAACTTTGACCTTAAATAAAAAATTTTGAAAGTGTGTGGGATCGATGGGGACTTTTTACATTACATTTATAATGGTGTTCCTAACATTCGTATCAATTTTCAGCTCTATGCGAATTACTGTAAACCTACCCCTATTTTTTGGTTTAATTTTACCGGAATAGTAGTCATGTGAAAGTGATACATCTCAAAACAGGTCATCTTTTCGAAGTGAAATTTTTTGTATATGACGGCTATGAAAAGAGCTAAATCCATTATTTTATTATAGTTTAGATTTTAATTTTTCATAAAATATTAGATCCAATCTAACTCCTTTCATAAGTACAAACAAAAACATTCACATTGATAAGATTACCTGTTTTGAGATGTATATATTACTTTTCACAGGACACAGATCAGATAATGTGATATATTACTTCTACATAACTTTTTGTGCAAACCATCGCTAATGCAAACATGGTTATTAAAATAAAAATTAAAAGCCATGCATGAGAAAATCTTTATTATAATTTACAAAAGAACTTTATAAAAAAAAAGACGTGTGGCACTCGGGGACTGCCGCGGTAAAGCTATTGCATAGCATTTTTAGGGTTCCGTACCCAAAGGGTAATAACGGGACCAGATAATCATTCTATCAGCGATGGCGATGGTCAAAATGCCAAAATGTAAGGGATTGATTACGTGACATTTCGATAACGCTTGGCATTTCCTGTATGGGAATTTATTATTATTATTTGACTTTTTTCCAATCGTCATGGCGACACTTTCGTTGATAGAATTGCACTTGCCTGAACCCAAAAATCCACCTTGACATTATTGTAAAATGGTTTTGATATAAATATAACAAGATAGTTTAAAAATATCGTATTCTTACCGCCTTCATTCCAGGCGCCCTCGACCTGGTAAGCAGCAGTGGAGGCCCCGAACTTGAAGCCAGGTGGAAACGACGGGTCCTGAGCACACCATGACACGGAAAGCACAGCACTGTGGAAATAATGCTCGTATTAGCTATTTTTGAACTGGATAAGTTTGTTTGGCATGGAACTTCGCCTTCATCATCATCATTTCAGCCGAAAGACGTCCACTGCTAGTCAAAGGCCTGCCCCAAGTTCCAACACTTTGACCGGTCTCGTGCTTCTAGCATCTAGCTTTAGAACTTTTTGACCCCATCGACCATCCTTCTGCGAGCAATGCCCACTGCCACTTAAGTTTGGCAGCTAAGTCGGTAACCCAGGTTCTCTTGCGGATGTCCTTATTTCTGATACGATCACGCAAGCCTTTATCGCCGGTTTGTTTATAACAGACCCCTCTCAAAATACATAAAACTGTAATTGTCCTCACCTTGAATTATTGAATCTCGACGGAAGGAGAAGAAAGAAGGCCAAAGAAAAGATGGATATATTGTGTGCGAATTGTCTGTACATCTTTTTTTGTCTATAGGCTCGCGCTTACATCTGAATTAAATGATAGCGTGACGGTTGATAGAAGAAATTGCAGGTGAAAACTTAGATTTGCGGCACCCTATTATAAGGAGCTGGGGTTCAGGTATAAATTATTCAAACAGGACACTTTAATTAATTATTCACACTTTATCACACTTTATTCTTAAACATCTTTATTACTTCGTATTATTTCGCTTTTGATCGCTCTGAATTATATTCAAATAAAAAACTGACTCATGGTGGATCCGTTTGTCCCTTATATAGCACGGTAAACGTTTCTGACATATTCTAGACTGTTCTTTACGCATCGAGAACATTCTAGAATGTTAGACTGAGAAAAACATTCAAGAAGAACTTTCGAGATCATTCTCGACGTGACGAGAACATCAGCTGGGAAAGACTTAGGCGAAACGAACTTTGGAGAGGATAACTTCCACTCGAGTGTTCGATACGAGGTGGCGCTGCAAGTTACGACTACTTGTATTCCTCTTGTCAATAGATTGTATACCTTGTCTTGTAACAGTAATATGGGATAAAGGGAGGAAGATGATGAATGCGTCGAGCAAGAATAGAATCAGCGACCAGAGGACCTAGACATATTACATTCCATCCTCGAAAGCGTGGCGATAGCGATTGGCAAAAAGCCAAAATTGTATGGGATTGACAAGCGATATCGTGATCGTGATCAATCCCTTACATTTAAAAAATTTCAACTTTCGCCTTCGCTGATATCGAATGCCTTGCGTTGCAATAGCAACGCTACCTGACGGTATCAATAAATAATTATGATACTGGTATTTCCTTGAACAAGTTCTTTCACAAAGAGATTATTGGGATTACCGAAACATTCAGTATAAACTTTGCAGATCAAAATATTTATTCCCTATTTGTGATAAGCCATCAGAATTGATATAGTAATAGGATAATTTCTCTAAAATATCTTGAATGCTATCAACAATATATAGTAAGTATCTTATCCGTTGCTTTATCGCAACAATTAGATAAGTACGTAGGTATGCAGGTACATTGTGTAACTAAATTGGGCTTGTCATGGTAAGCATAAACAAAATAAAGAATGCACTGGTATAAACTAGACTAAATTTATTAATGATTGCAAACGAACAAGAAAAATATTTTTATTTCATGCTACATAATTTATCTAGTAGTAGACACGCTTCAATCGACAATCTATCGAATACGCAATTGTGACACGATATCTCACAAAAACACCCCAATTCAAACAGTAAAACGCCGATTTTCATCAAACATAGCTATAAACACTCTCGATAAAGCCACCTTTCAAACAAAAAAAAACAATTCAAAATCGGTTCATCCGTTTAGGAACTATGATGCCACAGACAGATACACCAACACACAGGTACACACGTCAAACTTATAACACCCCTATTTTTCCGTCGGGGGTTAAAAACGAATGTCTTGCTTAGTTGGTCTAGTTACTGCACTACTGCTGACAGGATGTCCTTGTTCGGGCAAAGTGTCACAATTCCATCTGGCATTAAACCTGATAGACTCAGTAGCGACGCGGAGTCTGGATTGGTGCCCGGTTGAGGGCAATAGCTTAACCCAATCATCTTGGGGTTCGCTGCCATTCTAACCGGATGCAGCTAAGTACCGGCACAAAATAGAAAGTATACAGAAGGACCACTCCCGCCATTCTCGAAAATTTTCAGCAAACTTGCCGAACTCACTAGGGTTGCTACTAAGGAGTAGGTGGTATAAATTTACCAACATAAATACATCGATTCGTCTAAACATACATCATATCAAGCTTACATGCCTTAGAGGGTAGACAGATCACGGTGCCAAGATTAGAGACTTACAAGACGAAACAATAGTGTAATAATGTTGATAATCCTCCGACTGCTCTTCTTGTTTAAGTGCGTCTTTTTAGTCGGGTTTTTTGATTTTAGTAAATTTTTATTTTAGGTACAACTTTTTAAATATCTATTTTTTTTTGGTTGGTTTTTATAATGTCAGTTTTTGTCACTCACTGATGGTAAGCGATGATGTGGTCTGATGGTGTGATTGTGGTGGTGGTGTGTGGTGAACATTTGGGCGGTCAAAACCTATCTAGTCTGTGCGGAATGACAACCGTCAAAGATTTGAGGGCGCAGCTGTGTTTAATTACCGTGTTTGTGTTTGCAACACTGTTACGTCATTATATATTATTATAATGTTTTCAGTGTGTTTATTGTAATATTATTGTAGTGTTAAACATCATAATGTTAGTTCCATTTTACGCCACGACGGTTCTCTGGCCGCATAGACTCTAGCGATGTCTTAATTATATAAATCCGTCTAGTGGTTTTAAAGATATGAGGTACCTAATAAAGATTATTACATACAAGATACACGCGAAAAGCATAACGCTTTCCTTGCAATCGGGTAAAAAGGCGCCAAGTTCGGCGAAAAAGAGTTGAGATAGAAGGGTGACAAGTTTCATAGCCTTTCTAATTTCGTCTATGGACTTAAAATAATGTATAATTTTCTTATATATTGAATTTTTTACTTGTCATCTTGAAAAAATTAATGACCTTTATAATTTAAAAATGAATGAAAGATCGAATTTAAATAATGAATTTAATGTATATTCGGTCTGTTACAATTAATAAAGAAGACCCAGCCAATGTAACCTCGTTACGGTACTTTATGAATGGCGTGACAGTCGTGACTGAGCTAGGTCCAATATTGCCCAAGAATTCCTGTAAAATCTCAATGTCAATGTGTGTGTGCGAAATGACGTTTTGTTCGTAGTGGCCGCTTACGTACTTTGTGGTTCCGGTATTTTACTATGAGCGACAAGTGACTATGAGTCACTATGAGCAATAGGGTTAATATAAGTCTGAAATAGCCAATTCAGAGGCCGGTGGGGTTCCCAGAGGCGGCTTAATTAACTCTGACACCAGAGGTGGCCACATCCTCACACGAAACATATAGAGACTATGAGCGACTGCCTATCTGACATTTACAACCCAGTAACTGGGTAACACGATACCCCTTGGCAAGACTGGCTTCTGACTACTCGTAATGTCTCTCAAAGATGTTCAAATTACAGCAGGTTTAACGTGCTTTCCAATTCACGGAGGGATCTCGGTATTTAATCGATGGTCACTTATCCACAGATCAACTTACGCAAACTTTACTTAACTTGGAAGATCGACCCGTGTGGCTGCTATTATTTAGCCACTTGAGCTCCACGAGCCAGGAGGTAATCTTATCGCCAAAAAGTCAGTCAAACTAATGTATATTTTAAGATGCTTGCACGTGCATTGTGATACCGATAACGATAGCATTTTTATCTTATTTAAATCAATTGGCTTGAATTGAACGCGTTTAGCCCGTTGTATAGCTAATGGAATCATAATATATTGGTTTCGAGGTAACTGAACTGTGTACTTCAATGTTCTGTAGGTCTGTTCCAATTACTTTGTATCGCTTTTGTATTGGACGCGAAACGTGACAATACACTGAAAAGAAGGGATAACCGAAAAGTTTTCTAACTAAAAATTGTACCAATCTTTAGGTATTAGAAAATTAAACCGGCTTCTAAAGCAAAACACTACAAAACGAAAAATAACTTTATTTTCCGAAGTCGAGGTCTTTGGTCGTTTTTCGACACCGACTTCGGAAAACAAAGTTATTTTTCGCTTTGTAGTGTTTTGCTTTAGAAGTCGGTTTAATATTTTTGCTAAAAAGTTTTTAGGGTTCCGTACCCAAAGGGTAAAAACGGGACCTTATTACTAAGTCTCCGCGGTCCGGCTGTCTGTCTGTCTGTCTGTCTATGTGTCTATTTGTCTATACCTCTCTCTATGATTTATAATAAATCATTGAGCACAGGTTTTTTTCCGAAGACTTGGAAGGAAGCACGAGTAGTACCGATTTTTAAGTCTGGTGACAGGTCCGCCGCGAATAACTATAGACCAGTATCTATTTTGTCTATTTTTGGCAAGGTGTTCGAAGCTTTGGTATACCCTATACTTTCGTGGCATGTGAAACAAACATTGATGCCTGAACAACACGGATTCATGAAAGGCCGTTCTACTGGAACCAATCTTGCGTGCTTTATATCAGATTTAGCCGACGCCGTAGACCGTGGATCACCTGTAGATGTAATCTACACTGATTTTAGCAAGGCGTTTGACAAAGTGGATCACAAAATGTTAGTAAATAAATTACGCAAAATCGGAATTGCAGGCAACTTATTGCAGTGGTGTGAGTCTTACCTTGTTAAACGCACATCTAAGGTTGTGGTCAACGGTTATTCGTCAAACTTGTTTCCGACATCCTCAGGCGTACCGCAAGGCTCGCATCTAGGTCCGTTGTTTTTCAATATATTCATTAACGACATAGCGTCTTGTTTTGTACACTCAAAGATATATTTATACGCGGATGATCTAAAAATTGTAAAACGAATAGAGTCCAATCAGGATCCATATAAACTACAAGAAGACTTAAACCGTTTTTCCCAATGGTGTTTAGACAATAACATGTTACTTAATGCCGATAAATGCAATCACGTGCATTTTTCTAGGAAAAAGGGACCGTATTTTCGTAATTACAAGATTAATGACAAAATTATTTCCGAGAAAGAAGTGATTCGTGATTTGGGTGTTTATATGGACAATAAGCTACGGTTTAATATTCACGTTGATAAAATCGCCACTAAAGGGTTTAAGATGTTGGGTTTCATTCTGCGTAACTGTAAAGATTTTAAACGCGCCTCAACTAAAATTGCAATCTTTAACTCAATAGTCAGGTCAGGCTTAGAATATTGCAGCATAGTTTGGACTCCATTCTACGAAATACATAAACGTCGTTTAGAATCAGTGCAGAAAAGATTTCTTTGGCACTTGTCATATCACTGCAATATGGTCAGAAAGTTAACTAGCTACAGCTCACGCTTGAAACATTTCAAACTAATGAGTCTGGAAAATCGCCGTATAATCTTAGATCATCTGTTTCTATACAAAATAATAAACACACACATTGATTGTCCGAGGTTGCTGAGTCAGATAAATATAAATGCGCCTTACAAACTTGCTCGTAAGTCCAGATATCAGTTATTTTGCGCTAAAGGCTTTAAAACCAATCTGGGTCATTTTTCCACCATTAACAGACTGCAGGTTCAGTTTAGTCGCCTGTCACGCTCACCTGGTGTGGATATTGATATGTCTTACTCTTTACATAAAGTTAAATCTGCCTTGCACAAGGCATTATCTCAGGAGTGAAAGGAAAAAAGAATATAGTATTGAATTTTTTTCTTTTGTCTTTTTTACTTACATAATTATATAAACACAAAGAATTGGAATATGTTTGTTCTAAAAAAGTAAATTCTGTTGTATAACTGTTTAATATTTCCTACCCCTTTGTTTAATGCATGCCGTGGCAGCCTTTAATTAAGGCTACACTATAAAATGTAAAAATATGAGTACTTGTAACATGTATTTTTTGGTGTATGCTTTGTTGGTTGTCCTGAATTAAATAAATAAATAAATAAATAAATTTGTCTGTCTGTCCGTCTGTCACCAGGCTGTATCTCATGAACCGTGATAGCTAGACAGTTGAAATTGACAGATGATGTATTTCTGTTGCCACTATAACAACAAATATTAAAAACAGAATAAAATAAATATTTAAGTGGGGCTCCCATACAACAAACGTGATTTTTGGCCGTTTTTTTTGCGATAATGGTACGGAACCCTACGTTCGCGAGTCTATTTATTTCTCTAGACTCGCGAATTTATTTTAAAGATCCTTTGAAGATAGTTAAGAACAATATGCACAAAAGTTGGTACTTAGTTTAATAAGGCCCGCATCTCACTAACTCTGACTTATTTATAACACTTATGATTGTCAATTTAACTTCGCGTTAACAACTAACTCTGTGTTAAGTTTTTAAGGCCTACAGATATTTATTTAGTAAAGCTTTATGCAAGTCAAAGTTTTTATTATTATATTGCGTCCAGTCTATTATTTTACTTTTTACAGATGCACGCCTATGAAATTTCATAATTAGTAACAGGCAACCATATACAATAAAATGCAGTAATTCATAGACGCTTACATTAGTGAAGCGACGTGCTTTTTGGCTCCGTTATTCCGATTATTTAAAATTCACTATTAAGTCGAATTTACGTAGCAGTAAATAACGCACTGTAAATTGAATATTTGTTACATTTTAATAATATATTTATAAATAAGACTTGCAATTAAGGTTCAACCTTCCAATGAAGGTTAAATTCTGAAAAAAGGAATATTGGATATATAAATGTAGAAAAACAGAAAATATAATACTTGCGATTTTATTAGATTTGAAGAGATTAGATTTTAATCGATTTAATATACGATAACACATGGTTTTATTTTAGTGAAGATTACAGTTTATATGCAGAAGAAACCAACATGTGTTGGTTTCTTCGTATGTTAAATCGATTAAAATTTCTTCAATAATAAAGTTGACTGTCAAAATCAAATCGTGACCGCATTAGTTCGACATCACTAAATCATTCATTTTTGAGCTGTCAGAAGTAAAATAACAGGCTAGACGGAGTGTTTGTTATTCCGCGGCTTATGTCACAGCCAGCATGTATTTGCCTGAATTTAAGTAAATCGTAACCCATAGTGTAGCTTTTTCTCCAGCGAACCAACTAATTGTTTATTATATCTATGGGATTAGACAACTACATATAAGGCACATAATAAAAATATATAAGTTTAAAAAAATCGAAACTCATGACACAAAAACCAACCGCCAAACTTAATAAATAGCATTTAAGTATTTATTATTTTGGTTTTTATTTTATTTATTTAGTGTTGCCCGACGGAACACGTAAATATGTCACGATATCTTGCAAAAATAATCAGATTCAAAGAATATAACGCGCATATTTGTTGAACGGCTGAACCGATTTTCATCAAACATAGCTAATAACACTCTAGACAAAGACGCTTTAAAAAAAAAAAGTCATCTGTTTAAAAGTTATGACAGATAATCAAATACACAGATACATACCTCAAACTTATAACCCCCCTCATTTTCCGTCGAGGGTTAAAAAGAAAGTTCTCTTACCTTAACACGACTGCTTGAATCCAATCCATGATAAGAATGACTGCAGTTCAATCCACTATATTTATTGCCTGAAACTCCACTATCTTTGCCTAAAATATCATCAAAACTAATATACGGTCTACATTCGTTCCTCCTCGTCGCTGCAGAGCGTCTGGAAGAATGCACTAGATGAATTAATACACTTTCAATTTGTCCACGGCTTTGCGCACGCGGTTAAGTAATAAATTGATTGCTGCCGACCTTATAGCTACAAAGCCGCTAACTGACGATTGCCCTATTTTAATGTCGTCGTTAATAGCAAAAAATTCTTAATCGATCTATCCAAGCAGTATTTTTGTACTATTAATAAATCCCGAATAAAAATAATAACGCCCTAAATTATTATCCATACTAATATTATACTCTGTCTGTCTGTTACCATTTTACGCTTAAACCGCTAAACCGATTTAGATGAAATTTTGTATGGAGATAGTTTGAGACCCTGGGAAGGACATAGGATAGTTTTTATCCCGGAAATCTACTTTAGAGGGTAGACAGGGAGATAGAAGTTTGTATGGTGAACTAGTAATTTCACAAGTAAGGCGGTCCACACACCTATAATATTATGGCGCGATATAAAAAATAGGCTATTCAAAGTACTAATGCTACGCAGACGAAGTCGCGGCTAGTATTATATATTTACAAACATATTTTAGATAAAATTGTCATTAATTTAACCTAACAGTGTGCCTATTCAAAAGTGCACAATTATATATATTTTTCGGTACCGGAATCTCTCGTATATGATTTATCTATACTATAATATTATAAAGAGGAAAGATTTTTTTGTTTGTTTGTACCGAATATACTCCGAAACTACTGGACCGATATAAAAAATTCTTTCATCAATAGAAAGCTACGTTATTCCTGAGTAACATAGGCTATTTTTTAATTCCGAAAACGGGTCCTGTGGGGTGGCCCACGGGAGCGAAGCCGCGGGAAACAGCTAGTAGTTGATAAACAGCATCGATATATATAATTTCGAAGTTTTTTGTTTTTCGTCTATTACTCAAATTATGACTTTGTCAGATAGCGACACTCTATAACTCAAATTATGATTTTGTCAGATAGCGACACTAGCTATAGGACGGCAGATTGGGTTTCTTTATTATCGTAATGCTTCTTATCCGAAATTCTAATCATCAGCCTCGTCAATGTTTTGTTTAAAAATGTTTTTTTTTTACAAACTTGGTTCAGTGATAATTTAATTTTACTGGTGTAACAGTGTATGTACATACTTAACTAATTATAGATACATACTTAACTAGATACAAAAAATATATTTAACAACGTTTTTTACTGATATTTTTAAAAACAGTGCAACTGTACAGAATAAATTATGTTACCAAGATATTAAAAGCTATTACAATAGAATATTAACAGTAGTTTATGCGACGGTCATATAATACGGACGGTTATAAAAAAACAACTTAAAACACGAGTGTGGATAATAGTATCACAAGACTGCGCAGCGCGTGCATCCATAGACAATAACACTATTTTTCTACATCGAGTCAATGAGCCCATAGGGTAGTTGAGTGAGAATCTAAATTGCCCGCCATACCAAATGTTTTTTTCGTTTCCACTTTTGTTTTATTTCAACTGTATGAGTGAAGATAAAATAGTGTATGCAACGGCATATAATTAGGTATTAAAACACTCGCATGTTATTATTATCTTTATTAGTTATCTAATAACCCACGCTCGTGTTTTAATAACCCCTATTATATGACCATTACATAAACTACTATTTTACAATTTTACCTATCCTTTGGAAAAAAGTATGTTTTTATACAATATTTTTTGAACTCATATTTGGACATTGCGTTGCGAGTATAGATAAAATTTCTAAATCCTACAAATCCTGCTGAATTTTTTAGTTTATTAAAATCGTTAAAAACACATAAATCCACTGGTTATGATGACATATCTAAGCACCTTCTGAAAACAATATCCCCATTCATCGCAGAACCTCAAACATTTATCTGTAGGTCATACAAATATTTGTTCCGTGTGTATATCGAACTCATTAAGAATGTTTATCGTTGCTTAAGTCAACTGCCCTGTATCTTTATCAAAACCCAATTGATAGTTATACAAAATAACTTATTCCTATTGTCACTGAGTTTCGTCGATTACTTAGATCATTTGGCTTTCTACTTCTGACTACTTTATCGAGCCATCGGAGAGTCATCCACAAGAGCTCGGAGAGTCATCAGCAAGGCTCTAGACAAAGATAATTATTTAACGAAAGCGTCGCGACAGCGATTGGAAACTCTCGGAGGGTACGGACTAGAAGAGAGCAATTTAAGGCAGGAGGAGGCTCCTGCCACGGTAAAGACTTTTCCGTGCTCCTGCCTTAAATTGCACTCTTCTAGTCCGTATGCTATGCCGATCTCTCTCTTCTTCAGTCGGTCCCTAATTACTGAGGATCGCGGTCACTTAAACATTTTAAACGGACAATCTGCCTCCATCGACTCGGGTCCAAAGTTGCCATCACCACCTGTTGCAAATTGCTTGAGGACGTAGCTTCTTTCACTTGGTCAGACCATCATGTTGGCGACCGGCCTCTTGTTTTCTTTCCTTCGGTATTGCCAACAATGACCAGCTTTTCAAGGCTTACAGTCACACAAAGGGCAATGGAGAGGGCTATGCTCGAAGTTTCCTTGCGTGATCGAATCAGAAATGTAGAGATCCGCAAGAGAACTAGGGTTACCAACATACAAAAAAAATACAAAAATATTTATTTCATCTCAAACATTGTGTCATACATAAACTGAGGCAGCCCCATTAAGTTACAATAATACTTGTGTCGGAGCTGTCTCCCTCTTCCGTTAAGTGGTACCTTAACAATGAAATTAATGAACAATAGAAAGAAAAATGAAAGAAAAACTTTTAATAATTCGGTATATGGGATATCTCTCGGTGAATGAGGAGTGCATGTATTTGTATGTGCGTAGGTGTGTGTTTTGTGCATGCGTTTTTGTTTGTGTGTGTGTTTGTGCGTGCGCGTGTTTGTGTGTGTATGTGCGTGCGCATGTGTTTGTGTTTGTATATGTATGTGTTGGGTATCAAAGACAAAGACAAAGATATTTTATTTCAACTAGGCCACCAAGCGGCACTTTTGAACGTACATAAAAATGATTCTACCGTGCATTCGGAAAGAAGCTTGTTATGGAGAAGAATGCACAAGAAACTCCATACTTACTCTTTTAAAAAAAAAATTGTTTTTTAACAATATTTTGGAACATAGGTACATATATAGTTATTAGTTCATATATGTGAGTTCAATGCACCCAGAATAGCACTACACACCACCATACCACCTACAGACATAAAGTATTAGAAGTACTCACACATGTACTGTGCAGTTATATAATAGATACTAGAAAAACATTAACATCCGAAGCAGTCAATGACCAATCCCAACTGACGGCGTCCGTTCACGAACATGACGCATGAATTGGCACCACCCAGCTCAACCATCATGAAGGGAACCGGATGATCCAACAAACGCGCTACCATCAGAGAGACATTTGAGAGAGCATGACACACTCAACGGCCAGGGCACACACAAGTCAACGAACGCCGCATAGGTACAGTAAATGGTAGATTTACAGTTGGGTACATAGTACTCACACATGTGCTGTGCAGTTATACAATACTAAGGAAATTGAGTTTATACAATACAAATATATTCATACAGTCTTCAGCAGGTCCAACAATACCTCAAAACAATAATGTTCTGCTTATCACTTGTTATTGCGCCCTAGTGGATGTGGATTGTGGAGCAGGACTAGCATGCATGCTAGTCCTGCTCCACATGTTATCCAGCATGTTAGCTTACCCTGACCAGAATGTATTCTGTTTCTTCATAATTATGTTATAGATTTTAACCAATCACTTATTGTTTTTTTACAATCATATAACAGCATGGGATATATTTGACACTTAAGATTTAATTTGTTATAGATGTAGGTGGATTGTGTAACATATTGACGTTGAGCAAAAGTTGACCATATCTCTGCGCCTACTGCTCTGAATAGCTGAGTCAAAAGGAAGACATTTATGCAGGGTTAAGGGCACATTTAGAATATAAAGTTTTCTAATTGAAAGCAAGTTGCTGACCTTATAGAGGTATGTTGTGGGGAACCTAAATGGTTCAAAATACATCAATTTGATAAGTGATCGCTGTGTTCTTTCCAGATCGAGGAATTTCATTTTGGAATCTACTCCCCATACCGGAATGCAGTAAGTTATTACGGATTGCGCCAGAGCTATATAGATCTTGTTTATAAGTTGGGCAGACATAACATGACGTAAAGTTTTGACAACCCAAATGAGCTTCCTGATCCTTTTCATGAGGATCTCAATATGAGGGTGCCACGACAGTCTTTGGTCAACAATTATGCTTAAATATTTTGTGGATCAACTTGTTGTATATTCTGGCAGCCACGGTTACTTGTATAGAGGGAATAATTTGGACAAACATGAATAGTAATGTCAAAGTCAGCTCCAGGCTGTGATCTTTAGTTTGGGGAAAAACAGATAAAATTTGTTTTATTGGTATTTAGGGTTAAAAGGTTTGCCAGCCAGCTATATTAATCAGACCCTGTTCAGCGACAGTTTTCACAAGGTTCCATTAGTTTCCCGAAAAAACAACGGCAGTGTCGTCTGCGTACGAAAATATTTTCCCTCCATTGATCTGCATATTGCAAAGGCTGATAATATAAATTAAAAACATTGTCGGACCCTATGGCACACCGTAATAGACGTCCCCCTCGACACTATACATGTTACTAATCTTTACCATTTGCTGTCTACCTTTCAGATAGCTCTCAAAAAGAGAGAGAGCCGTGCCTCTAATACCTATGTTTTCTAACCTGCGCAGAAGGATCGGGACGGAAACGGTGTCAAAAGCTTTTTTCAGATCTAAGAAGACTGTTAAGCATTTATGACCCCTATCCACTCTATCAACAATATCAGATTTCAAAGCAGAAATAGCATCTTGAGTTGAACGTCCTCGTTTAAACCCATATTGTGCGTTTGCTAGAATATTGTATTTCTGTAAATAGTTAATTAGTCTCTTGTTTATAATTTTTTCTAAGATTTTAGAAATTGCTGGCAGAACAGATTGTTGACATCGCTTACGTCCCCACCCTTGTGCACAGGAGTGACCCCTGATCGCTTTAAATCTTTCGGGAAAACACCAGTTTTGAAGCATAAGTTAGCTAGCTGGCTTATAAGTGGAACCACAAAGTCCCTGGATTGTTTTAAATATTTTGTAGGAATACCATCCCAAACTGGTGCACTCTCAGAATCAAGACCCATTAGAATATTGTCCACTTCCTGCGGGTCATTCTCTAACAACACAAACGAGGAAGCCCTAGAATCTATGCAGCAGCTTGTCACAACTGGCATACCAGTTTGAGCTACGATGTATTCTGCTAAGGATTTGCCTATAGTAAACAAGTTGACTCTATTTAGTGAGTTTAGAGGCTGTGTGGTTATATTTAGGAGATGAGTATTTGAAGTTTTGGGTGGTTTAAACTGTGTGATTTCATTTATTGTAGACCAAAGATTTCTCGGAATTTTTGCTGAATCCTCTATTTGTTTTTTATAATATTGTCTCTTTGCCTTTTTTATCAAATTGGAGCAAAAGTTGCGGAAGCGTTTGAAGGTTACTATTAAAATTAAGTTGAAAGGGTCTGATCTTGATTGATGCTGCATTTTGTTTCTAAATCTTATGCACCGCAGAGCTCCCGCAGTGATCCAGGGCTTCAGTGTTCTTTTGCCACAAGAAACGGATTTCGTTGTTGAATTGTTTATGAGGGACGATCGAATCACCTCCACCAGTTTAGTTGCAAAGGTATCTGGGACCGTGAAAGTATAAAAAAAATTATAAGGTACTATAGGTAGGTAAGGTAATCTATATTTATAAGGTACTTACATGCATTTTCAAAATCTATAATGGTTGTGGTTTTTGAACAAGTTCTTTGTCTTTTACTTGAGCTAGTTAAGTATAAGAGAACCATAGCATGATCCGTGGTTTTTGTATTAAGCACTGCCACAAATGCTGAAATTTTAGTTTTATCAAGTTTCAGGACGGTATGGTCAAAGCAATTCTGTTCTCTAGTGGGAAGGCAGTGTCCCGGAAGGAGGCCGTGCATCGATAGCATATTTAGGTAATTTAGCCTATTGCCTTTGATCTTTGTTTTGTTATTTCTGTGGCTTTTTCAATTACATTCTCTTTTTTTTTTTGTAACCTTTCCACACTAGGAATTTCTTTCTGTATCGTGGGTGCGTTTACAAACAAATAAACTCACATACACAAACACCCAGAGCCGGAACAATTACCTGTAAGGTCATACAAATATTTGTTCCGTGCGGGAATCGAACCCGCGACACGCACCGCAGCAGCCGATCGCTCAACCACTACACCATCCGTGTCGTCAAATTTTGAACCGTTGGTGAAGAGCCAAACCCAGCCGGTCGATTCTGTGGATACGTCACCGCGATGGCTTTGGCGAAGCGAGCTATCATTCCAACTGATGGATTGATAGCTCACTTCGAGTTCACTTCACCTGAGTCATCACGGTGAGTTATTGTACAGAGTAGCACTACAGTTCCACTTCAGTTTTGCTGCTTTTTGTGTGTGTTTTGTAGCCTAGCACTTTTATTTGGGATCATCATGTCATCTGAAACACGTTCTCTGCTGAACATTGGTCTCCCCCAAGTGTCACCATATTAACCGGTCCGTCTCGCATCCAGCGGATTCCTGCAACCTTCACCAGGTAATCCTCCAAGGTCCTAGTGGGAGGCTTCCAACGCAACGCCTTCCGGTTCGCGATCGCCACTCCAGATGTTTTCGGCCCCACTCACTGCCACTTATGTTGGTAATTCTTAACTATATCGGTAACCTTGGTTCTCTTGCTATTTGGAATAATAACACTTAATAAATAAATATTGTTTCTGCGGTAAGTAATAATATTTATTATTAATCGAACAAATTCGTTTCACACGAAACATTTAGCGATCGTTCGCTGATGACATTGGAGTAGTATACCGCTGAATTGCGTGCGGTGCGCGTGCGCATAGGAACTGAGAAATCCACTTCGTACAAACCGAATTTTGATCTGAAACAAAAAAATTCATACTACATACATATTATTTTTTTACCAAAATACAATAAGATTAAACATCTAAGGGCGAGGGCATTTTTATTAATCCAAATGATTTTAAAGGCAATTCCTTATCCAAATCATCAGAATTTTGAAAAATAGTCTGCTTGATAACGTAAATAAAGCACATAATGTTTTCAAATTATCAAAATTTGTTACGCGATTACACTAATTAGTAGAGGCTAATTAAATGCATTTTTTATTATTTTTATTTGGGCATTTTAAATTTTTACACATTTTAATTTTGTGTCATTTTAGTTATTTTTAATTTTATTTGGTTTTTACATTTTTTATTCTTTGAAAATTTTAAACGAAATTTCAAATTTATATTTATCTTATTTACTGTACTACTGTGTACTAACTAAAAATGGACTCCAAAATTGTCTGAATATGAAATAAATTTAATTTAATTATGCGTTAACAGACCAGATTGTCTACTTACTGATATCCATCTGTCCATTCGAAGTTGTCCATGATTGTCCAGTACGCGTACCCTGTAACGTTGACGCCATCTTTGATGGACAAGAGCACCTGGAAAAACATGTCCAAAATAGTTAGGAGAAAATGGTCGATGATAAATAAAATTGAATCCCGTGGGTTACATTTGGTATACTTTACAAAAAGATTTTTTAAATAGGGTAGTTAGTGCTCAGATAGAGTTCTCTAATCTGAGGGGTAGTGGTTAAAAGTACACAAACAAAAACAAAACATAAACAAAACAAACAAACAAAATATTCGCCTGGCTGGGGAAACCAACAAAAAAACACCTGTGGGGTAAAACACCTGTTTAGAGCAGTAGGACTTGCGAAGACGCAAAGAAGGAGGCCGAACGCGTGAGGGAGACGCAAAGGAGACGCCCTCACGCCCCTAGCCTTCCCGTGGCTTCTTAAACCACAGAAACCGTGCATTTTCCGGTATAAAAAGTAGCATATGCCAGTCAGGCAAGTGTATGTTTCTATATTGAAATAATCTTACCTAACCGAATTTGCACTTTCAGAGATTATACGCCGTTAAATTTTGGTCGTTCCAATTCCAATCCCGTGGGGGTTCGATCCGATACCGTACTTACATGAAACGGTGTCTCTGGTACCTCTTGTTTTATCATTTTGCAACACCGACTTCCGAAACGAAAGTTATTTTAGCACTTTTTAGTGTTTTGCTTTGGTAGTCGGTTTATTTTCTTGTGATGTTTCTTTATTAGTTTTTTATTTTATCGTTACAAATAGACACTGTTTCATGTACCGGGTAGACCCTCCATGGGATTGTAACGACCAAAAATGTACGGTGTATAAACCATAGATATAATAAACAAGGTATAAACAGACAATTATATCTCTTTAGATTATTAAGATTAGATTATTTTCGATACCTGTTCCAGATAATCATTGATATAAGAGATCCGACCATCATCAATGAGATTGGAACCCCCAGTAGAGTACCCATTTTCCGTGATAAGTATCTCTATGTCTCCGTACTCCTCTTTCAGCCAGGCCATCTGCTCTCGTATTCCTTGTGGGTTTGCCTGGTAGAAATCGAAAAAAAACATTTTTAATAAATTATTATTATTTTACAAATAAAATTCAGCTTTTTTGGTATTTTATTTTTTGGTCTCAGAAAACGCTTTTATTTCTTCAGTCTTCATCTCCTCTGGTAGTCCACCATATTGATTTAGAATGACGTCACTTATCTAACGTGCATGCCATTCAAACTAAATAAAAGTTGGTAAAAATACTAGTATATCTATATATATAAAAATCAATCCCTATTTCCCTTGGTCACGGCATCACGCGTGAACGGCTGGACCGATTTCGCTCCGGTTCTTATGAAAAAAAAATAAGAAAAAAAAAATTGTACCTTACCTGCATAGGTAGGGTAGGTAGGGTATGGTAGGTAGAGTAAGGTAGGTAGGGTTGGGTAGGTAGAGTAGGGTAGGTAGGGTAGGGTAGGTAGGGTAGGGTAGGTAGGGTACGGTATAGTAGGTAGGGTACGGTAGAGTAGGTAGGGTACGGTAGAGTAGATAGGGTACGGTAGAGTAGGTAGGGTACGGTAGGGTAGGTAGGGTAGGTAGGGTAGGTAGGGTAGGGTAGGGTAGGTAGGGTACGGTAGAGTTGGTAGGGTAGATGAATTTTTGGTGTTTTATGACAAAACAAAGTTTGCCGGGTCAGCTAGTATGTAATACAAATAGCCTGTATTTTCGATAATCTTGGTTTGACGTGGTTTCCTTCATTTGGACTATTTTTTGAGAAAGCTACCAGAAGAGAAGACTTGAAAACCATACTAATAATATGTGTAGCAGTTATTTTTAATCTATGAAAAATCTTTTATACAAAAAAATACTACCGACTTCCAAATAAGAAAACTACAAAGTGAAAAATAACTTTATTTTTGGAAGCCGGTGTCTTTGGTAGGTACCAATTTTTTGCATTATGGACACCGACTTCCAAAAATAAAGTTATTTCTTTGTAAAAAGTTTTTAAATTTTTCACTTTTTAGTTGTACCTACCTAGTAAAGTAGTTTAGTAAGGAACCTATAATGCCAGAATAGATTACCCGAATATCATGAAACTGAATATAACCGGTGAAATGAGAGTATACCAAGTTGAACTGTACACATCTGCGTACCTGTTTAGTGCGTACTGACGTGATGTTATGTTATAAAATGGTATAAACAATAAACAGACATGCGATTGCACCAATCCCGAGAGATTTGCCGTTATTTATTTATTTATTTATTTATTTATTTAGACTTCATGCACAAAAGGTACAAAGGCGGACTTAATGCCTTAGGCATTCTCTACCAGTCAACCAAGGGTGGTGCAGAGACAACATGGCAGGTGCATTTTTATAAAAAAAATAAACCAGTTATTATATAACATACTAAAATAGGTAAAATACACGTACATATATATATTGAAAATAATATATACTTATATAAATATATATATATATTTATAAATTAACAGAAAAGAAGAAGGTGAGATGACTCTGCTTACTTGTTTTGAAAATAAATCCGCAATTTCCGCTTGAATGCACACCGACTGGTGGCCGCCCTGATCTCGAGAGGAAGCGCATTCCAAAGAAGAACGGACTGTATATGAAAGGAAGAGTGAACAAAATCAGTCGAATGAGAAGGACAGAGTAAGAGGAGATTATTAGATGAACGCAGATTCCGAGCATGTGAAGAACATAGATATTGAAAGTTAGACATAAGATAGGAAGGAGGGGTGGGAGAATTGAGTAGGGAGAAAAGTGTGGTCAAAGCACGTAGACATCTCCTTTGGCGAATGGGCAGCCATTTTAACTCAGACCTGTAGTTTGACACATGGTCATATTTTCTGAGGTTAAATATAAATCTGATACAGTTGTTCAAGACCCTATCTAGTTTATCAAGCAAGACCGCGTTCAAGTCAAAGTAGCACACGTCACCATAATCGACCACTGGGAAAATTAAAGTCTGCACAAGCATTGTCTTTGTCTTTACGGGTAAAAACCTTCTCAATCGATATAAGGATCGCAAACTGCATTTATTGAAGAGTTCTGTTGTATATCTCCGAAGTTCTTCACCAGATCTTTACCAAACTAAAATGGGACCAATTTTGAAATATACACTTTCAAACAAAAAAGAATTTTCATATCGGTCCACAATTGACGGAGATATCTGTGAACATACACAAAAAAAAAAACAAACATAATGGCTAACATAGAACCTCCTCCTTTTTGGTAAGTCGGTTAAAAATGAATCAATAGGCATGGGTTAACTTGAGAACCTCCTCTTTTTTTTCAAAGTTTCGCATATATTGGGTTGTTTATCTAAGAATGTTTGGGTTTGTCTTTATAATTTCGGACTACAATATCTACACTGAAAGGATTTTTATTGAATCTGAGTTTCTAGACAACGGGTCAGTCCACAAGCCACAAGCGATGGTCGAAATGCCAAAATATACGGGATTGATCACGTGACTTTTCGATAGCGGTTTTTCCAATCGCTAACGTGACGCTTTCGTCGGTAGAATGACACTTGTACACGTCGTCAATAGTATTCTGAAATGTCCTATATGCGCTCTGACTTTATCTGCCAAAGTTGGAAATGCTAGTCGCAGGACAGATCAGCAAATCGGAGCTCTGAACCACAATAAGGCGCCAATGAATGCGGTAGGATTGACCGAAATCGGCTAGATGGCGTCTCTTCTCGTTTTTCAAACCCCTTATCAACGATTCCCTTTACTTACCGCCATGGCCTGGCTATAACCGAAGGTCCAGGAAGGATCGTCAACTAACACCACATCCAAGTCGCCAATATACGTGAAGATCGACCTCACGAACTCATCTGAGGGCTCGGGCTTCCGTACAAGTTTGGTGGTGTAGTGGTTAAATCCCAAGTAGTCGTATGTTCCTGTGAAAGAAAGTAGAATTTATAAAACTATTGGCAAAAAATGTTAATTTCATAAAAAAAATCCCATCTGCTTAAGGAGCGAACTAAAAATATCTAAACTAGAAGAAAATCATGGGATTGCCAAGCGCTATCGAAATTTCACGTGATGCATCCCTTATACATGCATGCTGTACACTCGCACAAGAGCCCGCGAAGATTATGTACATTGCTCTCAGTACTGAGTTCAATCATGAAGTATTTTGTTTAAAAACTTAATGTACAGTGTTTTCTCGAGCATTTGCGCGAGAGTGTACAGCCGGCATTACATTTTGGCATTTCGACCATCGCCATCCCTTATGAAACGAAACTTTGTTTAGAGCCTCTTGTCTATAATTAAATAATAATAATCATCATCATTTCAGCCGAAAGACGTCCACTGCTAGACACAGGCCTCCCCCAAGCGTCGCCACACTGATCGGTCCTGTGCATTTTGCATACACCGGACGCCCGCAGCCTTGACGAGGTCGTTGCTCCACCTTCTAAAGCTGCGTCTTCCGGTACGCGGTCACCACTCTTAAACTTTTCGGCCCCAACGGCCATCCGTTCTGCGAGTAATGTGCCCTGCCCACTGCCACTTAAGTTTGGCAATTCTTCGGGCTATGTCGGTAATCTTATTTCTCTTGCGGATGTCTTCATTTCTGATTCGATCACGCAAAGAAACGCCGAGCATAGCTCTCTCTGTTGCCCTATTAAATAATCTCCTATAGTTAAATCTAAATCTCGTATATACATAACTTTCTGATACTCCTAGTTGGGTTAACAAAATATTTCAAGAGAAATGCTAATAGAAGATTTACCTGCACACATGGCACAACGGCTTCTTATGTTTAAAAATCTGTCTACTCGACAACGTAAAACACTTAATGAATTCATTGTGTGAGTATCATCAAGATTGCGTCGTTGCCGATCAAGTAGCTGATCGGTAACGATGCACTGGTCGACTCAAAGCTCATCGACGCCGAGTTGCCAGCTTGTCGGTTTTTTACCGGTTACATTTCGGAGAGTGTGCGATGGAACCGCACAATTTGATTCCGCCTAGCCCTTTGCATCGTCGGACTTGTCTTGAAGTACGGCAATGCGCCACCGGTACATGGTGGACATCCCACCCGTACGCACAAAGCGTTTTGTGAATAATTTCATTTTGCGTACAGTTAAGGTCCGGAGAGTATTGTGCAGTCTAGACGTGAACAAGGCCACCGGGCCTGACGGCATTCCGGCGAGAGTGCTGAGGCAGTGTGCGCCTGAACTGTCTCCTGTATTGACACGCTTGTTCCGCCTCTCTCTTGTAAAAAGAATGGTGCCGAAATCCTGGAAGCTTGCAAATGTGCAACCAGTGCCCAAAAAAGGCAACCGTGCAGACCCTGCCCATTACCGTCCAATCGCCATTACCTCCATTTTGTCCAAAGTTATGGAAAGGGTACTCAGCAGTAAGTTGCTGACGTACCTTGAAGACAATAATCTCCTCAGTGACCGTCAGTATGGCTTTCGCCGGGGACGGTCAACTGGCGATCTTCTTGTGTATGTCACGCACTGCTGGGGCGAAGCCATCGAGAGACACGGCGAAGCACTTGCTGTGTCGCTTGATATCTCGAAGGCCTTTGACAGGGTCTGGCACGCGAGTCTGCTCAGTAAGCTTCCTGCGTATGGCATCCCCGCTGGTTTTTGTAGCTGGATATCAGACTTCCTCAGCAAACGGTCGATCCGAGTAGTCATTGACGGCTGCTCCTCTGACCTTATGGCTATTGACGCCGGAGTTCCTCAGGGGTCTGTTCTCTCTGCAACTCTTTTCCTGCTGCACATCAATGACCTACTTCTGCCTGGTATTGTTGGGTATGCAGATGACAGTACTGTTTCAGAGAGATACCTGTCCAGCGCAAAAACCAGCGTGGATGAAGTTCGTTCCTTGAGAGAGGCTATGGTGGAGCGGACAGATTTGACCTTAAGCCTTGTCTCCCAGTGGGGTGATGACAATCTGGTCTCCTTTAACGCCACCAAAACACAGGCGTGTCTTTTTACCGCTAAAAGGAGTCTTTTCGATCATACTCCTACTTTTCGGGGTACATCTGTTCCTGTGACTGATCGGCTCGAGCTCCTAGGCATGGAGTTGACATCCAATCTCAACTTCGGCGCCTCCATTGAGTACAAAGCCCAAATTGCGGCCAAAAAACTGGGCATCCTGTGTTCTGTATTTCAGGATAATATAAATAAAACACTGCAGATCACTTATACTCGTGTAATGGCCGACAACCAACTGCCTTTGACAAACCTACCCACATATATATATTTATTAGATATACCACATTCCTCCACCACTATTTAAAAAATACTTATTATTAAAACTTATAATTTAACTGGTTCCTAGTTTTTCTAATCGGATACCGGCGGACAACTTGAGGTTCCTGATATGATTTATTGCTTGAATCAGACTGACTTGAGTCAGGAAGGCCTGCGTCCACAAACTCATCATCCGAAACCGTTCCCATTTCCTCTTCCCTATCCTCTCGCGCAGGAGACGTGGGGGAGGCAGAAACCGGGTCCGGTGATGTCAGAATAGGTTCAGATACTAAACCTGCGTTACGCTCGTTTGACTGACCGGTCATCTCAGGGGAGAAATCTCCAAAAACACTGACATCATCATCCGGTTCAAATGATGAGTTTCCCTTGTACGCCAGTAACTGATCGACATGTTTCTTTACATTTATATTTTCATCTGGAATATACACTGAAAACATTCGTGATCCTAAACATTCACTCACTGTCCCCTGTTTCCAAATATGTTTAGTACCGTTATTAAAATATTGTTTTAGTAAAACTTTGTCGCCTACAGAGAAAGACACACTTCTTTGCCCACCAAACTGTTTACATTGGTTCATTTGTGCTTTCATGACGTTCGCTTTGGCCACGGTCGACGAGGATGTTGTTATTCCTTGTGAAGGAAGTCTTAATAAATCGAGTCTGCACCGCAAAGGACGTCCAAACATCAATTGAGCTGGAGAAAATCCAGTAGTCAAATGTATTGAATTTCTATAATCGAACAAAAACTTATTTAAAACTTTCTGAAATACTTTTTGTGTTACGTTATTGTTTAAAATGGCTTTTAACCCATTTTTTACGGTTTTGACACTGTTTTCTGCCTGCCCATTCGACATAGCATGATACGGCGCGCCCGTCAAGTGTTGCATTCCGTTTAGCCGACAAAACGTCTCAAATTCATTTGAACAAAAATTGGTAGCGTTGTCAGTAACCAAAGTTCGCACTAAACCAAATCTGCTGAACATCTCGCAAAGTTTACTAATAATAGATTCACTATCCGTTTTTTGCATTATAAAACATTCCACCCATTTAGAGTGAGCGTCCACTGCAATTAAAAACTGTTTACCTCCTAACATAAACATATCTAAGTGAACGCGTTCCCAAACGCGCTCTGGGTACGGCCACGGTGCTAGCGGCACTTTAGGGGGGTTATTTCTGAGCATGTTACAAACACTACATGAACCTATTTTTTCTTCAATATGTTTGTCGATGCCGGGCCACCACATACGCATTCTAGCTTCCGTTTTGGTTTTGACTACTCCAAAATGCGAATTGTGTAGCTCATTTAGAAGTCTTTCACGATAACTTGAAGGAATCACGATTTTATGACCCCGTAATATACATTCATTCTCCACGGCCAAATCCAACCGACATAAGTAAAATGGACGTAAATACTTGTTCGTCACTTTAGAAGGCCAACCATTCTTTATGTATCCTATCACCTTTTGCAGTACCTCATCGCGGTTGGTTTCATTTCGGATGTCGTTCAAAGTTAAAGGTAGTAAATCTGATTCACATATAAAATTAATATACCGTGACTGATCTATTTGATTACCCCCTTCGAGCTCATTTGATTGAGTAGGCACAGACCGCGATAAAAAATCAGCCACGTTTTCCTCACTCTTTACATATTCGATTATGAAATTATATGCCGATAAGAATAAAGCATATCGTTGTAGTCTGTTCGCTGCTAAAACAGGCACACCTTTTTCCTTGCCAAAGATCGACAACAGCGGTTTGTGGTCCGTCCGCAATACAAATGGCACCGTACGGCCATATAAATAATGACTGAATTTCTTAACCCCGAATACAATTGAAGTGGCTTCCTTCTGAATTTGCGCATAGTTCAGTTCGGATTTCAACAACGTACGCGAGGCATAGGCTACTACGCGCTCTGAGCCGTCGGGCTGCTTCTGCGCTAGGACCGCACCCAGGCCGGCCGGGCCGGCGTCGCAAGTAACGACCGTTGGGTACTCCGGGTGGTAGTGGGCCAGCACGCGATCCGAGGATAGCTCTTTCTTGATATTATCAAACGCTTCAGATTGATTTTTACCCCACTCCCATTCCATGCCTTTTTTCAAAAGCTTGTTTAGAGGACTAAGTACCGATGACGTATTCGGAACAAAACAGCGATAATAATTCACCATCCCTAAAAATGACTTTAATTCATTAACGTTTTTAGGTGGCTCGCACTTAATGATAGCTTCGATTTTACTATTAGATTTATGCAGTCCGTTCCTATCTATAACGTACCCAAGATACTCCACTGAGCTTTTGAACAACTCGCATTTATCGTATTTTAATCTCAATCCTGCGTCTTGCAATCTTTTCATCACGAGCTCCAATCTTTCTAAATGTACGAACCTATTAGGAGCCGTGATTAAAATGTCATCTAAATATATACATACACCGTCAATGTCGCCCAATAACTGTTCCATGGTACGTTGAAATATAAATGGAGCGTTTGCTAATCCAAATACGAGCCGCGTATACCTATATAAACCTCTATGCGTGTTTATACAACACCATTTCTTTGACTCATCGAGTTCTAGTTGAAGATAAGCCAATTTCAAATCTAGCTTGCTGAATTCTACTCCACCATGAAGCTTAGCAAACAAATCTTCGATACGTGGAAGTGTATAATTGTCTAGATATAACGCTTTATTTAACGTTACTGAAAAATCGCCGCAAATTCGGACGTTTCCGTCGGGACGCAATACTGGAACGATTGGCGTTGCGACGTCGGAATGGTCTACTTTTTCTATAATACCTGCTGCCAATAATCTATCCAATTCCTGCTCAATTTTGGGTTTTAAAGCTAGTGGTACGGCGCGTGGCCTAAAAAACTTTAACTGTGCATCAGGTTTTATTTTCAAGCTTACCTTATACTTGTTAAATCTGCCTAACTCATCCGAAAATAATGTAGAATATTTTTTTATTAGCATTTCTCCTGTGTTATCGCGTACTACATTGTTACAGTTTAAGCTACACAAATGTATACCAAACAACCTCATAAAGTCACGGCCTAAAAGAGGCAAACGTTTCTCATTTGTTTTGATAATGAAAAAAGTTAATGGTTTAGTGCGGCCTTCGTAGGCTATAGACAATGACACACAACCTAATGGTGCAATTTTTACACCAGTATAAAAGTTAAAAATCTCCTCACACGACTGTAAACGATATTTACTATTGTTATCGCGCCCGAACAGCTGTTCATATAAAATAGCCGGTAAAACGGAGACAGCACTGCCACAATCAATTTCACATAAGATTTCCCTATCATCTAACTTGACTTTACGTGAGATGGGCTGATCCATAATAGTGTTTTTTAAATTAAATAAATTATAAATACCTCTGTCAACAACATCATCGTCACCCGTTCCCAAGAAATTGCTATCACTTATCTTAGCTTTACACACCCTTTTTAGATGACCTTTTTTGTTACACTTTTGACAGGTATAATTAACAAAACGGCACTTTTCTTTCGAGTGATTTTTGTACCCGCACACTTCACAACTCTTAGACACACGCGAATTATTATCGTTATAAGAAGAACCGCTCGGCCGCTGCAGCATGAACACAGGCTGCGCCTGCGCCACCTCCGCGGACCTCGCGCCAGCCGTGCCGGCCGCAACGTTGCCAGCTCGCGCGGTTTGCAACGCGGCGCGCGCACACCGCATGCTCTGCGCCATCTCCAATGCCTTATTGAATGTGAGGGTTTCAATGCTTTCTGCGAACAACTTCTCTTTTTCCTTGGCATTTTCTAATCCTAAGACGAACTTGTCGCGTAAAGCAGTATCTAACTCGGTCTTGAATCCACAATATTGTGCCAAATTGCGCACTCGCGCCGCCCATTCGGCTAGGTCTTCCCCAGGACGTTGTTCCGCCTTATAAAAACTGTACCTCTCAGCGAACGTACTCTTTTTTGTTTGGAAATGGACGTTCAATTTTTCTAACAGGTTTTTATACTCCACGTTGTCCAAGTTGTCCGGAAAAACCAAATCTCTTGCGACGCGGTATGTATCTTCCACCAGCGCCGTGAGCAGCAGAGCTCGTCTTCTCATTCCAGACTTATCGGTGTCGTCTCCAATGTCGTTCGCCGTACAGTACTGGATAAAACGACTTCTAAAAATGCTCCACTCTTGCGCGCGGTGATCAAATGAGAGGTTGCCGCCAAACGCCATATTATATGTTTTTGCGTGCTCCGTGCTCATTGATAACACAATTACTAGTCACAACGGCAATAATAACACACGTGAATAACGACTCGTCGCCAAATGTTCTGTATTTCAGGATAATATAAATAAAACACTGCAGATCACTTATACTCGTGTAATGGCCGACAACCAACTGCCTTTGACAAACCTACCCACATATATATATTTATTAGATATACCACACCTGAATAGAGTGAAGCGATACTTTACGCCTGGACAGCTTTTAACCCTTTACAAAGCGCAAGTCCGATCCTGCATGGAGTATTGCAGCCACCTTTGGGATGGCTCAGCTAAGTATCAGCTTGCCGCGCTTGACTCGGTGGAACGCAGAGCCAAGAGGCTCATCGGCGACGTTGAACTGGCGGATGCCAAGCTACATAGCTTGGCTCATCGCCGCAAAGTTGCCTGCTTGTCGGTCTTCTACAGACTGTACTTCGGTGAGTGTGCTCAAGAACTCCACGACCTCATCCCACCAGCCCCCTTCTACCATCGGACATCGAGACGCACTGCAAGTTACCATCCTTACCTTGTTGCCATTCCACCAATTCGCACCAAGCGCTTCCAGACATCCTTCATAATGCGCACAGCGAATGAATGGAACTCACTACCTGCGTCCGTGTTTCCGAACGCCTTCAACCCGAATCTCTTCAAAGTTAGAGTGAACAGGCTTCTTCTGGGTAAACTCACTCCATCGTCGACTCTGTCTCTGTCACCTCTGACCTAGACTAGAGTCAAGAGCAAATCCATCACAAATAAAAAAAAAAAAAAAAAAAAAAAAGGAGTGGAATTTCCAGACGGAGTCTTTGTTTCCTAATAGGTCCAACCTGGGGATCTTTAAGTCAAGAGTGAATAGGTTCCTTCTAGGCAAGCGTGCTTCACCGTCGACCACATCATCACCCAACATCAGGCGAGATAGTGGTCAAACGCGAGTTTATCACAAAAAAAATATAGGTAACTACTGATGAATTGTCAAAATGAAAGACTTTGCGATCGAATGCATGAATTTATATGTTATGCAGTTAGGCTGGTGATATACCCAGTTAAACACCCAGATATGGCGTGCGATTGGAGACGCCTATGTCCAGCAGCGGACTGCTATAGGCTGATGTTGATGATCGTGCCCAGTATGGGTATCGAGCAAGCGTGGTTCACCGTCGACTACATCATAGCTAACCATCAGGTGGTCAAACGAGAGTCTATCAATAATAATAAAAAGAAAAACCTAGAAGCTCAAGGTCCACAGATTTTTTAACCACTCTTTCTATAAGTTATATAAGACCTCTAACATTATATTCTTACCTCTTATGAGAACTTTCTCCTCTTGGGTGAAGGCAGGTAGCCTAGACTCTTTGAAGCCTTTTTCTTTGCTGACTCTCGCGATTGTCTCTTCCACCTCAGACGGCCATCCACCTTCTTTTGAAAATATAGGATGCGTGTAGCGGCCAGTCTGAAAAACAATGTGTTTTTCTATTTTAAATTCCTTAGTACTTTACAAAATTATGAAGTTAAATTTTGATGACACATCGCCAAAAGAAAACAGTGACGCTTTAGGCAATATACTTTCCCAAGTTGTAAATTCGAAGCAGCTGGTCAAAGGCCACTCCTTACTACTTCTTCGTCAGTACACTCTTGGGAGAGCGCTCGTGGTCATCATGTTGCAGTGAAACTTCGGGCTCACATGATTCGCCTCACGATGCGGCGCCATCCCTCTTTGTCGGCTGTTACTCGAGTGCACTTATGCAACGGGCCGCCTACTGTAAACTTGATCTGCTCGGTACATCGCATGGGTGACCTGCCGCACGCTCTCGTTCCTTCTACTCTACCCTGGACCACAAGCACGGACACGTTACCAAAGAGGTGAAGTATTCGAGCTTGGAATAAAGCCGATAAACGCTGCGAGATACTACTCCTTACACCCATAATCTTATCCTTTTAAAGCCATGATAACGAAAAAACTCTCGAGTTGTCGACGCTGACGTTAATGTCAATAACAAGCTACCGGGCTGAGAGGTTGAGGCGAGTGAAGTGAATACGGGTGGTTTTCTCCCTAAATTATATATTTTCCGGAACGTCCATCCATATCTGCCTTGCAAACCCAATAAAAGACTTAAAACACACTTACTATAAATTGTCTGGCTTTTTCCGTCAACTCCTGATCTTCTGGCGAGTCTGAGTATGGCTGTAGCCATAGAAAGTGGTTTGCTATTGACACTTTTCCTGAAAACGCAGTAAGATTTTTTTTTTATAATTTATGTTAACTTTATATTTGTCCTAGATGGAGAGAATCCGTGCAGTTAGTGACCGAATTGATATTAAAAGTGTGTTTTGATAAAAACTAAATAAATAGTTTCGGATATACCCATCCGAATTCAGGCAAATTCGGTACTCGAGACAGATCAGGATGCAGTCAGATTGTGGTCAAATGATGAAAACCGTTGTGGCCGATTCAGTGTTGTAGGTACATGCCAGCCCAAATTGAGTCGAGAGATTGAGTGTAGTTGCGCATTTAAAAAAGTCAGGCGTACAACAGTTAATGAATATCTTGTCTCCTCTGAAGTTACATACATACATAAACTCACGCCATTTTTCCATGAGGGTAGACAGAACCTAATTTTGCTTCCCCTTCGTTCTGAAGTTACAGTACCGTACAAATTTAAACAAATCTTATTGGCAAAAGTCTTCAACTTCAAATTAGGCTACACATACCATTGCATTTATCCCGGAACTCCTGATCATAGACATGATAAGCCTTCGCGTGTGCCAACAATAGGTTCTTATTACAAATGTACGGCCCCACGTAATAGTCCAGCCCAGGAGCCAGGACCCCCCATCCGTAGTACCAGTCACATTCCACCAGAGGCTCGTTGATGGTGATCCAGGTCTTCACGCGGTCTCCATAGAAGGAGTATAGGATCCTCGCGTAGTCTGCAAACCAGTCGGAGATTTGAGGGTTGGCCCAGCCTCCTAGAAAAAAAAACATTTTGAGAATAGGACGAACTGCTCACATGTCGTTTTGCGAATAGAGCGTTTTGATACGGAGTCCTACAAACTTACTAAGACTTGACTACTTGCCATTGACTGGGCGCTTGTCTGGTGGCAACCACTGTTGATTCTGGCTTCAGGAATAGTGTGGCGGGATTGTTCCTAAATATAAACTTACCAAGATCTTGAAGCATTTGTGGCATATCCCAGTGGTAGATAGTGACGACAGGCTCGATGCCCTTCTCCAGAAGACCGTCGATCAGGTTATTGTAATACTTCCTGCCATCCTCACTGATGTTGTTCGCAAGACCAGTCGGCAGGAGACGAGGCCAGGATATTGAGAATCTGGAAAAAATATTACGAATTCTCAATGCCAATGAAGGTTGTTCTGATTCAGGAGAAGCGAATTGAAAGTTTTTATTCGAAGATGTGAACCCAATGATAATTTTAACATGTTTGTACATGTCTTTGACTAAATTAGTATTCAACTCTGAAACAATATACTTGAATGTAATTAAAGTATATTGTCTCAGCACTAACATTTTTATTTGAAGCCACTTTTCGATTTTATTTCTATTATTTGCATTTCTGATACCAATGAATTGCGACTGAAATACTATTTGATACATATATGTCGCATCAAGGCTGGCCGATAGATGCAAACCATCGGGATGTCAGGATGTATTCCCTTAGGTTAAGACGTCGTGTGTGGGCAGGTAGGTGGGTACAATCGTGAAAATGAAACCAATCGTGAAAACAAATTATTCGTTAATTATATAATTATACTCAGTGTATACTGAGTATATTCAAATAGACACAAGTAACATTCTTGCTTACTAATATTACGGATCGACACTGATTCTACGACGTGTTAGCTCTAAGGCTGTCAGTACCCAACTACCATCTTCCCCACCACGCAAGTGCTTATAAAAAGCGCGCCAATGCGTAGTTGTTCTTGCTTTGCCGCCAGATGGCGTGCTTGCGATTTGTTTTGACCTCCGTACTATTGACTAAACCCGATATATACATTATGCTAGGCTATTTAGGAGGCGTCATCAGCGTTTTTTACTACAGACATTCTAATACGATTACGTCGAATTTTGCTTAAATATTATATTTCCTTAGCAACAAACTTGTTATCGATTTAATAAGACAGTGAGGTGGGTAAGTGTGGTGTGTTAACCTTAGATAAAGTACCTATAGATTAAGCACTGGCGTGGCCGCACATGAGACAGCAATAGTTAGTTCTGGTGTTACAACAAGAACAAGAACACTACAACCCATCATCGCACTGAGACTTATTATCTATAAATAACCCAGATTCCTTGTCTCAATTAACACATAATACCACGAAATCACAGAAAATCAAACAAAACCGAGTTTGTTTGTCAAACCTGCCATTATATTAGAGTTTGACAAACAACAGAAACCGGCCATGGTGACAAAGACAAAAAAATATCTTTTATCCTTATTATTTACATGGAGCTGCCAATTAGCCATCTCGCTTTATCAATCAAGCTCATTTTAAGGCTTAATCTATAGATATTTTATCTAAGGTGTTAACCCATCTCGCTGTCATCTCAATGACATGACACCATTTTCGTATCTTCTTGACGTTTTATTATCTGGCAATTTTACTGATAATCGAATATTTCGTACACGTTTTTGAAATAGAATATAATTCTGTACTTATTTGTTTATTTAATCAATTCTGGACTTAACCTGGTCCAGAATTGATTCATATTTTAAATTCAATAAGGTACCTATAATTTCTGCTATTTTTTTTTAGTTCTCTTACTATGAAATCATACCCGTATGGTGTCTGACGTAAAGAATTTCACCATCCCATGTCTTCCCGTAGGTGTAGTATGAGGCGACTAAGGGACAAACCAGAGAATAAGCAGTAGCGTTCTGTGTGCATTTGTAACAACCATACTACGATCGCCAACCCGCCTGCCAAGCGTGGCGATTATGGCAAAACCCACCTATAAATAGCACAAATAAAAATTGGCCCCTAGTGCCCGGTAGCCTGCCTACCCTCGACTACGGTAGCGGTCGAGGTTACATCATGGCAAGAGGTGCTATGAATCTCCGGACGAGATCCGGCTACCCCAACAAACACCGACGACTGGACCTGGCAGCGTACAACACCCGCACACTTCGGACCGACGAGAAGATCACCGAACTCGAAGAGGAATTGAGGAATTGATGGAGTATTATAGGGTTATCTGAAGTCCGAAAAGAGGGGGAGGACCCTCAAATCCGGTAACTTGCTCTATTTCCGAGATGGTGACCGGCAGTCCCAGGGTGGTGTCGCATTTATCGTCCGCAAGTCCGTTTTGAATAACGTGGTGAAGATCCAGAGTGTGTCGATCAGGGTGGCGTACCTTATACTCAGAATATCCTCGAGATATCGCTGAAGGTCTACGCCCCGACCTCGGCACACCCCGACGACGAGATGGAGCCCATGTATGAGGATATTTCTAGACTCATGCATGGTTTCAAAACTCACTTCACCGTAATCATGGGGGCTTTGATGAGGACGACTTTGAGGAGACGATGATGAGTTGCAAGTGGGACAATTTGGAGTTGGACGACGGAACCACCGGGGTCACTTACTGGCCAGTTTTATGGAGAAGGAGGGCCTCTATATGATGAACTCCTTCTTCAGAAAGCGTGAACACAGGAAGCGGACCTGGCAGAGCCCCGATGGTGCAACGAAAAATGAGATCGATTTCATCATGTCAACCAAGAAGCGAATGTTCAATGATGTATCTGTGATCAATTCGGTGAAAACCGGGAGCGATCACCGCATTGTAAGAGACACATTGAACATTAATATCAAGCTCGAAAGGTCTCGACTGATGAAGTCCACGCTCCGTCCACCACAGATCCAGGTCCAAAACCCCGAGAGCTTTAAGCTCGATCTCCAGAATCGTTTCGAGTGTCTAGGGAGCTCTGTGGATGATTACAACGATGGGTTTGTGGAAACTGTCCATACGGTTGGATCTAAGTTCTCAAGACCCGTCGTACATATGGAAAATTCTCTTTGATCCTACTCTCAAGCTTATAAAGGAAAGACGTGAGATGATCCTGCAGTCTTCAGTTGAGGCGTGCAAATACCGGCAGCTCAATAGATAGATTTCTAAATCCTTGAAAAGAGACCTCCGCCACATTCATACCGAGCGAAAGCAAAATAAAGGCTCCAAGGTAGAAGGATCAAGGGATCTGGCTATTGGGCATAGTCAGCTCACAAAACTGAACTGAACTGAGACGATGGCAGGATCGTATCCGCCAAACCGGAGCTTCTGAGGAATAGATCGAGACATTCTATGGGCAGTTGTACACATCAATCAGCAAGCCCGTTGCAAATCTAGCAAACGACCCAAAGCTAGATTGACCCGACACTATACTGAAGATATCCCGGACATCAGCCTGTACGAGATTAGTATGGCTCTGAAACAACAAGGCGCCGGGTGATGACGGTATCACGGCCGAACTCCTGAAGGCGGGTGGAAAACCGGTCCTTATGGCCCTTCAGAAGGTATTTGATTTCGTCATACTCGAGGGCAAAACGCCACAGGCATGGTGCAGGGCTGTGGTGGTCTCTTCTTCAAGAAGGACGACAATGCCTGGCTGAAGAACTATACACCATCTCACTTCTTAGCCATGTCTACAAGTTGTTTTCAAGAGTCTCGCGCGCAGGTTTGACTATTTCCAGCCTCCCGAACAAGCCGGATTCCGAAAAGGCTTTAGCACCCTAGACCACATACATACGCTGAGGTAGGTTATACAGAAGACCGAAGAGTACAACCTGCCTCTCTGCTTAGCGTTTGTGGACTACGAGAAAGCCTTCGATTGGATCGAGACTTGGGCTGTACTGCAGTCTCTCCAACGGTGTTAGATCAACAATCGGTACAGAGAGGTGTTGAAGTATTCGTACAAAAAAGCCACCATGTCAGTCCGTCTCCAGGATCAGACCAATCCTTTTCCAGCGCGGCGTGAGACAGGGAGACGTCATTTCTCCGAAACTGTTCACTGCTGCGATGGAGGATGTCTCCAAGTTTCTGGACTAGAGAGTGCTAGGCATCAACGGTAATGGCGAGTACATCACTCACATTTGGTATGCCGAAGACATAGTGGTCATGGCTGAGACCATGGAGAGCCTCAGTATAATGCTCGATGACCTCAATAGAGCTTCCGAGAGTGGGTCTTAAAATGATCATGGACAAAACTAAGGTCATGGTGAATGTCCATGTAACACCCACTCCTATCAAGATCAGAGACTCTACACTCGAATTTGTACACCATTATGTCTACCTGGGCCAAACGGTCCAGTTCTAATTAGGTCTAATTTCGAGAAAGAGGTCACCCGTCGAATCCGACTCGGCTGGGCGGCGTTCGAGAAGTGCCGCGGTATCTTCTCGTTAAATTTACCGCAGTGTCTCAAGACAAAAGTCTATGACCAGTGTGTGTTGCCCACGCAGGTCAACCTTACTTCCACCTACACCCCGCGTAGCGCCCCGCATTCGCCTCGTGCGCCAAAAGTGAGAGTCGAACGTCAGAGTGACGTCACAGCGCCAAGTACACTTTTATTTTGACCGTGTAGTGCATTTATGCTTACCTGTAAAACTGTAAGCCCAACTCAGCAGCCATCTCGACGTCCCTCTGCCACAGATAGTAGGAGTTGCAGGCATCGTCGCCGTTAGAGCCGTCTGATGACACCTCATGGTAACGGTGTGTTAGGCGGTCCCATTTGCTTTCACCTTTGTCTGGAAAACAAGATGTATTTATTCTTTATTTATAGTTACTCTATTGTACACCAAGCTAAAAACAATTATGTATACGGAAACCTTAAAATAAAAACTATCATACAAAAGACAGTCTCTGCGATTCCAGGCAACCTAGAAGGGAGAGAGATAGCCTAGTACTTAGTGCAATTTTAAATCAAATAATAAGTTACAAACATTTACTATGCAGTAAACCCAATAACAGTAATAAAAGCTTTTAAGCAAATCAAGATCAAATTGACCGAAGATCTATGGAGAATATATATAAAATAATAAAATAGATGCATAAATACTTACATACATATAAATATACAAGCAAGAAAACAATACGGCTCCAACAAGAATAAGATCACAGTGACAAGTAGTGCTCTTTTAGCAGTCTTTTAAAGATCGGTAGTGATTGTGCGCGTTTTATTGTCACAGGCAATGCATTCCCCAGACGAGCGGTCTCCCCCCCGGTGGGTTCCCGCATTGTCGAGGCGGGGGGGCTCAGTAACCGTGGCTTGGTCACCCACGGTGAAGCGAAGAGGAACCCGAGGAGGGGCCGCTCGTCAGGGCTTTTGGCGATAAGCCGACGACGTAGCGGCTAACAGGTAGGTTGCGGTGCTGACTAGGCGACATCGCAACTGAGGCGGGCCGCGATGTCGTATGGGGTGTCGATGTCGCCATAAGCGGCAAGGAGGACACCGTGGAGTTTTAGTGGGTTAGAGTCCCATATAACTGCGCTATCGCCCTCTTATTTTCTCTGTAAGTGATTTTGTAATCTTTTGAGAAAATAAATGTCTAAAACCGTTATTTGAATATGTTTATTTTGTGTACAATAATGAATATGGACGGTATGGAAGAAGAAAACTTGTTGCGCCGGCGCCGACCCCAAGTAACTTGGGATTGGGGCAGGCAGAAGATTAACTACAAGTCTGGGTTTCCTCACGTTTTCCTTTACCGTTGTTGTCAGCGATTTCCAACTTAAACTTAGAAAGTACATGTAAATTTGATAAAGTCACATTTGTACTTGCCCAGATTTGAATCCTCGACCTCAAGCACGAGAGGCGAGGTTTTGGCCACTGGGGCACACCAACATTTTCATTGTAAGCCCGCCGTTAATACACAAAAATGTCAAGTGAATGGAATCTATTTCCTTTCATAGAAGCAGATAAAGAAGATTATTTATGGTAAATACGTAGGTAGATCGCTATGGTTAAATAGAAGTGACCAGATTTATTGGAATACGTACCGCTGACATTCCAGGCACCTTCCACTTGATAAGCAGCTGATGCGGCTCCGAACTTGAACCATGACGGGAACTCGAGGACGTAGCCACATGAGTGACTCACTGAAGTCCTGAGGGAAATCAAATCAAATCAAATATTTTATTAGAACATTAAACAAGATTACAGAGTATTAGTGATTGTTAACAGCTACATTAGTGTGAAACTGTGTTTTAGCCATTAGCGCCCACCTCCGAGAGAGCAGACGTCGGCGTTCCAACATTAAAAAACAAAAATAAATTAGAATCAATTGATATTATTTAAATAAATTACTTAAAAACTATCTAATCATTACAAAATAAACCAATATTTAACTATGATACATTGTTATAAAAAATAAAAACGTCCATAAGAATAATCTAATACGATATCACAATGAATTTAATATCAAATTCAATACATTAAAATACTTTTGAAAGAAAATACAGTAACTACAAAAATATAAAAATAAAATAATCAAAAATTAGGTCAAGATTTCCAGTTCTCTTAGTGTATGGGTGTGTGTGTGTGTTTGCGTGTGTGTGTGTTTGCGTGTGTGTGTGTTTGGAAGTTCGTTTATAAAAAGGAATATAATCAGTATTACGGAGGGAGACACCTAGGGAGACCGTGTGTATATATAGTCCATCCTAATCTTTGGTCGTAGGTAAGTACCATCCATTCATCAGAATTTCTAGCTCCTCATACATACGGCTTTGGAGCCACTTGTCAGTGACCGCTTTGCACTCCCGTAAGGTAAGTGGACAGATATTCAAAACTTTATTTATTGTGTTGTATAAAACGAATTGTTAGTACACATAATAAATTACATTTACGAAGTTGCGATTTATAAAAAAATGTGTTCAGAGTGTGCAAAATTCGAGTACATATGTATATGCAAATAAAAGTTGCGAGGAAAAGTAGTGAGGAGAGAGTACCATGGTGAATGGCTATAAGATGGGGGAGACCAAAAAATAATAGGTATTTTTCTGATTTGGTCTGTGGGAAATATAATATGGCTGGATTAGAGCCACAGAACAGAAAAAACGCTTTCTCAGTTCTGTGATTAGAGCAGTAAGTAGGTATGTTATAGACATGTTTCGCCGATCCTAAAGAAATGAGTATGAACTAATTAACGTCGGTTTAAACTTGGAACGTTGACTATGGTTCATAAATAACTAATAAACGTTGTTATAACGCGCACGGAAGCATAGCTTGAAATAAAATCATTCCTACTGCCGTAGAAGTGCGATTAAATATAAACTCAGTTTTGCGCGGACCATTTTTTTTTCGAAAAAAAGGAGAGTAACATTTTCCGGAACATAAAACTCTATATAAAGCAATGGTTGGTAAATCCCGTACCTACATTAATCTGCCATATTTGGAAAATATTCACAACTATGAAATTTGACATATCGGAGACCTCACGCTACACCAGCACCTCTAGCGGCGAGTTGCGAGTTTGGCTAATGGCAGGCGAATAATCAAAGGGCCATAGGTAAGAGGTCACCGATATTTCATGAGTGAGCGTAACCCGCAAAAATTTGGAATTGTTTAAAATTCGATTGTTATTATTAGAATATCACACATGTATTCCTCGAAAGGTTAAGCACAGGTGTATTTGATTTAATTTGATGCTTGCATTTCTCCAGTAATATTTTTTATGTCCGTCTCACGTAATATGTTCCGAACCTCAATAGGTTCGGAACCTATTTATTATTTATTTATTATTGTTACAAATCGGGACTACGGTTTACTTCCTAATCGAGGTGTCGAATTAGAATTTTATTTTATCACTTTTCTTTTTCCAACATTTTCACTGCACGTTTCAAAACAAAAATTGAACAGCCATTTTCTATAGTGCGCATTTTTCACGAAGTTCATTATTTTTTTTTTTTTTTTTTACTATTTATAGGCCTGTGTTTGACCACAATCTCACCGTGGTCAGTGATGATGTGGCCGATGGTGGTAAGCACACAAAGCCTAGAAGGGAACTGGCTCTCAAGTGCTGCTGTCGGAACACACCGGAAGGTGCTTGGCGACAGATTTTCAACTTGAGGGTGGTTGCCAGCCAGGCGGGTACTACAAAGTACCCTACCACCGTGCTATGGTTTCCTCACGATGTTTTCCTTCACCGAAAGCTCAAGCTCATTGTAGGATTCGAACCCGCGACCTTCGTCTCGGTATCCGACGTCACTACCACTGAGCTATCATCGCCTTAAAACTCATTAAACTATATCGGGCGTTATTTATAAGGTACTATGATAAGATTAGGTACAATGAAAATAATTACTTAGGAATTCCAGATTAAAGAACCCACAATAGAATAGTTATTTTAAATTCAATATTTCACGGGTGTTTCGACGACCTCATTTTAATTATCTTAATCGAGGTGTCGAATTAGAATTTTATTATCATCACTTTTCTTTTTGCAGCATTTTTCAATTCGCGTTTCAAAAAAGAAATTGAATAGCCATTTTCTATAGTGTGCTTTTTTCACGAAGTTCATTGAACTGTATCGGGCGTTAAATAAGGTACTATGATAAGAGTAGGTACATTGAAAAAAATCATTGGGACTTGTGAACATTAAAGTTACAAAACTAATTAGCAAAAAAATCTTTTTAACAATAAAATTAAACCGACTTCTAAAATAAAACCCTACAAATTATATTATATATTTTTCAGACTTTAGTGGTACATAATGGAGAATTTCTATAGTAAGGTCCCTATAATTGCCCACAGTGATGCCAGAATAGATTACCCGTATAAAAACTCCTAAAAAAGCCGTACACAAACTAAAATTACATCGATCACGTAAACAAAAACGTAAATAAATAAAAACAAAATATTATAAAATGGGCCAAACTATGTTAAATTTTTATGGGACCAAATGGCAACTATTCCGCAACAAACTTAAGAAAAATCACGTAAAGCGGATCATAAATCTCAGCGTAATCGGTGTAAATATATTTAAAAAAATACTAATCGAATTGAGAACCTCCTCCTTTTTGAAGTCGCTTAAAGGGCGAAACTCTGTTTTGTTGCTACTAAGAAACAAGTTCGGTTTTCTCAAAAAAATAACAGTATATTTACGTACCAGAAGACGAGTACTGTAACCCACAACATAACTTACACTAAGCGCCACGAAACAGTGTTTTTTCTGTTCCGTGCTAAGCGCCTACCAAATCATTTGGACACTTTTTATATAGAGACCCAATCATATCTTTATATTATTATGTTGCAAACGATTTATGACATTGGTGGTTTTCGTAAAAGCCCAGTTCTCGGTTTTTTTTAATGGGTTATTTACAAAGTATCTTGGTTTTAACATAAAATTCTCTTCAATCAAAAACAACTGATTTATTTAATTTTTAGGGTTCCGTACCCGGGAAAAACGGGACCCCATTACTAAGACTCCACGATCCGTCTGTCTGTCCGTCTGTCACCAGTCTGTATCTCATGAACCGTGATAGCTAGACAGTTGAAATTTTCACAGATGATGTATTTCTATTGCCGCTATAACAACAAATACTAAAAATAGAATAAAATAAATATTTAAGTGGGACTCCCTTACAACAAACGTGATGTTTTTCCGTTTTTTGCGATAATGGTACAGGCACAGATAATATAATGCTAGCATAACGGGTAAGGGTTCCCCTTCGTGCGCGAGTCCGATTCGCACTTGGCCAGTTTTTTTAAACGATGATCCACTTTAGAAATTTCTTCCTGTCTGGTGGGTGCGTTTACAAACTTTTAAACTCACATACACAAGACACCCAGATCCGGATCAACTATCTGTAGGTCATACAAATATTTGTTCAGTGCGGGTAACGAACCTGCGACACGCAGCGCAGCAGCCGATCGCTCAGTACTCTATATTTGGCGATGCAAGCTGTGAAGCTTGGCATCCGCCAGTTCAACGTCGCCAATGAACTTCTTGGCTCTGCGTTCCACCGAGTCAAGCGCGGCAAGCTGATACTTAGCTGAGCCATCCCAAAGGTGGCTGCAATACTCCATGCAGGATCGGACTTGCGCTTTGTATAGAGTTAAAAGCTGTCCAGGCTTAAAGTATCGCTTCACTCTATTTAGGATGCCCAGTTTTTTGGGCGCAATTTGGGCTTTGTACTCAATGGAGGCGCCGAAGTTGAGACTGGATGTCAACTCCACGCCTAGGAGCTCGAGCCGATCAGTCACAGGAACAGACGTACCCCGGAAAGTAGGAGTATGATCGAAAAGACTCCTTTTAGCGGTAAAAAGACGACGCCTGTATTTTGGTGGCGTTAAAGGAGACCAGATTGTCATCACCCCACTGGGATACAAGGCTTAAGGTCAAATCTGTCCGCTCCACCATAGCTTCTCTCAAGGAACGAACTTCATCCACGCTGGATTTTGCGCTGGACAGGTATCTCTCTGAAAGAGTACTGTCATCTGCGTACCCAACTATACCAGGCTTAAGTAGGGCATTGATGTGCAGCAGGAAAAGAGTTGCAGAGAGAACAGACCCCTGAGGAACTCCGGCATCAATAGCAATAAGGTCAGAGGAGCAGCCGTAAATGACTACTCGGATCGACCGTTCACTGAGGAAGTCTGATATCCAGCTACAATTAAAAAAATCAAAAAACCCGACTGCTTGAAAAGCGAACTAAAAAGACGTAAACAAGGAGAAAATCATGCTGTGCTGTCGGAGGATACATCTTCGCGAGCTGGCTGACCTAAACCAGACGTATCCTCCGACTGCACAGCATGATTTTATCCTTGTTTACGTCTTTTTAGTTCGCTTTTCAAGCAGTCGGGTTTTTTGATTTTTTTAATTAACTTTTTTTATTTATAACTTTTTAGTTATTTTTCTTTTCGAATCAGGTACATTTAAACATATAAGTGTTTTATATTTTTGAAATCACCTCTTAAAATCCTTTATTTTGATACCCCACACGATAGGTTTGGAAGAAAAAAAGTTTGGGCCCCCACAATATGGCGCCCAAGAACCGCTATTTTCCTATTTGCCAATTTTTATGTAGCCAGGTAAAAAACAAAACACTGACACACAGACACTCGCGGGGTTAAGACGAATCGATTGACGTAAGAACCATCAAAATCGGCCCACGCGTTTGGTCTCTAGAACGCCACATAGGAACAAACATACATACATAGACTGATAAACACATTACCCTCCTTCGGCAGTCGGGTAAAAACCAGCGGGGATGCCATAAGCAGGAAGCTTACTGAGTAGACTCGCGTGCCAGACCCTGTCGGAAGCCTTCGAGATATCAAGCGATACAGCAAGTGCTTCGCCGTGCCTCTCGATGGCTTCGCCCCAGCAGTGCGTGACATACACAAGAAGATCGCCAGTTGACCGTCCCCGGCGAAAGCCATATTGACGGTCACTGAGGAGATTATTGTCTTCAAGGTAGGTCAGCAACTTACTGTTCAGTATCCTTTCCATAACTTTGGACAAAATGGAGATAATGGCGATTGGACGGTAATGGGTAGGGTCTGCACGGTTGCCTTTTTTGGGCACTGGTTGCACATTTGCAAGCTTCCAGGATTTTGGCACCGTTCGTTTTACAAGAGAGGGGCGGAACAAGCGTGTCAACACAGGAGACAGTTCAGGCGCACACTGCCTCAGCACTCTCGCTGGAATGCCGTCAGGCCCGCTGGCCTTGTTCACGTCTAGACTGCACAATACTCTCCGGACCTCTTTAGTGTACACAGCGATCTCCGGCATCGAAGAGTCACAATGAGGTACGGTAGGTGGTTGCTTGGAGCCAGCGTCCAGACGTGAATTGCTAGCAAAGAGAGATCCAATATGGTCAAAACGTGCCCGACGCAAAACCCGCTTGCATAACTTGGCGGCAGAATTAAATGCTCTTTTCCTCGCGCGAACCCTACGCTCTCTAACTTTGCGGTCGCGAGCCCCGACCCAGGCTTTGTAGGCAGACACTTTTCGGGCCTCAGCGTGGGCGCATTCTGCATTATACCAAGGTCGGGATTTGTGACCGAGCGGAATGTCGGTAAATGGAATGAAATACTCCATTCCCTGCCGAATCACATCTGCAACCGAGTCAGCACAGCTCGAGGGGTCACCCAAGGAGAAGCACACATGCCGCCAAGGATAAGACGCAAAAAAGTGCCGCATCTCGTCCCAGTCTGCTGACTCGTATCGCCATACTCGCCTCGTGCCTCTAGGACTCTCATCTGGAGGAAAGCAAGTCGACACGGATTTCACCAGACAGTGGTCAGACGTTCCCAGCGGAGCTGAGACCGACACTGAATGACTGTCCGGATCAGTTGTCAGCAGAAGGTCTAAGCAATTGGGTGTATGGCCGTCAACATCCGGTACCCGCGTTACCACATTCACCAGCCGGGTTAGATCTAGCGATAGAGAAAACTTGCGCGCCTCTAACCCGGCATGGTCAGTTTTCCGGTACGGGTACAACCACTCTTTATGATGTACGTTAAAGTCCCCCAGAAAATAAAGCTTCGCTGTTGGGTACCGTTGCTGGGCTATGTCAGCCGACTCCACGAGGCAATTAAAGAGCGCTGTCGTCTCCTGGTCACCGGCGTGCGATCGGTAGACGCCGATGTAGAGAGACTTCTCCACGCCAGTGTCCACAAGAAGCCATATGGCAGAAAAGCCCGATTTCTCAAAGCAACGGAGACGACGACAACAAATGTCATCGCAGACGTACACACAGACCCCAATTTGCTTCTTGAACTTGTGTTCAAGAGAGTAACCGGGTAGTTGAGGTACGCCACGTCCGACGGGGTTGTTATCTTCGTCTCCGTTAGGAAAAACAGGTGCGGCTTCTCGGTCTCAAGGTGGTGGTGGACCGGATCGAGATTAGAGTGCAACCCCCTGATGTTAGTGAGGTGCACTTTTAGTGGGACGAAGTGCAGCCGTTGTTTCACCATATTCTTCTTTGCTTTGGTCATATCGATTTTAGAGTTTTGCTGGGGAAGAAGTCGAACTGTCGAGGCGCTGCTCAGTGAACCGTGAAAGTGGAACACTGGAGCTAACCCAACCTATGGGGAACTCATTTGGAGACTGCAGGGACGCCCGAATCCCCCCGGATATGGCCACCGGGTCCTCCTATCCAGTCGCCAGCTGGCACGGTGGAGCATACCGGGATTTTTCGCGAGTTGGCGGGGCAGCCTTTGGCACGTGGCTGGCGTGTTACTTGGGCCCCCTACTGACTGCGGTCGGCCAACGGCTGGCACCGTGCTTCGGATCCCGCTACCCTCCAAAATGAGCTACCCGGCAAGTTTTGCCCGGAGACCAAGACCGGTTCTGAACAGCGCAACTGACATCCGCCTTCTCCCCCAAAGGCACTGGCAGTCCCACACACCGACGGAACACAGCAAGCTGCTTGGCGCCGGACTCCGGTGGGATGGTGGTCACGAGCCAGGCGGCCCCTTGCGGAGCCTACCACCGCTTAAGTGGGATCGTTCAGCCGTACCTCAGGCAAGCCTGCGGTGCCGTTGCCCGGGGTGGACCGCTAGGAGGTAGATCCCATACCCACCCCTAAAACCTGTAACATATATTTTTTTCATTAAATTACGACAGGCCGTTTAGACGTGATTCTCATTTTAAAATCAGCTACTGAGGGGTATCTGCGCCTTAATAATACCTAACAGTCACATAGAGGCTCCAGGCAAAGTTACTAAATGTCAAAATGTAAGGGATTCATCATGTGAAATTTACATGATCATTATTATCATTACCAGCCTTTTAATATTCCCACTGCTGGGACACAGGCCTCCTCTCTGTGAGAGGAAATAGGCTGTAATCCACCACGCGTGCCCAGGGTTGGTGGATGTCACACGTCTTCGATTTTTTTTATTTTTTTTTACATCCTATAGGTTCGCACTATCTCACCTGATGGTAAGCGATGATGTGGTCCTCTGTGAAACACGCTTGCCTAAAAATAATATATTCACTCTTGACTTAAATACCCCTAGATTGTAGCTATCGGGAAACAGCTCCGGCAGGGAATTCCACAAGCTGTACGCATAATTAAAAAAAGTGTTCCCAAAACGTTTTATGCGTATGGGAGGGATGCCCACTGCCCCGCCCCATCGATGGCGCATCGCCGTACGTCTGGTAGTCAGATGATGAAACGGGCTAGGTGGAATTAGATCGTGCACTCCTCAAAATGTAACCGATAAAAAACCGACAAGCTGGCAGCTCGGCGACGATGTTCAAGACTTGCTTTGACCAGTGCCCCATTTTTATTTTTTTAAGAAAAACGTTGCTCCACCCTAGGAATTTCTGCCTGTATCGTGGGTGTGTGTGTGTGGAATGAAATACAACCTTAAAATAATATAATATTCTACGCAAACGACAACAAACACTCCTACAACATTTTACATAAATAAGGTCATTGGCAGCTGACAGTTTAGTCTACGAAATTAAAAATCACAGTATAGGACGTTTCGTACAGCAAAATAATATCTTTATTTTTTAGGCAGACTTTTAATGTGTCTAGTGTAGTCAAGACCTAAGCACCATCCAAGCGGTCTGATTACTGGGCAAACATCTTTTGATAGTTCCCCAAATAACATATTAATTAAAATTCAGCTTTTATACGAAAGTTTCATCACAATTTACCATACTTTGAGGGTGTCTGACAGAGTGTTGCCACCGTAGGCCTGACAATGGACGTCGTGATTTCTAATGTTATTCCAAATAAAATAATTGTCAATTTTACCTCGTATTAGCAACTAACTCTCGAGTTAAGTTTTTGGCGCAATTGGGCCAGTGTTCCTTAAAAGTTAAAAATTTAACGCCAGATTTAAAATTGGTGTGAAGAAGAACCGTGAGTTTTAAATAAGACAAAATAGTTTTATTTTGGAAGGTTTTAAGTAAGCTACATATTTGAATAGACTTTAATAAGATAAGACGCCCCACGTAGGGAATTGCTTTCCTCCAAATCTTTACAAGACAAACTCCAATAAGATGCAGATAGCAAGATCGTTTAATTTATTTTATCTTGTCTTCGACTATCTACCAGATAAAACATCTCATTTAATCTGTTTTTTTTATCAACCTTCTTGTTGAGAACTGGGGGGTTTTTAAAAAGTGGGGAGTGCCACTTGATTTCACTGAAGTGGCTGTCAAAATGAAAATAATATCTATATATATAAAAATGAATCCCTATTTTCCTTGATCACGACATCACGCGTGAATGGCTGGACCGATTTCGCTTATTCTTTTTTTGTTGTGTTTGTTATTGTTAGGAGAAGGTTCTAATGAAAAAAAAATAAGGAATAAAAAAAGAATTGCTACCTTACGTACATAGGTAGGGTATGGTAGGTAGAGTAGGGTAGGGTAGGTAGGGTAGGGTAGGTAGGGTAGGGTAGGGTAGGTAGGGTAGGGTAGGATAGGTAGGGTAGGTAGCGTAAGGTAGGTAGGGTAGGGTAGGTAGGGTATATCAAAATAACATTCTCATTGATAAAACAAATACTGAACCAAAAAAGACTAAGAAGGACAGTTGCAAATTTGAAATCAGTAAATTTTCAATGTAAACAAAGGACAGCTCATAAATCACGATCCAATCAGAGATCAGCACATTATCACTGATAGAATAATATTCGTTCAGAAATTGCACTGCCAACAGCTACTTAATTTGGATACTGGTCTTTTGACTTTGATCTGATTACGTTCCAATACACGAAGCATTCTTTTATCTATTCTCTTATCATCATGGATCAAAGACAAAGACAAAGATATTTTATTTCAACTAGGCCACCAAGCGGCACTTTTGAACGTTACATTAAAATGATTCTACCGTGCATTCGGAAAGTAGCTTGTTATGGAGAAGAATGCACAAGAAACTCCATACTTACTCTTTTAAAAAAAAATTGTTTTTTTACAATATTTAGGAACATACATTATTAAATTCATACATGTGAGGACAATGCACCCAGAATAGCACTACCCACTATACCACTTACAGACATTAAGTATTAGAAGTACTCACACATGTACTGCGCAGTTATATAATAGATACTAGAAAAAAATTAACATCCGAAGCAGTCAAGTTATGACCAATCCCAACTGACGGCGTCCGTTCACGAACATGACGCATGAATCGGCACCACCCAGCTCAATCATCATGAAGGGAACCGGATGATCCAACACACGCGCCACCATCAGAGAGACATTTGAGAGAGCATGACACACTCAACGGCCAGGGCACACACAAGTCAACGAACGACGCATAGGTACAGTAAATGGTAGATTTACAGTTGGGTACATAGTACTCACACACGTGCTGTGCAGTTATACAATACTAAGGAAATTGAGTTTATACAATGTAAATATTAATAATTCATACAGTCTTCAGCAGGTCCAACAATACCTCAAAACAATAATGTTCTGCATATCACTTGTTATTACGCCCTAGTGGATGTGGATTGTGGAGCAGGACTAGCATTGAGCCAAGCATTTTTATCAGTGATGTAATCCCCCAACTTATAATATGCCAGCCTACATAGTGTGCGTTTTATACAGGTTTTAAACTTCGTTTCATTCAGTTCAAGAATGTGGGGAGGAATTTTATTGTAACATTTTGTACAGTACCCCATGAAAGATGAGGCTACTTTAGCCAGTCTGAAACCTGGTTGAACTAATTGGTCCCTATTTCTAGTAACGTAATTATGTCTGTCGCCGTTTTTACTAAAAAGATGTAAATTTTTTCTCACGTACATGATGTTTTCATAAATATATTGACAAGGAACCGTCATGATGTTAATGTCCTTAAACAGTTCCCTTAGAGAATCGCGCCGGCGAAGATTATATATTGCTCTGACGGCTCGTTTTTGCAGAATACAAATTGACTCAATGTCTGCAGCCCTTCCCCATAGTAGGATACCGTAAGACATTATACTATGAAAATAACTAAAATAGACTAGTCTCGCGGTATCCACATCGGTTAACCTACGAATCTTTGCAACAGCATACGCTGCCGAACTCAGCCGCCCTGCAAGGGATACCAAATGGGGACCCCATTGCAACCCTGAGTCCAGCGTGATCCCCAGGAAAACCGTTTTATCGACGAATTCTAGCTTCTCCTTGTTTAATATAATGTCACAATCAGTACTTTTGACATTCGGCAAGGAAAATTTTACGCACTTGGTTTTATTACCATTTAAAACTAAATTATTGGCAGTGAACCAATCCTGAATCTGCCGAAGCGCGTTATTTACGTCGTCAACCCGACAAGTACGTCTATTTATTTTAAAAATTAAAGATGTGTCATCAGCAAATAACACCATGTTTAGTTTGTTTTCCAATAAACGGGGTAAATCGTTTATGTATATTAAAAATAAGAAAGGACCTAAAATTGAGCCCTGGGGTACCCCCATTTTTACGTTTAACCCCGACGAATTCACACCGTTTATCTGAACTAATTGCTGTCTATCATTCAAATAAGATTTAACCGAACTTAACGCTGCTTGACCTAGCCCGTAATGCTCAAGTTTCAGAAGTAATGTTTCATGATTAACGCAATCAAACGCCTTCGACAGGTCGCAGAAGATACCTATGGCATCCTGCGACTCTTCCCACGCATTAAAGATGTATTTCAATAGGGTGACACCAGCGTCAGTTGTACAACGTCCTCTGGTGAAACCATACTGTTTATCATGCAAGATGTTATTCGCATTAAAATGAATGAGCATTTGATTTAGCATTATCTTCTCAAATACCTTGCTGAAAACCGGCAATACGGTCACACACGGATCTCGAACAGAATATCACATATCGCACTAGCAAACCCCGACGAGCAAGCTCACTTGACAATATTTCAAGAAGTGAGTCTCCTCTTTTTGATACCACCATGCTAAGTCTCACGAACACGTCACTTAACGAAAGACAATCAGTTATTGAATTAGATGAGAAGATAATTGAGCTTACAAGCCAATTAACTAGTGCTCACCAAGAAATTGAGAACCTTAATACTGAGAACTTTCGCTTAAAATCTGATCTCAACAAGACCTTGAAAGTAGTAGAAACTTACAAAAACCTTAGTCTATCGGATAACACAAATATAACACCAAGTCGTAATAGAAAGAGTAAAGCTAGGCAGTCTACCCCAAACAAAGATATAAACTGTTTGCAAAAAATTTAAAAAAATTACTAACCACCAGGCAACACAAACTGATATGTCCTCTACAAAACGTGACTCTAACACATCACAGCATCACGAAACATTAGGTGTGAGTTTTAAAAAAGCAGCCTTGTCGCCAGAAGCGGAATCTCTGCATTGTTTACAAAAACAAATAAAAACGCCTACCCCCCACATGCAAAATAAAACAATAACGCCTACCCTCAACAAGCGCCCTAAAACTACAATAACAAGTCCTAAACCTAAACAACGATTACAATTAAAGACAACAGACTGTAATATCTGTGTTTTGAGTACCAACAACAAAAACAAAGTGAGAAATATTGCAGGAACAACACTGAGTAAACATTCGGAAAACATTTGTCATTATTTAATGCCGAACTGTAAAACCGAACAGTTATTATGTGACATAGAAACCAGATTAAAAGAATTTACATACAATGATTTTTGCATTATATTAATAGGGGAGGAGGACTTTAGCAGTACAAACGACTATTTCCAGCTGGTATTATGTATTCGGACGACCTTACAGAAAATAAAACACACGAATGTCATAATCTTGCTCCGACTTATAAATACAATGACTATAAGACTATGTACAATTGGAGGGTCGAAGTTTTTAAAAACCTACTTTATCTCGACACATTGACACATGAGCATGCATACTTCCTGGACTCAAATAAGAATCTATCAAACGATTACACGATGTTTTCAAAACGCACTGGACTAATAAATAATTATGGTATGAATACAATTTTCAACGATATTGACATCTTTATTCAAGGTCTAAAAAAATATGACATATTTTATAGACAAACCAATGTAAAGTAGCTGTACCAAACTGACGAATTTCCGAGTAACCAGTTATTTCTATGAAAACTATTTACTTATCTTACATCAAAACATAGCAGGACTTCTAAATAAATCAGATGCTCTTACTGTGTGCCTAGAAGAGCTTACCACGAAGAATGTTAACATTGACGTCATCTGCATTTCTGAACACTTCATTATGTCAGGCTAAGAAGATTTTCTGACTATTCCAAACTACAATCTGGCTGCATGTTTTAGTAAAACAGAAGCAAAACGAGTTGGTACATGTATCTTGGTAAAAAAGTGACTTCAGTGGGTAGCTTTGCCTGATATAAATGAACTAGCAATGAGTAAGTCGTTTGAATGTTGTGCTATCAAATTAACCCAATCAAACACCATTGTCATCTGTATTTACAGAATCCCAAAAACTAGTAACTTGACTATATTTTTTGAACGCTTGGAAAAATTATTACTGATAATAACAAAGAAACAAAACCAACAAATTGTAATATGCGGTGATTTCAATATTGACACATTAAAACGTAGCAATATATGCCTTGATCTGGAATGTCTGCTCCTTAATTTTAATTTAAAGTTACAAATCAACCAACCTACCAGGTTAACAAGTAACACTTGTATTGACAACTTTGCACATAATCTTGGCACTAAATGCAAAGCTTATGTAGTTGAATTTGCTTTGTCAGATCACACCTGTCAAATATTGAAGTGCCCTATAAACATAACTTTTCATTTAAATCACTGGTATGTAAAACGGCGGGACTATAGTTTAGAAAAAATGAAAAAGTTTAGAAAATGTCTGCATAACACTTCATTTTCAGATATTTATCAATGTGAAGATCCGAATAAGGCTTACAGCCTATTTCTGGAGACCTTTGCCTTGTTCTATCGTCTGTGCTTCCCATTAAAACGAATAAAAATAAAATTACACAAACGACCCCAATGGGTGTCGCGAGGAATTATAGCCTGCAGTAAAAAGAAGAGGGCACTTTTGTGGAGTTACCGTCTGAACCGAAATGACGCAAATAAAAGAAAACTTAATACATATACCAATACCTACAAGCGAATAGTTAAATTAACTAAACGTGCTCAAAACACATATAAAATCAAATCGGCAGTAAATAAATCAAAAGCAACATGGGAGATCATAAATCATTCAAAACCAAAATTGCCTAAAAACACAATAGCTAACATTAAAATGGATAATAAGAATATTACAGATCCCCGTGATATAGCTAATATTTTTAACGACTATTTCATTGACAAAATTAAACCTGTTTTTAATACCGGTATACAAGTCACCTCAAACATATCCAAATCAAATAATTCAATGTTTATGGCACCTAGCCACGAAGACGACATAAAACGGATAATCAAATCCTTAAAAAATACTAAGAGCGTTGGACATGACGGTATATCCACAGAAATAGTAAAATATGTGTCGGACAACATTTGCGTCATTTAAGTTACATAATTAATCTATGCATAACGCAAGGAATATATCCGACCGAACTCAAGACTGCTGTAGTAAAACCACTGCACAAAAAAAAAACGAGAAAGATAAAGCGGAGTCATACAGGCACTTGTTCCTATATTTTCAAAAGTACTAGAAAAATATATATATGAACCAATTTATAAATATTTAGTCAAACAAGACATTTTGACAAAAGAACAAAAAGGCTTCAGAAAAAACAAAACCATTAATATGGCCATATATGACTTCTTGAATAAAGTAATCGCAAGTGTTGACCGAAATATACCTGTATGTTCCATCTACTGTGATATGACTGAGAAAAAGGGTCATGACGGACGGACAACAAAGTGATCCTATAAGGGTTCCATTTTTTCCTTTCGAGGTACGGAACTCTAAAAACCAGTTATTGATGTGAGCGAAAGTGAGAGATGTTGCAAAATTTAACCGTTACTTGACAAAACTAAAAAGATTTGCTTGCTAAATGCTATAGTGTTAATAGATACCAGTTGTAACTTGTTCGTTGAAGAGTGACGACGGAAGGTTGAAATAAAAGTGTAATTATTTGGATAACCACGGCTTCAAGTCAAGAAAAGGGTGCAATTACTTTGTACTTGTCCAGGAAACTTTTCAGACGGCTGCTAAGGATCAATTCAAGCATCTTGGAAAGGGCTGTCAAAACCGAGATGGGTCTGTTATTATTGACACAGCATCTGCTCCCCGCCTTATGGATAGGATGAATAATTGCTCTTTTAAGTGCCTCCGGAAAAACACCCTTTTGAAGACAGCCATTAAAAATATACGTCAAAGGCTGTATTAGTGTTCACACACATCACGCACATCTTCAATAACAGGGGTGATATCCCATCCCACCCAATTGCGCAGTCATTGCGTAACCCAAGTATGTACCCTTTGACTACGTAGACCACAATATTCTACTAAATAAATTATACGCATACGGAATAAGAGGCAATATCCTACAGCTTATCGAGTCATATCTAAAAAATCGTATACAGTATGTGGAAATTACACAAGTAGATCCAAAAACAAAAAACGAAATGGTCTATCGGTCGCGTGATAGAACTGTCACATATGGTGTGCCACAAGGGAGCGTGCTTGGCCCCCCTCTATTTATACTCTATATAAATGACCTGCCAAAAGTGACAAAACATCAGATGTCACTTTTTGACGACGACAGCACCGTTACCATTGACTGCAAAGACAAACTAAATTATCATAATGACATTACTAATACTATACACTCAATAATACAATGGCTAAATTATATAAATAATTTTCTTCCGACTGCCACCAGGATTGCGCTTGCACAATCTCTTCTTCTACCCATCCTTGATTATGCTGATGCCAGCTATCTTGACCTTACTCAAGAACAACTCGAAAAACTTGAGCGGCTTCAAAATGTTTGTATAAGGTTCATATTCGGTTTGCGAAAATATGATCATGTTTCCGAATTCCGTAAGAAGCTCAAGTGGTTGCCAATTCACCTTCGCCGGAATGCTCATATTCTTTCACTTTTATATAATGTGCTCTTCACTCCTTCCACCCCTCTTTATCTTAAGAAACGTTTTCAGTTTCTCTGCGATTCCCACACAAAATTTCTTAGGTCATCGGATAACTTACGACTTCAAATGCCAATGCATTCCACGAGTTTTCTGGATAAATCCTTTACTGTCCAGGCTACTCGTCTGTAGAATGCGTTGCCAGACTCAATCAAACGCGCCCAATCGTTGCCTGTGTTCAAAAGACTCGTGAGGGAGCATTACCTGACGCTGTGATTATGAATTAATTGTCATCATTTTATTTATTGCCTTTATATTTTAGTATGTATGTATTTATGTATATATTAAATAGCATATGTATTATGTATCTGCATATCTTTTATAATATATTTTTTGTAAAACTAGTATTGTCACACCAATAACAGCCCCACTTCGTGTCCAGCAATTACTGTCCATACCTGGTTGCCTGGAAGAGATCGCGGAATGCGATAAGGCCGCCCATTGTATGTGTTTTTAGTTTTAAGTGTTCTTTATAAATGTAACTTATGGCGTACAATGAAGTATATAATAAATAAATAAATAACAATAGCCTTAAGATAAACATAGACAAGACCAAATTAATGGCATTCAACCAACGCAAAAATTTGACTATGAATATTCATTACAAGAACAACAAAATAAATCAAATTAATACAACCAAATTCCTTGGCTTAACCATAGACCAACGACTAGATTGGAATAGCGAGTCCACTTATGCTTTATATAAACTTGCGTCAGTCATAGGAACGGACGCTATTGTTACAGCATACCATGGCATGGCTGGTTCAATATTAAGATACGGTGTTATTTTTTGGGGAAACTCAACCAATAGGGAGCAGATATTTAAAACCCAGAAAAAGTGCATGAGGGCAATGTTCGGGTTAAAATCTACAGACACTTGCAAACCTGTTTTTGTTGAATGTAAAATACTGACATTACCGTGTATGTACATATTCGAAGTTGCAGTATTTGTGAAAACCAACCCAAATCTATTTCCCAAGCTTTCAGATAGAAATGGAGTCGACGACATGTCAATATGTTATGCTCGAGACAGTCCAAAACGGCATTAATGCGTAACAGTGTTTTTTGCATGGCACCGATTATTTATGAGCACATACCAGAAACAATTAAAATCTTAAACATTAATCTTTTTAAAAGGCACTTAAAGTTTCTTATAAGTAGATTCTGTTATAATGTTTCTGAATTCCTGAAGGAAAAAATAGTGTTATAATCAATGTGGTTGTTCCGTTATTATTGTTGTATATTTTGTTTTTGAATTATTGACATTTCTGAGTATTATTTTCTTTTTTTACTATAATTTATTTTGACATTTTATTAGAGTATTTTTTTTTTTGACATCTTATTTTATGATCTTAGACAATTTTTTTTTTTTTTTTTAATTTTTATTGACCACTCTGTATTATTGTTTTTAAGTTGTTTTGTAATGGATTGATTATTGTTTGACATTTAACATTTAATTTGGATACATAACTAATTGACATGTACTGTAGAATTTAATTATTGAAATTATGGAGATGCTTTAATTGTTGATTGATTATGATGTTAATTCGGAAATGTGTATGTGTGTATTCTGGCTCTTTCTATATTATTATTACCAATTTTTTTATTGCAACTGTAATCAATTATATTGGATATTGCAAATCATATTTGTACGCCTCATGGCAAAACATAGAGAGTCTGTTTAATTTTGTAACACCCCACACACTGCTGTGTCACCTATGTTTTACAAATAAAGAACTGATTCTGATTCTGATTCAGGGTAGGTAGGGTAGGGTAGTTAGGGTAGGGTAGGTAGGGTAGGGCAGGGTAGGGTAGGGTAGGTAGGGTAGGGTGGGTAGGGTAGGTAGGGTAGATGAATGTTTGGTGTTTTTATGGCAAAACAAAGAAACAAAGTTTGCCGGGTCAGCTAGTAATATAATATAATCTTTATTTATATAAAAAACAGATTGTAGTACATGTAACAGTTTTACAAAATAGGTAGTTGTAAATCTCTGACAATCAAGTGGGTGACGTGCTGTCCTCCTTGCTAGGCTATGAAATAACTTGTATTAAGGAGAAATAATTAAGGAGGAAATATTGATAAGCAGGATCTTGTATTAATAAGCATCTATACAGGACTACAGGTTAAGTCGACTTAGTTTCCATCATTCTGATTTGACTATGAAACACCGTACTTAACCGTTTTTAAGATATTGGACGACAATACGGACGACATTGGACGACGATACAAACACACACACTCACAAACTTTCGACTTTATATTATTAGTGTGATAAACATCAGGGGGCTGACCATAAGCTCTTAGAGTAAGATTATTTTGAGTGTGTGTAAGGGACAGATGTATACAACGTGTCCAAAATTCAACGATAAGCGGGCACCAGAGGTTGGACCTGCTCACGCCTACTCGAAAAAAAATAGAAAAAGATGTATCTCAATCTTCATAGAAATTACAAAAAAATCTACTATTTTTTTTCAAATACTCCTGTTTTTTTTTGTGACGGAATCTAAGTAGCACTGCTATCCACCACAACCCATAAAAATACGAATACACAAAAAATGATCAAAATCATTTTTACCCCTAAAATTTTGAAAGATTTTTATTTTACTTTCATTCTACTTTTACTCTTCGTGGTGTCCTCCTGAGTACCAGACATGGTTTTTTTTAACAGTTAGAGTACTCTTGATTATTGAAAAAATATTGAAAAAAATCATGAATCGGATAAACCGGTTTTTCACTATATCCTACTCAAAGTAGAAGGGTACTTAACTAACATATGATTTATAAAGGACATAACATATTTCTGTCCAAGATTTACAGCATAGTTTGGAGGCGTGGGTATCAAATAATAGATTTTAAGTATTTATTAAACAGTTATAATTAAATTTTCTAAATTCAATAGAAAATAAACTTTTCTTCTAAACTTATTCTCCAAAAATCTCTACTTCAACATACAAACTTGCAGTAATTCAGTAGTAGGAACATAAAAGATTAGTCAGTTATTTTTACATGAAAGTTTTATAGAAGCTATATTTCTAAGAGTTTAAAAAATTAATAAGGCAGTTACGATTGGGTGTAAAACATAAATCAATATCGCATTTTTTTTAAAACACGGTAATCTTTTTGTCACAACCATACTTTCACTACCTTACTTTCGCACCTTTGGTGCGATTTTGTTTGGAAGAAACGCGCTTTATAAGAGCTTTGCGTTTTTTTATATTTCGGTTCAAGCTCTTTACATTCAACTTCACCTTCATCGTCATAGTCATATTCTTCATTATTTTCGTTGATGAGTTTTGTACCCAAGTTGAGTTTGTATGCTCTCGTAAAAAGCCTTTATTTTTTTAAAAGAGTAAGTATGGAGTTTCTTGTGCATTCTTCTCCATATCAACCTACATTTCCGAATGCACGGTAGAATCAATATTTTATAACAAGTAAATTTTTTTAACGTTCAAAAGTGCCGCATAATGGCCTAGTTGAAATAAATACATTTGATTTGATTGATTTGATTTGACTCATTTGTACTATTTTTTTGGTGTGCCCTTTTCTTTTTCTACAATCCTATATTGCAACCAAGCAATTACCACGCATAGGTAAAAAAATGAGAAATCACGCGAATTGTCCACTTCTTGGTACGATTGCGCGATGGACAAACGGAAAACATCCGATCAGCAAGATCGACGCCATCCACGTTCTTTTTGTTAACGTCTGGGCTCCTCACATTTTCATATACATTTTATCTTTTTTTGTGACCGTTCGCATTCATCGTGTTCATGATCAAAATAAAAGGTAGACATCATCAGAACTGGCTTATTATCAAGCCACATTGTTACAGCAAGCTTACGGTCTTCTCTTACTTTTACTTCAACGCTTCCTCTTGCTTTTTTTAACGTTTTCTCATCATTCAGCACTTAATAATTAATATATACATTACATGCATATATATATACATTTTCATAATAGTGCCTGTGCCATGAAATCCAAGTATTAGTAATTCATCACCATCACAAAGTTAAGCCATGGTGAAGAAACAATAAAAAAAGAGTAAATGTCCTGGAACTAACGATCTTGTCATATGAATTACGGCAACTTCTCCCAAACATAATCCTTGTGTGATGCCCCGCAATGTGGATCTTGTACGTCCGCTTGCTCGTGGTAGGTACGAAAAAATGGAAAGTGTGAAGTCTAATTCATCTGACATACCGGGAGACGCCACAGACCTATCCAAGTAATTCTGATCTTCATTTGACCTACTGGATATCCAGTAGCTTTCACGGTGATCACGAGCTGTTTGGTTGAATTCTGGTGAAACGAACGCCGGATCTTCGTCTGAATCATCTCCGGAATAATCGAACTCGGAGTCGTCCAAAGCATAGATGATGGCGTAGTCTTTCAGAACTAAAACAAAAAAAAACGGGCAAATGCGAGTCGGACTCGCACACGAAGGGTTCCGTACCATTATCGCAAAACACTGCATAAAAATCACGTTTGTTGTATGGGAGCCCCCCTTAATTTATTTTATTTTAATTTATTAATTATTATTTTTTGAAGTAAATATACAACTAAACATTCTGTGAATATTTCAAGCGTCTACCTGTTGCCGTTATTAATATCGAGCAAAAGACGGCAAAAATATCACGTTTGTTGTATGGGAGCCCCCCTTTAAAATTTACTTTATACTGTTTTTAGTATTTGTTGTTATAGCGGCAACAGAAATACATCATCTGTGAAAATTTCAACTGTCTAGCTATCACGGTTCATGAGATACAGCCTGGAGACAGACGGACAGACAGACAGACAGACAGACGGATCGCGAAGTCTTAGTAATAGGGTCCCGTTTTTACCCTTTGGGTACGGAACCCTAAAAAATTATGCAAACGTCAACGTACTTCACATAGTACTCGGGAAGGTGTGATAAATATTGATTGCATACTTTAGTACTATGCAAAGGACATTGGCAAAAAACAAATAAAAATACTGGACAAATACTTGAATTTTTGTGAAAATAATACGTTAAACCAGTAGTTTGAACTACCATTACGTTGTTTTACACAAAAAAAAAATATAATTATTTATTTATTTTTTATTTATTCTAAATCTCATTTAAAAATGTTCATCCATCAGTTGAAAAAACTTTTTTTGCCACGCGAAATTCAACCTCCAAATAACAAAAACACAAATATCTCGAAAACGGGGCGAGATAGCCCGATTTTGAGGCCGACCTACATATACTAGCCGAGCCCTCAGGACATCTCCTCCGGAACCCCCCCATTTAATTTTAATTCGAGCATAATTATACATTATCATACAGTTGGCAAGAATAAAAACTACTTTGTCAAGCGGAACCGAACCTCCTAACTGGAAAACGCGGCACCAAATTCTGAGTGACCCTTATTACTACTGGCATAAGGCCACTTTTAATTGCCACGCAAAAGTGATCTGTATTCTTAGGGGCATAAGGTCATTTTCTTTGAATACCAATATTATTAAACGCCAGACTTACAAAATGCTCCATCACAGGACGACCCGAGCCGACACTTTTCTAGAACCGACCTAGAGCCGCCACCAAGAACGAACCGGCGACCAAATCATAAAAACTAAAAAGCCATGGATCTTGGAAACGGCTGGAGCTAGCTCAATTCTAAGAAAAAATTTGCCTCCCTGCCCACGCCCCTTCAAGCCGGAGAACATGATAGCATAACACCCCCCACACTAAAAATATCAAAATGAAACTTCTATAAAACCGCGCAACAAACCCCTCCTGCCCCTCCCCCCTCACCCCTCGCCCACTCACACACTCGGAATCCATCGTCCGATTTCGGAGCAGCTCGGGGTGTCAGGTTTATTTTCGTTGCGGAATTTCTTGATTCGGTCGCCGCGCTCAATCGGTCGCCGCGCTCAAAGCCCGCGATAAAAGCTATGCAATAGCTTAAAAATATAAAATCACGCAAGTAATTACTGATGAATATCGATTAACTTACGTTTGCGCGCACGCACGCTCGTGGGTCAGGGTTCACCTTCCGACGCCATTTTAAAAAGGAAGAAGGAAAACGGATGAAATTTGACGTCAGCCAAGAAGTCACTAGATATCGCAAGTAAAATATTTTTGTGCTGGCAATGAAAATAAAGTCCACAGATTTTTAAACTTCTTATGTACTAAAAGAAGTACAAATGTACGCAGGAGGATATAAATAGTACTGACACTAATAGAGTCTGGCAAATGAAAGTAGACACTCGAATTATTTGCAAACTTTTTATAAGGCAATGCTATACTAATGTCAACATCAATTTTTGGTGATTTGTTGTGGTCTTGATAATAGCATTTATTTAAGTGAAAAATGAATAAAACAATTCAAAGTGTCTAAATATCAAGAAATAATAATAAATAGTAAATATTAATTAGTAAATATTAATTAACGCTTAGGGCCCTGAATACCGTGTAGTGTAATAAGCCCTTTATTATTACACTACACGGTATTCAGGGCTCTAAACCCTAATTTAGGGTATTGTTAGGGAGATAGGGTTCTCATAATATCGACCTTATTGCTTCGGAATGATTTAGTGACCCGGTATTCAGGGCCCTAAACTTTAATTCAGGGTAGTGTAATAACTGTTAGAGAGTTAGGGTTCTCATAATATCGACCTTATTGCTTCGGCAAAATTTTGTGCCCCGGTATTCAGGGCCCTGAATACCGTGTAGTGTAATAAGCCCTTTAAGTAGGTATTTACATTGAGAAAATAAAACTGGTATTGATCTGATTGAGTTGAGCTTGACCTTGTTTCATGATTGAAGCTTCAGCCGTTTGGCCTGTGCGTTGATGGTCAGTGAGTGAGTCAGTCAGTCAGTAAGTCAGTCACTTTCTTCTTTTATATGTTTAGACTAGCTGTTGCCCGCGGCTTCGCACGCGTAGACTACATGCTTCTCCTTATCATATTTTAACATTATGTAGAGAAAAAGTAAAAAATAATGTAATGCGAAAGTGTTTCTTAGGACAGACTTATACTTACCTACTTTATCATCAATACGCTCTATCCTTGTCCCGTCCCTATTCGCTCATTATTTTTTTGTTGTGTTTGTTATTGTTAGGAGAAGGATGTTATGAAAAAAAAAATAAAGAGAAAAAAAATTGGTACCTTACCTACACTGGGGTAGGGTAGGGTAGGTATGTAGGTAGGGTAGGGTAGGGTAGGGTGGGTATGGTAGGTAGGGTAGGTAGGGTAGAGTAGGTAGGGTAGGGTAGGTAGGGTAGGTAGGGTAGGGTAGGTAGGGTAGAGTAGGTAGGGTAGGGTAGGTAGGGTAGGTAGGGTAGGGTAGGTAGGGTAGGGTAGGTAGGGTAGGGTAGGTAGGGTAGGTAGGGTAGGGTAGGTAGGGTAGGGTAGGTAGGGTAGGGTAGGTAGGGTAGGGTAGGTAGGGTAGGGTAGGGTAGGTAGGGTAGGGTAGGGTAGGTAGGGTAGGGTAGGTAGGGTAGGGTAGGTAGGGTAGGGTAGGTAGGGTAGGGTAGGTAGGGTAGGGTAGGTAGGGTAGGGTAGGTAGGGTAGGGTAGGTAGGGTAGGGTAGGTAGGGTAGGGTAGGTAGGGTAGGGTAGGTAGGGTAGGGTAGGTAGGGTAGGGTAGGTAGGGTAGGGTAGGTAGGGTAGGTAGGGTAGGGTAGGGTAGGTAGGGTAGGGTAGGTAGGGTAGGGTAGGTAGGGTAGGGTAGGTAGGGTAGGGTAGGTAGGGTTTTTTTTTTTTTTTTTTTTTTTTTTTTTTTTTTTTTTTTTTTAATACTAATCCCGCTCAACAAAGTTGGCGCCTATTCTGTGCAAATTCTTTCATTCCATTCCTCTTTCATGCCTCTCGTACTTTCATTCTTCATACTAATTGTTCTTCTTGCTTACATCTCTTGTATACGGTGGGTGGGAATCCCACTTTCTTTAAATACGTAAAAGGCAGCTTTATTTATTTAAAATTTGGGTATAAGACAAAAAGTGCTAATATACAAGGTTACAGAAAATTACAAATGTGCAAGAAGTGCTGTTAATAAATACAATGTGCAAAAGTGCTATTTATCACAGTCAGAATATAACTAAATATCACAGGGAAAAAGATCAAAATTTTATAAATAGTGCCTTACAATTAGGGATGAGAAGCACTACAGTGCTTTTCATCACACAGACAATCTGTTGTTGCTAGGTACTACCCCAGTGCACCGTTCGTCACTGCAGTTTTGTGCGTGCTATTCTATGCTTCTTACATATATTCTTATAATACTAGTGAAGCATAGTGCCGCTTCAACTTCGGTTTCGTGCAATGACGGTGGAAGCCACATTAACACAGTACACCAGGAACTTTTCCCTGTGTTGCTTACTCATGAGCCCATGCAGACTCTCCTTCGTCAGTCTCCTGTCCAGCTCACATTCGAGTTGGTAGCGTTCCCTGATAAATAACGGGCAATCTACAAGTATGTGCTGGACAGTCTCTGCCACGCCTGGATCGCAGACACACGATGGGTTATCCTTACACTTGAAACGATTCAAGTATTCAGAGAACCCGCCGTGCCCCGTCAAAACCTGCGTGAGAACGCCTGTGGGCCGCACCTGTTTTATAATACGGAAAGCCGCTATGGCATCCGGAAGAAACATTTTCGTCACAGAGGCTGTCTCGCCCGACACATATCTTCGGTTCCATTCATCAAGCGATTCCAAACGGATCTGTCGCTTGATAAATGATACCGGACACTGGTCGTAGTCCGGCTTCCTCCGTAACGACAATGCTGCCTCCTTTGCCAACTCGTCCGCTCGCTCATTCCCCGGCAGGCCCGCGTGGGCCTTGATCCAGAACAAAGACACAGCTTTGCTCTGGCCCAGGGCTTGAGCCAAATTGGCGCGCGCGCGAACTGCCAGGGGATGGAGAGAGCCATGGCTTGCAAGCGTCTGCAATGCTGACATTGAGTCACTGTACAAACCATAGCTCGTCTCTTGCCGCGTAAGGATCACGTCCGTCGCTTTGCAGATGGCCAGGAGTTCCGCCTGGTAGACTGTGCAGTACGCGGCTAAGCTAAGTTTGAGGTTCCGGACTTCGCCATCATTATCCCAAATGGATAATGCGGCTCCGACCTTCCCCTCAATCTTGCTGCCGTCGGTGAAGATTCGCACCGCCTGCACATTGTTGCTGTCTAGCAACTGTTGGTCTGTCAGGCACATGAACTCCAGGGGCATCTGTGTAGCTGGATGAGGAGCCTCTGCAAACCTTACCGCACTTTCGATCTCCCTATCTCCTGGTATAAACCGGGATGGCCCTCTCCTCGCTTCATACAGGGCGGCTGCCTCCTGTATGCGCAGATCTAGAGGTAGTATTCCGGACAGTACCAGTGCCGAGTTCAGGGAGACAGTACGGTAAGATTTACAGATCTTCTGGACGAATCCTCGTTGGACCGAGCCTAGCTTCTTCCGTATTCCCAGCTTCTTCGTAGCGGGAGCCCAAGCTGCGGCCGCGTACGTTATTATGGGCTCAATCATAGCAGTGTAGATTGTGTGTATGATCTGTGCGTCCAATCCCCAACTCACTTTAGCGGCGCGGGACAGTTGCTTATAAATGTTAACTGCCCTCCTGCAGACGTTCGCGGTGTGCTCGTTGAAGGTGAGCTTCTCGTCTATGGTTAGACCCAACAACTTCATCTTCTTAACCATACCAATGTCGACCCCGGCCATGCTCAACCTTGGGGTATCATACTTGCGCTTGTTGGTTACGACCATCGCACAGGTTTTGTGCGGTGCGAACCTCAGCTTGTTTCTGACGCCCCAACTCTGAACATGGGCGAGGGCTGCATTGGCAGATGTTGAAACTTCGGTCGCTGAGTCCCCATCCAGAACCAAGACGATATCATCAGCGAACGCCTGCCCGAAGATTCCGCGCCGCTCCAATTCCTGCAATAGTGGGTCTAGAATGAGATTCCACAGGATGGGACCTCCTATTGACCCTTGAACACAGCCCTTGCTAGTCACTCGCGTGCATTCCTCCCCAGCGTAACGAACCTTGACTTTCCTACTGTCGAGGTAGCTGTCTAGCAGCCTTCTTATGTTCACCGGGCACTTTTCCTCAGCCAGTCTGACCTTGATGGCTGGCCACCAAGCACTATCAAAGGCCCCCTCTATATCCAGTGACACCAGGACAATTAGCTTCTTCAGCCTCAACTTGTCCTGTACGTGCTTCACTAGCGTATAGAGGGCGTCCTCAGTGCTTCTCTGGGGCATAAATCCAAACTGGCGAGTACTAAACCGCGGTACAAGCTGCCATTTTAAACGCGCTACTACCATCCTCTCCAGGACCTTCCCCAAAACCGGCAGTAGACCTATTGGTCTGTATGCCTTGGGGTTTAGGTAATCGTCCTTGCCCAGCTTTCTGAGGACCACGACTGTGGCCTCCTTCCAGATGTTCGGGAAGTGTGCCAATTCAAGGCACTTATTGTAAAGGGCAAGGAACGCCTCCAGGTCCTGGTGGATCGCTCGACTGCAGATATCAGACGTCAGTCCATCCCCTCCTGGTGCCTTTTTTGGATTGAAACCTGCCACGGCGGTCTTCAGCTCCAGCGAGGTAAATGGTGGGTCATGATATTCATCATGAACCCACTCATTTACTCGACTGGCTGCTTCTCTAATTCGCCTGTGGTCAGCGTTGTCCTGGTCTACTCTGTCTTCGGGGTAGAACGTATCTGCGAGTAGGGCGGCCGATTCACTTGGGTTGAGGAATACACCATCGCTGCGTAGGGTCAGTTCCTCCTGTCTTCTGGCGGTCCTACCAATCACCCTGAAGATTCCCTCCCAGACCCCTTCCCGATCCTGTTTCCGGCAGAACTCCTTCCAACTTGCGAATTGGGCGCTCTTCGCTAGCATCTCGTACTCTTCTTTGGCCTTCAGGTACTCGTCTACGACCATCGCTCGCCTGACCGGCGCGGCATTGCGGATGCGGTTCTTCAGTCTGGTAAACTCCTTCTTCTTCACAGTGAGCTCCTCGGACCAAGGGTAGGTAGGGTAGGGTAGGTAGGGTAGGGTAGGTAGGGTAGGGTAGGTAGGGTAGGGTAGGTAGGGTAGGGTAGGTAGGGTAGGGTAGGTAGGGTAGGGTAGGTGGGTTAGGGTAGGTGGGGTAGGGTAGGTGGGGTAGGGTAGGGTAGGTGGGGTAGGGTAGGGTAGGTAGGGTAGGGAAGGTAGGGTAGGGAAGGTAGGGTAGGGTAGGTAGGGTAGGGTAGGTAGGGTAGGGTAGGTAGGGTAGGGTAGGTAGGGTAGGTAGGGTAGGGTAGGGTAGGTAGGGTAGGGTAGGTAGGGTAGGGTAGGTAGGGTAGGGTAGGTAGGGTAGGGTAGGGTAGGTAGGGTAGGGTAGGTAGGGTAGGGTAGGTAGGGTAGGGTAGGTAGGGTAGGGTAGGTAGGGTAGGGTAGGTAGGGTAGGGTAGGTAGGGTAGGGTAGGTAGGGTAGGGTAGGTGGGGTAGGGTAGGTGGGGTAGGGTAGGGTAGGTAGGGTAGGGAAGGTAGGGTAGGGTAGGTAGGGTAGGTAGGGTAGGTAGGGTAGGTAGGGTAGGTAGGGTAGGTAGGGTAGGTAGGGTAGGTAGGGTAGGTAGGGTAGGTAGGGTAGGGTAGCTAGGGTAGGGTAAGGTAGGGTAGGGTAGGTAAAATTCAAAGATCCTAACTTCAAAACTGACCGACTTTCATACAAACTTTCACCCCCTATTTCACCCCCTTAGGGGTGGAATTCACAAAAATCCTTTCTTAGTGGATGCCTGCACAGTATAAAGTATCTTTGTGCAAAATTTCAAGTCTTTAGACGATTTAATTATTCCCATAACTTCATCCCCCTTTTCACCCTCATGGGAGTGGAATCTTCAAAATCGCTGAGATACGTGTAAGTTATTTTTTAATCTTCAGCCTATACCCAAAATATGAAGATCCTGACTTTAAAACTGACGGATTTTCATACAAACTTTCATCCCCTTTTTCACGCCCTTAGGGGTGGAATTTGGTCCGGTTGGTTTGGCCCCAAAAAAAAAAAAAAGGGGTGGAATTTCCAAAAATCCTTTCTTAGTGCTCAACTACACTACCAAAGGAACCTACGTGCTAAGTATCATGATTGAAGCTTCAGCCGTTTGGCCTGTGCGTTGATGGTAAGTGAGTGAGTGAGTCAGTCAGTCAGTCAGTCAGTCAGTCACTTTCTTCTTTTATATATTTAGATTACAGACCAGTTTTACTATAAGAATATTTGAAACCATTAAAAAAAGGCTTATGTTTAACAAACCACCAAATCTAGTAATATACTGACAAAAATAGTAAATGATCACCAAAAATAGTAAATGATCACCAAAATTAAATTTAGAATCGCAACAGAGTCGACGGAGCCCCGCTGGGCGGGGCTCCTATTTCTGAATACAGGGTCTAAAGTAACCTAACACGAAGGTGATGACGGGAGCTGAGTTCGCTCGCTTTGCTCGCTCACTTCAGCTCCCGTCATCTCCTTCGAACCTAACCTGTCCGTGTCGGGGTGCCCTTAGCTCCCGAGCTCGCTTCGCTCGCTCTTGGACTGATTCATTGACCAAATCACTAGATTTGATATCTTACGGTTTTAGCACTTATGAAATTTGGTGATCAATTTACTAAATTTGGTGATCATTTACTATTTTTTTGGTGGTCATTATATTTATTCCCTTAAAAAAATCTGGTTATTTAGGGATTTGTACCATACCAAATACTTGACTAATAAACCCCGAAAATTGCGGGTTCAAAGGAAATATTTAAACTTAAGTCCATCATTACAAATTTGACTCAATCATTTCTATTAAAGCATAAACATAAAAATTACCCCACCGAGTTTGTACCCTAAAAATTACCGCGCTGATGAAACTTAACTCTAAATTAGGGTAAATTACCCTAAGTTGGCACCACTGATCATGACTGAAGGGCTTATTACACTACACGGTATTCAGGGCCCTTAATACCGGGTCCCTAAATCATTCCGAGTCAATAAGGTCGATATTTTGAGAACCCTAAATTCCTAACAGTTATAACACTACCCTGAATTAGAGTTTAGGGCCCTGGATTCCGTGTAGTGTAATAAGCCCTTTACGCGTGTTGTCGGGTGTTACTAGAGACACACTGTGTGCGAAGCGTCGGGTGGCGTGGAAACACATTATTAACACCCGACCCGACCCCACGCCACCCGACGCCTGCTGACGCGTTGAAGTTCTAATCCATCCCATACATTTAGTATGGTCAGAGACACATAGTCAACACGCCATGTGACGACACGCAATCACACGCGACAACACCCAGTCGGTTTGGATCAGCTTGTTGCCGGGAGAGGGGGAAAACACGCCACCCGACGCTTCGCACACAGTGTGTCTCTAGTAACACCCGACAACACGCGTCAGTCATGATCAGTGGTGCCAACTTAGGGTAATTTACCCTAATTTAGAGTTAAGTTTCATCAGCACGGTCATTTTTAGGGTACAAACTCGGTGGGGTAATTTTTATGTTTATGCTTTAATAGAAATGATTGAGTCGAATTTGTAATGATGGACTTAAGTTTAAATATTTCCTTTGAACCCGCAATTTTCGGGGTTTATTAGTCAAGTATTTGGTATGGTACAAATCCCTAAATAACCAGATTTTTTTTAATGGTTTCAAATATTCTTATAGTAAAACTGGTCTGTAATCTTCTAAACATATAAAAGAAGAAAGTGACTGACTGACTCACTCACTGACCATCAACGCATAGGCCAAACGGCTGAAGCTTCAATCATGAAACTTGGCACGTAGATTCCTTTGGTAGTGTAGGTGTGCACTAAGAAAGGATTTTTGGAAATTCCACCCCTAAGGGCGTGAAATAGGGGATGAAAGTTTGTATGAAAATCCATCAGTTTTAAAGTCAGGATCTTCATATTTTGGGTTTTGGCTGAAGATTAAAAAATAATTTACATGTGTCTCAGCGATTTTGAAGATTCCACCCCCATGAGGGTGAAATCGTCTAGAGACTTGAAATTTTGCAAATAGATACTTTATACTGTGCATCCACTAAGAAAGAATTTTTGAGAATTCCACCCCTAAGGGGGTGAAATAGGGGATGAAAGTTTGTATGAAAGTCGGTCAGTTTTGAAGTTAGGATCTACGAATTTTGGGTTTGGGCTGAAGATTAAAATCTAACGCAATTTAAGGATTTTTAGGAATTCCATCCTTGGGGGGGCGAATTGTGGGGGATGAAATGTTGTGTACAAAAGTCCTTCTTTTACAAAGGAAAAATAATTAAAAATATTCTCAAGTCTTTAAATTTAAAGTCTGTTGGTAACTATAAAATGGCTCAACGCATAAATATAGGAATTAAATAGGGACGGGAAAATCTGCTTCGTCATGACAATTAATAAGGCTCAAGGACAAACTCTGAAGTATGCTGGTGTAGATTTGGGGAGAATTGCTTTTGCCATGGACAGTTCTATGTAGCGTGTTCACGTGTTAGCTCATCAAATAGTCTGGTGATAGTGGCGTCGACATCCAAAATGGTTTAAAATGTTATTATAAGAAAATACTTTAATTTAATTACTTACTTATGCTTATGATTACTTATTATTAGTCATGGATAAACACAGAAATAGTGAAGGGATAGGGACGGGACAAGGATAGAGCGTATTGATGATAAAGTAGGTAAGTATAAGTCTGTCCTAAGAAACACTTTCGCATTACATTATTTTTTACTTTTTCTCTACATACTGTTAAAATGTGATAAGGAGAAGTATGTATTATACGCGTGCGAAGCCGCGGGCAAAAGCTAGTTACATTATAGATTGTAATGTTTCGTCTTATGTATGATCTTGCAGGTCTTAAAATCTAGGGTAAATTGAGATCAGACTTGGGATAAAACAAAAACGAGACCTGGCAATACTAACGAAGCGTGTTGTAGCATCACGTGGGGTGTTGCATATGTGCACGGTAAGCGTCGGGTGTCGACACGTCGGGTGGCGTGGGGTCGGGTCGGGTGTTAATAATGTGTTTCCACCTTGATCGTCTTTTCTACAGAAACTTTTTTTAGTTTCCAAAGATTATGTAAAGTAAGTTTCCAATGCCAGTTTCAAGATACGTAGTATCTCTAAGTAGTCTGTGGTTTCAAGCTTATGTGCTGTCGAGAGTCGAGAGTGAAAATTAAGTTATTTATGATTTCTGCACAGAGAAAAATAATATATGACTGCTGGATCTTAACTTTTTAGCATTGCAAAAAAACATTGGTCGGATAATCGGATTACAAAGTATCGGTCAGTCATCTTCGTGGTGGGGTGTTCTTTCTGTTTTGAGTCGCTTTTTCATCGTGGGTTTCCGAGTTGTCTTTGTGTTTTGGGTTTCATCTTTGTGTCATATTTTGTCGACCGTGTTTTGTTGTTATTGGTTCATTGTTTGTAACTTGGTCGCGTACCAAACTTCGTATCGCTTGAATGGACAATTGAAAACATTTTTTCGAGATAGTTCTCTTGTAAAATAAAGCAAAATGTTTTGTGAAACGTAAAAACCGCTATCTATGCAGTTTGGCAGAACTAAAAAGTGTAAGTAACTAAGCAAAATAATTTAGATCATCACTATGATGATGAATGCAAATGAAAGCATTTTTTTGTTTGGTAAATTCACATTGTGGTGTCTAAAAGCTATTAAAATATTGGAGTGCTAGTTCTATTGCTGGTACTTAAATTTTTTAAATATTTTTTTGTTCTCTAAACTCGAGGTAAAGTATCAAGCTAAATAGAAAAAATAAACATATTCTATAGAAGATTCAGGGTCAGAAAGTCATATTATACGTAGTATCTCTAAGTAGTCTGTGGTCATATTTAAGCCTTGTGTGAACGAATTTGTTGTTTTATTGTTGTGTGATGTAACTCAGTATATTTGGATTGTTAGTCTTATTGTGTAGTAGCAGACATAAATTGATGTTTAATATGTTTTCATTTTACAATTGCTTGATGTTACTGTTAAGAAGGAAAACGGTTGATCTGCATCTGATAGTCAAAAAAAAATCTTCTATCTACTTTGGGTATAGTTTGTGGTCGTTGAGACTCGGTCTTGGTACACCGGAGTAGGATAGGATAGATGAACCCCCTTTTCCACACTTAAGACTTCCATTTGGTCCATTGTGCTTTCAGGCCTCCTCACTGAGAGAGGGAGTGGGCCATAATCCACTGCGCTGGCCCAATGCAGGTTGGTGGACATCACATCTCTTCGAATTTTTGGTTCAAAGACATGTCTGTTTCCATACGATGTTTTCCTTCACAGTTTTGAGAGCAGTGGTGATGAAATAATTTACACAAAGTGCCTGCCTGGGTTCGAACTTGCTACCTAGACTACATCGGACTATATGTGTGTCCATCGAATTTGAATTGTATAACTGGTCTTTGATGAACTAAAGTCAACAAAATTTCATACAGTTTGGGTATTCATCATTTTAGTCTTCTACAGATGTTGAAAATAATTTGTTGAAATGGTTTTAGGTTATCTGATAGTCAATTAACTTAAGATGTTCAGCATGTCAGTAGTCAACAGATATAATTATTACAACATGGTTTGTGGTTAACTAAAAATCAACAAAATTAACATACATCAAGATGTTGAGCATGTCAATCGTCAACAGATATGATTATTACAACATGGTTAGTGGCTAACTAAAAATCAACAAAATAGTCATAAACTTCAGATGTTCAGCATTTGAGTCGTCAACAGATATGTTTTTACTACAACATGGTTTGTGGTTAACTAAAAATAAACATAGTTTGTGGTTAACTAGAAGTCAACCAGCTGGTCATAAAACTTCTGATGTTGATCATGTCAGTAGTCAACAGATGATTTTTACAACATGGTTTGCAACATGGCCTGAAATTCTGCGTTATATTATTTTTCACCCAACTGCCGAAGGAGGGTAATGTGTTTATCAGTCTTTGTATGTATGTATATATGTATGTATGTTTGTTCCTATGTGGCGTTCTAGAGGCCAAACGGGGCACCAATCACGTTTCCGAATCTTTTTTGTTCGAATTTCATTTTACCGGAAATTATTGACCAACGTCTTTTTTGCCATATGCATTATTTGACATAATTTCAGATCATCGAAGTTTCAATTATTGCCATAGGTATTATTTTACCGAACTACATTTTGCCGATTTACAAACTAACTTTTTGCTTTTTGCCGAAGCCTCTTTTGAACTTTTTCGTTTGCCATATTTTCACCAAACCGAAATAACATTTTAGGGAATATTATTAAGTCACAAATATATAGCCGGTATCTTGGTAGCATATTCAATTTAAAATTGAAATAGTGTCATAAAAAGTCAATATGTTGTGCTACAAAATTTAGTGACAGAAACAAATCGCTGCAAAATCGACTTCACGCAGTCTTCTCTGTGTTTACGTATTTATTCCGAATTTTCATGGAAATGATTTATTAATTAATAGCTGTCATGCATTAGACATTTTTATTAATTAATTATTTCAAAGAATTTGTCCAGCGAGCGAAGCGAGCTCGGGAATTTAGGGCACCCCAACAAGGATAGGTTAGGTTCGAGGGGGATGACGGGAGCAGAAGTGAGCGAGCAAAGCGAGCGAACTCAGCTCCGTCAGCTCCTTCATGTTAGGTTACTTTAGACTCTGCAGACAGAAATAGGGAGAATACATCTGGTTTTGGTCAGCCAGCTCTCGAATATGTACCCTCCGACATGATTTTCTTCTTGTTTACGTCTTTTTAGTTCGCTTTTTAAGCATACGGGTTTTTTTATTTTTTTTATTAACTTTTTTTTGACTTATATTGTTAATTCATTTCTTCAGAATTCTATTATTTTAAGGTTTGCATATTATACCGTTTGGTCAATGCTACTTTGGAATCATGACTGAATATGATATGTGTGTGAATTTATAAATTGACTAACATTTTTTTCATGAACTTTTATTATTAGATAAAAAATCATCTATGTCATAGACTTTGTAATTTGTATCTGCGGCCATAAAAGTGTGACCTGGCTCAAAGTATTCTAGAATAAATTTATCTATATTTGTCATTTTATCATTAATTACTCTTATCAAAGCAGACAAAAGTATCTTGTTTTTGTTTAGCGCAATACAGTTATCTAAGAAAAATGTTATAGACTTCAGGTCTCTGCAATACTTTCTAAGAAAATGGATGTATGTATAAGCAACATTGTGAGCTTTTCTAGCACTTTATTCCTCATGCCAATCTGCACAGACGCATATTTGTTTTTTCCTGGGTCAAAAATGATTCATTGAAAAAGTATTCTTTTGCAGTTAACAGCGGCATACAAATGACTTTTTGCGTATCTCTGAGTTTACCAAGTTCAGCGTTCCACCAGAGTTTTGTCTCCTTCCTGCTTTGTGGCGCTCTTAGTTACAGCATGCGTGTAATGCTTCAGTTAGGTATTCGGATAGTTTTGCTACAGTGTGTTCTCATTCTGCTTGATCCCTTATGGTTACTAGTGCGTCGTAACTAATAGAGATGCCTAGAATGCTTTTATACCCGGGAACATTGATGCGCCTCGGGTTTCGCCTCAGTGCGGTTTTCTTAGTGTTTGTAGTTAGTCCTCCTTAATCCTCCTGTGGTTTGAGCAAAAAGGCATGTTCGATACTTGCCAGTTTGTGATAAGGTTTGTCGCGTTTTTTGTAGCAAGTGTTAAATCTATGATCGTTTGTCCACGGACCGTGACCCAAGTGGGTTCTGAGCCGCGGTTAACAATGTTAATCTTAGTCTATACTTGTGGAGTACTCCAAGCTCCACAAATAATATAGTTATGTATTGGAAATAAAACACAAGGTTTGTATTTGGGTACATAAAACGCTCAGTGATCACAACGACCGCTTTTTTCGTGGATGACATTGACAGCGGAAAAGTGACAACCACCCTTTGTTTGCCCTCACTACCCGTTTTATGCACATTTATTTTAAATCAGTATAATATGATTTGCTAACAGGATACCACATTACTAATATTATAAAGAGGAAAGATTTTTTGTTTATTTGTAGGTACAGAATAGGCTCCATGGGGGTCATACTGTTGGAACCACGAGTGCGGTGAGAACGACGATGGGTGAGCTCGCAGGTCCGGCAAAAAGAAATCCGTAATCATGCGTTGATAATTCTCACTATTGACATTTGTCGCCTGGCCCCGAGCATTTTTGAAAAAAAAGTGGTTAATTATTCCATTCGTGGATAAGGGGCACCAATCAGTTACCCTAGGGCAATGCAATGGTTTTGAGTGTTTCAGTCGAGGGTTATGGGTTCTTGGGAGGCCAGTAACGCGGCAGTTTTGCTTGTTGACGTGCCCGTTTAAATGGAAATGAGACTCGTCGCTTCAAAAATGCTATTCACAGTTTGAAAACGCTCCAACATCGTTTCAAAAAATGTTTTGCGTAAAACAGTCAATTTCTTTAAGTTCTTGAACGATTTGAATTTTAAATGGATGGAAATTTAGATCCTTTTTTAAAATTTCATGAATATAATCGCTTTAGGAAGTCCCAGTGAGGCTGCTCTTTTCCGTATCGAAAGTTGTGGATTTTCACGTAAACTCTCTTCAACCAGTTCAATGTTTCCGAGAGTCCTTGAAGATCGACTGGGCCCTGGCCGTGGGGTGTTCATTCCCGAAACAGTTTTGCGGAACCTCTGCGCCCAGGAACTAATTAAATTTACACTCGGCCTATCACTTATCCGTCGAATATCGAAGTGTGAACAAGATTGTTGACGAGCAATTAGTTTGTTGAACCAATTTTTATTTTGTAAAAAATGGAAAGATCATATATATAAGTTTTCGTACAAAACTATTTTTTGGGGTTTTATTTTCATTGTAATTACAAAGTAAAATCCAATCAAAAATATTTTTTTCGAATCCAGTACCGAAAACACTCCGACAGTTTGCCGAACAAAACCGAGCCCGCGTGACGTCACAACGTTTATTTCTACTCATTGTGGCACATAGCTTATACAGTGTTTTAACTTTTAACCGATTCAATCTTGTTATTATCGTTAATATTATGAACTGCATTGCGTAGTACGGCCGCTGCTTCTTGCGACGAGTTAGTCATGTGCTTGTGCAGATCCACTAACGTAGGCTATCGACAATAAAGTCGATTGGCGAATGAAATATTGCTTTTATAGTTTATTTTTCAATTTGTCAACCGTTTTAACCCTTCATAACTCAACAACATAAAAACTAAAAAATATTCAATGGTACGGTAGCAAAAAATAAACAAAGAAACACGTATTTTTTAGTTTAAAGAAAATTTAATCAGGGGGCTATTTATTAACGATTTTAGGGAGTGTGACAGGAATGTCACATTGTGTCATAACACTCCTCTAAGACGTATGGAATGCTTTGAAGCAGTTGTTTTGCTTGTTGTAGCACAAGGCAACTCCACATTTCTCACAAATCGTCTGTGATACGCCAGCACAGTTGGGATATTTGCACCTTATCCTCTTCTCAGCCCATATAGGCCAATGCCCCACCTGATCCTGCCGCACAGCTGCTGGGGGTACATACTGAGCTGGGCCTTTATGTTTTTTGGCTTGTATGTCTTGCTCAATGGTTCGCCGTTTTTGATTGGCTTTGGTCCCGAGCTTGCACAGAACCAATGCAATATCCTGACGAAAATCAGCTCATTGCAGCATTGGGTCTTCTTTTTTTTTGGCCTTATGTACTCTTTTATATAAGAGCCAGGCATTGGACATAACAAGATCTAAAAAATGATAGAACATGCGAATCTGCCATCTCTTGCTTCGCAGGCGTATTTTGTACCTGCCCATGATACTGTCGATCAAATCGACACCACCCATATGGCGGTTGTATTCTCCTACGATATGGGGTCGGTCGATAGTCACGTATTTTTTGTTCGGCTTGTCGTATCTTGAAACCTGTGTCTTCGGTAGCTCTCCCACGAAACTAGAGGCGAGTGTGACTATTTTGTTATCTTTCCAGGCTACTGTCGATATCTCTGTGCCTTCCAGGTTTCCAACATATTCGACCGAGTACCCGCGTTCTTTTTTAGATATTTCCTTGTCTGTTGGTAGTTTGCAGTCAGGTATACGATTTCGTCGTATGGTTCCGAGACTAAGAACGCCTTGTTTGGCTAAATATTCCAGAAGCGGCAGAGACGTGAAATAATTGTCAAAATAGATCCGGTAGTTTTGATTTCTTGGTATTTCACGCGAAAGCCTGACGACCACATTCGATGCAGCACCCAAGTCTGGCTCACCAGAAGCAACCACATTTTCAGCTCCTGTTTCAGGCTCAAATTTGTACGCGAATCCGCTCACGCCGCAAAGGACATATATTTTATATCCCCATTTATTTGGCTTTTTGGGATTGTATCTTTTCAAATTCTGCCTTGCTTTTGTGGAGCAAATCTGCTCGTCTACACATAGGTATTTTTCTAGAGGGATGCTCTGGCAGGTCTCATTTAGTTTTTTGACTACTGGTCTAATCTTGAATATTCGGTCATGATCAGGGTGTTCTCGTGGAACATTTTTTGTGTTATCATTGAAATGAATAAATCGCCTGATCTTCTCAAACTTGTTGACTGCCATTGTTTCCTTTACTAAAGGTGTTCCTATACAACCGTGCCAATGCTTCGTAACCCTTGGAAGATGTACCAACGACATGATATACACTAGTCCAATGAACTGTTGAATATCGGTCTCTGTGACACGAAAACTCATGTTGGGATCTTTTTGGACTATGTAAAGATTTGTTTGGCTAGCAATGACTTCAATCAATTCTTTGGGAAATAGTTTGAAGAAGAATTGGATTGGTGTTTCGAGGTCTAAAAACTCAGGCGACAAGGTTTCATCACCTGTAAAACGTAGCTGTGGCTCGTTTAGTTCAATATTTTTCTTCCTCCAGCGTACATTCAATTTATTTTTGGTTTGACGACGTGCTGATGGTCCTGGCTGAGTAGAAGAAACGGGAGAGGGTGATGGAGACGAATTACTGCCACCGCGCTCCAGATCTTCAATAATACTATCAATGTTCATACCTTCAATTTCTTCTGCAGTTTCATCCTCGAATGGGGGTTCCAAATCCGGCAAATATTCGGGATCTGCCACGCTGTCGTCATCGTCTTCAAACCCATCCTCACTGGCCTCATAGTCCAAAAGAAATTGTTCAATTTCATCTTCTCCTATACTTCGGGAAGTCATTATGTGAAGAAACCAACATTTGGTCAATGTACTATAAAATACGACCCTTGTTCTGCATTGTGACAGAAATGTTACAAAGAGAAATTCAACTCGAACTCTCACAAATGGCTAAAATTATGCGTTACCGACAATAAACAGTGAAAACCAGATTTGTGCCTCTGTCGTCCCACATTCCAAAGAATTCCTCGTTCGTCCCACTTGAGTTTTAAAGTCACCACTCGTCCCACATTCCTGGCAAATTCAAAGTACAGTTGACAAAAAATATTGTACTATATCTTCCAATAAATTGAAATAATAGTTTTTTCTAATAACATAAAGATATTAAATACTTCCAGTTCTAGGTATGCATCCGCGATGCATGTTTTTAATTTTAATAATTAAAAGATCTATTGCAATTTAGGAAAATCTTTATTATTTAGTATCACAATCAAATCCAAATCACAGTACTATTAGTTACACCTATCAATATACACATTTGTATTTATCTTATAGAAGTACCACGTTAAGATATATACAGGGTGACTTGTAATTAGAGCACAACCTTGTAAGGGGATATAGTACAGGTCATTTGCAACAACTTTTGTAGGAACACTCATATGCAAAAGTGCACCAACATTGAGTTATAATTTTTTTCGTGTTATTTTGAAAAACTCTTATGGGGTAACCTTAAAAAATTAATAAATAAAAAACTTGACATAATTTTGTTAAATTTCTTTTTATTATTTAGTCTATAACGTTCCAGTTACATGTCAGCATCATCAAATGTACATTATTGACATTATTCTAGACACAGTGCTCCAAAATCCAAAAACCTTCAACAAATTTTACTGGCATTATTACACAAAACAGCCTGTTTAAAAAAAACTCACTATGGCACTTGCTCTGCGTATTATTAAAAAAACATCTACATTTCATAAGCTTTCAAATGAGGTGTAAAAGTCTAACATAGCTAGTTTAACATTAAAGATATTAGCCAAAGAATAGAACAGGCTGGAATATCGAAAGTTTCGCAAATTAATGGCCATAATGTTTAAAACACAATAAATACAAATTTAAGTAGAATGTGATCCACGCACTTAGTGGTGACAATTTTACAACACATTTTAACTTGATTTTAATTTTAAAATTTTTAGGGTAGCTGGTCCTTACTTCAAACTTCTCTTATTAAAAGAGACAAAAAGATCTAAAATTAGGAAATTTTAAAAGTGTGTTGTAGAATTGACGTTCTCTAGTCATCCTCAGTCATTCACTTAAATCTCATTTTCGAAATGACTCCCACCGTTACGCACGCAAATTCGCATCCTTTTCCTCAATTCGCTTTTCACCACCGCAGTGCTGAGATTTGCTCGAATTTGGTCAGCTCCCAAAATGATTCGCCGTCTTAACTCGTCAATATCTGGGACAGGCTGATTATCGACATAAACCAACGTTTTCATATGTCCCCAGACGTAATAGTCCATTGGCGTCAGATCTGGGCTTCTTGCTGGCCAAGGTATGGGCCCTCCTCTACCGATCCAATTATTGGTATAATTTTCGTCTAGCCAGTCTCTGATTTGTCGTCTGTAGTGAGCTGGACACCCGTCGTGTTGAAACCTGATAGCACGCAAGGTGGCTAAAGGTATGTCCTCCAGTAATTCAGGTAAAACATTTCTTAAAAAGTGTTCATAATATTCACCGTTTAAGTTGTCTGGCAGAAAAAAGGGCCCAATCAAATTATTGTTAATAATTCCCATCCACACATTTAGTGAAAATCTTCGTTGCGATCCTTTCGGTCGTTTTTTTTTTGGATTTCCCACCGCCTTTTCTTCCCAGAAATGAGTGTTATGGTAATTTGTGATTCCATCTTTGTCAAATTTTGATTCGTCGGTCCACAAAATTTGTTTTAAATAATTTGGGTCCTCTATGTCGCAGTTTAGCAGATATCTGCAAAATTGGACCCTTGCAACAGGATCACGGTCTTCCAGGACTTGCACTGGAGTGTAGTGATATGGATGACGCCCAGATTCATGGACCACTTTCCACACTTTATACTGTGATATTCCAAGTAAATTGGCCACTTGTCTTGTAGAGATGTTAGGTTCCCGTTGAAAATGACGTAGGATTTCTTCTTCATCATCAGCACGGTATATTCGAGGTCTGCCCGCATCGCCTGATAAAAAAAACTAATTTAAATAATCAATTGCGGTAAACAATAGGGGTAATAAAACTATTATTTATTAAATTACATTTTTTATTACATACCTTGACGTCTTTGAAAGCGTCCAGTCTCCCGGGCTCGTCGATAAACTCGGGAAAACACGCCAACATCAGGTAAACGGCGATTGGGGTATCTCTGTTGATATTCGCGCTGGGCAGCTAAAGCATTGCCTCTAGCTACGCCGTAAGTGTACAGAATATCGGCATATTCTTCATTCGTAAAATTTGCCCGTTGTCTTTGAGCCATAGTCCTTGATACGCGCCAAAACCACAGATGAGCATAACACACGGAAACCAGTTGAAAAGCCAAGTCATCAGGAGAGCAATCAATCACAAAAACAGTCACAAGCCGGGTCGTCAGAGATAAAACAAAACTGCAGAGCACACACAAAAGCATCCGATCGCAACGAATCACAAGGACGGACTAACCTAAACAACACAAAAGAGATTAAACAATGACCGGCTGTTTTTACCTGCTTAGTAGAAACAGACCTTTTTTTGGCCGTGCGCCTTTGTTATGCGAATATCTTCCCTATTGGACTAGCTATGTTAGGGTTTTATATCTCATTTGAAAGCTTATGAAATGTAGATGTTTTTTTAATAATACGCAGAGTAAGTGTCATAGTGATTTTTTTTTTAAACAGGCTGTTTTGTGTAATAATGCCAGTAAAATTTGTTTAAGTTTTTTGGATTTTGGAGCACTGTGTCTAAAATAATGTCAATAATGTACATTTGATGATGCTGACATGTAACTGGAACGTTATAGACTAAATAATAAAAAGAAAATTAACAAAATTATGTCAAGTTTTTTATTTATTAAATTTTTAAGGTTACCCCATAAGAGTTTTTCAAAATAACACGAAAAAAATTATAACTCAATGTTGGTGCACTTTTGCATATGAGTGTTCCTACAAAAGTTGTTGCAAATGACCTGTACTATATCCCCTTACAAGGTTGTGCTCTAATTACAAGTCACCCTGTATATGTATTACACATGTAATATTTATCTGAGATACTTCAACATAATTAGAACTACTTATTTAGAAAAACCTTTATTACGTGACTAATATCACAATCAAATCACAATCACAGTATTTTAATTAACCTCCTATTTATGAAAAAGTGGTATTTTAACAATTAAATTTCCAAAAAATCAACATTTGTATATAAGTAACAGTCAAATAATTATAGACCGTATACACATTTGTATTTACCTATATGTACCTTATAGAAGTACCACGTTATGTTATTTATGTTAATGTGGTATTTCAACATAAATTGAAATATTTATATTTAAAAATCTTTATTACGTAACTAATATCACAATCAAATTACAATCACAGTATTTTAATCAACCTACTATTTATGAGAAAGTAGTATTTTAACAATTAAATCTCCAAAAAATCAACATTTTTAAACTTATCATTAATATAGACACATTAATATCATTAATAAACAAAAGGGCTGATTTTTTCCAGGCAATGGCCCAGTGATATAGTGCCATTCAACATTGCCGTTACAGAATCAAATATATATTTGTCATGAGCTATATCATCAGCACGCCGAGGTTTACCTTGGCGAGCTTAAGAAAGAACAGCGTCGTTTTTGATCACATTCAAAAAGCTAATGATGTTCAGCTTTCCCGAATATGTTCTGTTTAATTTAGCGTTACTGCCTTCCACTGGGTTATTTGTTCTGTAGATATCCCCCCAAAAATCCCATTTGCCTCGATAATATTCGTTGTCAAGCCATGCCGATACAAAATAGTCATTGTATTTCTCAATATTGAGAGTTTTCGGACAATCCTCCATTATATATAGCCATCCATCGCATTTAAGTTCAGGTGGTAGCAAAGCTAACGCTGTGCATAGAGCTATATGCTTTTTGAACATTCTCTTTTTGTTTAACTTTAACGCCTTTGCTCTCTTCCAAAGTGCTTGACTAAAATGGAAGTAACAGCCTTTGCATATTACATCCGGAAAGATGTTACGGATTGCGTTCATGGCTGCTTTCTCATAATCAGTTCTGAATGTAATCGGATGCCATTCTGGAATTTGCGATTTGATAAGAGCAAACGCAGTCTCATATGTGAACTCTTTTTTGTCCATTAATAAGATGTATATTAAGGGCACGACGTGAATTTTCTCACTTGTGCTGCCAAGGTCACCGTAAATCACATATAATTGTCTGAATGGTTTCACTACACACTTAAATGTACCATCTGCAAGGTAATGTTTCACGTGTTGATGAAGTCCTTTACTATTTACATCAGCGAAAGCTAATATCCTTGTTTTTCTGTACTCATAATCAAATAAAACAAAACTCATGTAACTTACTGGAATTTTTACTTCAAACGGCGTTTTAAATGTAGCTTTCTTTATTTGCTGGGCTTTGTTTCGAGCACTATACAAGCTGTTCTTAACATTCGATAATTCAGGTAATTTTTCTATCTTGTCAGTACCTTTGTCCAATAATTTTTTTATACTTGAATTGAAGACAGAAGGAATCGATTTTCCTTCAGAAGATTTTGCTTCTTGCTTGCAGCGATGTATTTCTTCTTTGATGTCATTTCTTGCTATGCTGGGCGTACAAATGTCATGACGAAGAATTTTCGTCACATTATTATTTGAAGTCACCATTCCTCCATGACACCTTCTGTTCACACATCTCCAGACGATTGAGCTATTTTTGTTCTCTCGCTTTTTCGTATATTCGTAACCGGCATACAAAATAATAGGCACACCTCTTTGTGATTCAATAAAGGTTATCTCTTGGGATGTAGAAGCCAGTCTGCAGCCAGTCTGAAGATCAGCTCGGGATGATGAAGCCACTGGCTCCATGTTTCAGGATGAAGAAGCCACGGCTCTATATCTGATCACCTGCAAATACAACGTGAATTAGTTCTGTGCCTCCTGTAAAAAGGGGTACCAAGTCCAATATACCCTTTTCGTTTTTAAATGAATATAAGAGAGCAAAAAATTAGCTTTCATCTGTCTAAGAAAGGTATTCCGAACGAAACTATGTACAATAGTTTCGTTTCGTAGATACGAATCGTGAATAGCTATAATGATTAAAAATCATAGCTGAAAACCGACTTCAACATGTTGAATATGGTTTTATCATACATGCTATTGTCAGAACTGAGCCAAATTGAAATGAGACTACACGGGAAGCACCAGCTTTCGAATCAAAAGAGTCATCAAAACTGATTCACCCAGAAAACACTTTGTAGTTGAGAACATCCTCATTTTATGAAGGAGGTTAACTAAATTAAAATGCGACCATATGGGAAGCACCAGCTTTTACATAAAAGAAGATTTATCAAAATTGGTTAACCTAAAAAAAATACAGTATAACCGAGAACATCCTCTTTTTTTGAAGTGTGTTAAAATGGGTAAACAAAATTAATGTGAATTAGGGCTCAAATCAAATTATTATTTGTTCAAATTTCTAGTTAATGTGAAAAAGGGTTACTCATTTAAAAAAAAAATACTAGACGATTTCGTGAAACAGGGCCATAGATAAAGAACTCCATGACAGGACCTAGGAAACAGGAAAAAAAATATTTTTCAAAATTTTATTTGCGTCTCCTAAAAAGTAGCGATGTACCTACTCTTTTTCACAGGAGGCACAGAGTTAAGTATGCATATAATAAAAGACCATAATCCTTAGACAGCAACTAATATAAAAGTAAATAATTACCACAATAGTGATATAAGTCAAATCATTTATCATGACTTCACAAAATATGAAAAAATCGACAAAATTATAATTATTACTTACCCTTTAAAACTTCACAAATATTGAACCTCACTCTATGAATACACCACGCTTAATGTAAACACCTCATATTTAAAATTAGCAGATGCACTTTGTAACCGCATTTGCTCCGATTGCGCTGATAACGCAAAGCCACGTCATTGGTCAATTGATTAATACAAAGAAAGCAGAGCGAGAGAGCAAGCTCTAATCCGGTCGCACAAAAATACCGAAGCTATAAACATTCAAAAACTTGTTCTAGGTTAATAATAATAGTAGTGGTCTAAGCAGTGGGGTGCACAGGGTTTGTACTTAGGGTCGGCTATGTGTACTTTATTAATGCCTTCAATCTAAACCTAAAGTTTGATCAGAAAAAAACTGTCATGGTGGCGTAACTTGTAATTTTATAATTTATATTATAGTGGAGTCTCGGATTGAATTAGTTCATCAAATTTTCCGCAACATGAGGTTATTTATCTTTCTGGTCAGTCAGGTTTTTAGGCTGACTGTACAATTAAATCAAATTTAACTCATATGAAAAAAATGTAGGACGAGCCAGGCATACGAATTGGGACGAGCGGGGAATAAAATATTGAAAATTAAGTTTTGGGACGAGCGAGGCATACAAATTGGGACAAGTGGGGAATTTTTTATGTGGGACGAGACTCTGTGGGACGACCGAGGCACAAATCGACATGAACTTACCTACTAGAATCACCAAACAAGCCGCAGTTATTTTGTTTTTTTTATAATATTTTCGATTTTTGAAAACTACGCAACGTCAAGTCCGTTGAATTGTCACCAACTAAAGTTTGAACGAATTTTCAAACTACTAACGCCATCTGTGTTTCACGATGTGTACTAGAAATGCATAGAACTGTTTGTAACCGTTGTGATACATTGATGTAAAACGGAACAAAAATAAGATTTTGGATTTTATAAGGACTTGAATGGTTTGTTACAGGACTGTCACATGGTGATATAAAGGGTTAACCGGGTTGGAAAGTCGATGTGAAATAAAGTTTATTACTTATTTTGATTATACAGCGTAGTAGAGAAATTTGTAACCAAAATTTTGAAAAAAAAAATGCCACCCTAGTAATACCTAACGTGACCATTTATTCTTTGACTCAAAACGGGACATCGGTTTATTTCGGTCAAATAATAGGTTGTCAATAAAAAAAAAAACACTTTTTAAAGTTATTTATTCAGAAAAAGTTGGTTAAAAGTTACGAATCACAAAATATAGGTACCCAAAATGTTTAATTATATTTATATTTATCAGAGGAACAAATTTGTTTTAATATAGCTGGAGACGATTTCAAGTAAGAATGAAACTCTTGGCACGTTTTTTTTATATTCACCTTAATTATCAACATCGCCTTTAGAACTGAAATTTGTAACTGGGTTTTTTCAGATGTCCACAATTTGTTCATAATCGAAAATACTCTTTCTACTGGAGCATTTGTAGCAGGCAAACATAAAATATATTCAATTAAAATCGAAAAGTTTTCATGCTGAAGATTGTTGGCGCGAAAGTGTTTGAATAGTTCCACCCAACGGGTTTCCGTGGAAACATTTAAATTATTCCATTCAGTCACTTTTTGCGATGTAATGTAATTAGAAATTAATGAAAATTCGTCAAAAACTTCAGTATCCTTATTACAGTCAATATATTGTTTTTCAATTAATACATCCAGAGATTTTTGAATGTCTTCCCATGTGGGGACCTTTTTTAAATCTGCCCAATAAAATATCTCCAATTCTTTGGTAAGAAAGTAAGTCCACTGGTCCAGATATTCACGGCTTGTTTTATAAAATTCTGTAGCCATCCTCTTCACAAATTCTTCATCGATATCAGTACCAGTATTTTTCAATTTTAACATTAATTGACGGACAGTAAATGGAAGAAACTGATTGGTCTGTTTCTGAGTTAAATTGTCTTTTAATTGATTGATTTCTTTCGCAGCTTCAATTGCCGATACAGTCTGACCTTCAAGTTTCAAGACAGCTTGATGAAAACTTGCTGACTGAGCGTGTAAAAAATAAAACCACAATTCGGATGTGGGATCTTCAAAAAAGTTTTTTAGTAACAGAGGACATTTTTCAATACTCAAAAAGTAGCTTTTTAACGGCTGATACATTTTTAAAACCCTCTCCAAAGCAGGCATAAGAGCAAGCCATCTGGTTTTGCTATAGCTGAGCATTTGTTGATATTCCGTTTCAGTTTCGGCACAAAACTCCTTTAGAGCTTCAACTCGAACCGTGTAAATATAAAAAATTAATAAATCTTCACAATAACGCTTTCGTAATCTACCGGTAGCCCATCTGCAGCAGATTTTATTGCATTGTGAATTACATGGGCTCCACATCCAATACCTATTAATTCTTTTTTCAGAGATGATTGTAATTTCGTTATAACATTGTTAGTCCCTCGCCTACCTGCTCCTCCGAAATTGACGTTGGCATTGTCCCCACAAAATGCTACGACTTTTTCTGTCAAATTATTATCTGTCAACACTTGGTTTAAATAATTGATAATGAATGATAGAATTGATAGTCAGAAGTTTCACCAGGTTGGTCTTGGAAATCTAAAATTTTTACTTGCACACCTACGTAAGGTTGAAAAAAGCGCACTACAATAACATTGTAACCACGGTAACATTTTCTTGTTACCGTGGTTTGAAGCGTCGTTTAGTATTGTAATACAACTGCACTTATCAAGGTCATCTTTTAATTCTTTCATCGCTGTAGGCGTCAAAACATTTACTACAATAGCTTCTGATTTCGTACGCGCGCATGTAAATTTGGGATCAAAACATGATTGAATCAATTTCGATGCACAATCATTAGAACGAAAACTGTGGTTTTCTTGTATCGTGTGATAAGCCCAGACGCCTTCTGCCGCGGCGATATCCAAATCCTTCAAAGTCGGCGCGTCCGATTTCTTGAAAAAATCGAACATCGAAGAACTCGAAGCGGCGGCACGATCGGCATTTTTATGTTTGTCAGACTTTAAATGCTGTTCAATATCACCGCCACCACTGTGGGAAACACTAAATTCTGTACGACACTTTTCACATCTGACATCTGATGGAGTATTTATTTGCTTGATAAACGGATATTTTGCTTGTAAGCTAACATTGAACGAACACTTGCGTTTCGGCATTTTAACTTCTGATTCTAAAGCAAAAGAAATTATTTACTACACGAGCATCGCCGAACCGAACACCGCTAGCTCGCGTCCGGTTGGTGCGGGCGTCACATCGACGGGCGAGCTGTATCCGCTACTCAAATTTTCGCGCGGTTTCTGAAAACGGGACAATTTTGCGTCCCGCAGTTCATTTCGGGGACACCGGGACTCGTAATTGTAAAAAGGGACAGTCCCGTTCAAAACGGGACGTCTGGTCACGTTAGTAATACCAAAGTGTCAAGTGCTGCACAAATTTCTCGACACTAAGAGGTGTAAAAGTAACGAAAAAAAACGTACCCGCATGTTTTCGTTACTTTAACAATTAGTACTCGTTACTATCGTATCGTTACGTTACTCGTTACTTCTTACATCTTATAGCATGCTATGTTACGTTAGAGCAACGATTTGAGTCGTATTGCTTACGCACACATTTCGACATCGCAATACATTACGCATCAATTATAATGAAAGAGCAACAAATAGGGTAAGACTTGGTAATACGCCCTACTTTTTTTGAAATTGTAATAAAAAATAAATCTTACAAGATATAATCCAACTTTTTATTTTGGAACAATATTAAGTCTTTTGACAATAATGGCACAAGTGGAAACCTTAATAGGAACTAAGGATAAAATAATATTAATATTTTTTTTTAACCTAAGGTGGGGCGTTTTGTAATGTGGTCGTTGGCTAATACGACTCACTCTTATTATAAAATGCCCCAGTGTATTAATCATATATTTTTTCATATTTTTAACTATATTAACAATCGTTTTGGCAAAAACTAACTTAAATCTAAATTAAAATAATATGAGGCACTTAGTCAGTCTCTTTATCAAATCAGACTTTTTAAATAAACATTTGAATAAAACTTAATTTCTAGCTATAACAACTAAATAGATTATTATAAAGAAAAACAAAATAATAAACAACCATCGGTAACCAACACGATAACATAACATAACATAACATTCGGCTTCCGTTTTATATTGAATCAGTCTTAAAAGTTTTCATTTGGCAATCATCTTAAAATTAAACAATAAAAACTTACACTCTATTTTTGTTAACAGCTTCCCTTTTGGCTTTCCGTCCACAACGATTACACATTGGGTTATACATAGTGCAAAACTCATGCAACCATGTTAAACAAGACGGGCATTGAATCCAATCTTCAGTGGATTGTGTGTCATAATAATTTTCCGTGCATTCAACGCATCTGTTAACGTCGTCGTGTTCGTCTGAGATTTCTTCTTCAGAAGTATCTACCCTAACTTCGTTTTCATCATTACTTTCAGAAGACGATGACCAGTTTACTTTTTTTTTATTCTTATTTCTGACAGTACCTTTCTTTTGCTTCTTTGTACCCCCATTTTGTTTCTTTTTTACACCATCTTTTTCTTTCACTGCTTTAATTCTTTTTGTGGTCTTAGCCTGCTTTAATTTTCCAGCTGCTGGTTTCTTTTTATCAGCAATTACTTTCCGTTTCTCTATATTTTCATCAGAAGTTAAAATAACAGCTGTTTGTTTTCTCTTAGACAATACTACTGGAAGTTTAGGCACTGGATGGATTTCATTCAAAACTTTGGATGGTGTTGCTTCTGACTCAATAGATCCTATTTGCTTTTCAGGGGTTTGTTCAATCAAATCAATAAGATTAGATTTCGCAATAGTCAGACCCACCTCACTCTCGATACGACATTGTACCGGATACTTTTGTGGTGTTTTTGGCGATATGAGATTAATTTGATCAAGCTCTTCTACCACAAGTGCATCTTGCTCAGGCAATGCATGTTCAGTTACGACTTCCATCAAACTATCTTCGTAATTTGGATTAGTTAGATGTAGTCCTGAAGGACCTGGCTCAGGTTGGAACTCAGTCACAACGACAGGTGGTGATAATGTCCTGGGCTCTAAATCATTTACGACCTGCGGCGGTGATGAATGGATTGTATCAAAGGCAATTAGTTCCTTATCGTTATATTCATGAAGTAATGACAGAGACTCTCTTGACGTCTCATCTTCATCTTCAACAACTAAATTTTGGTCTCGCAACGAATCAGATAGTGAAAAATAGTGATCAGGAATGGCACTCGGATCAAAAGGATAAATTCCACATGATTTTAAAGCTGACACACCGTTGGAAACAGTGGCAGCTTTGCCCCAAGCTCGTCCGATTAACTTAGATACGTCATAGCGTGTCAACTTCTTCTCTTTGTTCCTGACCATCCATGTCTTCGCTTCCTGGGCAAAGTACACCTTCAATGGTCTAAAAAAGGCTCTATCAAGAGGCTGCAGAGCATGCGTAGTGTGACTTGGTAGACACAAAAGAATAACATCATTTTCTTTAGCCACTTCCAGTAGGCGAATATTGTTACTGTGCGAGCTGTGACCATCTAATATTAACAATGTTTTTCGAGGACTCTTGTGACGCAGAAACACTTCTTCAAACCATTGCATAAAGAGATCTGTATTTATATAAGAAGACTTTTTGTTCATGAAAACCTGTGATCCTGGGGGAAGACCTTCGGAAAATTGTGGTTTGCTGTAAGTACGCTTATAGATTAAAACAGGGGGAAGGAAGTTACCTTGAGCATTACAACAAGCAATGACCGTTACGTTTTCACCCTTTTCAGAGCTAGTGAGCGTGTAGACATCTTTGGCTCCCTTTTATCTTCGGGGTGATTTGCAAAATCATTTTCTTCGTAGATTTTGGCTAATAAAACAAAAAAATCCTGTACATCTTTTCTATTAACTCCATAAGCTCGAGCAAGTGACAAGCCTTCTGATTTTCTTTGGCTTAATTCTGAGTTGCGAGCCATGAACCCCGAAAACCATACATTTCCAGCTAATTCTGAACTTGCTGAAAATGGGTTTTTAATATTAAGTTTCTTAGCTAGTTGAAATGCCATTTCTTTTACATCTTTTCTGTCAGGGGCAAATCCAACTTTTTCCAATTTCTTTATATGGGCAACCAGTTTTTTTTTCATATTCTACAGAAAATACTGGTTTGCGTCCTAGAGGGCCCTTTGATTTTCCTGATAAAATGTGTCTTCTTAGAGTTCGAGACGGTATGCCAAAGTTTCTGGATGCCTCATTAACACCCATTACTTTGCTTTGGACACTACGCATGGCTTTGTCTAAGTCGTCCGCACTCCATGATGCTCGTAGTGTCCTTCTTTCATACTTCCGAGACATTATCTGTAATAATAACACGCAACAAGGTACTTAAGACAGTTCAAATATTGGGGCGTTTTAAACAACTAGCTTAGGGGCTTATTGTCAAATTCGATTTTCAATATGCCCCACTGAGATCAAAACACAAGATTCAAGGTTATAACGTTCGAAAAAATAAAAAGAGAAAGGTAATTTTATCTATTTTACGATAGTGTGGGTCATTTTAACACAAAATATAAAAGTATCAATATACATGAATTTCTTGGAAACTCACCTCAAATTGTTTCACGCCAATAAAACTAGATTTAGCAATATTTTTTAAACGGACATCGCAAACTACGTGCACACGTCGGCCATGTTGTCCGGCTACTAGTGGCTCCCCGCGCGTCTAGTTTCGAGCGGCGTTGCTTTGTTAGTGTGAGTGCTTGAATGGTGGGGCGTTTTGTCACTTAGGGCGTATTACCAAGTTCTACCTTAGGTGTCAAAATTATTTATTGGCATTAAAATAATAGAATATTCTCACGATAATCAACATAAAAGTAGTTTTGCTTAGAATTAAATTAAACATAAAAAACATGTTTTAAACCAAATTGAAACAACAACAAAAATCTTTTGTTCTTAGAATTTAATTAAATAATAATAAAATAAAAACATATTTTAAACATTTAACATCTGCAACTTCCTCGTCGCGTAATTTCAGTAAAAAATTAAAATATATTAAACAAAAACATTTTATGGCAGGAATCTCTGGTTCATGTTTAAAAATAAAATCTTTTCCATTCGCTTTGGTTGAATAGAGCTGCGCCTCTCACTTAATATTTGACCCGATTTGGAAAACGTTCTTTCAGATGCTACCGAGGTAGCCATCACTGATAGATACTTCTCAACCAAGTTTGAGAGTTCGGGATAAAGAATTGCCCGCGCCTGCCACCATTTCAAAGGACACTCATTTCGAGGAATAATGCGTTCTTCTAGATATTGCCTAATGGTAATTATGCTGCTGCTAACTATAGAGTTCGAAGCAGATTCTGATGTTGCCAAAGCGTCAAAATCTTTCCACATTGAGTCGTTATTAGCGTCGGTGACGCTAGTAGATATAGCTAAGGTCGATTTGTTCTCTTTAGGTTCTTTTGACTGTTTATGAACGTTAAACTCGTTTTGCAGCTCAGTTTTCAATGCATCTTTGGCAGACTCATAACTTGATGCATCAAACCTAAATCTCAGCTTCTTAAAACGCGGATCTAACAGTGCAGCTTTCGATAACACTGGGTGCCTGTAACAGTTCTTGAATCTACTTTTAAATTCCGTTATTTGCCAGTTTTTTTTCCTGTATCTGTAATAATATTTGTATCTAAATTGTGAAAAATTGTAGTCATACTTTCTGTCGAAGCCAGGATCATTGAAACAGTCACTTTTTTTTCAGAAGACATTTCTTCAGTGAGTTGTTTGAATGGCTTCAGTATTTTTATTATTTCTGGTAGTGCCTGCCATTCGCTCTCCGAAAGATTTTCTACCGGATTATGTAGGATTCCAAGAGATGCTTCTAAAGGTTCTTGAAGTGAATAAATTCTCAATCATATCTAGGGTACTGTTCCATCTAGTCAATACGTCCATTTTTAGCTTTAACGGTTTTTGATTAGGCCTCAGATGCTCCTGCATTGCAATAAGTTTTTTGGTAGCTATTGGACTCCTGTGAAAATATTCCACAACTGCTTTTATTTTTTTTATCAGCTCCCCGAGTCCACTGTCCTGGAGACCTGCACGGACAACTAAATTAAGAGTATGAGCGATACACGGCAAATGCTCATAATTTGTCAATCGTATAGCCGCCTTCATGTTCGCTGCATTATCTGTAACGCAGACAAATATTTTATTCTGAATGTTCCAGTGGGAGAGCAACTTATTCAGCTCATTCTTAATATATTCGGCCGTGTGTCGCTCATGACATTCAAAACAGCCTAATAAGGCTGACTTCAGCTCCCAATTTATTAAATAATGGGCTGTTACAGCTTGGTAGGAAGTTGTTGCTCTTGAAGTCCAGCCATCAGTGGTGATAGATATGTATCTATCACCTTTTGCCTTGTCCAATTCTTCTTTTAATTTTTTTTGGACTTCTGAGTAGTGAGCATCCAACAAAGTATTACTCAATATGTACCTTGAAGGCATTTTGTAGCCTGGTTCTAAATAATTAATTAGATCTTTAAAACCCGCATCTTCAACTATAGAAAAAGGCTGAAGGTCTTTAATTGTCATTTTAAAAATTAAATCATTATTTTTTTTTCCCTTACTACACCTACTTGGGCTGTTACAGCTTGGTAGGAAGTTGTTGCTCTTGAAGTCCAGCCATCAGTGGTGATAGATACATATTTTGCCTTGTCCAATTCTTCTTTTAATTTTTTTTGGACTTCTGAGTAGTGAGCATCCAACAAAGTATTACTCAATATGTACCTTGAAGGCATTTTGTAGCCTGGTTCTAAATAATTAATTAGATCTTTAAAACCCGCATCTTCAACTATAGAAAAAGGCTGAAGGTCTTTAATTGTCATTTAAAAAATTAAATCATTTTTTTTTTTTTCCCTTAGTACACCTACTGGACGTGTAATAAAGGCACTTAACTTAGTCTGTTGCGAAGTATTTCCAGTTTTTTCAATTACTGGTTTAGATTCTGTGCTTGCTGAAGTTGTTGGACTTGATGGTACCGGAGCTTCTAGAACTTCTCCATCTGACATGGAGCATGGAATGATGGTTTCATACGTCGATCTATGTTTTTTCATGAGATGCTTTTTTAAATTTGTAGTAGAGCCGCCTTTTACAGAATATAACGTATTACATAGATCACATTTTGCCTTATCATCTTTAGCCTGCGTAAAAAAAACCCCATAGTTTACTTCTTTTTTGGTCCATTGTAGCAAGTAAATTGATCTGTAAAATAAAAATAATAATAAGTGTTAATAATAATAAATAAAATATAAACAATTAACAATGTTTGATAAATAACAGATTGACCAAGAAACAATTAAATCTCATTATCACAATATCTCTAAGTACAAAAATCACGTCAAAATACGCGATAATAACAAACAAAAATATATAGGTACAGATTTCTTTCTAATATGTAAAGAAAACATTTTCTTACCTTGTTTCTGTTCCAATCTCAAACTCTGTTTACACACACCTTTAATAAACAGTAAAAAACTTAGATGACGAATTTCTAAATTATACATAACAAACTTGTAACAAACGAAAATCGTTTTTTCTAACGTATGTTTTAAATTCACAGAATAAGTGCGCGCATGCGTATTGCGTTTCGTTTATACGTTTCAATTCAATACACACACGCATCAACGGTTCTTACTTGCGTGAACGGAAACAGTGTAGATACCCATACGAAAAGTGCGAGTAACGAAACGCATTCGTGAGTAACGTTTAGTTACTTCGTACTAGATGGCGCACCCGTTACTCAGTACCGAATTCATACGGTTTGTCACAGCTCTACTCGACACCATAGCAGGGTTCAACAATATCTCGTGTTTCAATACGCTATGGCAGCCTAAACCAACATAACCGGATTTTTGATTGTTTGAATGTTTTGATTTACTTTATAATATATATTTTTAGGTACGTATTGTTTATTTTTACTATAATACTTTCTGGACATGCTGTTTTTTATGCATTTTATTTTCAGGACCCAAAAATAAATATTCTATTATAAATGGGAGAATCGATAACTTTCCGATTTAGTTAATCACTAGCGTAAATCACACTAATATTATAAAGGCGAAAGTCTGTGAGTGTGTATGTTTGTTACTTCTTCACGCTCAAACGGCTGGACGGATCTGGTTGAAATTTGGCACAGAGATAGATTATAGTCTGGAATAGCACATAGGCTACTTTTTATCCCCGGAATAAGCTCCCTCGGGATTATTTTCGACATTCACGCGGGCGAAGCCGCTGGCAGAAGCTAGTGTAAAATAAATTGCTTTTGCACAGCACAACGATATCTACCGATGTTTTTGTGTGGGTAAGTTGTACGATGCATGGTAAATACACTGTGTTTAAAATTGATTGTATAGTACGTTTTGATTTAAGTGTGCGCGATTGCGTATCTATTGCCTTAAGTTATGTAAAGTTTCGAAATACATAACAAAAATCGTCAACTTTTTAGGGTTCCGTACCCGAAGGGTCTATTGCTGAGACTTCGCGGTCCGTCTGTCTGTCTGTCTGTCACCAGGCTGTATCTTATGAACCGTAATAGCTACACTGTTGAAACTTTCACAGATGAAGTATTTCTGTTGCCGCTATAACAACAAATACTAAAAACAGAATAAAATAAATATTTAAGCGCTATACAACTAAAGTGATTATTTTTGCAGTTTTCTTCGATAATGGTACGGAACCCTTTGTGCGCGAGTCCGAAACCGCACGTGGCCGGTTTTTTTTAATTCTACATCCCAATTACGTACAATTCGTTACTCTTGAAAAATGCCTCGATGGCGAACGCGCGATGGTCACTCGACCACTGCGACATCATGAATTCGTGACTGAGAAATCCGCACGATCACTGATTCCAACGACAACACCAGCTTCCCCTCGCACCGTTTATTACTTTTTGAAATATTCTGTAAAAGAATCAAAGAAGTGGTCCGGTAATATATGTTTATTAAAAGTACTTATTCACAATTGTCACAGATTTCATATAATAACGCACCATAATTTCACAATTCTTTAATATTTTGAAGGCACTCGCTAAGATATCTCACCGCGACTGCCTTCTCCTGCGATTCCATATAACTTCCTCCCACCCCTTCTAGTACTTAAACATTATTTTTGGCCACCTAAGCTCATTATTACATTGTAAAGCCCTATTTTGCAATTAAGCTAGACTACATTGTAAAACAAGTGATCTATTGTATTGGTATATTTTGCTAATCAGCTTAACTACACTGTAATACAGGTACTAGTTCTTTAGGGCGACAACAATTCGTAATTCAAAACATAAATCTGCCACCAGACAGACCCACCAGAGGAGACTCTGGAGTTCGGTGCGGGGCACTGCCCCAGAGCGGGTGATGGACGTTCGAGTCAGTACAAATAGTCAGGTCCTAAGTGGCGCGCCCGCAATGTTGCACCAGGTCTACCATCTCTTTTGGCGGGCAGTCTGCGCCCTCGCCAGGCATGTATGCCGAGGCCAGATCTCTGGAACAGAATTGAGTTAGTGGAGTAAAGGGAATTGATTAGTACAAATTATACTTTACCATGTATGACATGGGATAGTACGCTAAATTAGCTCCTAGTGTATGTGATATTGTTTTGTCTTTGATTAGTACAAATTATACTTTACCATGTATGACAAGGGATAGTACGCTAAATTAGCTCCTAGTGTATGTGATATTGTTTTGTCTTTGGTGGATAATTATAACAACACAACATGTATGACATGAATTACGTGGGCTACAACCGGAGGATCCAAAAAAAAACAAAAGTTATTTAATAAAATTTAATTATACTAAAAGTTACAAGTTAATTATTTGAGGTATTCCTCGAAGCGCCACAGTTTTGAGGCGCACCTAATGAGGCGCACCATTTTTATTCCTCGGAGCGCACCTTTTTGTAGCGCTCCCGATAACAATTAAAAATATTAAATTTTTATTCCTCGAAGCGCACCTACGTTTAAAAATAGGGAAGAGCATGAAGTAAACGTAATAAATTATATCGATAATTTTTAAATACTCATTTGTGCATCATCATCATCGAAGTTGCTTAACCAAAAGTACGAAATTGAGAGAAAAATGTGTTTTTGCTTTCGGCACTATAATGTGTATTCAAAGACCAATGTTATTGTGCATTCAAAGAGTAAAGTGTATTCAAAGAGGATGTTATTAATAAATAAAAAGCACAGATATAATTTAAATGATATGCGTATAATAATCACATTACAGCAGGACCTACATAATAATATTACAAGATTACTCATTAAAAAAATATATAAATGAATTTAAAGTTACGAAAATGTAATATGACATAGCAAAAACAGCCGTCAACACGAGTGAGTAAGCGAGAAGGCCCATTACATAATGTAAGGTGACATCTAGCCTGCTTAGTCAATGAATCTATATAAGACTTTGTTGCTGATTATTAATTTGAATTTTTACAACCAGTGTTAAACTGGTAACTATTATATATTAAATCATACATTTTCTTTAACGATTCTCACACATTTTTTTAAAAAAAAAACCTAATATTAGTTTTTTTGTTTGGTATTGTTTAATTATATAAATAATAACAGATTCATAATAATTAGAACGGGTAACAATCACATTAAGTACTACTAGTGGGGAGAAACAGTTGAAAAGTTATTATTATCTAATTGTAAATACTAAATTTACAAAAAAATCACAGATTGTTTCGTTGTCTTAAATAATAAAAAATCACAGATGGTTCATTTTCATATGCCTATGTTTAACAATTACAAATAGGATACATAAAATCATATTCCCAGTTATAATCACATTAAAAACAATATTGACACTAAGAGTAAGTATATAAAAAAGAAATAGGCTTTAATATTAAAAATCACAGATCGTTTCGTTGTCTTAAATAATAAAAAATCACAGATGGTTCATTTTCATATGCAATGTTTAACAATTACAAATAGGATACATAAAATCATATTCCCAGTTATAATCACATTTAAAACAATATTGACACTAAGAGTAAGTATATAAAAAAGAAATAGGCTTTAATATTAAAAATCACAGATCGTTTTTATCTCAATTAGTACTGACTAATTAATCATTACTTACAAGGTATGAAAATATTAAAATCTTAACATCTCCAGACAATGTCCTATAGAGATAGAGCCAGTCACGTATTGATATAATATATTTTCAATTATATTGTTTCTTTCTTGGGCGTGTTTTTGATTTTCAGAAATGTTCATTTTCAATCTTATTTCAGCAAAATTATTACAGTAGTTTTGCAAGTATCTTAACAGTTTGGCTAAATTTACACCGCGCTTATGGTTGATTTTTTTATTAATTTCTGAATAATGTGATTCCACAAAATTATTTGTTTTATTCTTTTCACCGTAACATGTAAATTTGGTTTTCCAAAATCGGTGTTCTAACCATTGAGAAACCATATAATCGTTAAATTTTGTGATATTTTTGTCCTGTGGAGACTGACTCATTATATAAAGCCATGCCTCATCTAAATTGGTGACCGGTATATGAGGTAATAAAGTGCATAAAGCAACATGTTTCCTAAAAATACTGTTTTTGGACAGACCTAGATCCCGAGATTTTCTTTGTAGCGCTTGTTTATAATGAAAAAAACACCCACTTGCAACTGCATTTGGAAACACTGCTAGAAAACCGCTGATTGCGGCTACCTCAAAGTCGCTTTTAAAAAAATCTGCTTGCATATTGGATACTGTTGTTTTCAACAATTGAAATAATAACTTGTATGTTGATTTCTTTTTATCACACAATAAAGCATACGCTAATGGTTTCACAACGCCATCAATGTCTCCGTGGATGCTGTAGAGTTGTTTGAATGGTTTTGGCACACTTTTGAAAGTCCCGTCGCAATATAAATGACGACACCTTCCTAGTTCCTCTCTACTCTTCTGGGTAGCAAACAAAATGATCCTCATTTTACCGTCATTATAATCCGCAAGGATGAAGTTGTAAAATGATTTTGGAACCTAAAACAAGAAAATGCTTTTTATTTATGATCATTGACAGTGATCGGTTATTTACAAAAACGTTGACGAAAATAACGATGTTGACAAGATGGGTCTAACCTTTAAGGTTTATGGCACATATAACTATTGAGTGTTTGTGATAGACTAGCTAGGTCTAAAGCTCACAGAGCCACTTAGTTCTTAAATGAAATAGTAAATAGTATAGAGCATAGATTAATGTGACTCTAAACGGCAAGGCATCAAATAAAATATATTATTATATTAATTACTTACTTGCACATCTGTTGGATATTTCCCAAACAAACGCTTAACTCCAAGACTTTTATTCCTTTTATTATAGAGTCCAGTTTTAATATTTTCAAATTCTGGTATTACGCGTGTCAAATTAATTCCCTGGTCTAGTAAACCATTAAGTTTTCTTTTGTAAACTTCAGGAAGAGGGTCCAAGGTGGACATGGCTTCTTGATGAATATCATCCACTACTTTCCGTACAAATTGTGATGCCTCATTACGCCGACAAGAATGCTCGTTCTTCTTTAAAATATCTTCGTATCTGTTGAGAGTAAGGAAGGCTCCACACGTCTTTATCGTACACCGCCACAAAGTGTTCCCATGTTTATTTACTTTTATCGGTCTGTACGTGTTATTATCATATAATAAAACTTTCTTGCCGCTTCTGCTTTGTACATATTTAATTAGCGCGTTTCTATTACTTGATCCAGCAATTGGTTCCATGCTCACAAAACTGCCTTGCACAAACTTTCTTAAATAAACAAACTTTCTTCAGTTCATAGCTTCACTTGAGCCTACGTGACACATTCGCGCAACTTGTGAGTTATAGTGCTAACACACACGTCTGGATTTGTTTCGGCCGGACAGACTCCGCTCCCAAATGCTTTCTCGCTTACACACGCTTGTTTGGACTGAGACGGAATAAAATTAATAATAATAATGTCCTACACAGTTGTGTCCGTCACGCTCCACACAAGCGTGTGTAAGCGAGAAAGCAATTGTGGGCGGAGTCTGTCCGGCCGTACCAAATTCGAACGTGTGTTAGCACTATTAAACACAACAAAACAAAACTATGCAATTTTAAGTAAACAAGTTCCGGAAATGCTCGGCTGGATTCGTGTGAACTCGGCGAACGCGCCTTTGACGCGACTATCTAGGATACAATGGGGAGACGGGGCTGCGGCTTATGTGTGCAGTGCTCCCGCGCCGCATCGCCAGAGGTTAAAGTACGTACTGATTGATACAGTTGTCTTTGTCCATACTAACTAGGATAACTTTTTCTTTTTTAAACCAATCTTTGGTCTAGGAGTATAGAGTTTTTGCAAATTGTATAAAATAACGTGTTTTACTTTTTATCGATAGTTTCAGTTAGTATCCTATCTCTATTCGAAAGTTAATAATAGGTGCGCTTCGAGGAATAAAAATTTAATATTTTTAATTGTTATCGGGAGCGCTACAAAAAGGTGCGCTCCGAGGAATAAAAATGGTGCGCCTCATTAGGTGCGCCTCAAAACTGTGGCGCTTCGAGGAATACCTCAATTATTTCTAAGAGGTTGACAATGTTCGAAGTGTGAATCAATTATGTATTTGGGTCCGCGTTTCCGTTATTGCGAAGCCGCTGTTGTCGTCATCGCGCGGCACGTTTCTGCTGACGCTGCACTGCGTGGTCGAGCCGTGTGCAGTGTTGATTTGGGTCAATGCTGTCTCGGCGATCCTTATAGATTAGCACCGCGTAACACCTCCCCCCGAAGAGCAGCCACCACCGATGATTTTCGTAGTAAATTGAGGTGGGGGTTGGTTGCAGCTTATCCTCTCTTTAGGTTCGGGAAGAGCGTAAATTCTTTCTGGACACCTTGGGTGACATTGTGGTTCCTCGTCTGGAGTCTTCTTAGATTTTGACCAGTACCGTCGGTAGATAAAGTAACCCATGAGTGCACATGCACCGGTTAGTGCTATGTACATTGGAATCGTGGTGTGGTAGATTCCGTTGTCATTCTTAGCTGGAATATGTGGCTGTTGTTGCATTATCTTCATATTGGCTGCATGTAGGTGGTCCAAGTTTATTGAGTTCAATTTTAGTGTCGGGACTGGAAGCTGATTATCTATGTCTTCTAGAGGTAGGTCCATAATCTTCAATACGTGACCCTTCAGACGATTTTTCTTATTGGCGATAGTGATCTGTGGTGTCTCTATGTAACAGTCCTGCGGTATGGTGAGTAAGTAACTTCCTTGAACTTCTTTGTACAGGTCTTAATTTTAATGGAATTAATTATATTATAATATTCTCTTATATCTATATCTACTACTTTCTCACTACTATATAAACTTGTTAATTTATTTATTATAGCGCGTATTTCGTCTATGCTGAGAATGGAATGGTGCATTGTAGAGGTTTTTATAAATGCTAGAACATTCTGCAGCCGGTTTAGTTCCTGTGAAACTGCATCTACGTTATCGCTAAGGATAATAAGTATTTGAGCTAAATGTGCGTATTTTATCAAATCATGATCTCTATCTGCGTTGCTTTCGTTAATTCTATTTAGTAGGGCTGCCATTTTTTTCTGGTTATCTACAATATCGTCAATGATTTTAGAATATTGAGTGGACATCTCTTTTGTTAGACTAACATGCTGATTGAATTCAGTGACTAATTTGTGTTCATCGTTTTCGAGAGATTTTATAGCTTGGTTATAATGTAATGCGTCGGTATAATCTAAATTTCCTGTAATGCTTTTCACAACACTACCGAGACCATCTATGAGCCCTCTTTTTACACGAGTTATCTCGAAAGATTTTAATTGTTCGGATACACTATTGAGTTTGGATCTCAGGTAATCTATATGAGGCTGGAATAATGATTTGGTTTGGTTATTAAGATTAGGGCTGCTGGTTAGTAATTGGCTATCAATAGAATTTATTTTATCTTGTAGAGTGTCTAAATTAACGTATTGTATGAAGGAATGGTGGTGTGATAAGATCTTAGCTGGGCCTAATTTAAAGGGTACAATCCCAGGTCCATCGTCCAGGCTCTCAAGTCTTATTTCTTGAGATAGAGCTGTTCGCAGGAACAGGTGTAGAATCAGGAGCTTCCTGTAACAATCGGGCGGTTTTAGGAACCCTTTTTAGCCTAGACTTCGCAACAGGACCGCGTTTCTTCCTTGTATAGATGTGGATAGGGAGGTCCGCCATAACAACGTCATGAGTGTATCGAGGAGCTAATTTTTGCCTGGAAGCAAATGGATTCTTTACAAAAATCTGTTGTTCAGGTGAGTAATCGACTTCTGGTTCGCGTTGACGGTTACGACTATCAGTAGACTCCTTGCGGGTTTCGATACATAGCTCATGTATTGCATTATATGCAGTAGTCATTTTCTCTTTATGACTAGTCATATACTGCTGTAGCAAATGAGCGGATAAATCTATGTCAAAGGAATCGCGGGGATCAAAATGTCCGGTAATAACTTCGATAGGTTTACATTTTGTGAAACTATGGATACTGCTATTGTAAGCTAGGAGGGCGTAGGGCATGAGGTTAGTCACGGATTCACCTTTTTGACTTAATTTAAGGATACGATGGTGTTCCAATATGGTAGCGTGGAATCTCTCAACTATACCGTTTTCATTCGGAGTATGTGGTGCAACCCTATGGTGTTGAATTTTGTGTAACCTTGTGAATTCTGCTATTAGTTGGTTAGTAAACTCTGTCCCGTTATCAGTAACGATGGTAGATGGTATTCCATGGTGAGTGCAAAAGCTAAGCAAGGCTTGTACTACACTTATGGCTGTTCCATCTCTTAAGTAATACGCCTGAGCATACTTTGAAAATGAATCTACTAAAGTTAGAAACTTTTCGCTTTGAATAGTTAATAAATCGAGGTGTACTATTTCAAATGGTTTACTTGCTGGTGGAACTACTTTAAATTGTTGTTTGGTCGGATTGCGGTCGTACTTTGCCTGACCACAAGTAGTACATTCGTTAATAAATTTCGTTATATGTTCGCGCATTTTCGGCCAGTAGTACTTATGAGATAGAGCTAAGTAAGTTTCGTTAATACCCCTGTGGTTAGTTTTCCCATCATGATGCTTGTTAATAATTTCCTGTTGCCTCAAGTACTCTCTAACGTTATCCAATTCCTTTTTGGTTAACGTTAAGGTCATTGATGAATTTTTAAAGTTCTTTTGAATAATGGGAATTATTGAGTACATGCCTAAAGTTGGATTTATTAGTAGCCCTGTTTTAATTTTAGGATGAACGTACTCTTTTATTGCATTAACTACGTCCTCCTCTAAATTTGATTCTGACACTTGAATGTTGATTCGTGTGTGGGTGTCAAAGGGTTTTGTTACAATTGTTCGACCCTTTATATCTCCTACTATATTAAAAATAATCTGTTTCGTAAACTTGTTTAATGGATCGTCAGAAATGGGAACCTCTAGGATGGGGTTCTCATTATCTGTGTGGACTGTAGCGGTACCCGAGTCATCCGCGGGTTCCGTAGCCGTAATGGTTCTAGAGTCATCAAGGGCAGGGTTATTTTCTGAAGGGTTAGCTACAATAGACATTAGTTCTTCATTATTAATTTCAAGCCGTGATAAAGCATCCGCGTTAGTATTGCATTTACCTTGTTTATATTCTATTGAAAAATCAAATTCACTCAGTTTTAGCCGCCATCTTGTGAGTCTCGAATTGGGTTCCTTCAAGTTCATGATCCATTGAAGGGGTTTATGGTCAGTAATTATTTTAAATCTTCTACCGAATAAATACGGCCTAAAATATTTGGTGGCCCAAACAATTGCTAACAATTCCTTTTCAATGGTACTGTAGTTTAACTCGCTAGAATTTAAAGTACGTGAAGCGTACGCTATGGGTTTATCTGAACCTATTACTCCCTGGGATAGGACGGCGCCGATCGCAACGTTAGATGCGTCGGTTGTTAGAATGAACTCTTTATTGAAATCTGGATATTGCAGAATAGGGTCGTTAGTAAGGAGTTTTTTACAGTGCTCAAAGCAATTAATGTATTTTTGATCCAAAGTTATTTTGCTACCCTTTTTCAGACATTGAGTTAGTGGTTTAGTTAATTTAGCAAAATCCGGGATAAATTTCCTATAATAACCGATCAGGCCGAGAAAACGTTTGATTTCTGTTGCTGTTTTAGGAGGAGGGTAGTTTTCTATGGCTTTAATTTTGTCTGGATTTGGCTTGACACCTTCGTTGCAAATGATGTGGCCTAGAAAGCTAGTTTCTAACTTTAAAAATTCGGACTTATCCATTTGAATTTTAAAGTTAGATTCTCGCAATCTTTTAACACGTTCATTGCCAAGCCAAAATGCTGAACTTACATAGATGGCCAAATTAAAAAAAATCGTTGGATGTGGATTTTATTGTGCCAGTAATGCTTTTATATAAGGAATCTACCATTATATAATATATAAGTTCATAAATATATGTGTATATTTTTATCACGCGAAGACGTGTGACCGGCCATACGGGACGCATTTATTATATACATATTGCCCACATGGCCGGTAACGCGAATTCGTGATTTGTATTTACATGGCAAAATAGGCTTTTATTAGTAAAAAAAACATTCAAATGCATTTTGTAATAAACTTTTATTAGAGATCAAAATCACTTCTTATAATAATGTAGAAACATGTAACTTATAGGTAACAATGAACTTATAGATAGACTAAGAAAAACAAAAATTACACTTTGGTAGGTGTAGTGTATCTGTCTCACTCGCACGTTTGCTTTGCCATCCCCACTTTCCCCCACACAGACATACACAATCTCGTGCGCACCACGTTAGTAATGCGAGAGCCGCTGGCTAGAGCAGACGTGTTGAAGTGTGGTCATTTAGTGCGTGTACGAGCCTGTGAATTGCCCTATAGAACCGGTCACTACAAATGGCGACGAGGATAAAGTATGAAAAAATATTGGTGTAAATAAAAAGAAGAAGGATTGGGGTAAGTAGATAATGCATGACATGACACACGGTTATTTTTTATCGTTTAGGCGCCCACATTCCGTTATGAAAATAAGACAATAAAGCAGGTCCTACGTGATAAAATGAAAAATTACATGGTAAAATACCTATTTATTGTGTAAACACCATATGACTGCTTAAATATAACTATGTAGCGGAAAATAAATACTGCCGAAGTATTGAGTAAATAACCGTCCCAAATTTTAATAATAAAGGAAATTTTGCATTACGAAGGTAAAGAAATTCGTATTATTCTAATCAAAGAGCCAAGGGCCATGACTAAGAAGTGTCTGATTACAAAAAACTTTGCCATTAAACATACACCAAACAGCTGTTCTAAAACGATTGCAAAATGATATTGGTGGGTAGGTAAATAACAAAATTTACTTTACTAATTCAAATCATAACATCTGATCAAAATAATAAAATCGATACATTGTTATTTTGAAACCGAACTACTGCGCCTGCAACGCGGATATCGTTGAAATCTTTCCACAGACAATCGAGAGTCTACCCTATTTAATGGAATCATTTTCTGGTTACCGTTCAAAATTCATATAGGGGTTTCCAATGGTCGGGAAATACGTTTTGATTGAATACTTAAGTTTTATGGCAACATATTGTGATTTCATTTCATTCGGACACATAAAGCTATTCGAAATTGTGGTACATCGATGCATGGATTTTCAGCAATTCGGAAGTTTGATTTGACTTCGGGGTAGCCACCGGGCATATGACATTCGAAACCGAGAAAAAAAAAAAAAAAATTATATATATATATGTAGAAATCTAAATGTATCCTAAAAGACCTTAAAACGTAGGTATATACGCACTGAGTGTTTATGTGAATATATACATTGTAGTTACATATAGGCCTAAATGCCTACGTATCTATTCATTGATTATCGAGCCTGACCCCTCAAACTTAGAGGTTAAAATTGAATCGTCTACCGATGGAAAAATTAATGATAATAAACAGTAACTTTTAATAATAATAAACAGTAACTTTTTTATAATAATAAACAGTAACTTTTAATATCACCAAAGGTGGTTTTGGCAAAAATTTTGTGTACATCATAATACAATATTTAATTAAATATCCATATTTGTAGCCGCAACTACTCAAACGAAGGTCTCAAGATTAAATTGAATTACATCAAGCCAAGGTCCACGCAGATTCAAAAAAGCTCGTAAAGGGCACGTAAAAATTTGAAAACATCCTAAGGACAAGCAGTCATGTTTTGGTTACATAAGCCAAGCATATGAGCCCAAATTCCTGCTGTAATCAGCAGTGACTCATGCAACGACAGTGTTATATAAAATACGGGTTTTAGTTATGTGGTTTTAGGGCTAATTAAAGCTATAAAGAAAATATTTATTTATAAAAAGATAAAGTTAGTTAACTTGCAATATTAGTTAACATATTCGTGTTAATTTTGAAATAATCTTTTTAAGACCTTGTTTTTTGAAATGTGAGGGTAGAGGAAGAATTTTCTGCCCCAACGGAGCCAGTACACCGAGACACCAGTCTAGTCTAGTGTAGTCTAGTAGTTTCACGATCGTTGCAACGCGGTCAAAACGTCGGGTTAAATAGGTAAATAAATAATCTAAATCATCGCGTTAAATCCTCGTGATATATTGTTTTCCATTATGAAAAAGAAAGAAAGTTTTAAAGTTAATACCTTGTTGTTTTTTCATTGCCTACGTATCATATACAGTACGCTTTGGAACTTTTTAGTATATTAGTAAACTTATAACATTGTGGGCACGAAAAAATATTTATGAACTAGCTTCTTCCAGCGGTTTAGCCCGCGCGTAGTTCGAAAATGATCCCTAGTGAACGTTACACCAAAATAAGTGGCCTGTGTGCTGTTCCGGACTGTGATCGGTCTCTGTGCCGGGTTTCGTCCGGATCTGTTCAGCGGTTCTGGCGTGGTTGGATGCCGGGCGTGCATCCGTCCGTCCGTGCTTTCGCATTTATAATGTTAGTAAGATTTACGATCGGTTTTCGAGCTAAATCAACTGACGGTTGCCTACAAATCTTTGAAAGGGTTTGAGCTGCTGTCCCTATCAGGTATGTACATTCTTGAGAGTGTAGTGGTCGTGAAAACAGATTTACACCATTGCATTTGAAACATTCTTCATTATTTTTGTACACAGGACATAAAAAATAAACTAAATATTTGTACAAAACCGGGTAACTCTGGATTCGATTTTCTACTATCAAACTTTTGAGTGATGGAAAGAGTTTGTAAAAGAGGGTAGAGGTAGTCAGGTGTAAAAAGTCAAACTAACACAAAATGACACAATAAAACACATCAAAAATATACTACGTACATAACAAATACCCAATATGTACGGTTAAGCTGTTTGATACTTGACCCATCCGTTTTAAAACTTCAAAACATTAGTTTTCTTACTACAAACCACTCATCTCATGGTGGATTTAAGACTTTTCAAAAATATAATAAACTGTGTCAATACAGACATCTGGTCGCGCAACTACCATTACCATTTTGTTCATTGCAATAGGTAGATTATTAATTGAAAAAAGGGATAAAGCAGAAATTGGAATTAACTGTCGACCCGCATTGTTTACTTATAGAAGGAAGCGCAGAATAATATTTGATAAAAAATAACTATTTAGTTTACATGAGTTTATTCTGAATTCAAAGAAAAATGCTAAATAACAAGTAAAGTACGTCGAGTAAATATTCAATCTGCAAATATAATTGGAATGACAGCGAGATGGGTAAACTGATTGTCACTGACTTTCACTCTATAATATATTAGTCTATGACTGTCTTATTAAATCGATGGCAAGTTGTTGCTGAGAAAATATTTATTTAAGCAAGACTTGACCTAATTGGGTTAGAATGCTCGTAGAAGAATTAGTATATGGTGGGCCAGGTTTCAATCTTGTTGATTGTACATATAAATTATATTGTGCCATTGAAAAATTAATTATCTTTAGTTGAACATTTAAATGGAAGTGTCGTGACACTGAGACTCGCGCCACTATACAATAATACAACACAGGATTTACACTTAGTTTTCTAGGTTTTTAAAGCAGGACGCCTGAATCTATTAGAGAAGACACGATGAGAAATAGCGATCTCTGTACTTTCCTTTACACCTATGTATGTATGTTTTACAAATATATGGTTTGAGTATGAGTGCTTCATTAACTTCAAAAGGACGAAAAAGTTAGTTTATGGTCAAACGTAAACAATCAGTACTCGTCATTAAAATATCTAAAGTTTGCCTAATCATTAAGCGTATTTCACGCGAAACAAAATAACGTATGGCATATGGTTGGCTGCATCATAAGCGGGTGATGCCCGGTTAGGAGGCTAGACCCAAGGTGGTTGATGCCATAAGATATGGCGATGCCATAGATCCTAGGCAAGTTATGACAATTTAGGTTAGATTCAAGGCGGGTCAGATGTTGTGTAATAGTGCCTATTTCTTGTGGAATGAGTGAATGAAGGCTAAAGTAATAACAAAATAGATACCGCTTAATGTAAATACTGAATAGCCATATGGGTGCAAATCTATTAAAACTACCAAGGGCACTGCTGTTGTAAAAAGATACCTCCGGGACCAGACAACTATCGAAATGTCAGTTTAACAAGGTGCCACATCGATAGCCTTGAAGTTAGCTAGCTGTGCAGATATGCAATGTTAACGTTAACACTGAACTGATTTTGTAAAACTACAAAGGTACCTACCTAAACAGTTTCGTAGGTCGACTGGTGTGGAGGATTGTCAGATTTCCAAAATCACGAAATAGTGCTCAGTTATAAATAAACATACTAATGTTGAGGAAACCGTATGTCCTGGAGCCGGGGATTCAGGTACGTGTGACGTCCGCCGGGCAACGTTTAGCTCGTGTGGTGCATTGAGGCCTTGTCCCTGTCGCAGAGGGGAAGTTTGCTTTCTAGCGAATGGAACATTATAGGCTGATTATGCTTATAGGAATAGGTGGAGTGAAAAGACGCAGCCATTTACTTGGTTGGTTGTTCTGCCATTTACTTGATTGGTTGTTCTGCCATTCAATTGGTGGATTTTGCTGCCATTCAATTGGCGGGTTTTGCTGCCATTAAATTGGTGGGTATTGCTACCATTAAATTGGTGGGTTTTGCTACCATTAAATTGGTGGGTATTGCTACCATTAAATTGGTGGGTTTTGCTACCATTAAATTGGTGGGTATTGCTACCATTAAATTGGTGGGTTTTGCTACCATTAAATTGGTGGGTTTTGCTACCATTAAATTGGTGGGTATTGCTACCATTAAATTGGTGGGTTTTGCTGCCATTAAATTGGTGGGTTTTGCTACCATTAAATTGGTGGATTTTGCAACCATTAAATTGGTGGATTTTGCTGCCATTTAATTGGTGGGTTTTGCTGCCATTAAATTGGCGGGTCTTGCTGCCATTTAATTAGTGGGTTTTGCTACCATTAAATTGGTGGGTTTTGCTACCATTAAAGTGGTGGGTGGCTACTGCCATTAAATTGGTGGGTGGTTACTGTCATTAAATTGAAGAAAAATAGGAGAGTGAAGGGATATTGAGAACGTGAAAAAAAAGACAAGGATCTTTCACGTGAAGAACACACTATATATGATCAAATAAGAATAAGAATAACAAAAGTACATTATTACGAAATGAATTGATATTAAATAGATTCTTAATAAAATCATTAATGAGGAAGGGATGTAGTGTATCTGTCTCACTCGCACGTTTGCTTTGCCATCCCCACTTTCCCCCACACAGACATACACAATCTCGTGCGCACCACGTTAGTAATGCGAGAGCCGCTGGCTAGAGCAGACGTGTTGAAGTGTGGTCATTTAGTGCGTGTACGAGCCTGTGAATTGCCCTATAGAACCGGTCACTACAGTAGGTGATTTTACTTATTAGAAAAACCAGTAAACTTGTGCAGGTCAAAAAAACAATCAATACAAAACGGGGGGGAATCAGGGCATTGCTTACATTCCATAGTAGTATTTACCCTTTTTTTATTCGAATAACAATTTCGACAATCCTTTCTGGCCGTTACAGTAGCTTTTCTACCAGTACTGAAAAGACGCTCTTTAGATTTCTCTATTTTAGTCAATCTGTGGTATATAGATTACTGCGACGCTTGCGACACTTGTGGCTCAACTTGACGTTCAGGCAAAAATGACTCAATGACTTTTTCTCTAAAATCATACACTGGACAGCAAATAAACCGAGCCACCCGCTACCTAGGAACTCTGATTCGATTTTCTCAAAAAGTATAAAACTTACAACTATCAAAGTTATACTTACAAAAAGTGCGTTTCATGGTGATTAAAATGACCACAAATTAATTCGAAAGTACCGTCAACTCACATTGTAATCAAGCAACAAACACAATGCTAACGATTTGCTCTGTTTTCACCAGAGTTTGAAATTAGCGTTCTTTTTCTCTACAATGAGGGTAGTCGGATATTTCTTATCATTTCTTTAGTTTTTGTCCATCGTTTGCTCAGACGCGTGTGTTTTTGCTACTTTTTTCGATTAATAATGGATACAACACCTCAGGAAGCAGCTCAAGCTGTAGCATTACTTCAAGCAGGCATTGCGCAACGTGAAGTCGCTCGAAGGCTTCGAATCAGCAGATCTTCGGTGCAACGAGTTTACAGACGATACCTAGAGACTGGAGCATTCGACCGCCGTCCAGGTACGGGCAGACCTAGGGCTACATCAGCAGCAGATGATCGTTATATCCAGCTTACTGTTCTGCGAAATCGCCACCTCAACGCAGTTCAAGTCCAACAAAGTCTGCGTGACGAACGCCAAGTGGTCATAAGTTCAGATACCGTCAGAAGGAGACTTGCTGAACGGAACCTGACCCCAAAAAGAGCTGCAACAGGCCCAGCATTAACGGTAGCACATCGTCGAGCACGACTTGAATTTGCTCGAGAGCATAGGGATTGGACATTAGAGCAGTGGAGTAATGTACTCTTCACTGATGAGACCAGGGTGAGTCTACATGGAAGTGATCGACGTCAGAGAGTATATCGTCGCCCTGGAGAACGTTATTCTCAGTGTTGCATCGAGGAAACTGTTGCTTATGGAGGAGGATCTGTAATGGTCTGGGGCGGCATCTCGTTAACAGCACATACAGCGTTAGTTTTCATCGAACCGACGGGCCGAACACGTGGACTGACTTCTCATCGCTACATTACTGAAATCCTCGCAGACCATGTGGTACCTTACGCAGGATATATCGGACAGGATATGCAATTGATGCATGATAATGCACGGCCTCATGTTGCTCATGTGGTGACCCAGTATCTACGCGACGTCAGCATTCGTACGATGGACTGGCCAGCTCGAAGCCCGGACTTGAATCCGATAGAACACTTATGGGATGAGCTGAAACGTCGGGTTCGAGCCCGGGTACCTGCTCCAACAAGGCTTCCAGAGCTGCGAATCGCAATTGAAGAGGAGTGGAATACAATTCCTCAAGATTTTATCGTCAGGCTCGTAAGGTCGATGAATACAAGGATGCTGGCAGTTATCCGAGCAAGGGGAGGGAATACGGAATATTGATCAAAAACATTTTTTTGATTTTATCTTTGTTTTTGGCTTTAATTTTTTTTTCACTTTATCATTACTAACGATTGTCACGACTGGAAAACGACTCTTCTTTGTAAAATCCTTAATAAACACTGAAATATTGATTAAACCCAATGAGTTTCCTTTCATTTTAATCACCATGAAACGCACTTTCTGTAGGTACAACTTTGATAATTGTAGGTTTTTTAGTTTTTGAGAAAATCGAATTAGAGTGCCTAGGTAGCGGGTGGCTCGGTTTATTTGCTGTCCAGTGTATAACGATAAGCTAGGCTTGCCTGAGAATTTGTTGTAGAGTTGTCGAGCATTTATCATGCTCATCATTATACCATGTATGAAAATTTTCACATACCACCTTAGAGTTTTTCTTTCACAGGGGTAATAGCTGAGCATTTGATCTTGTAAGTCTACGCCTGACATGTTTTGATTATATTGTAGGACAGCTAATGGTTTTAATACAACAATGCCGCGTTTGTTGGTAATTTCCTGCATTTGATCCGCGAATTGCGATGAGATATAATTTAGTTCTCTTTTGTCCTTCCATTTTCCTATATGAACACCGTTACGATAGCGTGAAATATTTTCACCTTTTTTTAGTTTTTTGGAAATCACTTCTGATGGATTATCTTTGCGTTTCTTGTTCAATGTGCCAGTGCAGTAGGTATTCCTGTTTAATAATTTGGTAGCTAAGCTATAGCTGTTATAGAAATTGTCCATAAAGACAGCGTGGCCGGAATCTAAATTATTTTGCAATAACTTTTCTACAATTTTTTCTGTGTGTCCTGTGCCAGAAGTTTCGTCCATTGTACTGGCAAAAACATGAACTCTTATAATAGTTCCATTTGGTTCTGCCAATATATAAAGTTTTATTCCGTATTTGTGTCTTTTTCCTTTTATGTATTGCCGAAATATCAGGCGGCCACGAAATAAAACCATAGATTCGTCCAAGGACAAATTTCTACCGGGATAATAAATCCTGTCCATTGTTTCATTGAAAGTATTTATTATCATTTTGCATTTATTCATGCGGGCAGAATCTTCACCTTCTTCAACAAAATGTAGGCATCGCAAAATAAGTTGGAACCTGTTTCTCGACATATGTTCAGAGAAAACTGACTTATACAATCGATGCGATTTCCAGTAATCAACCAAGCGGTTCATTTTCGCTGTGCCAGTGTGATAAAGTAAATTAATAAATATTCTCAATTCTTCTATAGTTAGTGGTTTCCAATTCGTAATACGAGACCTGCGAAACTGCGTAGAATTCCTTATGTTTTCTGCATTTCTATTAGTACAATCGACGATTTTTTGTAGATAGTCATCAGTAAGAAATAAATCAACATACCCTCTAGGACTGTCTGGCGGTGGCACAAGCAGTTCATTTGTCTTCGTGAAAGAAATATCTCTCATCGAACTAGAATCGGTGGTCCAACGTGTCGTAGATGCTGTTCTGGATGGCTGCTGAAGGTCAGTCGGTAGCGACGATGGAGTCTGATCACTAGAGGTATCGAAACGTTGTTCAGGCACAGCCTCCACGTTTTCCTCCTCCTCCTCGTTTCCTGCAGATTCTGAACTTGCATCACCTTCGTCGGCTATGTAGTCTAAATCATCTACATCACTCCCTGCATAAACATCTTCGTCTGAGTCCCGTAAATGTTCTTCCATTTCCGAACTTTTGAGTCGTTTTCTTCTTGCAACTCGCGATGTACTAGGCTCTGATGACCTTTTTGTCGCATTATTACTCATTATAAATACAAAGTTTTGATGTAAACAAAACGAAAACAGCCGAGAAATAACAAAAACACTCCTGCCCACGTGGCTGCACAGAGCAAATTAGTGCGCGGCTAGCTGCACGCGAAACAAAAAATTCAAGATGGCTGACCGCAGGCCACGCCCACAAATAGATAGGTAATTTCCTTCCCTAGTGGCCAAAACAAATACCAGAATCCAATACGCTGCGGCCGCTATTTTGTGGCTCATATACAATTGTAAGGCACCATCACGCGACGTCGCGTGAACAGCCACAGCGTAATAGGCCGCTTCGCGCGACGTCGCGTGATGTGGCAATGAACGTGTTAAATACTTTTTCCAGGTTATTAATATGCTCCTGCAGGGATGTACTGAACACTACAATGTCATCCAGATATACCAGGCAGATGTGGTTTAGGTCTCTAAGGATATTATCCATAACTCTTTGAAATGTCGATGGAGAATTTTTAAGCCCCATCGGCATTCTAAGGAATTCATAATGGCCGTTTTCCACATTAAACGCCGTTTTATGTATATCTTCAGGGTTCATTTCGACCTGATAGAACCCGCTGGCTAAATCCAGGGTACTAAAATATTGACATTTACCTAATTTGTCGAGTACGTCTGTAATGTTGGGTATGGGATACTTGTCATCAATCGTTTTCTCGTTGACTTTTCGGAAATCCACGACAAGTCGCCATTTAACCTTGCCAGAAGCATCCGCCTTTTTGGGTACGATCCAAATAGGGGAACTCCAGGCCGAATCTGATGGTCGTATTATATTTTGATCAAGCATTTTGCTTATTTGATCTCTGACTTCTTGTCTGTGGACATAGGGATATCTATAAGTTTTTGTGTGTACTGGAATTTCATCAGTTGTTCGGATGCGATGTTTCACTTTATTTGTGAATGTCAATGATTCGCCTTCGAGATAAAAGACGTCGGCATAGTTCGCGCAGAGGTTTTTTAAGTTAGCAAGTTCCTCTGGGTTTAAATGTTCCGTTCTGAGACGAGAAAGTACGGCATTAACACGATCTGATGGAATTGCAGTACCTTCAACTTCAATGTTAAATAGCTCAGCCTCTACGGGGCGGTCCATTGAAAAGATGATGTCGTTACACGTAGGGTTAGTAATCTCCACCCAGCCACGGTTATTTTTAACATTAGTTATACAGTTTGAAATTAAGCAACTACAGATGACTTGATCCTCGATCATTACTTCACCATCCAACGTATTAATAGGTACTCTAACTAACTTGGATGAATTAGCTGATATTATGTCCTCATACAAATTAACATTGCGTGAGTCATACATCTGTATAGGTAGTTGTGCATTCTGTGTTATTAGTAATTTACGGTTAAGATCGATTTTACTTCCCCAATTTTCAAGCAAATCAAAGCCTAGGAGTCCGTCAAAGTAATTATGAAATTTGTAAACGAATAATGTAACATCTGAATGTTCGTTTAATTCTGAAAAGCATGGCAAAGTAATGGAATAGTCATTCTTAGACGTCCCGTGAACATTCGTTACTTCGAATGGCTCATAGTTTAGTGGTATATGGTTAAAATATTTGCTTACGGCTTCTGGACTTATAAACGATTGATTGGCTCCTGTATCAATTAGTAACTTAAGTGGTGGATCCTGAATCTGAATAAATCCGAGTTGCCTCTGTATATGAAAGTTGAGCTCTATTTTGGTTTTTCTAATTTGGATACCTTCTGAAAATTTTCAGCAGGTTGGGTATCTTGGTCTACCTCTTCTACCGAAGGAGTGTCGTGGTAGGGATACGAATCCTCATAATATCCAGATTCGGGGTACTGTTCGTTAGTATAATAATCTTGTTCGTAATCGGCATAGTAACAATTACTATAATCATAGTCGTAGTCTAAGTTGTTAAAATTAACCTCGCGTGTCCTGAAATAGTTGTTCGGAGGTGGATTACCATACTGTCTCCAATCGCGACCTGAGGGTGGCAAGGTTTTGGGCACAAAAGGACTAACGCCGCTCATTGGCTTAGGTGCGTTATTATAACTTGATTGTGGTTGCGGTTGAGGTCTAGGAGGCATTCTAAAGACGTTACTTTGCGGGTGATAAAATGGCAAGGGGGCGCGCATCATTTGTTGTGTACGGGTTAAGCCACGGGGTTGCTGTTGCATAGGCATGCTGGGCCTCCATCCTTGAGCATAAGCCTGCGTTCAGACATGCGGGAATCGTGCGTTTACGAATCGCGCGGTTTCAAACCGCAAAATTGTGAAGCTATTCAGACACGCGCGGTTAGTATGCGATTTCGTGCGGGTTAGCGTCAGTTTCAAAATGGAGGTCGACGAAGAAGTGTGTTTACTGTGGTTGCTCCTTAAAAAAAAGAAAAGAAAAAGGCGGTATTGGGTGCATCCAATATTACGTGACCGACTAGTACATGGTCAGTTCGTAACATTATATCCCAAATTAAGAATGTATGATAACAAATTTTTTGACTATTTGAGAATGTCAATAAAATCTTTTGATGAACTAATTGAACTGATCAGGCAAGATATTTCATGCTCTGAAACGCATTTGAGGCCAAGCGTGTCACCGGAAGAGAAACTCGTAATAACTTTAAGGTAAGATTTATTTATTGTTCTTCAAAATCAGCATAAATATTTTCTATAACTGTAGAGGACTGAGAGCCAGAACTAAATTGCGATGGTGACGGTGACGGTGCCGGAACAGGAGGAGATGATCCAGATGTAGTAAAATATCCTTGCGGGCTTGTAAACTGTTGTCCTTGCCAATACGTAGGTGTGATCTGCTGAGTATTGTAGCGAACAGGGGGTGGTAAGCTTTGTCCTTTTTGTATCACTTGAAGTAATTCAATTTTGGTTGCTAAACGCCTATTTTCTGGTACTTTTCTGAGTTCTTTATATAACGACAAACAAAAGAGTTTGTCGTCATCTTGCTTGGTAATACTATTTTCTTGAAGTTCATTCTGAAAATGTTTTCGTGACTCGATACTTTTTTCTATTAAAACAGCTATTTTTTCTTCTGGCACTTGTGTTTTCTTACGTTTAGGGGGACGTATTTCAGTGGCTTCGGTTGCATTGGCGTTTAGTTCACTTGTCTCCTCACTTTGCCTTTCATTCTGTTCTTCAATATTAGTTGTAGTGTCTTTATTACTTACACTATTCTGCAGGAAAGATAATCTTGAAAAATACATATATCGGGCTCCTTTACGAGCACCTGAACCAGAAGGAGTTGTTTTTTCTTTTTTGTATTCTTTATTGTAGCAATCTCGTATGTTTTTCCATTTTTTTTGGAGTTGTGTACCTAAAAATAATAACATTATTAATAATATTCTTGTTTCAGATATCTTGGTACGGGTTGTTCATTTGGAGAACTAAGCTACAATTATCGCCTAGGAAAATCGACGATTACTGGAATTGTCCGCGAAGTATGTAAATCATTGTGGAATAAGTTGGTAAACATAGTCATGCCCGAAGCGACTGAAGATATCTGGAAGACAATAGCACGAGACTTTGAGAGATATGCAAATTTTCCAAATTGCATTGGTGCTATAGACGGCAAGCATATCCGAGTTATAAAGCCTGTTGATTCGGGTTCTTTGTATCATAACTATAAACATTACTTTTCCATAGTGCTCTTAGCACTTTGCGACGCCAACTATTGCTTTACTTATGTTGATATTGGGGCTTATGGCAAAAGCAGTGATTCTGCTATATTTAAAAATTCGGTTTTTTATAAACGCCTGACAGAAAAATCATTAAACATACCAACACCTAAACCAATATCTAATGTAGACCTAACACCAATGCCTTATGTTATAGTTGGAGATGAAGCCTTCGGCTTAGCAGAAAATTTAATGCGCCCATATTCAGGCAAATGTTTACCATATGAAAAAAGGATTTTTAACTATAGGTTATCGAGAGCCCGACGTAATATTGAGTGCACTTTTGGTATTTTGGCGAACAAATGGCGCATCTTTCATAGGCCTATAAATGTAAACAGATTTTGCCGAAGATATAATAAAAGCTTCTTGTGTTCTACATAACTATGTGCGGACTAGAGATGGTCTAAAATTTAAAGATACTTTATATAATGCACCCATGACTAATCTCAATACCTTGCATGCGGGAAGAGGGACACCGTCATCTTTGAATATCAGAGATAAATTCGCTCATTACTTTGTGAACGATGGGCGTGTTCCATGGCAAGACACAAAGATATAGCTGCAACTAACATACCGTACTTGTAATGTTTAGGTACATAACTAAATGTAAACAAACGAAATATGGTAATACCGTTGTGACTATCATTTGAAAAATGCTCGAAATGTCTGCATAAAGCAGCCGAAGTTTGTTTATATTTATTTAAGTACCTAAAGTATACGGAGAGTATAATATACGCTTCATAACAATAATTATAACATAATTCTGTCAATTATTTTTTGGTGAATAAACCTACTTACTTAAAATATTCTTTTTTTCCACCGTGTCTTCGCAATTTCCAAATATCTCCACCAACTCTTGCCAAGCTCGGTTCTTGATAATTTTATTTGAGTAATCATCACACTGAATGTCCCATATTGCAGGTCTCTTCTCCACCTCATCAATAAATAGTTCAGTGTCGAAACGATCCATGGCGAACTCACGAACAGTGACGTGCTCACCGCGCGGTATCCGCAACGCAACTGAACGCGAAGTAAAGACTCCATTGTAATAGAAACGCGCGGGAGCAGCGCGATTCTATTTTCTGGCGGTTGGGTTGCGGTAACCGCGCGGCTTGATTAACTGCGCGGTTATGTCTGAACGATTACTAACTAACTCATATAAATAAGACCCGCGCGATTTCCATGCGATTCTATAATCGCGCGGTTCCCGCCGTGTCTGAACGAGCGCTAAGGCTGCATTGACTGCTGTCGCTGCGGGCCAGGCGTATTGAACGCAAATTGTTTTGATGGTCCAGGCATGACAGGAACGTTAACAGGGTTTACTTTGGGGGTGAAATTGTTCAAAGGTAAATGATGATTCGGTTGTGGTTGAGCCCAGTCCTTTCTACTGGGTCCTCCCTCATTGCGGTGTTGCAGGTAAAGCGTGTTTAGTTCGTCTTGCACGTATTCCAATGCCTTTTCCATGGACTCGGGACGCATGCAACGTATTCTAGAGCCTAGGGGGTCTTTAAGACCCCTCAGATAAGCTTGGAGGGTTAACTTTTTATATAGCATTCGTTTAGCCTCAATAGTGGTGTTAACTGTCTCGTGAAGCGAGATATAAGTCATTATGGTGCTAAATAAGTTTTGGCACCTTTCATAGAATTCTTGAGGGCTACTGGAACCCTGGGTTTGCAAGGATAAGTCGCTGTATAAAGCGGTCTCATCTCGATGGTCAGCAAAGTTATTGATCAGGGCGGATCGAATACCCTGCCAGGTATCCGGGATACCATTGGAATTAATATGCCTAGCAGCGGGTCCCGTAACCTTATTTAAAATTCCGTTAATGAGGGCTAAATTCGTTAGTTCATAACCTTTTGCGGTTTTAAAATAAGTAACTACCAACTGGTCACATATACTAATGAAACGGGTTAGTACGTGCGGGTTCCCGTCGAACTCCGGCACTAATCTCAGGGATTTATAAATCGTGTCTACGTCGTCGCTCGACATCGCGCCTAAATTCCTGTTCTCGTCTATAGCCGCGAGCCTACTCCTGCTTCGGTCACTATTATCTAACCTATCAGATCGATATTCCGTTGGATGGAAAATCTTGAACGCTAAAAACTTACACACATACAGAAATTATAAGTAAAAAATAATATCATGAACATAGATTGGACAGGATATAAGAATATAGTAAGGATTAAACTTAGGGCTTGTGATATTCAAGGATACTTAAGGGTAAGATAGGCAAGGACTTGAAAGATTCAAGGACTTACAGCATTGCTTCTTCTTGACGAATCGAGAGTCGGATTCTCCTCTGGACTGCAGCTCCCGTAGGTTCGGATACCCGTAGACTAATCGTTCGATACGACACTGACTCTACTTTACTGGTATCCTACCGACTGCGCCAATTACGTGGGCTACAACCGGAGGATCCAAAAAAAAACAAAAGTTATTTAATAAAATTTAATTATACTAAAAGTTACAAGTTAATTATTTCTAAGAGGTTGACAATGTTCGAAGTGTGAATCAATTATGAATTTGGGTCCGCGTTTCCGTTATTGCGAAGCCGCTGTTGTCGTCATCGCGCGGCACGTTTCTGCTGACGCTGCACTGCGTGGTCGAGCCGTGTGCAGTGTTGATTTGGGTCAATGCTGTCTCGGCGATCCTTATAGATTAGCACCGCGTAACACATGTGATCATTATAACATGTATGTCACTATTTAAATAAATATTATATTTACAGGATTTATTGGTTTTATTTGATAATGAGTAACTATTTATAAATGTCCAGACATTACGTTGTCACTTATTTCTTAGGTTAATTATTTCCTATTTTAGAATATTTAATGTGTATATACTATAATTTCGTTAGTGTAGGTACCTATAAGCTGTCCGCAGCTAGCTAAGTGTATGTATTAAATGGATAGGAACAGAAAAAAATACAACAAAAAATTGTGAAATTGTATTTATTTACAACTCACTAAATTCAAAAAATTTAAAAAGTTTTGTAGTGCATGATATGCTCACGTTTCCACGCCACCTGTGAGGTAGTGTACTTGGCGCGTTTTTTTTAACGTGGTTTCCCCGGTAGGCCTATCCCACGATCTATTTACCTGTAATCATGATTAGTTTTTGGTGGCAAGTGGTAAATGCCTGTGCTGTCTTGCACAACTAACTTTGACTTCCATACATAAGTGAAGGCACCAGCACTTGTGAAAAGCAAGTCGAGCCTTTTTGCACGTGGACAGGCTGGTCACAATCGCATGTATACTTTTCACATCGTCTTCAATCTTACCATCCCTTGTGTACGTATGTATATTGTCATTAATGAAAACATAATAATTAACAACAACAAATTAAACCCTGCGACTATTCCATAACCTGTTAACAACAGCTTGTCTGCCATCATCAGCAGCTCTAGGTCCTTCGTGAGGTTGATCTATCTGTTGAGACAGATGAAGGTTGACAGGGATTCGTCCATTATTAATTAAATTATGCAAAACTGCACAGGCATTTACAAATTTCCCTGCTTTAATAGGAGAATAATGTAATACCCTGTGAGCTAGTAAGCACCGCCAACGACTCTTCATAACCCCAATGCAGCGCTCGACCACATTACGAGTGCGGACATGGATTTGCGTGTAGTACTCCTCTGGAGACCTCGGGGCAGCACGAAGGATCGGCGTCATAAGATACGATCTTTGTGCGTATCCGGAGTCTCCTGAAAAAAACAGTCAGTATAAGAAATCATTTCTTTAATTTTTACCCGGCTGCAAGGAAAGGGTTATGTTTTTCGCGCGTATCTTGTATGTTTGTATGTTTGTATGTATGTAATATTCTTTATTACCTCATATCTTTCAAACTACTTGGCGGATTTTTATAATTAACCACACACACACACGACATCGTTAGATAGGTCTTGACCGCCCAAGTGTTCTTAGCTAAGTGCCTATAAAAAAAAAGGAACATGGCGGATTTTGGGCGCCATTTTGTGGGGTCCCATCGAGTGGGGTATCAAAATGAAGGGTTTTTAGAGGAGATTTCAAAAATATATAACACTTATATGTGTAAATGTACCTAATTCAAAAAATATGTTAACTAAAAAATTATAAATAGAAAAATTTAATTTAAAAAATCAAAAAAGCCGCCTGCTTAAAAAGCGAACTAAAAAAACGTAAACAAAAAGAAAATCATGTTGTGCAGTCGGAGGATACATCTCGTATTAGTCAGCCAGCTCGCGAATATGTATCCTCGGACTGCACAACATGATTTTCTTCTTGTTTACGTCTTTTTAGTTCGCTTTTTAAGCAGGCGGGTTTTTTGATTTTGTGAATTAATAACTTTTCTTTTTAACAAAAATCTGATATATATATAATGAATATTTTGGTTACCTAGTAGCCAGCATACTTCGCCTTCATTTAAGCGCTGCATGAAATTTTGGACAGGACACTGATTCCAAATATGCGAGTCATGGCTTGCTCCCCCGAATGACGCATCAATATATTTTATGCGTAGGTCGGCAAATCACACCCTCTTACAAATAAACGCGGAATAAAGTTATACCAAGTATAAACCTATAAAAATGTATGGTTATTCCTTTGTTATACCTGGTATAACTTGATTCCGCGTTTATTTGTAAGAGCGTAAAAGTTTAGGAAACAATTAAATCTCATCAAATATCCTGCCTTATATACTACACTAAAATAGAACCTATTTATGTTCTAGTAGTGCAGTTAAATTTTTCACTCGTTAGACTTTTAATCATCTAGTCTTTGTTCTACTTCGTTGTACTTGTTTGTTTGAAACAACTCCAGTTCAAATTATCAGACGGATATAATTAATTACAAAAGCTTAGTCACAACTTAATTAAAACAAAAAAATGCAGCAACAAGAAAAAAGTGTAATACTTACAATTAATACACTAAGACTGTGAAGCTTTCTGTTGAAATAAGCTTCTTCATTTTCATGAGGTCGGATCACAGCAACATGGGTTCCATCAATGCAACCCTACACACCAGGAAATTGAAACATATCCATAAATCTGAAACCAAATAATTAGGATTATTATGTATTTATTTAATACATAATAAATCAAACACCGTAGGTAATAAATGTGTTACATAAATGCTGATTCTCATATTTTTTTGTTTAAAACAATAATAAATAATAGTCATAGATGTTTAAGACTTTATATTATTATTATAATATATGTATTGCACTTGTTTTTACAGCACCCCTCTATTCCTGTGTCATAGCAAATTTAATATATCTTCGAAGAATCTCAATGCTGTTGAGGGCCTCAGTAACCTAAAACAACAAGAACATTATGTCAGAAACTAACACCAGTGTTTAAATACAAAAGAATTTAAGTAGCACTTACCTCGCACAGACAATCATGTACTGTTGTTTGTGAAAGCCCCAGATGAAAAAAAGTCAAAACGAGAGCTTCTGCCTACTTGTTGTTGGCGTCACACAGAACTGCTGCATTCCGTGGAAGTTTCAAATTCGCTGCCTCTCGTATCTGGAATGATCTTCCTCCGCCGTTCCGTGCTATAAAAACGATTGGCACATTTAGTACTAAATTCAAGCAGTACTTATTACTTAAGCAAAAGGAATCCGAAAGATAAGCTTACCCGGGGTTTGCACGCAGTTGGTATAATGCCCTTAACCCATTTTATTTATTTGAAGTTTCTTGCGAACACCACACCACACATAATAATATGCACACTACTCTGTTTTATCCAATACTTGTAAATACTATTCTATGTATTCTTTTCGCCAGGTTTATTTACACAATACACTTATTTATTTACACTATTTCATAACAATTTTCTATTGACAGCCGACCATAGATTAATAGATTTCTTCCATCTATACTAATATTATAAAGAGGAAAGATTTTTTTGTATGTTTGTTTGTTTGTACCGAATAGGCTCCGAAACTACTGCACCGATAGAAAGCTACATTATTCCTGAGTGACATAGGCTATTTTTTAATCCCAAAAACGGGTCCTGTGGGTTGGTCCACGGGAGCGAAGCCGCGGGGAACAGCTAGTATTGAATAAATTACTTACTCTTTGGTCCGCGCTTCGTTTGTCTATGATATCGACAAATAATCTATAATAGGTCTACCTACATTTAATATGTTTTATTTATATACTTACACATATTTTGACCCACTTTCTGTGTTTATTATATTTCTTTTGTTATTTATATATACTATTTTTTTTTTTTATTGTATTTTCCGTTTCCGTAAGTGTGTCCGTGGCATGAACAGTGGGTCCTATCAGAATATCAGCGCAGCGTTATTTCCTTTTTTGGATATCGCTGCACATGCTGAGATAGGAGCCTTTTTGGTCTCGCACGGGGTTTTTTATTTTGACTATTGTGTAATTTTTATGCTTATTTCTCGTGTCTCCTGTGCGGGTCACAAATAAATATTTTTCTTTCTTTCTTTTCTTTCTTTTATTTTTTTGATATGCTCCATTAGCATTAAAACTTAACTGCTGCTAAAACCTACAATAAAATATTATTTCTTCAAGCAATTATTTTTGCACAATATTGTGCTGGGATTTTTTGATAAGTAACTGGGTTTTACTGGCCAGAGAGTTTCTGCCCCACATAAGTTACCTACGTTTTGAAATACTAGCTCCAACTTTGTGACTAAATGACTGGCAGCTTGACTAAAGGAATAAATAATTTAACTTTGCCAATCTATGTCTAGCAAGTGTGTAAAGGTTACTTTAAACTAAGTACTTAGAAAGGTTTAAAAGTTACCTTAAGCTGAGGACGAACAGCGGAATTACGACGCCTTTGTAGAAGTGGAAACACTTCCTCACAAAGCTTCAAGAATTGAGGTTTGGTGAACCTAAAGTTAGCCACGAAGTTATTGTGTGGCAAATCGAGAGGGTTGCTGGCACTTAAAAGACTACGATTTATTTTAAACATTGCTTTAAGGCGCTCCTCTTCCCCGAGATGCATCAAATAACCTCATGACATTGTAGATGCTGAAAAAACAATAAAATCTAATTAGAAGATATCTACAAGTGAGGTTAACTTCACGCTACCTACTTGGAGCGCTCGAGTATATCGGCGGTATCTAAAATATCACAAATATTGATTAATAATTGCAGTTTCACACTAAATCTCTTTCACAATCAATCAAGAAGATGTTGACTTACACTTTTACGTAATAATTTTGAAACTAATACGAGTAAATCACAAAAATAAGTGCAACGACAAATCCTAGTTACCAAAAATTTTTGGACACATCAATAACAGCGACGAAAGGGTTTAACGCTTGTCAAATATATGACATTTGCATTACACAATACTAATAGTGAAGTTTTATCTCGATTCTTCCGCTTTCATTCATTCTTTTACAATCAATTCTACGCCAAAATATTGGTAATGAGAGGAGCATAACCTTTCCGTTTCAGAGTGTAATATGCAATACGAAAAGTCGTTTTTGGGAAGGTTCCAACTTGTTTCCTTTGCAGAATTCACTTACGCAATTAGGCTGCTGATGTATCCTCCGACTGCACAGCATGATTTTCTTCTTGTTAACGGGTTTTTAGTTCGCTTTTTAAGCAGTCGGGGTTTTTGATTTTTTGAATTAACTTTTTTTATTTATAACTTTTTAGTTATTTTTTTCACTTTTAAAATCCGCCATTTTTCTATTTTCCAATTTTAATGTAGCCAGTGACACTCGCAGGGTTAAGACGAATCGATTGACGTATGAATCATCACAATCGGCTAACGCATTTGGTCTCTAGAACGCCACATAGGAACAAACATACATACTTATATACATACATACATACTTATATACATACATACATACATATATAGACTGATAAACACATTACCCTCCTTCAGCAGTCGGGTGAAAATTTATTCTAGCGTGCATTCGGAAAAATAGCTTGTTATGGAAAAAATGCACAAGAAACTCCATCCACCGTCAACTGAGGAAGGATGGATTGAAATAGCCAAGGGATTTCAAGAACACGCAAACTTTCCGAACGGCCTAGGTGCGATTGATGGAAAACATGTCAGGATAATAAGCCTCAAGATAGCGGATCCTTGTATTATAACCACCTTTTTCTAACTTTGTTCGTAAAAGTGTGCAATTACAGTGGTGCGGGGCGGGCAGCGGGAGCGGGTAGCGGGTCAAGCGGAAAACGCACATTTCGATGGATGAACACAGTACTTCACAGTAGCAGCGGGGCGATTGAGCGATCCGCAGGCTTATTACGTATTTTTTGCAAGAGCAAAACAATAGCGATCAAACGCTTTATGTCATAAAAGTCGACATTACCTGCATGGCTGCAGTGTAGGTATGGTAGGGTCATACAATATCGTTTACTAATCGGTCGCTTTTTAACCGACTTCAAAAAAAGGAGGAGGTTCTCAATTCGTCGGAATCTTTTTTTTATGTATGTTCCCCGATTACTGTAAGACGCCTGGACCGATTTGGAAAATTCTTCTTTTGTTTGAAAGGGTATACTTTCCAGTTGGTCCCATAGTCATCAAGTCAGGATCTGATGATGGGATCTTGGAGAAATCGAGGGAATTCCTCAAATATTATAGGCATACATATAGCGATTTTGATATTTTTATCAACAATGCAACCATCTGCACTCAGAAAGTAACATTTGGTGAAGTGGAACTGGTGAAGAAGACCACAGATGGCCAATAGAATTCCTTAATGCTAAGTATGTCATGGGTTATAAGATATCTAGAATAGTTTAACGACTATGATGAAGCAAATAGTGCTGATGAAAATGGTACCATCGAACTGATCTGATGATGAAGCCGGCCGGTAGGTACTCCGAAATAAAACAATGTATCCTAGTCGAGTATGGGCTTATTGGAATCGTTATGAGATGTACTTTGGCTATATATGATGTTTATTGCAATTGGAAGTACCTATCAAAACTATAAAGAGATAAATAAAAAACTTTTTAACAAAAAATTTAACCGACTTCCAAAAAAACACTGCAAAACGAAAAATTACTTTCTTTTCCGCTGATTTAACACTAAGTGCGTCATGATTAACGTCAGAGATTACATGTATTTCCTCAATGTCCGACTTTTCAATATCAGTATTATTATTACTACAAGTTATAATAATTTCATTTTGATTATCACTACAAATTACACTAATCTCGTTTTGGTAAATTTCTTCTACACCATCGGATGTATGTATTATTGCAGTTACCCTTTTAAAGACTTTATTATTATCACCATCGTTTTCGGTGTGCATAGTACTATTAATCAAATTAAATTTGATTTCTTCCTCGATATTACTGGTTATGTTGGTGTCGTTTTTGATATATAAAGGTTCATAATGCCTATTTTTTAGTAGTGGATAAACAATACTAGGATTTTTATCTCCGTAGGTTCGTGGTACATACTTCAAAACGTCAGAATATAAGATTATTCTTTTGTTTTTTCTTGTAAATGTGTATAATTTTATGGTGTACAAAATAAAGTATATTCTATTATTTTAATATTAAAAACTTCAGTTGCTAATTGGATCTCTGGTTCCCCACCCCACGCGTTTTTAGACGTGAGAACCTTAATTATATCTGTTATTATATGAGCTGGCATTTTTGATAATTTAGGGCTTACCAGCAAGTCAGCACACAGAACTCACAACGAAATACGATGGGGTCAATCCCCTGAGCAAGGCAACTTACCGTGAGGGATTATGAGCCCAGCTTGGGAACACTATCACGCCGGGTATCACACCACGACGGTTACATGCGGCTTCCAGGCCGCGTATCCACAATCACGCACGCGGTCACCGGCGATTTTCGGCTTCACGTATTCTGATCAATCACGTCAGGCACATACAGGAAACGCTCTGCCGCACAGAGGCCGACGCCCACGCGATAATTCCAGCCCACTCGCAATCTCCAGGCTCTGCTCAAGCCGGTCAGCCCAAGAAAAGAACCCTCTACGCAGTTCGCCTTTCGCCAAGAAAAAACACTCTCACCGGGTGCGCTCTCATACCATCATTCTCGAACCGAAAACCTAAAACACCGAATCCCATAAACTGTTTCCTAAAATTTCCGTTTTCGAAGAATTTACGCGGAACAATTTTCCTTCAAAGAAATACACTATCCCAGACCTACGCCTCACCCTACAACTTTCCAAAACCCGACTTAAAATCAGACTACAATAAAACACTATCAATCCCTGACAGCCCGGATGAGAATTTTGAACAAGCATAACATGTTTCAACTGTTGAATGCTCATAATCCGTGTCAATTAATTGACGTATGGAGTCAAATAAACAGTTTCCCTCACCTACAGCTGTTCCTATAATAAAATTTTCACTATTGAATTCCGTACCTCCCTCTAGTACTTCATCAACACTGTCGACATTATCCTTGGTCTCATCTACAGAAACTATCTGGCAAGCTTCGTCGGACAACACGGAAGGTCTTAGGGGATCGGTGATGTCATCGCTTTCTATCTTAGGCAAATAATTTTCAGGATTTCTAGTTAAATTATCCATGTCACCTTCAATATATGTATTCAATTCGATGAATTGTACTGCATCTTCAATTGATACAGGAAAATATTTAGGAGATGCTGACCATGTGATGACTTTGGTCAAGAATTTATGGAACCAGGAAGTTCCCCAATTCAAAGAAGGCGTACCTTCGTAAGGCACATTCGTAGGATTTGTGTTCAGATAATCCGCGTAAGGTGAATTTTTTATATTATCTGGAGTAGGAACCGGGGAATCAGTCATGGACCTCCACAATTTTTTTATCATTTGCAAAGGGTTTATTCCGGAACTGTTCCTTTGACTCATAATTTCATTCGTAACTTTAGATGTGGCCATAGTGATAGAAAATCTTTTCACAAAGCAGTGAATGAAAATAGCACTGGCTAATTGGTACATTCTGTGAGCAGATAGGTCGTAAGATATTTGACATACTGCCTTGGTCCCCACAACTCTAGTAGCATATGATTTAAGTGCTTCATAAACCCGCTGTACAGAGAATCTATTGTGGTCCAGACCCATTGCATACATAATAGTGTCTTTCACTAATTTTTTAGGAGCGAAGAAATTCACAACCCTCATATTATGATTTTTGTCAGTATCAAATCCTTCCGCTTCCCACAGATATGCCCTAATAGCTACATAGTCGAAATTGTTAAACCACAAATAAGTTCTTATGTACCCACTAATTAAACCTTTACTAGCACATTTGTTAATTTAAAAAAAAACAATACTATTTCTAGTTGACTGAATATAGTCGAAATTGTTAAACCACAAATAAGTTCTTATGTACCCACTAATTAAACCTTTACTAGCACATTTGTTAATTAAAAAAAAAAACAATACTATTTCTAGTTGACTGAATATTTACAAAGTATGGATGATTTTCAGAGTCGAAGATCACAGGTCTAGTTAATAACTCAAGATATGTAGACATTGTGTGACAATATGACCACGAATGGTCATGTACAAAGTTCATATAAATTTTCTTTATTCCATTGTCGTCTTCGATCCTCCAATGTGCATTCAGTGACTTGATAGTTCCAGAACTCTCGATTAACATTAGAGGGTCAAAAATAAAGGAACCTGCTCCGACCGTAGACTTACCTTTGGTCATACTATCAGCAATTTGTGTTGCTGTTCTATCATATGTCGAGTGTATGAACAATTGGAACGGTGCGGTTACGTTACAATTTTCTGAGATATCCTCACAAAAGAATTTCTTTGAACCATTCGCTACATCGTCTACATATAATTTATAACAAAGTTTTTGTCGTTTTGATTTAGGATTAAATAGAAGAATAGCACTTGTCCTATTGGCATGACGTTGCTGATCGTGAATCCCAAGAATGGGAGAGCAACAGTGGAATTTATCCCTGCCTCGTTGCATCTGCTTAAAAGCACATCCCCCGGAATCTTTCACTAATGCGTCATAGCCCTCAGGAACCTGCATGTTACCATTCAACCCTAATGTCATTATATTAATTTGATATTCTAACACGCGAGAAGCAGCAGCAAAAGAATGCGTGTGATACAAATTGTGTTTGAATTCAATATCGAGTTCAGGGTATGAGGCCATCAACGCGGCCTCATCGTCAGCAGATAATTTATACTTTATTACAATTTTGTCTTCCTTAGTTGTGGGGTCGACTAATCTCTTAGCATCGTGGATAACAGCGTTTCTAACCATGTCTGCTATTGTGCTTTCTGGATTCGCTATGTCCCTAGAGATAACTTTTCTTACCTCATCTTCATAATCTAATCCTGCTTTGCGCATTAATCCCGGTACTGCTGAATGCGGTATATTCTCTCCACCAATTCTATAATTCAGATGTCTATAAATCTGTCTGAACTCATGGTAATAAATTTCCTTCTTACAATTTCCTGAAACATGTATAATTCCATTAGAGACTACATATGGTCTTGGTATTACTTCGTTAAAATTCATTAAATTATCTAAAATTAAATTAATTAGTCTAACTTTGGGATACGGACCGACTCTGTCGGCAACATAGCACATATCTGCCAACGATAGACGTAATAAATAAAAGTACCTTAAATAACAATAACCGTCTGCTGGATAAAATTTATTATTTACAATACAGAACTTACCTGCCTCCAACATGTTTAAGTCGGAGTAGTATACTACTTTAGAGAAATTTGCCATGGCGACTAAATTTCAAATTTTTCTGGCTAGAAAAATTTTAAATTTGATTCTGGCAAGAATCAAATTCCTATAGTATCAAATCAGGCGAGATTTAATACTGATAATTTTGCGTTTATCAACACGTTGTTAGTATCATTCAAATAGTCTTTCTCATTTGGCAATGAGAAATATCTTTGAGTGATTTATTTTCGTATATAATGGATGATTTGTGGCCCACATTACAGCTTATTGCTGAATGTCTACCGCTAATCAGCCTTTATACTGCCATTGATAGTGTCTGCATAGCGGCTGTTTAAAAAATTATTAGATGCCTCGCAGCTGCTTAGAGACTCACTAGTGTATCGAATTAACGACTTCTTTTTTATAGTGGTTCGCATAAGTACCTTTAATTAGAATTTACCTGAATAAAATTAACATGTGGTACTGTAATCAGTCGAAGTGTAACTAGTTGAAGCAGATGACGATTATATACTGACGTATATATTTTATTGCTTTATAAATATGAATTCGACTAATTCGTGTAAAATTAAAGCTAGAACAGGGAGCATTAGAAGAAAATTATTGAAAGAGTACCAAAGAATTATGAAGACAGAAGAAATAAAACCTTCAGGTCGGGAAGTAACGCAAAGCGTGGCAAATAGTTTGAAACAGGATGGTTCCGTACAAAATATTAGTCGCAATAGCTCAGAAGATCTTGTACATTCAACAAATTATGTGTGTCCAAGTTCTTCTTCTAGTAACCTCGGTGATAATATTAATTGTTCCACCGGCAATTATAACTTATCGAGTTTTGAAAATGATGACGACGGCAACTATAGCGATGAAGTAAAGCACTCACTGTTAAGGGAAAAAAATAGAACGTGGGCTGTAGAAAACAGTCTTAACCATGTTGCTTTAAAAGATCTGGCAGCAATTATCAACGACTTGATTCCGCAAATATTACCAACTGATCCAAGGACAATTTTAGCAACTCCTCGAAATGTCAACATAAAAGAAATCGAAGGTGGCGAATACTGGCACAACGGAATAGCCAATTCTGTGATTAAAATATTGAATAGTTGCGATGAAGCTCCAGACGAAATTTCATTAAATATTAATTTTGATGGATTGCCAATGTTTAAAAGTTCTAAACATGAATTATGGCCAATTTTATGCAACATCCACGAGAATACTGGCATAAAGCCATTTATTATTGGTATTTACTTTGGAGTTGGAAAACCAAAAAACTTGGACAGTTACTTAAAAGATTTTATGTAAAAAAAAAACTTTTGCTGTAAAGATTCGATGCTTTATATGTGACTCGCTGGCTAGAGCCTACATAAAAGGTAATAATTTTTTATTTTACCTGTTTAAATTATTGCAATGCCAATTTCAATACCTGAATGAAGGAAGATGTTGATTTTATTTTATAATTTATTTTATTTATTTGGGACAAAAAACAGTTATACAATAAAGCATATAGAAAAAGTAGTTACATTACAGTCGAGAAAACGTATAACCCACACTATTGTCCACGAAGTGATATCGGAGTATGAAAACGAACGCGTGTTAAATGAGAAAAATAAAATAAAATAATGATATTTAGCAGAGAAAACACTGCATACATGAATTGAAGGAAGCGAATGACAAGAGCCTACATCTTAAGGGCGACTTGCAAGAAATTGAGAAACCATTCTTTTAAATTTAGATAGCGACAGCGCGAAAATGTCAAAATCAGTAAATTGTGAGTTATATGTTTCTAATAGTCGGCGGATAGGGGCCCGCACCCCAGCATTCGTTCTACATCGCGCAGTGTAGAATAGTCGAGGTGCGCGCAACTCCCGTCGAAAAACAGTTCTTGGTACTACGTAACATAATCCATTCGTCAGCTCAATACAATTATATTTGTTACTAGCTGACCCGACAGACTTCGTCCTGTCAAAAAGATTTGTAATGTGGCAGTTTTTGTGCCTACGTATTTTAAAAAATTCTCCTGAACAGAACCGTCACCCTGGTGATAGGGCGTTGTGAATAAAAAATAATTAAATAAAACATATATAAAGATTTAAAAGTAAGTAATCGCTTTATTGTTAATCATGTGAATCATAATTATTATTATTATCATTGTAGTGCTTTGTGGTATACGATGTTTTTTGTTTGATTACCTGGCGCATAGATAAACAAATCTGATGGTTTTCCAACACGGGAACAGGCAACATACAATTGACCATGTGAGAAACATGGGTTTTCTAGATTAATACCACAAACACTTAATGATTGCCCCTGGGACTTGTTTATAGTCATAGCAAAAGCAAGCCGCACTGGAAACTGTAGTCGTTTAAACTCAAATGGCACATCAGTCGGAATCATTGGGATGCGCGGTATGAGAACATCTTCTCCTTTATACTTTCCTTTGAGTATAGTTGCTTCTATCACATTGTTTAGTAATTTTTTTATCGCTAACCGTGTACCGTTGCAAAGACGCGGTTGGTTGATATTTCGCAACATTATAACCACCGATCCAACCTTTAATTGAAGATTGTGAGGTGGCAATCCTGGCAAATCCAGCGAGTTTAAAAATTCCGGTGGATAGTTGACTACATCATCTTGATTAGTAGCCGAATCAACTGATTTATATATCCTCAATTCGCCTGTAATTTGTTCTTGAATTTTGAAATTTAATTCATTTACATCTATGTTTTTTGCAGCCAGTATAGCTCGTTCGCTCAACCAATCATGGTTTCTGTAATTTTGAGAAACATCTGGAAACACCTTCTGAATAAGTTTATCTTTTGATCGAGTTAACTGACAAAAACTTTGAGGAAAGTTAATGCAGCCAGTCAACATGTCTATATGAAATTTGCCATTACCAATGTCAATGAGTTGTTTAGAGAATATGTTTCCAGATTGGTCATTTTGCAACTCGACACGCATATTCTTGCTTAAATGAAGTACTTTGACATGTTTCCACAAATTGGAGGACTTTAGACATGCATTGAGTTCATCAGCTGGCGTTGATCGTGGAATCACTGGCAATATTTGACGAAAATCTCCTGCTAATAAAATCATTGCACCACCAAATCGGTTATTATTGCTCCGTAGATCTTTTAAGGTTCTGTCTAAAGCCTCCAAAGATTTTTTATGTGCCATCGTGCATTCATCCCAAACAATCAATTTACATTGCTGCAAAACCTTTGCCATTGCAGAGTTCTTCGAAACGTTGCAGGTTGGAGTTTCATTGCTTTGCATATTTAATGGCAATTTTAGTGCTGAATGGGCTGTTCGACCACCTTCAAGCAAAGTTGCTGCGATTCCCGACGAAGCGAGTGCAAGTGCAATTTTATTTTGTGAGCGAATTGTTGCTAATATTAATGAAATCAAAAAAGTTTTTCCTGTACCACCAGGTGCATCTAAGAAGTAAATCCCTCCAGTTTCATCATTTGTTACTTTCATAAGAGTTTCAAATACATACTTCTGTTGTTCATTTAACAGTGGAAGATTTGTTTTAATTAATTCTTTCAAAGCGTTGAGATCATACAGTCTTTCTCGATGCAACTCTTGGTTAAAAGCGTCATGCATTGGACGATTGGGCGCGGTCAGGCCTAATTGAATTAATAGTTTGTTTGACATTATCAAGCACATGTCCTCAATTGAAATCAATGCTTCATTGTAAATTTCTTCACTGATTTGTATATTTGGATTTCCCATTCTATTCCGTATTTGATACAAAATATCATCACACATATAATCTTTGTACTTGATCCACAAATCAATTGGGTTTGATGGGAAGCATGTAGATATGATTATAGAAAACAATGTTCGTATTTGATGAGCGTGTGATGATATTACAGCATCATTGAGAGTTTGATCCCAATGAGCGTCATTTTCAAGCAATTGCAAACGTTGACAGGGTTCTCTGTAGGATCCACACAATTCACCATCAACAGTTCGTAACTGTTGGAATGATGTTGGGCCACGTACATTGACTAATAGCAGTCGTAAATAAAAACATTCATCATTGCTTGGATGTACTGAATAAATCCGGCCAATCGCATCGGTGGAATATACATCTGTATATCCTGGAACTGGTTTTCCTTGTTTCCGTCGTATAAATCTCCTTGAGGATTGATTCCAGGTATAATATTTTGGCATTTCAGAATATAGCAATATTTGTGCGAAATCATCGTTTTGGCAAGTCTCAAAAAAACTGGTTAATGTAGTAGATGGTGGCTGAGCAGCTCTTTGTACTGCTTTCTGTGCTGTAAAATACACTCTTTGTCCATTTTCTAAATGCACAGCTAAGTGAACAACAGAAGGGTGTCTCTCATGAATAGGAAAAGAAAATATTCGCCAAACTGCTTCATTACTACTGACATAGCGGCCCATTTGGTATTGGGTAACTTCATCATTGGAATTCTCTGCACCAATTCCAATCACAGCCATATCACTCCCTTTGGTTACATATTTGCAAATGTATTTAATAGATTTCACTGAATGGCAAGATTCAACGTTGTTGTGTGCTTTGAATGTCTTTGATAAAATGGGTGAATATGGAACAATCCAACGATTATCTATTTCAATATCTTGTTGATTTAATTTGACAATTGTTGATTTTCCATTGTCTGCTGTCGATCTGCGACGATACAATGGATGACCGTCATTACCAGTAATTGTTTCCGATATTAATGTCCGTGGATATCGTTTTGAACATTTACCATCCATCATACACGGTGAATTTTGATTAAGAGTTCCACAGGGACCATGTATCATGTTTTTGATAACTACCTCATGCAATCCAGGATCTACTTGTACATTAGGGATTTCAGCTGATATCACTGCTGCATCAACTTCATTTGGCCTTATCTTTTCAACCAACCAAATCAAAATGTGTGCATGTGGCAATCCTCGTTTCTGCCACTCCACAGAATACATCCAGCAGCGTGTCTCACCAAACACATTATGTTTTACGATGAAATCCATTAAAGATTTCAACTTTTGTCTAAAGACTCTGGCTGTAATATCATGACGATCAATGGGTAATTGGCCAGAGAATAACTCCTGCTTGATTTCTATCCATTGCGGATTGCATGTAAATGTGATGAACAAATCTGCTGTACCATAATGACGAACATACGACATGGCATCTTGAGCATATTCGTGCATATGCCGAGGGCTTCCGATGTATGTTGCTGGAAGAATAGTCATCCGACCGACATTCTGTGCATTTCCATCAGTATTAATCGCATCTCGAAGGTGAATATACTCTTCAGATCGGAGTTTGGTTTGATTCAACCTGATGAATGTTAATCTCTCCGTTTCAATTTTAACATACATGTCAACAACATATTTGTGATATAATCGCCGACATTTCAATATGTGATTATCTTCATTTTCCCGAATCATTAGGCGGTATGAATAATAGTTCATTGAACTGACTTTTTTGTTGGTTTCAGAACCTGTAAATAGATTTTGTTTTAATAACATTCAAATATAAAATTAAAATACATAATATAATGACTGAGATATTATCGCCATAGCTAAACTAATATTTTAGTTACCTGTAATGAGATTTATCATTTTTATTGAGAAATCGTAGCCATCTTCACCTTGCCAAAATATAATGGGATATTGCAGTGCATCATATGAGCGGTGTGTTTCCTTTATACGTTGTAATTGATCATTCCGACGATGTAAAACAATATCACGGGATTCCAAGTTTTCTCCAACTACAACGATAGCAACTTCATCAATAGTTGGTGCATTAAAACGTCTTGTATGATGACCTGCAGGTGTTTTATCAGCTCTGATTACAATTTTGTGATTATCGGATGGCATCAGATCCAGGGCAGTTTTAAACAATATAATCAATTGATTGTGTTGATGAAATAAAGTTTGTAATTGTTCTACAATAGACCTCTTTACTAAATTGTTATGTGCACAACGCAGATCAATTTCTTGTGGTGAATTGCCCATAAAATAAATTTGCAGGAATTTGTTGTCGCTATCTGACACTGGTAACAGTGAACCTGCTCTGTGATATATTTGCCCTTGTATCTGTAAATAAAAAAAAAATATTATGGTGTGGTATAAATTAATGGATTGTCAGTGATCAAACTTAAATAATATTTGATCTTAAAAAGTATATATTTAGTTTTAACTAATATCTATCAAATATAAAATATAATAAAAGTGTCACTGAAACTGAATCACCATATAATATGATGACTAAGTGATATATTTCGTAATGATTAAGAAATTGAAGATTAGTGACACATCTTAACTTTGGTGACAGAAAATTTTGTTCGCTAAAATAATTATGAGTAACTGCTATAATACATACCTTGAAAGTTGGCATAAAATTTTCCCGAACTACATTTGTTGCCCCAAATGAAGTCATTTGAAAGCAATTGTTATATTGTTGGATATGTGTCAAAAAGTGTATAGAATCTGTTCCTATTCCTGAAACCAATGAGTACAATGGTTCTGGTGGTGGATCCAATGGTATCAATTTCACTTTACCATTTGCGCAACACAATCCATTGGCTTCGTTTTTGTATTTTAATGCCTTACAGTGTGAGCAAACCGAGTTCATAGAACCAATAACAACACATTGGTAGTTACTGTAGTCAATTGACACATCGTAACTGAAAGCAGCTCGATTCAAACTTGCGCGATTATTAGTTGAATGTCGCGCTCGCGCTTCACGCGTTTGTGATATCCGAATTCTTTCACGTTCATTTCCGTCGTCACGTTCTTGTGCAGTACGATTAGATCGGTAATTAGCTTGGTTTGTAGCATTTCTGGTTCTTCTACCTAAATTGCTCCGTCTTATAGGAGGCATATCAAATATAAATTATTTTTTCACTAATCACGAACTAAACAAACACTAACTAACTAAACACTCTGCACAAAACACGATATACGAATTTGTTTCGTGTATCAGTTGACAAAAGCAAACTCAGTAGATTAGGTAACAGACAACTTTTTTTTTTTTTTTTAAATTTGATATGACTTGAAGTCAAATCCTTTTAAGCCGTACGAATTGTTTTATTTATTTAAAATTTGGATATTAAAAATAATAAAACACTGTTGGTAACGCGATTTTTGTTTGACTGATGTAATGACGTGGAAACTGATGCATTTTATCTCGCGTGCCGAAACTAATACAAAAGAAACGCGAGTTTCGGAACGCGACATTAAACTCCTCCAACTATGTATTCTGTGCTCCAACGCACACACGCACATTGTTTTGATAGATATGATCTTTGACGTTAGGAACACACCTACATTGCTTAGACAACAGTGAGTGCTTGTAATTTAATATGAACTTTATACCATAGCAATAAAGCTCAAATTGACTACGTTTTAGTTACAAATCATTTGTATGGGAAAAAGAAAAGGGCTATTTTTAGGGTTTTTCCAGCAATAATTCTAATTTTTCTCGCCGTAAAAACCATCCTTGAACTTCAACGAACATTTTAAAAAAAGATTTGGCCAAATTGGTCCAGGCGTTGTTGAGTTATGCGCTTACCAACACATTTTGCGATTCATTTTTATATTATAGATTGCATATACCGTATAGCATCACAACCATGATCAATGAACGTCTGGAATCCAAGCTCAATAGTTCATAATGCTTTAGCAAATCTGCATAGGGAATCCTAGTACGGAAGCATTTGAAGTGCGTGGCACGAAGATATTTTTTCTGAACCATTTCTATTGCTTGCTTATATTTGTCATAATACGGACACCAGATGGGTACCGCGTATTCCAATTGTGAACGGACTAGTGATTTATATAAGAAGTGAAAAGTAGAAGGCTTTTTGGAGTCTTTACTTTGATGTTGATTTATTTATATATTTATTTTTACTTTTCAGGTGTTTGCAACTTTAATGGTAAACACGGTTGTTTGAAGTGTGTTGCCATTGGAGAGTACTCACACAATTCCCACACAGTTACTTTCTCTGATATTGACTGTGCAGAGAGAACAAATGAAGGATTTCGGATCAAGCTTTGAGCTTGATCCGAAATCGCTTTCGGAGCACCTCATCACAAGACTGATTCCCCATTACTTGGCCTACCTATAGACATGGTAAAAAAAATCCCTGTAACCTGTAACGTTTCATACGTTTATTAGTCGGTTGGCGTGACGGGAATTTTGGTAAATTTATCACAAAATGGCGTGGCAGTGACTATGAAACGGTATCAGTTTTTTTTAAGGAGATGTAAGTTACCATCAGAAATTCATAGAGCGGTACGAGCCCTGGATACTCTGGCTTATTGGAAGGCATCCGAATTCTGATCATTCTTTTATTATTTGAGTGTCTATTTTGCCTGAAGTGCTAAAATCAACTGCGTATTCACATTTCTTAACACTATTGTGGTATTGTAATTTGTTCAAACGAAGCTTACCAGAGTATGTTGCCACTTGCTGATAAGCTTTTGAAACATTTTGTAAGACATTATAGATACTTATGCAGCCGATTACGTCACAAGCAACGTGCATAATTTAATTCATGTGACTGCTGAAGTAACGATGTATGGGCCACTGCAAAGTTTCAATGCGTATCCCTTCGAAAACCAGTTGTACATGATCAAAAAAATGTTAAGAGTTGGCCAAAATCCACTATCACAAGTGGCCAAAAGATTAGCCGAATTGAATTTAATTGATTTCAATAAGAGTATTGCACAAAACAGCTCTAAGTATCCGTTTGTAAAGACAAGTAAAAACGGTCGGTAAATTATACATATGAAAGAATATAAGCTCTCTTCAAAAACATGTGACAGGTATATTTTAACCACTTATAATGATATTATTGAAATTTAGTTTATAATCGATGAATCGGATGTTTTGGTACATGGTACTAAAATACAAAATAAAAATGACACCACGCGCAATGTCATCACGCTTTGGCATATACAAAGCTACAAGTTCGGAAGAATGTGCTAACGCTGCCGTCATTTTAGATCTTCGGGAAATAAAATGTAAATTAGTACGTATTAAACATAAAGAATGCCATTATTTTATTCCATTATTACATACTTTGTAAATAAAACAAAATAAATGATTGAACTTATACATATTTATTTATTCATATAGCTCGCATCAATTGGTACTCTGTCAATTTAGGTATCATCTGTCACAGAAAAGTAAAAGGTAACAACAATAAACTTAACAAAAATATTGATATCCCTATGCAACTAATAAAACCTGCATCACAGTAAATCACTTATTAACAAAGTATTTGAAACCTCAACATAAAATAACATTCGCTCCGTTAATAAAGATATAACAAAACAACGAAAACTGAAGCCTACTTGATCATAACATAGGCTAGCTAGAATTATATTAGCCTTTAATCATAATAATATAATAATAATAATAAAGCTTTATTTATTCTTTGCAAATTACAAACTATTAGAACAATATATACTAAGTTTATTTAGAAAAATGCAAATTAAGTAATTTGTACGGACCCCCTTCGGGTAAAAGCCTCCTCCAAGGAGTGCCATTGAGTTTTGTTGCTGGCAGCGTGTAGCCAGCTTTGACCCACCATCTCCACTATCTCGTCTGCCCATCTAGCGTTAAGCCTGCCTCTGCTTCTAGTTCCTCGTGGCCCGGTCCATTTTACTGCTCTCGCTGTCCATCTATCATCTTTGAGCCTGGCCACGTGACCTGCCCACTTCAAATTTTCTTTGGAGTGAGAAGGAAGCATCAGTAACATTGGTTCTCTTGCGAATTTCAACATTTCTCACCCTGTCTTTCAGCTTTATGCCTAGGCATTTTCTTTCCATTCTTCTTTGTGTTGTCTGGATTTTGTTTCTGGTCTTACAATCGAATGTCCAAGTCTGGCACCCGTAGGGTAGACATGGTAGTATTTCCGAGTCCATTACTACTTTTTTAGTAGGTAGTGGAAGCTGCGATTTGAAAACTTCCTTGTGGCACCAGTACTTGTTCCAGGTAATCGCAATTCTTCTGTCCACTTCTTCTAAATTTCGTTCTTTGCTGAAAGATATTTGTTTGCCTAGGTAAACATACTTTTGGACAAACTCGAGAGGTGTGTTGTCTACCAAGATGGGTGTCATTAGGTGATTAGTAATAATTTTTCTTTTGTCGAGATTCATTTCGACAAAACAAAAATCAATCATAATAATAGTCACCCGCAATAACATAATATGATGAAACGAAGGCTGCAAGAGATTGCCAGTCTTCTTGATTTATTCGTCTAAAAAACTACCAAAATTAGTACAATGAGCCCACATCGTTCTGATCGTTTTCTGGTGAACTGTTATTACTTATAATATTCTCTATGACTCCATCTCTAAATTCTTGTTTGTCCTATGTCTCTAACGAGTTTTGTTCTCGTTGTATTTTCGCCTTGTTTTGTAGTAGAGTCATTATTAATTTTTTCAGCATTTTTATTTTTTCGACGTTTCGTTACTGACGTTCTTAGGTCTCTCATCAATTTGCTCTTTTCTGATTTTTTTAAAACAGTCTTGAAAAATATTTCCGAAGCTTCTACTGTGAATGCTGCGTCCCACGAATGAACCATGTCCAAAAAAAACTGCCTTAATAATTTGTAGTTTTTCAAAGCAATTTTCGATTTTTCTCCTCGGCTTCCACCAGACCACGAACACAAACAGATAAATGCCCGAGAAAGCAATGTGTCAAGTAATCGATACGCAAATGTTTTACCATCTCCAGTGGAAGGCGAGCATAAAAATGAAAAGTGTTTCTTAAGTTTCTTGTATATTCGGATTTATCTGCTAGTTTGACTTCTAACGCATCCAACTGACATTGGTCTTCAATTATATTAAAGCAAAAGCTCTCGGCTTCATCTTGACGGACATGAGGACATCTTTCAATAAAGTCATTTGTACAGGTTGTTCGTTTATTGGCTGGTTCAGTTTTTCTGATATGTCTTCTAATTGAACAGACATTATGCAGATTTTGTTCACCATATTTTCTATAATTTTATTTTGAGTATGAATCATATTAACCATCGTATCAATCGGATTTTAAATCGAATCATACCTGTGATGAAAAGTGGATCCTGTAAAATAATCGGAAACGCACTATTTATTTGCAGGTACTACGTCTACGGGAATGTCATTCAAAGCCACTAGCTCTTTTTCCTTCCGATTAGGAGCGACTACTGTTGGCAAAATTATATACACCACTTGTGAATGTGAAGCAATTTGGGATCAGTTAGTACATATACACATGCCTCAACCTACAATGGAACAATTGAAGAAAATAGCAAATGACTATTAGGTCATTACACGAAATTGGCGTTTTTTAAGAGAAGAACATAGTCGCTTTTTTTATATAATATATTTATTTAATCAAAGTATGTACCATTGCTATCTATGCACTTTTGCCATCTCATAGGTAGTTCAGTGATCCCTTTGTAATCAATAAAATCTTTGAAGGCGCTTTGGACTGCCCCATCGGAGTTGATTTTTTTTCCCTTGCAAGAAGTTATACAAATTTCGAAAAAAATGGTAATATGTTGGAGCAAGGTCCGGGGAGTACTGTGGATGTCTTAGACATTCCAATTGAAGCTCCTCTAATTTGGTAGCCGTCTGTTATGCAGTGTGTGGTCTAGCGTTGTCCTGAAACAGCAGTGGCCTAGAGCGATTGACCAGTCGCGGCTGTTTAGCAGTTAGCTTTTCCATCATGGTTTGCATGTTCTGCGGGTCAAAATTTCCAGAACGGAAACGTTGGAACCAAAAACGCACTGTTTTCTTTTGCGACACCGTCGACATACACATTATTAATCCTTCGAGCCGTTTCTGCAGCACTGGTGCCACGATGGAACTCGTAGTAAATAACGCGATATTTCAAGTTTTCCATTTTGTAAACTGACTGGCGCATAGAAAAAACCAAAAAAGGAAAAACAAATGAATTACGGTTTTCCAAACACAAAAGCATGAGTAAATAGCTGTATAAATTTAAAATTGGAATTCCAAACCAAAGAGGAGATATTTGAGATCAAAGTAACCAGTACGACAAAACGCCTATCTTGAAAATATAGGCATTGTTAATGTTATATCCTTTTTCTTTGCCCTTACTACTAACCCTTCAGGTTAGAATTAGAAATGAATTCCGGATCAATAGAACATTTTCAAAATCTTGAAATTCTTTTAAACTGCTAATCGGCTTTATATCTGATAATTGGGTTCTGTCTGGTAGAATAAAAAGTTGTATTGCAATTTCTTCAAATTGATTTTGCATTTCTGAAAGTTTTGACAGTATATTGTTTTGAGTTCGAAAAAGCGTTACCTGATTTTCGTTGATTGTAATTAAAGTACCCATAACAGTTTTTAGGCTTTCTGGTATTTCATCAATCTTCGGTAAAACGTAATTCGTGACACGTGAATCTTCAATTTGTTGTAATATAATGGAACTTTGTGGTTCTCCAGAAACGGGTATAATTACAACGTTTGGCATGCTTTCTTGCGTGAAAATAACTGAATCTTGATTGTCAACATAATCATATGACGAAGAATGTTCTATTATATTGTTAGAATTTAAAATCTTTTTATTATTGTTCTGAAACAAAGGCATGGTTTAGAAATTTACATTAAACAAATTGTTATAATATTATTATGTCCTTTATTCATTTAGTTTCTTATAATCTATTTTTTTTTTATAAATAAAAAACATAAACATTTAAACATATGAAAAATAGAGGCCCACCGGTATCGGGAACAGGGTCCAAGCTACCGGCGGTCAGTGCTCCTGAGAGAGGAACCTCCTAACGATACGCGCCGTGTCCAGGAGTACCGCTTTCTGGATCAAGCCCTTGATCCAGCTGCCCAACGAGAGCCTCCTCAGATGTTCGTCGAGGCTCTTGGCTATTATGCCATTGGCCGTCACGACTATCGGCACAATGACTCCTGTATTCACATCCCACATGGCGACAATCTCGCGAGCCTACTTTTCTTATCTCTCTGAGCCTTCACGAGGTTCTCGTCATGGGGGATCGCTATATGGCGCGACGTTCTAGTCGGTCTATCACCACTATGTCAAGCTTTTTGGCAACAATAGTCCTGTCAGTGATGATAGACCGATCCCAATACAACGTGACATTGCCATTTTCGTGGACTGGGTCGGGCTCATACTTACGTTTGTTCCCACTAGTTCTACTGAACAGTTCTACGGTAGAACTAATGGGATTTTTTTTACCCGACTGCCGAAGGAGGGTAATGTGTTTATCAGTCTATGTATGTATGTATGTTTGTTCCTATGTGGCGTTCTAGAGACCAAACGCGTGGGCCGATTTTGATGGTGCTTACGTCAATCGATTCGTCTTAACCCCGCGAGTGTCACTGGCTACATGAAAATTGGAAAATAAGAAAATGGCGGTTCTTGGGTGCCATAATGTGGGGGCCCAAATTTTTCTTTTCTTCCAAACCTATCGTGTGCGGTATCAAAATAAAGGATTTTAAGAGGTGATTTCAAAAATATATAACACATATGTTTAACCCTTAATTTGGCAAGAGAAGGAAAGTAAAAAAACAGTATATTTAAGATAATATTTGGAAAGTCGTGTATTAAGAGGTGTGAGAAAAAATAATAAAAAAAAACTCTCATGTTTAGTTTTTCGAAAACAACATGTCCGTCTCACCGGACATTGCCAAATAAGTAACAGCCGATTTGAATATTTGACTGTTCGGTGTGGCCGACAGTATCAAAGGAGGGTAAATAATAAAAACCAATGATTTTTGTTATTTTTTATTAGGCAATTTAAAAAAATGTAATTAAAAAATATTAAAATGTTTTCTTATTTGGTGTGGAAGTCTAAGAAACAATTTCTGGCATTTTTGCCAGTTACAAAACAAAGTCGTGATTGGCATTTTATGCAGAACACCACAGTCTTTTTTTGGCAATATCTGCAGCGTCCTTCTTCCATCGTCGATGGGAAATGACCTAGATTGTCAAATTTTACTGGGCTAGAAGGGCGGGCCACACGAGGTTTGACCACTTTTGGCATAGTTTTTTTGTTCCTTTGGGCACATCGATTTTCATTTAAAAGATTCTCATACACAGCATATCTGAATGCTTTCAATGGTATTTTTCGACTGTTTCCATTCTTTTTTCTATGTACCAGCCAAGCGTTGTTGATACATATGTCTAGCATTTGTGCAAAAATACCCATGTACCACCTTCTTGTTTTGAACGGCGTTTTATACAGCGATACTAACATATCCGCGAGGTCAACTCCGCCCATATGTTTATTGTACTGCCGCACTATTTGTGGACACTCTACTTCTACTTTCTTCTTGTCGTCTTTTGAATATCTTACGATCTTCTCTACAGGCTCGCTAGCAACAAAAGAACTTATAAATGTCACGACCTTATTATCGTTCCAGCGAACAACTGCCAAACGGTTCTTGTCACAGCTAACTTCAGCAAAGTGCCCTCTTGGCTTCTTTTTACCCGACTGCCGAAGGAGGGTAATGTGTTTATCAGTCTATGTATGTATGTATGTATATATGTATGTATGTATGTATGTATGTATGTATGTATGTATGTTTGTTCCTATGTGGCGTTCCAGAGACCAAACGCGTTGACCGATTTTGATGATTCATACGTCAATCGATTCGTCTTAACCTTGCGAGTGTCATAGGCTACATTAAAATTGGAAAATAGAAAAATGGCGGCTTTTGGGCGCCATATTGTGGGAGGCCAATTTTATTTTTTCTTCCAAACCCATCGTGTGGGGTATCAAAATAAAGGGTTTTTAGAGGCGATTTCAAAAATATATAACACTTATATATTTAAATGTACCTAATTCGAAAAAAAAAATAACTAAAAAGTTATAAATAAAAAAGTTAATTAAAAAAATCAAAATACCCGACTGCTTAAAAAGCGAACTAAAAAGACGTAAACAAGAAGAAAATCATGCTGTGCAGTCGGAGGATACATCTGGTTTTGGTCAGCCAGCTCGCGGATATGTATCCTCCGACTGCACAGCATGATTTTCTTCTTGTTTACGTCTTTTTAGTTCGCTTTTTAAGCAGTCGGGTATTTTGATTTTTTTAATTAACTTTTTTGAAAGTCTTTTCATCTGGTAAAACTTTTTCTGCACCTCTGATACGATTGTTACGTATAGTACCGAGACCGAAAATTCCATATTTTTCACGTAAAACGTAGAACAATTCCGGAGATGAAAAGAAATTATCACAATATATTATTGCTGGCTTGCGATCGATACTTTGACACAAAGCAATCACGACTTGAGCGCCAAAACCGAGAGATTCTTCTTCTTCAGAAAATGAATGATAGCGAAAGGTGTCTTCACCTGCGTATAACAAAAAGTCATAGATGATGCCTGAGACACCGGCCCTTACATAATTTTTAAAGGGTGCTAATTAAGGCAGCTTCTTTAAAATGTCATTCTCGTCTGCAAATATATTTAGTTGTCTAATTAATTAATAGGTCAGCGACAAACTTTTAGCGTCTAATAAATGGTTTATAAGCGACCATATATTGTAAAACAAGCTACTGTTAATATGACGCAACATGGTGATAATTCTTAAGCAACTAAATTTGTGATATGTCTACTCATTGCTAGCTTCTAATAAGTGTATCAACTTCATCTATAAAATAATATCAACGTACTCTAATTTCATAGAGTCACCTTTATTTTTATACTTTAGCATAAGTAATTGATGAGTGAATCTACTATATTTGAACATAAAATTTCCTTATTATTGTCATCAAATAATGGTCAATAAAAGCTATAATTTCATGTATTCGCCTATCTATTTATAATGTTACCATAAGTAATTGACTATTATACCTACCCAAATGAACATACAAAAAATATTGTTATCATAAACAAACATCTGCAACTCTGTGTTTGTTTGTGTTTGGACACACCTTAGGGAAAATTAAAACCAAACAACTATTTTATTTGTAAATCAGATAATTTTAATGGCAGTAGCACAGGTTTTTATGTTAAGTATTATTGTACTTATGTCCTAAGTTACAATAATGTAAGGCAATCAAATAATATATAACATTGTTATTTGTCACTGAATAATCAGCGCAGGTTGTGCTTTACCTGGTCTCCCACGCTTCCTCTTTACACCTATTTTTTGTGTTTTTGCTTCTGGCGGCGGAAATGCATGTTTCATCCTGATAGCCAGACCCACCAAATGCTTGCAAGAATACTTGCGGTGAAAATCTGGACAGTCACAGTGGCCATTAATCCACTCCTCTTCTATTTTCGGTAATGTAATTTTCCAAGAAGAAAAAAACACATTTTTGTACTCATCAAAATCGTTGAATGTTTTCTCCGTCAAAGTAGTCCTCGTGTAGTTGTCACCTGGGACCAGGTAGGTATTAGTTGTTGGTGTTGATAGTATTGTTCTAATTTTGGTATCGGTTTTAGCCCATAGATATCCGGCTGTCCAGTCAGCTAATTTTAACACCGGTGTCGTCGCAAAGGGTTCTTCCGTTGCCTGTTGTGACCAGCTAGTAACCATGTCCTCTGCAACTACTAAAAAACGGGACAACGGTATACGCTCGCGGAGGGTATTTTCATCTTTAATAATCCTATTAAAAGATTCGAGAGCATTGTTAGTCACAGGTGATGAGATAGGTGTTGCACCTAAATACCAATTAGGGTTTTTAGTGAGCCATTCTTTTTTAAAATATGTCATAAATGCCTTTTGCTCATGCCATTTCGCCAAGAAAACTTTTGAAGCGGCGGTAAACACTTCAGGAGAAGTAGCACACTGCAATGCGTTTATATCTTGCAATATGGCTTTTCGTGAACTTTTCTCACTTGTTTGATCCAATTTCGTACACATTTGCTTTTTAGCGTGTGCCCAGCACATTCTTACTATAGTTTCTTCTCCGAACACGTCAATAAAAGCATTTTGTATGCTTTTTGCGGCGTCGCATATCAAAACCTTTGGGTCAAATGCATATGAGAAAATGGAAAAAATGCTGTCTTTCAATCCCTTAAACACAGTTTCAAAATCTTCTTTGCGTTCATGTGTAGATACTGTTAGGCAAATAGGATGAAATTTTCGGTTTTTGTCCGTTGTTCCAATTACTAGAACAGGAAACCCTTGCCAGATTAATTTGTAGGTAGCATCCGCATGTAAAATTTTGGCAGTAAGGCACAGTTTTAATAAATTCTTAGAAGACAAAACGAAGCGGAAGCTAGGTGGGTCTTTTTCTAAAATATGATAAGCTATCACAAAAACTTTATTCTCATCGTCAGGAACATCTGTGCGGTTAATTATCCATTTTTCTAACTCTCCTAGGTGAATTGAGGACGGCCCATACTTTATACGCCTGCGATCTGCCAAATAGTTGTAGAGCTGCTGTCTTGTAGGTATTTTAAGTCCATCTATCTTCTTCAGATTGTGTAAAATGGCTTTCGGCTTTAAGCAGAGGTCGAAAAGCTTGTTAATTTCCAATTTAGTTTCGTCGCAAATACCAAAACTGTAACTACTTTTGATGGAATCGTGGTTATGCTCGCAATCAGTGCGATAGAGTAATACCGCGTCCGAGTTCGCCTCAAATAACAAATACATCTGTGCAACACACTGCTGTCCCTTGCGTGGTACTTTATTGCACCTATAAAAGCGTTTTTTTCCATCTAGCGTCATATGAGTAGTTAATATTGACCAAGTATTTTCTACTTTTACGACTTCTTCAGCGGCACGAACATTCAAATATTTCTCCACAAACATCCAATTCCTCGATTCACCACGCCTTTTCTTCACCTCCTGAACGTCTTCCGAGTCTTCATCAGAACAGTACAAAGGGACTTCATTATTAGACAACATGCTTAATAAATACTTTGATACAAATCCGTATCATAACCACTATCACAAACGTTTTTCAAATAAGAATACGAGCACTCCTTAATCGTGTCATTAATGTAAACAAATACACGTGAACTCGTTGCTGCACGCACCGAATAGAGCTCGCTCATTGGTGCAAATGGCCGGTCGCGCCCCTCTGATTCCCAACGAGCGTCAGGTACCTACACTCCCGCGCTTGTGTTGCAAACTTTCACGAAAAAAGAATATGATTTATTAATTTAGTTGTTGAATGAAAAACTTTGATTGCTAATTTTGAGGCTGGAATTTGATTTTATTAGCAGACAGATGTTGAATCTCTAAAATATATAAAGTAGCTCACTTACAACATTAGTCGCTGAGTTATCAAATCAGAAGTAAATATATTTATCGGTAGCTCGGAGTCATATTAATTTACGCTCGTAAATTGACGCTGGTTTTTTGATATTCTGTTGGAGTAGTAAAGATGATGAATTAATATAATTGAAGCTGTTCTATTAACTCGTCGCCCACATATAAAAAAAGACGCTAGGTTGCAGGTGCTAAAGAAAACTTTTGTTGCCGCACATATAATTTCCCATTTTTAAAACCCCACTTGTTAGGTTTGTCTTTCATGTATTGTTTACGTTTTCCAGCTTTTGTCCCTTTATACGCTATCATCATTTCATCTATACTGTATTGTGTTTCGTTTACTTGCTGTTTCAAACAATTTCTCCTTATTTTTTCTTGGCAAAATGCAACCAACGTCTTATTTGTTGATAACGTTTTAGTGGCATAATATCAGCTACTTTACCATAATGAAATTTAGTCGACCAATAGTCGAGGTACGATGGCATTTGAACAATACCCATAAGTAAATGGATCGATATAAAGTCTTTCAGCTCATCCACGGTCAACTGTATTGATTTCCCCATTTCCTGAACTGAGTAGAAATTTGTTTGGTCCACAATATCTGTTAAAATATTTGGCGAAAAAAACATGTAAAAGTAATCCAAGGGTGAGGCGTGCTCATCCGGCGAGTCAACGAAATCATTTTCTTCAGCTTCAATTGACGCTCCGTGGCGAAATGATGTTTTTTTCCACTTGTAATCTAGAAGTAGCTTTTTAGCTTTTTTGCGTCGTTTTGTTGCCGGTACTTTCGGCTGTTTGGAACGTGTGACTCTTTTCACAGACCTGGTCGGAGCAATGGGTGTGTTAGGCGTTGAGGGAAGTGAAGGAATTGCAGATAATGATGGTATGTTATCATAGCGGGAATCTTGAATATCTTGCAGAATAGGGGTAAGCGGTATAGAATCAGGTAAAAGCAGGGTTGTATTTTCGGGTTGTTGTTCCACTTCTTCATCAGTTTCAGAAATATTGCGGGAATCTTGAATATCTTGCAGAATAGGGGTAAGCGGTATAGAATCAGGTAAAAGCAGGGTTGTATTTTCGGGTTGTTGTTCCACTTCTTCATCAGTTTCAGAAATATTAATGCGTTCAAGCGAGGATGCAATGGATGGTGATGGTGAAGAACAGTTAGAAGAAGCGCAATCATCATGCATTTCATTCTCGGAATCTGATTTATCACTTGCATCAGAAGGTGCCCTTTCATTAGGGACTAAAGCTAATATTCTTGCTGCACGCACATGCTGTTAACAAGCAAAAACAAAAAAAAAATAAGGAAAAAACCAACACCATAAATCATACTTTCATTGGCATTGGCCGCCCCAGCGGACAAAGTCATTTGTGACAATATTTCTAAGTCATTGGCGATGGCCGCTGTGGCGGACAAAGAGGTTAGGTTGCAGAAAAGATTATGAAACAGGCACAAATCGTTAGGAATTGTGAATAAAAATAACCACACACACATATTCTAACAAATAATGCAAAAACTGTTTGTTCGTGTTGCATAAAACAATAAAAGATTATTTTATTTACCTTGTCAAAAACAGATGACCTCCTCTTCGACGACATTTTGTTTTCGACTGACGGATACAGTGTTGTCAGTGCAAGATTATATTTTATACCAAATTGTTGGAGGATAAACGAATAATTACCATTAAAGAAAAATAAAAATAAATGTTTACGTGAGTCGCAAGATTTTTTTGAAAATCATGTCCGTGTCAGCGGACATATTCAAATAAAGGGTTAAATGTACCTAACTCGAAAACCGACTGCTTGAAAAGCGAACTAAAAAGACGTAAACAAGGAGAAAATCATGCTGTGCAGTCGGAGGATACGTCTGGTTTTGGTCAGCCAGCTCGCGAAGATGTATCCTCCGACTGCACAGCATGATTTTCTCCTTGTTTACGTCTTTTTTTCTCACTAGTACTACGATTTTAGGTATAACAAAATAGTAAAACTATTGGGATTATCTATTCCCACTTGTTCTACTGAGCAGTTCCACGGTAGAACTAATGGGATATTTTGTTCTCACTAGTAGGTACTACGTTTTGATAGGTTCTAGAAATGGAAGTAAAGTACCAATTATGCTAGTCGTATCTCAATATTAGGTTTAAAAGACACTTAGATATTACTGGAAACATTACAACACTATTAATTAAAAGACACATTGTTAATATAATGGTAAATATTGTAATAATATTTATTTAAGACACATTGATTATGTAAAAGAAAATATAAATTGTAATATAAAAATGTCAAATGTCCTACATCTATATCCATAGCTATATTAACACGTGAATAAAACTTTGAGGAGTATGCAATTTGACACTGTTTAAGTTTACATGGAGAAAGAGAGCAGAAAGCTAATATTGTTTTACAATATGCATTATGTCATGGTTTATTTGTATTTATTGAAATAACAAAATAAAATGTGTTCTCCCAAAATGAAAACTAAATAATAAGATAAGAAACTCGGGCGCCAGGGAGGTTTACACAGTACAAATACAATTTAGGTTGCCGGAAAGAAATAATCGGAAGAGTGAGACTTTTAATGGGTGTATCCCACTATTTCCATGGAAATAGAAAAAGTGGGACCAGCGTTTTTTACAAATTATATCCCATTATTTCTATTGCTACAAAAAAAACGCAGTTATGTTATTTGAAAAGTTTACCACTTTTAATGAATAGATTAAAATTAAAACACGACTTCTCGGTATAAAAAAAAAAATGGAGAACAAATTAATAATCTGCCATATTTTTAATAATTCTCCACTACATACTCTACAGTACAAATCACACAAAGCCACCTCGTCACTACGCAGATGTATGGATGATTGTTTGTGACTGTACTCGTCACATGTTTCCATTGGCATCATTCCTTCATCGCTTAACGATATTATTCCGTCTGGTATTACTTTAAAAAATAAATCAACCCTTATCGTTGTCGGTAGTTTAAGATTATAAAACAATAATTGAATGTTAAGAAGCTGTAAACAAGACAGTATAATTATTAGAAATATAGAATAATTTCAACATACCACAAAAGACAAAACTCATTCCAACTTCAATCGCGAATTGGTTACTGTCGGAAATATAGTGAGAAGAGTTTTCAATTGTTCTCGCTATGGTGTTATCCTAAGAAGAAATTTCAAGTAAGTATCAAAAATACAGTAGACAAAATAAATGTACTTACGCTAACTACCGACCTACAGGCTCTGGTACAGTGATGGAAACTTACCGGAGATACTGTTATCGACCCTTTGCATTTTGTTTTGTGGCGCTTGTTGCATTTCCACAACGTATTCTTGTAAACTATCTGCCTAGTGTAACCCTCGTACAGCATTATAACACCCTTCCCCCTTTTCATAAACTCCATTATTAACAATATTTAATTAATTCAGAACCAACACCTATCTCGTAAAGCAATAATAGCAATTATAATGGCAGCTGTCTATCAATAACAGTCAATTACAACTATGATCAAGGCGTTTTGTCTAAAGAGAAAATAAATAAATAGTTTCTATGTGCACGCCGTCATAAGAGGTGATGCAGCGTTTTTTTTGTCGCAATTGAAATAGTGGGACAATCAGTCTGAATCAGGCCCAGTATTTCTATCAATAGAAATACCTAATAGAAATAGTGGGATACACCCCTTTTAATCTGCAAGTGGGAGGCAAAATAAAAAAAATTAAAACTACTTGTTTGTTTTTTCTCTATTTAATGGCCCGTAGCTTCACATCTATCGTCTGGTTTTGGTCAGCCAGCTCGCGAAGATGTATCCTCCGACAGCACGGCATGATTTTCTCCTGGTTTACGTCTTTTTAGTTCGCTTTTCAAGCAGTCGGGTTTTTTGATTTTTTTAATTAACTTTTTTTATACAAAAAAAAACCATAGAGAAAAGCAAAAGTTAAAAAAAGAAGACAAGGAAATATAAATCCCAAATACTAGAAACCAAATAACTCTTCAAAAAATATCCTAGAAAATATCAGGATAATAAGACTACAAGGAAAATATCCGCCAAGTCTATTATCAGCAAACCATAAATAAAATTAATCAAGGAACGAAACAATAGGTACAGTCAAGCCACAGGCACAACCTGCCTACAACACGAAAATAACCAACATGAGTGCAGTTAAGCACCTACGCCACTGACTAACAAGTTAAATCAAAGAAATATTATAAGTTCAGTTAAGCGCAATCGTCGCTGACCAGCGTGTATAAGGCGTCAAACAAAAAACTAATTTGAGTATGGTTAGGCACTTTCGCCACCCAACTAACAAATACAACTCCACAAAAAAAATACCAATTTGAATTCGGTTAGGCACCATCGCCACCGACTTATCAAGTATAAAGTAACAAACAAAAAAAATTGCGCACACGCAATGAGCGCACGGTTAGCGCAGTGGTTGAGCGATTGACTGCTGCGCTGCGTGTCGCGGGTTCGATTCCCGCAAGGAACAAATATTTGTATGACCTACAGATAGTTGTTTCAGCTCTGGGTATTTGTGATTGTGAGTTTATATATTTGTAAACGCACCCACGATACAGGAAGAAATTCCTAGTGTGGGGCAAGGATTTTTTTTAAAAGAAAAAGAAAAGAAATTGAGTTCAGTTAGGCGCAATTGCCGCTGTCTAACAAGAATAATCCAAAAATTACTGTATGAGTACAATTAGGCACCATTGCCACTGACTAGCAAAAAGAAATTTCAATAGCAAAAAAATTGCATACTGTGATTGGCACAACTCCACCAACCTTCCGGGCACAGCATGAAAGTATAGATAAAGATGGAGACCTCACTTCGAATACCTACTTGAAGCATAACCTATGTCTCACTATCTCTGTAGGCAGACCCTCTCTGTCTAAGTAGGGAAACCTTCATTTTATTTTTCCCAGGAGATCGCTATAATTGTTGCTGTCCATTAAATTGTTTACAATAATATTTATATTAGGTCATTACATATGAAATTGGCGTTTTGTAAGGGAGGAACATAACGTGGTTTTAAATATAATATATGTCACGTCGAGGTACCTAAGGATTATAGGACCACCATCATCAATTCCAATCCTTAGAGGCAATACCTTTACCTTCATTCTTCATAGGATCGGGTGAACTTCAATAACACACATCACTGGATTTTCGGTAACTCGAAAGTATTTATTTGACTTAGTTACAGGCACTTGGAGTTTTCAGTCGAACTTGAAGTTTATGACAATTAGCGTTACATGCTTATTAGGTTTTCAAACATCTAATCAATCAGATTTAGTAAACAGTTATTATTTTACACACACAGTTAGTGGTGGTTAATATAACGTAAAGCAACTTAAAGCAGCGTGCTTATTATACATAGCATAAAGCAAACGCTATCGTGGCACTCACTTGGCGCTATTTGTTGAATTCGTTATAATGAAGATTCGTTATAACGAAGTATCGCGCGCAACGCAAAAACGTAAATAAAGCAAGAAGCGGGCGCAGGGCGGGTGCGACGGCGCGACGGCACGGCGCCGGTGGCGGCACGGCGCCGCCGGCCAGGCGGCCAGTCGTTGCATGCTAGTGATTGCTATCGGTCGCACGCGTAATTTGCGAACCCGCGCGGCTCACGTAATATATCAACGGTAATTTGCTTTGTGCTTTTAAGTGTAAGCAGTGATAGGACACATAACGTAATAAGCAGTGATAGGACACCATTTGAAGATCTTTGACAGTCGTTACGAGTAGTCAGAATGATAGAAATCATATTTAAACACGTATTTGGTGTAAAATATAAGCAGAATTTATTAAGCACAAGACATGACCTAAAAACATTTTTGACAAGTAACAGAACACAATGTCAGTCATTTCAATAAATTGGAGTCGGCCAGGATTAGCAATAAGGTTTTAACCCTCCAACACGCCCTCTTAATCCTGGCGGACTTCAAGCATATCTCGTACAAACGACAAGTGCTTACAGCTAGGCAGTGCCTTCGTGAGCACATCAGCAGTCATCTGCTCTGTTGGCATGTACATCAGTTCTAGCACCCTATTCTCAACAGCTTCACGAATATAGTGATATCTAATGTCCACATGTTTTGTTCGCTTATGGAACACTGGGTTACTAGCCAGCTTCGCCGCAGACTGATTATCACTATACAGGGTTACAGTGTGACATTGACCTATCAACTCAGCAAGAACCGCACGGACGTATACCGCCTCTTTGGCAGCTTCAGACAAAGCTATATACTCCGCCTCGGTAGACGAAAGTGCGATACACGATTGCTTATAACAACCCCAGGAAATAACATTCCTACCTAGCTTATAAATATACCCCGTGTAAGATTTACGATCCGCCCCGTTAGCCCAATCAGCGTCAGTAAATCCATAAACATGAAATTTATCATGTTCATCACTTTTTCTGTACACAAGACCTAAATTCATTGTGCCTTTTAAATACCGCAATACACGTTTGGCCGCTGCAAAGTGTTCCGCTGTGTAGCAAGTATTAAACTGACTTAAGAAACATGCAGCAAATGAAATGTCAGGTCTTGAGGTCACAGCTATATACAATAAACATCCTATCAGCTCCTGATACGGTAGTCTACTCTCGTGGGTGGCGCTATCAGAAAACTTTAGACCTACATCTAAGGGCGTCTTAGCAACTTTACAGTCACTCATACCGAAACGTTCAAGAAGCTTTTCAATATAGGTTTTCTGACTCAGCTTCAACTCACGACTAGTGCGCTGTACTTTGATGCCTAGCATATGTTTAACCTCACCTAAATCTTTAATTGTGAAGTGAGACTTCAGTGACGTTTTTAGCTTATCAGCAAGCTCGTCACAGTCGTAAAAAACGAAAAAATCGTCTACATAGAGAGCAATAATAATGGTTCGCTTACCCACTCGGCGACTGAAGATACAGCTCTCATACTTGCTCTGCGTGAAATTCTCTGCGAGTAAAACTTCCTTTACCTTATCGTACCAGGCACGTGACGCCTGCTTTAACCCGTACACGGCTTTCTTGAGTCTGTAGACCATATGCTCATTGCCTTGCTTGACGAAACCTTCAGGCTGTGACATATAAATTTCTTCACTCAAATTGCCATTCAGAAAAGCAGTCTTGACGTCAAGGTGATCAATCTTCAGATCTAATTCTACCGCAAGAGACAACAGCATTCTCAACGAACTATGTCGCACAACCGGAGAAAAAGTATCCATGTAGTCAATTCCGAACTTTTGGGTAAAACCCTTTGCAACCAATCGCGCTCTATAACACGCCACTTTGCCATTGGCGTCACGTTTGATTTTAAACAACCATCGATTCTTGACAATATTCTTGTCTGCCGGTCTGTCAACTAGCTCCCAAGCCTCATGCTTATTGAACGAATCAATCTCATCTTGCATAGCTTGCCGCCAAAGCTTACTATCACTCGATTGCAAAGCTTCCTTGACATTCGTCGGCTCACTCAACTCTGTCTCGAGCGCAGACATCGTCCTCGGTACTCTCGGCCGTAAATTATAGGCTGGTCCGTCAGATGATGGCTTCCGTGGCATTCTGGTTGTATCACTAGATGAACTCGGCACCTGCTCGTCAGCCTCAAACCACACTTCAGGCGCTACCGGTCTCTCCGCCTCAACCTCAGTCCCAGACTGATCACGAACATCCGCATCTTCAACGGTATCTCCGTCATCACTAGTCGGAAAGAAGATCTCCACGGGCCGTTTACTCTTAACACCTGAAAAAATTGTTTCGTTAAAAACAACATCACGACTACGAAAAACTATATTTTTCACCGAATCGTAGAGCCTATATCCATTACCGTCATAGCCAAGAAATATACAACGCTTGCTTTTTGGTTCAAGCTTATTCCGCTTCACTTTATCAACGTGAGCATAAGCTTCGCAGCCAAACACACGTAAGTGTTTCAAACTAACCTTCTTACCTGTCCAGGCTTCCTCAGGAGTTTGCCCTGAGAGCCTTTTCGAAGGTGACACATTTATTAAATGTGCAGCAGTACAGGCAGCTTCTGCCCAAAACTTGTGGTCTAGGTTCGAAGTATACAAGAGGCACCTTACTTTTTCTAGGAGGGTCCTGTTTAGCCTTTCCGCACAACCGTTCTGTTGAGGACTGTAAGGCACAGTTACCTGATGGACTATCCCCTTACCTTTCAAAAAGCCTTCAAGGTCTCTGTTCACATACTCGGTCCCATTGTCCGACCTCAAAACTTTAACTTTGTCACCAGTCTGAGTTTTGACTAGCTTAATAAAGTTTTTCGTGTATTCACTCACCTCGCTCTTACGCTTCAGGAAATACACGAACACCTTCCTCGAATGATCATCCAAGAATGCCAGGATATACCTCTTGCCTCCAAGCGAATTCACCGGCAACGGACCACACAAATCGGTATGGATTAAATCCAACCGCTTTACAGCCACAGACTTCTCAGGATTGCTGGGAAAAGGAAACCGAGCTTGCTTTCCCTTTAAACAAACTTCACAGGCAACGTCTTTACAAGGGTCGTCCTGAAAACTAATATCATTAGCAAGTCCCTGCCTCAAAAGCTTCATATTGTTGGCGCTTAAATGGCCAAGTCTTTGATGCCAAGTTGCAGTGCTAATAGTAAGATTCGCCCGTAGACTGCAGGTCTGAAGTCTGTAAGCCCCTCCAACGTCATTTGCCTTAATCAAAACATCGCCCAGCTTAGAAATTGTACAACCAGTAGTATCAAAATTAACAATACAACCATTCTTAATCAATTGCGAAACAGATATGAGATTTACAGACAGCTTAGGTATATACAACACATCAGTTAACGTCACGCTATCCGACAACTTAACAGTACCTATACCTGTACACCGCAGTTTATCTCCACTAGCAATGGTGACGTGACCATCTCGCGATTTGAAGTCTGTCATCAAATCACGCCTGCCAGTCATGTTATTTGTAGCCCCCGAGTCTATGTACCACGAAGATTCCGAGTCAGTTCCAGTACTATATGCTGATAAGACACAGTTTCCTGAAGAATCCTTCGCGTTCCGGCAGTCTTTCTTCAGATGTCCTTTCTGTCTACACTTCCAGCACCACGGTTCTCTCTTTCTAGCGGAATTATCCTTCGCTTTTGACTCATCCTTGTGCTGCTGCGCTTTTCTCGTCCAGGAGTCACTCGTACTAGCGCCTTTTCTTGTAGAATACAAGCACTCACTCGAATCTCCACGAGTAGTCCAACGTTGATCCTGTAGCAGTTTCGATTTGACTAGATCAGCAGTAATGACAGCTCCCGAATGCTCTAGTGCCATGATCATGGGCTCGTACTCTGTCGGTAAACCTTTGAGCATCAACGCACCAAGAAACTCGTCATCAACAGGTTTGTTCATATTCGCCAATTGCTGCGCTAATGACAATACTTCATTGACGTAAGCTTCCATGCTAGAATAGTTCTCCAGTTTGACAGCGCACAAGTTCTGAAGAGTTCTCACTCTTGAACCGAGTCCTTTATCATCATATGCACGTTCCAGTGCATTCCAGGCGTCTTTCGCCGTATCCGCTGACATCAAATGTGAAAAACCTGACTTTTCAACGCTCAAGCAAATTTTAGATTTTGCAATTTCGTCACGTCGATTTTTCACTTCGGACGTTGTTTTGTCATCCTTACCGTAACCGCTTATACAGATCCATAAATTGTCGTGAATCAATGCATTTTTCATAACAAATTTCCACTCGACGTAATTTTCACGTCCGCGTAATTTTTCATGTGAAAAACTATGATTTTTCGTTTCCGACATATTTACAATAACGTTGCACTATTTTTGCTGAACCATAACCTGATAGAAATCATATTTAAACACGTATTTGGTGTAAAATATAAGCAGAATTTATTAAGCACAAGACATGACCTAAAAACATTTTTGACAAGTAACAGAACACAATGTCAGTCATTTCAATAAATTGGAGTCGGCCAGGATTAGCAATAAGGTTTTAACCCTCCAACACAGAAGCCTGAGATCTGACACCAGTCTTGCCAAGGGGTATCGTGTTACCCAGTTACTGGGTTGTGGAGGTCGTAATATTGACTAAGTAAAATTGTGAAGGACAACTTTTTTTTTTTTGATTGAACTTTTAAATACGCCTATAATTGCTTAAATACTAACATACTTTATTGCATAATAACACTTAATCTATAATTATAGACAGTCCTAAGCCTGGAAAGTATGAAGGAAAGTTCATTGTTTATTTTATACTGCTCCATTTTATCGTAATAAATTCATAAACGCGATGTAATATTTTTAAGCATGCTGTTTGCCCAACGCTAGGGTAGGAGCTGCGAGTTAACAGTCACCGCGCTTGCGTTATTCGTGCCCGTCCCGCGCTTGTGCGTTATAAAAAAGCTCGTTATAATAAAGCGTATAAAATAACGACTTAAAATATAAAGCTTATAGCACTAAGCAAGTTATTGACATATAGCAACTTTGAACACTACTACACAAAGTACGCGCAATGCGCGATCTCAGTGGGGGGAACTCCCATATTGTTTTTGTTTAGACACTAATTACTTGGATAGTTGAATAAAGCTAGCAAACAATACTAAAATGCTGTTCAGTTAATTATTTTAACATTAAACAACCCCAATACTCACAAATACAAAGTTGTTCGTAGATTATAATTTAAATAGTCATGTCATCATAAAACTATCCAAGTTTCCGGTGATCTGAATATCTTATTAATTAGGTTTCTCATTATTACATAGCTGTGTAAAATAGTCTTATGACCTTTTTGTAATTGATCATTTACTCAAATTTGTTTAGTTCTCGTATTTAATTATGGTTTGCAGTTGCTGACAATAGACATCCGCCGTAATCGTCTGGCCAGATTTAAGAAAGCTGTAGTGAACGACACCGGCACTAGTCCACCAAACGCTCACAAGTAATTTTGAGTAAATTTTTGCTTGAAATCAGGATTTGGCTGGTTCGCCAGGGTTTAGCCATTGCGATGAGGGTTTCGATTATTGTACAGGATCCACTTAACATCACACAGAATGATTCGATTGCACTCAATTCATGAGGTACCCACCTTTCAAGCTTTTTCACCTTCCCAGTTTGCTTCAAATGGATTAAAACAGTTTTATCACTAACACCGCAGCCTGCAGCTAACTCGGACGTGGTTTGCGATGGATCCGCTTCCACAATAGCCTTCAATATTTTATTATCAACTTTGCTCTCCGGCCGTCCACGGGGCTTGTTCTGCAGGTCGAAATTTCCAGAACGAAAACGTTGGAACCAAAAACGCACTGTGTTTTCTTTTGCGACACCGTCGCCATACACATCATTAATCCTTCGAAACGTTTCTGCAGCACTGGTGCCACGATGGAACTCGTACTCGTACTGACTGGCGCAAAGGTTTTCTAAACACAAAAACATGAGTAAATATCTGTATAAATTTAAAATTGGAATTCCAAACCAAAGAGGAGATATTTGAGATCAAAGTGGCCAGTACGACAAAACGCCAATTTAATAGATATGGACCTAATATATCTGCATCTCTTTAATACTAAGAGTCTAAGACAGAGCCCCTAAAGATTGTATAGATCATGATAATTATGCATGCGTATAATAAATTACGAAAGAAGCTGTTTGTTTAAGTTTGAAAGTTTGGATGTTTCCGAGTTTGTAAATTTGGCTATTTCCGAGTTTGTAAATTTGGCTGTTGGTCATTTATGTAATCACGCAGAAAGTGCTGAGTCGACATGGACAGAACTTTTCGCAGAAATAGATCATGACTACGTGACTGATATCTAGTGTGCGGGCGCGAGAAAAAGACAGCATATAATAATATATTAAAAAAAAAACAAAAAGGAAACAAAAACACTTTCCGAATTAAAATCATGTATTATATCAAAATCAAAATCAATTTTATTTGTGTAACATAGGTAGTAAATACAGTTCTTAAATTAAAGTTTCTAGGTCGCTATGTTATGCCAAGAAGCGTACAAATAATGCGAAATACGAAGAAAAATAAAAATATTAAGCATGCGAGAGGTAATAACAAATTATTTGGTAGGTATGTCAAAATTAATTTTAATTATCTTTTCTATTTATTATACATGAGTAAATATTATTGCTCTGTGTAGTTTCTGTCTCTTACCACGTAAATCACTGAAAATATTTTATTTAAGACTCTTTAAGTGAACACGTATACGCATTAAAAAAAACGTATTAGCTATTTGCTTAACTATCTTAGTTTCATGCAAATCAATCAATGAAGTCCTTGATGGGATGGTTTAACATTTCCTGCAACAGAGAAGTAAAATATTGTGATACGACATTAATTAATTTGTTGTCTATGTTATTTTATCTAAGTTGGCCCATCAAATTAGCTCGTTGAAAAATTTTGACCCAGATATATCCTCAATATGGTCATACTACTGCAGTACGACTAAAATTGCACAAAATCAATGAAATTCAATGTAGATGTATTTGATCTTGACATAGATATCATTTACAATTATTTTGAAAAGACTGGCTAAACGATTTAAGAGGAAATTATGTGAAAACACAAAGAAATATGTTTACAATGATTCAATGTCAGAAATCCATAATTTTGCACCATTTTTTTAATTATAATAATGAAAAATATCGAAAAATTTCAAACGAAGCTGTGAACCGCAAAGTAAACAACCGCCATATTGGCCTGATTTATTTTGGCACATAGGACCAATGTTGCCACATTACCGAATCCTTAAGAAATGGTATTATAATTCGTTGATTTGCCAACCCAGATATACATTAGTGACCTACTATTTTGGGTGTTTTTAATTATGGAACTGATCATAGTTGAAGTATTTATTTATAGGTAAATTATTTGACAGTGTTTAACTTCTGGTTGGGCTAGTGTGGTGACTATTTCTAAGAGATTGATTTAAATAAGAAGATAGCAATATTGACTCAAGATTTTGTTCCAAGTGTGGCCTCCATCTTTACCTAGAACTTCATGGGGCACAGTAGCAAAAAAACAAGGGAATCAAAGAAAAAGATATACCGAGATCCGTAAAAAACAAAGTAGGAAAATCTCTACCAGTGAGGAACAGGCCACAAGTATTGAAATACCTAAAGTGTATATAAGTAGGTACCAATACAGGAATTGTATAAAATTGAATAAAAGAAATAACAGCAACGGTTTCAGCTGTTTTTATCACATTATTGTTAATCTCGATTTATTACACTTGACCAAGTGACTTAAAACTTGCATTGAACTGGTTAGGATGACAAAGCAATTTACTGCAACCTGTGACTACATTTACATTCAGTATATTGTTATATTCACATTCTACAACACAACATTTTCGAGAGACTAATAAAATTTGTATTGGATTTCTTAAGATCATTTCATAAGGTGCGTTTCAAGTTATATCTGGAATCAACTTTTGGAAAGGCTAAACTGGATTTTATGTAACAGAAAAAGGCTTTAATGAATAAGAACTCATAGAGGCATCAAACTCTTTAATGTGTTAATAACTATATTGCAGATGGATGGCAGTGGCAGTATAATATTGTACATGGAGCGACTATCTATATAACCTCAAAGATCTACAAATGATAGATTCCAGAAATTAATTAGTAAAATAAAGCAACCATTTCTAATTAGAATTAGAAAGAGTTTCCTAGAAGTAGTTTCCTAGAGGAAACTCAATCAAAACGCCTCAACTAAAGGTCTATCAACACATATCAGGGCCGTGCCCGGCAAGTGACAGGGCCGTTCTAAGACCGTGCATCCGAATCCCGTCAGGGACTTTCTGTATACACATGTCAGGGATGTGACCGGACCGTGGACAGGCCCGTGACCTTCCATCTGTGCCCCTCATTCACCATTTTGTTTTCGTATCAGAGTATCGGGTCATAGAATAGAATAGAATAGAATAGAATATTTATTTGCCAGAAACATGGTGTTTACAGAGGTGTTCATTTCATAACATTGCATAGTGCTACATGTCTCACCGTTTTAACGGCATGCAAAATTAAATTCCAATTTAATGAAATTCTTACATACATTTTCAATTACATTACATTATTTAAAAAATTAAATATTATTTCATCATTATATATCTAATATAGTACACATACTTCCATTTTTACTATATCATTAAATAAAACAATACATTTAACATATTATCACTTAACCTAAATAATTACTTATGCCTGTATTTAGATTCCTGATCAAGAGAATAAAATTTACAGGGACATTTTACAAAAAATTCGTTAATTGAGTAAAAACATTCCTGCAACAACCACTTTCGTAGTGCCGAACAAAATTTTTTGAAGGGTAATTGGGTAATTGACTTCGGCAAAGCATTATAAATTAGGGGAGCCATGTAGATACAACTCTTTCGGAAGAGTTGCAACTTAGGAACAGGTATCTCGAAATCCAAATGTGCAGCTTTCCTCTTATTTGTATTATCCCTTCGTTCAAATAATGCAAGATTGGATCTCAAAAACTTGGCAATTTCAAAGATATATATATATATAGTCAGGTCAGTGTAGTGTAGTGAAATAAAAATTACAACACGCAATATACCTCATATCTTTGTTTAATACAGAGGAGTTGATCGCGATGGCAATTGCTCTAGATGAAATTGAAGAGCAAATGGTAGAGGTACAAGACATGCAGAAAGTGGTTAATTTTATTTGAGGCGATGATAGCTCAGTGGTAGTGACGTCGGATGCCGAGACGAAGGTCGCGGGTTCGAATCCTACAATGAGCTTGAGCTTTCGGTGAAGGAAAACATCGTGAGGAAACCATAGCACGGTGGTAGGGTACTTTGTAGTACCCGCCTGGCTGGCAACCACCCTCAAGTTGAAAATCTGTCGCCAAGCACCTTCCGGTGTGTTCCGACAGCAGCACTTGAGAGCCAGTTCCCTTCTAGGCTTTGTGTGCTTACCACCATCGGCCACATCATCACTGACCACGGTGAGATTGTGGTCAAACACAGGCCTATACAAAGTAAAAAAAAAAAAAAAAAAAAAAAAATAAACGTGTCTGGGTATCAGAGCTGTGGCAGGATAGAGAACTACCAAAAAATGCAAATGCTTATCGTGATTACTTAAAAATGACCGAATCATGTTTTCATCTACTGCTACAAAATTTACATAAAAGGCTTACAAAAAAAAGACATATTGGAGAAAAGCAATTACACCAATGGAAATATAAGTAGTCTGTTTGAGTTAAGTAATAAAAAAATATTAGTATTTGATCAACTAACCTTTACCAATATTACCTTACCAATATTTGTTTTTTTACTCATCTATAAAGTGCTCAATAGTCCCTTGTATTAATCAATGTACACGAATCTTGTCCTGGTGTTCCCTCGGTTTCGTTGTCAGTTTCGATATTAGCATTTGGCAGTACAACATTCAGGGGTAGATTTTGTGTTATCCAACTATAATGTAATGGGTTGAATCGAATCCATTTCATTATTTTCTACGATTGCAGACAATTCCTGATTTTCTATTAGCATTTTCATCACGCACTTTTGCAAAATTGCAAATATTTTTGATTTTGCTTAATTCTGATAATATGGCGTCGAAGATTTTAACACGTTGAACGCCAGTGCGTTTTCTTCGTGTTTCCTTTTGGGCCATGGGGGGCACCATTTGGTCGACACTTATCTGTTCCGTTGGAGCCGCGGGGGACAACATGTGACCGCAAGCTGGAGTTGATTTCAAACGTGTCTATGGAGCCGTCGGACAAATGTTCTAAGCAAATCTCGATATAACGTGACCCCCATGGCCCTGTAGACTAATGCAGTTCAGTTGGTTTTTATGTAAAGATAATACCTAGAAAAATATGTCAAGTTTTCTAAGGCATATTTGCAATGTAGTGAGAATATAAGTGTGTATGAGAGTATAACGCTCAATTATGCTATAACGCCGAAACCAGTTTGGATAAATTTTAATTACAAATAGGATATGTATATGTGTACTAAATAAAAAGCAAAATAGTATTAGTTAATATTCATTTATATATTTATTTATACGAGGAACACATGCAAAATCAGACTTAATTTGAGATCAATGCCAGGTAAACTTAAACTTACATCACAAACTTATTCTAATGAAGTTGATGAAAACAGTCGTAACAGAGATATGGTTTATTTGGGCAAGTTTCACAAAATGTAACCACCTTTTTGGTCTTGTTTTTTGCCAAAGCCCTTCCCATTATCTCAACGTTATGTTTATAACAATTTTGACATGTACGACGATTATTTTTGGCGGTGCCTTCTTTTTTCGTGAGCTTGTGCTTTATACGTCTTGGCCTCAAGGTTTCTATTGGTTGTTCTTCCTTTTTTGACAATAAACCCTTCAATATCTCTTTCCTGAATTCAACTACTTGCATGTTTTTCCCAGTGACAGTCTTGTACAATATTAAAGCATTAACAACGGCCGTGTTTAGAAGCAAATTTATCGCCACTTTTTTATACCATTTGACGGACTTTCTCAAAGGTGTCGAATATGCGGCCATCTGGTCAGATAAGTCCACGGCTCCTTTCGCCTTGTTGTAATCTACTACGATTTTAGGCTTCAAAGTGGTTTTACCTCGCTTCGTGACGGATTGGAAGCGGGTGGAATGTTTTGTAGAAAGAACGTAAACATCCCTTTTGTCTTTCCATTTTAATAGAGTTATTCCATCAGTACTCTCCATGGCAATATATTCGCCTCGTTTCAATTTAGCATTGATTACTTCTTTAGGAAGATTTTTCCTGTTTTTACGAATTGTACCGACGAGGTG